>JAYKKI010000109.1:3047500-5622500 GCA_039881145.1 Druceiella hillmani | reverse complement strand
AAATGTCCGTATCTTCTGACTTTGCTTATGCAATTAACTAAAATAATTTTATTTCAAAGGCCTTATTAAATCATCTATTCGATGCCACTTTTTTTATAATGTTGCCATGAGGGCTTTAAAAGATTTCGAAAATCAAAAATTTTTAAATTTTTTAAATTGCAACATTACAGAGAAGGGGCCCATTTCACTTTGAAGCTTTTTATTTGGCACAAAAAGCTTAAATTAAAAACGATGTAACAAACTTACATTTAATTTGAAAATATTTATTTGATTATACAACACGTCAATGAAAGAAAATTACGCTCAATTATATTTGTCGGGAGGACCATACAACAAAATTATTGAGGCTTGTTTAAAATGGTAGAAAACCTGATAATCTGATAGCGTGTGATTAAAAAACAATTTTGCTACTATTTCCTGAATAAAAAATAAAGTCACTTTAAATACGATGATTGTAAACTTTTTTAAAAAATACGCAATAATTATAATTCACATTTTAAAGAAAATTTTTTTAAGTCAAAGTTAATACAAATAACCCCTGTTCCATACGATGAATTATACGTTTGTGTAGATATGTAACCTTTACTCAATTAAACTCGAAACACTGCATCGGATGAACTTCATTAATCAAAATATTTTCGCCCTAAGTCAGTTCGCCATGGCGCTCTGATTACATTTTCCGAAACAACAATATTTTAACTAATAATTAAATGATTAATAGAAAATCAGCCAGAATGAGGGTTACAAACTCTAATTAGGTTTAGTCGGTTTACAATTAGAGCCACGACTTGTTAATATATTAAATTATGTTTCTAATTCGTTTAAAATGACTTAAGAAAGAAGAATATGATCTTTTTAAATTATAATCGGTCAACGAAAACCTTGTGTTTAATGTTTTGGAACTTGGAAATGATGTTCTCTGACAATGAACACTTTCACTATAGTTTATAGTATAATTTCCTTAGGAATTTAATTTGTGTAGTTGATATCGATATGCAGTGTGAACTATCGGGAATTTGCAAATTTTTTTTATTCCAAAAATAATTACATTAAAAAAAAGACGTTTAAAAATGAAACAAGTTCAGTCAATTATTAAGGGGCAATGCTATTATTTTCTATGGGGCATTTTACGTCTAAAGTCGTTTTATAAAATAAATACATTAACAAACAAAATCAAATCGAATTTTAACTTAACAATACCTTGAAGTTTTATTACGCGCCATCACGTAAACATATTAATTTCTACGTATAAGATAGATCACGGTCCGGAAAAAGTTTAAGCAAAATCTATTTTGAAAGATATTAAAAGTGCATAAATCTCTAAATGCTTTCATATTTTAGGTTATTATTTAATCAACCCGGCACATTTTACCATTCGTAAAAGTATTATTGCAAAATTCATAATATTGTTAGATTTTTACAGCCATTCATGAAATATTCTACAATTTTTTTTGGTTTTCTTAAATAGATAACACGGTATTCGATCTTTTTGCAGTTAGCAACTAAGTTCGAACTTAACATAACATTTTTTAACTCTCTTAACTTTGTTGAATTTGGAAATGTCTCTTAGAAAATTAAAAACACTCTTGCTTCATAAATTCCGTTTAACACGCAATAGATACGCGTAATGACGGCTTATGTTATCTTAACCTATGACAGGACGTATTTTATGTATGGCGATTAGAATTTACCAGAAAATATAACATAAAATAATGTAAAAGAGATAATATAGGATTATAAAAACTGACCACAAAGATCACTTGTTACTGAAATTTTATGTCTTAGACGTATGTGTATGACTTATGTTTATGTGTAGTCTAATTAAATGATTTCCATAAAATATATAAATTAATACCTGAAAATTAAAATTTGTACCCCTCATTCTGCTCAAAATGAAATGTGAGATTTAGCATAGTTAAAGTTTATATGGAGAAGGCGTGAACAAAGCATAAATTTATACATAAAATGTGTTAAAAATACTTTAAATTATGTATTAAAAATACATTAAATTGTCATTATTTACATTCGACATTATAGAATAGAGGTTGCCGCTAAAAGATTTTAAAACGTCAGATTGACTGAATGAGTCTCGAGCTGTAAATATTATTTAATTTCATATATTTTTTTTCAATAGAAATGCGTCAATTTTACTTTTGTGTAAGAAATATAAATACTAACTTTAAATGTTAAATTTCATATGATATTGCAGAGAATTAAGCCAAAGAACACACGCTAATAACGTATTTGTGCACGCTCTTATCTGACGAAAGAGAATTAAATTTTTAAAAAAATTATGTGCTATGATTATGGTGGTATAGTATTTGACAAAAGAACCTGAATAACATTCAAACTTAAAAATTTAAAAAGTTACGGTCGAACTTCGGCCACTGGACCACAACCATCATCATCATCATCATATATATTAATACGCTAAGGTTAAAATGTTACTCTCCCTTTTTAGAAAAAACCTCACAACTAATCCACATAAATTATATATCATTTTATAGATAATTGCTTGCTCTACCGGCATCCACAACTAAACAATTTATTATTGCTATTGTTTTTGCAAATTAATTAATTATTTAAATTATATACACAAAACAGCAATGCTGAAATCTAACTGCTCAACGTCAATATGATTGACGGTCGGTAAAATTTTTGTTTAATTTCAAATCCACTCACGTATAAATAAAGTGGTACTTTAGCTCAATGCTTTTGATACTTGCGCCTCTATATGTCAATTTTAGTAAAATATTTGTTTGATCTGTCATCTGAGCTTCATAATGGAATAAATAATGCGAAGACTTCGCACGGGTCACGCTAGTTAATAATTATACGGCAAATTAATCTAGCGTAGATGAATGAAATGAGAGAATGTAGACAAATGAAATTGTACCCTCGTAGTTTAATTTTGTAACCAATTTCAAACGAATTTTATAAAGTTGAAGCGAAATGATAAATATAATATTATGCATTAGTATATAAAAATACAAGTATTTTACATCAATTAGTTTGCACTCTTTAATTTTTTTTACGATAGAAAATTTAACTAGCGTCAATTTAATTTCTAAGGCTATTAGTTTTTGCTCTTTAAGACTACTTAAGGCGAAACAACTAAGCGTTACTTCCTAAGGCAAAAAGTATGATAGAAATGCATAAATTCGTCAAAAAATTTAAATACAAATAATTTGTTTCTATGGAAAGGTTTAGAAATAAATCTTGGGATATAACTAAAGAGAAAAAGAACTTTAAACGGCTTGTGAAGATATTTATGTCTACTGGAAATTAATTCATTATATGGTTTGAAAACTAATTCAAAAAAGGTTAATTAAAATATTCCCGAAGCGGATTTAAATACAAGTATTTCAATGTTAATATGTTAGAAATATGTAATTAATATGTATTCTAAAAAAATGTTCAAAACACACTGTTTGAAATTATTCAATAAACTCGTTTTGATATGGTTTTATTTTACCCATTTTGGACCACGGAAATACGTGCAATTTATAAATTTCAGAACAGTTCCCTTAGTAAATCGGAAAAACTCAGAAAACTGTATATTCAATTTATTTTTGATCTTAAGAAATGTAATCAAATCAAAATCTGCATTCACACTCAAAAATTATACCGTTTCTTTTTCATTTCATATTGAAAATTCTCGCCCCCAGACAATGGATCCTTTTTATGAATTCATGAAAAACTAGTCACTCCCTCTCGCGCTCGTATATCTATATAAAAATTAAGGTAATAATCTCTTTGAATCTTTTTGAGAGAAACTAGAAAATCCTTTCCACCCTTACTTCATTTTTCAATCTCAACAAGTTTTGAGCTTCCGTAATTCCATAAATGTCGCTGTATACAACTTCATTCTCCTTATAATGAATACTAGTGGTGGCCTAGTGGTCGACCGTAATTTATTAAATTTTTAAGTTTAAATGTCATTGCGGTTTTTTGGTAACGATTATACTACTATAACCAATGTATATAATTTTTTTTAAATTTTGTTCTATTACGTCAGCTGGGAGCATATACAAAGATGTCATTAGCGTGTGTTGTTTGCATTAATTCCCCGTAAAACCTATGGAATTTAAAAAAATCAATGTTTGTAATAGTGGTATCTGTTAAAAGAATATAAATTGGATATTTGTTGCCTTGACATAAACTCCAGAGGCTATTAAAAACTAACATTTGAAATCACACGTAATTCACAGCTCGAAACTCACTCCGTCAATCTGACATTTTAAAATTCTTTCTATGTATTATTTTATATATTTCCTTGTAAATTCTAATTGCTTAATCTGTCGCGTCATTTAGTTTAAAATTTATGTTACGGGATGATTGTGGATTTTTTTTCAGATATAAAAATAATTTCAGTCGTGTCTGGGAAACAACCATGAAATTAAAAATATTATCAAGAATAATATATATTTCTTTCATGGACACAAATTTGGTAGATTTTGGTGAAAAAAATTTGAATAAACTCAATATGGTGTTGTCAGCGCCTTAAATAAGGAAATAATTTGAATTACACACCCCTAATTAGTTTATGTAAAACTAATGAAATATTGAGTTTTGTACTCAGAATGCTCCGCTTAAAATGTTTCATGTATCAACAGTTTTAAAAATGTATATCTTACTTAGTTTAACTTCGTTACTCTATAACCGCTCTAATAAATTTATTTCCGACAAAATACGGCTACATCTTTAATATAGTGACTTTTCTTCTAGAAAATATTTTTATACTTATATTGTTATATTTTCACATATTCGTATCCACGCATTTATATAGCTAAATTATTAAAATATCCACTCCTTAATTACAGTTAATAAGTTGATATGAAATGCAGAACGTTAGTAGTACCTATAGTGAAAAAAATATGGAATCTGTCACTTTATGTACAGTACGATTAGTATTGTAAATAAACAATATTATTTAGAACAGTAAATTAATTGTAATAGTCAAAGAACTTTTTTTTCATAAAAACGATGAAAGAATTGCATTAACACCAGGAGGAGGTCAATTAAAAGAATAATGGAAAGGTGTTTTGAAAAGAACTAATAGTGGATAAGCAAGAATTACTGGGGAGTCTGTGTGTAAGCATGGGCATACGTATGTACTTATATACATATGTATGTACGTTTTGAAATAATTATAAAATTTAACCAAGAGATTTGATTCAGTTGACTATGATTTTTTTTATTTCATAGTGACAAACCGAGCAAAAAAATAAAAAGTTTGCCGGCTCAGATCAAAGCGCCCTTAAGTAATGCCATTGGACAACTAAAACCTTTATTCCACACAAAACAAATAATAACTGTTTGTACTGGTACCAAAAAATTACAATTTATTCTAGTCGATTTACCGATAGTACCAATTATTTGTGGACTTGATAGGGAAAAATGATTTTTTTATTCACCTAGAAAATTTCATATACTTGGTGTTAATTTTGTAGAAATGCATTATTCAAAATTAATTGAAACTACGTAAAGATCTTTGCTAGTAGCCCACCTGAAGCTGTCGTAATACAACGAATCCTAGGTCGTGGTAAAGAATTTAAAGAAAGTAAATAATACTAAATCACGTAATTTCATTTAATTGAACTAGAAAATTAGTGGTAGGCCGTGCAAGTGCAGAAGAGAAAGATGACTGCCGCAACAATTTTGCTGCTATGGTTATGTGGCGTAACATCTCAGACGCCAAAGTTAAATGGCCTATTAGGGCTATAATAACTTTTATATTATAGCCCTAATAGGCCAGTCACTCTTGATGTAAATCGTTCAACCCTTGATGTAATACAAAGTAGGCTGATTTGATGTTAAATTACGACTGTGTCATATTTTTATCAGTAAGACCCATATATTTCCTCATGAAAGTTTTCTTCGGGATAATTTTCTTCACACCGCTCATTAAAATTGCCTTATATGTTTCCAAAAATATGAAGACTAAGGAAATAAAAAAATATCATAAGGCATAATTAGGTTAATTTTTACATACACTTCAAATACCATAAAAATAAATCGTTACATGTCATTAAAATATCCAATATATTTTGTACATATAATACAAAATGAAAAACTTTATTTATAATCCACTACTATATATATATGTGTGTGTGTGTGTGTGTGTGTGTACATATATATATATATATATATATATATATATATATATATATATATTTAAGCTTGTAATGTACTAAAAATTGTGTGTTGTAAAAGTTGTTAAAAATGTAAAAATAATAAACAAACATTTTTGGTGTGTAATAAAATAGCAAATATTAAAAAAAATCACGATTCACTTCAAAAAATGTGGGGATCAGCACTTTCCATTCGTGTCAAATTAATTTATATGGGTAGAATTTAATCATTTCAGTCAGTGATTCAAAGATTGACTGACACATTATCGATTCATTCATCTTTATGTAAATTTTTATAGCATTCAATTTTATGCTTAAAATTCTTTCTGACGGTCAGCTACAGTGTTGGACCTGACTGTAGAAATGTGGTCAGTATTTTCACATATATATTATAGGAAAAAGCACGAAATGAATATTACCTAGCAAATGAATAACCTGTACATTACCAAGGCTTAACATTCGATTTTTGCATTTAATGAACAAAACTAGTTTTTGTATAAGTTTCAAACCAAACCATATAACATCATACATTTTTCAATTACTTGCCAATAAAATTCTTTTACCTTTTTCAAAACATAAGTGCTTTTAAAAACAAATAACCATCAGAGCAAGAAATCACCTACGTGTAGTAATATAAGGCATCACGGTGATTGTAAAAAGGAGTCAGTAGAAGTACCAAGTGAATCTATTATCATCATGATAAATGGTTTATTGATTTATTAAATAATTTCTATGAACAATGACGTAACAAAACTGTATTTGTAACCCACTACTTGCATTTTAAACTACACATAGATACTGAGATAATCTTAGTCCTACAAGGCTCAATTTTATTGTTGGTTGTGAAAAAAATATATGTTATGTAATTAGTGATAAGTGGATAGGGAAAAATAATAAAAAAAATAATAATTCAATATTTGACCAGAAAATCAACTTTTTATTTCAGTACCATATGTGGTACACTGAGCCTTAACTATACTATTTGGTACTGAACTAGAATAAATGTTATTATTTGGAAATTAGTATCTTATTTTAATTATTACAAGCTGTTTGTTATTTTTAACTTTACATAATAATGAGATATGTCACAAAGATGGAAATAAAATAAAATAAAGCTAAAAAGCTACTTATGAAAGTTTCGGAAACAATTATTATCTTTATTCAAGCAAAGTTCTACCTGACCTGGTATTTTTTCACCCCAGACTGGAAAATGCTCAAACCCGTCACGTCGGACATCACGAGGAGGTAAGATTGCAGCATTAGGCTTCTTTCTTTTCTTCTCAATTTCTTCAGACAGTATTGATGGTCTGCCTCTCCTCTTATTCATGGATGGCCCATAAATACATAAACTTTTGCCTACCTCAAATTTGAAATCTTTTTGTTTCATTGTGATTGGTGTATTTTTTTGTTCCCCAACTCTTTTGTACAATAACCAGCTATTCATCAGAGTAATATCAAGAAGATGATAAAATAGCCTCAAGTACCATTTTCTAGTCCTAATTTTTATTTTATATTTCCCTAGGAACGAATCTAGAAAATCAACACCACCCATATGCTGGTTATATATTTTTATTATTTTGGGGCAATCTACTTGTATATACTTTTTCTCTTTCTTGCAATATCTTCTTATACATTCTTTTGGCTCTTCGCCCAGAAAAGACGGCGATAAAACGACCGGCTTGTTATCAATATCGTTTTTTTAATAATTATTGAAATTTTTTTAAAGATATTAAGATCATTGTCAGTTTTTTTAAGGCCGATTTTTCAATTAATATTGCTTTATAATAATTAACATAAGCATGGAAATGCGCCTTTATTTTAATTGATTTATCTTATAATTTCTAATAAAATTTTGATAATTATTTTATACATTATAAAAGTTAAGTACACAACTCTTTATTTTATGATTATCACCATTTGAATGCAAATACAATGTTTTACCAGCGAATTACTAATTTTTACAGCCACCCTAAAACTACCACCGTGTGCCGTAAAGAACAGAATTGAGTGAATAAATTTTTGATTGATGATGTTCATCTGATGCAGTGTTTCGAGTTTAATTGTGTGAAGGGTGCATATCTACATAAATATATTAATCATCGAACGGAACAAGGCTTATTTGTGTTGACTTTTGTCGTAAGAAATTTCTGTTTGAAATATAAATTGTAATCATTGTGATGTTGTGTAACAATCATTGTATCTAAAGTAATCCTTGTTTTCATTGTTCAAAAAAAAGTAGCTAATATTTTTTTCAACAAAATACACTTTCTAAGTCTCAGAATTTCTACAATTTTAAACATAATTTTTAAAATTTTTCGACAACGTACATATATTTTACCCAGACTTCATTTATTACAAAGTAAAATATTTAGATTTTTTTGTATGTTTCTCCCAATACATATAACTGACGGTAAAATTTCTTTACCTTGGGTGAAGTACTGTTAAAAATATATTAAAATAAATAGACATTTGTTAGCCAAATACTGAACTTCAAAGGGAAATGTGAAAATTTTTTTAAACCCATTATTGCAATATTATTACGATAAATATTTCCATCAAAAACATTACAAGTAAAAATGGTACCACGACTCACTATTTTTACCCCTTAAAAAGTTATGAGATCTCATGAGCCCAAACTTAAGCAAGTCTACATCTTGGTCAAAAAAAATTATGCTATTTGTCTGTCATCAGTGCATTTCTTTGACATCGGGATATATCCTATGGATTCTGACCTTAAGTGAGCGGCGAATTTACTAAAATTTACCTATTTATAAAACCTGAAATAGTTTAGCTAGAAAAATTAAATCATACTGGGTTATATAAATGATCCAAACCGAAATAATGGGTATTCAAAAATAGACCAATCGCTTGGAGAAAAATTTTACGGGGCCCTGCTCGTTTTGACTCGTCGTAGCGGGGCATTATCATGCTCCGGGCTCATAATATAATTACTGAAAAATTGGTGGAAAAATTTTGATGTAAAATCATTGCCATAGCTTCCGGAAAATTTTCGGTATAATTATAATAACACTGTTTTTACATAACTTTTACTTTAGCAGGACAAATGTTTATAGATATCTGCAACTATATTTTATACGTATATAAATTCAAATACGTATATGTATTTCGTACCTATATATCATTATGTATATAAAATTCTATACATTTTCTTTCTTAATCCTTATATCTAGCGCTTTCAATGAATACTCCAAACGACATAAAAATTAAATTAAAAAAAATATATTGCTCTATTAACCTCTCTAAAATATCTATAAAATTATTTTTAAATGTTAAGTGAATTGAAATATATGTATTGAATATATTTGGCGTTAATTTTTTAGAAATTCATTATTCACAATTAAATGAAACTACGTGATGTAGTATTATTTCTATTTTCTTTAATTTCTTTACCACGACCTAGGTTTAGTTGTATTACAACATTTTCAGGTGGTTTTCTAATATCCCACCTGAAGATGTTGTAATACAACGAAACCTAGGTCGTGGTAAAGAAATGAATATTATCTTACTTATGTGTAATACAACGAAACCTAGGTCGTGGTAAAGAAATGAATATTATCTTATGTGTTTGACGTAGAAGATATGACAGAATTTTTATCTGTTTCACAACAACTTAATTTTTTTTAAGATTTAAATGTGCAATATGAGCATATTGCACATATAAACTTAAGTTAAAATTTATTTTTTGCTTCCACAGGCATTGAGTTAAACCTTGCAAAAAATAATTATAAAAAAATTTTCTTCGATATTACAGTGTTTCAATGAAATATTAGAATAAAACTACCACAAATACCTTTTTAAAATACGGAATAATTATAATCATTAAAAATAAAATAAAAACATTACGACGAATATATATGTATATATATATATATATATATATATATATATATATATATATATATATATATATATATATATATATATTCCCCTTAGTAAACAAGAAGTTTTGTTAAAGTGTTATATCGAAATTTTCTTTACAATTTTTGTGAAAATAAAAATTTTCGTAAAACTAATAAAAACATAATTTAAACTGAGAACCCCATCTATTTTTGATTCAGTTAAAAATTTATGAATAAAGTATTATAGCATTATGAAGAAACAGAATAAAGGAAATAGGCAGTGGTTTGTTGTAGAAATTAATTATTACATTTTACTTTATATAAGCAAATAAACTAAATTAGACATCTCTAATTATTTTATTTACAACTAATGAAATCTTTTAATCTCAGAATGCTCGGCGTCACATTTTTTTTATTGATTGTCAGTACTAAAATCGTCATCTTACGTTAGATGAACTTTGTCATTCCATAATCGATCTATTATATTTATTTCCGGTAAACTACGGAAACGCCTTCATTACAATAATTATTTTCCTTCTAGAAAATCTTTTAGTTTTCATATGATTATATTAATAAACCCTTCCGAACCATATTGTTCGTTTATATAGTTGTATTGATAAAAAACTTATTCGTCAATTGCAAAAGTTAAGTTAATGTACAATAGTATAAGTAGAGTTGAACAAATATAGCATTTTTCCACAGTACGATCAATACTATAAATAAACCATGTTACTTGGAAAATAAATTAATTGTAAAAATCAAAGGATTTTCACTTTCATAAAGTGGATGACAGTATTGCATTAACACTCAGCGGGTGGTCTATTAAAATATGTATTAAAAGAAAATATTATTGGATAAACACGAATTACATTGGAGTCTATATGTAAGCTTGAACATACGTATGTAGTTATATTCGTATATATGTGCGCTTTCAAAATATTACAAAATTTAAAGTTTGTTTCAGTTGACTGTAGATCTGTTTCTTTAATTAATGCTTAACCGAGCGAACAACTGATAAGTTTGTCAGCTCAGACCATAGTTGTCAGCCCTTAAGTTATGCCATGGCAAAACTTAAAACTTTATCCCATACAAAGTAAAAAAGAATAATTGAACTAGTACCAAAAAATTGCAGATTAGTCTACTTGGTCAATATATAGTATCAATTGTTTCTACGTTTGTTCGGAAAAGGAATTTCCAGGGCCCTTTACCCCTGGAAATTCCTTATATGTTTGATGTACTGAAAAAACATTTTGAGGGGTAAAGGCGATATACTGAATTTTCCCCACCTAGAAGTTACAGGTAGAATGTGGGTGTATAGAATGGAAAGATTACTGCTGCATTTATTTTTCCGCAATTGTTATGTGGCTTGACGATTCAAATTTTAGAGCGGGGATCGACAAATAATTTTATTTGGGGTGGGAAAATTTCAATCGAGGTCCGGGAAAAAACTCATATTTTTTAATAATTTTTTATATTCATGTTCACTCACAAAATAATATGAAATACAATTGATATGTATGTTGGTACTCAAAAATCAATTAGATAAATTATATTTAGCCTTGAGCCAGTTTTTGAATATTAGGTTCACGGCTAATGCGAAGAGTGTCCCCAAGGTGAGCGTTAATGTTGAGCAGTATTGGATTTCTTCAAAAGTTAATGTTTTATAAGGGAATTTAATAAACATATGTGGAACCAAACGTAGTAGCCACGTAAATTACTAATTTCTTGCAATTTTTATATTTTTCTGGGAAATGTATACACCAAAATTCCTTGGCGGATACAGTTTCATACGTTTGCAAAGAAATGTGTTCCTGGAAGTCTTTTATCTCCATTTGGAGTACTCACAAAATTAATTGATCAAGCTGTTTATTACTTCGTTCAGAGACCTCATAAAACTAATTAACTTGATCTAGGTATTTATTACTTCTTTTAGTGTGATCCTAAGTTTACCACGAAGGACTATCTAGTTAATTATGTATGACGTCTCATATCATTTACTTCTTTTTCTACTCCATTTCCGTTGCCGATCATCGCTGAATCTCCGTCAGTTCGTAACTAATTATGACTAAAATCAAGACAGTTCATATTAATTGCAACATAATAAAAATGCCTAAGTAAAACTTTTTCGCGAGTCTTGCCTTTAAACGGCAATATTGTTTGAAATCCTTTTCTAAATGCTTTAATCTCAATATGCGAAAATAGCAGGAAAATAAACTATGGCGTAGCCAGGTTCTTCTCATCTTCTGTTCGAGTAAATTACTTTTTTTGTCAGGAGCCAACATTTCATATTCTCTTGTACTGATTCTGCCAACAACGAAATAACTGGTATTGCGGCAACAATATCCTTTTTCTTGTCAAAGACACATTTCTTCGCTATCTCATAGTCTGAAAATGGCTTCTGATGTTTATTAGGCGTCCAATATACACGCAACGCTACTTCCGCAGATTTTTCTTACTGACTTACACAGCGAAGACTTGTGAAGAGCGATGAACATGTCGCGTATGAGGTATGATATAATTATAACTAGTTTACAAAACTAAGGAGGCAAAATAAGATATTTAAAATACCCTCCATTTAAGCAGCCTGTCGTTTATTATGATCAAGATTGGAAGCTGTAAATCGTAAATTTTATGAATTTTTGCACTTGGTGCGCGCACCCGATCATCTAGTCTACCCAATTAGTTAGATGGGGCGCTAGCTGGATTCGATTTGTTGCAATCGTTTTTGGGGTACAATATATATGAACTCATGAGAACTTTGGCTAGGCTATAATTGTATACCAATTTAATAATATTTCGTACATAATTTGCAATACTTCAGCTCCTTTTATCGTGATATTGTAAAACAAATCAACTACGCGTTTATTTAGTATACATTAATCAATTTTCATAATTTTACCGTAGAAAATAATAAGAGATTAAAAGTTCGCATTACAAATATTTTAAATATTAAGTTCTTTTATTAATTGTTGCTATGTTTCCACGAGAGGGCTATATGTTTTGAAATGTTACTCGTAGAAGCCAAGAAATGTCGCTCATTGCTTATTCAGGTACGGTCAGTTCGACACCCTATTTATTTGTTTTTGTTTTGTTTAACTGGAGGTGTTTGCAGGGTCCAGGTACTTAAATAACTTCAAAGAGTGTTGAATTATTTTTCGTTTAACATCCTTTTTTAAAACTATGGGCGCTTTCCATCGTGTCAAATTGTTCATGATTTTGGTAGAATTTAATGATTTCAATAATTCAATGTTTACTTGTCGCATTATCTATTCATTCCTTTTTGTGTTAATTTTCACAGCGTTCCTTTCAATTTTAAACCTGAAGTTTCTTATATGTTTCAAACCAAGCGATATCGCGTTTTTATTATTATTGAAAATATTTGCTTTTAACAACAAATTACTAACGCAGCAGAAAAATGCCTACTTGTAATAATATAAGACACAACAATTCGATTTGATTAATTTGTTTATTCATTAGTTCCTAAGAACAATGCTATTGTTACAAAACATTATTTGTAACCCACTACTCACGTTTCAAACTTTATGGAGACCTTAACATAAATTTTATCTTTTTTGTTGCATTGTTAAACATTGCTTAAACATTTGTGAATTATTTGTTCTCTTTTTATTAATATCCTGAACATATATGGAAAATTTATAAAATAATTCTTCTAAAGTTTCTAGTTCTCCTGGAAGTGATCTGCTAGTTTTATAATTTGCCAGTAACTGACTGAGTGAATAAGATGAGAATTTTATGAGTTTTGATGTCGAATGTCTTGGAAAAGTAAATTTAAACAGTACTGGCATAAAAGAATATCAAATTTGCAGGAAAATTAAAAAAAATGTTAATATATTATTCTCAACAAAATTTTGGAATATATTTTTGAAAGCATAAAATTGAGTAAACTCTATATCTCATAATCAACTACCGCTTACACATAACCAACTAAATGACTTATTAAAGATGAATAGAACTCACCTACTAGGCTACACTAGTTATCAATATACTTGTATATATTGCATTTAAATATACGTAGTGCTTATCTGTTTCCAAATGATAGTATATTTCAAAATATAAATATATTGCCTTGTGTACCGTTTACATGTATAAAATATCGTATTTTGTTTTAAAGTATTACGTTTAGAATAATAGCCCACCTCTATAAAAAGTAATCATCCGATGAAATATATTTAAAGCTCTAGTAATATTTGTTTTATATTTCTGACTCTTAGAAGTCATGAACATGAGGAAGTAGAGAGCGTATTTTTGAAATATTGTTAGCATCGTCTCCAAAACGTTTTAAATAAAATTCGGGAGAAGTTAGTTTTATGTTCCTTAAACTTTTCAATGGATATCACTAAGAGCTGAAAATATTAAATAAAAGAAATATTACCATTAAATAAATAAAAAAGGTAATAAGTTGTTTATAACAGCAGAAAATATACATCGATATTTTATAATTAATTGATGGACATTGCCCCACCAATTAACTTGTTAATCAGGGAAATAAAATTTATAACAAGAACGAACTCTTTGTTTTATTACACCCCTTTTAGCGTGGCCTGATTTTTTGGTACGTGACAATATTTTAAATATAAATCCGTGTTTTACCAGCTGTTCCAAAAAATTGCGTCAAGCGGATATACAGCGGTAAAATATCAAGCCCTATCCGAAACATTCCTACATATAATCATTTTTGGGTTTTAATTTTATTGTGTTTTTTTAGCCAAAACTCATATATTGAAAAAGTAATGTGACGTAAATAATTGTGATACAAAATTTTATTTTTTTTATTGAGTAGATAATTAACTAACCTATTCGGAATAAAAATATTTATTTACATAAGACCTTAAAATGACGTAAAAAATTAAAAGGCACGCGAAATATATCAGATTTTGAACTTAACTTTTGACGTCATTTTAAATAAAACCCCATATGTTTTTCCAAAACCCACTTTTAAAACGTTCCCATTTTTCACCTTTTTGTTTTAAAAAAATGGTACTGTTGCTTTTACGGTATGATCCAAAAATAAGTGAAAAATTATAATTTATATAATTTTTATAATTAAATTATAAATTTTGGGTAACTAAAGACGTTAAAATTGAAAAAAAATATAATAAAATTAGAGCCAAATTCATTACGAGGAATAACTACACGACATAATAATAAGTTCATTTTAGAATATTACTGCTAGTACCGGCCAAATTAATCGAAGTAGTCTTGTTTTATAGGTTCTTTAACTACGCTTTTACGGATTTTAAATTGTATGACTATCTAAATTATTGTTTTATAGGTTTTTTTAACTATACTTCTATGAATTTTAAATTGTACGACTATCTAAATTATTGTTATTACGTAAATTGAACCCCTTAGTCATATTAACGGATTATTCAAAGGTTAAAAATTTGTATATTTTTATTAGGGACAGAAAATTTTTTTTCATTTTTATTTTGAATCATTTTTTTTTCGGAATGAGTGAGTTATCGTGATCTGTTTACTGAACAACAATGCATTAATATTATGATTACGTAAGATGGAACAACCCTGAAGTAGAAAAACTGTTTATAGTATATTGAAACCTAGAAGCGGGCCTCAACCCAAGCAGTTTGTTGATCATAGAAAAACCATTATCAAGTGTCGAACTTTTGAATTTCAAACCGGAGTCCTAAAACCTGAGATAGATTGCATACTCTAGGAAGAGGGATATTCTCATATCACACCATTAAATTTTAATTTTAATTGGAAACTAACAGTCAAGAAAAAAGATTACGATTTTGTCAAAAAATATAGAAAAGCCAAGGGGAAAAAAGTTTTTGATATATTATTATGAAGTCATTTCCCAAGAACAATGTAGAGTTAATTCTAAGTTTGGGCTACTAAACAGGCAGCTAATTGACCCCTTTTGAATATTAGTATCTTACATGGCATGTTTAAAAGTCAGTCTAACCGAGTTTATAAATGATGCGTACTTTCATACTTGCAGAGATATAATATTAAAAAACCATGGTCCATCCTGTCATCATTCCTTAAACCTAAGATATTATTTTCGTTTAAAGAAAAGATTTCCCGGGAAATGAATAGATTTTGGCAAACATATAGCTTGGCCTCCCTGGTTTCCCGACTTAATTCCAATTGACCTATTCATATGAGAATAATACAAGAAGTTGATTTGCTTAAAGAAAGCCACGATTTGGAAGAATTAAAAATGAATCTAAGGGAAATTGTAGAAACAATTAAAAACAATACAAGCGATTTAAGAAATTTAAAAGGTATTTTTTCAATGATAACTTATATACCATACGAGCGTAGTTTTAGAAAAATTATGAATTTTTTAAATTTAATATATTTTTAGCAATTTTTTTCTATTTTAAATCAGTTGATGTAATTAATCGCATATAACAATAAAATTTTTTTATATACTGCGCAATGAATCCATTTTTATTGACACTTTGTAAAAATAGCAATGTAAATTTTCTTATTTGAAAACTAATTAAATAAGATGAATTTTGAAGTAGATTGGAAAAGAATTTGCTTGGACCTATTTTAATATTTTTGAAAACTTAATTTTAAAATCTGGTATTTGCTCTTGTTTCCGTTAATTATTTGGTACCATTTTAAGATAAGGTACACAACGTTTCTTTCTGAATAAGCCCGTTAATCATTTAGTTAATGAAATAGATATGGAATATGAATCAAAATTATTCATGTCACAAAGAATTGTTTTGTATTCAATCTTTAAGTTTAAAAAAATACAAATAAATATTTATCACCAAGGAACGATCATAAATCGCTGAACACACGTAGGGATGTTTCAGATTAGTCTTCATATTCTCTACCTCTGTGTTTCCGTTTGACACTATGTTTTGGGACACCTGTCTAGTGTTAATTTTCAAGGATAACTCAACTAAAATTAATGTGACAATTAATAATGTTAAAGTGATTAGAAATTAGAAATTTTAGTAATAAAATTCAAATGAAATAGAAAGTTACATACAAGTAATTTTTTTAAGTCTTAAAATATATCATCATATTTACACAACTATCGATCATGTGAAATTAAGAAAAATATGATCCATTGACGTAATGCCAATATTTCATATTTAGAAATAATTGTTGTGTAATTTCCAAAACCAATTTAGTCACGACAGGTTATAGGAGTTGATCGTTTCTTTCAAATACAATAAAAATGTTAAGATTTTTTTAAAGGTAGCAAAAGCCAAAATATAAGATTTTTATAGATAATTATGAAAATTTGTCAACGATTTAAGTTCATTCTTTATGTACAACTTATTATTCGCCGTATTGGTGGTCTATTCTTTTCCCTAGAATTGTTTAATATGTTATAAAATCATTTGGATTAGAAACCAAATTAGGTTTTTCTTTAGAATATTTCAGTTCAGATAGGTAAATTTCAAAGTAATTTTTGGTGGTTAATGCGTATATATGTTAAGACGTCACTGCCTTTTTGAAAAAAATAAGACTATTTTTCAAGGAACTTTTCATAAAAGTTAAAATTTTAACACAACTCGAGTTTTATACAAAAGTATTCTTATAAATTTTGAATATAAAAAACAATAGTTTGATAAATATAATTAGTTCTAATATTTTTTAAACTTGCATGCCAAGTTTCTTAATTAGAAGTATTTTTTTATCTCTAATAGATATGTGATTGATAACTATAAGCTTTAAAATTAAAGTAAAATTATTATTTCCCTCCAGTTCGACCGACCTCTTGCTAGGCGGTTTCTAATTATTCTCAAAAAAAAATAAACTGAGAGAAATATGATTCACGGTAACGAATTCAACGAAAAAGCAGTGAAAAAGACGTCAAAGGAAGATTGAACCTACCAATATGCAGAATATCACGGAGACTATTTTTAAATTAATAAGAACATTACAAATTTGACACCTGTCTTCATTTGTTATATTCTAAAAGCTATCTTGTTACTCTTGTTTTCAAGAGTATTGACGAGATCAGCTAACAACCTCTACGCGATTCACTCCATATACTTTTTTTTCATTTAGTACAAATTAATAAATATTGAGAATTTTTAATTGTTGACTTTATAAAACAAATATATTTGAAAATAATGCAGAGAAAAACATTTATTATTATTAAAAAATATATGAATGCTAAACGTTACAAAATATATAAATGTTAAATGTGAAATAATACAAGAAAGGTTGCATCGCTAAATCTAACTCCATAAATAGACAACAAACTTAATTTTAGTAAAGAGAAATTCTGACAATTTTTTCACTCACACTTTTTTACTATTAGGTTGGCATCTTATATACTCGCCATCTCTATACAAAAATTTTTCAACCTTTTACATGTAGTTAATAAAATCAATCGTTAATTATAAAATCACCATAGAAATCTAACATTTGTCATCGACATGTAGTCAGAACTAAAGTTATGTTCTTGCAGACATTTTTTGATCTTTAACTGAAAACCGATGAAGTATGATTTTGACACGACTTTCGTCTTTAAATTTTCTATCACGTAAATTATTAGATAGAGAGCAAAACAAATGGTAATTAGATGGCGAAAGGTTTTGAGAGTACCGTGTTCGAATTAGTATAATATATATAAGTGAAAATAGTTTATGACGCGTTACTTTTGTACGTGGGGTCGAGTATTGTGATGTAGAAAATAAACTTTGCTTTGAATTGAAAGATTTTTAGCGGTGGATTTACTCAGCTGTTCATAATAAATCTTAGCTGCAATTATATTGTTAGCTTGAAAGAGTTCATAAAAAATAATTCAGTGAACTTCATTTATCGACTATGCACTCAAAAGTATCTTTTGTCCTTGTCATTCATGAAGAAACAGTCCTCTGAATTCGCTTCGAAATACTACCATTTTTAATTTATTCTGCACTCGCCGATTGCGAACTGAACAGAATTTCAAATTTTGCACTCTTTATATACTTCACAAGAAATATCTAGAAACTTCTATAACATTTCGGATATTGGCCGAAAAAAGTGGTGGGTTTAAAAGTTGCGAGGTTTTTGTACTTATTTACTTTTAAGTATTTTACGACACATATTTGTTACGATGGTTATATGCTTTTAAATATTGTACGAAATCAATAATGAGCAGTATCAAACGTTTGGTTTCCTGCTACTATTTGGGGAAACATTTAAGGAAACAATATATTACGGGGCATCTTATAAGTATTATTAATGTCTGAAGCTATGTGTAGATGGATAAATCCAAAGATAATCATTTTATGGCAAACGAATAATAAATAGCATATTTTCTAAGGTTTGGAATCACACATCTCCATTTTATTTGGTGACAGTTTGGTATTATTGAATTTTTTCGATGTGCTTCTCTTGTTGGATACTAGCTGACCCGGCGAACTTCATATCGCCTCATAATTAATAAATGTTGTGTTAACTTATTAGCTAAATTAAATTCTGTTTTTTAATAAGATATGATGAATATTCAGAATGAACTATGTTCAATAAATGTACAAATCAAAATGATAACTATTTTAATTAAATTAAAATAACATTAAAATCACGACTTGGTAGTCATCACTTGGCATACGATCCAACGCGGTGATGAACAACCGAACCAATGTATGATGTTCATGAACTAGTTACTGCAAATCTTGAAGAACTCTTTTTATTGCAGATTCGATCTTTTGACACCGATCAAGTTGTTCCTGCATGCTGTCCAGGAAGTAAATTAAGATGAATTTATGCTGTGTCTCTTCAAGCGGTTGCAATAATCCAATTCGATTATGAATTTGGCCTTGGATTTATAAAGTTGAAGGCAAAGTTAGATTTATTAAATTATGATCACCAAAGGAAAATAAACGTTTGTTCTCTCTAACAGAAATTTCCTTGAATGTCAGACTGAATCCGCGTTCTTCGATAATTTCTCCTCCAAATGAAGTCATTTGGAGATATGCCTTGTATCTTTGAACGTCCGATAGAAAATTTCGTGATTCTGGTGTTTCGATACGAAGTAATGAATGCAATGACTCAGGTGACAGAAGCAAGAATGGCAATTTTATCTTGCCAATGAGAGAGCACAATCCAGACGTTTCTCCAGCGAACTAATTCAATACACCGCAATGGTCGCACACAATATCCATTTGGCCAATTCGAACGAAAGAATGCAAGCTGTAGTCAATTATGCAATCGTATTGAAATGCTACTCGATTCAAATCAACGCTGGAAGCATTTCTTCTTGCGCGTCGAAGATTATTACGTTGTTGATCTGTGCGATAAGCTCGACGATTTTTCGTTGCCAACTGAGCTGCTTGTTCTTGTGTTTGTGAAGAACAAAGTCGGGCCATACTTACGCGGCGCTCTTCCTGTGCAATTTCTTGTTCATCTGCAGTGGATTGATTCACAATATTCCTAAGTCGAATTGCATTATGGCTTCGTTGTAAAAGATTAGACTCTCAGCATTATAAATAACACTTTAAAATTAATTACACAAAAATTAATAACATAAATTACATAATGAAGCAATTATCGATACCCGCACGATCACAAATATCATAACCTCACAAAGTGAACATCTTCATAAAACTTAACTCAACTATTTGAAATCACTCTTCGCTAATGAATTTCAGAAAAAATCGTTTAAAGGGAATTAATTTAATCGAATTCAAATGAAATAACGGTCTAAAAATTAATAAAAATTATTAAAAACCAATTATCATTTTCGTTCGAGTGTGTCATTTATGACATCATTTTTTCTTTTTTTTCTGTCATTTATCGCATATAACGTTTTATACATAATTCAATTATTTGTGATTTTTTTACTTTTCCAATGCGTGAGGAAACTTCTCGAAGCCGAGATAAAAAAAATTCAATAAATATATAATAATCATATAAATTTTCAATCAAATAAAAATATCAGTCAATCCGTTCTCGATATATAATCAAAAAAACCGTTCCATATAAAATATATGGGAAAATGATTTTTTTTCATAAATTTTTTTCGTGAATTTTTCCAATGTTTTAATACTTATTATCCTATTCCGGACGAAGACAAATCAAAAAATACAAAAATCAGAAAATTTGTCCCGCTATTCTTGAGTTATAAACGGTGTAACTAACACGACTTTCTTTTATATATATAGATAAAGATATTTATTAGGTACGTAATTCCAGATGTATTTAGGATAAGGTTTGGTTCAGGTATATTATCATTTTACTGTTATAATGTCACAATTCTGACAAAGTGTGATCTTTTATTTTTAGTATATTTTTCTTTTCGCATTTCAGTAACACATATACAGTTAATATGGGGATATAATATTTGATTTGAAATGTTTAATATAGTTTCAAAAATGTACACAGTTCTATGTTTTGCTAATAGTTTAGTAACAAATAATGTAATTAGAAAAAATACTACTATACTAGAGTTCGTGTAATAATTATCCTTCTTTATAAAGATTTGTTATTAAATTGTACTCGAAAAGTGATTTGAGAAGATATGTTTTTTTTGTCATCAGCTCTAAAACACATATGATTTATTTACTGTTCCAACTAAATAATTGGCTATTAAGATTTCTTTTACCTTGATCATCGTGACAGTGTTTTTATTGTCATATACTACGTCAGTATAGTAATCATATCTTCATGCTACTTTTTTACCATTACTTTTAATCGTGCCTAAGAGGGTCCTATGACAGACTGAAAAAGAAGGAAGGTGGTTATCTTGGTCAGCGTCATTATAAAAAAGTACAGCAGAAATATTACAACTAAGTACCAACCACCTTAAATTGAAATAGGTATAAAAGGCGGATACAAAATTGTATGTACATAAATATCAATGCTGAAGCAAACCCGGTCTCGTTTCGCGAGTAAAGATTTGAGAATGCTAGAGCATAAATAAAATTTACCGAAAAAAATATAGCTATGATTCTCAATAGAATTGTTTTTTGAGAAATTTCCAACAAATATACACCCATAAAAATATACCAGACAATATATTTAGACGGTGTAAAATAAATTTATTGTGGGTAAATATTTTAATAAAAATATTACGCACTTAAATGTCTTTATGGTATATCTAAGTAGTATGATATACTCATAATGCGAGTTCTCTTCAACTTAACAGAATGTTTCTATGTTAGAATACTTTAGTACAATTCCATTTTCTTGTAAAAATAATTCATTCATGTCTTGTAAAAATAATTGTTTCGTATTTGATATTAAAAAAAGGTTGACTAGTTAGCCAGTAAACAATGATGATACGCGAAGTCTGAATATTATGATTCAAATTATAAGTTATGATTGAATGGAAAATTTTATCGGAATTTCTCGTGACCGATATGTCAAAACTACTTGCAGACCTGTATTTTACTTGAGTGTGATATATAAAACTATTGATGTCAGTCAATGTTTTCACAGTACAAAATTTCTCTTCATATTTTCAAAAGTTTTTTTAACATATTATAAGGTCTTTTGGTTATAAAGGCAGAAACAAAGAGTAAGTTCTTTTTAAATTCACTCAGTCCCATAAAATTAGATAGGCAAAAAATTACCACCATACAATGTTACTAATTAACCTCTACTTGAAGGCAACGCGTAAATCTTGTTAAATAAGAACCTTACTTGCATACCTACGGACCTAAAAAGATGGAAAGGGTGGAGATCATTCCTAATATAATGTATTTTTCGGAATGGCAACGAGAAGAATCAGTATTATGTACACAAATATTTACATGAATATATAATGCAATAATTACTTGAAACTTTACAATATTAAGGTTGTTGATCATTATTACAAACCAATAAAACGAATAAATTTTTAAATTTTCTTTACTATTTTATTGACAGGTAAAAATACTTTTTCTATGAATTCAAGGTCCAAGGTAAAAGGACACGGTTATCATACCACCTGTCATACTATATATACACAGAATAAAAAAAAGTATTTAAGATGGACGCAAATAGTTGATATTTTACAAAATTAAACTGAGGGTATAAGTAAGAACTGAGGGCATAAGTAAGAACTGAGGGTATAAGTTACAAAATTAAAAAAAATAACTAACGTAAACTGAGGGTAAAAGTTACAAAATTAAACTGAGGGTATAAGGGTATAATAAGCCCCGATACATTAGATGTCTTGAAAATCCCTTCTTTCTCTGTAGACTTTTTGACCGGCTTCAATCAAATGATTGTGAAATGTGCATATTCACTAAAAGATCCAACGCATATAAAATCCCTTGGAGACCTTTCAGCTTATCACTAGCACAAGGTGGACACGAAAGTGAAAGTATATCATCATTACACATTTTCTCATAATCAAATGTAGCTTTTTGCTCAGGCTCCATTGAAACTGAAAGCCGATATCCTTTTGGAAATTATCAGAGAAACTATTGAAGTCTGAGAAGACTTAAGTTATCGATTAATAGAAGGCCAAGCGTAGTGCTGACAACTGCAAAATATTTATCATAATGAGGAACAAAAGTGGAGTTAACTTGCTATCTTGGCTGACTCTAGATTAAGTAACATAAGTCGAGGATTCAAACAGTCTATGTCGTGAATCTAAGTCACGAAACGAATAGAAAAACACATCGATATGAGGCGATGTCGTCTATACCGAGATCGGAATATCAAATAGGTGAAATAGTGAATGTCTCTTTCCCAGCGCGTAACGGTCATTGCGCCTTATGATTTATTCCTCTCGATTTTCTGTACATTATGTATCAACCTAAATAAGTTTCAGGATTTCGACCGAAATACACAAATAGCAAATTGGAATTTGAAAAACAGCCTACATCTTATCTTCAAAAATAACGTTTTTATTAAATTTAGTAAAGTTGCGAAACAGATACAGTCGGATAAAATTGAATATTTAAATTCAGAGGCGCCTTTGGAAGGATATAGAGTTTGTCATGCGCATTAAAATATTAAGGTCGACCGCAATGTGGACGTTGGATGTTTTTCGAGTTGGACAAATTAATGACATCTGTAATACAGATTAAATTTATATTATTCTTAAACGTTGGAAGAAAGGAATTAGAATTAAAGGTGAAATTCGTCCTTAAGTCGCAATGGCTGTGTCCCAAAACTTGTTATTTCAAATAATTTTTTCACCTATATTTTAAATAATCCTCACTTTTTGGATGACATTACTAACTTTAATCATATTAGTATAAACTACTTAGCGTAAAAAATATTTAATAATAACCAATTTGATTCAATAGTGTGACATATTAATATGATTATGATTCTAGGCTATGACATATTTCTCATAGCTATGACGTCTAGGTGTATTATTATAACTTCGCTCCAACTTTGCGTGAGCTTCTAAAAATTTTGTATACTTTTTCATAATTTCAAGTTCAGTAGTAAAAGCGGAAAAACCTATTTTTTTCAGATATTTATTAGTATATTTCTGAAGACATATTACCTAAAATAATCAATAAGATTATTTTTAACCCACGCAAAGAGAATTTTTCGACGATAGCCAAGTTTACACTACATATTCAATTTAAAAAATTTTCCATGTATTTAATTTTCCCTACGAGTAAATATGCTTTATAACTATGCCAGATTTTAAGCTAATTAGAAACGTCACGTGGTTTCTGAGACGAAAATGGGCATTGGTGATGGACCATAAAAAAACTTATAAAGGTTATGTTTTTTTTTTGAGATACCGAACACTAAGAAAAGAAAATTTTAATATTACTCATGCAGTATTTCATTTAGCCATCGTAGTCGTTTTCTTAGAAATCGTATGAAGTAGAAATTTGAGATTTCGCTAAAGTATTATATCTTATAACACTGCATAGCATATTTCAGTTATTTTAACACTGCAAAATATTTATATATTTATCAAATTTTTTTTTAGATTTTAATATAAGTTATTTTTGAGAATTTGATTATTTAAAATATTTTAAAAAAATTGCCTCTCTCCGTCTCCGGAACAGCTAATGTCAAAATTGTGAAAAAAATGGTGGGGCAGAAGTTTGCCTAAAATTTACCAGAAAACTATAGCATTGATTTTAAATCACATAGCTTTTCAAAATTTCACGATACTTCTTTCTTGTAAAAATTATACCAGGCAATCCCACCGTGCGAAAAGGTGAAAAATAATATGCATATTCGTAAATAGTTTATTAGAAATACTAGGTGCTCTTAAATTTTAAAGTGTGCCTCAATATTTACGAAATCCTTTATAGGTAGTGCGAACTCTGTCGTGGTCATATTAAATAAATTTATTTATTTTGAAATTATTTTACTTTTCAAATAATTTTCTTTTATTTACTTACAACATTGATGACCTTGTAAGTCTGAATATCGGTTAGGCAATGTAATAAGTGAAATTATTTATATATATTCTTGGGGAATAAATGTTTTATTAGTTTTTTTTAAAAGTAATTCAATTAGCTTCAATATAATAATATCATTGATACATTCGCACAAAGAAAAAATTCATTACACTGTGACATTGGCATGTCTCTTTTGGCATTTTTGACGTTTGTTGTTAACAAGAAATTACATTTTGAATTTTTTACCCACAATACATTTTTTACTTTTAATAATGTGATTCAAAGCAATTAGCTAAATTTTAATTCGAAGTAAAACTATAAATTTTATTTAAAAATAGTCTAAACAGTTCGATATCTCTCCTTTTTTCTGTTAAAACAACTGCACATTTATTTGTTATTTTGTTACTAAACTTATTAATTTTTTTAAAAAAATCGGCTCAAACAAAGTTTCTAGTTTGAGTTTGTAAATATATTTGTTCATTCTTTTTCTCCATTCGAAGACAACAGGATCATAATTATAAACACTTGCTAGTCGTGATATCAAGGTAATAGCTGTAAGTCCTGAAATTGAGAATCTAGAATCAGTTAAGAGTTTTTATTTTAAAACTGGTGTGTTTTAATTTGAATATATAAATATATTCTTTGCAAATCTTCCGTTACTTGTGCTGAATTTGATATGCAAGTCAAGTGATTGGGACTTACCCGTGCTAAATGACACATATGGAAAGTGAACATATGGTTAAATTCATCGGCAAGAGCTAATCGGACGAGCGGGAGTATTTTCATCTGGTGTCAGAAACTTCCGAGTCCTCTTTTGAAGATTCGTAAATTCCAAGAGGTTCCGAATTTCACGAGTCTTACTTGGTGTTGAATATCATTAAGTCAGATCTTCTTGGAGTTTACAAGATTAACCCAGTTTGAAGATCGTTAAGTTAAGAAATACTGTTTGATTCATGTACATGTTAATACTGTATTTTGTTGAGCATGGATCATTGATATAAATATTATAAATGTATTTTAATATTATTAATCTTTGATGTAATCCTCGGCTCTCTAGCTTATATTTGTTAATTAATTTATGAATCTAGAAAAATGTTTTCTATACTAATTTAAATATTATTTTAAAACAAAATTATCCACGTATTTTCTGTATTATTTAAACAACTATGCCCGAACAAATATATAGATGAGACCAGGTATGGACAATATTATATTGAGCGATATGAGAAGCTAATTCCATTGAAATAAATGCTTAGCATTCTTATGGATATTTGCAGGTTGAGACACCATTCTACTGTAACGCATGCACCATTAGCTTTTCTGGACTAAACAAAATTGTATATAAGGCTGTGTTAAAAGTTTTAGTCGAAAAATTACGTTCTCAAATTCGGTTAACTTTTAAGATCTTTCAGAAATATTACAACTTGAACCTAAAAGCTAAACTATGAACTTCTCTACATTCAACCTTTCTCCTTTTTTCTCTACTTCATATTTTTTATCATCAGATTAATTTAAAATACGATATCACCTATATGACATTAAGTACGTGTTGCCTACACGAGTATTTATTTGATATCGCTGGATCGATAATTCCTCAATCTATACTATGAAATTGATAGTTGTATAACAAAATATTATTACGGAATTAAAAGTAAAATTTAATCTGGAAGGTAAAATTCAATTCGATCTAAATAACTCATAACATAATTTTACACAATTTCAAATATACTTCTTGTGGACTACCTGGATAAACAGAAGATAATAAAAAGAAATTAATTACTTTTTAATCTTACGTCATCATTTTATGTGGAACAGAATATATTTTTCCAACTGTATGTCATAAAATACAATATATCTTATACATATTAAAATTTTGTTTTATCCAGGCTCGATAATATAATTTCAAAGCAAACGCATTTTTGATTTAGAAATGACTTATTATTTCTGTTTCTAATTACATACGCCTTTTCTTTAAAACTATTAGGTATTTATATATTTATTTATTTCTGTACTTTAATGTATTTAATCGATATATAGCCGAACTCATTGCTCTTCCAGTCAACCAGAACACAAGTGCAGCCCCGCTCGACGAGCGGTCGCAATAGGAACATATAAAAGCAAATAGGAACTGAAAATGCTTTGAAACAGTTGCAAGCATGATTCAGTCATTTTTCAAAAAAGTTCTGAGTATTTAAAAGCAATTAGAACACTGTATAACAAATATATTATTATTTTAAAATTTACGAAGTGTATATCATATTCAGGCCTTTCAATATAATTTTTGTGGGAAAATGACCCGACGATTAGGAAAGAGAATGGGTTTATCTCTCTTTATAGTCGTTTCTTGTGACTAAATATTGACGGTTGGAATAATTGAGTTTCATTTACTACTACACCACCAGCTGTAATATAAAATCACCATAATAAAAAATTAAGAAAATTTTTCTTACACACCTTCAACATCTTTTACATATCGGTGTTTTCCCAAAAAATCTTCTACTGCCGTACTTTCTTTGTTTCGTAATAAATAGACAAGTTTTTTTTCCATGACATCATTATTCTACAATTCATTGTTACAAGCAGACAACTTAAGTATTCTCCCTATGAATATACGAAAAACGTATCAAAAAGAAAGATTTAAATAAAAATGAGCTACTTGCTACGCGCGCAAGTTTTCCTTTCACATTTATAATGCATGTAAATAATGAAAAAACTGTCAAGCACGTTTAGACATTTATAAACATTTAAAGGTATTATGTACATTCCTATTAAACTATTTACAGATATTAATTTTTTCAACGAAAATATATTGCCCACTACAAGCTTCACAAGCGCATATTAAAGATATGTTTGTGATATAACTACCAGTTAACGATTTCCTGATTTTTCCTTTTACTTCCTCCTACACAAGAGTATATAAGGAAGCAAAGAGCGGTTCGAAAATATTAAAAAAGTTTAACGCAAAAACAAAAAAAGTAGCAGCATGAAAACATCATGATAGGCTTTAGATTTAATGAGAATGCACCGTTGTGTTCGCAAAGCTAGTGAACTAGTTTATTCATATCAAGGATAATTTTGAGATGAAAACAATATTTATTGATAAAGGAAAATTGCGTCCCAAAAATAAATTACATATGTAAAACCAGGGACGGACAGAAGCAAGTATTTACTAAACTTGAAAGACAATGTGTTCATTCCTGTGTTTAAATTATTTTGTAAATTTACTAATTATAATTAACACGATAATTATAACGTTAATATAAATCATTTATGATTTAATCAACCTGCAATAATGTTAAATTAAATACTTTTTTTTTTGGACAAGGTAAATTAACAAACAAGTATCATAATCGTTAAAAAATAGATTTCCATATAACACTCGAGTTTCACACCCGAATGTTTTATGGAAAATTTACTCTAAGATTTTTTTAAACCTAAAATACGCGAAATTAAAAATGTATATTTGTGATTTCATATAAATTGCGAACGTAATTGAGTCGTTTGCTTTTTTAATAATTTTAATCTTTATAGCCAAAAGTTCTTAATATTTTGAATTTGATTGGCACAAAGTCGATACTTAACATGGTAACAATATTTTTTTTATTATATGACGTTGCATGTAACATCTATTACGTCATCTATAATAATAAAAATATGTGTATTTCTCTAATACATCTTAGCCGGGAAATTGTTTCTAGTTAGACAATAACGTGATAAGATTATTCGTATTTTAGGGATAAATAGGATTTTGTCCAGGTTGACTCATTATAAAGAATGAATTATCGAATAAATCGGTTTTCTTCCCAATATATGTTTGGCCAACTTCACTAATATTCCCTGATTTTCTTTTCCAGGCTACTTATTTTAAGGAGATGGCTTGAAAATTTTCAGTCAATATCATTACCGATATTTAATATATTAATTTTTTTTTTATAAGTTGAAATGAAACATGCGTACCAAAAAGAAATCAACCATGTCAACATGAAAATTAAAATAATTGAAAACGTATTTGGGATAATTTCAATTGGTTCCTTTTGCGTAATGTATTATTATGCACATAGTTACGGTATTTTATTAAACTGTGTATGTTACGCTACTTGTAAGATGTTGCGACAATCTAAATGAACCACTAACTTGTATTGATAAGAGCTATGATTATTTATGTTTTAGTCTAATCTGAATGCAGACCTAAAAAAGCACAAATCACAACGCCTCAGGAATAATAACTGTTAACTGATTTGTCCTCAAATAATCTTGTGATTAAACTAGTTAAGATAATTTATAGTTTGGACATAAATGAGTTATTCTACTGCAGCTAGTGTGATGTTATTCATAACAGAATCAATAATCATAAACAAAGTTTATGTAGAACACGAATTTAATTCCCCTTGTCTTGGAAAATAAAAAGTTCAGTGGTATGACATTTATATGAGTAGAGCCGTCAATAAATTTGTTAACGAATTCAAAATAACATAGCTATAGCAATTTCGTCACGTGATATAAAAATAAATAAATTATTTTTAAATTTCCACCTGATAAATCTTAAAGTCGATATATTCCCGAGTTTCCACTACTTCCTCTTATAGAGCTTTTAACAATAATTTCAAAACCTACAAATAATGTCGATATTTATTTTTTAATACGTTTCAATAGTAATTATATTTATAATGATTGGTTCTAAAGCTATTCCCTACGTTAGTGACACGGATGTGATCACAGCTCATTAACTCTAGAATATCAGAATTTTTGCATTTTCCGTAAAAACAATTAGTAAAATATTAAGAGAAAGTTGCAGCCCAGTACCGTGACTCAATAATCTGTATGAATATATAGTAGAACCAATGCAAATATGTTGCGCTGGAATCAACAACTTTATTCCGGGCGAATGAATATTTGATAAATCGCCTGGTATTTTATATTCAAACACAACCCTAATATTAAAGCATCGAACTAAAAGCGGCCAGAAATCATTGAATATGGAAACCCGGGGGTGCGTCGAGCGAAAGTATAAAGTTTTTCACGCGTATTAAAATAAGAGGGGAGATTGTGATGTAGGCGCTGAATTGTATTGTACTTGTAAGTGTTTTATTTAAATTTAGGTTAAGTGTCCCGTTTGTAGTCGTTTTATATTGATATTATTTTCCTTCTTAAGCTTGGTAACACAATAAATTAAAACTGAGCTTTATGTTGATATACCTCTATGGGGTACTGAAAATTACTTATATGTATCAATATTTTATGAAGTAGGTGAAACTATTTAGTAAAATCAATAATTTCGCCTATTTCAGGAAATAAATGTAAATGAACGTTTTTAGTTTTTAGTGTTGGAAATAAAATTATTTAAGCACCTTAATATTATTTTCTTATACTACCTTAATATATTTTGAGTATATATTTCCCTAACCCGGCAATCCGGTAGTCCAACATTGCGGACCACTGCTTGCGCGAAATACTCATATCATTGGGATTGAAATAAAAAAAAATTACGTAATTATCGATTTAAAGGATAAATTTACCACACTTTAAGCCCCACCTAACACCATAAATGAACCTAACACTGCAAAGAAACAAAGCCATCTAGTGAATATATGTTGAATAATAAGACTTCGATACGAATAATTTAAAATTCTCTCAGAGTTAAACAAGAAATATATAGTTTAAATTAAACTTATTAGATTCAGCCTCTTTTGCTAGTTATTTCTTATCTATATACTTTAATGAAAGTACTAAAATACTTATTCAGAAATGGTTTATTTGTGTTATTACATATTTTACTAATATTTTCATCAAATTACACTTTGCCGTTAATTAAACATCTTAAATATATGGCATACTTTCTTCACAGAACTATAAATTCTTGGTATCAAAACCAGCAATCGTTTGTAACATCCCTTAAGTAAATATTTTTTTAATTTTATTTTAGTTCTCAAATGTATACGATGCATTCCCAAACTGCCCACGTCATACGATGGGTTCAACTTAATACCAAGTACTCTGTATTTTTTGGTTAAGTTATAATTACTTTAGTTCTAGTTCAATTTTTCAATACTTTTTAATATATCAGAATGGTGATTGCCATTTACATAAAGCAATAATCTCAATATTATTTCTTTTTTTAAGTTTCCTAGCGTCTATTTCACTATTATTATGTTGTGATGAATGAAAAAATTAATTATTTATAACTGATCTCAGATTGCATTTACATTTTGAACTGTCTGGAATAACATTGTTACAACCTTTCTATCGAAAAATATTTAATAACGGGCGGATAAGTAACTTTCAAGTTTCAATATTTATTTAACGATTTATTCAAGTAGAATTAGTATTTCTCTTCATAATACTTGTTAATTTTAGTCACTACACACATAAACTACTAATACAGAAACAATTTTATCGGACAATATGCAGAATTAAACTAGGTATGGGAAATATCGCTTCAGGTTTTGTTAATAATTTATTTGTCAAAAATAGATATCCACTCGCGACATGGGGGGCGCTAGTATCTTGTGTTGCCAGGTCTTTATGCGAGCTACAAGTATTAATATACATCGTATGCCTTTATGCAGTATTCAGAATTTTAACACATGTTCACCACAATATACAATATTTTTTTTTTATTATTTTTAACACCTTTTGTTACTAAAGTCGGCATAAATCTTGACGCAATACATATCGTGTTTTGAAAATCTGACAATGTGATTAATCACTTTTGTTTCACAAGCCTTGGTCGCATATGGATGAGATTTGAGCAAATTAGCTTTAATAATTATTCAATAATATCTTCAGGGTTTTAAAAATAGCTATATTAGCAAGCTGTATTTCGAGCTTGAAACAATGTCAATAAATATAGATAGAAAATCCAACGAGATAAAAAATTAGTCACAATAAAACGTTTATAGAATCTACAATTATAATGTGTACCACTCACATGGATTGCTAAAAGTACTTATTGCGGCAAGGAAACAACGGAAATCGTATTGTTTCAGATATATGAACAGTGACGTGAAAAATTCTGAATTAATTTTATTTTCACTATTTATTTTTATCATATATTTTCTTGCCGGTTTCTAAATCGATTAACACATTACCAAATACAATAGAAATTAATTGCAAAACGAGGAAAAATTGTTTTATTCTAAATTCCATATTCACTCAAAATCTAAACAGATTTTTTTTAACAACTACTTTCGTCTCATTTTTGAAGCTATTTGAAATCGTGAATACGAGTCTAAAGCGTTTTATTTAAAAACAAAAAAGTTTTTATTTGTTTCCTAATTTAAATTTTGTAATTCCTATATCAAAAAAAATTTTAAAAATTTTTTTTCCAGTGTTACTCACAGTTGATGTGGTAATTTTGGGCCCCAGTGTGACTTTCCCTTGACAACCTTTGCATTCGCAACGACACGTGCGTGCGACTTGCAATATCGTAAATCGCGACTCACCTACCGTTATTGCCTACTATACATTTCAAAGGACTAATTGTGAGACTATGTGGTGATATATGTAGACATTTTTTGAGCAAAAGGAATTATACATTCCTTGGAAGAATTGAAATTTATACTAATTAAAAATTGTAAAGAGAACGTACGCTTAATTTCTATTATGTATTTAAGTGAAGTATATGGAGGAATAATATTTGAACAAATAAAGGACTACGTCAACTTCCTTGCATTTTCATTTTTCATTATTACCATAACCGTGCCCAGGTTTTTTACAAAAATATTATGTGATTTTTTAAAAATTTTCTTTCTAACTCACCTTAACCTGGTTTTTACTCACAATTATTTGTTTGTTGAATTTTGAGAAAATGTTTCATATGTTCACTTGGCGATGCAATAAAATTTGTAATAGAAAACACTGGCAGGTTTAGTGCCCAAACATATATTAACTGAAAGTAAATAGTAAACAGGCAAGTTGTTTATTGGATTTCGGATTTCTGTGTATATTTTATTGATAATTTTAAGAAATATGACTCTACATTCTAGATTGCTTCTTTACATTAGTTGTAGTTTTTGTCGAACGTCTTTCTAATTAATTATTTAAGAAATAAGCTCGTATATTTGAAAGGGTAAAAGTAGTTTAACGTATATTTTATATCACGAATTCATATCACGACTTTGTCTTCGATTTTCAAAATCAGGATACAAGGTATTAGTGAGTGCATGCTATGTCCATCTCATATAATTCTCTTTACGGGTAATTTTACGTAGAGTTTATTTTCTTTACGTGCTTAACATTTTAGATTTTATCAGAAATAATTGATCAGGTAACAAATTTTCATTAATTCACATATCCGTCCACCTATCCATCGAAACTTTCATAAATATTGTGAGGATATGTCAAATATAAGACTGAACAAAAATGTCGGAAATTGTCAACTATCTACAATTGAAGTATTGAATACCATAAGTATTTTGAATGCGTTTTTATATCTTTTGTCATAAATATGGGGGCTGTAAATATTTAAAAGTGAGATGCCCTATGATACTTTATTGTTTTCCTATTTGTTTAATTTTTTTTTTTGCATCATCAAATCAATTTAAATAAATGTTAGTATTTACAATTCCTTTACTTTTGCAAATAAAAAAATTTGTGTTATTGGCACTGGAAAAAGCAGGTCCAACCGTTTGCATTGAGTATATTTTTAATAATTACATCAAACTTAATGGCTTAATAATTCTATTCCTTACAATTTTTCCGACTATATTTAATGGTTATCACCCAACCTTATTCAGGTAAATCGCAGCGCAAATAAGTGAGAAGATAATTTTTTTTCCTAAAACTGAGCTATTTATTATATTAAAAAATTACTGGCATTAAAAACGACACCGTAGATTGCAATAAACGAAATTATTAGATCGATAACAGAATGACGAAAGGTCTTCATGCTACGAAGTTCAACTAAAGTAGCATAATGGTCTTTTCAACTGTCTCTATATAAATTTGACGCCAAGTTTTCGGAGCACTAAGCTTAACACTTAATTAGTTATGTCTAACTACTTAAGAGTTTCTAACTGAATTAATTTGCTTGTCTTCATTAGAAGTGTATTCTGTACTTCTAGTAATTTTATTTTACTTGAGTTTATTGATTATTTTCGGTGTGTTATTGCATTATGATACTGCTATAAAACAGTGTAATAATTTACTTTAGTTTATGACGTTTTAGTTGAACTTAAAACTTAGGATAGTTCTTTACGCATAAATTTATGTATAATTAATGTAAATTTACAAATGAAATCGATTTGTAAGTCAGCTAAATGTTATTCTGCTCCTATGTTGTTTTTAATTAACCGATAGGAAGTGGAATTAATTTGTATCTATTAGTATAGTCAATAAACGACGGTTTTGTATCAGCAACCGCAAGTGGGTAAAATTAACGTAATGACCAGGTATTTAAACGCGCAGACAAGTTTTAACAGTCGTCTCCACGCTATTAGATTAGTTCATAAAACATTTCGAACCATTAAATGTCCAGTTATTTTAGCGCCAGCCTATTGTTAACTAACATATTCTATCATATAACTGTGTCCATTTAATGAATTGTGACAAACTATCTCAATAAATCGAAATTGTAGTGGCGACAAGTACAATATTTGTTGCTTTCATTTGAGGTCACTGCCTTCAAGCCACCTCCCAACACTCTTTAAAATAATACGGCATCACATATTGAATGTCAAAAAATATCATTTTAATTTAATAATTAGCCTTAAATAATAAAACCTCCAATAAGATATAATTTTATGCCTTTGAATATCGCCTATTCCTTGTTCATACGTGCAATTGAAAGAGTCACGAGTTTTTGAACATAAATATGAAATGAAACATGAAATGAATATAAAGATGCAAATAAAACAAGTAGGTAACGAATTATTATCTAAGTTTTTCCTTTTTAAATGTTAAACACATTTATTACCCCTCTAACCCATAGGACAAGGTGAATAACCCCACGTTGGGTTTAATGCATACAACTTTTAAGTAAATTTTATATAGCTTCTGAAATAAAAACTTGCTAATTTTGGCCCTGATTAGCATACTTATCGTTAAAATTCCTGGCCTATTATTTATAATTTACTTGGAAAGTTGAAATTTGCAGTTTAGCTGGGTTTTTAAAATATTTGAAAGGATTAATAGAGAAATTTAGTAGTAAACATTTTATAGGAAATTTGTTCCAAAAATTTTCATTTGGATTTACACGTAGAGATTTGCCCTATTCCTATTTTGCTCGTGGCATAATTATTGTAACTAATAAACGCTGATGGTTTTTGTTGTATATATTTGCAAAAATTCTACCATTCTTTGCAAATATATAAATTTCATTTCAATTATAATCATACTTTTAACAACATATGATCGTAAAAATGATTTTCCGTTATTAACGGTACTTGTATTAAATATAATAGTAATGATTATATTTTTAAAAGCTATATTAACACAACGTACATTGTCCTGCATTATTCTGTTAATTAATGACAATTTGCTATTGAATATATACATAGAAAACAACTACAACAATTTTGGCGTATCCTGTTACAAGAGTTGTTTATTTTTCATTTTGTTTTGGGTTCTGAAGTTAATACCTTATGATGATACTTACAGCATTATTACTTTTCAAATAGTCTTCAAATTCTTTCGAAAATGTGAAGTTGTAAATCGGGACGAATTCTCTTTAGATCAGCACTTGGACAAAAATAAGAGTTGAAATAAAATAATCGCTAAGTCTCACGTAGTTTCGTATGTTTGGACTTTTTGGAAGGAAGTTTTTGTTCGTGTTACAGGTTTTATTATATTTTTACGACGAAAAATAATAATGGTATAAACATAATTATTACTTTTGGTCGTAAAAATATACTGCAAGTGTATTTTTGCGTTTAATGCATAAAACTTCGTTTCGTAATTCAAGAAAACGACGGTTCGTAATTTTTGATAAATAACATATCGTAAATTTATCAAAAATTACAAACTGTCTAATCATCGTCAGAATTTTCCAGTAATGATAGTGACGTTATTTATTTCTTAAAAAAATATATATATATATATATATATGAGCGTACACACATTCAGATATATATATATATATATATATATATATATATATATATATATAAATAATTGATGTATACAGATACTTAATCTAACGTCAGTTTTTTTCTTTGGGTTTTGTATTCAGAGGATATTTCCACATGCTTATTAGGTTTTAGTTGCGGGTTATATTATATAATTTATAAATTTTCAAATAACCTTCAAATTCATTCAAAAATGTAAACGTGGAAAAAAGGGAAATTTCTATTTAGATCAGAACTTTAGCTCAAAAAAAGTTAACATCAAATAACTGCCAAGTTCCGTGTTGTTTCTTTTTGTGAAATGAGAATAAAGTTTAAAAATTTAATAAGTACGCATAAATATTTTCAGTACTAAGCATAATCACATTTGAACTTGGCAAATTGTTATTCTTGCAGTAGGTTTTATTTCGTTTAAAGACTAGCGGATAATATACATTTTTAAAAATTAATAATATTTCCTAAGATAAATTTATGGTATTGAATATATTTGGCGTTAATTTTGTAGAAATTCATTATTCACAATTAAATGAAACTACGTGATGTAGTATTATTTCTAATTTCTTTAATTTCTTTAACCACGACCTAGGTTTCATTGTATTACAATATTTTCGGGTAGGATATTAGCAAAGATTTGATCTTTGCTAATATCCCACCTGAAGATTTTGTAATACAACGAAACCTAGGTCGTGGTTAAAGAAATTAAAGAAAGTAGAAATAATACTACATCACGTAGTTTCATTTAATTGTGGATAAATTTATGGCCTAGCATCTTTTCTACAGAAGTGAGAACAATTTGTAATTATTTCAATAACTAATAAAGTTTCCATTTTTACTATATTTTTCCAATAATAATAATGATAATAACTTTGCTTACTTCAATAATAATAATGATAATAACTTTGATTACTTCTTCATATAAATATTATGGCAAGTACGAATACTGCATTCGGCGGTAAGATTCTAATACAGCTTCCTTCTCTTCGTAAAGTAAAGTATAGTGAGTACTATACTTTACTTATACTTTTTGTATATCCAAAGGGTATAATTAGAGGAAGACATGGAAAAACTAAATGGTTTTAACTTTTTATTAATCAATTTCAGCCCAGATATTAACAGAAAAATATGTGACCGATGCAAAAACCATTATCCTCTGTAGCGAACCTGCTTATTAGTCATTTGATATCACAAATGATTTTTATTCTCATAAAAATTAAAAAAACCATAAAATCGGTTAGTTCATTTATTTCTAAATGCATTGTTTTTCAAAGATCTTTCCAAATTAAGAATTGAAATTCGGAACTGCCTCCTTTAATTTTAGATCATATCCGGAGAAAAGAAAAGAAATTATTTTTCCGTGTTTGATGGTTAATACTGGTAGGAAAATATATTTTTTTTATATTTTCAATTCCAGAATACTGCATAATATGTACAGAATAACAAGTTACAATTCCAAAGTCCAGAATCTGTACAGAATAACAAGTTAAAATTGTTGAAATGAAAAATCTAAAGGTATAATATTTTTACAATAAAATATGATCGCATAACATATTTCAAAAAACCTTCTCTTCTTCTCTCTCTTCTCGTCTTCAAAGTATTTTCAATAAAGTGTTTTATCCCAATCCTCTGTCAAAATGTTACGAAGAGACTTAGAATGAAAATAATATGAAATCATTTACATATTGATAATTATCATTATCATATTAGTTACGAAGAGACTTAGAATGAAAATAATATGAAATCATTTACATATTGATAATTATCATTATCATATTAGTTACGAAGAGACTTATAATGAAAATAATAAGAAATGATTTACATATTGATAATTATCATTATCATATTAGTTACGAAGAGACTTATAATGAAAATAATAAGAAATGATTTACATATTGATAATTATCATTATCATATTAGTTACGAAGAGACTTAGAATGAAAATAATATGAAATCATTTACATATTGATAATTATCATTATCATATTAGTTACGAAGAGACTTATAATGAAAATAATAAGAAATGATTTACATATTGATAATTATCATTATCATATTAGTTACGAAGAGACTTATAATGAAAATAATAAGAAATGATTTACATATTGATAATTATCATTATCATATTAGTTACGAAGAGACTTATAATGAAAATAATAAGAAATGATTTACATATTGATAATTATCATGTTGATAAAGATTTTTCCATAAAAATATATTTTACATGTTTATTAACATTATATTATATTTTCTTTAATATTATATATCAATACAAACTGGTGATATAGTGATAATATACATGGTGATAATTGTCTTTCCGCAAAAAAATTCATTTTATTTGTTATTTTACGGAAAGACAATTATCGGTGCCTTTCACATTACTGGTTGTAAATTACTTTCCCAAACATAATAGTTTCTTTATCATTCATTCTGACTTATTTTTTTTATTATACACGAGTATATCTTTTTTCTAATTCTAAGATGGCAGAAACGAGCAAAATTATTTTATATATTTTTGAAATTATTTTATATTTTGATTTTGACATTAAAACAGAAATTCACGTTCTTTGAAAAAAAATATTTATATATAATAGAAATAGAAATTATTTTAAGTATTTCTTCTTCGAAACGAAAGTGGGTACGGACAATCCTTTTTTCCTATGATAATGTATGAAATATTAGTGGTATATATATATATATATATATCTATATATATATATATATAGATATATATGTATATATATATATATATATATATATATATATATATATATATTTATATATACATATACACAGATATATCTCATAGACAATTTAATTCCGAACAATGCATCACAGAAGGATATTAATCAAAAGCATACTGCGCTGTCAGCGGTCAGACATTGAAGCACTAATTAGAATCTCGAAGATAACAATGTTGTAGTAATAACTTAATGGCAAATGAAGAACTGTATGGTACGTATATATTACAGTTGGATTTTCTGAAAATTATCAAAGCAAATAAGCTGAGGCTACTAGTTATATTTGATCTTTTTACTGGATGAAGAGTCCAAGTAAGAAGAAATTATTAACACTCACAGGGAGATATTGGTATCTGAGAATATTGGGTGAATTTTTGTGTTTTGAATCAAAACTCATTCTTAATTTATTCGCATTTACTTCGCAAATAATTGAAAACATATTTATTACATTTTGATTGAATGAAGTTTGTTTTAGCCATAACAATGTAGCGAATAACATACATTAAGTTTATAAAACAAGCAAACCAAGTTCTACTTGAAAAGTTTAATTTTTTATAACCTCAATACTTAATAAAAATATAAGTGACGGTGTATCTTAATTCACCCGCATAACATTTTTTTTGTGAATAAATAATTATTAAACCGTCAACTTCATTTAAATTAGAGACTGAATTTGCATATTAATATGAAGCAAGATCATAGCTTCTTTTATTGTTTAGAACGGGCAAACCGAAATCATGGTCAATAGTAAAAGTATGTTTGTATGTTCTATAATGTCAGTAGTAATTAGTTACATAAAGAGAAATGAATTTCAATATCTTTCAAGTGTGCTATGTATATTTTGAAGGGATTACCTGAGATGGTTGAAAATTAATATGAATGAAGCAATATAGTAGAAAAAAATTAGGTGAAAACGCATAGTTATAGCTACCGTAGAGGCATTTTGAGGGAAGAAAATAACTTTACTTCTGAAGAATTAATGAAACAAGAAAACTTTGTATTAAATCTGCAAAAAGAAATTAAATATGATCATTTCAATTACTTTGTATTTTAACGACGATTCTGAAGATTGAGAGTCGTATTATTAAAAATGAAAAAAAATATGGAGATATTATTAATTAATATTTGTAAACTTTGAGGAATTATGATCATCCGCCCAAACATTAATTGCACGTTTTCAAGTTTCTTAAATAAAAATATATTTACAAAATTTGGAAACATGATTACCTTGATTTTTCTTTGCTTTAGTTGGAAATATGATTACGTACCAAAAGTTGGGTCAAGCAGCAGCATAGAGAAAACTTCTAACTAAGCTCAGCAATTTTTGTTACTTTCTGACTTATAAATTGGTCCGTCTTTCTTTCGGAAAACTCATAGATTGAAGATAGAATATTTCTTTGTGACACGAGTAACTGGGATAGAACTTGAACTTTTTTTTAATTATTTGACTAACTGGTCTATTAGAATTAAAAAGATTCACTCACACATGCTCGTACTTTAACATGGCGCCAAAACATTAAAAATAAAATAAGATATTCGGAACATCAGATTAGAAACACAATTAAATGAAACTACGTGATGTAGTATTATTTCTACTTTCTTTAATTTCTTTAACCACGACCTAGGTTTCGTTGTATTACAACATCTTCAGGTGGGATATTAGCAAAGATTACTCTGTATATTGTATAACTCTCGGTAATATAATAAAACCTAGTCTGCGCCCCTGCAATAAACTTACTAACATAAACAATGGAAAAATCCGCACAAAGCAGGCTTCCGCTATTGTGTTTGTAACATATAAATGCTGTTGGTTGTTCCTAAGAGTTAATCTTTGCTAATATCCCACCTGAAGATGTTGTAATACAACGAAACCTAGGTCGTGGTTAAAGAAATTAAAGAAAGTAGAAATAATACTACATCACGTAGTTTCATTTAATTGTGAATAATGAATTTCTACAAAATTAACGCCAAATATATTCAATATCAGATTAGAAATTAAAGTTTTGACGTATTTTTTTAAAAAAACTTCACAAATTTTTTTACAGGACGTGTTTTAAATCTGAGTCTATCAAAAATCGCTGAATATACATGAAAATGTTTCAGATAAGCCTAGCAATTCTCTATCTTCATGTTTCTGTTAAACATAATTTTGTAGAAAAAACTATATTTTTAAGCCTTATTTTTTAGATGTATTTTTTTTATTTATTAAAAAGGATTTTATGGCATCCTTAATGACAAGGAGCGAATACAATAATTATACGTTTTCTCTAAAATGATTATATTTTGATCATTCAAGATTATGTCTGATATTCGTAACAACAAACTTTAGTCATTATATAAAAAAATTCGGTCAAATGCAAACTTTATGAAATATCATTAAAATATTTAATTAACATTAATTGAATATTCATGGAGTTGTGAATTTTGCAATTTAAACAATTGATCCTATTTCTTGGTATAATTAGTAGACTACAAAATATAAAAAATAAAAGTGTATATAAATATACACTTTTATTTTTTATACTTTATTTATGACATATAAATTCACTTTATTTTTATACGTAATGTAGCTTCGTGCATGAGATTTAGTAAAATTAAAAAAAAAATTAACCCCATTTGCGAGGAATTTAGAATACTGCCAATTGACTATGAAGAAAAAATACCTTCAGAAAATAAAAACTAAAACTACGATGAGGCATTAAACAGCCAAAAATAATAAATTTGTTAGAAAATTTAGTTGAACTCGATTTCGGATGAAAGTCAATTAAAAACAGATCAAGAGTCAATTAAAGATTTGAAATTAATTTCAAATATTGTTGATGTTTCATAAATAAAAATATAGTAAATTTCAGTATTTTATGACATTCCTGCCACCCTCTTTTTAGAAACTACTAGCTGTAAAAACAACCATTAGTAAAAACTACAATTTTTTCAAACTTACCATAATAACAAATTATAAGCACACAATATTGCGCTTGTCAATCTGTGCTATTAAAATGTAATCATTAAATACAATATGTACATTAAATAAGCACTATAAATTAAAGTGAATATAATATATCCAATAAAAAAATATAAGTAAATGACTTGCATAATATTTTTAACTTAAATTTATTACATTCCTTACAATTTTATTATTTACATTTATCTTATGCTTCTTCATATTCCCTAAAAATGCTAATATAGTATTTAATATAGATCATGAAATTTAGTTAAAAACAGTGTAGATTACATCATTTCTAATTTGATGGTTTATAAACGTGGAAAAAACAATAAACAGATGACGATTCCTATTAATCCTCCCGGACCTCTAATAAATAACAAGTACAAGAAGGTTTCAATATGCAATTCAGCGTCAATAAAAACCTTTGGTGGATCGTAAATTCACAGCGAAATATCTTTTTCTCTGAGTTCAATTATATGGAGAAAGAATTGACATGTTTTCCTTTCAGTTAAATGACTACACTTGAGCTTTGATGGATTTTTATTTTCGTGATATAAAAGAAATACACGTTTATTCTTTTTTACACATTAAAATGCAATTATTACTTTATATTAAAAGAAAGATAATTTAATTTCCGCAGAACATAATTTAGTCTTTTAAAACCACGTTCACAGGGGTATTAATTTTAAAAACAAATTTTGTCCATTGTCAATTCTTTTCGTAAAAACAAGTATAAACATAATTCCCATTTCTAAGACCAGTTTGGTAAATTTTAAACTTCAAATTAATTTGCGATATACCTCTCTTGTAACTTCTAGACAAAGTGTTAAAAATGTTGAATAATTAATTTTTTTACACTAGAATTTGATCAGAAATATAAAATACAATTATTTCAGTTAACTTTCATTAATAATCTAAGAAGACATGGACGACTATGTGACCCTAGGTTGTATGTGTTAATTAGTAGCATTAGTTCAATTCGGAAGTAAGTTTTATTAAAAGTTTCGTTCGGTATTTTAAATATTTGATCTGAATGTATAAATTAATTGAATTATCAATTGATTTATGCTTATTTGGGGCTAAGTTTCAATTGCCATATAAATATTTTTGGTAATGAGATACTAATTAAAGCTAAAAACTACATTAAATGCAGCCAAGATTATGAATTTTAGGCAATTAGTCATATTTATGACAAGTTAATTGTATTCTTTGACTTTTTATATGTCGAAATCTTATATTAATCCGATTATATTTACTGCACACAACGAATCAATCTGAAGCGATAACGTTCCGATAAGAGATTGTTTCACAGTTTGTGACCAGTTTCATTTGCTTGGTTTAAAATCAACTTAAAAGAATGAATACAAAATAAAATAATGTCATATATTCTTTGCAACGGTGATGTGCATCTACATGTTTCCACGGTATTGGAGAAGTACTAATATTTTTATTATGCAAAAAAACATTTCAATTTATCACCTTCTATTAAAGATATAGTTTACAGCTGAAAATTTTAAGTTAATCGTTGTTGGATCCTATGTTTAAAAAGACATAATTAATAAATCCTAAATATTAAACAGGATTAAAAGCTTTTGACCAAATGTAAATTTCACTATTTAAAATCTCATAGTTAAAAATTTGCAAACCAGAACGTAACTATAATAAATCGAAATTTTTTTTTATTAAAATTTCTACAAAATTAACCTCAAATACATTCAATATTAAAATTGTCCAAAAAATTTTTAAAATTGAAAAACAGTGGTAGATGTTCACATATATAATACTCGGATATCATGATAATACTCCGAAAGTTCTCTCTTTAAAGTATATTTACCACTCACTAATTTAATTCCATATTCACTTCTATATAAGTAACTGAATAATAACCAGAATAACTGAATCTAAAATTGCAATACTTCGATTTCCGCACATATGTTAAAAAAGTTTTGATTGGTATCATTAAGTCGCTCATAGTATTTTATGTCACAGGTGTTTCTTGATAGGTCCATAAGAACCTTAGTAAAAATCTAAAACTCCACCATTTGTTATCCTGTTCCATTTTAGCAAATAAATATTGGAACATCGATACCTGCCTCCTCGTCTGTGTGTCCATCTGTCTCCATGTTAGGGCTTTTATAAAAAACAGAAGATAATAATTTGAAATTTACAAATTATATATATTGAATATATTTGGCGTCAATTTTGTAGAAATTTATTTTAATTAAATTTTTCGCAACTAAACGAAACTACGTGTTGTAGTATTATTTCTACTTTATTTAAATTCTTTACCTCGACCTAGATTTCGTCCTATGATAACATCTTCAGGTGAACAATCCAATCCAAAAAATTAGATCCAATCTTTACAAATTACGATTTATATAATTAAAGTTAGTAAATTTTTATAATATTTCAGAAATGGGTGTAAGCATATGTCGGATGTGTTAGTTATCAACCTGATATTTTCATATATTTCAAGATATATGTTATTTCTGTGAAATTCTGCAACTTTTCAGATCATGATTTAAGTAATATCTGAAAAATTAAAGGTTTTTATGTTATAAATTATAATATTTTAGGCACTGTATAATAAGAATATTATTAATGGTTTTTGTATTATAGCGGTAATTATGTCTGATGATAGTTGAGTTTCTACACCCCACAGAAAATATTTGAAATTAACCTGGGGTGTCTGTTAAATGTTTTCTTCTTCGACTGCTTTTATTATTTTTAATTTAAATATTTTAAATAAAAAAGAGAATCGGAAAATACTACATGCCCAGAACGTGTTAACATAAATAATATAAACTACATACGACGACAATGTATTCTGACTCACAATAAAACTTTTAATTATGGAGTGAAAGCGGAATATAAGAACATTACTTTTCTATGAAAATAAATATTAATTTACCATTTGCTGGTAATCTTTTACAGGTGATAATACTGCTTTCTATTATTACTTACAAATATGAAAACAGTGAACAAAATATCATGGATAGATGATCATCATTCAGCATTGGTAGACATCAGAAATTGCACTGACGCCATATAATAATTATGTATTGAAAGCGATCAGATCCACATAATTAGACTCTGTGATATTTCCTCCAAACGGTTTGTCATTAAGTTATTGCTAGGATATTGTTGTTTCGGAAAATCTAATCAGTGCTTTAGAGGCCAACACACTGAGAGCAAAAATGTTCTTGATTAATAATGTTTGTCTGATGAATTGTTACAAGTTTAATTGTCTCCATGGGTATATATCTATGTATGTATTTAAATGGATAGTTTCTTATATTATTCAAGAAAGGAAATAAGGGATGTACGTGTCCACTTTTGTGGTAAGGACTCTTTTAAATATTTAATCTCGTCATTCAATATTTTTAAAGAAAGAGTTAAAAATAATATTTAAAGTCAAAATTTTTTTATTCAAAAAGTAAGACTAAATCTTTTTTTCAAAGTATCCTTTTTAATGCACTTATTTTTTCTGTGAGTTCTAGCGAGAATAAATAGATAATTAAAATTTAAGGCCAGCTTCTGAGGATACCATTGATAATTCAGAAGTCAAGAGATTTTATTTTAATATAAATTTATAATGATGTAAAAAGCTCTAAAAAAGCTTTAAAAAGCTCGTTATGAGTAGAACTTATTTTAAGAGATTTTCACACAAACTTAGGCACAAATCTACGTAAATATTTAAAAGTTACTAATTTTTAGAGGTAAACGTAATATTTATATTAATCTATTTACAAATATTAACTTTATTTTTAGCCTTGTCAATAAATTGGTTAAAATATTATGTAGCTATAGTCTTCCAACAAAACTTTGCTTCACTTCCAGAAAGATTGCTTTTTATAACCGAGTTCAAAAAGATTCTCAACTCAAATTCAACATTTTTTGCTGTGGTTATTTGAAATCGTTTAATTTTTTTGTGAAGAAGATCCATTATAATTTTTCTCTTCGACAAGTAATTTTTTTATTAATTTTTGACTATATTTCTAAATTCAAAAAATTGTATTTAATCGTTATAGCTTGAATTTGTATTGATACTTCACACAAGATATGAAATTGAAAGAAGTAGACAATTTCATTTGCCTCTATAAAGCTTCTTTCAAAATATTTAATTGTTATAACCAGATTTAAATACATGTAAGATGACATGGTTGTACTTTATTTCGAATATCTCTATCAAGGGTTTTTACTAAAAATGGCTGTGATAAATAAATAGATGGACAGATACGTAAGTTAACTAATGATAATTTCTCATTTTATCTTTTGTTTTATAGAAACCCGAAAACAGAGATCAGGTGCAAGTGTAATACACGTGTCAGATATTTTTTCCTTATATTTAACATTTAAGCATGGTTCATTATTTTAATTTATTTTTATTAATTTATTTTATAACACGCGGATTATTATTTAACAATTTTTCACTTTTATTTTATAACTTAGATAGCTAGAATCTTCCGAAGATACAATTTAACCTGATTTTTAGGTAAAAATATTCTCAATAACTTGTTACAAACAAATGAAAACAGTCGCACAAATGGTCCTCTAAAATTTTCATTAAAACTTGAATCAAAGTTGTTGTTCGTCATCAATTACTGGCTGAAAGAAGTAGACCGAGCCTTGATACATTTCGAAATGACTTAATTTTTTCTGGGAACTTATTTTATTGGACGTACGTACAACATTTTAAAACAAATTTGTCGTTTCTAGGTACTAAGTGAAATACGGGAATCAATATTTATTAATCTCTAGTAGGTAGGCGAGCAAATGTTTTTCTTCTTAGCTTATCAATAGTACGTTTAATCTAGTAAAGAAATACAGATATGAAAAGTATGTAAATTGTAACAACTAAAATATTTCTACGTACAACAAAATGATGAAAGTATTTCGTTAGCGTCCAATAAATGGTTCAATGTAAATAACGAGAAAAACATGTTTTTGAAGTAAATTTTAATGGATATTCACGAATAACATCTGATTCTCTATGCACGAGTGTTTGTGTATGTATATATATATATATATATATATATATATATATATATATATATATATATATATATATATATATATATATATATATATATATATATATATATATATATATATATATATATAATTATAAATAAATCGAGACTAGACACATTGTAGGTTATTTGTATCGATCCGTAAGCGGTATCTATTACTTTTTTTCTAATTTAAGAAAATGTTCCTGGAGATAAAGGCAAAAAACGATAGTTTTCCACATACTAAGAACTTACGGGCAGGCCGCGTGCAGTAGAGAAAGATCACCATCCAGTTAATTCCATTATTATGGCATTATTTGTCTAACAGCTCTGATTTTAAAGGTTACTTTTTTTATTAGAACTAGGAAAAGTCTATTATTCTTAATGCGAAATCGTATAGCTATCTTTGTAACATTGTACGGGATTAGTTATTTTTGTGTTAATATCATGTTATTTTTGTGTTAATATACATGGATATATCACCTTTTATAAGTGTGTTCCACTCAATGTCTCATTTTTATGTCAATTTTGTTTTATGGAACTTATGCCAATTTTCTCATTTAAATTGGTTTAATTGAAAAAAGTACGACATTTCCGAAACAAGAAATAAATAAGAAAATATGGTACATCAGGTTACCCAATTTTTTTTACAGTTCTTTCCCCAAGTGTCTTTAAAAGAAATGATTCCAAGTCATAATGGTGGACGATAGATGTAGTATTTACATTGGTATACAACGATGCAAAGTAATTTCGTCAACCATCAATATTTTTCCTCGTAATTATGAAAGTAAACCTGATTTGAAGCCCGGAAATAAGAGAAATTTAAGAACTGATCCACAAAACTCATGGCAAATTAAATAGTCGAAATACGGTTCTATTTAAGAAGTCCTGTCATTGTTAATTCTCGATATTGGAAACTGTGGGTTGTGAATACTGAACTTCCGCCCTCTGTACACGCGCCTCATTGTCGCAGGCTGTCTACTAAATTAGTTAAATCGAACATAAGCTAGGTTCAATATGTTGCAATCGTTTTAAGAGTAAAATGTATGAATTTATGGAAACTTTGCTTAGACTATAAATATATGCGAGGTCAGTAACACTTGGTATATAATTTGAAATATTTTGAACATTTTATATCGAGACTGTGTATTGTACATTAATTGTGCAATTATGTAAGAATTTTTACATTTTTACTCGTATATATTTAAATATATAGATGGTTTGAAAAAAATTTATTTTTATGCCTATATACTTTCAACATTGCAAGTCTTTTATATATCAAATCAAATGACAACCTTTTGAAAAAAAACAATAATTTTTTTTAAAAGGAATATTAATGTTGGCAATTAATCTAATAACAAATTGCCCTACATCGATAAGATTAAATTTCGTCTTCACATAGTGTGTCGTAAAAAGTTTTGATGGTTATAAGAATCGTTTAGAATAAATATGTTACGATAAGAATAACGACAAGAAATAAAGGATTTGAAAAGTTTTTTGCTTACTCAGATAAAAATTAAATGATAATTGCTTATTATAATTTTTTCTAACTATATAACAAATGTGACTAAATTCAATAAATGAAAATAATAAATTTTAATCAAATCCTTTATTTCATCGCAAAATATGAATCTCTTTTTTCTTTCTAAAATTACTGTGAAGAGGGCCAAGTTCGTCCTTAAAAAATCAACTTCAAAATGCAGTAAAGTAAAAACAGTTCGATTCTTGCACAACTTTTCTAGAAAAGTTAGTAGTAGTTCGAGCTTTCCTTCTTTCAAAATGTTGAATTTGGCCGCAATAAACTCTATATCGCTTTGTAATATGAATGTTCATGTGTTCATGAAACCACTAGAATCTTCTCCTTGTGTAGCCCTGGTTATTAAAGCCGTGATGACCTTAAAACTATGCATCGCTGCCGAGTTCAGTGTTGTGATAGATATAAACCTAGATCCAAAGCTCCAACTCATGCATAAACTCTTTCGTACAAAACCCCGTAAGAACTTATTTATAAGCGTATCTATGATGCCAAATAGATGTAGTTTATTTAGTTAATATTTTTATAAACACAGCTGTTGTTAAAAAATATTTATAGAATTTTTTGTAGCTAACTACGTTTGGAAATTAATATGTACGTTAATATAAATTTATGTACACTTTAAACCAACAATATATATGTATAAAATTTCAGGGTTCTAGTTCTTCTGGAAGTGACTTGCAGGTTTTCATAATATATCAGTGAGTGACTAATTATAATGTTAAAAAATTCGGAACTTATATTTAGACCGCATTTCATGCAAAATGTGCGAATGTACGATATAAATACATATAAAGCTTGCTTTTAAAAATATACAGTATTAAACTATTCAGAAACAATATTATTTTTCAACTTGGAAATATATTCCCTGGTCTAATTTTTAGAAACTTTGCGCATTTCTTAATAATTTTGTGATTTAGATCGCTGTAGTTCTTTGTAAACTTTATATAAACCTGTTGTAACTGTCAATTATTTGTTTGCTTTAGAATTTCTTAACATGGAGAGCGAAATATTGTGTTTTTTTCTAACAATATCAATATATTTCTAACAATTTCAACAATATCTCTAAAATTATATGAAATTATATTCGAGTTAAAATTTAAACAACAAGTTGTACACCATAAAAAGGCATAGGTTTTTTCTCATTTATTTCAGCCTTTTCATGAGAAAGAATACTGACATAGTATTTGATCGTTTGTTCGTTGGACAATCGAAAATAAAATATATATTAAAAGAGTTAATTTTATTTATACTATACACAATAAAAACCTCACTACAGGTTAATGAGAGATCGGAGTATTTTTTTCCACTTAGTCCGCAATTACCAAAACGAATTTGAGTAATTATGGATAGTAAACATTTTTAAAGAAATGGGGAAAAAAGAAAGTTTAAAAATTATAAAAGACACGGGATTCCTGTATTATATTCAATTATATAAGACTATTAAAAACCATGAAAAAACTATTACTTTTATGGAAAAAAATATTATTATTTCGTTATTGAATATTAATGATTTCAAAATTACGTTAATTAGTACATCAAAGGCACGTGTTTGTTTCTTTCAAACGTGTCTAAATCGATTCACATTACAAACGTGTCTAAATCGATTCACATTACTGCTAAAACGTATCGTTGAGAAAAACCATAAAAAATGTTCTTTATTATTCGATGAGAATTGTTTTTATTATAATGTTTAAGGCATTTTACAATTTCCTTAAAGACTTAATATGTTCAAGTAACAAATTTAATCCAGCAACGAGTTTCTTAAAAAAGAATGAAACAAATATTCGATATTTGGCGATCCTTCTACTAACTTTTTTTTCTCACTTTTATATGGTTTTGCAGTAATATTATCGGTCAGACTCATATCCATTAAATAGTCGTTAGGTAACAATGAAAATAAAGTCGAGCTAAAAAAGTAAAAAAGTCTTTCTGCAACAAGGAATTTTGTCAACCTCAGTACAGAAACGAAAAAAAGGGTGCGTGTACTTATGTATGCGCGTGAGAAGTTATACTTCTTTGGCATCATTAAATAATACATACGGATAGATAACCTCAATTATATTGGAGCACTTTAAAAAGTCTATAAACACAATTTTTTCACTAATATTTACGAATAGTAAATATATTAATCAAAATATTGAATTTAAATCACTACCGAATATAATTTATCAGCATATATATAAATCGCACTTATATGAAACTAAAACACGTGTGTGAATGTAGACACTAGAAACATGTGGATAAATACTATGAATATGAAAACAGTGAACAGAGGCGACGATGGTGCCAATAGCTTTTTTTTCGAGACTGCAACCGCTGCAACTTCATTCTGTAACTTTTGTGTGACGAATCTTAAAATTTCACTCTCATCATTTTTTCATGACGCGCCTAAAGAAGTATAACTTCAAAAATTCAAAAATTATTCTATGTTTAACGATCCTTCATAAACTTGATATAATATTGCCCTAATATTACCATTCAGACTTATATACCTTATACGATACTTTTGCAACAATGTCAATATAGTCAAAGAAAAAATACAAAAGAATTTTTCTGGGGAAAGAAATTTTTTCCACATCTATAAAGAAGCACGAGTTTACGAAAGGGGCCATCGAAAGAAAACTCCAGACCCGAGATGATCTCCACTCGAGCGGGGCATATTACGTAGACAGCCTGTAGCCGTCGACTGTCAAATAAAGCGCACTGCGTCAAATCACCTGTGGTATGTATTTGGCAGGTAAAAGTGTATCTGGGAGGCTTCGGCCCACAGCTGTCCTCGGCAGCAAATGAGAAATTCACAATTAAATGGAACTACGTGGTGTAGTATTATTTCTACTTTCTTTAAGTTCTTTACCACGACCTAGGTTTCGTTGTATTACAACATTTTCAGGTGGGCTATTAGCAAAGATCTTTGCTAATTGCTCACCTTTTATAATAATTTAACTTTAGTACCCTAATAAACATTTGATTATCCAATTGCTTTTCCGATTATATAACCGGTCAAATATTCTTAAGTCCAAATTATCCAATCTTAAAACCAAGTTTTGCATATACAATACAATTCCCAAATATACATTCTATTATTCTATTTACCAAAAACTAATTTCTAAACTTTTTAAAATTTCTTCAATTTATACAATAAAATGTTTGAGAAATTTCGGAAGAAACTTAGTTTCAAAACTTAATGTTTGATGTAGAAATATAAGAAATAATTTTTAAAGTATAATGTACAATTGCAGAATTCATAGTAGATTTATTAGCTTTTATTCACGTATATTTAAAAAACTGGTTATCAACTCTATACGAGCGACTCCTTCATTCATTGGTATTGTGAGATTTTGTCTTTTGTCGCTTGACATTAAAAGTTTTAAAATTTTGTTTCTAAATTTGATGCCATAAGGTGATATTAAGCAGCACTAGGTTAATTTGGCCCTGTCTACTTCCAGTTAAATTTCCAATAAATTATATGGAGTGAATGAAAATTTGTCTGTTTCTGACGTATGCACAAAATATATTAATAAACTTTCAGGCTACATCATAGCTAGTATTCCAAATTTTAATATAAAAGTAAATGGACGTATGGATGTACGCACATTTTTATTCCATAACTCTCTGATTTCTGAATTACAGGAAATTGGTATACAAATAGATTATTGTGTGGATTGATACTCCTATATATTAACCAATTTTGTATACTAAAATCGGATACACTTCCGGAGGGAGAGTATCTAACTTTTAGGATGTTCATGTTTCTACTTGATTAAGAAAAAATGTCCCTAGGAAAATTATGTAATTTTGAATTAAGCACGGTATTAATAACTTATATAGTGTATCCCCAACCCCCTAATACGAGCGTAGTTTTCGTGGGACAACATACAAAAACTTCTCTCTTTTTTATTATTTGATCACGTGCTTAACACCGAATTCAATCGATTATTGAAAAATATTATAATTTACGTAAACGGATTCGCGAAAAATGCCACTAGCAAATATTACTTCTTGTAATTTTACATGACTTAAAAATATACTCTGTTTTTGCTCATGATTTCCAAAAAGCCATAAATTACATTTGATTTCATAATAATAATACAATATTCTTACTCACAAATAAAAGTAGGAGAATATAAACACATTTTTGTGTTAATGAACCTAAATTTTAAAAAATTCGCCTTTCACATTTTTTAATTTGATAATGAATAAAATACATAATGAAAAAATAAATAAAATACGTAATATCGTCATTTTTAAGTAAAAGTTTGATGAACATATTACATTCGGTATATATGAACAATTAAAACTAATAATTCCAAATATTTCCTAAAACAAATTAAAACTATTACTGCAATGTATTTTCCTTCCTTAAATATATATATATATATATATATATATATATATACACATATATATATATATATATATATATATATATATATATATATATATATAAATATATATATATATATATAGTTAGTGAGTGCATTGTTGCATACAAAACTGAACTCTACATATTTGTTGAAAGACCATTAAAAATATTTTAATTGAAAAGTTCTCAGATAAACATGCGGTGTATCATTGACTACTCATATTTCTCAATACAATTAAACTATCGATTTTTGAAGTCACGAGCAACGAACGTATTAATTATATGATTGATATTAAACTCCATTAGTAGTCTTTAAAACGAACACTTTTCATTGCTACCTATGTATTTATAGTCACGTCACCTATCTAAAATCCATTCCAAGGAAAATGGCGCATAATTTAAGAAGGAAGGGTATACCATCTATTGATCATAAAATGTTAACTTTTTTAAACGATTTCGTCTAACTTATTTATTCAAACTTCCGTTTATATAAAAGTGGCGTATTTATTTTACCAAAATTTAACATGTACAAAATTTAGTTAAGTATTCGTAATAATTTAACTAATGCAATTTAATTATACTTTCTTCTTCCAATCATTGTTATCATAAGCACACATTGATATGTATAGGATAAATGACTTCATTGATAACGAGCGGCACACTAAAAATCTGTTAGATCTATAAGCTGCGACATAGATAATTTTATAGCGAAGATAATGTTCGAGTGAATTCGTTCATTTCACTTACTATGAAATTTCGAACTGGATGAAAGTCCAATTTGACTAATTGGCTAGACAGTCCGTAATGACCTAATCAGGGCACCTGGTAGTAAGGTGCGTAAAATTATGATCCACTGCTTCCAATTTTGCCTATAATAAAGAACAAGACTGCTTAAATGGACATGTATGTCTAACATGTTAGTTTAATATCTCAGTGTTGTAGAAATTCATTAAACTTTCCAGTATTTTTTTCTAAGTTTTTTTGTTTACTTTACTGTTTAGCTATGCCCTGCGATTTTTTTTCGTAGACTACAGCAAAAAAAGCTAAGGCGTCAATCGAGAACATATTTACCTCTGTCCCGATTTTCTCAAAATCCATTCGCGTTCGGTGGTAAAACCGTGTTTGAGGTATAAAGGGAAGAACATTTTGGATGAAATTCGGAGTACACGGTACAAGTTAACATGTGTTAAAATAAAAATTTCAAAAATATCTCTACAGACAAAAATATATGATCACATAGAAGATACTGAACTTCATAAAATGTGGATGCTATTCCTCAAGAACTACTACAGAATTCAGCACAAAATTCTGTGTGTTTATTCGGTCTCCAATCTCTCCATATTTTTAATTTTATGTAGATAGGTTTAGACTATTTTATGTAGATTCGGTCCATAAATCCATCAATCCACCATATGTCTATTCGTCAACCAAAACTTTAGCGTTTATAAAATAAGTTTATTTAATATGTGAAATTCATGGTCGCAAAAAATATTAATTTAAATTTAATAATTCTCTAGTTAACTATATTTATTATAGATTTTAGATATCGTAGCGATTTGTTTATGCTTTGTTTGTAATATATTTGACGAGTTTTAAAAAATTTAAGAGGAAGATTCTCTGTGATATTTTGTTTATTTTTTTAATTACCACACAACACTAAAATGATATAAAAAGTTCGTGACTATTTATTTTTCTGAATAAAAAAATTACCATGATCGGCAAAATCAAACTAAAAATTACTATCAAATCTATGGTTTTACCACTTTTTAATTTTTATATCAAACCGCATAAGCTAGTAATTTTATATCCTCGTAATTTTAGTACCAGGTGAATGTTTATTGGCTTTCACCCGTTTTTATTGGAGTACATCACAAATACGTAGAGGATAATATATCTTTACTTAAAAAACTAAAGTATTCATTACAATAAAATAACATTTTTATTGAAATTAAATTAATTATAATTTTGCAATATCAACACTTCTCCGTAGTTTGTTGTAAATGAAACTTTTATATCAGAGATGAAATTTGAAATTTGTCGTTTCTGATTTGGAATTTGAAATTTGTCATTTGAATTAACTTGACACAACGACGGGAATATTCATGTTCAGTATCATTTATTTAGTCACACCTATTTCACGACCGATCACTGAGATTCGGAATTCATGAGAGGCTGATTAAGCTGTGAAGTTGATTCTCATTATGGTCGGTCTCCCACTCCCATCGTTAAAAGAAACATAAAAAAGTAGAGAAATTGGTTTAGAATCACGATCAATATCCCAGAGAGAAAGCAAGGTTTTAATTTTGTAATTTACGCAAAATATTGACCAAAGGAAACAAAAACCAACGTTTGGAAGTTTTAAGCCGCAATCCCGGAATCACCCCAATATATTTCATCGTTTTTTTACGAAAAAATTAATTAAACTTTAATTCTGCCTTCAGTAATTCCTACTGTTGAATAACGCTTGTCTTGTGCATTTTGAAGGAATTATTTCTATTAAATTCACGCCCAAAAGAACATTTATATCAGGTACCAATTATCCAATTTTGTTCTTAAAAGGGCTAAAAACAATCAAAGAAAAACGTCTTGAAAAATTGTCGTGGGGTATCTTATTTCATTACGATAGCACTCAGCAAAGCTAGCATAGAGGTTTTTATCACCCATCATAACATCAGACTTAACCCCGTGTGATTTTAATTTATCCCTAAAATTAAAGGAGCATATAACAATATAAAGTTAAATAACCTAACAAAATGGAAACCTAAATAACTAAATTAATGTTAGGTGATAAAAAATAAGGGAAAACTGAATAAAAAGTTGTTAAAACAACATCACAGAATATACACAATAGAAAAAGCGCAACAGAATGTTGGACGGAAATACAATGTTAAAGACCTTTTGACTGCAAAATGAAGAAGCAATTTTTCGACATAGCGAAAAAAATTAATATACGATCGCATAAGGATCGTATGATAAAGTGCATACATGCGGAAAAATATAATGGGGAAAGAAAATGCGGAAATCAAAAAGAAAATATGTAGACCGATTGAAGCAAATATGATATACAGTGGTAACAGGCGGTCGTTATTTACGTTGTCCCGAGAAAACCTGAAGAATTTAGTCTCATTTCTTTTGTATAATTGGCAGAATAAAGAAAACGAAAAACAATTAATTTAATGTGAATGTTGATTTTATTCAATACCAAATATTTTAATTTTGTTTGGCTGTTTACATCCGTACACGAGATTGCTCCATACCTCGCATTATGGAAAATTAAAGAAAATTGTCCCTATTTATGAGATATATTTAGTAGTGATAACGACTAAATAGGATTATACTTATTTTCATTAATAATTAACTATTTAAATAATAAATAGTTTTTAAAAAAATTTAAAATGTTTTGAAAAATTATTTTCTTGATAACAAAAAGATAGGGAAGAGTAAAAAATCGTTATTTTGCAAGAAAATATTTGAGCTGTATCTCCGATAAAATTCATTTTGATACTTTAAAATCGATTATAAATAGATTTTATTTTTTGTAATTACAAACATTGCAATATATACTGTCACTTTTTTGTATTTCGTATTATTACTAAGACCTTTTTATTAGAAACTACTAAGTGTTCAATTTTGAGATATTGTGATTATTTTTTGTGATATAGACAAGAAATAATTAAACAGTAAAATATACACTACAAATTTAAACCTATAGCAATTTATACAATAAAAAATAAGTTAGAAATGGAGGTTTTGTAAAGTTACAGTACATGACAAACTTATTTATAACACGTGGGAAGCAACTACATTATTAATTAGATAAAACAAAATATGTGGTCACACGTATTGGGGAATAAATAATCTTCTTACGTCTATAAAATTAAGACACATGTGAATTAAAAGATGTTCTTTTAAGCTCATTCATATAATATTTTTCACGTTTCTTACAGTTTCCTTATTTGCATTGTCTCATAATTGAATACATTGGAAAAAATAGAACAGTAATACAGATTATGAAATGTTGTTAACTATATAACTTACCATTTCCAATTTAATGTGTTTTGTAAACGGGTAAAAAACAATAAATAGACGACGAAACCGGTTAATGTTCTCGGACCTACCATAAATAAATACGAGAACATTTCAAAGTGCAATTCGATGCCAATAAAAAGCTTTCGGGAGCCGTAAATTCACAGCGAAATGTTTTTTTACCGAATTCAATTATATGGAAAAACAATTGATATACATTTTCTTTCATTTAAATGGTCGCTCTTGAGCCTAGAAGGATTTTTATTTACACGATGTAAAAGAAAAATGTGACCATAAATTCCTTAATGCCTCCAACGGATTAGCCAGGTATGAACACCGCGACCTATATATAACATTTTATATACAATAGTAATGCAAATATTTATCAATTATTTTTATTAATTTTACAGAGAAATAACATATGACACTTATGTGTAATAAATAATAATAGAATAATAATAATGTAATAAAGAATAATAAAAAGATAGAAAAAATTTAATTATAAACTGGTCAAGTGCAAGTCTAACTCGCACATGGAGATGTTTGTACCTGGATTAAAGTGAAATTATTATTTATTGAGCTTCGTAGAATAATAAATATTTAATAATATCTCTTATCAAGTAGAGGGAATATATGTCTCATTTAATTAGAGGAAACATATGTTTGCCCACAGAGGGGCTTTTACGTCGATTGAAGTGAAATTACTTTATCAATACGAATTTACCAAAGTAATAAATAAGTAACAATATCTCCCATTAGGTAGAGGGAACGTACATTTCATTGTGAATATCTCAAATTGAAGAAGAATACTTAAATTATTTCGTACAATCCACTGTTTTAATATTTGGCTACTTGGACCAATTGTTAGCTGCCGGCCGACCGTAAGTGTAAGTTGAATAATGCAGTATTGTTTTTGCAGTTTTTCTCATATCCGTAATAAAGTTAATATCTTTGGTTTTTCTTAGGAATATCCGTAAAATTTCTTTTAATATCGAGATTTCTTTTTCATATTTTGTAGTTGCATATTCATTCTTCCATCAATGGGTTTAACGCATTTACTTTTCTTACTAGAAGTTATTACTATGGCGATTAGTTATTTGAAATACCTTCATAAGATTTGAGGTAGCTGTCTCTTATATAATTTTCGTTTTAACTGCAAATTTCTCTATATTTATTAACATTTGTTTGTCGGCCCATTTCTATTTTTCCGGCAAAGCCTGAGTGATTCTTTTTAATGCTCTTCCTAAGACTCTGTATTCGAAAATCCCTTTTTTTCGAGAATGCACATATTTATCTCTATCCACTTTTGTGGATTAGATTAATTGATTTCATCCTTTTATGTCAGATACCTTAAACTTATCAGATTTAAAATTTTCTATATTTTTCAGCCATATAATAAAAAATAATTTTACGAAAAATAAATAGTTGAATAAAGAAGTGTTTTAACAAAATAGTTTTAATTGAAGGAACTAGGGAACAGTGAAATAGAAAAAGCAGTGAAATATCATTTTAAAATCAAACGGCCATACTTAAACTTTGGAGCAAATAATTAACACCAATACAACGAATAATTTATCCGGAATGGTCCATTCAACTGATTCAATTTCCTCTCGTTAATGTAAATGTAAAAGATATAATATTCGTACAGAAATTATCAGCCGTGCGTTGAAAGAAGCAGATTTGAGAAAAAGTTAGAACGTTACACTAGATATGGAAAAAATAAACAAAAACATTCGGTACAGCGACAAAATGTAGTTGAATACATTAAACAGAACAATCCATTTTCTGAAGATTTTTATTTAATATTTCTACAGGTCAAGCTTCATCAGTCGAAACTTTCAATCTTTTACTCATTTTCTAAAATGTATATAATGAACAGCGTAAAGAATTGTTTAATGTATATAGCATTGAATGATTGTGCAAATACGTCGCAGAAGAAAAAAAGGTCTATTGGTGCAAAAGTTATTATATTAGAAATGCAGCGTGACTTCTTTGGCCATTTATTATTATTCTCTCTCAAAACAAAATTCAATATTGATACAGTTTGCATATCTCCAATAACACCATCCTCTTAGCTATGTGTGATATAGGCGGAAAGATTCGCAAAATATATAAATCTGTATTATAACAATTTTTAGAAAAAAATATTAAATTCGATCCACCTGAAGCATGTGATTTAATAATTTCTTATTGTTTTTTATAATAAATTCTCAGATGTTTCAGTTACGTTTGAAAACATCTCACAACAATTATTTTTAATATATGCTACTACGAATGCTCTCACTATTATAATCAAATTTGCTCTTAGTTTTTCTCCGTCTATAAAAGAAAATGAAAATTGGCGACATCGGGAAGAAGCTAATACAAAAATGTTATATCATATTCGTCAAATTGATTTTGATGCCCATACAACTATGTAATGCTCAGATACAAATGTTTGGATCATATTATTATATTATACTGATTCCATTAAAAAGGATAGAATAAATAGTTTTCCACTTAGAGCTGTGAATACAAAAAAAAACTTGTTTTCAGGTTTCCTATTTTCACAAGTTGTGATTTCAATCCTACAGTTTACACACGAGGTAAAAGAATACCATATAAAATATTAAAAAGTGCACCAGCCTTTATAAGAACCTTCACAGACATCTCAAATTTCAATGATTGATTGTAACAACCATAGTAATGCAAAAATATGGCAGATTTATTAGTAGCCTACTTAAAATTGTGAAACTTGCTGAAATTTATGGAAATAATATACAACCACTTTTAATAATCTTATAAATATATTTTTCATATGTCCAGTTCCCTATTAGTCGTTAATATTTTGATGCAAATTTGTTGCTTTGGAAAATTGAATCAGAGTTCCTAAGTACAAAAGACCTGAAGCGAAAATGTTTTTGTTTAAAGATGTTCGTCTGAGGTTGTTCTGAATTTAATTGTCTGCAGGTACATATATGCGTAAGTATATGAAATTATGTTTCCATATATTATTGCAAAAAGGAAACGAGGGTTGATCGAGATCACCATTGTGCTGAAGAATATTTCTTCTATATATGTGGACAGTAATCATATAAATGTTTCTTTTTTTTTAAAGAAAAAATTCTACCTTTTCAGATTGTTCACAATTTTAAATGTGAACAATCTGAAGGGGTAAAATATTTTTCTTTTAAGAAAGGAAACATGAATGGGAAAAATCTATAAGGATTCAAGGTACTACTATTTGATTAGAATTCTTAAATGAAATTACATTAGTTTGTAGTATTTACAATTTTAGAGCTATACGTCATTATAGACTACTTTGTACAAGCAATTATTTTGTTTTGTCTTAAGAATGTAACCTGAATCTGAATGCCAATATATGAATAAAACACCGCAAAATTCAACGAGCTTCTTTCTTTAAGAAAGTGATATAAAGTAATGTTCATCAGGTAAAAACATAATATTAATATGGACTCTGGACAAATTTTAACAATAATAAAAATCGTTTAGAATTGAGTTTATAACTCATAGAATATAACATTCTTTCCATGAAAGAAATGCAACAAATTTATATAGGCGTAAAAAATTTGTTAAGTTCGAGAATATTTGACTGGGAGAGTGCAGTACAAACTTAGGCATAAATCAACCTTTAAAGATACGTTGTACTTCTACTAATGTCATGGTATTTCTCCTAATTTTATAAATATTAATTATTTTCTTTCCTTTGAACATACTACCCAAATCATGTTTTAAAGATGTTTGTGTTGTGACTATCTCAAAATATCTGGGATTTAGAATTATTGGTATAACTATCCGTTAAACTTTTTTCCTTTTGGTAATTTCTCCTTCGGTAAGTTTCTAGTAATTTCATTTTTTTAAAACTGCCAGTGTTATTAACACTATTTAAAACTTAAAGTAACTATTTTTTCAACTTTTACGAGAATACCTAGTGTGTATTTTATTACCTTCTAGTCAAATTCTAGCAATACTCTTTTTTCCACTTTCCGGTAAATTTCTAGTAACATTGTTTTTTTTTACTTTTCATTGAACTTAGAGTAAAACTGTTTCATTATATTTTTGACTACATAAATTTCGAGGAGACTGGGATGAATATTTTACTGGACATTTTCTATTTTTTCTTAACTATTTTATATCAAATTCTAAAAAAAAATTTCGAAGTCCTTATAATTCTTTCAATTAATGCTTTACACCCGATGTGAAATTAAAAAAAAAATAACGATTTCATTGGCCCCTATAAAACTATTTTTTAGTACTAATTGAATTGTAGAGGCTAATTTGCTCTATTATTATTCCACATTTCAAGTACCTACGTCAAAATTGTTGGGAAAAAATTGCAATAATTGACTGAAAAACAGGCCTCATTTTTCCTTTTGAAAGACATAACTAAGCAGGCAAATGCGGCACATATTAATTATTTTATACTACAAATCTGAACTTTATTCGTGATATACATTCTGTTTTAAAGTAGTTAACTTTATTGCAAAATTCATTATTTTTTTCATTTTTTGGTTATTATTTTATGAAATAAAGCAAATTGCCGTCTGTTATAATATATCGTTTAACTCGTATTTAATGAAAAATAAATTTCATATTTACTAGTCTCTTTTTTAAGTGATATTTGAATTTCATTATGTGTACTTGAAAAAAAAACTGTCAAGATCAAAGTTAAACTCCCACAACGATGGTTCTGCACACATTTAGGAACTTATAAATATTTAAGTGTAAACAGCATTTTTCTTAAAGTATTTACATACTCTAATTGTATCTAATTAAATATATTGCCTTTTTTACCTTTTACCGGCGCAAACCATAGTGCATATTTCAAAATTATAAGATCTAACGTAATCACTATGATTTTGCTGCGATCTTCGGACGTGTAAACCCCTACTTATGTACATTTTTTGTAAATTTTTTTTTAATTATACAATTTAAAATTCGATAAAAAGTTAATGCCTTGCGTCATATTTTGCAAAATGGTCATTTTTTTACGATATTTGATAGTCGATTTAATGGTTTCGTATATTGCAAGCTATAGACACATTTTTGACCAATCAACTTTTCTTGGAGAAACATTTAATTTGTTATATTTTTAATTTAGCATATGTTTTTACTCAAGTATACACACACACGCACACACACACACACACACACACACACACACACACACACATATATATATATATATATATATATATATATATATATATATATATATATATGTAATGCCCACTGAAAAACGTTGAAAATATTCTTGTTCATTTTGTCGATTGACGATAACAAAAAAAAACAACATGGGTTTAGGAAATGAAAAACTAAAAACTTTAAAAATAACTAAGATAGAAAACCCGGGTATGAAATTAAAATCAAAATATTTGAAGTACGCCACCAATCAAATAGTCTTCTTGTTGATTATATGCGATATCGGATAGTGCAGCTTGTAAATTTTTTGAACTTTCCCGTCTGCGAAGCGAGCCACGGACCCTCTATAAAATTAGTTAAATTGGACGCAAACCAGGTTTTGTATGTAGAAATTGTTTTAGGAGAGAAATATATGAATTTACGACAACCTCGAGCCGGCTGTGCGCTCGAACTCAATAACCTTTCATACATAATTTACAATATTTTCATGCTTGTTTATTGGCATATTGTAACCTGTATAAAGTGTACCATTATGTAGTATATTTTAATTAAATACAGTGGCTGTACTGTTGAAAATAATATGACATTAGAATGTAAAGTAACTACTTGTTTTACTGTTACAATACTTGTGCTTATTCTGTCAGTGTACCTGCCAGATGGTTGTCTTTTGAAATTTGAAGGTATAAAGTAAATATTCTTCTATTTAGTGTTCAGATCAAGTTAGATAAGATCCATTTTTTATGTTTATAGATTTTTCATACTATTTATCCTTTTATAGATTTTAAACAAAAATTGTTTGAGTAAAATAAAATATAATATCTTCAAAAAGGATTTATATTGTTTTTATACCTTCTTTTCAAATATTTTACCAGAAAGTTATTGATGGATGTGAAAATCAATTGCAATAAATTTAAAAGCCAAAAAACGATGGGAAATAAAAAAATGGCAATAACTTGTTGGCTTCTTGACTATGAAGTAAATATCACTCGCTTAGTTTTTTATTAACTCTCGGTGAATTCATAATATTTGAAGATTTTTTAACCATTCACATAATCCTTTACAACAAAATTTTAGTCGATATTTTAGAAATGTTTTAATTTTCTAAGCGTTTTGATTACATTTATGGAGCAATAATATCAATAAGGATTAAATTTTGAATATTTTTTAAGTTTCATAAAATGTTATTCATTAGAACTTAGACTAGAAATATTATTCTAAAGAGAATTAGTTCTAAGAAGGAATTAGTTCTCCTTCTTAATAAAATTAACCATAAAAATATTGCGATTAAAGCAACCAAATTCCTTAGTGTTTTTTCCAGATATATGATGATGTACGTGAGGGAATCAGAACTTTGTGTCTGGATTTATATCCATTACAACTTTGAATTTGGTGACGGTGTATAGTATTCAGATATTTGTAACCTTTAAAATTAATGTCATGCAAAGAGACAATTTTAAACGTCTGTTACTAATATGATAAACCGATACAGAAAATTATTTGTCAACTACACATACATACTACTTTTGTCAGTTGTTACACATTTATACTGTTTAGTGCTTAGGGCACTTATAAAAAGTAAAGAAGCTAAATATCATTTCGATAGCCAATCACAACATAAAATGGCGGGCAGATAGTTTGTCTATATCTATATATATATATGTATATATATATATATCCCCTGGCCCCAGGAGGTAATTACACACTGTTCAGCAAAGGATTTTAAAGATTTGGTTCATATTATATAGACTGTAAACTTTAAAAGAAAATTCTGAAATTATATAACGAATCTGAAAATGTATATGAGTCTAGAATCTTTATTTATGAAAAGATTAATAATAAATATACCATAAAATAAAAAGTGGTACGAAAATAGATTCATATCATTAAATAATACCATTATTATAACAAAACTACCGGGTAAATGCAATTAAAAAAAATGTGACCTACTGACCATCATGCCAACATTTTGCACTTATTCAAACAGCATTTCTGTTCCATAAATAACCAAACTAAATTAAGTGTAACCCAAAAAAAAATTAGATATTTTACAAAAACTTAACTAAGAAAATGGCAGGATAGAATAGTATAAATGGGGTCTCTGAAAAGTGCGAAATAACTATATAATTTTATTTTGAACAATCGAAAATAAGTTTAAATTAATTAGCTGTTTTATTTTTATTGATCCAAAAAGTACTAGTTTGGTAATCATATAATTCTTAATTTTTCGTGCATTAGAACTTTCTGATAGAACTGAATATCTCGACATGTAAAAAAAGTTTAAAACTGATATAGTTCCTTAAATCTATTGGTCACTATCCTTGTCATCATCAGATCCTTAGGTTAACAAATATGAAAACTGCCTGGTAAAACTGAACATTTCAACTTAAATTCGAAGCGAAATTGGCTAGATCCTTTTTACAAACTGCTATACTGATTTCCACTACATGTACCGATATAAAGTTTTACAGTAACAATATTTAAATTGGGTAACTCCACTAATATCCCTTCATCCGTTTAGGAGGAAAATGGTAACAGAATGGTAGAAATTAACAGAGGTTAAACGCTTGTATCATTTTCGTTCCATCCGTGTAAATAAATTTAATTACTATGGGACTGTAAATTTATTCCTACTATGCACCATAAAAATATCTAAATTTTTACAAAAATGTGAATATAAAAATGTTATAAGTAGCTATGAAGTTATGATTCCCTTTCGTCATTTACGGTCCATGTTTTTACAACGCTCAATTAGGGGTATGTACATTTTAATTCTAATAATTATTTAACCAGATTTAAATTTTTTTTTATATTTGAGATTTTAATCCAAATGCGTAGATTTCTATATCTTTCTTGATGGGTGATGTAAATGTAATTTAGGAATCCATTAGCTCTTTGCAAAAATAGGACAATTTTTTTAGCAATTTTCCTTAAAGATTAAAATAATACAATTGAATATAATGAGTATATAATTGTATAACACAATATATTATACAAAAAGTAATGTATTATACAACTGTATATATGCATCTCTGAATATTATACAATTGTATCCATAAAAATTTTAAACAAAAGACAGCAATAAATAAGCAAAAATACTTCTATTATTCTTAATGATTTTTTTAAAACTTACACTCAAATTAATTTCATTAGTACAGTATTTTTTTAAACTTGATCTATGGTAGCATCTTCCTAATTTCATCTTTGAAAGTGAATGAAAATTATCAATTATAACTAAAGTTAAATTTTTCAGGTATTTTAAATTACTTTTTGAAAGGTACATAATAAAAACGAGAAAAAATTCTCCTATCATCAATCAACAAGAAATATAAAGCAGATATCAAACGTTATGTTCAATATTGTTTGGAAAGTTAATTTATTATTTAAATTGAAGAAAATTTTTCAAAACCGGTTCAAAATTTATTTTATGTCGATATTTATACTTTTTTGCAAGGACATTTTAAGTATTCTGCATTCTTTAAAAAGTCGTTATTTATAAAAACGAAACTACTAATTATTTATTAATTCAAAAACAAAATTTTAAATAATATACGTTCAGGTTGACATTCAGATTAAGCCCTTTATTATGAGATATTTTATATAAAGTAAATATGTGGTATAAAGTTTATAATGAAAAGTAAATTTTTAAGGAGGTAATCCATAAATTATTTAATTTGTGAACTATTTCATATTATTACGATTATTACCTCGTTTTTACCCAACGATTCCCTTTTTTGCACAGAATTGATAACGAACATTATGATATCTTTGATTTCTTGCCATTAAATATATTCAGTGGAGAATTTTAGCTTTTACAGAAATTGTTTCACAGCATTGTGCGCGGTTCTTGAAATGATTCTGGAATACAAAATTTAGCGTCACATGTCTTTATTTCTATTAGAGAGTAATAGTTAGGTTAGATAAATTATTATGTATCGGATTATAAAGTCGTAATTTATCTGACTTTTTTTCTAACATATTCTTGAGTATAAGTTGAGAGTACGTTGAGAATGTGTTTATTTGTGTGTTAGTGCCAATGTTTAATAGATCTGTTTTGCATAGCTGTGTATATGTTCTACACTGGCCGGTATCATATTTCCCCTTGTAATATGGTTTATTTTTCAATTTCATATTTAAATAATCTGTATTTATTTTCTTGTGTATTGCTGTTTCTCATTATGTAATCGTTTTAGTTTCTAATGTATTTAGTCTTAAAAAGTAATAAACTGTTTCCGTTCAAATGTAAGTTTCCACCAGGAAATGAATGCTTTTGAGCCAACATATTCCCGTGTTACTTGGTGTGTATTTTCCATTCCGTTCTTTTTTCAAGCTTTCTGGCTTTTATCCCTCTTTGACGATGTGTACTATATGTAGATAATTATTATCATTGTTTAAGTTTAGTGGTTTTTATCCCCCTTTGACTATATGTATTATAGGTAGGTAATTATTATTATTTAAGTTTAGTGGCTTTTATCCCCTTTTACTATGTGTACTATAGGTAGGTAATTATTATTATTTAAGTTTAGTGGCTTTTATCCCCTTTGACTATGAGTACTATAGGTAGGTAATTATTATTACTTAAGTTTAGTGGCTTTTATCCCCTTTTACTATGTGTGCTATAGGTAGGTAATTATTATTACTTAAGTTTAATCCCTTTTATCCCCTTTGACTATGAGTACTATAGGTAGGTAATTATTATTATTTAAGTTTAGTGGCTTTTATCCCCTTTGACTATGAGTACTATAGGTAGGTAATTATTATTACTTAAGTTTAGTGGCTTTTATCCCCTTTTACTATGTGTACTATAGGTAGGTAATTATTATTATTTAAGTTTAGTGGCTTTTATCCCCTTTGACTATGAGTACTATAGGTAGGTAATTATTATTACTTAAGTTTAGTGGCTTTTATCCCCTTTTACTATGTGTACTATAGGTAGGTAATTATTATTACTTAAGTTTAATCCCTTTTATCCCCTTTGACTATGAGTACTATAGGTAGGTAATTATTATTACTTAAGTTTAGTGGCTTTTATCCCCTTTCACTATGTGTACTATAGGTAGGTAATTAATATTACTTAAGTTTAATCCCTTTTATCCCCTTTGACTATGAGTACTATAGGTAGGTAATTATTATTATTTAAGTTTAGTGGCTTTTATCCCCTTTGACTATGAGTACTATAGGTAGGTAATTATTATTAATTAAGTTTAGTGGCTTTTATCCCCTTTTACTACATGTACTATAGGTAGGTAATTATTATTATTTAAGTTTAGTGGCTTTTATCCCCTTTGACTATGAGTACTATAGGTAGGTAATTATTATTACTTAAGTTTAGTGGCTTTTATCCCCTTTTACTATGTGTACTATAGGTAGGTAATTATTATTACTTAAGTTTAATCCCTTTTATCCCCTTTGACTATGAGTACTATAGGTAGGTAATTATTATTACTTAAGTTTAGTGGCTTTTATCCCCTTTTACTATGTGTACTATAGGTAGATAATTATTATTACTTAAGTTTAATCCCTTTTATCCCCTTTTACTATGTGTACTATAGGTAGGTAATTATTATTACTTAAGTTTAGTCCTTTTTATCCCCTTTGACTATGAGTACTATAGGTAGGTAATTATTATTACTTAAATTTAGTGGCTTTTATATCCTTTTACTATGTGTTCTATAGGTAGGTAATTATTATTACTTAAATTTAATGGATTTTATCCCATTTGACTATGTGTACTATAGGTAGGTAATTATTATAATTAAAGTTTAGTGGCTTTTATCCCCTTTTACTATGTGTACTATAGGTAGGTAATTATTATTACTTAAGTTTAGTCCTTTTTATCCCCTTTGACTATGAGTACTATAGGTAGGTAATTATTATTACTTAAATTTAGTGGCTTTTATATCCTTTTACTATGTGTTCTATAGGTAGGTAATTATTATTACTTAAATTTAATGGATTTTATCCCATTTGACTATGTGTACTATAGGTAGGTAATTATTATAATTAAAGTTTAGTGGCATTCCCGAGGCTGTAGTTGCTGTTGATTTTTTTTTATGAAATATATACATTTTTTCTTCTTGTATCTGTAGTATTATTGTATTCTTACTTCTTACTCTATTATCTCTATCTGTAGTATTATTATATTTCTATGAAACTACGTTCACCTAGTTGATGTTAAAGTGTAAAATGTTCTTGAGCTGAATAAGTTTTATACATAACGTATTTATTCGAAATTTTTTTGGGGTTAAAGTATTTGTAAAATTTAAATCTGTGAGAAGAAACCAACTAATAACACTAAACGAACATGTGAAAGCAGAAACGCTTTATTTGCAGCTTTAACTTAATTACTAGCTCCTGTTTCTCGTGTCCTGTGTTGTACATTTTAGATATACTGTTTCTTACATACTGAATAAATATACATTTTAGATATACTGTTTCTTACATACTGAATAAATACTATTACTATTCCTATTATTGTTAATAGCCATTTTCACACTTTTTAAAACCTTCTCGTTCTATTGCAAGTATGCTATTATTTAAATGAATTATTCTCGTCCTTTATTATGCTCGCATAGGTAATTCAAAACATAAGTGGGTAAATCTTTAATATTATTGCTATCTCTCTGAAGGTTATTCACCAAATTTGTTACGATATAATAGCAACGATGCAGTAATAAGTGAACTTCATTTGGCTATAACATTCCTTGATTCCAAAAAGTTTGCGTTTCTCATATCTCGAAAAATACTTAGGATTAAGTTCTAAGGTTTTTAGTCGTTTATAGTATTGGTGACATTCGTTTCTTTTCTCATATTCTGCCTATGTACATAATGGCCAATCATATACTGTCAATTCATTGGTGTACTGTCATTGGTATACTGTCAACTCCAACACTAACTACAAGCGAGCCCTGGTTATCTCCATGAGATCCTTCTCTCAACATTATAACAGTAATTTGTCGAAAATACATAGTTATTGCTCTGTAAATCCCGTTAGAATTTTGGCCACATTTATCAAGTTTACACTTTATTTTTAAAATGTTACACTTTACATCCTATAATCAAAACTTCGATTGGAGGATTGCAGTTTGAAGATATTCTACAATTAACGTTAGCTTAATCGGATATGGAGTAGAGACTTCGGTGTGCCCTTATTATTTATAAAATTATAATAATTATTATTAATTTTTCTTTAAAACTTACAGATAACATGACATTGATCATTAATTTATTGTTATTTTAATTGTGAATAAACTCTTTGGATTTCTCTTCTGTAACCAATTTTTAAAGTCTTTTTTCTTAGTGTCTATTGAATAAATGTAAAAATAGTAATGTTATAAAGTAAAATAATTTATGAGCGTAAAGTTTTGGCATGAACACTTTCTTTTTTTAAATATAACTTTCCCTTGTTAAGTATACCCTGAAAGCCTTTAACAATAGTAAATATTACAAATTATTATACGAAGGAAAAATTTTGCTCCTAACTCAGGGATTTCCATCACGTTTTTTGGAATAATACCGCGTTGACAGAGTTATATTTTCAGCTAACACTAAAATAATCACATTTGTAAACCAAATATTTAAGTAGCCATTGTGACTTTTAGAAACTTTCATTTTTTCCATACACAGAGATACTTTAGACTTTTAATCAATGCAAAGTCATTTAGGGCAAATTTTTTGGAAAACTTCAAATGGACTTTTTGTGTTTTAACCTTATGATATAAATATCAAAAATGTAAACAACGAGCTTTTTGTTGAGGTGAACCAAAATCCCACTGTTATATTTCCTTTTCAAATTTTTCAATTAAGAAATCCAGCTTCCGCTGTCTATTTCACCCCGGATAACATAATTGGAAAATATCTGTTACGTATATACGGACGGGTTAATAATTAGTTTAATTTCGGAATAAAGGTCCATCATTAAACACATTCGGGAAATCATTTGAAAAGCGAATTATTTCCCTTGACAACGTTAAAACGCACAAAATCGATTTAATCTGTACATAGTATTAATTTAAAACTGCCGGTCTTGAATGCTACGTAAGAATTTAAACGTAATTCTTGAATCCGACGTGATTTTTCAATGTCGATTTCGTTTTCTCATTCGCCACCCCGGATTATTTTGCTAATATTTATATTAAACTATTCTATGGAACAAATTGTCATCTGTACTACTGAACTAATTTACTTCTGTTATCTATAGACCACTTCTATATGTTTCATTGTGTATTTATTATAACGAATGACTCATAGTTTTCTGTGCTCCTGTTAGCCACTATTTTTTGTGGCATCGCCTTTTGACGATTAGTGCAACTGTGCGTAGCACGAAGGCAATGCTGATCTGGATGAAAAAGCTGTTTATCTAGCGCAGTAAACAATACTAGAAAAAAATGTTTTAAAAATACCTTGAATATATATGAAGTAGGCAAAGATGAAATTGTCATTAAAATTAATAAAAATATTAACCAGCACACATCACAATAGACGACAACCAAAATAGTTACAAGAAAATATAGTGAGAGATTTTTTCGAGATTGAATATTTATTATGCCTCGAAATAGATTTCAGTTTCGACTTATGATAAATAAAGTTTGTATAAGCATGAAGCTCATATTATTTACGACTTATGATTAATCAAATTTATTGACTCATGAAATTCCTATTAGTTCTGACTTATGATAACGTAATTTTCCTTCGAAGAGGTACGCAAATTTCAGAACCAGATTTGCATTTGTTTTTTTCATATTAGAATATTTCATTACTACCATCTAAATCAGAGTTCCATGGCTCGTATAAAATTATTTCTGTTTTTACTAGTAAAACTTGTAAGAAATAATGCTAATAAACAGGACTTATTGGTGGAATTTAAATATTTTCCATCAAATTACATGTCATCACAACTGGTAAATAAAATTTTTTAAGGAATTGTGCATAACTGATCTGTCAAAATTGAATATTTTTTTTCATATCACATTTTCCTTTTGTATCACATTTGACAAAGCACAAACGGCTGATATTTATAACACTAAAATTTTATTTTTTTACTAAATTTATTTGCTTAAAAAATTACTTTTTTTAAATTTTAGTTAAAACTAAAGCCTTTCCAATTTTCCAATGTCTAGTATTACTGCGAAAGACAAATTTATAGACAACGCGGTGACTCCATGAAGGATATTTTTTCATTTTGGTATGAAATATTAAATATTAGAAGGCACTCGTGCTTAAACAGAAGAGGTTGCAATATCTTAACCCAAAGAAATACTTAATGAACATGAGAAAAATCTTTAACCTAATCTCGTTCTGAAATATGTCATTTAATATGGGTTGCTCCGATTTTTTATTATGTGTATATTTGACTTTTAGCTCAATATCTGAGCAATTCAGTAAGAAACAAAAAGTATGTATTGAAGAGACAAATAAATAGAGACGAGAACGAAAATATGATGAATAAAATTCTTAATTAAAAAAAAAATGAGCCGACCCTGAACTTTTCAAATAGTCGTTGACCTTGACCCTTAAGTCGCGTATCGAGTAAAAGAACAAGTCAATATTACGCCATGTCTCCAATATCAAGTTAGATAAAACAAGAATTTGTAATAATGGATGTCTTCATGCTCGCTCATGAGAACTGTCACGACTTGCCATTTGCTCGTCCTTATTACGTATGCAATATAACCAAACCTAAATAATGTACATGACCCCGGTTAGAACAAATAACTGACAAACGAAAATTTGACAATATTTTATGTTCAAAGATAACATTTGTATTATATTTATTAAAGTCACGAAACAAAAACGGCCAGGTAAAATTGAATATGGAAATTCAAAGGCGCTTCGGAAGGTAACAGAAAGTCTCTCATGTGCCTTAAAGGGGAAAAGACTGCCGGGGATGAAGATTTTAGATTGGAAATTATTTGAGTTGTATAAATTGCTTTCATTTGTCATATAAAATATTATTGTTCTTAACAGGGTTTACAAATAACGATTATAAATGATATCTAATACAGGCCATATATAAAGGTCAATATTTAATTCTTTTTCATAGTGCTTTGTTTTAAAAAATTATTTATTAAATAAATTTTTTCGTTTATATTCCCTCCGTCGGTAATAATCATTTTTCTCAGAAGCCGTTTCAAGTAGAAACATGAAATTTTGAAAATATTTAGTATAACAGATTATACTGCATATTATATTTGAATAGTCTCAATATTCAAAGTTAATAAGTAATAAAGTGACTCAATATATGACAGAGGAAATGCGATAATGGACTTACAGTTTATACATACTCCGGCATAGTTTACAAATATTATACCGAGGGTGACATTACTATCGACTAAATATTATAAGACTTCTTAATTAGACCCTTTCTGACAGATGAAAGTTTCCCTTACGTTTTAAGCTTACTCGGCTCACTGATATTGATTTACATTAAATTAGTATTACACAATATCGGTTGTTTTATGTCTATTATAGATATATCTTCATATATAAATATGTATACAAATGCATATATATATTCATACGTTTTTATACATATAAATGTATATATACATTTATGTATATATATATATACACACATGAGTACGGATATATTAGTATATTAGTATACACATATATTTCTTATTCATATCATTTGTTTCAATGTCCACAACAAAACTGATTTAAATTTGTAACAAAAAAAAGATATGAAATAGGAATTTTAAACTGAGAGAAGTAAATATTTTACTAATATTTAACAAGTTAAATTTTGGTTTTTACCGAGGCTGCACTTACTTTCATATTCGAGCTTTATATTGTTTTATCCATCGGCTTACATATTTCTAGTAGTCTCAAAAGCAACATACTTCTAATCATTGATCGTCTACAATAAAATCCGATATTCGTTCATTATTTTAATATTGTGGAAGAATTTTTTTCCCCAGATTTCTAAGCAATCCAATGCGTCGTAATAGCTCTGAAGCATCAAAAGCATATCTCACATTATTCTGGATTTCTCTCTTGGTCTAGTTTTATTGAATATTGATATCAAAACTATGTGTCAATTAACAATGTGATTTTTGTTCTCTATGTTTAAACCTTCTTTTGAATTAATTTTTTCACTACTTTCAAAATAGTTTTACCATTACTTACATGGATGGTATGTTTTTAAGACAAACCTCTATATGGAATAATTATCAAGACCAATTAATTTTGCGATTGATATTAGTGAATATATTATTATTTTATTATTGGAATTTGACAATTTACACGTCTTGGATCACGTTGTTTTGACAGCTTGATTATTAAGTGTTGACTTATTTAGACGCTTCGGTTACTGAGCCCACAACCCATTGAATTATAGTTGAGTTAGTGAGGAGAAATCTAGATAAATACCCAGTACAACTCTTGATACCACTGAACAGAATGAGTAAAAGAGGGAAAGCGGGGTCACGGAGTTATGGTTTATATATCCTTGACTGTACATTTTAATAAATGTACAGGAAGAGACGACATTATATTGAATAAATATTATACGATTCATTAAAAGATTGTAATCATGCCTGAAATTAGAGACAAATTATATTACAGTGAACAATATGTGACTATACATACAGTGACCAATATAACAGTGACCAATATGCCACTATACATACAGTGACCAATATTACAGTGACCAATATGCGTTAACTTTCTTATAATTATTTACAAGCAAATAAAAATACACATGAATTAACAAAAAATATACGTTTTGTAGAATATTAAACATCTCTCTTCGCTGCAGAAAATTATAAGTTATATAAGGTGAAATTGATATAGTCTAAGAAGAAACAATGAATTCAAATTATTAGCAAGCCACGTATTTTGCTATACATAAAAATAATTAAACATATTTTAGCACGAAGCAAACATTTTACCATAAAATGTCAGGATATTATTCAGACTACGACCAGAATAAATTTTATCAGACTTACCGAGAAAATAGTCCGAATAAAATATTGCTTCAATGAATTTTTTTGTGTACTAAATATTAATATAATATAATATTTCAATATTTACATTTGAATTCGAAACACATATAACTTCTTCCTTCCAAGTTTTAAATATTTATATAAAAGAATTATTTAACTTTAAAATACAAAAGAGGAATGATGAAATATATTGAAATCACTCTGAAATTTAAAAAAACGAGATATTACCGATGGCCGCATTTCTACAAAATTCACCTAAAATTGTGTATCGAAAAAGTATATAATTAATATATAATATACCGTTATGTACTTAAATGCATGATTAATATTCAGATCACAAAAAGCGGAATCAAATTAAGTACCGAAATTCGAGAGTGAATAGAAAAAAAAATAATACGATGAAAGGCGATCTAAAATAATGTAAGACAAACAGTAAAGGATGAAATGGACATACACAGCAATTCGAATGAATCTTGCTCGAACTTGATAAAAATGGAATTATAATTCCAAATCTAAGACATGTTTCATAATTGTTTTAGAAATGTTTTCTTGTTGTAAGCGAGAACGATTACAACAAGAAAACATTTTTTCTAAGAAAATTAGATCAGTGGGAAAGTAAAGACGAATTCATGACAGATTGTGAAAATCCAAGCGTGAAATGTGATTTTTAATCTAAAGAATTTAAATAGGTTCTCAAGAGTCAGGGGTTTTTGACAATAAGTCAATAAGTGAAGTATTTCAAAAAAAGTTTTGACGAACGAAGACCGGAAAATTTTAATACTTTGATATAGGTGGCCATTCCAAATTTTCAGAAAAACTAAATTGTAATAAAACTAATGCAGGTATTTTTTTAAAAACTAAGTCATTTGCTCGACCAATTATAATTCACTTTTTTATTATCTTTTATAGTTCTAGCTGGAAATTTAAAAGAATTTGCAAAACTAACTTTTAAGTCAAATACAAAACAGTTGTACTAATTAATAATAAATAGTTTACAACTGTCAATGAGTGAATATTAAATTATTGAACTTCTCATATAATGAAAAATTCTTTGGTTGAGAATATACTTTTATTGTTATTGCCAGTAGCGTGCAGATTGAAATAAAGTCAGGCGAAACATTTGTGAACGGAGGACGGGTCACACCCTTGTATTAACATTTATATTTTATATTAGCAGTAACTTGTCACGCCGTCCACATAGAACTTTGAAATGGAAAAGTGGAAGTACACTATTTTAAAATGATTATGTTATACTCTTACATTAGAGGCAAAAAAATAGTACAGTTTAAACCTCACGTGGACTTACTGCGCTCCATCCCCCTGTTCCCAGGGTTACTGATTTTAACCTGTGTAAAGTTTTAAATTTCGATTCATTTTAATAATTGAATATGCGAATCTTAAAAACTATTATTCAAAATTTCCATTTTATATATTGGTTTTAGTATATTAGTAAATTGATAAAACACTCGAAATAAAAAAAAATTATGTGTTATTTAGGAAATAAATTTTCCTCCATAAGAGTAAAATCTCCTTTAAAATTTGAATAAAGCGTTTTTCAAACAAACATAAAAGTAATCATAATATTTATTAGGTACCGGCGCTGTAAAACCGTGCAATGGCACGGTTTTATGTGTTGATCTGCATTAAAATCGAAGTATCAATTTCACTTTATTTGTTTAAACTTTATTAGTACAAAAAACATAAAAACGACATAAAAATAAAAACATATAAAAATAAAAATAGTGCTTTAGAGGGGTATTAAACATTTATTTAAGAGGTTGACATATGCAACTTGGGTTCATGGTTTCTAATTTTAAAAACAGAAATCACACAGAAACTCAATGGATTACCTGTATAAGAAGTATGTGTCCAATTTCATAAAGTTACAAATGTAACGAAATAAACCAGGGAAGTTGTGGCAAAATGTTTGCGGGAAAACTTATAATAATGTTACGTTATATGTAGTTACACAAATAAGTATAGTTTCTAAAGAAAAAATGTTTTTAACTTCACAAAATTAGACTTTTTTTATAACAATGAGTAAATCAATTCTTTAGTTAATTGCACCACAATTTATTTTCTGAATCAAAAAAGGTAAAAAGTATAAAATCATATAGTGAAGATACATTTTAGTTCCGTACTGAATTTCTAATGAAATACTTTGTCTGCTTTTCCCACTCGTCTTTATTACACTACAAAAGGAATTTTATTGTAGAAATGTAATAAATAGTTACATCTAGTATAACGCGTGTATTTAATAATTAGGCGAATGCTCGTGCTGTTTAAAATTATTTAGTTCTTACGTTAAATGAACCATTGTTACTTTGTGACAATCAAAATCCCTCTTGATTCTTCAAAACTTTGAGTTTTCGGCGTATTCGAATAAAATATTTAGAATATTTTGTAGTAATGATCCTTCAAATTAATCTCAATTAACATATGACAAGACATAAAAATATTACGTACTTTCGCTTGATAAACAGTGAGAATAATTTTTTGGTGCATATTAAATGATAGTATAAAAATAAATAAACCTAACTGAAAAATTAAAAAAGAATCCAGCTTGTCACTTTCAAAAATCGCCAATCTTTTGCTCCGTTTATTCAAAATCCAATACTTTTTCATTCAATAAAACTAACTCTAGGCGCTTAGTGGATTGCACAAAACATCAATGACCTTATGCGTTGTTGTTGCATAATGCATTAAAAAGCAATGCAATATAACTTAACCTTAGCGCCTCACCATTGATTGGTGTACGCAAAAGAAATAACTCAAAATCTTTGTTTAAATAGCTAAATGAAATTCCAAACATGAAGATATTTACTTAATAAAGAAATACTACAATAATAATAGTTTTGAAGGAAAACTAAATATAACAGGTACCAAAACTGGCAAATCTAAACATATCGAAATATACGAAAATAACTTCGCATTATAAGTATGAGTATTTATAGATTGCTTTGAAAATAACAACGAGTGTTTAAGAAACTGTGTTATGAGTTTACGTACTTATGCCAAACACTACACAATCGTGACAAAACATGAAACGAAATTACAAGAAATAGAATGAAAACATAAAACTGTTCTGAAAATAGCACCAACGAATTGAATTCATCAAAAAACAACTTGAAGAATTGCCAAAAATAACAATAATATTTGTAATAAATGACGTCGAAAGTGAAAATACATTCCTATAAATGCGGGGAAATATTTCATAACAGTTTTAAAGTTTGGAAACCCCTAAAAGCCACTTTGGAATGTTTTACTATCTATTATAATACGTACACCTTTTTAAGACGTATTGCGAGTCAATTTTATTCGCATCCATTGATCAGATAATGCAAATAAAAATACATATTTTGTACAATCTTGCCACATTTAAATGTAAAGTGCGAAAGAGTTGGACAACGGTCACATATAAAAATATATTGAAACATATTTATCTAATGGATCTAAATTAATTGAAAAACAGTGTTAATATTCGAAACTTGAATAAAGATAAATCTTTTTATTTAGTCACGGGTCAACCAAATAGAGACGGGAGGCCAAGCTATGAATCGGTTACTGACAAATTTTACTTTACTGAAAATCTCTTAGATTTCAAGATTTGGACACCATTTTTAAAATTTATGAAATTCGTTACCATGAAAATTTTCGTACTACATTTTTTTAACATCACCGTCATTTGAATTTCAGACTAATTTTAAAATTAAAAATTGTCTCAAAAATTTTTATATTGTTTATGAACCATGGATGCGAGAACCACAAAACAATTAAATGAGAAGTTTCGACCTAAACAAATTCTGAATTCAAAAAATAATAATTTTAGATGGTCTCTTCGAATTTTTTCGCAAAATTTCAAAATTTTAAATATGTTTTTAACTACACATAAACGAATAACACATATGAATTATTACTCTCACTCGTACATTTGGTCGTTAGGTGGCACCTATAAAAAAACATAAAAAAGGCAACGACTTTTTCTAAGTATTTGAATATTTTTAACCGTAAAAAAAATTATCTCCAACCTTAAATAAATTTTTTGATTTGATGTCGCACCTACATTAAAGCAAATTCCAGGCAGTTTGAACATTTTTTATAACGAAAAGTAAAATTTTATGAAGGAGTTGTTAAAATTTGTTTAACCTTAACCTATTTTCATTATTTTTCAGGATTATCTAATAGTTTTGCATGAAATTAAAGAAAAATACTTTTGCATGAAAATTCAAATGTAGGGTAATTACTTCATAATGGGTGCTTTCTGTATTTGAGTGTGAATAACTTTTTTTTGAGATAAAGGCGGTAAGATACTTATTGTCAACATGTTTGCATTTCATGTGCCAATTTTTCGAATAATTTATTAAATCCAAAGAGCACATTTTTTTTCAACACAAACAATCAAATTTGGGTGATAAATGTTACAAAACCTTCGATTCATATAATTGAATTGTTTTTTTAAAACTGTATTAGTTTTTTGTAAAATATTTAAATATTTCAAAAGGCATATTACTCAACTACACTTAAAACCATTCCGATAAAGTTTTTACTGATATCTCTTGTTGCGTCTGAGGTGACATATAGGTTACATTTTACTACAATTAATCAGCTTGAAATAAGATAGCACAATGTAATATTTGGATGCAAAGTGGTCTAATTGAAAAAAAAATATTTTACAATTTTATAACTAATGGCATTACGTGTATTATTCCTGCAAATAACATAACAATATTTATTCTATGTCCATATGCCAACGAATTCGTAGGCATATGTAATAAACGAAAACATTTTTCAATGTTATATAGTCTCCTTTTGTAGTTTACTCTTCAAAATTATTTCAAAACATCCACGCCTGGTGGACGTTCACCGAACTGGTATCGTTTTATCGGGATATTAACTCAATAACTTTATATTTATAAGTTACCAGAGGTAACAGAATATAAGGCTGGTACTATATTATGAAAACTATAAATTTTTTAAAAATTTTTGTTAGATCGCTTTCAATTGCCTTAAACGTGTCCCAAAAGATACATGTCATAATCAAACCAGCAAATGTCATAAAACATATTTCGCACTATTTTTAAAGACGCTGCCCGAAATGTGACTAGAAGAATTCATTCCAAGTTATTAAGTTAGCCAGGGTATATGGTATACACCATGTAACAAGGCTTAATTTATGTATTTATGTCTGAATTGAAGAAAAAACTCAGTTTAGAAGAAAAACAAAATGAGATAAACTTTAAAATGACGGATCTATAAAATTTAGACGAAAATTTAAGATATTTGAAAAACAAGTTCATTTAAACGGCCCTATCGTTGATTGCGCGCGAGATCACAAACCGTGGATCGTAAACTTTATGAACCTGCCCACCCGGTACCCGCGTCAGATATCGCAGGCATCTACCCAATTAGTTATATTGAATGCTATTTGGGTTCAATGTGTTATAGTCGTTTTGGGGGTGAAATATATGAATTTACTAGAACCCTGGCTAGGTTGCACTCGCGTGCAAATCCAATAACTTTCGTGGAGAATTATCAATATTTTGATCCTTGTTTATTGCAATATGCATTAACTATGCAATCATGTAAGGTAGTTAAATATCATTTAAAAACTGTTAAAAATAATATTTCAAATTTCAATCAGTTAAATCTCTACCACAGAGTAATAACCTGTTAAATGTTAAAGGTAGAGGCTTAAACATTTCATTAATTTAGTGGCTAGATAAAGGTAGCCAGAATTTCTTTGATTAACATTTTTGCAGGCACTAATAATAGTAATATCAAATTGGCCCATATTTGTCCAATTTAATTTCGTCTTCACATATTTTGCCGTAATTAATTTTGATGGTTCATACATTATATATCCGTCATACATTATTTTTAAAGTTGACAACCACTCTAAAATGCAAACCAAATGCTGATAGGAGTAATTGTAATTGGTTCTTTGAGATAAATATACATTTTTAGATTTCACCTTTGTCCAACTCTTTCCTACCTCACAATTAAACAGGGAAAGTTTATATGAAACAGATAGGTACTTGCATCATATAATTAATGAAAGCTTTTAACATCGAATCTCGATACGCGTTAAAATGGTGTGCCTTTTTAATGTAAACATTTAGGCATTCCATAATGGCTTTTAGGAGCTTCAATATTTTGAAAGGGGTATAAAATGTTTTTCAGCCTTTATCGGAATGTGTTTTGGGCCTAAAAATACTTGCGACCTCGTTTATTACAAACATATGCTGCTATTTTTAGGAATTCGTGAAATTGTTTACAATGTATTGAAATCGGTGGCGCTATTTTCGTTCTTTTCCTTGTAATTTCATTTCATGTTTTGTCATGATTATGTTATGTAAGGCGTAAATACTCTTTAGGTAAAGTCATAACACAATTTATTGAACTTTCCACATTCAAATTAATATATAAATACTCATATTTAGAATTGAAAGTTATTTTTCGTGTATTTTGGTATGTCTGTGGGTTTGTCAAATTATAATAAATTTAATGTTTTTTTTTATATACATAATACCTTTATATTTGTTATTTAATATACTTATGAAATAATGGTTTTAGAATGTTGTTTTTTGCGTACACCAACCCATAGTAAGATGATAAGGTTAAGCTTTATTGCATCGCCTCAATTTTAAATTATCATCATTGAAGAAATCCGGAGAGGTTTCGGAATCAGCCTCGCTAACTTTAATTGAAAATCTGCATAGAAATAAGTAGACCTATATTTTGGCTACAATATCTCTAGGACTACAATGCAGTATCACAGAATGCAATTTAAATTTGTTTCACGTCTATGATCGAAATATTGAATTAAATCCCAAACTAATCAATGTTTGATAAAAGAAATAAATGTTGTATTCTGATACAACCATGATATTAAAATACCAGACTGATTATATGAAAACTCAATAGCATATAAAAAAAAATACATAATTTAATTTTTCATACATGTGAAAAATGCGAGAAGAGGATAGAAGCAAAGCTTGTCGCAATTTTATTTTGACACAGTTTTAACACTTGACATTTTAAATCGATCTTCGAAATATTATAGGAATATATTAAAATAATGTTAATAATTGCGTTAGAATTACCATGCAAATATAATAAAACGGTAACAGAGTGAATTCCATACATGGAATATATTTAAAAAGAAGTGATGTATGCGCCAATGGAATGACAATAGAAAAGCTGTTTTTAAATTAGTTGTCTATCTGCCTGTTAATTTATTTTTCAGTCACGTCAAATATATATGACGGATTTATAAAAAAAACGTTATCTTATAGCTTATAGGGTTAATAGCTTAAAGCAATATAAAGGGTATAATTTGTTTGGATATTACTAAAAACTAACTAATCTATTAGATGGTAACTGCCAATACTATCTATTAGATTTTATTAAATTTATGCTTTTAAAAATTGTAAAAATAAATAAAAAATAAAATACAGAATGATAGTGCTGATAGTAATAATAATAGTTTCGATAGATCTGTTGAATTAGCCGTGGTGTAGGGGTTAGCATTTTGGCACGGTAGGCCAAAGAGAAGGATTCAATTTATACTGGCCGATCGACTTTTGTTTTGTGTAGTTTAAAATACTATACTGATTGGTATTTATGCATTTACCTATCATCGATTGCCAATATTTTTACATATGACGGCTATTAAAAACAATGATCTTAAATTTTTGTTTTTACTTGTAATATCCGTCATACATTGTTTAAACACCTTTCTCGATAGATGTCACGGTTAGCAAATTAAATATTTGTAATATTAATCTAATAACATTTCTTATTCCGAATTCCACACGAAAAAATCGCTGGCAAAGCATGTTAAATACAATTTCCTTAACCGACATGGGAATAGCTTTTACATTACAGTCACTAGATGGTGTTGCTATGCAAATTGTGATACTGTTAAAACAACACTTTGTCAAAAATATATAATTACTTCGTTACCGTCTACAAAAATAAACTTTTCATATTGTACATTTAAATAAAAATATTATAAAACAATATTAGTAACGCTTAACTACTCTACAAACTCTAAATGTGTTCAAGAACTTGGTAAGTTTTTTATGAGAATATCTGCAGATGAATCTAAATATCTTTACAGATTTAATTTCTAGTCAACTCTTATTTATTACTGATCTAACAAAACCATATTTACCATCGGTATACTCGTTCCTATTATGAAATAGATTTCATTTACTTTCTGAGCTCTTTGGCTGATATTTCACACTAAAATTGGTGTTATTTCTCTATTTCAATTTATATAATATATTTCTTACATAGATCTTACGTAAACCTCAGAAATAGGTATGTATCAGCCAAAGTACCGGAGAACGCAATAATTTATTATATTAATCTGTTCAACATTTTGAAAATATATCCAGTATCCGATTTCCTATCGAGAAAATCCAAAGTCCAATCAATATCTATATAACAGATAAAGTTTCAATCGTCCTTCATTTATTTCAAGTTAAACATTTTGCATTTGACAAATATTTTAGAAAATGGATAACATGAATCTAATAAGTCAAATTAAATTTATTTCTAATCTGACTCAATTAACAAATTTCACATGTATCACATGGACGTGTTACTATTACCTAATTACAAAATATAATGATAAAATATATAAGTTCTTTAAAAATTATTATTAAAATTTATTTTTAATTAATTTTTAAAATATTTTCTCTCCTTTAGACGTTTTGTAAATAAAAAAATGCCTGCCATTAATATTACAAATGCTTTTATATTTCCATTCTGCTTAACATATAAAGAGGATGCATAAATGTAATTTCTTTAAACTATTTTCTGCAAAAAATAGTCAACTCCTTTGAATTATGCCCTTACGACCTGTTTCAGGCCACAAATTCCCTATTTTAATTTTAAAACTTCTTTTTGCTTTTCTTGATATACAAAATTCACATGTGAATGCATTTTTTCTATTTAAACTAAACACCAATTTTAAAAATAGAGTAGTGACACCGAAATGAATTATTTATGTACACACGTTACTCTTATTACAACATTTAAAGCAAACAATTGTTTCAGGATTAAAATAAGAAACGCTGGTGGAAATATATCTCACGACCTTTTCCTACTTTTTGTGCGAAACATTTCGCCGCCAACATAGCTCGGTACCGCAGTTGATTGCCACTTCCTATTTTCTTAAGGAAAACTCACTTGCGCTGAACTCCTATCCCTTATCCTCTATATTCTGCTATTTTCTTTGCTTTATTTTTTTAAAATGTTCTTCTCTTGTAGCTTATCCTTATATGTTGGGTTCTCGTTTGTTCTAGCTTCTTCGAGTGTTCTCTGATCTCCGCCTGGACTTATATCGATTCCTACACATGACCAAATAAAACTGTAGCTATCGGACTTTTGCTTCTCGCTGAATTTATTTAGGTTTTTCCATCTCTAATTATTTCCATCTTACTTTTGGGAATATTGTTGAAAAAATCATTTGAATTATTTTTGAGGTTACTTAACTTTTACTTAAATATTTTATCATGCCTCAAGCTAGATTGCAATTAATCATAATCTTTACATTTATTTTCTGCATTGTAATGCTCTTGCGTACTATCGATGACAATTATAATTTTTTTCCGAGAGTAACTTAAGTATGCAGCCGTATCTAATATCTCTACCAAAACCTTCCTGCCCACATTTGCATCAAAATATAGACACTTGACTCTCATGACAATGTCACGAAGTATTGATTCACATTCTTTCTATTCTGTAAGTTTTTTTACATTAGAAATTGTACCAGTTTTCTACACATTGTGCGTAATTTCATTAGAAAAAAAATATTTTCAGTTCCATTAACATATCTTATTTCTTTGATAATGGTTTTTGTTTGTTTTGCACCTATTAACTTTTTAAATGCTGAAATAATTCCCTTTTGTTTTTCATAAATATAAAAGTATCGTTCTACTATTCGTACTACTTCGTTCTATTTTTTATTTATACTATTCCATTATAAATAAAAAATATTTGGACAAAGCAATTTAATCGAGTACAAAAATCTGCATGTGCGGTGTACACGAAGATATTTATGTTCGAATAGAATTCTAAGATTTTCTCATTTTCAATTCTCCTAAGAAAAAGAGTAACGTTGTTTGTTGTTGACACACAGTGAAATTAAATTCAGAATGATTCAATTAAAGTGCTGATTTATAATATAACAAACTCCAGTCTAAAATGTACTTTGTTACCGTTTTTGATTAGCGGGAAATAGAAAATAAATTATATTTAAAGTCAGGAATAGACACCATACCTCTTTAAGCAATATCACATTCTAAGTCATTCAGGTCACTCCGTATCAGAAAGAAGGTAGGAGCCACATGGTCAGTCCATGTGGCTCCTGCATAAAAAATGATATGTTTATTCGATTCCCAACTAATATTTCGTTTGGTGGAATGTTATAAGATACGCTTTTTATATTATTTTTTCTGGTTATCTTATGATTGCTGGGTCCAAAATAAACGTAACATTAAATTAATTTCAACTTTCAAGATCATGACTTTGAATGCATTTACTGGTTTATCTTGTAACAAGGGGTAGTAATTTTTTTCACCAGTTTGTTTAAATCTATAACACATAATCGAAATGATATTTCTGGAGTAGTACCATCTTTTTCACACTTTTTATTAGAGCACCAAAATATTGATACGACGGGCATCTTCCGGTCCACTGTTTAAAACAATTTATACTTTTTCAAATCTGAACAATTATATGTCTACACATTGAAGTTATATAAATATATATATATATATATATATATATATATATGTGTGTGTGTATGTATTTTCTAAAAAACTGCTGGAATACGTTATTTAAATTTCTTTAAATCCAAAATGCTTCATTACAGAAATGTTTCTGTCTTCCAATTTGTCGGAGTATGACACAAAAATTACTAAAACGATTTTAATAAAACTGTCACAGTTATATTTCTTAGGGTTTAAATTATAAATTAGAGTACCTCTTTCAAATGTTTTCACAAACAAAGAATAAAATAACTTTTTGTATCCGTTTATATTTTGTGTGAGCATCATATTAATAAAATCTTAAAACTTAAATTATACTTTCATCGAGATAATGATAAAGGTACAGATTAAAATATAAAGTATTTTGTAACGAAATGTTTAGGAATAAATTTAAAATAAAATAAAAATTCTCAAACTGTATCATCAAACTGTGGGCTAAAAAAAAATTAAAAATTTGCCGAAGGTTTTGCAGCGTTTCGACTTACCGTTCATTATAAAATATAACATGTTTTATTTTGGGTTGGAATTAGAAATGTCGTATTTAAGTTTTAGAGAAATGACGGGGAAAGGATACCTCTTGTCGCCTATGACATACGGAGTTTTTGGCGAATTAAATGTTCAATTTACACTGTTTTTGCTTATGCACACAATAAATATATTTACAACGTGATGGCAGTAAAAGAAGGCGAAGATTATTGAGAGGTACATCTTTTTCAAACTTTATTTTAGAATACTTTTTTAAAGAAAGTAACTATTAGATGACGATTTATTAGCTTAGGTTAGGTTGGTTAGGGTAGGTTAGATTGAGTTGGGTTAGATTGGGTTGGGAGGGGTTACATTAGGTTAGGTTGAGTTACGTTGGGTTAAGTTACAAATATGTCATGCTGGTTTGTCTGTTTATCTTCGCTTGTATTGAGGTAGATTGTTGTCTGTTAATTTGTGTTTGGTTAGATTAGATCAGGTAATGATTGATTAGTTTGGATTAGGATTAGTTAGGACGGGTTATGTTGAATGAGTCAGTCTAAAATGGAATCAACATTCTTGAATAGAGTACAGCTTTCGGAAGAATTTCCGAGTAACACAATTTCCTGGGACTATTAAAAAATTAAGTTGAATTTACGTAAATAAATAGTATTCAAATTATATAAATTCAACTCGTATCTGAAAGGTAGTTTATCTTACAGAAAAGTGCTTCCACTTCTTTTTTCCTCCTCCATCCTCTAGTTTAAGTCAGTGAGGTGAACACTTCATTATCAGAAAAAAATTTCGCCATAAAAATAATAAATATAATTAAACATAAACCACTGTTTACTAAATTTAGAAGTTTTTTTTAAACTTTACAAGTGAATGGCTTAATTATTTCGTATTTTTACTAGTTATTTCGTTAATGAAAACAATAATAATAAATAACGCATGTGTGAAACAAGTGATGCAATTAAGTATTTGATAAAAACCTGTTTTATTGCAATAAAGCAATAAAAATACAGGGAACTAAACAATTTATGCCTGTGTGCGTATGTTCCTTAGATGCATGGACATATACATAAGGTGCGCGTAACTCCGTTCGTTAGTACCGGGTACATGAATGCGCGTACATGTGCGCGTGCGTGTGTTTACTTATATCGCTTTTAATTAAAATATTATAGTTTTGTTCTAGACGAAACGGGATAAAATTAAAGTCATGATGATAATAACGCGTCGGCTATTGGAGAAAACAATTTTTTAATCGAACATGACTCTTTTGGCTTCTCTCATGTTTATGTACGGTTTGTGTTGCATTCTTATTAATTTATTATTTAATATGTATGTAATGTAATATTGCATCGCATGATTATGTAATATTGCATCGCATGAGTATGTAATATTGCATCGCATGAGTAAAATGTCTATCCTAGATATAATTATTCAAACCATTAGTAGAACAGCCGTCTGCATTGACATGAAAAATATTGCATGTTTTGTAATTTTTTTAATAACAATATTGGTAACAAATAAAAATTTAAATTTTTTCGACCTCCATTGTACAATAATTAATAAAAAAATTAAATTAAATATTTATTTTTTATGAACTATTTCTTTTTTACTGAGAAATTCTTGACATTAAAATTTTAAATTTCGGGATTAATTTAAATTTCTTTCTTCTTAGGTTAATTAGTTTCGACGATGGAAATAGGAGGGTATATATTTTTTTATATATTTTTCTGGGTATCTCAAGCGATACGCTGCCAAAAAGTATGAAAAATATATTTTGAAGATTTCAAGAACTATTCTTTTCATATAAAATTTTAAAATGGCATTAATATAAATATTACATACAATCAATGTTTAACATGCTTTATGCTACACCAAAATCCAAATTTCTATGTTTATTGGTTTCTGAGAAAAACATTTGTATTATACAGAGAAACGCATGGATATGTAAAAGATATTATAAAGGTTTTTAAATTTCTTTTGAGGTACAAAAATGTGACAAACTGTATTAGATATAGGGAAAAAGTAAAATTAAATATAAGAGCTAGGAATTTCTAGGATATTAATACGTGTCTTCGTGCGTTCATATGTCGAAAATAAATATAATGTCCAATGATAAGACGAAACAAAATTTGAGTGTCCTCTATGTGAAAAGAAAGTTCTGAGGCAATTTTTGTATTTCTCTAATTAATGATTATACAAAAAGTAAGGTTTTTGCCCATAATTTTATTTGAAATATGTAAGATCTAAGTAGGCAAAGTCTGTTCAAAATATTGTACTCGATTTGTGTTCATTTTCAATCATTCTTATCACCTTGAATAAACTACAAGCATTTACTTGTCTTTGACCATATTTTTATTATAGTCCCTAAACTCTCCCACTCATAATTAAGTAATTTGATTTTACTTCCATTTTGACTTAGAGAAATTTGCTTGAAAAATAAACTTAAGCTACTTGACGAGAAGACATTTTTTTCATTTCAATAATGTTTCACGCTTTTTATATATTCTAACCAATGAAATAAGCTCAAGCGGAGCTTCGCATTAAAAAATCTTACTAAAGTAACTGTTCAAAATCCAGTTTTATTTGAAAACTACCTACATCTAAGTTGACAATAATGACCAACATGAGCACTACTAGTTTTTCCTTAGAAAATGGTATAATGATAAATAAATTTTGATAAAATATGAAAACTGATTGTTATACAAAAATATTTTTGATTATGATTTGTTTGTATTATATATCGTTTTCATAATGTCATTTATTTTTACCATAGTCAAAAAAAATAAAAATGATATATATTTTCTTTCTTATCCAGCAAGCCAAGAAATTGTTTCAAGTTGTCCAAAGTGACAAGATTAGTCGCCTCTTACAGATTGATGAAATTCTGTCCAGGTTGACAGATTATCTTCTATACTGGATGAATTATCCTGTACTTTATCTTTCCAATTTTTGTCTAGCCAACTTTGCAAATAATTCTCGTGTTTCTTTTCTAACTACTTTATTTAAAGAAGCTCGCTTGAAAGTTTTCCATCAATGTCATTTCAGATTTTTAATCCAATGATAACGTTTTTTCTTTTGAAATATTAACATTTCCAATAACTGAAAAATATTTTTGACCAAATTTAAATTAAATGCAGAAGTAAAATAAAATAAGTCGGTCGTTCATTCACAAAAATAAAAGTATTCGAGTATCTGTTTCGAACATATTCGATTATTTTCATTTATTAAATGCTATATGTAATTATATTTGTATGAGATTTCAACAAGAAAAGTAACTAATTGACCTTAATTGATTACAACTCGTTATTACTTTCATCGATGTTTAATTCTTTTTAGGATTCAGTATTTCAAAAGACAAAAAATGAACCTTTACAAGTGCCAAGGTCCATGTGTTACGACCGTTTTTTTTCAAAAACTGCTTAAGATTAAAACATGAAATTTAACACAATGATAAAACATTTCAACTTGCCCATATTTCAAATTTAACTCCCAAAAATATTTGTATAGATATTTAAGGCAGGAACACGTTTAGCACCAAAAAAGTCATATTAATATATAGGGTCTCTTCGTATAAAAGGCCCAGTTATGACGATATGACCAATCTTTTCAAAATTGTAAGTAATGTTTCTTCTTTAAAAATAAACATCTTCTGGGTACTATCTATCAAACTTCTCCGCTAATTCAAAATTATGGAAAAAACAAGATTTTTAATCTCTCCTACTTAATTACATTACGTGTTAATAAATTTGCCCTAGAAAGTACATATTAATGTTGTCTTACGGTAAATAAAGTAAGCTAACTTTAAATGAGATACATAAACCTTGCCGCAGGATCCAGATAGAACTTAGTAGGTTCTTAGTCTTATTTGCAGGCCTCTTAAGAAACACTAACTTGAGTTGCTCTCTTACTCTTTATTGAATAAATTTATTTTTTTTTTAATTTCATAATTTAATTCATCAAGATAATGTGAAATTGGTGAAATAACCTTTATATTGTATTGTAAGGTGAATGATTAATTATAAACCAGCATCATATAATCAGTCGCATATTTTGGTTTCATTGTTTCGTAAATATCAACATGGAGTTCTTTGATAAAGCACATTCAAGATGTCAGTGGTATGATAATGATATAGAAAACGTCACCAACAAATTTTATAACGAAGTCCACTCAAACATTGAATCAATTTTTGCTACATTATTATACTTTTAATGTAACTGCAAAATTGACATTATATTAAAGGGATAAGTTCTAAAAATAAACAAAGCGATTATTTATAATTGTAACTGATCGTACCCTAGAACGATTAAAATGATGTTGATTTTATACGATCACACTGCTTTCATCTGTTTTCATACCCTCTTCTGATAAATTCAAAACTTTCAATAGGTCCAAAAATATCTTATTTTAACACCCAATAATTCTTGGTCTTAATAAAATATTTTACTTTGTCTAATGCCTGGGGAATCAATTACTGTTTATACCATTAATGGATTTTAAACGATTCTTTACTCATAATTTCGCAAGATCGATGACGGTACAACTTCGTTAAAATTTAAAAATCTACACCATTTTTTTATGAGCGAAACGGAGGAATATTACTCCTCTTCTTTGATTAACTACAGCAATATGCCTTCTTGGCTGTCATTAGTTTACCCTTTATATTGCAATTTTATTGAACCATAATTCAGTAAACATCAGATTTATTGGCTGTTTAGAAGTTTCCTTACAATAATAATAGATTATAACTAGCTGACCCGTGCGAAGTCTTCGCACTATATCGCCATCTAGCGTGTTCCAAGTATACAATTTGGCTAAGATATTTGATGTCTCGCCCACAGATGGCGCTCATGCCAATTGTTATAAAAATTAATTTTTTCATTAACAAAAAGATTTTTTTCGAATTTTTTTATATTTTTCGTCCAAAGTAGAAAACATAAGCTTTAAGTGGGTATTTTTTTTATTTATTTGGTGCAGTAGTTAAAGAGATCGAGCCGCTCGACCAAAAAACACCTTTGAGAAATAATATATTTAGATATTAACAGGGTTACATTGTTAGTTAGCAAATTTACGTTAATAATTAATCAAAATGAAATGAAAAAAAAGAGTGACGACGCTAATGAAAAATACGTAATATTTTTTGATAATCTTTTAAACGATTTCGGAATGATAAACATCAAACTACATTACGATTTCCATCTCGCTGTTAATAAAATTGGGCAATATTTTTGTAAACCCGATATTTTAGATTTAAATATGTTTGTAAATAATTTATGTATTCTAAAAAAAAGTTATTTTGGTAACCAGAATAGTAACTAATCGTACCCTGGAAAGACACCCGAGACGAGATATTATTGAAAATGTTGAGCTATAATCCCGGGCTTTCCGATAAAATAAATTATTTAGTTAATAAATACCTTCGGTTGTGCAAGTTACAATAAAATTTAATTAGGTTTAGATAAACAGAGCTTATTGTAATATTTGCATTAACTGTTGCAATCGATAGTTCAATCGTGCACCAAAATTTTTAGATAGTTGATTTAAACTCGATTGATTTTGCAGCCTTTTATGATTTGGCCATCTGAACTACTTAAAATTTCTTAAGTCTTTGATTGTCGGAAATCTTGACTTTTCGAATTAACTGTAATAACTCAATTTACTATACTATTATTTATATTTATTTTAATAATAAAATATTTAACAAAATATATAGCTATACATCACGACTCAATCATCTTTATATATTTGTTTAATCAACGTTTGATAAATGGCATACTATTTTATATTCAAACGAAACAATGATATTAAAGTATCTGATGGCCAAACTATGGAAAATGGAAATTCAAGAAAGCCTGGATAGGGAATAAGTAATTTTTCACCCGTATTAAATGGTATAGCTACTTGACTATGGAAATAGTTCATTTCTATTTTTACTTTTTTTATTCTATTTCATACTTTTGTATGAAATAAAATAATTTTCTTTATTCGGAATGTCCCTTTTGCACCCTGAAATTTACTTATATATGCTCTCAGTTCATCTGTTTACACTCCTATATCATCTATTATACATAAAATGATCTATTAAAGTTATATCAACTAAGACATTTTTCTTCGACGCAAATATGCATTTGGAATAAGAGTCATATTCAAGTACCTTGACATGTATATATATATTTGTATATATATACATATATATATATATATATATATATATATATATATATCGTTTTCGCTATATGGAAACATAGAAAAGTTCAATTTCTCTTCCCTTTTTTTCTATATTTCAATTTAATGGGATTAACATTAGATCAGTTTATCCCTCTAATATTTTTTGTTCATATATTTTATTAAAAAAAATTCTTCATTCTAAGCTCAGTTCTATTAATGCAAGTAAATATTCATTTTATTATCACTATTAATAACTGAATGCATTCATCATGGTAAAACAAATTTTCCCGTTAATTAATATAAATTTCTGTATATAGCCATGTTACCATATTTGGTCCCTTGGGTGGTTATCCAATTATAACATATTATATAACATGTTTCATAAATGCATTTATAAGAATTATATAAAAACATTCAAGCACATTACACTTCTATCAAATTGGTACCGAAATTTGTGATCATTAATATTTTTCCGACGATAACGTTGTCTTTGTTACAACGGGTTATTGTGATAGATAATAATCATATAAGCTTGTTCAAAATTTCAAATTTAGTAGAATAAATAATTAAAATTTCAAGTGTGGTGAAGAAGATATGAATGGGAAAGGATAAAGGCCCAATAAATCAAAACAATTAAAAAGAAAAGCAGTAAAATAACAAAAACAAGGAAAAAGTATCAATCGAAAAGGTTCTGTGAACTTAGGGAACATTAGAGTTTATTCAGTGTACCCAAATTTATTGTTTGTTACGTTTACGATATCCTTAAAAGATGATATTTAATTCCCGTTTCCCTCATGCCTAACACCTAAAAATAACCGTCCTTTACTTGCTTATAACAGGTAATTGTTTCACTACTAAATGCCTCGACTTTCCATTATTGGAAGCTTTTAACATCAACCCGTTCCAAACATTAAAATGATCGATGTGCTTGGTTAAAGTAATTCAGTAAATATGCAGGTAGCCTGGGGTAGCTTTTGTCAACCCCTAAATCTTAACAGGGTTAGTAACATTGTTTAACATCTATTAAGGTACTTTGTTTATTCTGAAAACATTTGCGGTTCTGTTTATTAAGGACATTTTGTTATTTAAGGACGTTAAAAGGTGTTTTAATATTAAATTCATTTTTCTCTCGGTGTTGTGCAATGAGTTTTATGTTTTCATTCTCCTTGCAATTCCCTTAAACGCGTTATTGTAATAGCAAACATGTTATATGAAAATTAATTTTATATTAACTCACAAAAAGTAATTGCTTTTCAGTCTCGTTATGAATATAATTTACAAGCATTCGTATTTAAAATGGTATGAAATCATGTCCAACCCCCTTTTATTATTTCTTCTTATTTTATTTTCAACCTTATTTTATTCTTTTATCAAATAATAAACAAATTTTTATTTTGAAAAAGACAGTGAATAATATTTTAAAATTAGATATAATTAATGCATAAACCCCAGTATGAATTTAAATTAACACAACATCTCTTTTGTTGAGTAGGTAGTTAGGAAAATTATTTGTATTTGGTATCTAGAAAATGATTCGATTAAAAATAAAAATGTTGAAAATTTTTGGGGGACAAAATTTTCAAGCAATTTAATTTCTATGAAATCGATTATTTTCATAACTACAACGCCTTAGAGTTTTTAGACGTGGCTAGTATATAGCCATACTCATCTGATGTCAGGGTTTAAGGAATATTGATTGTAGAAAATATATTTTGCATAGGATTTAATTCTCCCTTTACACCCCTTTTGAACCTAACAAGTGGACGTTGGTATCTTAAGATTGATTTTAGGAATATTAATTTAAAAGTAATAAATGTTGCAAAAGACTTCTAGGGAATTTTATGCTTTATCAACGATTCTTCTTATTGTTATTAGCTCATCTCTTTCCGAGATACTAAATTAATACCATTTTTATTGCGTTGTTGCAGTTCGAACAAAGTTCAAACAATAAAAACCATGAAGTATGCATTTTAGACTGAGAGAAAAAAACACTTTAATGGTATTTCACAGTAGATAAGTGTTAGCGGCAAGACTATAGTCGACATGTGTCTATAAAACCTTAATGATCAAAAGGCAGTTTTACTACTTACAGTTTTACTTTAGACTAGTTAACTCCAGTTAACCTGCTAATGTTTATAAGTTGGAAAATTCATGGTTAACATTGCAATTAATGGAAGATTCAATCCCTGTATAAGGTTAAATACTATTATCCTTAATTTATAACTTACTATATATATATATATATATATATATATATATATATATATATATATATATACATATATATATATATATATATATATTATTGTCTATATTATATAATATTGTCTGTACTAAACAGACAATATTTCGTGTCTGATATTCCAATCCTTTTTTTTTTAAAACGATCAGACTTTTCTAAGGGTTTCGATCTTTTTTTTGAAGTTAAAGTGTTAGCTTTAAAATTAGTTACTAAACCTTAGTACTATTATGAAATATTTATTTCATGTTTAAATTTGTTAAAAATCCATTTACTATAAAAAATAATTTTCCCTTCATGATAAAATCGATCTCTCTTCAATTGTAAATCGTTTAATGCACAAGTGAGCGTAACCGTTAGTACATGTTTATTAAAACTATTGACATGAAAAATTCAAACTGTAAACTTCATATTTTTTTCGACGTAACGTGGAAAATTAATGTTTAGCGAATGGAAATAAATGATATATGTTAGAAAAATATATTTTCTTTAACAGTTTAAATTAAATATTTCAGAAAGGGAAAGAAAAGAAAATCAAACCAATTTCGTTGTCATAAAAATTGGCAGGGTCAGAGATTACGTTTCATTTGAAACATTTTGCAAACAATTTTGGCATGCTGATTATCATATAAGTATCAGCATATCATCCAACTGCAAATAAGGAGGATTTTAATTTTATAATTAGTAAATGTCGGACTATTTTCAGGACATTACGAATTTTTATAGTTTTTCTCACAAATGAGTAATCATGGTCACTTTTTAAGTGCAATAAGCACTACTCAAGAAATTCCATAGTTCCGTTTATTATACAATATTTCTGAATTATGTTGCCATTAAATGTTTACTATAATCTTTCAGGAATGTTGCAATTTTCCTTTTCTGCATTGAATTAATAATTCGTGGTTTACTCAATTTTTCTCTTACCTTGAGCCCTTGTAGTTTGGTAAAAAATTATCAATATAAATGCTAATTTCAAATGTAATGTAATTATTGAATATGACCTAGCAATTATATCTTTGCAAATAGCCCACCTGAAGATGTTGTAATACAACGAAACCTAGGTCGTGGTAAAGAACTTAAAGAAAGTAGAAATAATACTACATCACGTAGTTTCATTTAATTGTGTGTAATGTAATTGTTAGATATCTCATTAGTTTTATTTTAATTTAAATAATTTTCTTGTAGTTTTATTTCATCTCTTAAATTATGCACCAGAACTCATGCTGTATGCGAATTTAAGCGCCTAAACGTCTTTTTCAAGTGTTCTTTCAGGTAAAATAAACTTAATATAGAATTAGATAATTTAATATTGTATATATGCTTGCATGTGTACGTGCGCGCGTGAGGGCGTACACCTTATATAAAGGGATCGTGAAATATTTTGAAATAAAAAATCGATATGTTGACAATGGCCGTGGCAATGGCAGTTGTTGACAATGATCTGCAAAATTCACCTAAAATTGGGTATCAAAAAAGTATATAGTCGATATGCATTATATACTTAAATGCATCATTGATATTAAAATCAAGAGTCGAATAAAATAAAGCATGGAAATTCAAGTGAGAATAGAAAAAAGTATACAATGAAACGCGATATTACTTGGTTTTTCCTCGATTTGTAACATAATATTAATTCGCCATCCGTAGTATAAATTGAGATTGCGCTGTTGTGTCAAATTTATGTTGATGATAGGTTAAATAGCGAATGGTCGTGACGTTCATATTGTGGCAATTTAATTTACTTGCTATGTGTCAAGATAAATGGAAAGACATTATTGCCGTCATGCTACATTCTATGAGAAGCCCATAATTTTGATTATGGATTAATTTTCATTTATTAAAATCACACGCGCAATAAACAGATTTACGCAAAGCTTTGAACTTGCATAAGTACCATAGGGAAAAATATTTATAAAATGTAAGGAAAACCACAAAGCATGAGATACATATACAAAGCAATTCGAATGAATGTGGTTCTAACTTAATATAATAAGTATTATACACATACTATATTATAATAATTATTATATACATATATATATTGCAAAATCTATAAATATCGCAAAATCTAGGATTTTTTTCATAATTATTTTCAAGCAAGAACGATTATAACAAAAAATATGTTTTCTAAGAAAATTAGGTAGAATTCGTGACAGATTATGGAAATCTAAGCATAAAAATTTAATCTGAAGAATATGAATCGGTCCTCAAGAGTACGGGTTTATGACAATAACTCAATAATTGAAATATTCAAAACAAGACTTGTCGGATGAAGATTATACAATTTTAATCCTTTAATATTAATGCCCTTTTCTAATAAGTAAATAGTAATCAAACTAGTGTAGTTATTTTCTGAAAAAAAACTCAGCAAATTGCACAAAAAATTAAATTTCACTTCTTTATTTTTTTTTATAGTTCTAACAGGAAATTTAAAAGAATATGCAAATTAACTTTCAAGTCAAAAACAACACCATTCTACTAATTATGAATAGCTTACAATTTTCAATGAAAATGAATGAATATTAGGTTAGTGAACTTGTCATATAATGGAAAATTCTTGGGGTTAGAATAAACTTTTATTGTTATTGCCAATAGCGTGGAGATTGAAATAAGGTCATGTGAATTATTTGCGAACGGAGAACGGGTCACAGACTTGTATTAGCATTTATATATTATACTAGCCGTGACTTGCCATTTCGTCCACATAGAACTCCGAGTGTAAGTGCAGGGTTTTAATGCTTTTATTTTATAGTCTTAAATTGGAGGCAAATAAATAGTGCAGTTTAAATGCATGGGCCGAATGCGCTCCCTCCCCCGGTTCCCCGCGCGCCCCCTCATGTTTCTACACCCGTCCCCTGCCCCGTCCGTGTGGCAGAGGTTTTCTTTAATTTTGTACACAACCTTATCATTGACATAACTTCGAAGCTGTTTTATACACCACGATGGAGAACAATTAAGTTCGCCCAGGCTTATTGCGTAAACTTTTAACATTCGATTTATTCTAGTAATTGAATATGCAAATCGTAAATTCTACTTAAAAATTTGAAATTGAAAAATCATGGATTTTTATACAATATTTAATTGATAAAAATACTTGAAATAAAAAAAATCAAGTGATATTGTTTATATCAATTTTCCTTCCTTATCGGAAATTTTCCTTCAAAACTGTACTAAATTATGCGTAAAAAATATAATAGTAATCACAATACTGAATTGTTGCTGATGATGTAAAACCCTGCCATCGCAACTGCGTTCAAATCGAAGTATCAATTTCACTTTATTTTTTGAAAATTATTAAAAATTTTCTTCAGAGGTAGACATGTGCAACTTAAATTTATGATTTTTAATTTTAAAACCATAATTCAAACGGAAACTTAATGGATTATCTCTATTTCAATTTTACATCAAATTTCACAACATTAGATATATGACGAAATAAATTGGGGAAGGTGTGGCAAAATGTAATATTAAATGTAAATACAGAAGTAAATGTCTAAAAATCATTTTAAGTTTAGAAAATAAGACAATTTTTAAAACCATGAATAAATTAATTCGTTAGTTAATTATACCACAATTTGTTTGCTCAATCGGAAAAAGTAATTATTACCAAAATATGCAATAAAAATACATTTTAATCTAGTATCGCATTTCTAAAGAATTACTTTGCTGCTTTTCCTAACATGCATTTTGATTATACTAAAAAAAGACTTTTATTTTTTAGTGCTTATATTGAAAGAACACTTCTTACTTTGTCACAACCAACATTCCTCTTGCTCCCTCAAAAGTCTTAAATTTTCGGTATATATGCATGAAACATTTGCAGTATTTTGGCGTATAATGTGGTTATTTCAAATTAATATTCATTAATATATGACGAAAATTCGGAATGTGTTTTGATGCACTTTAAATCATAGCATCAAAAAATAAATAAATATAATTGGATAAAGGAAAGAGAATCCACTATAATACCAACTAGCCACTTTAAAATTTTAAATTGTTTCACTCATAATTTATACATTCTCAAAAATCGCCAATCTTCTGCTTCGCTTATTCGAAATTCAACATATTTTCTTTCAATAAGACTAATTCAGGGCCCTTATCGAATTACATCAATGATACACCTTATGCGTTGTCGTTGCATAATGCGTTAAAAACCTCAACAAAATTTTGAAGAAATGCAACAAAACTTAATCTTAGCACCTCACCATTGATTGGTATACACAAACAAAACTTAAAATGATTATTTCACAGCTAAATTAAATTCGAAATATGAAGGTAATTATTTATTAAAGAAATATTGAAATAATAATTGGTTTTGTGTAAAACTAAATATAGCATGAACCAAAATCGACACACCCAATACACATATTGAAATACACGAAAAATAACTTCGCATTCCAAATGCGAGTATTTTTAGATTACTTTGAAAATAACTTCAAGAATTTAAGAAGGTTTATTATGAGTTAACATATTTACGCCAAACACTACACAATCGTGACCAAACATGAAACGAAATTACAAGAAAGAGAATGAAAACATAAAACTGTTCTGAAAATAACGCCAATGAATTTAAGTTAACAGAAAATAACTTGAATAATGGCCAAAAATAACAATAATATATGTAATAAATGAGGTCGAAAGTAAAAATACATTCCAATTTTAAAACATTTAAATTGGGAAACTCCGGAAAGCCACTTCGCTTATAATGCTTAACTGTTGACTTTACCAACGCACACCTTTGTTATACGTATCGCGAATCAATGTTAAAAGCTTTCATTAATCAGACGATGCAAATACCTATCAGTTTTCCACATTTAAATGTGAGGTGCGAAAGAGTTGGAAAACGGTAACATATAAAAGTATATTGAAACATATAGCTATCTTATAGAGCTAACTACAGCCACTCTTTATTGCATTTTGGAGTATATTTTAGAATACCTATCAGATTTAAAACGAATATAAAAACAGTGATAATATTCGATACAGTAAATATAAATAAATATTTTTTTCAAGTCATGGATCAACCTGAAAGGGGCTATAGGCCAAACGATGACTGCATTAGAGATGAAATTGACTACTAAAAATCTCTTAATTTTCAAAGTTTGGTCACATTTTTAAATTTGTGAAAATCGTTACCGTGTGTCGGTCTTTTATGTGTCACGGCTATAAATTAAGTTTGATTATTAATCTTTTTTTTGAAAAAAAATTTCCTGGTACACTTTTCTACTACTCCGTCATTTAAATTCCAGCCTTTTATTTTTAAGTTTAAAAATTCTCGCAAAAATTGTATTATTGTTTGTGAACCATGGATGCAAGGGTCATTAAACAATTTCATGACAATAGTTTTGACCTAAACAATTTATAAATTTAAAAAATAATAATTTTAGATGGTCTTGTCGGACTTTTTTGCAAAAATGTCTAAATTTAAAATATTTTTTAAACTACATATAAATGAATAACACATATGTATCATTCCTCTTACTCGTACATTTGGCGTTGATCTAGGACCTATAAAAAATATAATAAAAAAGGGTAAGAACTTTTCTGAATATTTTAATATTTTTAACGATAATTAAAATTGTTCCTAACATTATAAAAATGTTATAGCTATGATGTTTCACCTGCATTAGAGCAAATTGCAGACTGTTTAAATTGTAGGCTGTTTTTCATGACGAAAAATGAAATTGTTAAATTTTGTTAACTTCAAAACACTTTCATTATTTTTAGAGGTAACTAATAATTTCCATGAAAAATAAATTAAAGAATAATAGATTTACATGAAAATTTAAATATACGGTGATTGAATCACATAATGAGTGCCTTCAATGGTTAAGTGTGAATAAGTTTTTTTAAAGATAATATTTGGAAGATTTTTATGGCCTTCAATTTTGCATTACATGGGACAATTTTTTAAATAATTCGCCAGCTCCTAACAGTACTTTTTTTGAGCGCAGAGTTAAATTTTAGCGATAAAAGTTACAAAATTCCCAAAATTATGTAAATTATTTTTTTTTGAGAGAACCGTTTATTTTTTTTATAAAGGCGTGTTACTCAATTATACTTAACAACAAAAAAATTAACAATCAGAATTTATATATCGTTACGGCACCCAAAGGATCAAGTCAGAGTGTATATTTTCACAAATTTTAAGTGTCTGTATCTCGAAAATTAAGAAATTTTTGTGAATGTAAAATTTCTTTAGTGTTCCAGTCATAGTATGGCTTATGGCGCATTTTGGTTGGTCCATGACTTTTACGAGACACATGCATAAGTAACTTTCGTTAAAAAAAACCACAAAAGCCACTTAATATTTTTTGTAATGTGGCTTTCATAATTTAATATTTTATTCCGATATCGGTGTTATGAAGAAATTGTATATTTTTATTCAACACAATATTTTAATTCAATGAAACAATAATGACTAGGGCGCCTCACTAAAGCCGTGTAAATGAATTTTAAATTGTTTTCTATAAAGTAATTCACATTACTGAAAAATATCTAAAAAATCCCTGAAATTTTTATTTTTAAGATACTAGGTAATTCCCATTTTGTCCAGATTGGTAAACTAGACCACGAAGACCCAACAAGTAAAGGCTAACGCGCTCGTGAATGCGTACACTTGCAAACGTACGCACACTCATACATAAATATTTATCACTTGCACACATACGCACGTGGGCACTCACTCAATCATACACGCAAGTACATATTAAAGCAAAAACACTTACGCACATACCAAACGTTACGTACGTTTACGTCGAAAAAAATAATAATAATAAAGTACAAAAACAATTAAAATACCTGAAAATGGCAACTAAGTACTCAAAAACTGGGTAAAATGTGGAAATGTATATGGAATTAGTATTATAAAAAAATACGATATATTGCTTAATATGCATAAATCACCCTGATATATCGGCTTAATTAAATTATTGATAAGAAAAAGTATGACGGAATTCTATTTAAATTTGCTACACGTGCATGATGAAAGTAAATAATGGGATCCCAAGCAAATTAACACTTGGCAATTGTAATACAATTATATATTCAGACTAAAATAATTAAATGTAATATAAATAAACAAAGATATATATCTTCTTTATGGATATATATCTGCTTTATGAGAAGATTTTGTCCCGATTGACATATTATCTTTCATAGTGGATAAATTATCCAATAAACGTAATTTATTTTTCCAATTTATATTTAGTCAACTTCATAAATGATCCTTGTAGTTCTTATTAGGCTACATTACTTTAAAGAGATCATTTCAGATTTTTAATTAGTTGATATAATGTTTTTAAATTGAAATGAATGTCCTCGCTCAAATAAAATAAAAAATATGGACGATATATTAAAAAAATGGCAAATATTGACACCGTATTCGGAATATTTGTAATCGTTTCCTTACACAGAATTTACATACATCGTTCCTGTATTTTGTTGAATGGTATATGTATTTTTATTTATACCATACAACGACGTCGATTTGAATAAGACACGGGCCTATATATCCTAAAATTCCTACTATTTTTCTTTAGTGTGATGGAGAAAAACACTTCTTCAGAAAAAATGATAATATTTATTTAATAAATTAATATTTTCACACAACTTGGTTCTAAATATATCAACGTAATGGAAAATCGTAAAACTAATAAACATATTATGATGTAGAGTATCTCTATGTTGCTATCCATAGCGTATTAAATAAACCCTAGAAAGTCTTTTATTTTTAATGGTATGCTTAGTTCTCCTTTCTTCGCAAAATAAAGTCTGGCGATTTTTGATTAAACAGTTTCAAGAGGATAAGGGTATTTTTCAGCGATTGTGCTTTATTATAGTCTGTTTCCGTTTTAACTCTAAAAAGATAACCATATGCCAAATGGCGTTAAGAATAATCTTACGTCGTATGACACATTATTAGTTTACGAGTATTTCATAAAACTGAGGTACTCTTTGATACCTTAGTGAACAATTAAATAAAACTCCGTGATGTACTATTATTTCTACTTTCTTTATGTTCTTTACCACTATCAAGGTTTCGTTTTATTACAACATCTTCTATTAGCAAAGATAATAATACTACATCACGCAGGTTCATTTCATTGTGAATAATGAATTTCTAAAAAATTAACGCCAAATATGTTCAATAGCTTAATGGACTTCACAGATTAGCTTAAGTATTATTAAAAGAAGTACTGCTCATTTTGTTATTATGTTAATTTATTTTAAATTTAAAATAGGGAAATAAAGTTTTCTCCCTTTATAAATAAAATAGGTTAATCTTAAATTAGTATTAATCTTTCTAAACCAACTTCCATGTAACTTTCAGCCTACAATTTAATTTATTTGATATTTTTTTAATAAATACAGATTACAAACTACTTAGTAATTGTTGAATAATCTTCTTACATATTAGACATTCGTATACATGTGCCATTCGTCTTTTTTATGTCATCAGATATAGACTATTGTCAATACACATTCCATTTTGGACCTTCTAATAATTTTGGACAGACAGTAGGGACAAAAACTTTTTCACATAATCAAGTCTTCTAACCGAACGGACAATATTTGTAGCTAAAATTCTGCTGCAAATTTAACCTTCTCTGTAGCCTAGCAGAGGCTATTATTATCTGGAAATATGCACTGAGATTAAGTGACTACGCATGCGTCCAAATATGAAGTTACATTATCAATAGACATTGTTGATCAATTTACTCTGCAAACTCAGAAGGATTATTCGAAACTACAACATTATCATCAACTAATTCATCATCTGTGTCGCTTTGCACATCGCCTTCTGAAAGGTGGTATTCCATTTCATTATCGTTTTCACGTAGTTAATCGTCTTCATTTTCCTTAAAAAATTGTTCAGTGACACCCACAATATTTCATTATATAGTAATATTATAAATAGCTTAAGCTTAAAATAATTGAGCGTCAACATTTTTAAATTAATTACAACGTATTTGGAACGTGAATTACAGTTAGCAAAAAAGTGTCCTGTCTCTTAAAAGTTTCACAAAGATAATTATGATTTCGCCGGGCAAAAAATATAGCTGTGTTCGAGCACTAAGGACACTGACAGCTCTAACACAACTGTCATATGATAATTCTGGCTGAAGGTTTTTCGAAACAGATAATGCGCTGCGTGTTATGTGTAAAAAATAACAATATTTCCCACATACATTGGTTAATTCAATGAATTACGAAAAGTAAAAATAAATATTAAACATGTTTTTTGATTGGTCAACTCTAATGCCGTGATGTCAGTACGAACTGATTTGAGTTATATGGTTTTTGGAAATATTAAGTGACATTTTCTCCTTTTAATAGAAAAGAATATTTAGTTTTCATATCCGAAAATATACTTTTTTATGTATTTATTTATAAATATGTTTACTTTAGTTGAATTGCAACTTTTACTTTCCCTTCGATCTGGGAAAAGTTAGTATTTGCTTGATTTTGATAAGTCAAATGAAGTTAAAATGTTAAGAGTCATTATTATATAATTCAATACTATCTTTATACTTTTAATATAAGAGTTATTATTACATAATTCAATACAATCTTTATATTTTTAATATATGCAAACTTAAAATCGCATTACAGCCATTCATTTATAAGCCATGAAAACAAATTAAGCATTTGAAATATTCTACACGAAAGACATTTAAATTTATATGTTCTTCTTTCTGAAATGATTTGCAATAAAATCGCAAATGAGGCTATCTATAAATTAAAGATAATACCAGTAATTTCATAATAAAAATAACAGAACACAATAATAACTTTTATCTATTTGTATGAAGCACCATCACGTAAAAACTGCAAACTCAATGAAAAGGAACGTCCTTAAGGAACATATGAATCGACTAGAAGCAAAATTTCGTTTTTATTTCATTGGAGTTTCTATGCTCTTTTCTTATTATTTTCAAAAATCTATATACTTTGCATTAGCATAACAACAAAGAAGCGCCTTGCTATCTAACGCGTAGAAAGTACAGAAAAGTATAACATAAAAGTACATGTTCACAGTGCACATAGAGTATATTAATACTATGGATTTACACATATTTGAAATCGTGAATGAAATTTTCCACCAAGATATAAATCAATGAAATGAGCGTGATCAGAAAATTAGGAAAATAAAGTGAATTAGGAAAATAAAAACGTTAATGTAATGTTGACAGTGTAATAATAAAAATATATAACTCAGTTCTAAATGTCTAATATAAATTTTATTAAATTCCATTTATTAGATTGATAAATATAAATCTCATCTTCAGAACTTCCCCCTTGTAATACTAGCCCTAAATTATAATAGAATAATAGAAGTGAAGGACATGTAAAGTTTGCAAGAAAGTATGTCTAAGTCAGCTAAAACCTTGCATCTAAATTTATCGAATATTGTGTCCACCACAACATTAAACTTAGTGGCAGTGGGAAGTTTCTAAATATTTGTTGTTTTAGTAACCAGAGCTAGGTAAGGAAAAAGTTCTAGTTGCTTGATAAATCTCGTCAGATCAAAATAAAAAATGGTAAAAATGATTTCAATATTTTTCATGGCCATTTTCAATTTTTATCTCAGCAATTTTTATAACTAACTTTTGAAGACAATTTTCATCCTATTTACAACAAATTTAAAACTTTTCAAGACAAATTTTACCCTATTTTAACAGTTTTATTCGAACTTTTCCTCTTTTCGCAAATTTTTTCTAATGAGCTGATGACTTTTCTTTCGAACTGATGACTTGAGCGTCGATAAAACTAAATTTATGCCAACATTATTTGTATTTGTTTTTTTTTGCTTCTTCCTTTTTGTCTTTCTTAGACCCCTCACCATATTTCGTGTTCAAAATACTTAGTTGCTTTACCAATTCAGTCTTTAATATTTTGATGATATTTTTTATCTCATTCCTGATAATTAGAAACACGAAGCTATCTCCAATGATCTACTCGGTATTTTTGGATATTGATAAACAATATAAAGTTGTCATGACACATCGCCTCGCATATGAATTATCCTGTGAGCACAATGCTACCTACACGAAAGTCTAAAATTCGGTAGGTAGCATTGAAAGTCTAAAGTTCATCGCGCAATGAAACCGTAGTATTTTTATGTGTTACAAATTAAACAATAGATTGCATAATTATAGAAGCATTTTTCAATTACTTGCAAATCAAAATATTTTTGTCTTAGACAAAATGTTAGCCAAAGTGTGTGTTTTAAAATCAAATCACTATCGCTGTTTTGATACAAGAAGAAAAAAAAAGAGAAGAAAACTGAAGTATACAAAGAATTACCAATAAGTAGTAAAAATTAGAACCAGAGTAAATAAAAGGAGAGTGCTACTCACATCAGGTAGGAATACTAAATGATCTATGATAATACTTAAGTATAGTTAATTAATTTATTTAATATCTTTTAGAACCACACCTCTTCTTACAATACATTTATAGAACCTTAGGAAACGTACGTATGAAACTCGCCAGATACGTTGACCTAAACCTAAGTTTTCCATTTTCTCAAAAATTATTAGATTTCCCGCTTTTCTCTTTTTGGTATCGTAGACAGTTTCTGGAAATGATCTATAAGGTTACATGATCTCTCAGTAAATGAGTGAATAAAGTTCTAATGTGACGAATTTCAGTGTAGGTTGGCAAATACATTTCTACTTTAATAAATTAAAAAGCATTTAATGTGTCGCAAAAGAAGGAAAATAAGATGTTTATAAATAATTTTTTTAACATGAATATTATGATGTTTATAAGAAAATATTCGGGAAAATGCGAGAAAATTACCTGTCACTTTCTTACCAATTAAATATTCTGTTTAAAATCAGTATCAGTCGCACTACCTGGCTACCGTGTATACTCAGACACATATTAATATTGCATCTATAGTTGCGCATATTAATCTATTCACAAAGGTTAATATTAAGTTTTACCACGCAAATGCATTGCCTAGTGTATTTTAAATAAGCGTAAAGTGTCGTGATTTCTCATAAACTATGATATTTTGAATCATAGTCATAGCAAATTTATGCAAACTTCTAGTGATGTGGTTTTTTTTATTATAAATTTGACTTTGGCAATTGCATATATGAAGAGCAGGAGGAAGTTTTTTGTGATATCTTCAGTCATACCCCTAAAACACTGTTAAATAAAATTCGAGAAAAAATGGTTTTCGGTTTTTTATACCTTGATATTTCAAGTAAAATTCCATACAATAAATGTAAAAAAATTTTTATTCTAATCTTGCGTTTATATTAATATTTTTACTATTGCAAAATATGACGGTCAATAAAAATTTAGTTCCGCTGTAATCAACGTCGAAATTTTTCAAACAAAAAAAACGATTGTAATAAATAGACAGGTAGACAAGTGATTGAAATCTTGGTTGATCTCATAAGTGATCAATTTTTTTCTGTCTTGGTACAAAACCCTAACCAGCAATAGCAAATCTATCATATAAATAGAGAATTAATTATTGAAGTGTGTAATTTCTAATCTTTCTGGTTTTATTAGAACTAAGCAAATTATTATTACTAAATTAGGAACAAATATTACCACAATTGACAAAATTCCGACCAAATAATATAATTTTTTTTCTGTCTTGGTACAAAACCCTAACCAGCAATAGCAAATCTACCATATAAATAGACAATTAGTTATCAAAGTGTGTAATTTCTAATTATTCTGGTTTTATTAGAACTAAGCAAATTATTATAACTAAATTAGGAACAAATATTACCACAATTGACAAAATGTCGACCAAATAATATAAATTTCAAGTATCATTATCGGCAACACAACCAATAAAGTCAACAAGTATTTACTGCTTATCATCCAACTGATTATACTGTCTATGACTATTTGTATATAGCAAACAATAAAGTTTGTTCTATATAAATCATTAAATAAACGCTAATATTAACAAAAGGCCATCATAAAAAGAATAGAAAGTTTATTTTTTTTTAATTTAATAATAAAGATCTAATAAAAAATAAAATTATGCAGAAGTAATGGGCTTAGGTCCTAAAAGATACCATTATATTTATTATTATATACTATTAGTCAAATGGAAATTTAATGAAGTGTCACCTACTCACAGTCTTTCGGTTCTTTTAGAGACCAAATTGAAATAATTATTATAATTAATTTCTTTTTAAAATGTTTAATGTATATTTCGGTCAATGTTAACATACTTCATGAAATCGTCCACTCCTTTTACATACAATAATATTACTTTTCCACGATCTTTTCATAAAGGTTGAAACTTTAATTTAGCTTTGAATTTTATACAAAATTATCTTTGTAAATTCATAATATAAAGGAAGCAATACCTTGAGGTACTAAAATTTATTCTTTTGTGACAATTATTTTTTAATCCTGCAAAATACCTTTTTCCACTTTATTTGTAACAATTACGTTGCCGATGACTTTAAACATTAGAAAGAAAAGAAAATATCATTTTGTCTGCAAGATATGTATACTTTGTTTATGTATATACAACTATTTCTGAAATGAGAAGAAAAAAATAGAAAAATTTATCATATAGTCACTCAAGGAGGAATATAAAACAAACACAAATATCAAATGCAGTATTTCACTTATTTGAAAGTTGTTTCTTTAAGGTTAATATTTCTTCTCGTCCATCAAGTTTATAGTAAACATTATACAGTATTTCTTGAAAGACGAATTTTACATTCTTATATATACCGTTAAATTAAGTGATTTTCTAGAAAAAATATCAGTTATAAATTAAATGGAACGGCGCTCGGAAAAGTATCATCAGTACGGGATCCCTTATGGAAGATTTCTGACATTTCACAATCATATCAACAAAACCTGTTAGAAACCTCTTAGATACTGCCATGTTTTATCATGCAGCATTCCAACGATTATATAACTATAAGTATGTTGTAATTTTGTTCAAATCGTGAGTCCAAGGTATTCTTGAAATCAATGCAGTCTTCAGGTTTCCACGTGAAATAACTTGTTGTAGAAAATATTAAAAAGTTTAAATTATTTTCGTATGGAAAATGCAATGGTAATTATAGTTTGGCATTTTGGCTTTGGTTTAGCAGTTATAGTTAGTTCTCTTTAATTTCGACGAAGATTTCTTTATTCATACATTTTCTTTAACACTTATGTTAATAAACTCCTCGATTTTAAATTTAGTCATATTTTATGCTCTTGACTGTTACATGAGGGAACCGAGTTGTAATTTATTTCATCTGCCCAAAGTACGTACAAGCAATGCTCACTATTTTTTCTCGCCCATCGATCAACGAAATATTGCAAGAGACGTTCAACATTGACATTTTGGAATACAGTTATGGAGTTACTATGTGGTTAACCGTTGATAAATATTTTATTTTTATGTTTAATTACATAAATTAATAAATATGTACTGCGCTGATTAAATTTGCTTTTCTTTAAATATTATTACACAATGACAAAACCTTCTTTGTTTTAAAATATTTTTATTAAGGATAGCTAATATTTATAAATATTAACTCCATATTTAATTTTCAGTAATTTTCTAAATGCAATTATCCGTAGTTTTATAACCGTAAAGTTATCATATAAATATATGTAAAGTAAACAGCAAGCTTATTGTTGAGGTGAACTGTCACTTACTTTTGAGATTTGACGACGTTCGGAAATGCCTCTTTCACTGTCTGTTTTGAACCGAATAAAGTCATTGAAAAATAACTTAAATCTAGGGAAATGGTATATATATATGTATATATATATATATATATATATATATGTATATATATATATATATATATATATATATATATACATATATATGAACAACAAAAAAATATATATATATCTATATATATATATATATATATATATATATATAGGGAAACTATATCAGCTTTTCTCTATTCAAGATATACCAGCATATAACCAGAACCAGATCAAAGTGTTTTATCAAAATACCCCAAATATAAGGTTTTACCTGGTTAAGGATGAAGTTGTTATAAAGGGTGGAGTGCTAAATTGCATATAAGTGTACACAAATATCAATGTTGGAACGAGCCAAGTTTTGACACAAGAGGGCAGATGTGAGAGTAATGGAAGTTTAAGTAAAATCTCTCGGTAAAATATAGCGATAAATAAAAAAAATTCTTAGTATATTAATATACGCATAGTAATAATTATTTTAACATAAGTGAATTGTTTAATACAAATATCATATGTTCTTAAATAATTATATGAAATTTATTGTATAGTGTATCCATTATGCTAGTTCTGTCAAAAGTGTTTTAGCAAGAATTCGTACCTGAAAATGATTAACGGAACCCTTATAAAATAACTAGCTGTTCACAGCCGCTTTTCTTAGAAACCACCTGATATAAAACCAAATTATCTCAGCAGTGAAATGTATTAGCTAGTACTTATGTCAATAGCTCACACTTAAAATTATTTACATGGGATTAGGGACGGGGAAGAGGACACAAATTTTAAAATTATTTTGCGTAAAATAGAGAATTGTTTAAAATGGCTAGTTACATAGATCTGAAAATTATGTTTTTTTCATAACATTAGATGAAATATATTCAAAAACATAACGAAAAATGCGCTCAAAATTATATAACATCCGAATTATCAAAACAACTGCATGAAACTAAATTTTTAAGAATCTATGCAAAGTTTGTAGGAAAATTATGGAAATGTTTCTAAATGTAATAATTTTTTACATATTTACGACAATATCTATGTCCTTCCTTGTATTCCTAATTATATTAGGTATTGTTAAATATATATTGGGCATGGAGGTTCGTATGAGTAATGACTAATAAAAATTTGATTTATATAATTGATTAAACATAATTTAATAATTTTTATTATTAAAAATAATTTAACTTCAGAATCGCACTTGTTTTTTCATGTGAGAATATTTCAGTACTACCAATTTAAACAGAATTCTTACGCCCTTTAAAAAATACGATCTTATTTTTGACAGAAAAAATTATTAAAAGTGGACTAATACACTTATTGATGGAATGTAAATATTTTCAATTAAGTTGTGTGTCTACAATTGGTAAACTTAAATTATACCGGAATTGTGCATGGCTGATCTGTCAAAACTAATCACAAGCCGGTTTTGTACATTAATATAATAGCATTGAATATATTCTTCAATGAGGTATTTTATTAAAGTTTTTATGTCGAACCTTAATATTTCCCGAATAATTTTTATCACCGTTAGGAAACCAAAAAATCTATTAAAATGGCGCTGGACTGATGTGATAAAACCGTTGTATTGTAAATTTACGTATTGGTGTTGAATATTTTCTTCAAAAATATATAAAAATATATTGTGATGAAAGAAAACGCCAGTAATCAAGATTTCTCCACGGAGCCAGATGTTTCTGAATAAGATCGTATATTATCGAATTGGGTGAAAAAATATCCATAAAAATTGCACGCGGCTGAGTTGACAACGCTAACAACCAACCCATATCGTACATTTACATAAATACATTGTATTTTTCCTTAACATAACTAAACATATCACATTAACATATCTAAACATATCGATACACGTAAATATTTAATGATCTTATAAAAACAATATTTCCGTCAATATATATTTTTAAAGCACCTTCAAAACTTCTATTAAAATTTTGAAGATTTCATGGAACATATTAAAAAGCTGTTTTGGATACAAAAGGTAGAAAGAAAGAAGAAATAAAGTTATATTCGAACCCACTTAAACTAATAAAGTAGCTATCAAATTAGCAAGTCAAGGAATCGACTGTTCACTCTTTTGAAATTACGCTCTATTTACTGGCACCGCATTAATCGTGTTAAACGAGAGCCATGCTCGCATACAAATCCACTCGGTGAGGGTTGTAAACGGTGGAGGCCATTACGAATACAAATTATTTAGGAGGAGGAGGTAAAGGGAGGAATCAATAATATATACACAAGAATTAACATCAAAATATAATTAAATCATTGTTTTAACTCTATTGCCTTATATTTCGCATGACAAAGTGAAGGTCTTTGATTATTATAACAATAGAGTTATATTTTATTACAGTTAAGAAAGTTACAGTTATATTTTATCATAGCAGTTATTAGCACGAAAAATTATTCTGTTATAAATTTAAGTTAGGTCTTCTCATTTTGTTTTTCAAAAAATTATAAAAATTAAATTAAATTAATATTAAAAAGTTTCTAAAAATTATATAAACAAGAAGTTGATTCCATGAGTATTCTATTATTTCCTTCTTTAATTCTGATGAGAATCACCAAATGTTATACGGAATACCTGCATATATAGAATAGGATGCAGTACCTAAACACGAATCTAATGATTTGATGTGCACAAATTTTTTTAACCTAATGACTTGTTTCAAAACCCTTAGCTTAATCTGGGTGAGTTTTCGTTTTCTTAATAAGATCTATTGAAAAGTTTGGCTCATGATTTGATCAAGTCAGCAAAAATACTAAAAAAAATTATTTAAAAGAAATTTAGACAGAAAATAACCAGAATTCGATTAATAAAATTCATAATATAAGAATAGAGCTGTTTCTGAATAACTAAAAACTCCATCGCGTATCGAATAGGCGCACAAGTTAATAAGGCAAAATGTATCTAATAGTGAGTTAGGCAAAATAAGAATATGTAACAGTGAACGACTTATGATTTATTGGCTCTAATACGTATCCAATATAACCTAACCTAAATAAGGTATATGCTCCCGGCAGAAATAAGCAACGGGCAAACGAATATTATATATTTTATTTTCAAAGATAACATTTATGTTAAATTTATTGAAGTCATGAAACATAAAAGACCTCGTAAAATTATATAAGGAAATTTAAATGCGCTGGAAGGGAAATAGGAGGAAATTAAAAACGAGTTTGTTATGTGCACTAAAAGTGAAAAGACTGCCAGAAATGGAAACGTAGGAAATCACTTGATTTATAAAAATTACTCACATGTGTAATATAGATGAAAGTGATTGTTACTTAAGACTGGAAATATAATTAATGACAATAAATGACCTGAAACATAGACAATAAACGAAGGTCAATATCTGATCCTGATTGATAAAGGTTTATTTGAAAATTTACTGTTTCAAATATTTTTTTTTTTTCATTTATTTTACCCTGTCGGTCAGAATACAATATTATAATAGATTATGCCGTATATTATATTTTCTACTCCTGAGTGATAACGAAATATTTTCTTCAGAATATTAAGGATATTTGTGAAAAGGCACACAAAAACATTTCACCGCTTTGCCTCTTTCTGAACACGTTGAAGTCAAAATTATGAAAAAAAATGTTAATGTAAATGTCCTTAAATTTTGCGGAAAACTATGTTTCAAAATGTCACAGTTTTTAGAAAGTATAAGCTTTCTTTTGACAATTTTTTAAAAAAATGGCTGTTTAAAAAATGTTGTTATAGATGAAACTACAGACCCAAAATATTTTTTTGACGAACACACTTGTAGGCATATATACGAACGCACTTATGGGCGTGCGCTTTGTGTTTAAAATCCATGAAAATATAGTATAACCTCCTCGAAATTAAAAAGTCGACATTTTTGCTGTTGCTATGTCTCCATAAAATTGGATCATAAAAGGAAGTATGTATGTAATGTTTTATACACAAAGGCATCACTGGTATTAAAATCATAAGCAGTCAAATGTAATTACGCATGAAAGTCCGAGGGTGAATGGAAAAAATATGCAGGCGATGAAACGCGATACGAATTGGTAGTTATTCGATTCCTAACATAATATTAATTCGACATTCGTATTTGGTAAATTGATACTTGTGTATGCTTTGTGATACATAAATATTTATTAAGGGCGAATGTTGTAAAAAAGGTGTTCATCTAAACCTGTCATAACATATACATAACAATATGTAATGGGAATGGTGATGGGTTAAATGGTGAATGGTCATGGTGGTTATGTTGTAACAAACGGATATATGTTTATTAACTTCATGTCGAGTTGAGATAAATCAATATTAACATTTAATGGGCGATGTAAAAACATAATGACAAAAGTATGTTCAAAACATAGGCATGCTAATTTTAAGTGGTAGTTAAATAGTTATTTACCATGAGTTAAAGACCTTTCTCCCTAAGGCCGCATTAAATTCTCCATTATGCCAAAAGTTTCATCGGTCACGACTACAAGAGGCAAGGATATTGATTCATATTTTATTAAGGTTGGTTAACGTTTGGGTTTCTTAAAAATATTTTTGTCAGCTTTTGTACAACAAAGATTTTTCTAATGTGCTTTTACCATAAGAATTTGTATCAACCCACACAACGCGGAAGTTAGCATCTGCTAACGCTAATAAAGCTGGCGACAAATAATGTGTGTATTTATAAAACAGAAACCCGTGTATTTGGGCTGGATTAACTATATGAGTTTCTCATCCAAGATTCCTATACAACTGGGAAACTTTCAATTTTTTTTAAATTTGATAGATATGTCATTAAATTAATTTTTTATACACTCAAAAAAATGGTTAAACATTTCTTTTGCAAATAATTTCACATATCTGAAGAATTGTATATTACATATTAGTTGCAGTAGATTTTCCCATAAAAAAAATGTAGCGTGTCTCTAAGTGAACATTCATTTCATAAATATCTGCAAAAAATCATATTAGAATTTATGAATACTTTTATATAACTAAAAATGGAAAAACGAATTTATTTGCTTCACTAAAAATTTATCGTTTTTGCGTTAACTTTGCAAAGGAAATGAAACAGTTAGCATTAATATATAGAGTTTGCAGTGGTATAAATAACTATAGAAGATATTTCTAAAAATTAAAAGATTTTAAGCCTAGTTCCAGAACATATGAATAGAGTATACGAGAAGTACCCCCAACGCAGGCGGAAAGACGCTCCGTCAGAAATTATAACAGTAGAAAAGAGTTCTGATTTTAAGAGTTCTTACCTTGCAAAAAAAATTAGAAAAAAACCTATCAATCGATCAAAGCGATGTATGATTTGCAAGTACTTTAGAGAAAACTTTAATCCAGAGAAGTGATTCAAAATCAAAAGAGAATGGTGGAAACTAGCCATTTTATTGGTCACTCTATATAGAAATAAAGAAAGTCCCGGAATCTCTAAAGAAAAGCTAGCTAGCTCAGAAGAATAGCATCGTTAAACACGTAACGCGGGTATTCATTATTATGATTACAGATCACAGCAATCTTGAATATTAAACAATTTTGCAAATTTTGCGTTATGCTTCCACAACAACGGGTACTCCATTGCCAACCACTCCAGCACAAACTCCGTCGCCAGCATAAACCAATGCGAGCAATGAATCAAAGTATGACCTTTTCTGCGATGAGTATTAATTGCGTCTGACATTTTAATTTTTTCCAAATATGATTTATAATATTATATAAATTTGTATAAGGCGAGCGATGATTGAGAAGAGTATTTTATATTTTAATTAAATTATAGGTAAGAATTGATTATATATTAATAAAACGCTTATTGTAATGTAATTGTGAGTTTTTTCTAGTGAAATACAATATCGTAAAGCGTTCTCCTCTTTTATGAGTTCAATTACTTTTATGAGAGCCAGTAAGTCGTCAAGTGACCTAACCAACATTATAAAGTAATTGAAAAATTTCAGCTCATAGAATCTAAGTTTAGGTTATAAAGTTATGAACTGACTTCCGCTGAGAATGGATGCTAAAATTGGATGGATATAACATTGCCGTCTTCCGTTGCCTCACTGTCTTTATTTTCTGTACAAAATCCTTAAAGAAAAAAACTGTTTCCACGTGCATCTTTAACAAATGTAGAACTCGAACTAACCGTGACACTGCACGCTTAACGTTTGAAAAGCGCGCGTCATATGTACACTACACAAAAACTTAACGCGCGTTCAACATTCGTCATCTGAATATACTCTTACATATTGCTCGCGTGAAGTTCGTTCGAATAATTATCGTAGCGTAGAATAAAATTTCAAAAATTTTATAAATATCTCTCAAAAAATATCAAATGTTTATTCGCTGAATCTAAAAAATTCAAAAGCTTAAATATATATAGTTAACGTACACATTTATCTTGTGTCGTATTTCCTAAGCATTACTTTTGTCCGTTTTTCTTAAATTCACTGTATTCAACGAAATTTTATTGTTAAAATGTAAATATATAATTGCATCTAATTCATCGATTGAATTCAATAATTATAAAAATACTAATACAAGCTTTCCTCTTTTTTTTTAGTATTTATAGTGAAGGAAAGTACTCGTGTCACTTTGTCACGAACAAACTCTCTTACAGTCTTACATTATCTAAAGTTTTTTCGCGTGTGCACGTAAAATATTTACAATATTTCGTGATATAATTCAAATACTGCAATTGGAAATAATAAAAGACGAGATATGAAAATATTACGTCGTTCCCCTTGAAGAAAAATGGGTATGATTTTTTTGTGCACTTTAAATGATACTACCAAAAAAGAAATAAATTTAATTGTAATATAATTAATATTTAACATTTTTGAAATTACTTCAATCTTTTGTTCTGTTTATTCAGAAACCGACACGATTTCATTGCATAAAATAAATTCGAATTGCTTAGCGACTTGCATTAACCATCAACGGTGCACCTTATGCGTTATCGTCGAATAATGCATTAAAAACTTCAACACAATTTCATTTAAATTCATAGATATTACCCAAGCTCCAAGTACTATTATGCTGTGTTGAAATATTCTAAATGTTCAAAAGATTTAAAACTTATTTTTCATATGTTTGTACATGCGTGTTCGTGTGATATATGCATACGAGCGTATTGAGCTACATAAATATTTGCTATATGTGTGTCTTGCAGCCACTAAATTATGAAAGCGATATTACAAAAAATTATGCACGTGGCGTGACTTTTGTCATTTTTGCTACCAATCCAGTTTCGAGAGGACACTTGGAGCTTTGAGATAAATTAAAATATAATATGTTTTTATGGATTTCGTACATCGTATTTTATCAATGTATTTTAAATTATTTTTAGAGTTGAGACGTACTCTGAAATGTAATCCGAAATTCAAATACGAATAGTAGTAATATGCCTATAATAATAATATATAAATAAGATAAATATATATTTCAATACATTTTCAGATTTCACTGTTGTCTAACGCTTTCGCATTTCACAATTAAACGGAGAAAGTTTATTTAAAACAGACAGTTACTCGCACCGTCTAAGTAATTTAAGCTTTTAACATCGAATCCCGATACGCGTTAAAGTGGTGAGCCTTTTTAACGTAAAGGTTACCGTTAGGCATTCCAAAGTGGCTTTTAGGAGCTTCAACATATTAAAAGGGATATAAAATGTTTCTCAGCCTTTATCGGAATGTGTTTTTTTCCCAAACATACTTGCCATCTCGTTTACTACAAACAGTGCTGCTATTTTTAGCAATTCGTAGTCGTTTTTAATGCATTCAATTCGATGGTGCTATTTTGGCAACAGTTTTATATTTTCATGCTCTTTCTTGTAATTTAATTTCATGTTTTGTCACGATTGTGAGTGTAAGGCGCAAATACGCTTTAAGTAATTTCATGACACAACTTCTTAAACTTTTTAAGTTCAAAGTAATATATAAATTCTCATATTTGGAATTTGGAATAATTTTTTATATATTTAGGCATGTCTGCGGATTTGTCGGTTTTAAATTTCTATCTAACCTGTTGTTGATTTAATGTTTTTGGTAGATAAATGCCTTTGTATTTGGCATTTAAAAGTACTAAGAAATAATGGTTTTAGATATTGCTTTTTGCGGGAACCAACCTATATTAAGACGCTAAGGCTAAGTTTTATTGCATTATCTCAATACGCAATTACCATTTTTGAAGAAATATGGAAAAGTTTGGAATTAACTGCTATAACCGTAATTAAAAATCTGCATACAAATGATTAGCGCTATATATTGGCTTAATTATCTCTCAGAAAACGACACACTGTAACATAGAATACAACCTAAATTGTATCACGTCTTTAATTTAAATACAGGATTAGATTCTAAAGTAATTAATATTTGATAAATAGAATACTATTTCATGTTCCGTCACAAAGTTAATATTAAAGTCACAGACTATTAACGTGAAAACTCAATAGCTCATGGAAAACAAATATATTATTTTTCACAAGGGGATACAAGCATAAGCTTGTCGGAATTTTATTGCGACATGGCTTTACGACTATATTTTTTAAAATGATCTTCAAAATATTAAAGGAATATACTAAAACTATGCCATTGATTGATCTATACACATAATAAAACTGTAACGAAGTGAATTCCGCCCATGGAAAATGTGTCATAAAAGCGATGTATTAGCCTGTGGAATGATAATAGAAATCTATTTTTAAAATTGTTAGTCTGTCTGTTAATTTTTTCTTCAATCACGCAAAATATACTTGATGGATTTTTGAGAAATTTAGTTAGGTAACATTTTATACCCTCTAGCATCATGTAGGATACTTTTTTCAAGATATTACTCATAAAGACCTGACTTTGAGAATGTTACGATATTAGTACTGCCAAGGCCTTCCATTGGCATTTTAGTAAATTTTAATCTCATAAAAATTTTTGAAAATTTTTGAAACAGCTGTGACGTAGTGATTAGCACATTGGCATAGAACGCCGAAGAGGTGGATTCAATTTATACTGGCCGACCTATTTTTTCTTTGTGATATAAAATGATTCACTGATTTTATTTTTAAATGTGAAACGTTTTTAACGGAATTTTTGACTTATAATATGTTTAAAATAAATATACGGCTAACGTCACCTACGTGTACACTATATGTGTGACGTTAGCCGTATACGTGACGTTAGCGTTATTTTTAATGTTTACGCTCATGGAAATGAAGCCTGCGTCCATTTTTAAACAAATCCGTGTTGTGTCGATATTCATCCATTCTTTTTCATCCATTCATTTTTCATCCATTGTGTATATTTTTACATGACTATGGATGAAAAATGAATGGATGAATATCGACACAACACGGATTTGTATAGTACGACGGTTACTTTAAACAATAATAAAGTTTTTGCCTTTAATATCAGTCTACATTTAATAATAACATTTCACGATGGTGGTACTATTAGCATATTAAATTTCGGTAATGTTGACCTAATATCTTTTCTTGTTCCGAATTTCAAACTAATTTGCGGGCACAGCGTGATAAATATAATTACCTTAACCGACATGAAATAAGTTGTAACATTGCTACCACTAGATGGCATTACATTGAAAATGTTGATACAGTTAACGCAACATCTTATCAAATAATATAATAACTTCGTTGCCGCGTAACATAAATAATTATTTCATATCTAAACTTAAAAAAAATTGCTTGTTATTAATCTTAGTAGTGCCTAACTGTGATACCTATTTGAAATATTTATAAAAACTTAATGAGTTTTTATAAAAATATGAAATATGTATAAATAATAGATAGATAGATAGATTCTTTATGTATAATAAATAATAAAATATGGAGATATAGCTAAATATCTTTGAATATTTAATTTCTTATAAACTCTTATTTAAATTGACGTAACAAAATGAAATGAATTTTACATTGTTTCTGAGCATTTTGGTCCATATTTCGCAGTAAATTTGATAAATCATTTCCATATATCAATTCACATAGAAGAATTCACAGATAGCCTCTTTACTTGCTTCATAAACAGCAAGTATTAGCCTCCGTACTAGATAGCACAGAATTGTTGCTTTTTGCATTCAGGCGATAATAATCCACCCAACATTTTAAAAATATATCCAGTATGGCATTTCCTACCAAGACCAATCAAAAATTAATTATTATATATAACAGATGAAGACTAACTCACATTTCACATATTTCAAATCAAACTTCATATTTAACAAACATTTAAAAAAAATGTTTTGCATGCGTCCAATGAGTTTCTTTATAATTCTTTCTAAACGTACTCAATTAAGAAATTCCACAAATATCATATAGACGATTTAATACAGGCGAATTAGCTGTTATTATGGATATCTTAAGTACAGCAATTTCTATTTTTCTCTAGTCCTAAAATATTAATTTGCCTACAATTTTCCTTACTGAATTTTTTAGAAATATTCCACAAATTTCCCACTGTAAATTAATTATTTTATTTTCTAATTTGCATATTTAACATTATTATTATATTTAATTTATATTTAATTTTATATTTAATTTAAAGTTTTTGATTTGAATTATTATTATAACTCATTTTAAAGACGTTGTTTTTCTTTTATACCTTTTGGGGAAAAAAAAACTGCCGAAAATATTAGAAATGTTTTTACATTTTCATCCTGCTTAACATGTAAAGAATGTACATAAATTTAATTTCTTTGAACTATTTTCTATGAATAATTGTTAACTCATTTGTATTACGCCCTTACAGCCTGTTTGAGGCCACAAATTGCTTTCTTAAACTTTAAAATACGGTAGTGCACAGAGATTAGTTATTTCTAGAATATAATAAGGGCTTAAAACAAACAATTGTTTTGGGATTTAATAAAAGAGCACTAATGAAAATCTCCAGTAGCGTCTTCTTACTTTTTGTATAATACCTTTCCTTACCAATATCGCTCGATACCGCATTTGAACCTCTGAACACTATCTTATCTATCTTTAACTGTCTACTATTTCGTTTGCTTCATTTTCTTCAAATGGTTTTAGTTCTTCTCCTGTAGCTTAACGTCATACGTCGGGTTCTCATTCATTCGTAGCTTCTTCGAGTGTTATCTGATCTCCGCGTGGACTTACATCGGTTTCATTTGAAATACTTTTTGAGGTTTACTCGTCTTCTATATAAATAATTTTACGATGCCTCACAAGGCACCTTAAGTGTTCAACCCTATGCATTGTATCTGCCCAAAACTTCTTGCTCACATTTGCATGAAAATGTAAACACTAAAATGTAAACCATAATTTTATAAACGTTTTACCATTTTTATGTAATCTAACAAATATAATTAGCTCAAGGGGAGCTTTACATTACTAAATCTTATTAAAATAACTGCACGAAATCTAGTTATATATGAAGATTATCTACATCTAAGTCTTCAATAGTAATAAATGTAATAATACGAATACGCTATTCGTTTTTCCCCCAGAAATGTTACAACTATAATTAAAAATTTAATAAAATAAAAAAATTCTGATGAATAAAAAACACGTTTTCATATTCTCTGATGATAAATCTAAAACATCAATAATTTTACAAAAATCTTAATTTATGACTTAATTTAAAGACCCAGTAATTCTTGGTCTTAATAACATTTTTTTCGTGTTATTCCTGTGGAATCGAATACAGATTAAATGATCAATGGAGTTTCAACGATGCTTTTCTCAGAATTTTGTAAGAATAATGAGGATATAGATTTGTTAATTTGTTTGTTTACACTCTGTCATTTATTACGAGGGGGTTCTGATGAAGAAATATTATTATTGTTCGATGATCTCAAGAATAATTCAAGAATAATAAACTTGAGCTGTATTGAAATTTCCATTTCACTATAAATAAAATTGGGCACTCTTTTCCGTAAAACATGTTTGCTAGTAACTGATATATTTACAAACTATAATACCGAGAATTTCAATAAAATAAAATAATTAGCCAATAAAAATCTTCAGTTGTACAATCACAAACAAATTTAATTAGGTTTAGCTAATCGAAAGGATCGAAATCTTACAGCCCTCAATGATAATGTCGATTTGAATTATTTAAAATTTAACATGTTTTTATTGTCCGAAAATCAACTTTTCAAATTAACTTTAATTACTAAATTGATTATACTAGTAAAATTATTTACTATATTTGTAAAATTTTCAGCAAAATACAAAGCTCGACATAATGACTCAACCTACATAGGAGAACCTATATATACCAAATATAGGAGAATCTATGTAAATATTCTACGTAAATACGACTGGATTCAACACCTCTCTTTAATGAATGGTTCATGAATTGCATACTATTGTATATTCAAATACAACACTAATCTATCTAAAAGTCCCTAGTAGAAGAAATATATTTACGCGTATTAAATTATATATATATATATATATATATATATATATATATATATATTTATACATATAATATAGACAAATATCCTGAACTTAAATAAACCATAAAACGACTGCAAAGCCAAATCAAACACGAGTCGATGACAACGAAGCGCCTATAAATTTTAATATAAAGTGTTATTCAGAACCTTTCTTAAAACAAATCCCTGGTCCAGTAATAAAAAAATAAGGGTTTCAAACTATCCTAAAGGTGCTATATTATTTTACGATTTTAAATATGAATGTTCATAACATGTATTCACAACAAGACTGAAAGTTTGGCAATTACTTTTTGTGAGTTAATGTAAAACAAATATTCACATTATATATCATATATTATTTCTTATTGGAACTAAACATATTATATAATATATTTTATAATTCTAATTGTGACAACTATTAAAAAAGTTTCAAGCACAATATACTTCTATCAAACTGATACCGAAACATCTGGTCACACGTCATTCCAATCACATTCTTATTTTTATTACAACTAATTATTATAAAAGAAAACAATTATATAAGCCTAATTGTTGAAATTTTAAATAATTTGAAATTTTGTAAAATTAATATTAAGTCTCAAATTTGATGAAGATATATACAGAGGATAGAAAAAAGGCCCAATAAATCAAAACAATAATAAAAAAAAGCAGTAAATAACAAAAACAAGGAAAAGGATCAAAATGATAAAGGAAATTATGTATTTTGGATCAAAGAAAATGAAAGTGTAAATTTCCAAATACCTTCAAAAAAATTACAGTTTTACGCCTAAAAACGACCATCAATAATTTGTCCAAAACCTGTATTTGTTTTATTTCTAAGTACCTCGACTCTCCGTAATTCGATTATTGGAAACTTTTACCATCAACCCGCTACACACATTAAAAGGTTGGATGTCTTTTGTTAAAACAATTCTGTGAATATGCAGGTGGTCCGGGATGGCGTTTGGCTCCATCTAAATCTTAAAAGGGGTACGTAACCTTGTTTAGAATCTATTAAGGTGCTATGTTTTTACTGAAAACATTTGCGGTCTGGTTCATTAAGGACATTTTATTATTTAAGGATGTTAAAAGGTGCTTTAATTTATATTCGTTCCGTTGGCGCTATTGTTCAAAGAGTTTTATGTTTCCATTCTCCTTGTAATTATATTTTACTCATTGTTTGTTTTCGCAAAACACACAATGTGAAAATTCGTTGTACATTAACTCACAAAAAGTAATCGCCAACCTTTCAGTCTTCGTGTGAATACAATTTATGACATTCGTATTTAAATTCGCAAAATATTATAGCACATCGAGGATGGTATGAAACCATGTCTAATCGTATTTTATTCTTTTATTATTGGATATCTTATTCTTTTATTACTGGATCAAGGATTTTTTTTAAAGAAAATTTCTGAATAACATTTTCAAATTGACTATATTTTATGGATATACCTAAGTACAAATTTAAATTGGCACTATATACATACATTTTATTTTTTTTATTTTTGACCGATTACTATCGTTCGCGCGTCGATCATCAGATTGAGTTAAAATTTCATAATAAATTTCATGGTGACACAAATAATAAATATCAGTAAGCGACAATTCGAACAAAAAAAGATGTACGTGAAGAAGTCGCCAGATGGACCGATCAATATCGCTTGCGAGTCATTTAACTGACTGAGTTAAAATTTTGTACTTCACTTCATAGTGATACGAATATGTAATATCAGTTAGTTACAATCCGAACAAAAAAATACACTCGAACGAAGTCACCCGGCGAGTCGGTAAATGTGCTTTGTGTGTGTACTTACTTCAAACTCATTACCAAAAAATGTAAGAAGCATTGCAAAGCATGCCGGGTATTAGCTGGTAATATATATATATATATATATATATATATATATATATATATACATTTTTTTTTAATAGTAATATTTAACAAATACCTCTTCCTAGCTTGGTTTCTTGCCAGATCGCGTTTAGAATAACAACCAGATTAATCTCCTTATACCCAAACAAACAACCACTCTTATGAAAAACCCTTTTATATCCGAGCTGAAAGTCTTTGTAATCAACATGGAGTCCTGCTACCAAGGACTCGACCTAAATAAATATTTTCAAAAGTTATCGGAAAAATTCGCAACTCTCATAATTCCTTAATCCTATCTCGCCCACTTTGCATATCAACATTTATAATAAAAGATTTTGTTATTCATGATCAACAAGTTTATCAAAAAGGAAAAATTATGACATTTTTATGTTAAATCTTTATTATTCTTTCTTATGGTATTTGTTTCTTTTTATATATTAAATGTTTTATATATTAAACCTATTTACATAAAATTTGTAAATCTTGATGTAAATAGGTTTATGAATAGATTTTACGCTCTTCTTCTTTACTAAATTTGCATGTTTCATCACAATTATATTCATTATTGTATATGGGAGATCTTGTTCGCGTCACACTGTTTTGTCAAGTTTCAATATAATTTTATGTATAAATTGAAGCTTTAATGAAACAATAAATAAAAAAGAAATACCATCTTAATGGTAAGAGAAATCATAGTATACCTCTGCTGCAGAACCATAGGAATTAATAAGATTTATATTTTCTTTTTCCTTCCATACAAAAGTAACATAAATTATTTTAATAAATTATTTTTTTACTTTTTTTTATTTTGGGTATTATCATAGTTTGAATAAACCATGTTTATAACTAAGTTGAAATGTCCAAAATCATTTTCCAATTACTAACAAACTAAGAGCAAACATTCAAGTTTCAATGGAGATATTAATTATTTATGTTTAGTATAAAAAGAACGCAAAAGTAAGCATGACAAATTTCCGAGACTTTGGGAGTTTTTTACTAAAAATCTAGAAACATCTCGCAACAACAATACTGTTTAGGTTACCTTCATTTGATATGAAATTAAAACTATTCCTGGAAAAAAAAAACAATGAACACTTCATCGTGATAATGCAACCGACTATATGTCGTTTTCAATTTTTGACACTAACCAGGCCTACAGTCAATTAATACACACCTTTTTTTTATTTATAGATGGCATTATATAAGCATAATTATATTTTCATAATTAAAATAATATTTTGGCTTAGTTAAAAAAAAATTCGATATATAATAGGTTCAGTTTCCGGAAAGAGATAACCAAGAAATATTTCGAAGTATGAAAAAAGGCTCATAACGATTTAAAAAAAAAATGGTGTAATTTAGGATTTCAGCTAATAAAAATTTGTTAATTCTTTTCCACAATAAGTTAATTTTTAAGGTTTAAAATATTTAATTGTCTTTGATACATCTAATGCCTTTGTATTCTAACTTGGTACTTTCCGTTCTTTTTGTGTCTCAGGAAATTTTGAAATCTAAGGTAATTAAATTAAGTTTTAGATGTAAATTTTCTAAACAAACTCATTATTAATTTCATTGGAATACATATTACTGACGAAATTTACTTTCGCAAGAATAGGCAAAGAACAGGGGACGCGTTAACACGTGGTTGTCATCTCACACTATTTTGTTGACTTTAAACTCAACCATAATTTTAAACTGTGCGTGGGAAATCTATGGTACAAAAAGAAAATTTGATATTTTTAAATCGATGAAGATCAATATAAAATTTATTTTTCTCACCATTAAGGCCAGTATATATATATATATATATATATATATATATATATATATATATATATATACTCTGGAAAATTGTTTTGAAACATAAAATTTTTAAGCGGTAAAATATCTATAGATTCTATATAAAATTAAGGCAATGTTTTACTGCTAAATACTATACGCATATGCTATACATATGTGCTATCGCGGACTATATTGTAAAACGTTCGTAGAAGAACAATTTTACCATATTTTCATTAGATATATCTAGAAATTTAAAGAGCGTTCGCCTAGGCACATCTCTAAGTAATGCTTTTCTTCAGTTTCAATTATATGTATATGTAAAACTTTCTCGTGAATGTCACCAGCATTTAACTGTTAATTAAAACCAGAATCAAACACGGTCAGTAATTATTATAAAAACCCGTACATACAGACATATAGACGCGTCGATGGACTTTGTTTTATTATATGCAGAGACGTGCTTCGAAATACACTCAGTACACTGCATGTCAGTAAAATTAAAAACTAACAGTTTATGATTAGCTCTATGTGATTAATTTCGTATTTCAGATGATTTTATATTTCTTTTCGGATGCTTTGCAAGTGCATAATAACAGAGTTATTAAGCACTTGCAAAGCATCCGTAAACAAATATAAAATCATCTGAATAACTACCTAAATAAATACATATATTCGTCATTTAAATCGATGAAAAGTAGCGATTGAAGATCAGAGTTTGGATTTCTACCAACGACTAATATTTAAGAAACGACAAATAGTGCGCATATTTTCGTTCAATTATTACTAACAAACGTTTTGACCGGCATACACTAATTTTGAAAGAGTGCAGAATCTAATTTTCCAAGTAAAATATAATGAATAAAAATGATTTGAACATATTTGAATTCCTCATTTGTTCAAATACGATTTTCAAAAATAATATGTTAGGGATAGAAAAGATTTATAAAGAAAGCAATTATATTGTAACAAAATCAGTTATTTTAGTTTTGTTTTCTTGTAAGTTTTTGCGTGGGATTTAAAATATTTTCATTTGCCATTTTATATCAACTCTCTTAAATAAAAGGAAAGTAGAGAATATTGTATTTGGACATAAAGAAATCAAACGGAAAGCATTTAGAGTTTAAGCTATTCTTCAACGATTTGATATAAATTAAAATAATTCTTCAACGATTTGATATAAATTAAAATAATTCTTCAACTATTTGATATAAATTAAAATAAATATAAATTAAAAAAAGAAAATTTATAAATATATTATGGATTCATTAACTTTGTTCCTGTAATTACAATATCATTTCTAATAGATATATATAAGAGCATTGTCCTCGAAGCATGAATCCTTGAATTATTGTTCATGCTATCTATATAATGTAAAGGTGAAACGCATATTTTTTTAATAATTTACCTCGAGCTCAAACAAAAGGTCAATTGTTAACATGAAAATAGACGTCGTATTGTTGGATAAGCCAATTGTATGTAACAACTGGTTGCTATGGACAAAATATTTTTGGCTATAATATGTTAAGATTATATATCGCTTTCATTGTGTCATTTATTTTTGTTACATTTAATAAAAATAAAAATGATATATATTTTCTTTCTTATCCAGAGAACCGAGAAATTTTTTCATGTTATCCAAAGTTAATCGTCTTTTGAAGATTGATAGAATTCTGTCCAAATTGACAGGTTATCTTTTATGGCGGATTAATTTTCTTGTAGTTTATCTTTCTAATATATTTTTAGCTAACTTTACGAATAATTCTCGTGGTTCCTTTTCAACTACTTTATTTTAAAAAGCTCGCCTGAAAGTTTTCCATCAATGTCGCATCAGATTTTTAATTAATTGCTATTACTTTTTTGTTTTAAAACGTTCACTTTTCCAATGAGAAAAACATTATTTTTACATTAATTGAAAATATATGCATAATTAAAAGCAAGAAAGTGTGCGTGGCCACAAAAATAAAAATAATCGGCAACCTACTCGGAACATATTTTTTGACATTTAATTAAAACTGTCATTGATCTTGCAGACCTTAGTTATAATGGCCATGTTAACTATTTAAAATTTCACATGTTTTTGATTGTCAGTAAATCAAATTGTAAAATTAACTATAATTACTAAATTAACTATGCTGTGATTTACAATAAGAGCAAAATTTTCAACAAAATATATATTTCGACATAATGTCCCAACCATCGATATAAAACAACCGACATAAATACGCTACGCAAACACGACTGGATTCATATCTTTTTTTAATTAATATTCCATGTATGGCACACTATTTTATATTCAAATAAGACCCTAATATTAAAGTCTCTTTTTTCCAAATAAAGGAATATAAAAACACAAGGGTACGTGGAGAAGAAATATAATTTTTTCATGCGTATTAAAATGTATAGGTCCTTGGTCGTAATCGTCTCGTAAGTGTTTGATTTAAATTTGGCTTTGCTGTCCTTTTATAGTTTATTTAGGTTCAGATTATTTTTCAATCATAATCAATCATTTTAATCATATTCAAAATAAAATATTTTTTTTTATTTGGAGCATCGCTTTTGGATACTGAAGTTGAGTTATATACACTGCTAAATCATGTGTATATAATACCGTATCATCTAACATGTGTGAAATAATCTGCTAAAGTTTTGTCAACAAAATAATTGTTTTGATACTAATAAACATTTTTATATTTCAATAGAATAAGAGTCAGTCAGAATCAGTACGCATATACATGTATATATATACACATATATATATATATATATATATATACATATATATATATATATATATACAAATATATACACAAACACAGGGGCACGCACACACGCACGCACGCAAGCACGCATGCACAAAAGCACACACGCGCGTAGGTATATATGTGTAGGTCGTTTCCTCTATAAAGATTTCACATTCAAGTCCTTTTCCCTTTTGTTTCTGGATGATTATACATTTGTTTACCTCTCAGGCAATTTTTACGGTTTATATCTTTAAAAAAAACCTTCATTCAAAACTTTGCTGAATCATTTTATTATCACAATTAATAACTAAAATCAAACATCATGATAAAATAAATTTTCCCATTAATTCATGTAATTTTTTTTTTAATTTAGCTCTGTTGTCATGAGATAAAACTACTCAAATTTGATACGTAAAATAATTTTTCGTTTTCGATATTTTTCTCTTAACATTGCTTTTATTTCTATTTGGAACTAAACATGTTTCAAAATGTGTTTTATAAATCTAATTATCGAACTATTAAAAAATATTCAAGAAAAATATATTTCTATCAAACTGGTGCCGAAACATCTGATCATAGATTTTTCTAATGACAATCTTCTCTTCATTACAACTGATTATTATAATAGAAAAAATCATATAAGCCTGTCATAGTGGAAATTTTAAATTAAGTAAAATACATTTTTGGAGTTTCAAATTTTACGAAGATATGAACAGAGGAAACGAAAACGGGCCAATAGATCAAAACAATTAAAAAAGCAGGAAAATGACAAAAATAAGAAACAAGGATCAGTTAAAAGGGATAAATGAAATTAACAAACATTAGAGTTTTTATGTCTAAACAATTTCATTATTTTTATACGTAATGTGTTTCAGATCAAAGAAAACAAAACAATAAATTTACAAATATACTTCAAAAAATTACAATTTATTCCCGTTGTCCACCTGTTTTACCATCAATAACTTGCGCAAAACAAGTAATTGTTTCACTCCTAAGTACCTCGACTCTCCATCATTCAATTATTGGTAGTTTTTACCATCAACCCGATAAACGCATTTGAAAAGATCTATATGATTTGGCAAAAAAAATCAATGAATACGAGTATACTTTTGGCACCACTTAAATCTTAAAAGGGGTACATAACCTTGTTTTCAATCTATCAAGTTGCTTTGTTTGTACTGAAAACAGTTGATGTCCTGTTCATTACGGACATTTGGTTATTTAAGGACATTAAAAAGTTATTTAATATTATATTCATTTCGTTGGCGCCATTGTACAAAGAGTTTTATGTTTCCTTGTAATTCTATTTTACTCGTTGTTTGTTGTCGCAAAATATGTAATGTGAAAATTCGTTTTATGTTAACTCATAAAAATTAATAGCCAATCTTTGAATCTTTGTTCTTAATATAATATATGAATATTCGTATTTAAAATCGTAAAATTGTATGGCAGATCGAGGATTGTTTGAAATCATGTCCAATCCTGTTTTCTTTTTTATTATTGGATAAAGGCTTTTTTAAAATAGGCTCTGAATCACATTTTCAAATTGAATTTATTTTATGGATCTCCCTAACTTAAACTGGCCCAATATATATATAAATATATATATATATATATATATATATATATATATATATATATATGTATATATATATATATATATATGTATATATATATATATATATATATATATTTATATATGTGTGTGTGTGTGTGTGAATGTTATTTTTCTGTCGAACGTAGTCACACGGCGAGTCGGTAAATGTGTTTGCTTTGTATATGTACCTACTTCAAACAAATTACAAAAAAATTAAAGAAGTATCGCAACGCATGCCGGGTATTAGCTGGTAATATATATCTATTCTTGCATTTTTTTACAATATGTTTAATAGTCACATTTAACAAATACCTCTTCCCAGCTTGGTTACTTGCCAGTTCACAGTTTACAATAACAACCAGATTAATCTCCTTATTCCCAAATAGGCAACAACTCTTATGAAAAGCACTTTAATGTCCAAGCTGCAAGTCTTCGTTATCAAGCTATTTGAAAAAAACTGACCTCATAAAATTCCTTAGTCTTATCTCGTCTCACTTTCCTTAACTATGGCATATCAAAATTATAAATAACGATTTTTTCGTATTCGCGTTCAACAAGTTTGTTAAGAAAAAAGAATTATGTCATTTTTTATATTTATTCTTTATTATTATTTCTCATGATATTTGTTTATTTTTATTTAAGGAATGTATATTTGTGAACCTTAATGTAAATAGGTTTATTAAAATCTTTTAGGCTCTCCCACATTACTGATGATTTTGATTTTGATGTCATTCCACATAATTCGCATGATTTATCATAATTATATTCGTTATTGTATATGGGAGAACTTACTCCTGTGGTAACGATTTCCCATGTGAAAGTATAATTATATTCATACATTAAAGCTTAAATGAAAAAAAACATATAAATAAATAGTTAAAAATATATTGCGTCTTACTGGAATTAACGTAACAGGTATCATAGTATATCTTAGGATCATCTGGAGGATTATAGGAATTAATAAGATCTTTACTATCTTTTTCGTTCCCTAGAAAAGAAATTTTATATTGTATGTTAGCGTAGTGTGAATTTATTCTGAAAAATATTTTTTGCAGAATAAGAGATCATTATGCTTTTTTTTTATTTTAGATATTAACGTAGTTTGAACAAACCGATTATCAAATCGAATCAATCGAACCGAATCCGTTACTAACTACGTTAAAGCATTAAAAATCGAGTTTCAATAAATTTTATAAGTTCCTAATAAACTAAGAGCCATTTTTGAAGTTTAAATGGAAATATTCTTTATTTACGTTTGGAATAAAAAGGCACGCAAAGTGGCAGGCATGAAAAATTTGCGCGATTCTGTGTGTATTTTTACTAAACATGAATTTATTTTTAAGTATAAGTTACTAAAATATCTAGTAACATCTAATAACAACAACCCTGCTTTCATTGGATGTTAAATGAAAACCTTATTCCTGGAGAAAAAAATAAATTGACACTTCATTGTGATAATGCAAACGAGTATAAGTCGCTTTACATTTTTGACGATTCACAGTCAATGAATATGCATCGTTTTTCCTAATAAAAGTTGGCATAATATAAGCATTATTATATTTAGATAATTAAATTAAATTTGGCTTAGTTAAAAAGTAGATCAATATGTAAGAAGTTCAGTATCAGAAAAAAGATAACCTAGAAATATTTAGAAGTAGGAACGAAAAGTTCATAATTGTTTTTAAAACAATGGTATAGTTTATCATTTAAGCTAAACTAAATTAATAATTCTTTTTCAGAATTAGATAATTTTTTCATGCTTAAAATATTTAATTTTCTTTATTATATCTAATGCCTTTATATAAAATGTTGTGTATAATTTGTATTGTACTTTCCGTTCTTCCTGTGTTTCTGTAAATTTTGAAAATGATGGTAATTAAATTAAATTGTAGATTTAAATTTTGTAAACAAACTTAGTATTCGTTTCATTAGAATACATATTAATAGAGAAATTCATCTTCGCTTGATTAGGCAAAAAACAGGAGACGCATCAACGCGTGTAAATCAGCTCATACAATTTTCCTGACTTTAAACTCCACCATATATTCAAACTATTCGTGGAAAATCTACGGTAAGAAAATTTTATATATATAAATTGATAGAGATTAACATAACATTTTAATTTTCTAATAATTAAACCCAATTTACTTAAATTCTGCAAAATTGATTTTAAACAATATGTTTGTTAAACGGTAAATATATATATATATATATATATATATATATATATATATACATATATGTATATATATAAATATACATATCTAATGATTTAAAAAGCTTTCGCCTAGGCACCTCTCCAAGTAATGTTTTCTTCCGACTCTGTCAACAATGGCAAGCACAGCTTGGCTAGTTACCACAAAATATTCATGAATTATAAAATTTCTAGTAAATTCCACCAGCATTTACATTTAAATCAAAACCGGAACGAATCACGATCAATAGTTACTGAGAAAATCACGTACATACGGACAGATAGACGCGTCGATGGACTATGTTTTATTATATTTAGACATATGCTTCGAAATATACTTAACACACTGCTTGGAAGTAAAATTAAAAACTAACAGTTATTATTGGCTTTAATTCCTGGTGGTTTTAATTCCATGATATTAGGTTTATAAAATACTTACAAAGCTTACAAAAATAAGTACAATCAATACATAAATTTATTGAAGCCTATTACAAGTAGCAATTGAAGACCAGAGTTTAGGTTCCTGCCACCGACCATTATTTAAGAAACTGAAAATATTTTGTTCAACTATTACCAACAAACGTTTTGAGTGGCATAAACTCATTTTGAGAGAGCGCAAAATTTCAATTTCTCAGTGAGAATAAAAACGACTTGAAAATATTTGAATTCCTCATTTGCTCAAATGCAATTTTCAGAAAAGAATATATTAATTACAGAAAAGATTTAGAAATAATGCAATTATATTTTCACAATATTAGTTCTTTTAGTTTTGCAATATTGTAAATTTTTGCGTGAGATCCATAATATCTTGATTTCAAATTTTATTGTATTTGGATGTCAAGAAGTCAAACGTTAACGTCTTCAACTTTACGCTATTCTTCAACGATTTGATTAAATTAATAGATATTACACTAGGAAATTTGTAAATATATTATGGATTCATTAACCCTTATAATCATGTAATTACAATATGATGTACATAAGAGCGTTGTCCTCGAAGCATGAATCGTTGAATTATTGTTTATTCTATTTGTATAAAAGTGAAACATATAATTGTTATAATAATTTTCCCCTGGAGCTTATATTTTTACCCGGAGCTCAAACAAAAGGTCAGCATTTAACATAACAATAAACCTCGTGTTGTTGAATAAGCCAATTGTATATAAAAACTGGTTGCTATGGAGAAAGTATTTTTTTTGCCTATGATATGTTAAGATTATATGTGATTTTCATTGTGTCATTTATTTTTATTATATTTAAGGAAAACGAAAATGATATATATTTTATTTCATATCAAGCGAGCCAAGGAATTCTTTCAAATTGTCTAAAGTGACAAAATTAATCGTCTTTTAGAGATTGATAGAATTCTGTCCAGTTTGATAGATTATCGTCTGTAGCGGATGAAGTATCCTGTATTATGTCTAGCCAATTTATGTCTAGCCAACTTTGCAAATAATTTTCATGGTTCTTTTTAGAATATTATATTTTAAAGCTCGCTTGAATGTTTATTGCTATTATTTTGTTCCTTTAAAATATTTAATTTTCTGATGAGTAAAACATATTTTTATTATATAAATTAAAAATATACACATAAGTAAAAGTGAAAGAAGTCGGCCACGCATTCACAAAAATAAAAATTTGGTACATATTCAATTTTTTCCTTTTACGCAAATGATTACAGGATGCGTCGTTCTTCTATTTTATTAAGTGATGTATGTATTTTTATTTATCTATAATCTCGGCAATCAGAGTACCATATTGACCTATATTGATGACAACTCTTCGTTAGTTTTATTTTCGTTTATTTATTTTTAGGTTTTAGTATCTCTAAAAGAATAAGGGAATCTTAATAAATGCTGAGGTCCGTGGGTCACAGCCGTTTTTTTCAGAAACTACTTAACATTAGAAAGTAAAACTTTACGAAGTAACAAAATGTATCAACTAGTGACAAAATGTATAACTAAAAAATATTCGTATAAATATTTTAGGGCGGGAACAAATTTAGCACCAAAAGAATTAATATTAATGTATTATGTGGTGCATCGTTTAAAAGGAATATTTATAAGGATATCAAAAATCTTTTCGTGATTTTTAGTAAGGTCTTGTCAGAGATATACTCAAAACTAGCGTGACCCGTGCGAAGTCTTCGCATTATAAATTATTCAACTCAATTTAATAAATCAAAATTGATTGCAGGTATTCAATTCATTTCTAATTTTACACACTGCTTATTACGTTTTTATTCCATTACGAAGCTCAGATGACAGATCAAACAAATATTTTACTAAAATTGACATATAGAGGCGCAAGTATCAAAAGCATTGAGCTAAAGCGCCACTTTATTTATACGTGAGTGGATTTGAAATTAAACAACAATTTTACCGACCGTCAATCATATTGACGTTGAGCCGTTAGATGGCAGCATTGCTGTTTTGTGTATATAATTTTAATAATTAATTAATTTGCAAAAACAATAGCAATAATAAATTTTTTAGTTGTGGATGCCGGTAGAGCAAGCAATTATCTATAAAATGATATATAATTTATGTGGATTAGTTGTGAGGTTTTTTCTAAAAAGGAAGAGTAACATCTTAACCTTAGCGTATTAATATATATGATATACCAAAATAAATATTTTTTCCATATTAACTCCAAACATCTGTGCTAATACGAAATGTCGAAAAAACAAGGCTTTTAAAGCAAGTGTTATTACATTTGTGCTATAAATTCCATATTATTATTGATTTATCGTAAATAAAGTGACTTTAAATGAAGTATAGAAACATTGATGCGGTAGCCAGACTAGGATTTGTTAGGCTTTCCAGTCTTATTTTCAGGCCCTAAAAAAACACTGATTTGGATACCTCTTTTACTATTTATTGAATAAATTTTTTATTCAAATATTTTGTAATCAATTTCGTCAAAGATGTATAATTGATGAAACATTCTTTATACTGTATTGTACTGAATGTAATTTATTCACAAAATGAAAATGATTTACAAAGAAACCTCATATAGCCAGTCGCATATTTTAGGTTTTCCTGTTTTGGAAAAATCAACATGGAGTTATTTGATCAAGATGTCAATGGTGTTAAATTGAAATGGATAACACTATCAATAAATTTATTAACGAAGTCAACCATTACATTGACACTTTATAGTAATTTGAACGTAACTATGCAATGGAACTCATACCTTTGTTATATATAAACTTTAAAGATGAATAAAGCGTTTTTATCAATCGTACGTAAATATGCTACGCAAATACGACTAGATTCAACACCTTTTTTAATGAACTTTTGATGGATGGCATACTATTTTCTACCAACACTAATATTAAAGTCTCTTGTTTCCAAATAGTTAAATATGAAAACTCAAAAGTACGTAGAAGGGGAATAGAAACTGTTTCATGCTTACTAAAATGTACAGGCGCTTGGTTGTAATCGACTCGTAAGTGTTTGATTTAAATTTGGCTTTGCTGTCCTTTTACAGTTTATTTCGATTCAGATTATTTTTCAATGAAATAAAATAATTTAGTTTATTTCGAGCATTGCTTTCTGACACTGAAGTTGACTTATATACAATGCCAAATTAGGTGTATGTAATATGATATCATCTAAAATGCGTGAAATAATCTGCTAAAGTTTTCTCAACAAAATAATTGTTTAGATGCAAATAAACGTTTTTATGATTTCAGTAAAACAAGAGTCAGAATCATAACCTTGGTATATATATATATATATATATATATATATATATATACATATACAAATAAACACAGTCGCATGCACGCACGCACGCAGGCACGAATGCAAGCACACACATACTCACACATATCTATATATCGTTGCCTCTATAGAGAAAGATTCTGTCCATTATATTTTTTTAAACCTTCATTCCAAATTCTTATCTATTAATACGAGTAAATTTTCATTTTATTATCAGAGTAACTAAACTACTAAACAGTATCATGATAAAATTAATTTTCCCAAAAAATTATATTAATATTTTGAACGGGGCTACGTTAGGGGATGTTGTCCGTAAGATAAAACTACTCAGGTTTGAATACGGAAAATACTTTTAGATTGCATTTCGGTTTCGATATTTTTCTTTTAACATTACTTTTATTTCTTATTGGAAATAAATATATTATATTACATGTTTTCTAAGTATAATTATGCGAAAAATATAAAAAAAATAAAACACAATGTAATTCTATCAAACTTGTACTGAAATATCGGATCATACGTTATTCCAATAACAATCTTATCTTTATTACAACTGATTACTATATTAGAAAAATCATTGTTAAAATGTTAAACATAGTAAAATTTTGGATTCTCAAATTTGATGACGATATGTACATAGGAAATAAAAAAGGGCTAATAGTTACAAACAATCATAAAAAAGCAATGAAATAACTAAAATAACAAAAAAGGTTCCGTCAAAAGGTATTAATGAAATTATCGAACATTAGAACTTTTGAGTCTACTCAATTTCATTATTATTAATTTCAGATCAAAGAAAATAAGACTTTACAGTCTTATTTTCAAATATTCTTCAAAAAAATTACAATTTATTCCCGTTGCCCACCTGTTGTACGCTTAAAAATTACCGTCAACAACTTGCGCAAAACCTCGACTCCCCGTCATTCAATTCGGAAGCTTTTACCATCAACCCACTACACACATTACAAAGACCAATGTGCTTTATTAAAACAATTGTGTGAATATACAGGTGGCCCAGGATGGCGTTTGGCACCACTTAAAATTTGCGGGCCCATTAATTAAGGATATTTTGTTATTTAAGGACTTTAAAAGGTGCTTGAATATTATATTCGTTTCGTTGACGCTATTGTACAAAAAGTTTTATGTTTTCATATGCAAAATATGTAGTGGGAAAATTCCTTTCACATTAATTTACAATAAGTAATTGCTAAACTTTCAGTCTTGTTATTAATAAAATTTATTATCATTCGCATTTAAAATCGAAAAATATTAAAGCACTTCGGGGATTATTTTAAATAATATTCAATCCTTTTTTAATATTTTATTATTGGATAACTTGTTCTTTTATTACTGAATTTTTACGGAAGCGGGGAATAACATTTTCAAACTGAATATAGTTTATAGATCTACCCTAGTACAAATTTAAATTGACACATTTCATTGACATATTTGTGTGTATGTATATATATATATATACACATATATATATATATATATATATATACATATATATATATATATATATATATATATATATATATGTATATAGTTAATTGATTATTTCATGATTAACCAATTTCGTAGGGTTTTTAAAACATTTCAGGCCTGAAAGTGTACATTAAATTGATGTAATCTGTTAATTATTATCTATTATAATTACTCCCTGCAAAGAGTTAAAATTAAAAAGGAAAATACTATTTAATTGCATTTTGACCTAAATTTTCTAACATTAGATTTAAGCATCAATCTTCACTTGAAAAACAAATACAAATATAATCTGTCACCAAGATTGTAAAATTTTAAAAATAAACCACCTTAAATCAGAATATCTTCAAAATTTGTGTATCCTTTTCATTTTTGGTAGCAGAATAATTAATTATTTTTCTTAATTTAGGGAGCAGCTGGAATAGATAGAATGTTGTGACCGATATCTCATATACAAAATTTAATGTTTTGTGTTCAATTTCATGCGTTGGCGATTTGTTCATCCGATTGAGCGATTGAGTCGAAATTTTTGTGAAATTTTGTATCAATATCCTTATTCCCAAACAGGCTACTACATTTATGAAAAGCCTTTTTATGTTTTTTGTAATAAACTTAGAGTCTCGCTACCAGGGACTCGACCTCTATTAATATTTTCAAAAGCCATCTGAAATGGTCCCACTTCTCACAATTCCGCAGTCCTACCTAGTCTCACTTTCTATGACATGGCAATAATTATGACTGACCATTTTTTTTTATTAATTATCAACAAGTAAGCCATTAAAAAAAAAATCACTATGATATTTTTATATTTAATCTTTATCATTAATTCTTATATTTGTTTCTTTTTATTAAATGAATGTATATTTGTAAACCTTGTGTAAATAGGTTAAGAATAGCTTTTAGGCTCTTTCTCATCACTAAAATTTGCAGATTAAATCATAATTTATTTCATTATTGTATGTGGGGAGCTTGCTCGTGTGGCAATAATTTTCCAGGTGTAAATGTAATTTTATGTATGTGTAAATTATTTTACGGATTCCTTAACTTTTATAATCCTGTAATTACATCACGTTTCTAGTAGATATACATAAGAGCGTAGTCCTCGATACACGATTCCTTGACGTAATATTGATGCTACGTACTATTCGATATAATTCTAATCGATATAATTCTAATCAATATAACTACTTAAATCTTTATGTACCTAATGTATGTTTTCCGTGACGTCAATTATTCGTTAAAAGTTGGGCCATTATAATGCGATAAACGAAAAACATACTTGTTTTAATAATTTATCTTCAAAAAGCGATGCAGATTTGTGAATTCATTTGCCTTTAAAAATTATCTATAATGACTAGCAAAGTAAATAGTTTTAGAGTTAAGAAACCTAATAATTTATAACCGTTTTTTGCCGTATAATTTGTCTCATTATTTTTAATGTAATTATATTTTTCCTCATAATGGCAATTAATTCATCTAAATTTTTCAAAGACTCTTAAAAATGTTTATAAAATTTTTTCATGATTTAATATGTCATGTATATATTGTGTTAAGTTATTTGAACGGTTTCTGCCAAATTTTTGTTTTTTTTTGCAACAAGCGATGGAAAATAAAATTGTATTAAGGAGCGTTAAACTTAACGCTCGTTTATTTTTCTGTAAACCCAATTACCAGTAGCTTCAAGTCAATAATTTTTAAGTGAAAATTTATATTGCGAGGCATTTACATTATTATATGGAAGTGATATGTGCTGTTACTTTAAAGCTTCAATATTAAATTGCGAACTATTTATATAGATTTTAAGGAATAAGTTTTAATAAAATAATTAATATTTATTTTATTAAAATTTATTGCTTAAAGTTGCTATACACATAAATTTGGCATAGAAAAATAATCTTATACAATATTTTTATAAATTAAACGGGAAAGAGCATGCATTAAATTGAATATCCATGTTTTCTTAATATTTTGTTTTTTTCAGAAATATTTATTTATTCGCACCAAATATGGCTACATGGCTCTTTGTTAACATGTATTTTAATAAAACATTTATTTATAATAGTTTCTAAAATTCTAAAATTTTGGTTTCTGAAATTACCATGGTTGAACAAACTCACAAATGTTACTCTATATTATGTTAGTATAAAAAACTAATATAATCCAGTTTGTGATTTTTAAGGAGATTGCAACCTTTTTGGTACTTTCTAATAAGCCTAATAAATGAATTTTTCGCTGTCCACATTTTCTCTCACAGCACTTACGTTATTTCCATACAAATTCATTTTATTTTGGCATATAATTTTTAAATTAAATCCGTAAAATCAATCACAATTTAAAGCATAAATCGAGTTTAAATGACAGTTTATTCACAATTTCGTAAAGTAAATGCCAGTTAAACTCCGTTAAAAGTTTAATTCCTTGATCTTTTTTACGAGCCATACCCAATGGTTTATGCTCCTCTTCGTAGATCAAGTGCAGCAATATTGCCGCCCAGCTGCTATTTTATTCAGGATTCTGTTATTTTTTTGAAGTACTATTCAGCAGTGATGTAATAACAATGGTTGTTTAGAAATTTCTTTACAATATTAATAGTTTATAGCACTAATAGAGTTATATCATCGATTAGTACATTTAAGTTTTTAATTAATGAAAATGAGATGGAGAAAGCAAGAGGTGATTCTTAAAAAGAAACGTTTTGTTGCTCGATGGTCTTATAGATCATCTCCAAAGCCCGTACATCGTCAAAGCAAGGATTAATAATTTTGACCATTGAAATTATAAATAACAGCAACGCTAAAATGTCTGTCTCACTATGAATACAAGTGGGCACTCAGTTTTATAAATGCGACATTTTACAGTAAATTGTATTTGAAAGCAAAAAAAATATTGGAAAAAAATTTGTTTCGATGACTGGTCCTTGAATTTTGAAATATTAAAATATTTAGTCAATAAAAATTTTTAGTGTTGCAGAATACAAAAAAAGTTAACTAAGTTTAGCTAAACGGAAGTTATTTTAATATTTAGATTAACATTTCGATGTACTTGATAGAGAACTTTCTCTACATACATAGTACTAGTTTACATAGTACATAGTTTAAACTGTAATTGATGTTCCTGTCTTTAACCTAATTGATCATTCAAACTATTTAAAATTTGACAAGTGTTTGATTCTGTGAATCTGCACTGTGTGAATTTACTAATATAACTTAATTTATTATACTTTACTTTAATATGACAGCAAAATTTTCATAATAATTTACAGCTCAATATCATTATTCAACTATTTATACAAACATATAGCAGAATCTACTTAGATATGTTACGCTCCTACAGCTGGTAACAACAACTTCCCGAAAGAATGAAGGTTTGATAAATGGCATACTATTTTATATTCAAACACAACCCTAATATTAGTCTCGAACGGCCAAACAATGGAATATGGAAAATAAGGGATGCGTGGAGAGGAAATAGAAAGTTTTTCACGCGCATTAAAAATGAAATGATATATGGCGATTTAGACGGTTGGTTCTGTTTGACTCGTAAGTGTTTCATTTAAATTTGGCTTTACTGGCCTTTTTATTGTCTTTTTAGCTTGAAATTATTTTTTATTTTTAGTCCTTACAAAGACAAAACACTAAAATCGCTTCTTTGATTGATGCACTAAAGTAAATTGAATTTTTTTTCAAGGCATTTGTAATACATGCACTTTAAATTTGTTTGTGTATTGTGTATGTAAAATGGGTGAAGTTATCTGATTATGTTTTCTAACCAAAAACTTTTTCTAATACATAAACATTTTTAAAGATCAGAAGAATCTGAATCAGAAGTAATAACCCTGATTTAATCTTTCAGCTGCGTGCTGAGCATCAAACGTTTTTCCTCTTATTTTAGGCTTACCATTTTAATAGATTAAACATTTTATAAGTTTATCTATTAGATATTTTTTGTACATTTATCATTTTAGAAAAATCAAATCAAAAAAAAAGGAAAAATTATTATCGCCATTGATAATTTAATAAAAGCATGTAAAATAAGTAATACTATTAATTAATATCAATTATTTTCAATTTGAATTTAGCCCCTTACGATATATTGGACAAAGTTATACACATAAAATATACTTCTAATATTGTATTTGTTCTTCGATATTTTTCCTCTAATATTGCCTTCACTTCTTATTGGAACATGTTATATACCGTGTTTTTTAAGTGTGATTATAAGAATACAGATAAGAACATCTATCAAAATTGCACCAAAACTTTTTTTCGAACAATTTTTTAATGACGACTTTATTTTTATACAATAGGAATATATTGTCGTAATTATAACTGTCGTTATTAAAACTTTAAATTTAAGTAAATTTATTATTTTAGTTTTAAATTTTGATGCAGAAGATATAAAAGGGTGAAGGAAAAAGGTAGTATAGATCAAATAATCTTATGAGAAAATCAGTGAAATAAAAAAAAAGATTAAAAAAATCAGTGGGGTTAAATAAAAATAATGAACACTAGGATTTTTCAGTATACAATAAATTATTATTTTTAATATTTTTTATTTTTAAAATTAAGAAAATAGAAAAAATATATAAATTTCCAAAGATGTTTCTTTCACTCCTAAGTACTTCAACTCCCCAAAAATTCGATTATTGGGTATCAAGCAAACATTCGATTTTTGGGAGCTTTTACCATCAACCAACTTCATACCTTAAGAAGTTCGATGTGCATTCTTAAAACAATTTAGTGACTATACAGGTGGTTCCGGATAGTTTTTGGCACCATTTGAATCTTAAGAGAGGTTTGCAACATTATTTATTAACGTAAGTTGACACAACATGGCTTTGTTTTAGCCATTATTATATTTATTATCATTTAAATTTTTTTTTTTTGGAAAACATTTTCGGTTCGCAAAATATGTAATGCAAAAATTTGTTTTACGTTAACCCACAAAAAGTTACTATGACGCAAATACAAATATTCATAGATTTTATTCAAAATAAGGCTGAAAGTTTCTTATAGCTTTATTACTAGTATAAGTTATGAATGATCGCATTTAAAATCGCAAAATATTATAACCCATCGAGGGTAGTTTGAAATCATGTCCAATCCTGTTTTATTCTTTATAATCCAAAAATTATGGAAATCTTTCACAAAAACCTCCAAATAACAATTTTGAATTGAACGTGGTCTAGGGGTTCACCCAAATATAAATGTAAGTTGGCACAACATGGCTTTGTTTTAGCCATTATTATATTTATTATCTATTAAAGTGCTTTGTTTTTTTGGAAAACATTTTCGGTCCCGTTTATTAATGACATTTTGTTATTTTAGGACGTCAAAAAGTGTTTTTAATATAACATTCGCTTCGTTAGCACTATTGTATAAATTTTTATATGTTGTCATTCTCCTCTTAATTATATTTTACGTGTTGATATTGTCGCAAAACATGTAATGCAAAAATTTGTTTTACGTTAACCCACAAAAAGTTACTATGACGCAAATACAAATATTCATAGATTCTATTCACAAAAAGGGTGAAAGTTTCCTATAGCTTTATTACTAGTATAAGTTATGAATGATCGCATTTAAAATCGCAAAATATTATAACCCATCGAGGGTAGTTTGAAATCATGTCCAATCCTGTTTTATTCTTTATAACCCAAAAATTATGGAAATCTTTCACAAAAAGCTCCAAATAACGATTTTGAAATGGACGTGGTCTAGGGGTTCACCCAAATATAAATGTAAGTTGGCACAACATGGCTTTGTTTTAGCCATCATCTTGGAAAACGAGTCTTATTTAGTATGTCGGAAATGGTTCTATTTATCATGAAAATTGTGGACACTTCTTGGAGCATAAAATTCTCAAGCAATTTATTTCCATGTAATCGATAATTTTTATAACTTGAACGCCTAACATTTCTTCAGATGTGGGCAAGCGTATAGCCATAAACATATGATGTAATATACCCCTAAGCTATTTGTTAATTGTAAATAAAATATTTTTAGCCGTCATGATTCAGAAAATTTTATTTTAGGGTTGAAATGTTTTTTATACGTTTTGAATAAGACTTTTAGGAAATTTTATGCTCTATCAAAAAAGTACTCTTATTGTTATGAGTCAATCTGTATCGGAGATATTGATTGAACCACTTTGGAAAATAGCAGTGGAAAAGTAATTTTTTTTTCAAGTAATCTCCGAACGTTTCAATTCAAACTTTCCCAACAATAAACGAACCATACAATCTTGGAAAATTATTCGCGGAAGAAAAACCTTGTTGCTAGGGTATCGCAAAATGGAATATAATCTTGATCGTTGTTTTTTTTTTATTTATCAATTATATGGTAAAACTACTTTCTTTAAGTTATAATTATCAACTGCAATGAAAATGTCTCCAAAATTTTGTTTTTTCCTATTTTACCAATTAAGAACAATAATTGGTTTTCATTGATATAGATATCTGGATTTTTTGGGTAATTACCATGTAAATGAAAATTATTCTAAGACACGATTTACCACAATCTCTTCGTCAAAAGCGTAATGAATAAGAAAAAGAAGATCATATTGGAAATAAATAAAACAATTTGAATTGTTAACTGTAGTGCTATGGTTTAGTTTTCATGAAAGATTTCTAAAAAGGTTAATAACAGTAAAAGTCGGGCATTGTGGTTTTGACCCATATCACAGTAATTTTCGTCCATACAAGTGGTTGCTCGAAATAATATAAGTTGGAAAATCTACTTAAATAGTCTACTATGGCCTAAATAATGATTTTTGTCGAAAATAGTATAAAAAGAGGTACTATCAAATATTTTTTTCGGAAAATGATATTTAGAAAATAAAAAATCTAGAACTTAAGTTTAGAAAATGTTATTATAATAATAAATAAAATAAGGCAGAATAAAACAATAAAATATTTAAAATAAACCACGTATTATTATATCGACATCATAAAAAGAGATAAAACGTACATATAAAAAAGGTATTATATGAAAATTAGTATAAACAAAGTACTAAACCGATAATATGTAAAGACTGACTTATCTAAAAATAATATGTAGATCTAATTTATTAACATAATAATAAACCTTAACCTTTACTCTTCACAATGATCACGAATTTATTTTTATAGTTATATAAAAAAAACTGTTAAATAACAAAACTTGGATTTACCCATTTTCGACTTTGGACATGTATATTTTTTAGATCTATCTGAAAAGTAACCCATTAAATTAAAATTATTTTAAGTCCGTCTAATAGTTTATTTTTATAATCAGAATATAAATTATTTTATTGTATGTTTTTGGCCATCATAATGTATATTATTTGTTGGTATTCCTTGCAACATATTTAATATTACATGCACTGTGTGATACAACTGACCGTGATTTATGATACGTTACTTTACACGGATAACAACTTCAAAATAAAATAAATTTCTTTAAAGAATTCTTCATTGTCCCTGCATCCGTACTATTAAATTTCTCTGGATTGTTTTTGACGAATAAAAAAATTTGTTATAAACCACAAAAAAATATTGAAATACCTGGATTATTTTACATAAATTATTAGAATAATAGTACAAACTGCATTTTTACAATAATTTTATTTGGAATATTATTTACGATTTGAATCTTTTTAACACTAATCACTGAATATTCAAATAAGAATAATGATAGATATAAAAAAAAACATATAAAAACCAATTTTCGATCAAGCAAATTGCGTAAAGAGAAGTTATAAATTTTATGTTTCCTGGTTAACTGACGCGCGTTTCTTCAGGCTAAAAATGTTTATCGTATCGTTTTTACATAAAATTTAATAGCAAGCGTGTCTAAAGTATTTAAATCTCCTATTTCTTTTAGGTTTTCTTCTAATTACACAAAATAAATTAGAGGTTTTTATTTTTTCCAATGTAAATTCTTGCCCTACAATTTACACATGCGTAAAAAAATTATAAAGTTGTTTTTAACTATTCCGTCAAAGGAGTAGATGACAACTTCCGGTGAAAGTATTGAGAGAAAATATTATTAAATTTTTCATAGATATCAACCGAAGCAGTTTTTCATGCAAGATCGAAGGGGAACATAAGGTTTTACATGGGTGACATTTATTTTCGACCTGTTTGAAAGGTAGCTGTTACACTTACACTGCTTTTAATACTTTAAATAGAAACCCATGGAAATATACCAACTACGAACCAAGTCTAACTAGACGGAATATTATATAACAAAATTCCAGAACAACTGAAATAGTTGTAACCTCCCCAAAGAATTCGATATAAATACTTTTGAGTGAAAGCTATTGAAATATGTGTGGATTGATATGTTTTATTACTATGCCAAAACTGGTCTTTAGGACAAGCAGTTTCAGTGAAAAAAACGGTTAAAACAGACAATCGGGACGTACAGGTGTGCGTATGACTGTAGTGTTCTCAACATTATTATTACGTCTGATAATGTAATTTATATATATATATATATATATATATATATATATATATATATATATATATATATATACACATATTTGTCCTTTATAACATAAGTTAAACGGTTATTAAACGGTTAAATATAATTATTAAAATAATAGACAACGGAATAAAATATTCCATTCAGATAAAACTATTTATCATGACTATGAATGGTCAAACCGATTATATTACATCATCAGTGTAAAAAGACGTTAGGGATATTATTATTCAGAGTGGCCCGTATATACAACCGATCACGAGCGCATCTCAACACATAATGACTGACTGGCCTCTTATAACGTATCATTTGCATGAAAGATTGAAAATATGCTTTTGTCGATTAAACATTTTTCTTTTTTACTATGGTGTCAAATTTAACTGTTTCTAATCGAATTAAAAAACGGAAAATGCGCAATTAGTTTCCTCGTTTCAAATTAATATATTATTGTTTAGAATTCATCCTCTAAACTAAACACTTTTTAGCGATTTGAACGAAGAACTAATTGCAAAAAAAAACGATTTTTATCAAATAAATATACGAAACCAATAAAAAGAAATCTACAGAAAATATCGATGAAAGCTTGATATATTTTTCATACTATATTTCCAGAGCTCCAAGTAAATTTGGCAAAAATTATGTTTTTCAAGGAACCAAGCACATACTCAGGTGGAATTATTATTTCTCTTATCAAATGTTACTATTACAAAATACGCTGTCGTTTAATTTGCATTCATAATTTGTTTCATTAATAAACACAACCTCTTCGCTGATGCTATTGAATTTTTTTTTTTTAAATCAGATAATACCACAAGTCTCTAACAGTCTACAAGCCTCGGGCCCGGTGTATTTTTGAAGTTTCATAAAAAAGTGTCAGAAAATTTTAACAAAAATGTCAATAAATATCTGTAGAAAATATTATTGAAATGTAGAAATAATTTTAACGAAATGTTCATGGAATCCAAAAATATAATATATGAAACTCGCAAGCGTTGTCAATAATACTTGTTGCCCCATATTGTAGTTAAGCCAAATTTTAACGGCGTCCGTGTAACAGTAGTATAGATGGCTTAATAAATGATGACTACATTTTAATTTTACTACTTGATTTTCATAACATATTTTAGAGAGGCTATTTTAATTCGCCAACACTGAGTTTAAAAAGTTTTACTTCAAAACAAAAAAAGTTTTTATTACCCTCCTACTTTCAATTTTTTAACCATTCGAAGCAATTTTTGATAAAATTACACTAACTTTACAATTGATATGATAAGTTTGACCTCAGTGTGACTTTCCCCTTGCAAACTTAGCATCTGCGAGCCTATGTGCGTGCGACTTGCAATATTCGTACTTTTTATCTCTCCCTATCGCGAGCACGGCTCACCTACTCCAGTTATGAACTACGCCCTTCCGAGCAACGCATATTGTGTGACGGTATGCCATTAGTGGACAGTATTATCTGCTATATATTTCAAAAGTTTCATTGCGTTACTAACGTTATGTGGTGACGTGCTTAACCTTTTTTTGTGTGAAATGAATTTATTAACTTATTCATTTAAAGCTTCTAAAACAAGTTACAGTCACGTGAGTGTATAATATAAATAACAGAGTATAAAACTAGACTATTACTCTAATTGAGTGTTCGCAAGATGGGTAGAATATTTGTATATACATTTTCAAGGGTTATTTGTATAAATTAATTTCTTACATAGTATGTTGATCGATTAGTGTTATTAGTTTCAGCCTCAAATTTATCTGACTTTAAACATAGTGACTTATTTTCAATTCTAGTTTAGGCTTTGAATAATAAATAATACATTTTGTATTTTTTTTTAAATGTGAAGGGTTTTATGCAATCAGTATATTCGAATTACGAAATTTTAAAATAAGCGGTATTATTGCTATAAACTTGGCGTACAAATAATCTCGATGAAGGTTTATGGAATCTTGATCGGATTTTGAAGTTGAGTAGAGAGGGGAAACTGTGAAAATGAAAATGTGAATGTATGATTTTATGTATATTTCATAAATAGGCTTTTTCTCAGTGCAACTTGGGATGACAAATTATATATTTATAGTATAATTTCATATATATATATATATATATATATATATATATCTGTACTATAATGTCTCTGTAGTATAAATTCATGGGATCTATATTACCGACTCAAATAAAGACTGTATCAAAAAAAACCCACGAAACATAATTGGAATATGATTTGTAGTATATAGATTAAATATTTGAGGATACTTTTAAATAGTGAACAGTATAAATAAGTAAAAACGTGTTGATTCAAATCTCTAAATGAAACGACATATGAATGAAAAATTTAATTCTTGGTGAGCTTAAGAATTTAGTAACAAAAAATTTTATTGAATATTTTTGCTCAATTTACATTACATAGATATGTAAAATTTCGTGCAGGAATAATACATGGACAAATAAAAGAGTAAGTTGAACTTCAGACGATTTTGACATAGGCTGAGCCCAACTAGCGGATGTATTAATTATTTTTTAATTCAAATTCAGAATAATTACGTATCTTTTCATTTGAGTTACAAAGAAAATACCATCATCTGTGACGAGATGCTCGGGTACCTCCAAACAATTTAGGTGTAAAATGGACATTTAATATTGAATTTATTTGGCCTTAATTTTGTAGAAATTCATTATTCGTAATTGAACTGCATAATGTATTATTTCTTCTATCTTTATGTTCTTTATAACGACCTACGTTTTGTTGTATTACAACATCTTCACCTGAAAATCTTGCAACACAAAGAAACCTAGGTCTTAGTAAATAACTTAAAGAAAGTAGAAATAATACTACATCACGTAGTTTCATTAAATTCTGACGAACATTTAAGTTATAATTTTATATGGTACCTTCTTTGACTATTATCATTTTAGTTAATTAAAACCGAATTATAGCTTTGGAGTAGAAGGGTGGATTGGGGTTCTCTATAATTGGCAATACGAATAAAAGAGGGGAACTAAGAGGACGTAATTTGCTTGTTGCTGGCACTTTATTTCGTATGTTTGTTAATTATATTACTATGTCATTTGTTATTTTGTGAATTCGATATATCAAGAATATAGAGGAAAGAGCTTTTACTAGGAGATTAAACACGAAATGGAAACTTAAAATTCAGATAACACTCTTAAAGGGGAATTTACTAAATAACGTATGGGTAGATATGGGCCTCATCGGCTGCTTGATTCACTTTCATAATACAAATAATAAGTTGAAATGTTGTTCCTCGACGGGGAAGAACTGCATTTTTAGTAAACTTTATAATCCAATGGAAACATTAAAAATATTTCTTCATTTAAAATCAAGGACGAAATTTTGCCCTAAACTTTCCAAATAGGGACGCCTGAAGGTTTACTGATGTCTGCAGTAACAAATCAAAATAAAATAAGCCTATACTGACAAATAACCGAAATAAAATATTGAAAGTTCTTACTGAGCAGAAATTGATTGCGCTTTTTAAATTTTTCACTTTTCGTGGTGCACATAAATTTACAATCACTTTTAAATTTATTGGCTAAATTGTTGAATATCATTAATTTTAATAGTAACATGGGATAATAGGTTTAGAACGCTGTCACACCTCGTATAATTTGATAGTTATCATGATCGTACTATGCGTATATCAGATAATAAAGCAACATTGGGACGACGTTCACAACTAATTTGGATAAAAATTATAAACGACGTTAATATGTTACCTTTGATGGGTAGCAACATGGATGTCGTGGTATGAACTCGGTTTACTCAATTCCTACCATAGAAACTTGAAAAGTATGACATGAAAACAGTTTAGGCTTACGATGAAAGCAGATTGTGTTCTCCAAGTTGGACAATCAGTACTGGAAAGTCACCTTAGAACTAGGCTATTTATTCTTGAGATTTTTGCTTTAGAAAAGTAGCAACTGTGCATTTATTCATACCGAATAAAGAGTGATAATATGGTCATAAATGCATTTGTTACTAGTTATTAGTCACAAATTATTGGGAGTGGTAGAAAAGCAGGAAATTAATGATACATATAATAAAACCAAAACTGGAGTCAACAAAATCGGTAAATTTTTGGAAGAAGAATATACTACAAATCCCAAGACAAATCTGTCGCTTGTAGCAATTTTCTACAACTTCATTAATATAGTACATATAACAATATTTAATTTACAAAGAGCCTATTCCACAATGAGAAAGGAAGGTTCACAAAATTTAGATAACTAAAAGCTATTTCCTTGTACAATTTTGAAAATTATACTTTCGTAAATTTTTTAATTTAGAGCAAGAAATTCGCATATATCATTTTATTTTGAGTTGCCTTAAAGTAAATATGCAAATTTCAAATTACTTTCAAATTCTATGAATTTTCTTGTATAATATAGGCAATATTCTATGACCTTTATTATTTCAACCCACTTTTCAGCAATCATATTGCGTGTAGATTGTATGAAAACAGAGTAAATATTAGAAAGCAAGGTATTTGCTTTGGAAAAATGAAAAAAAATTCCTTAAATTGTTATTTTAGCAACAAATTTACAAATGTTACTGTTTATCATATTAGTAGAGAAAATTAGGATAGTTCAGATTACAATTTGTTGCAAAATATTTCAAGAAACTTCTAAATGTGTCTTAACATACCCTTTTTAAAAAAATCTTGCTTTCTACATTTTTACCCACAGCATTTTATGTATCTCCATAAAAATTAACTTCATTTTCGCACGTAATTTTTTAAAAATTTAAACTCGTGAGATCAACCATAGTTTAAACTATTATAAATGTAAACGACGGTTTATTCATGATTTGGTAATATCTGTAACTGTTTAGTAAGGTTAAAATATTAATCTATGGATCATATTTTGAGAGCGACATTGGATGGTCCATGTTCTTTTTCATACTGTTATTCAGTAGTCAAATGATTTTAGTGTTTTTTTAGTAATTTCCTTACAATATAAATAGGTTATAGTATTAATCGAGTAACATTATCACTTAGTAGATTTATGTTATTATTTAAAAGAAATGAATTTGAGAATACGAATGGCGATTATGGTAAAGAAATTGTATTAATATTCGATGGTTTTAACAACAATTTCCAACGTCCACATATCCTTAGATTGCGGATTAATAGTTTTAACCTTTGAAATGATAAAGACCGGTTGCGTTAAAATTTCCATCTCACTTTCAAAACAACTGGGCACTCTCTTTCCTAAACCTGATATTTTATAGTAAGACGTAAACCACGGATATTTTCGTAAAAACTATGTTTGGCTAACGAAATAGGTTATTAACAGAGATTATTTACAATTTTGACGTCTTTTGCCTGCATTCCCGTATAATAAAATAATTAATCAATAAAAATCAGTGTTGCAAGTTAATTAAGTTCTGCTCAGTGGAGGTTTCTGTAATATTTTTACCATTATTATTATAATAATTGATAGGTCAAGTATGCACAGTTGGTTTAAAATGTTATTCATATTCCGGCCCTTAATGATAGTGACCATGACAGATATTTAAAATTCCACAACTCTTTAATTGTACCAACTCCACTTTTTGGATTTATTGTTACAATTAAATGTATTATATCACAATTTGATAGTATAGTAAAATATTCAGAATAATATATAGCTTGATATCATGATTCAACTCTCTTTACAAATATATAACATTACCTATGTAAATATGCTACGCTCGTGCAGCTGATATGAACAACTTTGCCCTGAACAAATGAACGTTTGATAAATAACATATTATTTTACATGCAAATACGACCCTAATATTTATCTCGAATGGCTAAACAATGGAATATGGAAACTAAGGGGAGTGTGTAGAGGAAAGAGATAGTTTTTACGTGTATTAAAAGTGAGATTATATATGGCAATATAGACATATGGCTCTATTCGACTCGCATAAGTTCTTCTTTTAAATTTGGATTTACCGAAATGTTTAACAGCCTATTTATTTTAAAATTATTTTGCTCGTTAAATTTTTACAATGACAAGGAATTCAAATGAAATGATTTGTTCAACGTACCACTTTTCGATACATAAATGAATTTGCAATCTATAAAAATAAGTTTCAACTTACATGAATTGCAAATTTATTTAAACATACTCCCATATATTGTAAAATAGGTGAAGTAATCTGCTAAAATTTTTTCAACCAAAGAATTATTTTGATATTCGATAGTGATAAATATTTTAAGATTTCAATAGTATCTGAGTCAGAAGCAATAACCATGGTATATTTTTCCAACTATATGCGAAGATTTAATTTTTTTTCATTTTGTTTCTAGCTTACCATTTTAATAGATTTATGATTTAATCAGTATATCCATCAGAATTTTTTTGTTTCTTTCTCCATTTTAAACAACCTTCAATTCACACTTTGTTCTAGCAATATCAGATAATATGTATTTTATTTTTGCCATTTGTAATCAAATAAAAGCATTATGATAAAGTACCACACTACGAGATCTTATCCATTGGATAAACCAACTCAAGTAAAACATACTTTTATGATTGCATTGTTTTTTAACATTGTTGTTTCAATTTTAGGTACATTTCCTATTGGAATTAAAACATATTATGCAGTATATTGATTAAGTCTAATTCTGAGAATGATTTAAAAAAAAATTCAAGCAAGGTGTATTTCTACGAGTATGTAACAGATACCGAAATTTTTGATAAAACATTTTTCCAAAGACAATTTTATCTTTATCATAGATAAAAACAATATAAGCCTGTTATCATTAAAACTTTAAGTTTAATAAAAATTAACATTTAAAGGTTCGAGTTAGATGAAGAATATAGATGATTGGAAAGGATAAAAACGCAATAAATCAAAACGATCATACAAAAAAACAATGAAATAACTAAAAAAAGATCAAATCAAAAGGGATCAATGAAAATAACTTAAACTAGGGTTTTTCAGTTCACATTATTTTATATTTTTTTATACTAATCATATTTCCGATTAAAGAAAAAAAATATAAATTTCCTAATATCCTTCAAACAATTATAATTTTCGACCTGTTTATACTCAAAAAGTAACTGTCGACAGCTTGCGCATAACAGGTACTCGTTTCATTCCTAAGTGCCTCAACTTCCCATAATTCGATTATTGAAAGCTTTTACCATCAACCCGCTACACACATTAAAAAGATTGTTATGCTTTGTTAAAACAATTTAATGAATATACAGGTGGCCCGGAATAGCTTTTGGTGCCACCTAAGTTTTAAAAGGGGTTCGTAACATTGTTTAGTATCTATTAAGGTGCTTCGTTTGTTCTAAAAACATCTGCGGTCCCATTTATTAAGGACATTTTGTTATTTAAGGACTTTAAAAGGTGCTTTAATATTATATTCGTTTCGTCGGCGCTATTGTGCAAAGGGTTTTATCTTTTCATTCTCTTTGTTATTCTATTTAACGCAATATTGTTTTCGCAAAACATGTTATGCGTAAATTTGAGTTATGATAACTCGTGAAAAGTATTTGCTACTCTTTTAGCCTTATTATGAACACAATTTATGAATATTCGTATTTAAAAACACAAAATATTATAGTATATCGAGGGTAGTTTGAAATGATATCCTATCCCGTTTTATTCCTTTATAACCAATAATCAGGGATATTTTTTGCAAAATATTTCAAATAATGTTTTCGAATTGGATATTGTTTATGGATCCAACTAAGTATGAATTTAAGTTTGTTCGTTTATTTTAGGCGTTATTTTGGAAAATGATTTTTTTTATATCTTCCAAATAATCTACATTGAAAATAGTAAATAATTTAAATTTCACAACTAAATGGACTAAGTGCTCAAGCATTATTTCTACTTTGTATAAATTTTTTACCACAATCTAAGTTCGCTGTGGGACAATATCTTCAGGTGGTCAATTTTTAAAAATTTTTACAAATTTTTCACCTAGAGATATCATACAACGAAACCTAGGTCGTGGTAAAAAATTTATATAAAGTAGAAATAATACTAGATCACACAGTTTTGTTTCGTCGTTAAAAGTTAAGTCGATTTTTAAAAATCGAATAACCAAATAATATACCCTCATATATTACTTGCCACTTTCTTAATTATTCCTTAATGATATATCGCAAGCTACTCCTTGAGTTTTTGCTGTTTTGAACTAAAATGTTCAAATCTTTACTCACAAACGTATATGAAAGTGTTATTTTCTGAAATATTTGTGTCCAACTTTAGTTATAATTATATTCTCTTTTTATTATCAATTATTTTTTAAATGTAGGACGCTATTTTAAACTTTTTCCATTCTCAGCTATAAGATATACTTTGGTAGTGATAAGTGCACCGTTTGCTTAATTAACTTTTCGACTTCCGCAATATTTTTCGAAAGTAAAAAAGTAAATATTATTAGTAGTTTTTATTTAAAATTTTCATTTCAAATTTATTCTTAATTCGGTATTATTTTTTTGATTTTTTTGAAGCCATTTTGAATAAAAGATATATGCACTGTTAAATACATAGCGTGTATTGGATTATTTTCCGGTATTGTTGGATTTTCAAAGAATTTAAAGCTTCGATGTATGAACATTTATGAAATATTTTACCCTAAATCCAAACTAATCCTAATCCCAAAAAGAGAAAGAAAAAGAAAATGAGAAAAATATTTTAATGCATTCGGACCTGAATTTTTCAACATAAGGATACTGGGCTGGAGCCCAGTATCAACCTTTATTTGAAAAAAGCAATACAAATACGATGAAACACCAATATTTTGAAAATGTTTAAAGGAAAACACATTAAAACAGAATAATTTAAAAAATGTATGTATAGATTATATTCTAATAACAAAAAATTTAACATATTTCTCAATTTAAATCTCAATGTAAATGCATTGAATGTTGTTTCAATTTCCTCAACAATGCCATGTCAAGATTTATTGTTAACAATATTTTTTATATCCAAGTCAAAAAGTTTGATTCTGAAAAAAAATTGTCACAACATATTCTAATTAATATGTTGTGACAGTTTTTTTAATATTTTTTTTCTATATTAAACCTTTATTATTTTTTATGGTGTTTGCTCTTCTATATATAAGGAATGTATGTTTTTAAATATTTGTGTGGATAGAGTAAGTTTATAAATAAGTTTAGGCTCTTCCAGATTACTGAATTAGCATATTTAATCATTATAGTTGACTAAAAGAAATTGTTTATGCAGCAATAAGCGTGAAAGAAATGATCGCATATATCCAATACAGAATCGTAGAAGTTAACAGTATTTATATCTATCTCCTTTCTTTCTATACAAAATCTATATCATTCAATAAATCTACATAATTCATTATACATTTTCTTTCTTTCATATATGGGCGTAATTTAAACAAAACATGCTTTTTACGACGTCGAAACGTTAAAAGTTGAATGCCAATAATTTTTTTTAAGTGACTTATGAACTAAAAGTTATCGAGACATCCATAAGTCAAGAAAACAAGTTTCAATCAAAATATTCATAAATTATGTTCCTTGTAAAAAAGCATGAAAAATTCACGGTACTTTGTTTATTTTTTTTTAATCAACAAAATTTATTTTTAAAGATAAGTTAATAAAATATCGAGTAACATCTTATAACAGAAACCCTTACAGGGTTATTTTGTTTCAATAATAAATGAAAACCTCATTCTTGGAGGAAAAACAAACGGACGCTTTACCGTGATAATGCAACTAAGCATATGTCGCTTCCAATTTTATCGAAACCAGGGCTACGGTCATCTAATGTAAGTGTATTTCTTTAATATAGTTGACATTTAAATACCAAAGTTTAGGCTCGGTGGAAAAGCAGACGCAGTATCCGAAAAAGTGTCCTCGAAATATTTCGAGGTATGGCGAAAAGGCTCATAAGAGTTTTAACACAATGGATAACTATAAAATTTAAGGTTTTATTTGATAAACGTTTAATTAACTTTTATCCACAATAAAATAAATTATGAACACTTGAAATATTTCATTTTTATTAACATATCTAATACTTCATATCCTGACTTCGTTTGTAATCTGATTGTCCTCTACGTGTTTTTTTTATGGCTAGAAATTATTAAGTCTAACATAATTCAATAAGATAAGAAATTAAAATTTTGAAAACAAAATTCGTATTGAAAATATTTGGCTTTAATTTTGTAGAAATTCATTATATATACGGTATAAAAAAAACTTTTATATTCATAAATTCAAAAAGACCCATATAAATTTTAATTTGATAAACATTACCATAGTTTGGCTTAAGCTATGGAAAATTGAGTATGGAAAGTTTATTTTTTTCTTAAGCAGAAAATGTTTATATCAATTTCATAAACCTTGTACTTCTATTTGCTATGCGCAAATGTTATCGTAGACCGTAGTGCAGAACTTATTGAGAAAAACAAAGTTGTCATATAGTGATTCCATATAGCATAAGCCTTACTACCTCCCCGACGAACACTTTACCGACTTCGCGACATTCACTATAACAGGTTGTGTAATTGGGACAAATTTATCGTGAATAATATATCAGTAAACTTTTCTCGTAAAGGCCACCGCCATTCACCCATTAATAAAAATTGGAACAAATTACGTTGATTATTTATATGATTTATTATGAATCTTCTAAAGATATATCTTTGGCTAAATCCCAATAATAAATTTATAATAAACTGTCAAAACTTTTGAAATGTTAAATTCCATATTTAAATATGTAACAAGTAAAAACTTAAGTCCAGAGTCTAAGTTTAGACCGAGCCGACTAATATTCAATATACAGCAAATGGTGTGCTTATCTCATTTATTACCAACAAACATTTCAAGCGGCACACTCGCATTTTTAGAGATTGCCAAATTTGCTTGCCATAACAAATAATAAATATAAAAATAATAAAGAAAAATGGTTTAAAAATACTTTAATTTCCTGTTGGTTGGAATGCAATTGTAAAAAGATAATTTTAATGACTGAAAAATTTAGATTTAATATAATTATGGCGTCACAATATTAGTTCTTTTTTGCTTTGTTACCTTACAGGATTTTGCATGATATCAAAATATATCGGTTTGCCACTTTATATAACATATATTAAATTAAACGAAAATGAGTAAGATTGTATTACGAAATAAGAAGGTCAAACGGTAATGACTTAAAATTTACTCTATTCCGCAAAGAACGTAATTTACAAGATATCATAATGAAAAATTTGTAATTATTCTATAAATTCAGGTATTTTATAACCCTCTAATTACACTACGCATAGTAGATATATGGAAGCGCGTAACCTTCGATGCACGAATCCTTAATGAATTATAGTTGTTACCTGTAGTTCTGATGAGTAAGGCTTCCTAATTAAATCTATATGAATCTAATACCTGTTTTCGATAAGGCGAATTATTAGTAAATTTTTGTAGAATTATAAATATATACTTGTTTTAATAATTTACCTTGAATGGAGAATACAAATGTATGAATTCATTCGTTTTTGAAATAAATTTCTCGATAATTATCCAAGATAGAAATTTTTGTAGAGCTGAGAAACTTGATTATTTCCTATCAATTTTTTTTGATAATTTGTAATATTTTCAAAATTGTGTTATTTTATTTTTATAAAATTAAAACCAGCTCAAATAAAAAGTTTAAAATTTTTTATGAAATTATTCAAGGGAAACGTCACGCTTATCTTGTATTTAATTTTAATCAATTATTTAGACCGTTTTTTTCTAGTGTGTGATGAAATTATTGTACAGATAGACGCTAATATATTAGATAGCGCTTTTTAATACGACCAAAAAGGAAAATAATTACAGTCACCAGATAATAATTAAGGTAAGTGAAGAGTAACCATACCTATCCAAATTTAAGTAAAAAAAAGGAAGAATGAACAGGAAAATCCGAAGCAGTCACCTTATATTAAAATGTGGCTTATATTAAAATTTTTCGAAAATTTTGTGAAATTACATTAATTAATGATAAAATTCTCAGCTGAAAGTTGCAGAAAGTCTTTATATAACGAGAATAATTTATTCTATTAAATCTGTAATACTATTTAGTGTATCGTTCTTAAATGTTATAAAACTATTTCTGAATGAAAAAAATGTTCTTATGTGAACAGACAACTTAAACAAGAACCTGAACTAAAATTGTAATGATTAACTTTAGCGCAAATAATAATTTGACCAAATGTTTTTTATTAAATAAAACGACGTTTGTTATAAGTAAAATATACAACAAAATATGGAAGGAAAGCGATTATTTTACATGAAAAAATTATATAAAATATAAAATTATATAATGCCTTTTTAAAATAAAAGTTTTTACATTATTTTTTATTTATTTATAGTCGTTGATAACAGCAATCACTGAATGTTCAAATACGAATTATATATATATATATATATATATATATATATATATATATATGTATATATATATATATATATATATATATATATATTTATACATATATGTGTGTATATATACATATATAAACCAAAAATCAAAATTTCAACTAAGCGAAAAGTTATGTATGCGAGGGAAATTCATTATTGACGAAAAAATGGAAAAAGTTGACTGTGACTATTCCGTCAAAAGCATCAAGCATGACAACTCCCTGTGAAAGTATTGAGATAAAATATTATTCAATATTTTTTTCATATGTATTTTCCGAATCAGTTTTTCACCAGATCTAAGGGGAACAGAAGGGTCGACACATATGACATTATTATCGACGTCTTTAAGACGTTGCCACACTACTCATAATAATATAAATATCATTCCATATTTATTCTCTTATCAGTTTATACAGGGGATTGGACTAACTGTAAGTATATATAATACTATAGTTCAAAATTCCAAAATAATCTAAAACCAAATTTTTTCAATAACCGAGAAAAGATTACTGTTTCTTTATTTAGTTCAACACATGACCTGTCAAGGAAATGAAACGGTTTTCGTGTCGTAGGATTAGGTTAAGAGGATATATATGATATAATACAATGTGAAAAGAAAATTTCATAAATAATTTTAAGTACTTTTTATACCTATAACCGAATAGGTTTCAGGTCAATTAATTGATTTGCAAAATTACATATGGATAAGTATATATATATATATATATATATATATATATATATATGTGTGTGTGTGTATATATATATATATATAAATATATATAATATGTATTTGGACAAATACAATTAGTACTCGAATAATTTTCTTAATAATTGCAAAATATATTTTGGAATATAATTTTTTTTTGTTATCATTTATTATAATTGATAATTTGTAAGTAAAACACTCACGAACAATTATAAAATATAATCGATAATCAATGATAAACGAGAGCGAAAAAAAATTAAGAAATGGTGTAAAAACACGAAGCGTGGCTTGTAAATAATTTAAGGATGCAATATTCTGAAAATTGTTTTATCGTTTTATGCTATTTACTTATTATAGAGAAAGTGCTTTATATTGTAGGGAGTCTTCTAAATAATTCAGTTTGTTTCTTCTCTCATATTTTCATTTATATGATTTTATTGCTTCTGATATTTAAAGAAGAAAACGAGTTTAGACTCAAGTTATTTCAATTTGTTTTCTGAACGGCATAACTTTTTTTGTATTTCACATTCATAATATTTTTAATGTCTCTTTTTTTTAAATTGGTTTAGTGCTAATAGTACTTCAACCGGTGACAATTAAAAAAAAAGGTTTCCTGAGACGAATATGTCAGATGTCAAAGAGGCCAATAATATATTTACATCAAATAATATTAATATTTTAAATAAATCACCAAGACTGTAAGTATCTGTACTTTATAATAATGTTTAAATTGGAAATGTTTATTTAGTCGATTGTTCGCACTTAGCTCTGGAAAAGCAGCCTAATTTTACGAATATTTTTGTTTATTAGCAAGCCTTATTTTGGGGAGTATTATAAGCTTTAACTTTTCATAACGTTACGTTGCCTAGAAGTAGAGCACTGCGGAAATATATAATAGTGTATGAAGTCAAAAGGTTTTAAGCTTACTTATTAGTCCGCACTAAACTGTGCATTTATATATACGATTCAAAAAAATATTTTATGCATTAGAAAGTTGTATGTGCTTGAGAAAGATTTACGAGGCAGAGTAGTGATAAAAATGTAACTGAAGTCCGCGGATACTGTTTAAATTGTGGAAGAGGAAGCTCCAACTTACTTGATAATTAATTATCCGGAATGTTTCCTTCGATATGAGTGTTGCATTTGATGTAGTTTGGCGGATTGAATGGAAGCATTAGGTGACCGTGGGAGAAAGAGTAGCACACTAAGGTAGCAAAATTAGTATATAATAATTAAAAAACAGCAATTGCAATAGCTAGTGAGAAAGGCGAAATAATATAATTATGGATTTCCTCTAGTGTTTATATTGTTAAGGAAAAAAATATAATTAGAAACAATTTAGGCACTATACAAATTTCACCTTTAAACTATCCAAAAACCCGTTTTTGAATTAGCTCACTGGTTTGTAGAAAAAATTTCGTGAAACTATATTCATAAATACTAAGAAATATGGCAGTTCCATCAAAAAATGCTTACTCATGATATGATATCTCCATGTAGAAATTTGATTTCCGGTTAATTTTTTTTGTACCTTATTCACGTATATAATTTAGATGTTATCACCTATGCTATATGAAAATTGATATGTGCTAATTAATTAATAAGCGAGGTTTTTGTTAAGGAATGCGTCAAAATATAGGATCAAATATAATAAGTGCTCTGGGCATATAGGTCGAAATTGAATTTGATATATTTTTAACATTTTCAGTAAGCGAAGAAGAATAAAAATATATCGGCCAAAAATTTGAAATTTACCTCAAAGCTATAAATGTTTAAGTCATTGATGATTTACCGATAACCGCTGGTACCTTCAAATTTAGATTTTTAAGTGTTCACAATTAAAAAAAAAACTACGTGATGTAGTATTATTTCTACCAAAGATAGTAGAAATAATACTACATCACGTAGTTTCATTTAATTGTGAATAATGAATTTCTACAAAATTAACCCCAAATATATTCAATTTTTAAGTGTTATTTGATATTAAAAGTAGCATACTTTGTTATGTGGAAGCAATGTTTGCAGTTACGTACAATTAAATTTCAATATTAGACAGCTAGCCCTTTATACAGGTGAAATTAATATTTTTCGTATAAAAATTGCTGCTAATAGTTGCTTTATCCATAAATTGGTGATATAGAAAATAATTTGTTTGAGATTTTCATAAAATTATACAAGAAATAACATATGTCATATTTAGTGTACGTGTTTTCATTATATTTTGTTTATCTGAAATAGCCATCAATTCGCACTACGTGCATTATTACGCGTTATTAACAAACACAAACTATTCGTTGATGAGATTTAATTTGTTTGTACAGAAAATTTAATAATACGACCCATCTCTAAAGTAAGACAAACCTCGGTTCAATATGTATTCGATTTGTGAGACTCAACCCTATTATTCAGTAATTTTCACACTGTTTAAATTACTGTAAAGTTTTTTTACAAAATTATCAATAATTATCATAAGAAAAAATATTATCAAAATAAGATATTAATTTTAACGAAATACTTATGGATATATAATATAATACATGAAGTTCTCACGGTTATCAAAGTGCTTGCAATATAAAACTTGGCGTAACGCCCAATTTTGATTAGAACATGCAGATATAGTAGAATTAACTTACGTAATTCTGAATACATTATATTTTAATTGCTTTACTTTCGTCACATATTCTTATGAAGCAATTTGAATTGAGTAAAACGGGAGTAAAATTTTTGTTTCAAAACAAAAAAAAAATATTTTATTTCCTTTCTATTTAACATTTTATAATACTTGTATTGAAATAATTTTGAAAAAAATAATTGATTAACTTTACTTACAGCCGATATGGTAATTTCGATCTCAGTGTGACCTTGCCTTGTTGGCGTTCGTATTCGCAACACCACGTGCGTGTGACTCGCAATATTGTACCTTTATCTCTCTTTATCGCGAGCGCCAGCTTCTCCACCCTTTCCAGCTTCTCCACCTTCCACTCTTTCAGCAACCTTTTTTCAATTTCTCATTATTATGGTATAAACAAAGTTGCCATCACCCTTAAAATTTACTGACTGAACTATTTAACTCTGATTACTCACCACTAATTCGAGCAGCAACGTTCAATGATATGTTAAAATCGCTTTTACACCTCATATAGTTTGATAGTGATGTTTTTCGTCCTACGATTTTTCAAATGATAATGCATCAGTTACATACGATGTTTTGACCATATACACACCTAATTTGTATAAGAATAAACCACGTCAAATTATTGCCGTTGATTAGCAGCTCCGTTATTCATTATCGTAGGCAGAATCGGTTTAAATTTGATGAACCCAGACTATTTTAGTCTGAGCTTGTGATTCTAATAAACCGTATCTTCCAGACGGAAAAAACTGGAAAAGAAATCAATCGCAGGAGAAGAAAGCTTAATTTTTAATTGCATGTATTATGTAATTAAAAGGACTAGAGTCATGATAATATGATCATCAAAATACATGTAACCAATTATCAACATTATTCGTCAGTTATGGTTACTAGTAATGAAGTCATAAAGAAATAATAATTATGATAAATCCAAAAATTCAGTCAAAAACCAGGGTAAATTATTGGGAGAATATATCACAAATCGCAAGAACTATTTAGGGTCTGTATCAGTTGTTTTTTTTACAACGTCCACATTATTGTGTCTTTAGGAGTAGGTGTCTGTAATGGGATGTAATCGGAGAGTTAATTTAATTTGATGACTGAGAGCTATTTCCTTAGACACTTTTGAAATTACCTCCTAATTTAGAAAAATAATTTCATATTCAATCTTTTCGTTTAAGCTGCCTACAAAATTAATGGACAATTTTTAACTTAGTATGGCCCAAATCCATGAATCGTCTTGGAGTGTGAACAATTTTCTTCGACTGTTATCATTTCGAGCTCCTTTTGAGCAATCTTATTGTTTAAAGGTTGTGAGAAAGCAGAGCATCTATATTAAAAGACAGAGTATCTGCTATCAAAAAGTAAGACTTTCTAAAATTGTCGTTTTTTAAATTACCACGTACTCATAAATAATATTGTTTATTATATAATATATGAAATTAAGATCGTTTCGATTGTACGTTCTGCAAGATATTTTAGAACATTTTAAATATAACATGCTCTATAAAATACTTCTCGATTTTCGCTCACAGAACTAATGGTTTCTTCTTAAAAATTCTTTTCAGTTTAACATATAATTTTTGAACATTTTCTTTTGCCTAAAGCCCGTGAGGTCAACCAGAGACTAAAACATCAAGCAGTTTAAACGACGGTCTATTCATAATTTTGTCAGATCAATAACGGTTAAACTCACATAAAGGTTTCAATTCTAGATTATTTTTTAGGAGCGATACGGGGATGTTTCATGCTCCTCTTCGAAAGTTAACTGCAGCAATATTATTATTAGTCATATGTTTTCAGTGGTTGTTAAAAAATATCTTTAAAATAGTAATGGATTCTAATATTAATCGAGTTCCTCCGATTAATATTATAATCGATTTTCTCCGTATTATTTTGATTAATTAATAACATAATATTATTAGTCATGTTATTAATTATTCAAAATGATATGGGAACTCGATTGGCGATTGTACGATTGGCGATAGAAATAATATTATTATTTCCTGTTCTTAGCAATAATTTCCAATGCCCATAAATTTTTAGCGAACGGTTTAAAAATGTTATCTTCCGGAATTATAAAGATCACTAAGGTTATTAACACAGATTATTAAAAATGTGGTCATGTATGTAACAAATCTTTGATCTTGCAAGTTACAAACAAAGTTAATTAAGTATAGCCAAACAGAAATTACTGTAGTTCTTAAATTCAATTTCGATGAAATGAATAGATTAATTGTACACTTTTGGCTTAAACTGTGATTGATATTCCGGCCCTTAATAATATTGACCATGGAAACTTTTTCACATGATGATTATGAAAAACACTACTTTTTGAAATGTGCATAATGTCATCTTCATAAAAATGTACAGCTCGATATGATGATGTAACTATCTCGGTAAATATGTAGCAAACCTTATTTAAATATGTTACGCCCCTATGACATCAATAACTATATCCCAACCGGATAAAACTACGATACATGGCATGCTATTATATATATACATATATATATATATATATATATATATATATATATATGTATGTAGCTGCTTGCGATTAATGTTTTTCCCTACTGTTCATAGATCGCCATTGTAATGGATTTAAAATTTGTACAATTTATCCATTGCATAATTTTTTTCATATATGTTTTTTTTTAATCTTCATTCCATACTTTGTCTAGTAAAGTGAGGCAATGTTAATTTTACAACCAACATTAATAACAATATGCAAACTTAATGCCAAAATAAATTTCTTATTAATTATATTCCATTTGAATTTAAACTCTGTTCAATGGACAACATTACATATGCGTTGCGAGATTTTGTTAACTAGATTAAGCTATTTATCTAAAACATACTTTTTTATTGTATTTTTCTTAATAATTCCTTTAATATTGCTTTCATTTCTGAAAGTATTATTACGTGCTCAATTATTTTTAAAAATTGAGAATTATTTAAAAATATTCAAAGCACAAAATACATCTATCATACTGGACCCGAAACTTTTGATAAAATATTTTTCAAATCATAAACTTATTTTCATTACACCATGTATATACCATACACAAAAACAATATGAGGCTGTTATTATTAAAATATTAAGTTTCAATAAAAATTATCTTAAGTTCAAAATTTTGTACAGAAGATATAAAAATATTAAACGAAAAAGATCACACAGATCATAGAGTGATGAAGAAAACGTTAAAATAAAAAAACAATAGCAAAAATTGAGTCAAAGAGATAAATGAATATAACGTGTACTAGGGTTTTTCAGTCTATACAATTTTTTAATTTTTTATATTTATTAAATTTTAGAGTATATAAAATAGAAGAAAAGTGTAAATTTTACCACTTTTTTACACCTAACATGTAACCATCGAAACCTTGCGCCTATTAGGTACTCGTTTCAAGCTAAGTTCCTCGACTGCCACTCGATTATTGGAAGCTTTTACCGACAAGCTTTGAAGCTTTTACCGTTACACACATTAGCAGACTGATGTACTTTGTTAAAATAATCAATGAATATATAGTTAGCCCGGTACAACTTTTGGCACCACCTAAGTCTTAAAAGGGGTTCGTAACACTGTTTAGCATCCATTAAGTTGCTTTGTTTATTCTGAAGATATTTGTGGTTTTCTTTATTAAGAACCTTTTTCTTATTTAAGAACGTTAAAAGTGCTTTTAATATCATATTAATTTCGTTGGCGCTATTATCGAAAAAGTTTAATATTCATTCACCTTGTAATTCTGTTTTACGCGTGGTTTGTGCCGTAAAACGTGTTATGCGCGAATTCTCTTTATGTTAACTCACAAAAGCTAACTGCCATCCTTTGAGCCTCATTATGAAATTAACTTATAAATATTCGTATTTAAAATCCCAAAATAATATAAGCACACCGAATATGGTTTGAAATCATTTCCAATACTATTTTATTATATTGTAAACCAGTAATCAGGAATTTTCTTTTCCCAAACCATCTGAATAATTTTTTTAATATTTTATATACTTTATGAATCTAACCAAGAATAAATTTAGGTTAGTACAGCAATACTGCTTGAGCCATCGCTACAGAAAATTATTTTTATTTACTATCTCGGAAATGATACAAATTACGTCGAAATATTAGATATTTTTCAGCGCACAAAAATCTTCAAATATTTTGTTTTTCTGTAGATATTGATTTTGAAATTTCAGTTCCCAACTGGTTCAAGCCAATAAAGATCGTATCTATGACCCATAACTTTAAACAAAATATTTTCAGACCATGTTATTCTGGAGTAACGTGTTCTACGTAAAACTTCTAAATAATTTTATGCTCTATAAAAAGTACTCTAATTGCCATAAGTACATCTGTTTCCGAGATATTTAATAAGAAACCCTTTTTAAAATAGCGCCTAAAGCACTAGTGATTTTTTTTCAAATCATTTTCTGATGGTTTGATTCACATTTTCACGGCAATTAATATATCGTATATTCTAAAATAAATATTGTAGACATATCCTAAGGTATAAAATTCTCAAACAGTTATCTTTCGATGAAAATTACCATTTCTGTAACTGCAGATCCTAAAAGTTTTAAATATCAATAGCTCAAGAAAGTTTAAGATATATTGACTTAGAGTAATTTGTTTTGCATATGACTTCTGTTGTCTTTTATGCTCTATCAAATAAGTCAACTTATTGTGATGGGTTTATCTGAACTTGAATCAGAATTATTTTCTAAAATAGCATTTGATAAGTAAATATTTATTTTCTTTAGTATATTTTCGAATATCGTAGTTTAAATTTTCACGACAATAAATGGACCACAGAACCAAAACCTTATTGCTAAGAATACCGCAAAAGTTCTATTTTTATTTTTTATTATGTTTATGAAATCTAATAAAACAACTATCCTTAAATTATATTTTGTATGTATCTAATTAGGTGAAATAAATAATTTACATTAAAATAATAACTATTTTAATGAAAGGAAAAAGGATTGCATAAAAAGAAATTATAAATTTTATGTTTTACAGCTTTTGTCAATGATCAGCTTTTCTTCAGGCTAAGAATACTTATCGAATCGTTTTTACATTATATTTAATATTAGGCACGTTTAAGATATTTAAACAATTCATAATTTTAAACGTTATTCCAATTAAACGAAAACGCTTAGAAACTTTTAATTTTTTTCAAAAATAATTTTTGATCTACAATTTACATATGCGTATACAATTTTACAATAGCTGAAATATCTACAAAGGTGGTTGTAACTATTTCGTCAAAGGTATAAAGCGTGATAATTCTCTGTGAAAAGCGTTGAGATAAAATATTATTCAATAATTTTGATATTTTCCGAAGGAGTTTTCATGCCGCATCAAGGGGGAACATAAGATTCGACATATGTGATATTTATTTTCGTCGTCTTTAGGACGTAGCTACACTACTTTTAATCATTTAAATAGAAACCTACGTAAGTATACTCTAGTCTAGTTTAAGTAGACGTCATCATATATAGCAAAATTCTAAAACAACTATTACCTAAGTGATTTTTTTTTAATAATCGGGACAATTCCACTTTTCTTTATTGAAATTAATATGTGTGATAAGACAAGGCAATGAAACCGTCTTCGTTTCGTTCTGATAAATTTAGGGATCCACATGATAAATAATATTGATATGAAACCTATATTGGTATATGTTACAACATATATCCGAATAGGTTTCATTTAACGTTAATTGCGAAATTTATTCAGGGATTTAGAATGCTTTGCTACTAAATGGAAAAGCATATTTTCCTATAAGAAACTTTATTAAAACTGAGGTACATTCCTAGATATATATAGATATATTTCCTATTAGATAACTTTATTATAACTGAGATATTTAAAGAAGGAAACAATTTTAATACTAACCTAGCCACAAGATTTTTCTTGCTTTTAAAATTCACTCTATTCTTTGTGATTGATTCTTAACTTTTGGTGTGTACATTTGGAGGTGGTGTTGTGAAGGTCATTAAAATGAATAACATTCGTACAGCAAATAACATTGTGGCTTTTAATAAACAACCAATGCTATATATTTTCTGAAAAGAGAAATACATGTAATATTTACTAATACATAGAGTGGAAAATATTTATATTCAATACTGATATGCAAAGGGAATTGTTTTTTTGCTTGTTTGACTGTTTGCGCTAATGTCTTGAAACGCATAATGAATTAAAAACATTTTTGTCTATTAAAAAAGCGAATAATTTGAGTAATATTATGGGCAATAATATATCATCATTCTGCAGTTCCTAGGAACAGGGTGCTACAGTAGTATATAATAGTGCATAAAGCAGAAACGTTTCTTAGCTTGTTTGTTTATTCGCAATAATCTCTGCAATCACACACACGATGCCAAACATATTTTTTTTGTTAAAAATCCGTATGGGCTTAAAAAAGATTTATAGGAACAGGACAATGAAAAAACTGTAACACAATTCCAGACACTGTAATAAAATTAAAAGGATATTTTTCTCGGTAACATATTTACACAACATTAAGGGTATCTGATAGTTATAACAAGGTTATACCACTAATTATATATATCTTCCGTTTTTTTAAATTATTTTTTCATATATATATATATATATATATATATATATATATATATGTATATATATATATATATATATATATATATATATGTATATATATACATATATATATATATACATACATATGTAGAGACATTAATAATGAAGAAAAAATAGATAAATAGACATAAAAGAGACACCAACGTTAATATATTAAATGAACAACTAAATATAATATTATCAACTATACTTAATACTTTCTAGACATAATATAGTAAGACAACATTGATACTGCAGTATAGTTAAATTTTTTTCAGACCGGCTACACATGCAAATAAAAAATAATAATTATTATAATTTTAATTACTAAAATATAAAAAATATATTTATATACGTATATAAAGTAAATAAATAAAACAGAAGATTTGTATAATTAGTGGTATAAATTTGTTCCAACTATCAGATAACCTTAATATTGTGCAAGATATATTACTGAGAATAATATCCAATTAATATTATTACATACACTTTTGCATTGCGTAAACTCGTAGAATAACATCAATTTAAATTATTATCCTCACTAAAATACTTGCATATTGCATAAGTTTTCAAAGTATGTTTAACAAAAACTGTACCGCTCCCCTACGGTAAACTCACTAATATAAGCAGTGGGAAAACCCGCACAAACCCGGCTTAACTATTGTTTTGTGTAAAATATAAATGTTGGAAGTTCCTAATAGTTATTTTTTGCTAATAGCCCACCTGAAGATGTTGTAATACAACGAAACCTAGGTCGTGGTAAAGAACTTAAAGAAAGTAGAAATAATACTACATCACTTAGTTTAATTTAATTGTGAATAATACATTTCTATAATACTAACACCAACTATATTTAATATTTGTTTGAAGTTTCAATAAACAGTACACTCCATGTAAACTGCAAAAGAAATAAATTATTATTAAAACAAACAAACAATTTAAACGAAATGTTTATGAAATATACGAATACACAATATGAAGCTCGAATATCCTTGTCACGGTAATATGTTGAAACAATTTTTGGCGTCATCCATGCAAAGAAAGTGGAAATGGTGTACAAATTTCTGAATATATTTTAATTTCAATAAAATGAATAAAAGTTTAACTTCAAAAACAACTTTTATAATCTTTCTATTTTAAATTCTTTAATCCCTATATCGGAATAATTTTGAGAAAATTACATGAATTCTACTTACAGTAATGGTAATTTTAATCTCAGTGTGACCTTCCCCTAGCAATTTTAACATACGCGACCCCACGTGCGTGCGACTTGCGATATGATACTTTCCCTATCGCAAGCGTGTCTCACCGTACTTATAAAGTACGCTCTTTCGAGCAAGGCATATTGTGTGACGATGTACCATAAGCGGGCACTATTTTCTGCCATGTATTTCAAATACCTGATAGTGAGACTGTGTAGTGACATACGTAAGCATTTTTTTAATAAAAATTTAAATTTCGTTCTTGAAAAATCAAAGTTTTTAATGAGATTATATTAAGTTTCTATTAAGTTTTTACTATTGCAAACTTTTGTTTGATTTACTTTATATCGATAAGTAAATTTTAATGCAGTAATAATATAAGGATTTTAAGGGAATAAGTCAAACTTCAAACGATTTCAATTTATCTCTATTTCTGTATCGGCATGCAACGAAATAGGTTACGAAACGATAGGTTACGAAACGATAGGTTACGAAAATTACATTGATTGTGATTATGCCAACTAAATTAAACATAAAATGGATTATTTACTATATTAGCCGAACATAACTAGTAGTTAATAATTTGTTTGTTAATTAGAGTCCTGATACTTGTGTGTCTTTTAACTTTTATTTGAGTTACAAAATGCACACTTTCATCCCTTTCACGAGGTACTCAGGTACGTACACACAGTTAAAATGTAATATGAAGATTAAAATTCCATTTATGTATCATTCCTTCTTTGATTATTATTATTTTATTTACTTTAAACGGGGTTATAGCCTTGCAGTGGAAAAGTGGAATGGGGTTCTTTATTATTGGTAGTACGACGCATAAGAGGTGGACTCAGTGGATTGGGAATTTTGCTTGTTGCTGGAATTTTAGGGTGTATATTTGTTGAATATAGAGCAGAACGTTTTTATTAGGAGATTGCATTTAAAATGGACAGAAAAAATTCAAATAAAAGTCTTAAAGGGGAATTTGCTGAAAAACTTATGGCACAATATGGGACTAGTCGCCAGGTTGATTCACTTTCAGGAAAAGTATAAATTGAAATATTCTTCGTCAATGGGGAAAGGCTGCATTTTTAGCAAACTTTGTACCTCGATGGAAATATTTAAAAATATTTGATTAGATTAGGGACGATAAATTTTTCCTATTTCCCTATTAAAAAGGGAAAACTTTTATTGACATCTAAAACAACAAATTAATGGAAAATGGTCCAGCTACTAGCATAGGATCATAAATTAATTTAAAAATTTAACAAAATCAGTTGCTACTTTTCTAAACAAAAATTTTTGGGTTTAGAAAAGTAGCAACTGCGTATTTTTACATACCTAAAACAGAATGATAATATGGTCATAAATGCAGTAGTCACCATTTTTTACATTGGTTACCAGTTACCGTAACTAGTAGTAAAGCTGGAAATAAATAATAATTATAATTGAACCAAAATTTAATTGACGAACATAAATAACATTTTGGAAAAATTTACTATAAATCCCAAGACAAATCTGTGGCCTGTAACGTTTTTTTTTAAACTTCATTATTGTTTTAGATTTGGAAGCACATGGCACTTACAAAGATCATATTCCAAGAGGAGAACAGAAGGTTAATTTAACTTAATTAATTGAAATCTGTTTTTTATACTCTGAAAATACCTCTTAATTTAGAATAATAAATTTGTATTTAACATTTTCGTCTAAGTTGCTCCACTTTTCCACTCCTGTGAAAAACAGACAATTTGCTCCTACTTTTATCAATATAATCCCTTTTCCTTCAATCTTATTACATAAAGTAGAGATGGAAGCAGAGGAGCTGTATTAGAAAGCAGAATACTTAATGTAAAATGTAGAATAATAGAATAGAATACAATTTTTTTTATAAATTTTATTTCTGAAATTACCACGAACGAACAAACTCAGAAATGTAACTCTTACTTATATTAATTAGGTAAAATCAAGTTAGTTTAGATTGTGTTTGCTGCAACATTGTGACCTTTTAGATATTTAAAAATTTTAAGCTCGTGAAACCGATCAAAATGTTATTAACCAATAGAGTTTAAACGACAGTTTATTCAGTTTTGTCAGGTTGACGGCTTAAGTTCGTTAAAAGTTTAATCACCCGATTATGTTTACAAGGGATACTAGACGGTTCATGCTGTACTTCGGGCATCTTGCTACCCGGCTGTTATTTTATTTACTATCCTGTCATTTTTCCGTCCATTGGTTTAGTAGTCATATGATTTCAGTAGTTTTTTATACGTAATTATGCTACGCTCGTACGGCTGGTATTAATAACTTTATCCTTAATGAATGAACGTTTGATAAATGGCATACTAATTTATATTAAAACACAACGCCTATATTCGTCTCGCGGCCAAATAATGAAATATAAAGAATCAAGGGTTCCTGGAGAAGAAATAGAAAGTTTGAAAGTGAGAAGGAATATGGTGATTTAAACGCTTGGTTCTATTCACCTGGTAAGAGTTTTATGCGAATTTGGTTGGGATGATTATGCTTCTTAAGTTCTTAAAAAGACAAAAAATTAAAATAAATGTCTTAATTGAACGCATATCTTTCCGACATTATACGTATTTTTATTTTACTTATATTTAATATAACATTCAAAATATTTTAAATTATTTACTAAAGTTTTTTCAAAAGAATTTTTTTGATAAACAGAAATATTTTTTATACTCCATTAGACTGAATCAGCAGAAATATACTTCATATGTCTGTTCAACTGCAGTTAAATGCATGGAAACATTCAACTTTTTCCCCTCTGATTTACGATTCATCATTTTAATAGAAGTCTGTAGTGTAATTCTGAGAATTATTAAAAAGATTTAAACACAATGCACTTCTATCAAACAAGTATCGACACTTTTGATCGATCATTTTTCTAATGAAAACTTTATCTTTATTACATCAGGAATGTAATAGATGAAATGAATGCAAGCACATCGTTAAAAAAAATTATTTTAACAAAAATTGATGTCTAATATTTCAAGCCTGATGAAACAAATATATTAATGGGAAAGGAAGAATGACAAATAAATTAAAATAATCATAAAGAAAGGCCGTCAAATAAAAATAAAAAAACAATAAAAAGGATCAGTAAAAATGGATCGATGAAATTAAGAAAAATATAGACTTTTAGAATTTTTCAGTCTATCGAATTTTATTATATTTACACTTATTATGTTTTATATTTAAATTAGGAGTTAATACATATTTAGATTAGGATTTAATACAATATACAGTAATATCTTATAACATCAACCCTATAAAGTTATCTTGTTTCGATAATACAAGAAACGCTCATTTTTGGCCAAGGAAGAAAAGGACACTTCATAATGATAATATAACCGAGCATATGTCACTTTTAATTTTTAACGGAAAACAGGACTGCGGTTGTGCTTTCCTTTAATATATATATTGGATATTTAAGTGCCAATATTTTAGCTCAGTGAAAAAGGAGAACGATACCTAAGAGGCGCGGTAACCAGAAAGATATATCCTAGAAATAATTCAAAGAACAGAAAAAAGGCTCATAACGATTTTAACACCATAGTTAACCTTATAGTTTAAAATTTAATCTGATAGATATTTCATTATTTTTTTCTCAAACAATTTTAAACGCTTAAAAACATTTTATTTTATGTAAGATTTCTAATATTTGTATGTCCTAACTTTGTGTGTAATCTGATTATTCTCTGTGTTTTCATCTTTGAAAATTAATAATAATAACATAATTCTGTAAGCAAGCTTATATATGTCACTAGCGATCTCCAGCTACGCACTGGTAGGCAAAAAACACGGGACGTGCCTGCAAAGGAATATCAACACATACAACTTTTCTTACTTTAAACATCATAATAAGTTTTAAACTTTTTGTTAGAAATATAGGGCATGAAAGAAATATTTGGCATTTATTAATTTATAAAGATAAACAAATATTTGATAACCATTAAGGCGGCTCTACGTGAACTCTAAAAATTGCAGTTAAAAACTTAAATTTTTAAGCAGTAAAATATTTATAGATTTTTATGCTTTATCCATAACTAGTTTACTGCTATAGCATATGTTTGTAGTAATACAGATATTTTATAGATATATGCTATTGAGAACTATTTTTTAGAACATTTCGCGAAAAGTAATTCCATATATCTCATTATTTAAAAAGCCCACAAGTATATTGTTGGGTAATTAATTATCATTGGTTGGGTAATTATCACAAAATATTCACGAATTATACATTTCTAAATTTGTCTCCTAAATGGCACCACTGTTTACCTATTAATGTATACCAGAACAAAATCCGGTCAGTAGTTACTAAGAAAATAGCCTACACACAGACAAATAGAGGCTTGTAGTGACTGTGTTTTGAAATATGTACAATTAAGTTAAAAATTACACTTAGTAAATTTCCGTCCTTCTTTTATTTTTTTTTGGAACCTTAGTCTTTTGACCTTTTATTTATCAAATACCTTGTTTATTATTTACGTTTTAAAGTACTGTCTTTGCATTTGATGCATTGTATAATATTAAAAGTTACTGGGTTAATATTAGCTCTACGGGATTAAGTTCGAAATAAGGGAATTAAATTGCACTTGCAAAGCTTTTGAGAAAATAATGAAGATATTGATATAAGTAAGTGAATAAGTGTATAAATTTTTCATTAAGTCTATTACAAGTAGAAATAGAAGATCAAAGTTTAGATTTTTATCGCCAACTAACATCTAAGATATCACAAATTATGTGACTACCTCTGATTAGTTATAGCTAACAAACGTTTTGATCGGCATATACCTTTATGACACAGAGTAAAATTTGTTTTTCCAGGTACGACATTATGAAGAAAAACTATTAGAAATTATTTGAATCCTGAATTTCTTTTTGTTTTCTTACGTTATATGCACTTGCCTAAATATCTTAGTTTGCAATTTATTTTATTTGAAATAAAAAGGAAAAATTAAAATATTATATTTGGGCATAAGGAAATTAAACGCTAAAGATATATATCATGTACGCTGTTTGTCGACAATTTGCTCTAAATTATAAAACATTATACTAGACAAGTGGTAATTATATTATGTTTTCCTTAATTTGTCTTTTATCTTAACTACTATTTAAATCTTCATGTGTCTAATGTCTATTTTCCGTACGGTTCATTATTTGTTTAAAGTAACCGCATAACAAAATAAAATATAAAATAAATACTTATTTCAATAATTTACATTAAAGCAGAGAATGCCGATTAGTAAATTCATTTGTTTCTCAATAGAGAAAATTCTTTTAGAGTTGAGAAACATAATTATTTTTATTTGTTTTACAATTTGTCTTGTTTCTCTTAAGTTTTATTATATTATGTTACACAGCGGCAACCAGCACAAATACAAATTTAATAGTTATCAGTGATTTAGACCATCTTTGACAAATTTTTGCTTAGATAGATTATGACGTGCTATATGATAAGCATAAGGAGACCTATAATAATACGTAACCCCATTTTTAATACAGCTCCCACAGACAAAGACGACAATAAAATCAGTTACCAGAAAATAATTTATTGAAATCAAAAGTAAGCATACTTATTCAAATATGACTTTACTTATGGCGTAAAAAATTAAGACTAGAAGAAGTAGGAAAATCGGAAGAATCAGTTGATAACAAAAAAAATTTAACCAAAATTTTAGAAAATGTTTGTTAAAAACTGATTAATTTTAAGCATATTTTGTGAAATATTGATTAAATTCGTTGGTGAAACTTATGAAAAATGTTTGTTACAAACTGATTAATTTTAAGCATATTTTGTGAAATATTGATTAAATTCGTAGGTGAAACTTATGAAAAATGTTTGTTACAAACCGATAAATTTTAAGCATATTTTGTGAAATATTGATTAAATTCGTAGGTGAAACTTACGAAAAATGTTTGTTACAAACTGATTAATTTTAAGCATATTTTGTGAAATATTGATTAAATTCGTAGGTGAAACTTACGAAAAATGTTTGTTACAAACTGATTAATTTTAAGCATATTTTGTGAAATATTGATTAAATTCGTAGTTGAAACTTATGAAAAATGTTTGTTACAAACTGATTAATTTTAAGCATATTTTGTGAAATATTGATTAAATTCGTAGGTGAAACTTACGAAAAATATTTGTTACAAACTGATTAATTTTAAGCATATTTTGTGAAATATTGATTAAATTCGTAGGTGAAACTTATGAAAAATGTTTGTTACAAACTGATTAATTTTAAGCATATTTTGTGAAATATTGATTAAATTCGTAGGTGAAACTTACGAAAAATGTTTGTTACAAACTGATTAATTTTAAGCATATTTTGTGAAATATTGATTAAATTCGTAGGTGAAACTTATGAAAAATGTTTGTTACAAACTGATTAATTTTAAGCATATTTTGTGAAATATTGATTAAATTCGTAGGTGAAACTTACGAAGAGGTTTCAAGAAATGACGATAATTTACTGAATACAAAACTCCTATGCTAACTAGTTTTCTACTCTGTCCTTATTTGAAAAGACAATTTACACATGAACCTCAACTAACATTACAACAAATATCTTAGCGTAAGTGGAAATTTCATTGCATGGATTTATTAAATCAAAATATATATATATATATATATATATATATATATATATATATATATATATATATATATATATATATTAGGGTGTCCCTTATTTTTCAAAGTTTTTATTTTGTAACGCATACCTTCTAATTTTTTCATTTGGCCATAAAACACTCGAAAATAAATATTTAACTTATGTGAAGCACCGCAACCCGTGCCGAGTTGAGCGCGAAACATGTTCATACAAGTAACGCGGATGACCGGCGCGTACTCGCTCTTGTAGTCATTTGTTTCCGAGTTTTCACCGGCGTATCGCTTAATTTAAAATGGAAATTGTTTATATTAGTTTTTATTTAATTGCTATTTTTCGTAAAAATAATTACTAAATATGCAAATACGACTTATATACAGGTATAAAAATAAACCCAAAGAAATTAAAATTTATTGTCAGCTGTTCCTTCATAGTTTGTATCACATCGTCGTTTTTATTAATTTAATGATAAGTGCACCAAAATATTTTAAAACCTTTTCGGTTTTCCAATATCCTTTTTTAGGTTTTCTTATAATTCGACAAAAAAATAAGAAGCTTACACTTTTAAAGTAAATTCACGCCCTACAATTCATATATGCGTGAAAAATTCCTCAGCAGTGCAAAAGCCGATAAAAGTGACTGCAACTATTCCGCCAAAGGCATCGAGCACGAGAACTGCCTGTAAAAGTATTGAGATAAAATATTATTCAATCATTTTTTATTCACAGATGTTTTCGGAACCAGTTTTCAATACCGGATCGAAGGGCAACACATGTGACGTTTATGTTCGACGTCATCGCGACGTTGTCACACTGCCTGTAATAATATAAATAGAATCCCACCTAAGTACACTTTTTTTGTAGGTAAACGTAATGATACATAACAATACTTTAAAACAATCTGACACCTAAATTTTTCAGCGGCCAAAACAATTTTACTATTTCTTTTCAACATACGGCATGACAAGAAAATAAAACCGTCTTCGTATCACTAGGTTAAGTTGAAAAAATAAACATGATATAACACTCTGGAATAATATAACTGGATAAATTGTAATAGGTAAGCATTTCTGTTTTATTTACGAATAGGTTTCAGATCAGATAATTTTCCAACTTTATTAACAGTTTTAAAATTTTTGTTACTAATTTGAAAGCAAATAATATTATGAAACTTACAACCAACGGGAATAAATTATTATTTAAATTTATGATCACGTTAATTGCAACTATATGTTCAAAGTAAACGTATGTTTTATCTGAAACACTCGTAGTTAAACACATGGATACGAAGTGGACAATGTACAATACATATACATGTGTATATATATATATATATACACACACATATGTGTGTGTGTGTGCATGCATGTGTGTATGTGCATGCATGTGTGTGTGTCTGTGTCTGTATGTTTGTATGTAAATATACAAATTATTTATCACCATGACTATGATTCAAGTAAATGTACTGAACGGATAAAAAATTGGTGCTCAAGTAATTCTCTTAGCAATTTCCACAAACTCAGTACGTTGGAAGATAAATTGTTTTTTGCCTATCATTTATTAACATTTATAATTTGTAGATAAAGCAGAGATTAATACAATTAATATAATTAATACGATATAATTAATAACCAATATTGAACAAGTGCAAAAAGAAAATATATAAATTATATAAAATAACGAACAGCGGATTAGGACTAAGTTAGAGAAATAATAAAAATTTTCTAAAATCTTTAAAAAATGTTTCATCTAAATAAACGATTTTTCAATTATGGAGAAAGTACCTAATATTTTTGAGGAGTCTTCTGAATCTTTCCACTCTTTTCCTTTTCACATATTTGCCTTTAATTAACTTTATTATCACTAAAATATTTAAAGAAGAAAACAAATGTAAACAAAGGTTAGTGTGTTTCCTTAACAGTGAAAATTTTTTCATATCATATTTTTTCTTAATGCTTGTTTCCTAACGCTAGGTGTGTACATACAGCGAGACGGTAATACTAATGTTAAAAAAGTGAAAAATAATTATTATTGAAAAACAATATATAAAGTGAAAAAAAATTATGACAAATAACCTCAATATTTTTAATAAACAAGCAACGCTAGACGTTGACTGAACAATGAAACATAAGTAATGTATATTAATGCATAATGTGGAAATATATTAATAATATAATAGTATATTAATGCATTTCTTTATTTATTAGATTGTTCGCACTAATCTCTGGAACCAAAGTCGGATTTAAAAACGTCATTCTTTATCAGTAAACTCATACTTTGAGGAATATTATAAGGTACAATATATCATCACGCTACGGTTCCTGTATTCATGGTCGTGGGATAATATGTAAGACTGCATAAAGCGGATGTTTTTCTTGTACGTTGATTCGCGTTAATCTTTGTTATCTTACATCCGATTTCAAAATTTAAAATATAATTGTTCTACTTGAAAGCCATGTGGGCTTAAAAGAGATTTGTAGCGACAAGACAGGGATTAAAATATAACTGAAATCTGGAGACACTGCTTAAACTGTGGAAGAAGAGGAACTGGCTTATGTGTCAATTTATTATTCAGAATGTTTCCGCCGATATTCTTCGATATGGAATGTAGTTTGGAAAATGGAATGAAGGAAATTTGGTGAGCGCGGGGGGGAAGAATAGCTCACTGCGATTACACGCTAAGCAGTTCACTCGTACGGTTGGTTCGGTCCTATATAATAATATAATAATAACTTCTGTTATAATAATAACAAATAGAACAATAATAAATGAAATTTTACGTGAGTGAAACTACGATATATGGTCAGTACAAAATAAATCGAAAACATCTATAGAACTCCTCGATAGAAAGAATAAATTTCGTGTATTTTTGTCAAGCTTTTTTGTTTATTAAGGAAAAAATAATAATGAAAGACCGTGTATGTGTGATAATAATTGGAAATTTAAATTAAGCAAAAATTACTTTTGAATTAACTCATTGGTTTGCGAAAAAAATTTCGTGAATGCTTACTCTTGGCATGTTTAGTAGAAACTTGATTAGCAGGTAATTTTGTCCTGCAACGTTATTCACTTTCCTAATTTCATGTTGTTGCCTAACGTAAATTAATAAACCTACATGAAAATTAAAAAATTCTAAAAAATATAAAGCAAATTTTCGTTAACGAATGCGTTAATATATGGAATCAAATGTAGCATTTCTAAAAAAAAACGAGTGTGCTTTAGACCACACGACTGAAGTAAAACTTCAAATTCACAAAATATAAACGTTAAAATGAATTTACAATTTTATTCACTTTAAACGTAGAATATTTAATATATTGAACAAAATAATAATTTATAAAATTGTTCAAGAACGAAATGAAATTACAAAATAATCAAAAAATCACCGTTCGCGTAACGCTAGCAAACTAATATATATATATATATATATATGTGTGTGTATATATATACATATATATATATATATATATATATATATATATATATATATATATATATATATCATACACTGGCTATGAGAGGAAGAAAGAAAGATAATGTGCACGGGCACTGCTCTCTCTTGCTCCAACAGTGTGATACAGACAATAGGCTTGCACTGTGTCTTACATATACGAAACATAAATGGCTATGAGAGAAAGAGAAAAAAAATGTGTGCTCGCATCTCTCTCTTGTACCTACAGTAATATACGAAACATAACTCCCTCTCTTTCTATCTTCACTAACTTATATCTCCCTCTCAACTTTCGTTCGACTCGCCTGATCACACTTTTCGTAACGCTCTCGTCACGCATTCACCAGCTTACACCCCAAGTCAAGCGTGCGTAAAGAAGTTTTACTTGAAAACTAAATGTCAAAATTAAATGAAACTTTATAGAGGTGTCGTAAATGCTTTGTGAGTATGGGTCGAAATAAAATTTGAGCCGTTATTTTTTTCAATAAACCGTAAAAAATATAACTGTATTGGCCAAAATTGGAAATTTATTCAGAGCTATAAAAGTTTAAAAATCTGATGATTTTTCGATAATCCCAATAATTAACACCTTCAAATCTAGGCTTTCAAGTGTTAATTGGTATTAAAAGGAATTATCTTTGTAGTAATGAAATCAGCTATGTAGTTTATTTAAAGCCTCTATATTATTAGCCAATTATTTTTACAGGTGGAATCAACAATAAACTGCGCATACAATTTTTTAAGATTTTCATAAATTTAAACCAAGAATAGCATATAATATATTCGTTTTCTTGTTTTCCTAATATTTTGTTTCTTAGAAATAATTGCTCAACCTTATTTACAGTTGCAAGGTAATTTATACTTCAGTGTGTCCTTCCCTTGACGGCTTTAGGATCCGCAACGAAACGTGTGTACAACTTTCAATATTATACCCTTAGCCACGCTTGCAATAGGGGGAGGCCCCATTGCGAGCGTGGCTTACCTGCACTACTTATAAACTACGCTTTTCCGAGCAATGCGTAGTTTGTGAGGGCATGCCAATAACGGGCAGTATTGTCTGCAATATATTTAACGGTTATGATTACTATGTGGAAACAATTTTTGAATGAAATGAGTAGTAGAATTCTTGAAGAATTTAAGTTTGTCTTATTATACAAGTCTATTGAAAACTTCAGCTAAATTTATATTATACAGTTCAGTAGTATTTGAATGAAGGAACGTTTAATTAATAATTTGGTTAATTTTATGCAGGATAATTAATGAATAATTAGCTAATATAAGGCTAAGACAAACTCCAGGCGATTTTGATTCGCCAGATATTTCTTTATTCATCCACGTGGTTGCAGAAAGTGTATGTTTTGTGAAAATGCTGAATAATCTATATATAATGCGTAACATTTAATAAATAAACCGAATACAATTAGTAGATAAATAAGTTAATTAATTGATGATTCTTGTGTATATTTTACTCTAATATGTTTCACAAAGAAAACAGTTTCATCTGTGCAACGAGGTACTCTAGTACCTTCAAACATTTTATATGTTATATGAAGATCTAAGTTTTATTTGTATATTGCACCTTATTTGATTATTTTTATTTTTGTAAAATGAAACGAACTAATAGCTCTGCGGTAGAAGGGTGGAGCGGGGTTTTCCATTATCAGCAGTATGATGCAAAGAAAAAGATTCAGTGGATGCATTGTACTTGTTACTAACACTTCACTGTGTATATTTTTTTATTATTTTGAGATTTAATTTGTTATTTTGTGAGTTCAATATATCGTGAATAAAGAAGAGAGCGCTTCTCTTAGGAGATTAGACATAAAATGGATACTTTCGCATTCAGATGAGACTCTTAAAATGAAATTTAATAAAGAACTTAAGGGAAAAGTTGAGACCCATTGGCGGTTCTTTCACTTTCACAAACAAAAACAATAAGTTAAAATATTGTTCATCGTCGGGAAAAGGAACCATTTTCTCTCAAACTTTATAATTCGTTTGAAATGTATAAAATATTACATTAATTGAAATTTTTTACAATTTTTCGGTGGAAACTATTAACAAAGGGCCACGTTCACTGACTTCTACAAAAACAAGTTAAGAAAAAAGTGGTCCAGCTTATAGCAAACGACTGAAAAAAAAATTCTAGGTATTCACTAAACAGAAATGCAATGCGCTTTTTGACTTTATAATTTATAGTGATATAAAAAATTTAATATCACTATTAAATTTCCTGTCTAAACAGCCGAAGTCTAATCACTTCGCATTAATTCGAGCAGCAACGTTGCATGTTAAGTTCAGATCAATATTATGCTTCATATGGTATACAATGGTATTACTCATCCTATGCCTATGTCAAATGAAAAGAAGCCACTGGATAAGACATTTAGACCATCTTTGTAAATAAATTGGATAAAAATTACAAATCACATTAATTTATTACAATTGATGAGCAGCAAAACGAATATTGTAGGTGGACTCGGTTCATTCAATACATGCAATATAAACTTGAAAAGTATGACTTAAGAATAATCTGAACTTATGATGTAAGTTGAGTTTGTCCCCTAGACGAAAAAGGAATGTCAATACATCCCATAAGAATAGATTTTTTTTATTAAATTAATTTCTTAACACATTTGAATTTCTAAAATATAATAAGACCAACACTTGAATTAGATTTTGTTGGCGTAATGGCAAATTGGTTAAATTTTACATAAGTTTTAAGCCATTTTCATATTTATAGAGCTATGTTTTTAGATATTTACACTTCTAAACTATTTTGTGCTACATTACAACATTTTCAGGTAGGCTATTAGCAAAGATAGTAGAAGAAATATACTAACTACAATAAAGTAGAAATAATACTACATCACGTAGTTTTATTTAATTGTGAATAATGAATTTCTACAAAATTAATGCCAAATATATTCAATATTCTACCTAATTTTAAAGATATTTAATATTTACAAAAAAGAAAACAAAACCGTTTCCGTCCTTGTTTGACTTATGACTCCGTGATAAATGCAGACACCGGTTGATAAACTAGAAACTAGAAACTTTACTTTTAAAACTTTTAGATAATTATTACTAATCTATATTGTTCACGAGTGCTGATTAAGGTATTGAAATATTTCTTCCTTGAGTCTTAATTTACTGCTTTTTTTAATACATACCATAGAGTGAGTATGTTTATTATATAATAGGTAATAGCACTGAAGCAAATGGCGTCGATAATGCTATTCTGATATTTAGATTATTAGAAGATTGCTCTGTATCATCGGCAGTTTTGTCTCATTCAAATTTGTAAATATATCCTCATTCTGAGTTTTTAAAGTTCCAGCTCCAATTAAATTCGTAAAATTTATATCAAAATTTTTCAAGAATATAAACATTTGAGGTTTTCAGGTTGGCAATCATGTATACTTATTGTTGTACGGAGAGTTCTAGTGTCACGGGTATTTACAAACATGACATTGAGCTTTCTCTAGACAAAAATAATTTACCCTTATTTTATACTAGGTTTTTTTTATTTAAATACTTTAATGTTCATAATTCACACACATGACGACTTGTTGTTAAGAAACTAATATCTTACAGGAGGCCATTTTAAAACCTTACACTTTTTTCCATATTTGTTTTAGTGTTGAAAGTCTTCATGTATAGTCTATACCACTTACAACAAAATTGCCTTTAATCTTACAACAATGTAAAAAAGTAGCAGGCCCTGTAACCGAAAATTCGTTGAAATTACAATTTAATTTACCAATATCGTAAGTTTACTGCATTCTTCGTTTTGTATACAAGAAAATGTTATCATATAATTTGTGCAGTATAATCAATTGGATATAATTAAATTTATATACTTGTTTCTTTCAATTATTTTATTCTCAGTCTTATAATTACTATACATATAACAAACCTGAAATTTTGCCTAAAAAAATTTGTCAGTTGAGCCGTGACAAAATTAAAGACAGTACTATGTTTTCAACAATATTTAAAATATGTTGTATCAGTCAGAAAAACCGATATGTTAAAATGAAATCGATCTTTTTTCATTATGCTAAGACCATAGAAAAATTTCGTTTTATACATATATTCTAATTAATATTGGCATAAGCAAAATTTTTAAATAAAGTCAAAAATGTATTAAAATAACTTGCTATAAAGGTTTCTTTTCATTTAATTCTGAATACAATTTATTTCAAATAACGTCTTTTTTCAGCAGAACTATGGGTCATAGCTGATGCATCGCTACTATAAATATCGTTGTATTAATAAAAATATACTCGTACATTTTTTCTCTTATTTGGAAGCTAACCAAAGTCACGTGCATTATTTTATGTAAATAGTACACTTGATAATATATATCCATATATACCTATTGGTACAACAAAATTGTACCGGAGTAAATTCTGTACTAGAAAAATGTTTTAAAGCGTGATTGATTAAGCGTGTATAATGACAATAGAAACCAGAAAACCTATTTTTAGAATTTTTGTCCATCTTGACTCTATGTTAATTTTTTTTTAATCTGGCAAAATCTATTGCACAAATTTTGATAAAACTTGTTATTTTTACTTTCTTAAATTTGTAAGTATTTAAAAGAGAAATTAATTTCCTGAATTTCGAAATGCATCACAATTTTTTAAATTTTCGGGAAAATTTGTTCAAGTGTCGTATTTTGTTCCTGCATATATTTGAAAGTCATTCATTGTTGTCACACTTAGTATTTAATTTTACAGTACTTTTGGAAGAGTGTTAAACAACATCTCATATAAGAGGTGTGTAAGCATTTCCGATCGATAAAAATGCCAATGATCAAGTAAAAATCAATTAAATTTTTAACACCATTATGGTGTTAAAAATTTAATTGGTTTCACCAACTAATCGCAGTGTAGGATATCAATCTCTGAAGGAATATTGCGAAACACTATTTAGTCTTCGTTCTTTTAAATCGTGTAATAATTAGACTTAAGTTATCCTTTTAAACTCGTTCCAAAGTTTTTGAAAACTTTGGACCCTGGCTTACCTGCTCCAGATTTTTTTGTTGTAATAGCGATATTGTATTAAAAGCTTGCAAATCGATAGGTAACATTAATATAACAAAGATGTGTTATATTATAAGCTCTCTTAAATGTCATGTTTCTATGACATAAGCTATCGTAATTGTACTTGTGGCGCCAGTATTGAACAGAATAAGTTACAATTTTTATCAAAAATTAAGCTAGCGTATTTATTTAAAAGAAATGTTTGCTTTGCATAAAGCTCCTTTAAAATATAATTTTTTATACTAAATGTATTGAGCAGGTAGACTGAAATAGTTAAATAATACAAAATGGAACTGGTGTCTTTATTTATTTTAAAATTTTTTGGTCAGTTTTCCTATTAAAATAAAATCTAACATACCTAATTATGAACAAAATCAGGGCCCAAGGAGAGGACGTAACTTTTATTTCGTAATATGTTTTTAAATATAATTTAATTATTAATAAATATAGAATTGTTTTGTAATAATGATGCCTTACTTCTACTTTATACCATGAGTATTGAGTGGTTTTTAATGATTCCAGTTAATGATTTAGAAGGATTTAAATTACGGTCACAGTTTAGAATAAAAATCCGAATTCAATTTAAAATAGGAAAAAAAAATTATATTTTATTTACCTCTTTACAATTTTCATTCTTTTAGAGTGTTCTCTCAATTCTTCTCTTTCAGGTAGCTTAAAAATAATATTTTCACATTGAAAATAGGGTAATTTTTTTATGTTAGCCTATTTCTAAGATTCTAGTTGAAATAATTCGTTACAAAGTTATACCGTTCCAGAAAGTTAATAATTTGAAACGCTATTATGCATGAAGTTATGAAATCTACTTTAATAATTAGCTTTGTATAAGAAAGAGAAGTGAGTTTCAAACAAGGCCTATGCTGGCCTGTGAAGAACAAAGAAATGCGCAACAAATATTGCCTGTGATGAGTATCATTTGGGATGCAAAAGTGCTGTTATCATACTTTGTTACTTGGAAATGACAGTATTAATGTTTATTAATTATAATATGTTAGTTATTATATGCAATTTAAGAGGCTGAACTAGTCCTTTTAATATTAAAGATTCTAAATATGGCCAAAAAATATGGAGCTGAATCTAATGTGACCATCGAAAATGCCAAGGAAAAAAGAAAAGTCCAAAAAACGGAAAAAATTACATATATTGGGTTACGAATAAAAATAGACTACGGGGACTCTTTAAAACCAACGTATGAACAGAACAATTCAGTAAAATTTAACTAACAGTCTCAGCTGTTAACCAGACTAGAGTTTTCTTTTATAACAATAACTGGCTTTCGCGTAGACGTTTTCTACTCTTCAGTCAAAATTTTAATTAACTTCAAAAAGGATGTTATAAATTCAACAAAAATGTATTTAATATTATTAAATATGTAAATATCTTAAGGTTTCTAAATAAAAACACAAAATTTCAAATAGTTATGAATATTTATCCATATGTTTTTCCAAATTTTTCTCAGAAACTACGAATCAGATTACAATTATTATATTTTTATCGGCTTAAGTATCTTTCAACTTAAAAAATAGTGAAAATTTTATAAAAATTGGTTTTGTACTTTAAAATATAATTATTTGTACGCTGTTAATATTATTGTCTATTTATATATCAACAAACTCCACAAACAATGTCTACCTAGTTTACGCAAATAAAGCAGCAGAGAGGAAGTTAGAATTTAATGCAACACTTCTTCGTGTACCATGCTAATGGTTGTACTGGACGGTGTTAAAATCATCTAAGAAGCAACCCTCCCCTAAGTAAATGCCTACCACATTTTATAACTGGCCCTAAGTTTTATTAATCGACGTTGCAAACGAATTTGTGATTCTAAGGGAAAATGGTAGCCGCTTGAATTCAAAAACGTAATAATAGGGTATAAGTGGTATTAGAAACATGAAAACTGATTCCCCCCTCCCTCCCCCCCTCTCCTAGTACAGTTAGTGAACCCCGAATGATACTCACACCATAAGCAACATTTATTGCGAACTCCCGAGTACAGCCAAGAAAGAGGAAAAATTTAAATAAAATTTACAATAGAAATATTTTCCCCGTATAAATTTACGATTAGAGATTGAAACTTGTAAAATTCTTAAATACTTGTTACATTATTTTACTGAAAATATTAATACTAAATTTTAAGAAAAAAATATTATAACAGTTTTCTTCATATGCAAATGTAGCTACCACTTTTTACCCCCTTGGGCGCTGATTATTGGAATATAGTTACATGCTTGTCAAATTATTTGTACTGCAAAGCATTATTACAAATTTTTAAGTAAAAATTATCATAACAATTTTCTTGACATACAAACTAGCCACTCATTTTCACCCACTTAGGAGTTGAATGTAGAAATATGATTAATACTTGCTTCATTTTTTTAATTAAAAATTATTAATACAAATTTTTAAATAAAAATAATTTTTTTTTCCCATACAAATTTAACGACCTCTTTTCACCCCTTAAGTTTTATTATCAGAAAATAGTTAAACGCTTCTTTAATTATGTCTATTGAGATACATTAATACAAATTATTAAATAAAAATTATCAAAATAATTTTTTTCTCATACAAATTTAGCCATCCCTTTGCACCCTTAGGGGTTGAATATCGGGAAATGCTTAGTGCTTTTTTTATTACTCGTGTTAAATAGCATTGATAAAATTTTTTAAATAAAAATTACCATAACAATCTTTTTCTCTACAAATTTAGCCACACTATTTCACCCCCTTAGGGATTGAATCTCGGCCAATGTTTAATACTGGTTTCATTAATTATGCTGAAAAGTATTAATACCAATTTTTAAATAAAAATTACCATATTTTTTTCTCACACAAATTTAGCAAATCCCTTTCAACCCTTAGATGCTGAATATCAAAAGGTGCTAAATATTTTTTATATCATTTTTCTTGAAATGCATTAATACCAATTTTTAATTAAAAATTAACATAACCTCCACTTTTCACCCTCTTAGGGATTGAATCCCGGAAAATGCTTAATACCTGTTTCATTATTTATATTAAAAAGCATTAATATCAATTTTTAAGTCAAAATTACCATCACAACTTTTCCTATGAAAATTTCGCAAACATTTTTTCACCCTTTTGTGAAAATACTTAAATACTTATTACATTATTTGTATTGAAAAGCAGTAATACCAATTGTAAGTAAAAATTTCAATAATTTTTCCCGTACAATATTAGCCATCCCTTTTCCATTTACTTAGGGGTTGAGTATCGGAAAATGCCTACATATTTGTCTTGCGAAGCATTAATACAAATATTTAAATAAAAATTACCATTACAATTTTTTCCCATACAAATTTAGGCACTCCTTTTCACTACTTTTAGAGTTAGAATATCGGAAAATGCTTAAGTACTTGTTTGATGATTTGTATGGAAAAGCATTTATAAAGTATTTGTATTAGAAATTACTGTAACAATTTCAATCCCATACAAATTTAGTCATTCCTTTTCACCCCCTTAGCGGTTGAGTATCCGAAAATTCTTAAATAATTGTTTCAATATTTGCATTGAAAAGTATTATTGCAAATTTTTAAGGAAAAATTACCATAATAATTTGCTTTCCCATTAAAATTTGCCCACCTTTATTCATTCTACTAGGAGTTGAATTTTGTATTGAAGTATTGAAAAAAATTAGTACCAATTTCAAGTAAAAGTTACCATATTTTTTCCCATACAAATTTAACCACCCCTTTTTACACTCTTAGAGGTAGTATCTCAAAAAATCTCAAAAAATGTGTAACACTATTTTCGTAAATAGGCATTTATACCCAGTTGAAAATAAAAATTGCAAGGAAATTATTTTTTTGAATACAAACTTAATCACGCCTTTCCACTCCCATAGGGGATGAATTTTGAAAAATTCCTTCTTAAACGATGCCTCCATTATAAAATCAACAAATTTATCGGTTTGGCGTGGGCTTTGTTATGCCAATTGGGATATTACACATATATATATATATATATATATATATATATATATGTATGTATAAATATACATTTTCTATAATATTTAACAGAGATTTCATTACATTCAATTAAACTAGGATTCAGTGAAAATATCGTCATTTACGAGGCGAATAAACAGTTATATCAATAATCCAACTTATCCTTTCAATCTACCCTTATTTAATACGAAACTGTATCTCTTGAAGCTTTTCCCCTAAAGAGGTATCGATCCACACCTTCCCCAAAACCTTTTCTCTCTCGTTAGGAAGGTTTATTTAAGGGATCAGTGCGGTGTTTTTTATTGCACACGTCTTGACAATTTATTTTCAGGTCGGAGCGTGATTTTGCACCATTTGTAGCGTCGCTTTGTACTTGATTTGTTAAAGGAATGATGGAGGAAATCTGTCTGCTTTAGACTTGTTCTGTGTTTTAGAAATAAGAAGAGAAAATAGGTGTTTAGTTGAAAAGGTTCGAGGTGAAAATGTATTGAATTAAATTTTATTCCATTAGCACTTTTGGGCGTGTAACGAGTTCCAAGTTACTTTTTCTCTTATATACTCTTTGGTCGTTACGGTAAAAAGTATTTTCAGTTCTAAATATTTTATTAGTTATCATTAAAAAAGCAACCGTTCATTGATCTATATTAAACTTACATTGACCGACTGGCTTAATATATATTTTCATAGAAAATCTGAAATACCAGGAGATTCTACTTGTCTAAGTGTGAACTCACAGTACATCTATTGATTTAGATTGGTTTCAAGAAATAAAAAGGGTCAATAATTGTAAAAGGTGTTCCAGGTTAAAATGTATACACATGAGACAGCCATTTAAGAATAGATCACAAGTTTAGTAAAAGTACGCAAAATCAATTATTTTTTCGAAGTTTTAAGAAAATTTATTAAAAAAAGAAGCAAGAATTTTGAGAAAACTTTTAGTTTGCGTCCCATCAGTTTAACTTATTTAATTAAGTGTTAATTATCATTTAAAAAAGGAAAATATTTTTTTTATTAGGAATTTTAAAGAGATTGTTACCTACAGAACTGAATTAATCGTTCTTGATGCTTTTTTAGAGTTTCGAAATACTTATTTTTTAGATTTTTAGCATTAATGCTCCATTAGAGATTAAGGTAGTGAAACACTTTTGAAAATTTTCGAAAATGTTTATTTTAGGTTTTTGAACTCATAAAATTGCAACTTTTCATTTAATATTCCAATTTTTGCTTTTTAAATCAAACAGCTTTAGGTTTATTAATTTGGAATCAATAAGGTGGATATTTCATTGTTCCTTATTACATAAGTCCTCAACATTAAAAATATAAATAATAATAAGTATACAGACTCGTAAAACTGGACAGAATTTCATAAAGAAAATAAATAGAACTCTTAAAAGATTGAAGTTAAAAATTGTAAATTTTGTCTCTGAATAAACTAACTCACATTAACTCGTAGGAGAACCTAAAATTGTAAAATAATACACACTGTATGTACATGCGGAAAAACGTTAAAGCACCTTAGCTTAAAAGGCTTTATTAGGGAAAAATGGATGTGACGATATGTAAATTGTGGATCACCAGACGATATTTCACGATAATATCACACGTAAACCGTGAATTGGTTGCAAATATGTTGAATTTATCTTCAAATATTCGCAAGTATTTTATCGCATATACTCCATAAAAAAAAGCTTATAAAACCTTTTGACGAGTTTCAATATATTTAAAATTTAAGAGGGAACAGAATCTGATGTTTTAATTATAAATATTCCGTTTCACATCACAAATCTTTTTGCGTATTATTGTTTAGATAACCTTTCGCTGTAACAATCAGCCACGAGTTTGTCTCTAATATTTATTTATTGGAAATGGTTTAGTTATTTCATTCCATTTATAATAATAAGTCATTGTATGCTGAAGTAATGTGGAAGAGGTACCAGAATTTCATATTTCTTCTCCTTGATATATCAAAATTATTATGTTTACTTGCAAAGTCTTTCCGTTTATTTTCCTGTGACATATAACCAATCGTTTCCGGTTAAGTCCTTTAACTTATGAGATGAATCTTTTACCTTCGATTTGTTGCATTTTTCTGCCATTTGAGTTGTATCCCGATTTTAGGAATAAATATCTTCATGATTTTATTTATTCAACCGTATATTTGCTCTATACTTCTTTTTCTATCTAACCCTAAATTAAATGTTAATAGAGTAATGTTTTACCTGTGGTGGGATCTCTTAATTTTGGATACCGGGATATTTTATGCTAAATTTTGATGATTTTCATACTGATTATAATATTGATGTACTCGATATGTTCTGATTAATCATTCTCTTGTATTTACCATATTAGATAGTTTAATTACTATCGTTTCTCTTAAAACGTTTAGCAAAATATGTAAACTACATAAATAACTTTTGTCAGCGTCTTTGCCTGCTAAATATTCGTCTTCGCTTGCTAAATATTCGTCTTCGCATGCTAAGAATTCTTTACATAAAAATAGCATAGGCTATCGAACACGTCATCGCTTGCTACAAAACACGTTTTCGTTGTCAGCAGAAAAGTAGTAAAAATAAATGTTAATTATTCTAGCACACAAAAATATTAATCAAAATTTATGAGGCAGTAGAACAAGTTCCATTAAAATACCAAATTTTTGTTTTAATTATTCCACGAAACTTTTATCTGAACTACAATTGAGTGTCACGCGCGGCGCGCCTAACTTCACCACAACAGATGTGTAATACCAGGTCTTTCGAAGTACGTGATGGAAATCTCAAATTATTTCTTTAAAAAGAAAAGTATTTTACATGTACATACGTTTGCAAAATATTTTTCTTTATTATATCTCCAGTAATTTTCAAATTTTACCAGTTTTATATAGTCAGGCGTGAAACAATATTTATGACAAACAATTTTGAAATTTATAATTATATTTAAGAAAATTACATTACTAGAAAAAATATTGCATATTTTCATTTGTTATTTTATTAAGTTTCATTTAATACATTGCAATCGTGTCGGTTTACTTATAAGAGACGAAGAAACAGAGAAAGGAGTGACCTCCTTTCTTTTTTTTTCTAGAGGTATTTTTATTTAATATTTCACAATTTATTTTTAGAATGGTAAAAATTAAAGTTCGTATTTTATGTGTTTATCAAACTTTTTCAAATACAATATTTAAATAATTTGTAACATTTCGTAAAATTTTCTTCGGCCGGTTGTATATTGAACACTAGCTGCTTATCCTGGCTTTAATGGAAAAAATGTACATGAGTACATTTCATTTTATTCGTTTTTTACATTATAAAAATGTACGTTTAATTTATTCACGTTGTTCTTAATGCATTAATTGTTTATTTCGTTTTTTATTTGAATATAAAACCGTACCAATGCAATCAGGTATCAGGTATCATGCAATCAGGTATCACGGTAAACTTTGTAGGAAAAAATCTTAAATAATTAGCCAGATAGATACAACATTTTTCTATTTATTTCATTAACCTGGTTCAAATTATTATTTTCCCATGTAGCTGTAACGGAATTGATTACTTAGTTCAAAAATATTTCCATGGTGGACTTTGCAACGGTGGTTGGACTTCGCAACGGAAAACGGATCATAACAGAAAATCCGTAATATTTAGAAAAGTATGCGGTTTAACTTTTCTGCAGATTATTAATTTGTCTACAATATCCTCAAACATTTCCTTAATGTAAATATAACATACAAAAAATCATGTCTTTATGAAATTAGAAAGGCTAGCGAAACAGATTCATCCTAATAGTTTAAGACATATTATATTTGTATGTTTTCATGGCATACAATTATTTATACCAAAACGTTTATTTATTTTCATGTAAAACGTTATAAATTTTCTTTTAAACACGTTTTTGCAATTCCAATTCATATCGCCTATGAACTTTGCTTGCTTAAACAAGTGGAATAATTGTTTTTAATGTTTATATTAAAAAAATAAATTTGGATGGTTAAGTTTAACATTCAGCATTATCAAATAAAATTACAATACTACGAAAACAAAATAAAAATAAATTTTTAAAAACAGACATTTTGTTAATAATGCACAAAGCGCAATCTGACGATAAATTACGGAACCATATTAATAAAAGAATATTTTCGTCTAAGTTGCTTATGATATTTACATTTAATATGAACCAAAATGTATGATATTACTAACTTTCCTATTCATCGTCAGATTCATCCAGCAAAAAATAATGATTTAGCAACATAAATATAGCCTCAATTTTGGTTGACAACAGTTATACGGAGTTTTTACGGAGTTTTTGTGTTGTACAACAGTATAAATTTAATGAAAATAAATAATGCTTACCGTTCACATAGGTCACTTTCCCTGAATGTGTGCATATTTGTGCATATATATATATACATATATATATATATATATATATATATGTATATATATATATATATATATATATATATTTATATATATATATATATATATATATATATATATATATATATGCACTCGAGTGTACGGGAAAAGTATACCTCTTTAAAGCTGGAACAAATAGTCATCATATAAAGGAAATGAAAAAGGAAAACGATATTATGTTTCCATTGTATTGTAAGATTTCTTATGGATCAGACAACACAGATGTGTAATAGTTCGTAATATTGAGTTTTTATTTCGATGAAAGGAATTATTTTAGACATATATGAAATAAGTATTTTTTAGGAATCAGGAAATAATTTATTTTGGTTTAACCTCGAACAATTTGCAAAATATGTCCCTGTGTACAAGTTTTAAGTTCAATTAAGGTTTTTTTGTTATATCTAGTTTATATGCTAGCAATGAATCAATAAAATTATGAACAACTTAAGATAAGTTGATATGGTAATAAATAAGTATGACCTTGGTAATATACCGCTACTGTAAATGCAACCTGCCTCTAGGATACTACGCACATGACATAAAAGATGGCGTAAATTAATATAACTCAAATTCCTCTACTATAATCAATAACTAAATTATGTTATATATATACATATTTCTAAGTATTTAGAAAATATTTAAAGTTTTATGCAATTCGTACATCTATGAGAAATTTTAAATGACAGTTTTTAATTTGTTTCGTACCGTAATATTTTTTTTTCATGTAAAGTTTAGTTAAAATGCAAATGTCCATAATAAACGTACCAAAAATTATTAGAAATTCTTTACACACGCGACAAAACTACGCCGACCCTAATTCAGCACCGCAATCTCAGACTCAAACCCTAACGTAACCAAACCGCCGTGCCGCCGAATCCGCCAACACTTTCCCCTTCTCCCCCACCTTCAGCCATTAGCGAAACAGAGCGGCCCGCGGCCCGCCCAACAGGTAGCGGCGACATCAAACGAATCGTGCGCCGCGAGCTGTGAACACCCGGCCCGCATGAGAGAGCGCCCGCTCCGCAAATAGCTGGATCCAACCTTACTTCACACATGACATCATCCTCACTCATAATCAGCGAGACCCCTGATCGATCCGCCTCGTGGCTGAGCTAATTACGCGTGAATACGCCCGCCCGTTGCGGCTGCGTCGCGCCCCGAATGTGGCAATCGATCTGAAGAACGTGCGGTAAGAGTGTGCGAGAGCATGAAAGTGGATGAAGTGTGGGAAGCCTTGAAATATGCTTTAAAAAGGTTTTGAGAGCTAAAGGAAATAATCGTCGTTCAAGACAGTCTCTTTAAGTGCAAATACAAATCTAGACGCTAACGACACGCAGTTTACTATTCTGACACGCACTATTTGAAAAATAAAAATACCCTTTTTTCTTGCGCTATCAATTTATTATAATATCTTAATAGCGGACCATTAAAAAAATATGTTAAATATAAAAATATATCAATGTAATTAATGGTAATATCTGAATATTTTCCAAAAAAAATGTTTACATTATATGATCGCAAATACTTTCCTTATGAAATTATATGGGGGTTTTTAGATTTCCCTAGTCGAACGGTCGAAAAGAAACCTTTATAATGTTTTCCGTGTGAATTTTCTGAATTCATGTAAAGACGTTGTTAAATTATGAGAAAAAAAAATTAACAAAATTTTTTTATAAACATTTTCCCCTATATTGGATCTAGAAACGAAACATTTTGCGAACCCCATAAAATGGCGCATCGTTGTAGAGATTTGCTTTTTCAAATTGAAGGTAATGTTAATGCTTCAATATTTAATTCACGTATTTCACAAATATGAACAAAATCGAGATTTTAGTAAGCACTTTAATGCAAAATTATTTCAGTAGTTGTATTAAAAAATTATTATAGTACACTCCATGGAAAGTTGGTCAATTAACGTGAAAATAACGCGCAATAAGTGGAGCATGACCGACTTGTGTTTTATTTTACCATATAATACAAAACGATCCATTAAATACGTACTCTTGGCTATTTAATCCTTAACTATAGCATGTTCGATATGCAATTGACTATTTTTCTATCAAGTTAATACTATTACTCAAAACCAGTAAGCCTAATAAGAAAATTGTATAATGCTAGACTATTTTAATAATGAAGGTCGGAGTTTCGGATGCTTTTCTTTTCCTTTTAATGATAAATAATTTAGAGACAATAAACAACATCGTGAAACTTTTTCTAATGTCGCTAGTGTAAACTAATCTTCTTTCTTTAATCGTCTTTTGATAAAAAATTCCCCCGTAATCCTACGTAGATGCGATTTTGCATATCTGTACAAAAGTATTGAATTTCAACACCGATTTATTGTCATTTGCTATTTTATTTTTAGCGATTCTCAATCTTTAGCCAATCATTTATATGGTGGTTTTCAATTGATTGCACTTTAACCTTTATGCTGAATTATTTGTAATTTATTGACTGCCGATTTTGAAATAAATTAATATTTTATGGTAATATTTTTCAAAAATATCATGTATTTTTGTAGTGAAACTTTTTTTGTAATACTTGCGCTTTTTTTCTGGACAGTGAACGAAAGTGAGCCGCGATGCTCGGGTCGGTGACGCCGAATCGGATAAATTCGGCTGCTTTTGGCAGTGAAGTTTTTTTAGGTTCACATTCACAATTATAAAGTATTAACTGAACTACTTTCTTAGGCTCAACATGGGCACTTTTTAAGTATTAATTGAACTACTTTTTAGGCTCACCATGCGTACTTTTAAAGTATTAACTGAACTATTTTTTTACGCTCACCATGCACACTTTTGAAGTATTAACTAAAATACTTTTTTAGGCTCGCCATGGGCACTTTTACGGTATTAACTGAACTATTTTTAGGCTCACCGTGCGCACTTTTAAAGTGTTAACTGAACTAGATTTTAGGCTCACCGTGCGCACGTTTAAAATATTAACTGAACTACTTGTTTAAGTGCACCATGTGCACTTCTTTTAGATATTTAATCAAATTTGAAACAAAAGTGAATACATTATATTTCAATTTCCGTAAACCGGTTGTTTAATTCTTATGAGTAAACTTCTTATGAAAAAGCTCCATTCGGCTAAAGGAATTCGCTGTTCACATGAAGTGAATCGTTTCAATAATTACGTTTTGTTTTTGTTAATATTTTATTTGAGAGTAGTTTAATATGATACGTGCATGTTATTATATTTTAAATCATCTCTCATTGTTCCTGTTTCGCCGAACTAATATCGGTCATATAACATCAATGTAATTAAGACATATAGATTGTTTGTTGATAAATGGCTATAACGAAGGTGAAGTAAAGGAAGTTCAGTACGGCCGTCAGTAAAGCATGTCCAACGTGTTCCAATATTTGTTAAAGCATCACCTCTCAACACAAGAATTGGAACTACCGTGGAAGCAGAGAATAAGTTAAAGAGGGAGTTATGAAGGTCTACTTTCATTCAAGTTTTCTTATATTTCGTTACACAATTTTTCTAACGTTTTTCTCTTTTTTCCTTGAAAATGTTATGAATATAAAGTTACGTTCCAAAAGAGCATGACGACTAAAGCAAGGAAGGAATCTTTATAATTTTCTCTTGTCTGTCGTGTTTCTATAATAGGGTTAAGTTTCTAGAGTCTTAGAACTATGTATTTATACGTATATTTTTTTAAACAAATACATTGTTCAAATATCTCCGTTACGATGTACCTATCGAATGTTAATTATAATATATACATATATATATATATATATTAATTAATTAATATATATATATATATATATATATATATATTTCCATATATATTAATTAATTAATACTTAAGCCTCATTCGCGGAGTAATTAGCTTCAAATTAACGTCTAATTTGTAGAATTTTTCCACTATAATATCTAAAAATGTATTAAACATTTCGAAACATGTAGATAACTACGGAACCTCATTTTATGTACGACATGATGTGCACTTGGTCGGTTATGTTTCATTTGTTGTTTTCTAACAATAGAGCTTAAATTTTTTTGTCGTGTAAATTTTTCTTCTACGTTTCTTGTGTTTTTATATTATTGCCATAAGGATTGCCAGAATTGTTGAATGGAGTGCAATTTACATGTAGCCATAATTCACAAAAAAATCATTGCAGCTAATCTTTTATTCTTTCAGTCTCGTAGTAATTTTCACCGCATTCCACGTATCATATAAAGTATCTTCGGGACTAGAATTTTCACCAGTTATTTCTATCGTTTTTTCTTCCTCAGAACTTGAATGTAATTTAATTTTTTGTTAGATTAAGATTTTCTTCATAAACTTATTATATTTATTTTCCCTTTCCTTTTTTTCAATAATATAATCCAGGGTTGCCAATACCTTTGCTATTTGCTTGGTTAGTTTCCGAATGCTGATAAGCAGTTTCATAATTGGTTACATGTCAGTCAGATACTTTGAAGGCGTGTCTTTTTGTGAGTATCCTTATTAGATCTTTATGTTAAAGGCACTTGTTGGTGGTAGTTCTTCTTGAACCCGTTCAGGTGTAGGATCCTCAAGTATTATTGAAATCTCTTCAATAACTCTGCCGTTTTTAAGATTATCCGATATGTAAGTTTAACCTGGAATCTAAATTTAGCGCCACTGAAGTATTTGTTACTTGATTTGAGATTATGTTATCGACAGATTATTATATCCAATGGAAAAAATATTTAAAATATAATGAGTTTTTATATTAACATATAAAAAATTAATAGAAAATGTATACAGCAACTTCGTGTTCGAGTAGCAATCGCTCATCAATCTAAGCTCACGACATCTACAGTATTTTGTTTCGGTTGTTGGTTTCATCGAATAGGCTATATCATACCGAATTACCCTGCGACAATACCCGGAACCGCAGGCTTGATTGTATTTATTTATAATATAGTGCATTTGCAGTTATTCGTTATGACGCATTTTAATGGTCTTACAAAGACAAAACGCGTTACGATCGGCATAATGTATTAAGTGGAAAACAATATAATAATTGAAATATTAATCTAAAAACAAAACATATATCTATGTGTATCAATGGCTGCGGAAAATGTAATGTTTACAAGGGACACATTTCTGGCCCAAAGGCATATAGATTCAGGAGATCAATTATATTTTTTTTATTTACTGTATTTAACGCTTGCTTGCTTGCCACACTTATCACCGTAATGGTGAACTGACTTGTCATTTATCAATATTGCTCCCTAATTTTTTTGCGTTTCATAAAAATATTTTGAATTATATTAAGTTTATTTTATTATTAGGTGTTTTATAACTTTAAATTAATGCATAATATTTGTAAGTATGAGTGTAATTCAAATGGCAAATGTTGTTTTAAAGACAGTACCTATACAGCTCCGAGAATACATATCACTGTAAAATACTAAGATGACCGTCATATTACTCTAAAATAAAGACAATCAAAATAATCTGGGCACAATATATATTATATGTGGCGAAATAAAACACTACTTTTAAATTAAACAATGTCAAAAGACTTCTACTCGGAGCAATGTCATTTAATAAATCCCGGGACATGGGTGAACAAACATTGTTAATGTTGATACACGGTATAATAGATAGATTTATGATGAATATATTTTGCGAATATATTCTGTAATAGATATTATATGTTCTGTAATACTATTTTCAGTGATATCAGTAAAAGGCCGACCTCGCCGGCATTAGCATTAGGCATAACCATCTTTGGATATCGGTGTGAAGACCAGATATTGTGATGTAGTTGAATATGTATGCAGTGTATTTTTTTTGCGAAATATTTCGCGAGTATTTCGTGTATTTTTATACATTAGTTTATTTAAAAAAAAAATATTTCAATGATTACTCAAAAATTAAGCATTTGTGATTACTTTGTAATAATTTTCTGTATAACTGAACATTTCATTAAACAACTTTTTCTATCTAAATTTTTGGTATTATTTTATTATGTGTCTTTTTTATGTAACAGTACATACCTTGTAACATACCTTTAAATTGTTCGTAACACTTCATCTTACTTATCTGTATTTCTAATAAATATAAAATATAATATTCTTTTTTTCAAATTGAATGGAGTATAGTGATTTTATGGAAATTTATTTTTCTTCTGCTTAAAGTACTAAATCATGAAAAGAAAATAACAGATGAAAACGCAAGACTGGACCATAAAACTACAAATGAACATATGGACATTAAAAAGTAGATAATATTTAAAATTTTACAATATAATGGTGTTTGACTGGGAATTGAGTTACTAAGACTAACCCCTGGTTGAGAAAACAAAGTAAAATCACCTGTGTCGTAAAGTGTTAAAACGGCATCTCTTTTTAAAATTTTTGTATTGTGGAGGTTTGAAAAGAAATAGTAAGTTGCTGAAATACTAAGTTATAAAGATTCCTAGATAAGTTTTGAGAATTTTACGTAAATTTTGTCTAGAAATATTATACAAAATGTCTCCTCTGTTTTTCTTGTAAATTAATATAGGTACAATCTTTAAAACTACCGTAGCTATAGCATGTTATAAAAAATATTTCTCATTTAAAGATATTCTATTTTAAAATTTTATAAAATGAAAATATTGTATTAAAAATTTTTTTTCTTTTTTTGGGCGGATTCTAAACTTGAAATAATTGCGATGGTTATTTTTTTATTTTTCAGAGTTTTTAAAAAAAGAAAAGAAAAGAACATTTTTTGAAAAAACCTAACCGCAAATTAACTGACATGATGAACAATAATACAACTCTTCTTAAATGACATAATGTTAAAATGAAGTATATATCATAATATCCTTGTACTGCGAGTTTTAGCCGTATTTAACAGGTTTAATTCTTTTTCATCTTTAGTTATTTCACTACAGAACTTAAATTAGACATAACATAATATAAATGTTTGCCTATAAATAATCATTTTACTTCAAACGGGTACCAAGTTTCAGCACACTCGAGTATCAAAAATCTTTTGAATTAGTAACAACCTTTTCATTCTTTGTGCAAAAGCATAAATATATTCTCTCTGAAAAGTTCTAAAGCCTCCGAATTTTTATAACTAGCAAATTGTTAATCGATGAAATTAATAATCATGTTGTTTCCAAACACTGCTAAATTAATTGACCGTTGAAAAAAAATTATTTCTACTAAAATCACTCTTGGAACCGAAAGATGCCAAGTAATCTTATTATAAAATCAAAATTTCATGCACTTACTTATGACAGTACTCGATAATCATATTTAATTTTTTTTAACCTTTTTCACTTTTCTTTTTTGTACATGACATAAATATTTAGGAAGCTAGCAAGCACTAGCATTCATTCTCCGCAGTCTTGTTACTGCCATGATTAGGAGGAACATGACTGCGACAGATGTACGAACACGTGACTGATTTTAATTCAGTATTTTTTTCTAAACTGGCTCTTTTTTTTTTGAGGCACGGAAACTTAAAAATTATTTGATACAAAAACTATTGAAATAAATATAAACACAAAAATTATGTCATTTTCTATTTGCGAAAGAGCTGTAATCAGATGTCAAAATATTTTTCCACATTTGTCGAAATAATTTGTTAATATTGTTGAAGAGTTAGGATGATTCTACTTATTCAAAAGATGTACTGTACTATACTAAAATAATAATTTGAACTACAAAAGTTTTCTAAATATCATTTTATCCTTTGCAACTTGATGGTTAGAATTACGTTTTGTTTGAATATACATTTTGTGTTATATATGAAAATTGTGTTTAATTTTCCGCAAAATACATCATTTTTCTTTTAAAATATAAATAAAGTTATGACCAATAAATAAATATCACACAATCCCTACGCCGAGCCCTACATAATATACGCTGCATGCAAAGGGGAGCGAAAAGCAAAACGGGAGCTGGCAGCATGCACAGCAATAGGGATGCTTTATATGTAACAGTCAGTACACTGTTTTCCCACTAATACCCAAGCAGTCTGTAACAGTTAATTGTGAGGATGTCATTTCCACTAAAACAGTTATAATACAACACAAATATATTAAAATATGAATGCCTATATTTGGGTATGAGTTCAGAAGGAAAAGAGGTTAAACATTTTTCGTTCTGATGTTCTGATATGGTAGGAAAATAGTAGTGAATATTTTAAAACATTTAACGAAAATATTCAACTAATCAGTTATAGAATACATAAATTGCAAAACAAATTGTAAAACATAAATTATCGGAGAAACACAATTTTTATACTTTTTCCTAATATTGCTGTAATCGTATATGAGCAATTTAATAATTGTACCATTCCAAGAACAAAAATTGGTCCAGTATTAGCTGTAAACTACTATTAATATTCTGTTCCATCAACCCGCCTCTTAAGTATTAATAATAATATACTTCGACTTTCTCCTTAAAAAGGACACCTCCCAAACATCTGGCATCTCCCAAAGGGATCTCCCAAACTTTCCACTGCTGACGACATCAATGCCATATCACAGCACGTATGCACTAATAGAAGTGAGGGTGGGTTTCGAATGAGCTAAATTAAACATGTTGAAAAACGTGTAGACTAAAAAAAATTCTTACATCGTGACAACTATTTTTATAGAAAATTTTTTCTTTAAAACCAAAGTTTCGGCTTTTTCAAGGTAATAAAAAATTAAAATTTACATGAAAATTACACGCGATGGAAATTTTAGGTCCTAATACCGTCTGTTCCATTTGTACCTAATTTTAAATGTTTATTATGTTTTTCAAATTGTTTATGAGCCATTGTTCTGATTACAACGACGAGGTAGAAAAAGTTAAAAATTTTCCTGAAAAAATACATCATGTAAATGGTTAAATTTGTGATTCGTGTTACTCGATAACGTTAGAAGAATTATTTTTATTTCCTGATTTACCCCCCCCCCCCCGAAATTAATCCATAACAAAAATCACCTCTATGCATCACGTCTAAATTTATGCTAACATACTCTATGTCTGCACTACATTCAAAAATGTTCACTTTAACAATTTCTGTGAAAATTGCCTGCGACGGATTAACGGACGGACGTACACTGAATGGAGTTCATTAGTGTTTCGTTTTGGTAATTTTGCTGCGAAACGCTAAAAATAGGGTAAGTAGGATGCAACCTTTTTTATTTTCACGCCATTTCTTAGATTCTGTGTATTTCGAACTATTAAGCCATTGTTAATCCTATGACCGATTTTTGCTCAAGAATATTTCTAGTTCACTTTCACTTTATCACATTTTTTTAACTTTCCTAAGAAAGCGAAACTGCGTGTTAAACTGTTCATAAAATACATCTATTTATTTATATTACGTAACGTAATTTTAAATTATTTATTGAATAACAAAGGACACTGTATTTAAAATGGGTGACGTAAAAACACCGTTGACCAATATTTATTACGACAGACCGATTTTCTTTGTTCGATTATGCGACTGACTTATGACAAGAAAACAAGAGAAATTCCAGTCAGAGTGATATCTCGAGTATTTTATTATTGAAGATGACTTACCTTTTTTAATTAAGTTGAACTAGTCATTTATTCACAGAGTATGATTCAGTTGAAGATTTAATATTTTTGGATCCGTGTGCTTATATATATATATATATATTAGGTTAGGTTAGGTTAAATTTATATATATATATATATATTAGGTTAGGTTAGGTTAAATTTATATATATATATATATATATACATTTTTTTTCCTTTTGTTTTATATTTACACTTTATTTTTGTATTTCAAGTTCAATCTATAATTTCTTGAATATCGTTTAGCCTAACTATCCTTTTCTTGCAGCTACCTTAAGCCGAAGGTTTTAATTGATTCATTTAATGTCATTAATGCTAATAAAGGCAAGGTGTAGTTATCTTTGTTCTTTCATTTTTTCAGGTCCCGTGTTACTTTCTAAATCAGCATATTTATGGTATTTTGTCGCGATACGTTACAAAAATAAATTCATCAAGGTTATAATAAATTGGGAATATTCATAGTAGTTATTGAAGCTTACGTGATAATGCGTATTTTGTACATGTTATAAAATAAATAGAAAATTTTGCCCAACGTTTCTTCTTTCGGTCGTCCACTAACTAAATACAGAAAGCTACATTATATCGATACTTTTGCAATGAATTATAGTATAAACGGATACAAGTACTTTACATAAAAGACATTGAAGTAGTCTGTGAAAATGTTAGAGAAAATTACTAAAAAGATTGATTAAAATTTGATTGCAAAAAACAGGAATTACTTTCTCGGATATAGCCGTAGTTATTTTAGCGGAACATCAGTCGTGTTATATAATATATTCACATGAATAAACTTTTAGTTTCGTATCTTTTAATTCATTTTTAACTTATATTTATCGATCACGGCTAGTAATGAGAATAAGGATACTTAGGAATTTGAAGTTATTTAATTACTTACCGCAAATGTGGAATTTATAAAAGGTTTGGTAACAATGGGTGAAGATATGTACGTCCCAATTTTCAATTTTCAATCGTTGTCAATAAATAGCTAATCAATACGAATGAAATCCATATCCAGGTTAGAACCAGACTCGTCAGATGCTGTCTGAGTTTTCCGAATGCGCTTATGTTGTTCCATATCACGCGTTGGTTTCAACTCTAGTTCTAGTATTTTTATATGATTTTCTTTATAATTTTACTATTGATCCATTTTTGTAATTCCAGTTGTATTTCGTTCTTATATATCACGATATTTAATAAAATCGAAAAATTTTCATACTTCTTTAAATCCACACCCTGGTATTATTTTGGGTTTTCAAATTCACATTTGCTTCTATTTAAAACAGCCCTATTCGTTTAATCGAATGTGATAATTAGTTTTGGGAGATAGGATCTTGTTTAGGGATAAGTGTCAAATCCAAAAATAAATAAACTGTGGGTTTATTTTGCGCGATAACCGTCTGCGACAAAAATTAATAATTACGTAAATTTAGGGTAGTATTGATTTAAAATTTCATTATTTTCCCTTAAAACGATATGGCAGCGTTTTTTATTTTCATCTACGTCATTGGAGTTTAAAGTTAGTTTGTTAGAATCTGTCCCTCATTTGGGTGTAATCTTAACCCCACATTCGGCACTGATTTTAAAGTTGTTTTTGCGTAAGAAGTAAAAAAATACGGTAAATCTAAATTATTTATTAATGTCTCTCACTGAATGAGTGTCAAAGATACGTAGTAAACTGAAGGAATGTGCTGACTGAATAAACTTCAAAAATTTCTTAATTTAATCCGTAAGCAAAATTTTATAGTAACATGGGAAAAAGTTTTTCGCACTCTTGATAGTTGTATGTCATTTAATTTACAGTTAGACTGACAGGACATGTACAAAAAAATTCAATGTATTTTTTAAAACTGCGCGTTCAAATACATCGCATGTAATTTCAAGGCAAATATAAATAAAATCTCATAAGAAAGTCTATTTTAAATTCTTTAGTAGCTATTGTTCTCTGGCTATATTCTAGCCCATTTCCGTTTTTTCCGGAAAAATGGACATCGATTTTGTTTTTAATTTTTTCATGTAATAAATTAATTGTTAGAGATTTCATCTACAGCTTAGTTATTTACTCTATATTATTCACCGAGTACAAAACTCTGCAATCCAATTTTATGATATTAATAAGGCACGTATCAAACAATTAAAACTATCAAAAATACTAGAACTTGTCTTAGAAATATTGTTACCCTGCATAATTCTTTAAAATATTTTTTTATTTTAGCTGTAATGAATTATTTTGTTTAGCTCATAACCTTTTTTCGGTTAAATTTTTTCTACAAAAATGCTTTATAATTATTTACAAGAATTATTGACTTGAAAGATTTTCGTACATTTTTATACTTTATAATTCACTTCCATAAATTATATAAATCTGGTTTTAACGGTTGAAAATTATAAATTAAAAAGCTACAAATTGCGTGTCTGTCCCTCGCATCCAGGATTATATTTTCAAAACCCTTATAATTAGTCCTTCCAAATGTTACCATATACTATACATAGACTGAATAAAATCAATAATTAGGCTACCACTACAATTAGTGTGCCAATACTTTTGAGTGTGAGCTATTGAGATATATGGTAAATTAGCTCTTTCACTATGTCTCACTTGATGTTTCTGCCTCAGAAATTTCTGAGAAAAAAAAACCAGCGTCAACAGAAAGATAGACGAATATGTGAGAATCCTTACAAAAGTACCGGTTCCACTTTGATGTACGGAACCCTAAAAATATACCTGGCACACTTTACTTTCCTTTACTTTATTCATTAATGCTCATTATTAACATATTTTTGAGAAGCGTTTTATGTGCTGTGTATGTAAATATAAATTGTATGGCAGTGAAAGTTTAATTTCAATTAGCTCAAATGTTTTGTTCCAAAATTTTAAAAGACAAATATACAAAATCTCTTTCTTTATAAATTTAAGTTACTTAAAATTTTTAAGATTGTATATATTTGGCGTTAATTTTGTAGAAATGCATTATTCACAATTAAATGAAATTACGTGATGTAGTATTATTTCTACTTTCTTTAGGTTCTTTACTACGACCTATTTTTCGTTGTATTACAACATCTTTAAATGGGCTATTAGCAAAGAAACAGAAAACGGAGGACACACTAATGCTAACCGTATATAAGGAAAGTATAACTGGTCTGCCTGTAGACTATCGAGGGCATTACTCAATTGAGGCGGCTTCTAAAAGAACATAAAACGAACGTGCTGACTATTATTAGATCAACTAACGATACTGACTATTATTAGATCAACTAACTGATAAACTAAATGACTAATATTACTGCGTCTTCTTCCTCTATGAAAACATATGAACATACATCATAAAATATATCCTTCAGAAATTAAAAGAGTATGGCTGAATTCTGCTAGTATATCTAGCTTATTTCCCTAATATTGTGCTATCTAATTATTACCCGTTTAAATCTCGATAAAAACATTTTTATATTGTACAGTACGGAAGACCCCTGAAAATATTTTTTTCTTGTCAAAAATATTCCTCAAAATTAAATTAAACTACGTGATGTAGTATTATTTCTACTTTCTTTAAGTTCTTTAGTACGACCTAGGTTTCGTTGTATTACAATGTCTTCAGGTGGGCTATTAACAAAGATCTTTGCTAATAGCCCACCTGAAGATGTTGTAATACAACGAAACCTAGGTAGTGGTAAAGAACTTAAAGAAAGTAGAAATAATACTTCGTCACGTAGTTTTACATAATTATTTGAAATTAGTATATTTAAAATACGTATTGTGTCACGAATACGCTTCTCCCACGCTCGTATAATTAAAAACAAATCACCAGCTCGAAATAAACTATAGAAACAAAAAGATCAACGAGTTCACAGTTCAAATTTATAATTATATATTAGTGAATGCTATGGGCGTCCCTCAGACTTTTCCACATATCGTGGAAATTTGAAACGTTACTTCTTTAATAATGAACGTGGGAACGGTAGTTGAGAAAAGACCAAGTGCTTAGTCCAATTTTTCTTTTAATAATTAATAGCTTCGTATCTAGAAAACTCAAGGTTATATTTGCCTCACAACAAAGTTTACCTCATCTTTAGATAACTTTAAATAATTATAGATAAGTATATCAATGTAAAAAGTCATATTTTTATTAATTATTAAGTTTTAGTATTTACGGTTGTCAATTTATTACAGGTAACAATGGTGTTGATCGAACGATATTGCATGATTGTTTATTAAGTAAATACTTTATTGCAAAAAATTAATTGAATTAGTTAAATCTCGTACATATGTGCGAATAATTTATACATAAATCTTTTTTTTTATAAATATCACAATGTCCTTTCTTGTATGTTCGTGCTTTTTTTCGTCTTATAAATATAAAAGCTTCATGTTCGCCTCAAAAATACAAAAGCATCCTTGATATTAAAATTTATAGTTTAATATTGTATATTCAATTAAGCTTATGGGACTCATATTCCGACAATTCGAAACAAATATTCGCACAGTAATTTTGTAACAAATAATCGCGTGACTTGTATTTTGTGCATGAGTATTTCTTTGACGATTAGCACAGTATTTTTTATTGTACATTCATGCCTTTTGTATCTTCTACACTTAGTAATATAGTAAGATAATTAATTTTGCGGAACTCCTATTTCGAAAAATTACGGCAAGTATTCGCGTTATAATTTTGTAACAAATAATCGTGTCACGCAAATTCTATGTATTAATCTAATTTGACAATTATCACATTATTTTTCATCTGTGTTCGTGCCTTTCGTATCTTTCGAAAATATAACAGTATGCAGGGTATTGCAATTAGATATATAATATTATGAAATCCGGGGATAATGCGGAACTTATATTTCGGCGGTTGTGCAATAATTTTGTAACGACTAATCATACGGTTGTAAATATGAACAAAAATATGGGATTAGGGAATAATAGATGTTTTCATTATAAATATTATATTAGACTAGAATTGAATATGAGAGTTTGATGACACGTCTGATCATTTTTCATCGTACTTACTTTTATGCTCCAGAAACATTCGTTGATAAATGCTTAGTAATGTGTGATGATTATTGGATTTGTAAACTTCTGCTTATTCGTAATGGCCTTGATCAATAGTAGGTTTTTTTTCTTAGGACGTACGTTAAGAAATAGACAATGATTGGTATTTATGAACTTGTCGCGTTTTAGGCCCCCCGTAAATAGTTCACAGTTCTTTAAGACCTGTAAAACAACACAGTTGTAGACTTTTCAATTACTCTTTAACTGTTAACACGTTTATGACCTTATCGATTTTTTAAACCGATAAGGTCACAAACGTATTACTGGTATTTTATGACATAAAGAGAACTAAAAATTGAACATTACCTTAAACGCATTATATTTTATAGCTTGATTCCTGTAAATTACAAAAAAAAACATTGTAATTAAAAATATCATAAATCTTCGGGTAGCGGTTTCGAATACTCTGAAATCTTGATTGAGAAATTTTATTGACAGTCGTTTTAAAGATTGGTTAGTCACTCTAAGTGTTCATCAATAGAACTATCAATATGTGTCGGTCAAATATTATCCGTGAGTTAATCGTAAAAGTAGCAATAGTCAATGGAATGAAAGAAGGTATTGTTTATAAGAAGGCGTAGCTTAATTTTTTGTTATTATTTCGGTAATTTGATTTATTTATTGAAACGAACTTTTAATGGATAAATACAAGACGTAATTAATTAATGAGTGCACCTAGTAAAGTTATATATATCTACTACAATAAATTAAGTCATTCTAGTCTAAGAATGACTTAATTTACTCGTATTGCAGTAAATAAATGTAATAATACTAATGCGAGAGAGACAAAATGCGGTATAATTAAAAAGGGTACATGTGCCGAAACAAATCAAAGTGATGCACTGTGATGACATGATGTCGCTCATAATTATTGCTATTAATGAAAATAGCATACAAACATAACAAATGTTGCAATCATTTTATCATTCTATTTCAAAAAAGATTACATCAGTAATTATAAACAATGCTTGTTTAATAAAAAATAAATTGCGACAAGAAAACACTTTCTCGATTTGAAACAAGCTCGTGAGGGCTGCATAAAGCTGCGCATAGTAACTTTTAGTAAGTAATATTAAATCCATTGATCATCGTCTGTCTATTCTCAACAATCAGAAGATTATAAGAACTACTCTGATTTGAAACATCAACAGAAGTTATGTTGCAGATGTGAGCAAACCCATTTTTTCGTTTTAATATTAATATGAATACGAAATATATTTTAAGTTTAATTAAAATTAGAATCTGGGCACTATGTGTATAAAAAATAAACTGCGACCTAAAAAATGTTATTAATTCCAAAATTATGTCCAAAACTAGTAACACTATAAATAGAACTACGACCCAAAATTCGTAAGTTTCAGTTATAAGTAAACCAGATTTTTTTAAATTTTTTTATTCCAATGAAAAAAATTAATTTTTACTTAATATGGAAACATGGGATTCGGTCCTATACCTATTTAATACGAATGATACTCCCATACTAGAAAAGTACACTATTGTCACCTTTAAAGACGACACTTTAATAACACGTAGGATATTTTGTATAATAGAGACAAATAACAAACTCCAAGCACCAGTAAACCAAATTCACGAACAAATCATTAAATGGATAATCAAGATTTTCAGTTAGAATTAGTAACTCGCTAATACCATCTGGGGATACTGCAAAACTCTTATGTAGTTAACACTATAAGCCAAGAGTGAGCTGGAAACGTCATGAAACGTCAAGAAAAGAGATTAGAACTTCGTATGAAATATAAAAAAATTAATGCATGATTGAAAGGAACTTCATTTTGTCTATATTAAAAAAGCTTTTACATTTCAGGCAAATAGGAAGACTTACGTGGACCTATAGCAATCAATTCCGAGGCTGTAGCGGGCCAAACAACATCACTACAAAGATTTCAGAACAAAATGCTGCGAAACACTAAAGATACTCCTCGGTATGTGAAAAACAGTGATCTCCATCGGGACCTTTACCATGCAAAATGAAGATAAAATTATTAAGAAGGTATAAGAAAGCCTTGAACAGCAACTCCATAATGCTATTAATGTTGAGACCATCCAACTCCTCAACAATACTGGACTACTAAGAAAATTAAAGATGACGAAACTCTTTGAGTTAGTGCAACAAACCAAGTGCAAAAATAGAGCATATGGTTTGTGGATGTAGAGCTAGTGTAAAAAAAGTGCATAATGGTATTGAGGATGGTTGTTAGGATAGTGCATTTCTTGATAGATTAGAGGAAGGTTTGGCATTGTTTTGTCTCTTAATATTAAGAATTCAATTAATTTAAAAGAGAAGAAAGATTAGGAAAGAATTGCTCATTTGGTAAACTTGACCAGATAATAATTATATAAAAAAATTACTTGAATATTAAGGAAAAATAGAAAATGATCCCATGGAAAAAAAATTTCGTCTCATAATTGATAAATCTAAATAAATACACATAACTAATATAAAAAATAGCGAATTGAATTTATAACATTTATTAACTTACTCCTGATTCGGCAATCTTTATACTATTAAAACTTTTATTTCTTTCTACGTATAAATTATATAAATGGAAAATAATCGAGAGAAAATGTACAATTATCTTATGTACGATTGCAAAAGCTCTGTGCTCATTAGCCTGTTAAGACTAACCGGGAAATTAAGACCGTGAAACACCTACTAATTTAAGATAGAATTCTGCTTTTCAGTAACGTGGATGTTGTCGTCTTTAAGTAATGTGTGGGTAATTAATGCACTGATTCCGCAATTAGAATAAAGACCCAGCAATATTCAATGTAATAGGACTTCGTACCACTGTGAGATATATTTGCGGAATTATTTATAGTTTGTTGTAAAGGGAGCATTTGAGAAAATGGATTTTTTATAGTATGTCTACATAAATTAAGAGAACAAGGCATCTGGTAGGGATTGATTACAATGTTTCTATCATTTTTCAGTCTTTAATTATATTGTAAACCTTTAATTAGAATTAAATTTTAACTTTGCTTCATTGTTATATAATTATCAGATTCTGAAAACTGTTTATTTTTATCTATTATTTTATTAAAATATATAGTTATACATATAAAATATTTATTGTTTATTTTATCTGCAACATCGCGGAAAACTCGATTAATGTATTTTATAACATGTTTAAGATTTTTTTATAATTTGAAGAAACCAAGTATTAAACTAATGCCTTTAGGATAACAAAGGTTTACGGCAATGAAAGTGAAATTTTGAGCGGAATAATATTATTTTGTTGCTGCAAGTTTTCAGATATCAGTCTATTGGTTATTACGGCTAAAGATGTAGGCTTTAGTCTATTCCAGTTATGTCCAATGTAGTATAAAAATTGGAAAAAAATACAAAAAGGGATATTTGTTTAGAGTCGCTTTCTTGATTTTATAAACTTATAAATCCATACTTAGTCTGTCATAGGAGGTTTAATAAATATATTATTTTTGGTTTTAGTTTTTCCTGTAATTATAATGATTCTAAATTTATATGGTAGGCCTGTAACATTTGACTACGATAAAAGTTAATTATCTAATTTTCAAAAAATATTTAATAAGTTATAAGTAGTTTTACAATAGACTACTAATATTAAAAAATCACGATTTATTGAACAAATATTGTCATGTACGAAGATGTTATATAATATTTAGTTTTTATTATCCAAATTTTCTATGACTAAGTGAGAATTCTTATACTTAATTCGTTGCAAAGTACTTTATTCTACAAGTTCGTTTCAAAACCTATATTCATTCTTTTATTAGTATAATGAAAATTAATATTGTGTAATAAGTTTTTAAATTCATATTTGCGGGTTTAAATTGAATAAAACTTTCATAGATATATCGAATTGTGAAAAATTTAATTAAATTTTAAATTCATAAATTTATTTACTTAGAGTGTAAGAAATAAAACACAAACCGATATTGTTACAATATGATAATTTCTCAGTCCAATGTCTTTTATAAGTTGTTATTGCAGAGAATTTTTGTTTTGTATGTAAAAAGATTGTCTATTTTTAACCATTGTAATATTATAGAAAGAATGCGCAATTACCAACATAATTTATATTTATTTCAATAAGAGAGAGAAATTTATTCGTAAATCGGATATAAGTCTGGTTTAGCAAAAATGAAAAATACTCTCTCTTTTTCTTTGAACAAAAGAATATGCACAAAAAATTATGTACACAAAAAAATTACGGCTAGGCTCAATTTTTTCTTAAAAAAATGTATTTTAAAATTGCCCTTCACATGAAAAATGCCTGTCAATTGGTTGTCAAACATGAATTTTACAACCTCACTCTGGGCAATCCTCTACGCATTTAAATTTTTTCAGGTTTCCTTTTTTTTATTTCAATTACATGTTTAACACTTACGTTAATTTTAAAAATGTTTTCCCCAAAATCAGGGAATCAAATTAAATTTTGTTGAATTTAAGCGTCTTATTTCGTACTCAGAAAACGATAAAAACCAACTAGCTTCAACAACTTCACCTTAGCTTCCAAAGGTATGCATATTTTTCGTTTTCATATCACAGGAGTTTTTCAGTGATAATTTCAATACTTTCGTTATATCACCATTCAGTTTAATAAGATAACACCTGTTCATTTAAGTAAGTTGATGCACAGCAAGTATTGTAATTATCATAATTATCACTAAATAACGTCTTATCACTATAACTCATTTATGGAGTAAATTACTAAGATATTCTAAAATTATTTATGTTTGTGTCATATATTCATTTACATATTATAAACTATGTGCAGTTGAAAATTTCACATAAATAATATAAACTACTTTAATTAAACACCTGTTCGTTTTAGTAAGTTGAATAACGATATCAAGTCAGTGTTAACATGATTACTTAAAACCTCCTATTACCATATTTCTTTTATCAACTACTTTACCAAGATATTCTGAAAAATTATTTTTTCTTTCCTCATATATCTATACAATTATATATTGTAAACTATGCGAAGGTGAAAGTTTTATATAAATAAAATATAGTATTTTTAATTATACACTGTTGATTTTAATAAGTTATACGTCGATATAAAAAACGTTTTGAAATTACCATTGAAAAAACTCCTGTTACTACTCATGTATCTCTTTTATCGACTAAATTTCCCAGAAGTTTTCAAATTATTTATCGTATATTCATTAACATATTATACATTAAGTGACGGTGAAAGTTTCATATGAATAAGATAAATTATTTTTAATAAATCTCATGTCCACTTCAGTAAGTTGATTCACGATATGAAACAAGTGTTGAAATTGTCACTAAAAAACCTCCCGTTATCATAATTCTTTTATCAACTAAATTACCAAGGCGTTTAAAAATTATTTTTACTTTCATCATATATTCATTTACATATTACTAACTAATCGAAGGTGAAAGTCTCATATAAATAAAATGAACTATCTTTAACACAACAACCGTACATTTGAGTGAGTTTAATAACTATATAAAAGAAATGTGAGACTACCACCGGAAAACCTCCTGTTGCTGTATCTCTTTTATCAACTAAATTACCAAGACGTCCCAAAATTATGCATACTTACACCATGTATTCATTTACATATTATAAGCTATGCGAAGATAAAATTCCCCATAAATAAAGTAAACTACCTTTAATATAACACCTGTTCATTTGAGTGAGTTTAATGACTATAAAACAAGTGTTGAAATTATCACCGGAAAACCTTCTGTTGCTATAACTCTTTTATAAACTAAATTACGAAGACGTTCCAAAATTATTTATACTTTCATCATATATTCATTTACAGATTTCAAACTATGCGAATGTCAAACTTCCATATAAGTACGGTAAATCATTTTTAATATAACACCTGTTCATTTTATCAATTCGAGTGAAGATATAAAGCTAATGTTGAAAATATCACTGCAAGTCCTCCTGTTACTGTATATTTTTTATCAATGAAATTACCAAGATGCTTTAAAAGTATTTATACTTTCATCATATATTCATTTACGCGTCTTAATCTATGCGAAGGTGAAAATTTGAAATAAATAAAGTGAACTATTTTTAGGTATAAGTTTAATATAAACAAATTTGTCTTCCTGATGAAACAAACGTGTTTATAAAAGACATGGTTTTGTGGTAGTACAACGTATGTGCACATTCGAATTTTTAAATTTATTAATAACTTTTTTCTTGTTCGTTTTTGTGTGAATACGTAAGAGCTATATGTTAGTGTAGCTAACAGATGGCGCTTCTTTAGGGTTCGTTCTTATGTTTATGCGTGAGAGTTATTTATTAGCGGGCCCAGTAGATGGGGACAGGATAACTATAACCGGGAAATAAAAATGGGCGTCACACGATTGTTTTTTTCCCAGCTTGATAATCCACCTTTCCCATAAAAGTTACATACGTTCCGTAATTATTTCTATATATAGTAAATCAAAAATTTGTATTTGGTTAGTTTTTACGTGTATTTGTTATCTAATAACTCTTTGACCAATCAAGAAATCGTCATCTAAGTAAAAAAAATAGGACTAATCTCGGCACCATAATTATTTACTGCAAAAATGTTCAATATTTTGTAGAATAAAACCATTAAGATTACAAGGACACGATTATTGAAGCATTGATTACTTTCAGCATTGAATACATATTCTTCGATACCTACGCTTTTATACTCGGTTCTTCTTATTGGATACTTCTAATCTTATGAGTATTACGAGTAGGTATCCTATATAATATTCCACATGATACTGTATTTAATGTAATACTCCAAAAACTTATTTTCATTTATTGCAACTAAATGGTGAACTATCAAAATATTATTACATTGGCGAAATTTCAGGCTGTTTTAATTCGACCAAAAAATCTCACACTTTTGCTCCGTTTTAAATTTTGTTTTGATACACGTTTCCCTGCTTAAACACGATGGAAATAATTAGACAAAATATAAATTATTTTCGTGATTGCATAGAAGAAGAGAAATAAGTTTAAAATTATTTTCATTCTCTTTTCTCTAAACGTTTCGCTGATTGGTTTAGTGTTTCTTATTTTGGTAGTTATTTTCATTTAGATAAAATTATCGATTAATTATATTATTATTTTATTTTTTTGCATTTAAATATGTACATATTTTCTGTAAACGTGTTCCAAACGTACTCTAAGTAGTAAATACTTTTTTTCACGTTATTTAGGCGAATGCAGTGTCATTAAGCGACCCATTTATTATTTTTTAACTTATTGGATGTTTACCGTGGTAAGATGCAAGTTATTTTCCGATAGTACTATTCGTAAGGCAAAAATATTCCCCAATAAAATGGGAATATCTGTTTTTCAATGATTTTTTACAACACTACACTTAGAAAATATCTTAACTATGTCTTATGCATATCTATATCAGCTTCGGGAAAAAAATCGATACCGCGCTCAAAATACGAAAACACAGCTCAGATATATTATCTTTTTAATACGTTTATTCTCATATATGTATATTCCAGTGTCTGCTAGGTACAAGAATGTAAATATATATTTTTGTTTCGGATATTCATACATTTAATTTTGTTTAATTTAAATTTCAGTTCCCTGTGAAAATTAGGAATAAAATTGATCATCAAAAGCTCCTGGGTCGTAGTTTGATATTAAAAATAAAACGAATACTTTCTCCGCTTCCAATTAATATAAATATTTATTAAAGATCAGCCAAGTGCGAGTCTGACTCGCGTATTGATATTCTCGTAACTCGTTTGGAGTGAATTTATTTTATTTGCTGTTTGTCATACCTAATATGAATTTCGCAATCTAATACAAATTAAATAATACCTTAAATAATTACAACATTTATATAACATTTTATGACATTTATTTTTTACACCATTTCAACAACAAAATCATCGTTACTGGCATCGTTACATGTAATCTTTCCATAGGATTATTAGAACCTTGTTATCAATAATTTTAAGATTCAATGGATTCGGAAGGGGGCAGAGGGTCGAGGGGGTGGAGAGACCGTATATTTTTTGTACTTCTCAAAAATGTCAAAATCAAATATATATATATATATATATATATATATATATATATATATATATATATATATATATTCTGGTAAGAATTGAAATATCTTATTTGTTTTACTATCAAATTGAATAACCCTTATCAAGATATTGCTCAAATTTCTCAGGTAAATGGCGCGAGTTGTAATTTCCAAAATAGAAAAAAATGTAATTTCTCAAGGTTGCGGACGCTTTTTCTCTCACCTCGGTAATGCAAATAATGTTTACTCACGCACGAGTATACTTACCTTTTTTGTGGTTTTGTTCGGCATCCTTATTCTTTAAAAAATAGGGGAAGGAGAAAAGAAAATATTTTTGCAGTAAAAAGGAGATTTTTTACCAAAATACCCACACTGCTTATATATAAATAAACAGTTACAATTCATAAAACAAGAAACAGAAAACAGTCCTGATCCTTAAAATTAATATTACATTTTAAAACAGAATTAATGAAAATCGCCCCAGATTTTTCTCCACTCAATGAAAAGAAAAAATTAAAACCAATTCAACCTCACGAAGTTTTTGAAACTCGTCGTTCCAGCCACCTTTCTTCTCAAGTTGAAAATCTGTTATTATCAAAGGATAGGAAGGAGTGAAGGTGTTGGCCATTACTAGAATAATTATAGTCAATCAAATTAATCCTCGTAAAATGACCAATGCACGCTTGGCGACGCTGCTTGTTGGTGAGCAACAAATTCTCAGTCTATTCGCAATATTTTGATAACGCTCATAGCTTATAAATTTGTTGCAATTATAACTAAAACGAATTTACGAATTTTATGTATTATTTATTTAATAACTAGATTTGTTTATTTTGCGTTGTTAAAATTATGTTGAAACAAAAATAATAATATTAGTAACATTTCGATTTAAATTCGGATTTCACCCATTGACCAGGCCAACTAACCAGAAAGACTGTATTCAATGGTGTTATCTTCCACCTGCGGTTTTATCGAGGCGCAATAGCTAGTTAGAGCGTTGGTCATCTTCAACCTTCAGCAATATAAAATAGAAAAGAATAGGATAACCGCAGGAGAAATATTTTTAAATATTTTATACTATGAATGATAAGAAGCTGACCTTGTATTTAATGGAACCACTGATGCTTTTTATTGATATAAATTTTACCACAATACTATTTTAAAAATTTAATTTGTTTTCCATTTTATTGCTTAGTCTGTGTATAAATTGAAACCAAATAACAGACCCTGAATTTATACAATACGTATGAATTTATACAGTCTCGATACTGGTCGTCTGATGTGATTCCTAAAAAAAGAAATTCATTATCAAATTAAACCGAATTCCACAATGTTGGTATATAAAAGAATTTTTAATTCTCTGAGTGCACCGAATTCATTGTTTTTTCCATATTTTATTGATGACACATAGTTTCAATAATTATCGTATTAAATCGCTTTAAATAATGAAGCGCAATTCGTATTAACTCGTCTCTCGCGTAGTTTGGCAAACCAAGAAGCTGATAATAATTTCCGCCTACAATCTAATCAAAGTGGACTAGCACTTTATTAGATGGAATTGTAGTCTAGAACCATAGCTGTTCAGGGATGAATACAATTCTTTCAGAAACTTTTTCTTTCCTATATCGTATACTCCTTCAATTATATCCCTCTTCTGACAGTACTCATTATAGTAAGTAGTATTTTGATAACTTCTTAGTTTTTTTTGTTCCTTCAAAATTTCTATCGTCATTGAGGCTTCTACGAAATGATTCTAATTTCTTCATTTCAGAAAAAAATGTCTGTATCAAAAATAAATTATGTGCAAAGTATTACAAAGAGTCTTTATTAAAAGACAATACAGTAGTTACAAATCGTCGACGATAAAAATTTCGGACAGAAAAGTCAATTTTTTTTACTCCTACATGTCTAACGATGCGCGAACTTAAAATTTTAGGCAAAATTATTAATTTCGTTGTGAATCAAACTATAAGGATGTAAAGGTAATCTGTCAGCAATGTAAGTTATTTTGTGAAAAACAGCAATGTTTTAATTCGGTAACAAAGTTCTCATCGTCACAAAAATAATTATATCATATTGCGCCATAAAAATAAGGCAAGCCGACAGAATGACGGCCAAATATGTGAGAGGACCCATTAACAATATTTATTTTTATATCATTAAGTTTTTTGGTAATGACATATTTTCACCATTACAATGTTTCATAAACGAATCTATACCCCAATGCAATATCAATTAATTATTATATGTAAATGCCAACAAGGATTTAGAATTACGCGAGTCATGGTTTTTACATTTCGTTTTATCTACAGTGACATTATCATAAGTCCGGGAATTTTTTACAGTAAAATAAGTGCCAGAGTCTCCATCGGCAATTAATTGTAAACAGATGATACTATTTTCTGCAACAGGGAATAATGATAGGAATTATATAATCGTAATCGACATGACATAAACTGTTTTTGATTGTTTTTAACTATATAACTCGACTACAAATAAACATTACACCAGTAACAGGTTCTTGATTTATATCCGTTTTTGTATGACATTTTGCTGTAGCTACTAAATCAAGGAAATAAAAGAATAATAAAAAAATCTCAACGCTTATATCGCAAATCTGAGTCAAATTTTAAGATAAATCTGTTTTTTTTTGCCATACTTGTGTGAGATAAATCGCAGTCGAAAAGAGAATTACGTCTACTAATAATTAAAAATTATTCTAATATATTGACAATAACTTTTATCGTTTGGCGTTTTAATTATCTCATCAGTTTCTTCTGGCAAATTAAAACACGACGGGTAAATTTGTGACAACTGAAATGGGAATAAGAATTTAATATATAAGAAAAAAAAGTGACTTCTCAACAAGTTGTCTCCGCTCCCGCCCATAATGAATGTACTTGGGAAATAAACAATTTAGGCTATGTTTAGTTTCAATAATTAAATTGAGCAATAAAATATGAAAAATAAAGGTCCAACAATTGAGGAGCCAGATTATTGTAATATGTCCTGAAAGACGAATAACAAATATGTTCATGTAATAAATCGTAAGAATGTATTCCAATAAACTACAAGATATTTTACGATAGAAAAAAACAATACTTGTTACTTTCATTCATGGTTACTACCTTATAAGCAACTCTCGACTATCTTTCCAATAATACGGTATCACATATCGAATGTTAGAAAATATTATTTTGCTGAAGAATTTAGGCTTATACGTACACACATACACACACACACACACACACACACATATATATATATATATATATATATATATATATATACATTTACGTGCACACACATATATACAGGAATATTTCTCGATTAGTGACCAAAATTTAACAGTAATATTTAGAGCTAAAATTTAAAGGACACGTTTGTCTTCATTCCACAAAAAATCGGAAAAAAACTACAAACATCTGTTTGACTTTTAAAATAGACGAAATTATCTCAACTAAGGCTTCTTCCGAGATTCAATTACAAATCGTACGCCGGCGTTCAAGGTCAAATTTCGGCACCCACCTATGCGTGACAATTGACCTTGAATGTTTTTCGTTCATTATGAAGAATTTTTGACAAGTTTAAAATGTTGTTAATATTTATAATACTATTCAAAGGGATCTTTATTTTGCACAAATTGCAATATATTAATAGAATTCTCTATTTTTACTTTGCGAAATATATGTACTTTGTGAAATAAGATTTAAATTTTTTTTTCATACATATTTTTGTCATATATATTGTCTCAAATATCATATATATTGGCTCAAGAGTTATCAAATATATTGGCTCAATCAAGGATTATGAATTACCTAAGAGTTATGAATAACCCTTGAGTGCCATGAATTAACAATATTTTGAATAAATTTAATACCCAGAAGTACGTTTTAACTTCATATTAACAGTCTTTTATAGAGGGCACAGCATTATTTGCTAAGTGGAAAGTATTCGTTCCGACAAAGTGCTTTTAGAATACCAAGCATCCTAAATTCGGTAAACTTCATTCACGTCAGGAAATAAAAATTTAGAATGATTTAATGGTACCGTTCAGCAATGAACCTTGTTCGAACGAAATTAATTATAGGACTAATATAACCTAATGTTATATGAAATTTTAATAATTTCTTTCCTGTATTGTATGAATCGTTTATGAAGAGAGTAAGTTCCAATGAAGCTATGAATTTAACTTATTCATAATAATCAAGGGTTATTATATATATTGGCTCAAGTGGCAAGTGAATTGAAATAAAAGTTACTATTATTAGTCATAATTAAAGACGTGATAAATTTCTTAAGAATTTCTTATTTAAAGACATTTTTACCGTTTATTTAAAATCGTGCAAACCTTTCTTGCATTTTCCCAACTTAAAGAGACAGGTTTACATTCAGTCAATAATATTTGTCACTTTCGCAGTATTTAAGCTCTTTGTCTTTAAAAATTTACCGAATAAATTAATTGTGAGATATTATGCTTATCCAAAAATAGTGCAATTTAAATTGTATACGAATATTGGTGGTAAAAAACGTAAGAAGAAATAAATAGACTAAAGAAACTGAAATGCACAAATGTTTTTAGCCCAACCAGTAATCATTCATTGAAATACAATTTACGTAAGCTTAGAAATATAATTCTTATACAACTTACTTGTTTATAGGAGTATTATTCTCTTACCCTTTGCTTGTAAATAGATACGCAATTATTTTACCATTTGCTTATAAATAGAGATACGACTCTCGTACCACTCGCATGGAAGTAGGGTTATTTTGCAACTTGCTTATGGTCGGGAGTACAATTCCCTTGCCAGTTGCTTTAGCATAGGACTACATATCTAAATATTACTATAGTTCGTTCTTTTATTCTCTTTGCAATATTTTGCAGCCTACGAATATAGTACAGGATTGGAGTACATAAAAAATGTGTAAGAATATTATTGTTACTTAGAGTTTAATGTGTGTTTAAAGATTATATTTAGAGGTAAAATAGGTTTAGAATAATATTTAACTACGAAGTTATAGTGTAATATATTTCGGATACAACAGATTTAAGGAGCAAATAATTTAATGGGAAGGTCTTAAGACTAAAATTGAATTGTTTTATTTATCTACGTTTTAGGAAAACACTCAGCTATTGATGGAGAGTCTAATGCGTGAAAATGTATCAAAGATATGACACTATTTGAACTTTCTTTATTGACTTTATTAAGTCTGGACAGTAGAGTTAAAAAAAATCACAACAAGATAACTACGCATAGTCCTGAATTCTTTGAAAATTTGTGTAAATATTCCAGTTAATCACACTTATTTTAACAAATGCTTATTCCATTACCTAATTTGGTTTCTAATATTCACTATTATAATCACACACTAATACTGTAACTTGCTATGCTTATTTCATGAATTCTTCCACTAAAATACATTACAATTTTTGGTGGTTAATGAGAGCTTCATGTTTTTATTTAAAATAAATTGGAATTAATGATGTTGAGAGTAAAGTTTAATTTGTAGAGAATCTCGGTTAGCACCAAAGTCCTTAAAAAATAAGATAGGTTAATGGAAATGCAAACAGAAATTTATTTAGCAATATTCGTAACATCAAATTGAACAGCACTATTAAATTTAATATAAATAAGTATATAACTAATCATAAGTTGGCAGTATAAAAAGTAGGTTTTGTGATTAAATACGTTATTAATAACAGAATATGCGACAATTTCAAACAATTCATACTTAATTATGGAAAATTGTAATAATAACATACGTGTTAGATTAAATGTTATATTTTGTGAATTATTTATACAATCATAGAAACTTTAATATACATATAGCATTACGCACTCGAGACAGCGTGTTTTTGCAATAAAGCTTTACGTTTTAGCTCAATTTCGTGCGTTACGTTAGTTACGTTAAGCTAAATAGTAATATACATGAAGAGGTAGTTATAGTTTGTAAATTTTGTGCCACCACGAGTGTGAAGTCACGACCTTTCTCATACCTGATATTAAAAAGAAATGGATAAATAAAATAAAAATATTTAATAAAGAGGTTTATAATAGAATTATGTTAAATAGACGCTGCACACAGGATATTTCATTATATAATAAAATAAATAAAAGCATCGTAATATTTGGAATATCAAGATTGAATTTTAATTAGATTATTTTGAAGCGAAACTTTTTACGACGCGCTTCAGCACACAAAAAAATATATGTACGTGAGCAAACTGTCCAGAGCGGTACGAATTCTTGTCCCGAAATGCTGTAAATTGAATCATTCTAATTCAACTTAAGTAATTTCTTTTCGTTATTTTATTTCATTTCATTCCATAATGCGATTTCTTGCCTTGCAATATTTATTTTCGAATTATATATATTCTGCACAATGCGCACAAAACATTATAAAGTTCAACTCTGTAGTATGTCTTCTGACACACGCGTTTCTTACCAATACCAAGAATTTTAAATGATAACAAACACTCCAACAAACTTTCATCTTTACCCTAATACTAACTTCAAGTCTAAACATATACTTAAAACAGATGATTCCGACAAATGTTCGCATTAAAACAAGGAAAAGAGGTAATTCAGCAAATATTTCCCTAATTTTATCCACAGTACGATGTGACCCCCATAAATTAACCCCATGCCTATTATACGTAGGAGCGCCCATTTGCAGCCTCCTTCCTACCCACTTGGGGGCAACTGTATGCGTCACATACCTATGCGCGTTCTATCGCAACGTTAACATGCTATTTAAATTCGCAAGCGCTTGGCGGTCTTCATTTCCCGAGATTGTTTACGTGATAATAAAGGCAGAGCTTTGTCGGTTCGCCTAAAAAGCTTTCGCTTACCCGGGAATTCGTTGCAGTTTGTATGGTAAATAGAAAAGATATAGTGAGTAGAAACGTTGATGAAATAGTACATTGATCCTTGCAATGTAGGTGGGGTTTTTTCTATTTCTTTTTATTTGTTTGTTTGATATTTTGTTTTAAAAAGTGACAGAATATTTGTATTATACGTGTATATTCACCTATTAAAAATAAGTTTTCTTATTTCATAATGGAACTTAATAAAGAATATTTTTTTTAAACAAATTTGATAGGATTTTGAGTTGTAGCTTATAATAGTAATAAAGAAAACTCTTCATTAATTTTTAATAAATTATAATATATAAATTATATAAAAATGTTTACATATATGTAATATATCACTAAACGTGTAAACTCTAAACATTCAAAATAAAACAAAATGATTTCCAGAAAATATAAGGAAATTTGAGAAAATATATTGACCGCTTTATATTATTTATCTGTCTGTCTGCTTGTTCGTTTACGCTACAAGAATTGAATTCAATTAATTTTCATTTCAATTCTATTCTATGAATAATTTCTATGAACAATTTTCTATACTCAGAAATTCCCTTTCTCCGCGCTCAGCGACTGTTTCTGGTTTCCGTTTTGTGCAGGTCTTCTTGCTCCCTCTTTTTACCCTTTGCTCTTCTTTCTCAGATCTTGTTTTTTATTGATTTTTACCTGACTTAAAGTTTTCTGTAACTTGCACAGCGTATCGCATTACTCGAATAAATGAATAAGTGAAAAAAATGAGCATGAAAATAATACGATTAAAAGAAAAAAATGCGTATGTGCATTTTTGATTTTACCAACGATTTACAATATTTTAGACTTAAGGTTCCAAAAATAAAATTGAACACGTATCTTAAAATAATATATTAAAAAGTGGAAAAACCATATTTACTTTTTCATGCCTATGCCTTTATTATTCAAAAACGATTAGTAAATTTTAACAGAAAAAATTGAGATTTTTCTTATATATTTATTTTCAATACTAAAAAAATTAAATAAAATATAATTGAGGACATGTTGACGTAGCTAAATTTAAACGTACATAAGCTATCTTCACGTAGCTAAACACTTACTATCGTTACTGGTTACTACACTTACTATCGAAAAATTCATACAAGCTATTTTTGTGGTTGTTATTAGTATTAAGGTATGTTTACACGTTTGTACCTTAGCGAATTGACTGTTTTTCATAATCGGTATTTTTGATATTCAAAAATAACAATTTTGTATAAAATAACAATAATGTTTATCAATATATGGTGCAATTTATATAAACATTTATTGACTACAAATTTAGATTCCTAAAGTTTGTAATTTAAAATATATCAACGTTTTAATTAATTTATAGGTTACGTTTTGACTTTGTGTATAGCATAACTTTTTTATGATAAAATCTTCTTATTTTTTTTTTAATCGGTAATAAAAATTTTGCACTAGCGGGTAATTTAAAACTACAATTGCGTCATTTAATGTATTTTCAAATGATTAAATATATAAATTGCGTCATTTAATAATTTAAAAATACATTAAATGACGCAATTTATATATGAATTTATTGAACACGTATCTAAAGACCATGACTTTAATGTTAACCAAAAACATATCAAATATTTAATTAGTATACAAGCTACGTTTTAAATCAAGGTTTAATATAAATCATACAGGATAAAATTCGGTGTTCTAGTATCTAAATAATAAAATGTTGTAACACAATATATTAAATAAATGACTCACCGTTTATATGAATTTATTGACAATGTATCAAGAAATCAAAATTTTTAAAAATTATTTTATAAACTATAGCAAAAATTAATTTACATACAGGCTACATATAACTCAACGTACAATCCCTATAGAACAAAATTCAGTGTATTTGTAGCTCAATAATGGTAATTTTGTGATATCGCATATCAATAACTTGCGCATTGCATATACCAAATTAAGTACCCACGTACCTTAATAGCACAAAATTGGCATATTTTTCCTGCTCCAACATCAAATGTTCAATAAAATATAGCAAAATTGAATTTATATACAGGCTACGTATAACTCAACGTATAATCCCTGTAGGACAACATTTAGTGTTTTTGTAACTCAATAATAATAATTGTGTACTAAACTAAGTACCCACGTACTTCGATAGCGCAAAATCTATATATTTTGCTGCCTCCGCAAAACTCTTATCATTTAACGTAATTATTTACAGAGAGGCATTGCGATAATTATATACGATCTGAAACATGCACCATCGCCTTAATAGACAGGGTCAAGCCGTTCAATACCAAGTTTACTACAAAACTTTAAATACTTCGTGGAACAAAATGGTTACGATACCTAGAAACATGAAAAATTATCTACACGGTCCAGTGTCGAGCACATTTTTCGATACATTTACTTTGGAACTCGATTCCTTTTAATTAATAGTTTTACCTCATGAGTACTTTACGCTTGGCAGGTTTAATATAATTCGTACAGCATAAAATTCGGTGTTTTGTAACTAAATAATAAAATGTTGTAACACAATATATAAATAAATGACTCACCGTTTATATAAATTTATTGACCATGTGTCAAGAAATAAAGTTTTTTCAAATGTTCAATAAAATATAGCAAAATTGAATTGATATACAGGCAACATATAACTCAACATATAATCCCTGTAGGACAACATTTAGTGTTTTTGTAACTCAATAATAATAATTTTGTACTAAAGGAAGTACCCACGTACCTCGAAAGCGCAAAATCTGTATATTTTTGCTGCCCCGGCAAAACTCTTGTCATTTAATGTACTTACTAACTTTATACCATCTGAAACACGCACCGTCACCTTAATAGACAGGATCAAGCTGCGTAATACCAAGTTTACTATAAAAATGTGAATACTTCGTGGAACAAAATGATTACGATACCTAGAAACACGAAAAATTATCTACACGTTTCAGTATCGAGTACATTTTTCGATACATTTCTTTACAACTTGACTCCTTTTAATTAATATTTTTACCTTATGAGTACTTTACACTTGGTACCGTTTAGAATATCCAGAATATATAATTTATTATATACAGCTACCGAAATATGGTCATATTTATGACACTTTTTACCGCTTTTAATTCAAGAAAATATCTCATTAGTTTGGCGATCTGTTTTTCTTAAAGAAGTTACATCTTCCGTAATTATTTATAGAAAATCTATATATAAGCTGTAAATTTCCACCTTAAAAAAATTCAGGACATATTTCGCCACTTTCATAAAAAAAAACCAAGCTCGAAAAACTGCACATAAAACTTAAATTACTGCGAATCTTTCAATATTTCGTAGATAAAATCGTTAAAATATCTGGGGATATTTTTTTAGTATCGAGTACATTTCCTTCTATGTCTACACTTATGAACTCAAAATTTCCTAATCGTTACTTCTAAACTTATTAAATCTGAAGATATTTTAGAATGTCTCTCAAAATTCTGTGATTAATAGAAAACAACAAAAATGTGTTTTGAAACGTAACCGATTGATGGCAATATAAAGTTAATAAAATACTGTCATATTGGCATCGCTTCATACTGTATGTAATTCAAGATAATGTCTCGTCTATTTGTTTCCTTTCAAGGAAGATAACGAAGTTGGCACTAAAACACGTTTCAATGTCTAACCCCGATCCAACGATGTTGGATCGGTCCAACGACTGGACAAAATATTATTTATTTTAGTGATTACACTGAGGAAGATGCTTAGAAGTTCATGTCTCGCTGGTCTGTTTCGTATTTTCCTTTTGTTACATTGGTTTGATATTCGTTGGGATAAAAACGTTGATTAACGAAATTCGTGTTATTTTTTACAGCTAAAACATTTATAGAATTTTCATTTTATTTACGTGAGTATAATTTGTATCATATTGTTTTTATTTTCACTGTTTGTATATTGTTTGATACAATAAAATATTTAAAGTATCAATCCCAAGAAAAGTATCGATAATTTCGGGTGTTAAAATTCGGTATACGAAAATTCGTATATTTCGTCAAGAAAATTGGAATATCAATTTTTTCACCGATCTCTTATCGCATTATGCTTACAATAATCTTAAATGTGACGTAAGCATACCATAATATATATATATATATATATATATATATATATATATATATATATATATATATATACATATATATATATATATATATATTTGCATATGCATATATACATTATATACTGGCGGTCTCAAAAAGTAGTGTGAAGAAGAAGTCTCAATCATCAAAAAATCTCAAGACTTATCCAAAACAATTCTAGGTATGTTTGGCGATTAGTAATAGTTTCTGAGTTATAATTCTTTTTGTGTTTTTTTCAATCTTGTTTACAAAAGACAAAATATTTCTTTTGACATGATTAACTGTGATAGAAATAGATTTTTTAACAGTTAGTTGCCTAAGTGGTCAATTCAGGATAAAAGCCCTTACTTACATATTATTTAACATGGTGCATAAAATTAATAGAGAAACTAGGTATTTTATAAACCAGAAATTCCGACGTCATTTTAAAAAGAAGTTCACACTATTTGTTTCCCAAAATCTACTTCAAACATATTCTAGTTTCATTAGATTTTTGAACACAATTAAATGAAACTACGCCATATAGTATTATTTCTACTTTCTTTGAGTTCTTTACCACGACCTAGGTTTCGTTGTATTACAACATCTTCAGGTGGGCTATTAGCAAAGCTAATGATAGGAAAAAGATGTTTGCTAATATCCCACCTGAAGATGTTGTAATACAACGAAACCTAGGTCGTGCTAAAGAACTCAAAGAAAGTAGAAATAATACATCACGCACAATACACATCACGCCAAAAGTATTTATTGAAAAATTATATTTTTTTTGTAATCAAAGATATGATTAAACCTAAGTAAAAATTGCAGAAATGCATTTATTTTGACGTTACATAAATTTTTCAAATTTACAATCACTCAAATTATTATAAGGAAAAGTTAACTGAATTTGAGTCGAAAGACATGGTGGCTAGACTACGCCACGGATCAGTAAAAACCTATCTATTTCCCATGGTATCATTAGTTCACATGTACCAAAATTTTGATCTTTAAAATATAATTACAGGTGCGTCATCATTTTACAATATATTTGTGGTCGCTCAGTGGTCCAAATTAGACCATAGTTCATTAAATTTTTAAATTTAAACGTTCATAAATAAGTCAATCAAATCATAAATAATTAATCAATTCAGACTGTACATATATATGCATATATATATATATATATATATATATATATATATATATATATATATATATATATATTATATGTTTGACTTTTTTGACATTGACAGTATGAATGTAAACAACGAATCTATTAATGTGTTTGTAATATAAAATTTATTGCATTTGTAACAAACGTTAAAATTGTATTTTTTAGGAGCGGTATGAAAAAATTATTAAAATGAGATTTTCCAAATGCAACAAAAAATAAACGGAATGAAGTTGCTCACAATGCAACAAAAATCTATACGAAATCAATAGTATAAAGTGGTTCATTAAACATATATTTACATAATTTTTTAACAGATGAAGTTTGGCAGATAATTGGTTAAGATTTGGAGGCCACCAGAACAATAAATGGCGGGCCTGTGAAAATAATTTTTGAATGTTTGTTTTGAAATTTAATTTATGGATTTAATTTAGGTGTTTAATCACGCTAAATTCCTTTTATTATTTTATTTTCATTAATTATTTGCGTGTGAAATAAGTTTATTCTTGTATTATGGCAAAGTATTATAATTTCTAACAGGCGTAAGTTATTATTCACACAATTTTTATAATTTTTGTAATTTGTTTCTACACTCCTTCTCCATAACTTATGCTATGTTAAATCTCAAAATGGTATAAAGTTTTCTCGTCACGTATTAATATATAGATTTCTGCACATCTGTGATTTTAGCTGCATAGCTAGGAGCCCAAACCTAATATTGACATTATATTTTTATTGGAAATTATGTACATAATATTAAATTCAAATATTTTCGATATTCCTCTCGATTTTTCAATATTTTTTGATAAAATTGTACTTTTCTTTCATAATCATAAGGTCCCAATTACTTAATTTACTGATATGGTTTAAGTGATATCCCCCAACCCGGAAAATATAATCTATCTCAAATTTTGTGACTATAGCTCGATATTTTACTACTTTGACACTTTTTAATGGGTCCCTTTCATTAAGAACTTTTAAGTTCATATGGTGGTCAGGGAACCGTTCGGCTTGATTTCTAACTGTACCTTCTATGTATACCCTATACAGTCTTGCTCCGTCTGACTTGTTTCATTTTGCATAATAATAGTAATAATAAATTTCTGCACAGTCTCTTTGTAAAAAGCCATGACGACTCACTCACTCTGGGAAAAATGTGCAGATTTCCTGTTGTAAGTAAAATGCCAAAACGTTAAGCAGTTTAATAATATTAATTTTAAAAAGATGTTTAATTCATGTAGTAACATTAATGCAGATAGTTCACTATAGGATACACATCAAAGTCCGGAAAGAAACTGAAAAAAGGTGATAGAAAATTAACAACTAATTAATTGGCAACAAGGGTAGCGTAACCGTAAGTGACGGGGTAGACGGACGAGTAAATAACTACTTCGACTAATTTGACCAGAATAAGTGGTAAAACTGTAAAACGAGTTAAAATTACGTCATGATGGTACTTTTTATAACGAACACCGCTCAAACTTGATTATATATTTACATATTTAATATTATTTTCATTTCTCACAAAAATGATATTTTTCAGATTACTCTACTTTGGGTTTATTTGTAGGGCTACTCCATAGAAGTAGTAATGTCAAATGTCTCATTTACAAAACCGATGATATATAAAGCTTTTTGAAGTAGATTCTGGAATTTTTTTTTTAAATTTTGTTAAATGACTTCAATAGTCATGTCGCAAAAAATATGTTGTCTTCAATCTATAAATTTGGCAAAGGAAAAAAAAACACAGAAAATTATAACTCAAAACTATAAACAATCGCTGTAATATCAAAAATCTTTCTTCAGAATTGAACTATCAAGATTTAATTGGAAATAAATCTTATGGCGCGTTTCTATACAGACATTTCTCGTATATTTTTCTCCATATATTTGACTGGTGAGAGCGTTACGGTCGGGCGCCGCGAAATAAAGTCAATTATTCCTTCCTTCCTTCTTCATTATTTCATTTCCCATGATTCCATGAGACACTTAATGTCAAAGTAATCGTTTTATACGGTCGAGCACCGTGAAATAAAGTCAATTATTCCTTCCTTTCTTCTTCATTATTTCATTTCCCATGATTCCATGAGACACTTAATGTCAAAGTAATCGTTTTATACGGTCGAGCGCCGTGAAATAAACTCAATTATTCCTTCCTTCCTTCTTCATTATTTCATTTCCCATGATTCCATGAAACACTTAATGTCAAAGTAATCATTTTATACGGTCAAGCGCCGTAAAATAAAGTCAATTATTCCTTCCTTCCTTATTCATTATTTCATTTCCCATGATTCCATGAGACACTTAATGTCAAAGTAATCGTTTTATACGGTCGAGCGCCGTGAAATAAAGTCAATTATTCCTTCTTTCCTTCTTCATTATTTCATTTCCCATGATTCCATGAGACACTTAATGTCAAAGTAATCGTTTTATACGGTCGAGCGCCGTGAAATAAAGTCAATTATTCCTTCCTTTCTTCTTCATTATTTCATTTCCCATGATTCCATGAGACACTTAATGTCAAAGTAATCGTTTTATACGGTCGAGCGCCGTGAAATAAACTCAATTATTCCTTCCTTCCTTCTTCATTATTTCATTTCCCATGATTCCATGAGACACTTAATGTCAAAGTAATCGTTTTATACAGTCGAGCGCCGTGAAATATAGTCAATTATTCCTTCCTTTCTTCTTCATTATTTCATTTCCCATGATTCCATGAGACACTTAATGTCAAAGTAATCGTTTTATACGGTCGAGCGCCGTGAAATAAAGTCAATTATTCCTTCTTTCCTTCTTCATTATTTCATTTCCCGTGATTCCATGAGACACTTAATGTCAAAGTAATCGTTTTATACGATCGAGCGCCGTGAAATAAAGTCAATTATTCCTTCCTTCCTTCTTCATTATTTCATTTCCTATGATTCCATGAGACACTTAATGTCAAAATAATCGTTTTATACAATGTGCAAAAAAATATAACAAGTTTTACCTGTATCGTACGTCCTCTGATATAAAGATTTTTTTATTATTATTTATCGCTTCAAAATGCAAGACCTTTTGCTAATAAACACTCCTGCAAACTTTATATAGTGCATAAACGAAATTTTCCACACTAACTCTAACCTCGTCTTACACACACATACTTCAAACAAATGATTACCAACAATGTCCCCATTACAACTAACGAGCGGTAATTCAGTAAATATTCCTCCTAATTTCATCCGCAGTAGAATGTGACCTCAGTTGATTTACCCCTTGCGTATTATATATAGACGGGGCCTATTTGCAACCTCACATACTACTTAAGGGTAAACTCATACGCTGCGTCGTGTATACATGCGGATTACATCGCAACGTTAAAGTGTGATTTAAATTCGTGAGCGCTTGGCGGTTTTCATTTCCTGAAATTGTTTACGTAATAATGAGGGCAGAGCTTTGGCGGTTCGCCTCAGAAAGTTTTGCCTTACCCGGAGCATTTGCCGTTTTTTATGTTAAATAGTAAGAAGTAAAAATGTTGATCAATGTAGGCGATGGGTTTTACTATTTTCTTTTATTCTCTATTTGATTTACTAAATCAAGACGTGAGAAAAAAGTTATACTATACGTCATCTGTCAAAAACTTTATTATCTCGTGTGATAATTGGGACATAACATAGAATAAACAAATTTGATTCGATTCCGAGCAGATTTATAATAGTGATGAATATATGGATTATTTCTATTCTACTCGGATCAGGGTACTATTCACGATTAATAAGTTGTAATAATTTTGTAAGTTAAAGGTAATATCGAAACCTTTACGAATACAAAATAACCATTTTACGCATCTCGCGAATATGTGGCATACTAATAATTAGTGCGACAGCCTAGTGTTTTGACGATATATGTAATTAGCAATCAATTAATTTTGCAAGTAATCAACTTATAATATAGCTTTATGAGAAGAGGTAATCTTCTTTTCAAATAAATTCTTTTTTTTAAGGTCTAAATTTGTTTTTGAAATGACGTACGCCCGCGTACTTTGTTTTTCACGTATATGTTTGAGTATCTATAAGGACAATAAGAACAAGCTATAGATTGCAATTGTTAACCGATTTTAGTAACTCTTGTTTTGTCTATTGCTTAAATATTAGAATATTATCTTACAGATTCTCATAAAGATTTGTGAAACAGTTAAATTTGTGAGTATGCGTGTGCGGGCGCGTGTGTTTGTGTGTGTATATATAAATACATACACACACGTAAATTTGTAAGTTGCTATCACTTATGATATTACCTTTTTATCAGATCATTTCCCATTTAGTATTGTTCTAAATATTAAATCAAATACAAAAAAATACGAAGCCAGAAAAAAAATGACTCAATGTAAGAAAGATACGTCATTTACTTCAGTTACCGGCATAATGTTCAGTGCTCTTTCAATTAACAGCATTTCGGCACATAACTCTTGTTAGTTCCCGTAATGAATATTGACTATCACCCTACTCTGTGTACAATTCACTCGTTTTTCATATCCGCTGATATTTTCTAGATAAAGTTTTTCTTCCAATATGTACAATCAAGGCAATTTGTTACGAAATAGACCACTATTTCTTTTATTATCTTTAGAAAAAGGCAAAATTTTAGTTTTGGCAGTCTGTAGATATTCCATCCTAGGTACCAAACTACTGAAATAAGAAGTCATCTTTTATTGGATTTGTCCCAATATCAAGAGTTAAACAGACTTTATAAATATAAAATACGACGCAGACTTCTCGCCCTATTGTCTAAGATAATATAAATATTTCATTTAAACTACACCAAAACGACTATACAATTTTGTTATAATTTAAAAAAGATATATTACATATTTTAAAGTTTCTTAAATCGTTTCCATTTTCACAGTAATTGAAAGAAAAGAAAAAGTTTAACACCTTGCCAAATTATTATGAAATTATTTAATTTATATTTCTTTGTACTTCAAAATACAAATCGTTTACTTACTAGTAAAGAGTTATATTTTGTAATAAAAATCACATAAAAGTTTATAATGAATACTACCTCACGCCTTTCTCTGACCTAGTCCAATGAAATAAGTTACATCATAATGAAATCTACTATATTTTTGCAAATCATAAACCCATTCACTTTCTGAATTCTCCAATCTATCTAATAAAGGTATCAGTAATCAAAAGATCTACTAAACTTAACACTGCATCCTATATTAATTTTTACTTAAATGTATTAGGAACAAGGCCAGATGGAGATAGTAAAAGAAAAAACTTATGCACGTGATTTAGTCTTATTTAAGTATGCCAGACTTTTTGGAGTTTAAATTCTATGAAAAGTCAGTATATAATTCTACATAAATAACAGAGATATCGACACTGGTTGTAAATTAAATTTAAGAAAATAACTCTTAGTCCTGGTTTTGCAAGATAGTATTTAAAACATTTCTTTATTAACTTTAACCGTCTGTCCCCCAGGTTTCAAAACGAACCGTGTAAAGACTTTATACGACACAACAATTCGGTTAATCGTTGAGATTATTTGATATGTAATTTTTCTTACCTGAACGAAGTCGTGTACTTTGTTTTAATTGAAGAAAATGTGTAACACACCGTGACATTATTTTGAACCCATTTCCCCCACCATTTCGCATTTTCATCGTGTACTGATGCAACCCACTGAAGTTCATTAAAATGCTCATTCTTATTTTTTAAAAAACCTTTTTGTTTCTATTCTAATTTTAGTCAAAATTATGAAGAATAAGGATAATTTTTGTCTATAAAATTTATATCAGTGCTATCGCAGACTTTTTTTAGATCTATTTGAAACCTGCAATTTTCATCTACATATTATTTATTTTTCTATTGTTTAGCCAGTATTTACGAAAGCGTCTAGACCGTCGACGTTCTTTTCTTCTACGTTGTCATAATTAACTCTAAACAATTTTTTTCCTACAACTAATAGGATATTTTCTGTATATTTTATATGTTCATACTGGTTATTCGCATTATGTTTAACTAGTAACAACCCAACTAACTGAGTTGTTACCTATTACTAGTTAAATTGCTACTTTGCGATAAAACGTAATCAAATATAAATCTCATTACTTTCATATCGCTTACTCTATATATTACTATTTATTTTACAACACAAAAAAATGTACAGATATTATATTTATAAATAAATAGACCAAAAAAATTTACATTTAAAAGAAAATAATCTGAACGAAGGGATGAGAAAGCAAAAAAAATGTAACCAAAGCAATTTCTTTTAATCCAACAGTTTACTTGTGCATAGTAGTACAATTCTTTTGGCTTGCATTTAATAGGACAAATCTAATTAAGTATCTATTAAATACGATATTTTATCTTTCCGTTTACTACCCAAAATCGCAGTATGCCGACACGGTGCAGGGAAAACCAATTTCCCAAAATTCATAAGAAGGGTAAGAATAGTTTTGTAACATAGAGTTTATTACATACATATTAAAAATAATTAAGTCGATCCTGTTTAGAAGTAAAGTATTTTTAGGACATTGTATATTAGCAAGTAATTTTTAATTGTGAACTAGTACATATTAAGAATAATATATTTGGAGAAATACCATTTAAATAAAATTTAAACAATTCAAACTATGTTATTTTATTAAGGTACATTTGAATGAAAGGCTTTCAGATATTAGTAGGGTGTATAATATAAAAAATACAAAAAACATATCAAGTTTCATGGAGTCTTTGTGCTAAATTTTATGTTTAATTCGGCAGAGATAGTTATGAAAGATTCACAAGGCAATTGTCCATATTCGCTTCCCTAATTCCATAAACGTTTTTTATTACATTCTAGTTAAACGCGAAACTTTTTTAATAAACACTTTAAGATTATCGTATTAGGTGTCCTGTATCTTCACTATTATAACCCCATGCTGATACCACCGCTCTCCATCTTATTTCATTAAACTTGACTAAGATAAATTATGGTCATTTGTCTCACAAGAAGCGCTTTATATTTGTGGTTCCGAGTACGCTAAAGTAAACAGAAATAAGACTTAGTTTTCGGGAAGTCTTTGTAAGTTTGTCAAAATGAAGATAGGTTAATGGAAGCGCAAAAATACACTTGCATATTATCGTATTTTAATTTAGCGAGATATGTAAAAATTAGCTTGAAGTAATGTCATAAAATTAATTTGAACGTTACTGGTCATAAGGCGGCAGTGTAAAAAATACATCTCATCAATAAATACACATATATATATATATATATATATATGTATATATATACATATATATATATATATATATATATATATATATATATATATATATTTATTGATAATATTTGCGATATGAAATATTATTAAATAAATTTGATGTAATCTATGCTCAGTTTACGAAAATTGTTATTAAATATTTTTTTATATTTTATGACCTCATAATTTTTCTGTAATTACGTAAACCTTAATACACGTGAACATGCAATGTACGCATGGCTTTATTTGACCTCGCAATTAAATTTCTCCAAAAAAAATTAATTTGCAGTTATTGGTTTACTACTGTCCAAAACTGCTAAAATGGTGAAAAATTGAAATAGTGAATATTGGCCATTTCATTAATATAATAATAAGCTGAGATATGAAAACTTACGTATTCGTGAAAAGAAAAAAGGGTTCATGCGGTCGTAACTCATAATTTTATCACGTAATAATAGCAAATAGCTGAGATCCGATATAAACAATTTGCATAGGTCTACTGTATTAACAAATTGGAACATCTAAATTTAAAACACTTCAAATTGGTGATTTCTGAATGAAATTCTGCCAAGGAAGTTGATATTAATAAATTAGGTATTATATTCCTCAAGATATATAAGTATATATATTTTGAAAACAATTTTCTCCATATATACTAATATATAAATATTTCAAACTTTTCATAATCATTTTACGTTTTTCTTTCTTTTAAGAACCGCATTTATAATTACAATTTTAACACAGCGTGTCTCGGTAACAAATATTTTTTGTCACAGGAATACCCTACATAGCATGAGGCTTGTTGGTTTTAAAATTTATGTATCCTTTTACTGAAGGAGACAGTGATCATGTTTCATGAAATGCAAAATATTATTTTTCATAGATTGAGATCATAATAATCATGAAAAATATTATTTTTCATGATTATCGCCCGATTGATACATCAGAAGACATGTAAGGGAAAACGTAGGATATATTTTCAGGATTAATCTTGTTAGGGTAAATGCAATTATTTAATAGCGTAACAGTCTGGTTAATGCTAACTAACAAATTGACAAAAACTTATAATGTTCATAAAGAAATTACTATCAAAACGATGAACACTATGTTTAGTTACTTAGTAGATGAAATAAAAATTAAACCAAATATATTTCAATTATTCAGGTTATTTTGACATATATCTATTTACCAATCATATAAAAAAATGTAATATTAATTTTCTTTGAATATATCACTATTTTATTTAATAATTTAAATATTTAACTAAATTCACTGTAACAAAGATGCAATTCACACTGCGCCCGCTCTCTCGACACACTTTTCTGTGATATTACCTAGGCTTAATTACACTTTCTAGCATGATAAACTGTATCTTTCCAAGAGAGAATCAGCATAATAGAAAACAAATATATATCAAGTACAAAAATATGGCCCTTTATGGAAAAAGCAGTGACTGGGAAAATGTAAATTTGACATGTTGATATAAAATGTACATATATTTTCTGAACCACTAATTTTCCAGACGAGAATATTAAAACGAATAGTTACTGATAAATGTTTGTTCCCATCAAAGAACCAAATTTTCCGAAGTCGCAATTCAAAATATTCGATTAGAGTATAAGCTTTTATTATAATAAGTGGGTGTGGTAATTCAAAATTTTCTTTCGCAATACAAGATAAATACCGTACGCTGAATTTATATATAGAAAAATGATGTTCAGTTATACGAATATTAATCTTTTAGTGAAATATTTAATTACACCGCATTATGTTGTCAAGTTGGAACTTTATAGTGCCAAATTAGAAAATGTGAGTGATGTAACTCAGCTAATATTCATGTCAATCTCTATCGCATTATGAGATAAGAGTAATACTTTGAAATTAAGTATATTACAAGAATGTTGACATCATAAACGACTTTTAAAGGAGGTTATTCACATTAAGGATACGTAGCGGATACTCGACTGTTCTATTATTCACAATGAATCTTTAAAATTTTAAGCTTTTCATGTGCTCCTTTTGTATGTAGAGCAAAGCTCGCTTACCAAAGAACTTTTGCTTGTTAAGAGACACTTGTCATTTATAAATATTTTAAATATCACATTATACCATATAATAACAAGCCATTCTAACCATGTTGTAAGCCTCTTTCAATCTGCACCACCCGGTTCTATTTTGGGCTGCCTGGATCCAGTTTCTTACCACTGTTTTCATTATGTCATATTTCATTCTTCCATTTAATTTGCGGTCGCCCAACTGGTCTTTTGCACTCCCAGTGTCTCCACTCCAAGAAAATTTTACACCATGAATCACACATATACACACACATACACATACACATTGCGACTTAAGTTTCGCCTTTAAATCAATATGAAGTGCAAATAAAGATTTTAAATAATAAGTAGTAAAACTTATATAAATAAAAACAATATTTTGAATCTTTGCCCTCTAGGTGGAAAATGTTACTTTGAAGAATTATCCAATTTTAATTGACGTGCAAATACACACATATGCACACACACACACACACACATATATATATATATATATATATATATATATGATATATATGTATATATATATATATATATATATATCCATTCATAAGGGCGTTACATACTCGTGGTTTATCCGATGTTATATGTAATTACATTAACCCTTAGCCACCTACCACACATTTTTGTCCCTTAACTACCAATGTGCGGTCTCAGAGACTCTAAAATGATATTCCCTATAAATTTGGTTTGGTGGTAATAATGAAACATCTGATTGAATAAAATACTTATTTATATTTAAAAGCTTTATATTAGACATACAATTACTAACAATCACATAAAAATCTCGAGATATTGATAAAATCTCTATAAAGTAACAATTATGACACAAAAAATTACTACTCTAAGAAAATGACATCTGCAGCACTAGAAACTTAAATTTTTAACTTCTTAGTATTCATTCTTATAAATTAAATATACAAACTTTAAAAAAACAACAAAAATAAACGTTATTTCGAAAAATAAATAAAACTGCAATGCCTAAACATTTATATTTTTTCGCGGCAGTTAGAGCACATTTTTTTCGAACACTCCAAGCAAATTGTTACCTTACACTTAAAACATAAGTAAGCAGTCTTTCGTTTCTTTTTTGATTACATGTAAAACATGTTTTACGAACTTCAAGTTTTTCGACATCAGAAGTGCTTGGTTTATCGTCCCCGATCTCTAGAATACGTCGAATAGAGTTCTTAAGATATCTCCGAATGTGATCATTTTTTTCGCGACGTTCCATATGCGGCCTTGTAAGCTGTTCTGCTAGCTGTTTTAGAAATTTAAATCGATTTCTAGTCTTCTGTGCTTGGTTGTTGAGGCTGATGACATAAGCATTCGAAGCAGAGATGTCCAAAATTTTGTAAAATATAGTTAGATGCCATCTTCGCGTTCGACGAGAAGTAGAGTAATTTGAACATTTTTGATCCAGTAAACGACGCCTATTTTTGTTTGGTTGTAGTATAAGATCATTTCCGGTTTCTTGCTACTTTCATCAACACTAGCAGTATGATGCATACTTGAAATCATAATCACAGCTTTATTTTTTTTGGTACGTAAGACGATAAAGTGATACTTTTGGTAAAACCAAAGATTGAGGACTCGATTTGCCGATTTCTAGATGGTTTGAACTCAGGCGGTATTTCACGTTTGTTCTTTTTGAGTGTACCAACATAACTGAGGTGCTTCTCTTTCAAAATATTGACTAGTTCTATCGAAGAAAACCAGTTGTCAGCGGTCACGTTTCTATTAGAATTTTCAATCGGTGCGATAGGACTTAGAACCGCTTGAGTTGGTTTTGATTGACGCTTCTGCTCTTGTGTCAAATTTTGTACATCAGAATCTTTGCCGAGGTATATGTGAGCATTTAGGAGGTAACCGTTTCTTGCATCTGTAAGGCACATAATTTTAAGACCATATTTAACTGGTTTTTTTGGCATATACATTTTAAATTTGCAGCGACCGCGAAAAGCTACAAGCATCTCATCTACACAAGCACAAGTTCCAATCGTGTACACTCTTTGACAATTTTGTATAAAAGACTGAAAAAGTTCTGAAATTGGAGCAGACATATCTAGTTCACGTCGTTGCTCTCTAGTTTCTGCATCATCAAATCGAATAGTATTTAGCAGAACTTCCAACCTATTCTTACTCATTATGCAACTATATATTTCTCTTCCGGTTCCATCAGTACTGTAGCATGAAGTGTAGTGCTCGTGATTTTCTTTGAATATAGCTGTATAAAGCAAAAGCCCAATGGAAGCTTTTAGCTCTGTACGGTCCAAATCGTGCACACAAGTCTGCTTTTTGTACTTCGGTCTGATTTTGCTTATTTCTGATTAGTGTGTAGTACTATTTTATCTAACATCTCATCAGTAAATAAAAGACTCCAAATATCCAGGGGCGTAGTAGTATTACTGAGAATCGCACGAAAAGCTGGCTTTACACCTTGTGTTTGTTGCACAATATTATGCTGCGGTGTCCTTGAACTACCTATACTCGGTGTAGATGCCCATCGAAAACGATTACTTCCAAAATAATTATATTTACTTCGCCTACCTCCGGACTGCAATCGTGAAATCGGAATATTATCATCCGAAGAGTTAGTCCTTTGAGTTGACCTGTTTGGAGATTGTGAACTTGAAGAGATTGGTGATATTGACTGTAACGGACTCGCAACATCTTCATTCTCACCCTCAACTTCAGACGCCGATTCACAGTCTTCAACCTGCACTAAATCCTCGCTTACATTAGGTTCCACATCACTGCAATCCTCATCCGGTGATTCCTCCTCATCACAAATTTCTTGCTGTAGGCATCTTTCAATAATTTTGTTATTATTATTCATTTTGACACTAAAACAACAAATAAAAATAAGTACAAATAATCACACAACAACCTACGTGCGATCATGAAGACCGCAGGCGAAATATTTTTACTTACCTAGGCTAGACTCGCGCACGTATTAACTCGCCGAGCGCAAGCGCGATACTGATTAGCGTGTAGAAAAGGTACATGGACGCGCGAGGTCGTACGACACGCACACATAGAAAAATTTGAATTTAAAAATCCGTTGCGGTCTTTGAGACCGGTGGTAGGTGGTTAAGGGTTAACATGTGTAAGAACTCGAGAAAATCAAAAAGTATTTTTTTTATTACGAAATAATCAATTAAAGGTATAATCGTAAGTAAGAGCATATCAAACATAAGTAAGACATAGGAATATGGCGATCAATATAAACGATATTGACTAATGAAACAAGTCGATGAAGAAAAAAATCAACGAGTATACGGTATCATGTATGAAAATGGAAACTATGATATTTGAATATACTGCAGTCTTGAACAGACTGGTGCGATTTTCATCCGTGCCACATAATCCAAAGAAGTTAAGTAGATATTAAACAAATGATCAATCAGGTTTATTTAATAATAATGTTTAATGTCCTTTGTATAATAGTAATTTTTTCCCATTGACGGTCAAAACTTCATATAAAATAAAAGTGGCATAATCAGAATTTCGAGATTTAATTGTAAATTTGTAGAAATTCATTATTAAATGAAACTACGTGAAATAGTATTATTTCTACTTTCTTTAAGTTCTTTACCATGACAGTAATACAACGAAACCTAGGTCGTGGTAAAGAATATAAAGAAAGTAGAAATAATACTACATCACGTAGTTTCATTTAATTATGTAAATAAATTATTCTTATATTAAAATTTCTTACGGCTTTTACTCGCAAAAGAAACTGATGAGAGTAAAGAAGAGTTAAGAAATATATTTAATCGAATTATTTTTTCCTAATCTCCCTCCAATATATCTGTACTTATGTTTTTGTTATATTATTCTTATCTTTTGGCATTTATTTTCAAAGTGTATTTGTTTTGCATAACGCGCACAAAATGTAAAAGTTTTATCTCTGCCGTGTCCTCTGACACACATATTTCTTATCATATTCAAGGGTTTCAAAATTCCAGACATTTTGATAACAAATATTTCTAAAAATGTGCCAACCCTAACCTCATACACACACACACTTCAAGTACATTATCCTCAAAAATATCCCGATTACGACAAGCGACCTAGGTAATTCAGTAAATAATCCTCCTTATTTAGTACAACGTGACCTCAGTAGATTTATCTCAAGTATATTTTATGTGGGAGCGTCTATTTGCACCCTCACGCGTTACTTACTTTAGGGCAACCGTATAAGTCTCGTGAAGTTCTCATGCGTATTCGATCCTAACGTTATCGCGTGATTTGAATTCGCAAGCGCTTGCCAGTCTTCATTTCCGGAGATAGTTTAGATTTGACGGTTAGCCTGAAAAAACTTTCGCGTGCAAGGGAGCATTATCGTTTTTATTTGAAAGAGTATGAAGCAAAAATTTTCATAAAATATTTCGTTGAGAGTTGCAGTGCAAACTTAATTATTATACAACATATTGTTATCTCCCATGATGAAAAGCATTCCAAAATGTAATAAAAAAGTAGATATATAAGATTTATATACTCCAACATGATTAAAATAAAACGACTTGGGGAATCTACAAAGAGATTATGGCGGAAAAATACACTGTTTAAATTTTTGTCGGCATAGCCGGGGGATCAAAAGGTAAGGGCTTTATAATTGACTAATGAGTCAGCTTTCAATTTTGACAGTATATACATAAATATAATTTATAAAATTTTTAAAGTAATCAACTTTTCCAGTAATATCTCTCCAAAATATGACAGAATTTTTTAATTTGTGAAAAGGTTATAATGATCTAAATTTGCTTTAAAAATAACATGCATCTCCGTCTGTTGGCCTATACGTATATAGTGCATGTGCTTGCGTGCAGTCATGCTTATGAGGAAGCGTACTTGCGTACCTGCGTGTGTGCGTGCGTCCGTGCGTACGAGTATATGTACGTTCGTGAGAGAATCGGAGGCATTCGCTTGGATCGTTCTCTCGTGTCGGTGACGCAACGCTCCGGTCGATGGCGCAGAATCGGTTAAACTCGACTCCTTTCGACATTAGTCAAGAGAGTTCACTCTCTAAAACGTAGTGCAGCCTTTAAAAAATAACATCTTTTTAATAACATTTTATTTGAGTATAATTTATTACAATACGCGTCTGTTATTTTTCCTAATAATTCCTCATTTGGCCAGCTTTGTCATATTGTCGGCTTTTTCCGAGTCAATTAGGCCAGCTTCGCGCCTTGTCGGCTCTTTCCGACTTGATTTGAACAGCTCGTTTATAACAGTGTATTGAATTAAACTGACTTAAAACGATAAAAAGTTACATAAATCTAGTTGTGTTCATCCTTGATTTGAACCAGAGACTTCTCGCACCCTAAGCAAAAATGTACATATTAACCAACAACTTGGTTTTTGAAATTTGGATATGATATTATTAATGGGGATTTTTGAAATTTGAATGTGAATAATGAGTTTAAAATGTCATGAAGAACAATTTGCCCGTCTTTTCTAAATAAAATTACTTTTAAGTATAAAAATTTTTGGTAATATTTTTTGATAAATGGCGCTATACTGAATGCATGGTTAAAATCTATGCTTGCGCTACGGTCTATTGATTATTTGTGACATAATGATGCATCAATTATGTTTATATTTTAAAATCAAAAGTTTTCATTTCCGTCGCTCAGTCACAAGCACACAAAAAAACATTTTTTAGCCTTTTGTTTATGCTGATTTCGGCTATTTTATTAGTAATGTGACTAAAGGTGCGGGTGACGTTTTTATATTCGTTATTTTTTTCTGGTTTATAGTTATAATAACCTATCACCTTTCTTGGATATATAAATTTGAGGAAAAAATTAAAAATTTCAATAATAAAAAAAAGAATTTTTTTTTTCATTTTCATCAAATCACAATAAGCAACACTAATACATTTTCACATAACCAAATACCTTTTTTCAGCAATATACGATTCGTCGAATAATTTTGAATCTAATGGGTAATAAATTGCACGTATCAAAGTCGTGTTATATTAACCCTATCAAAGTATACACAAAATTTTTTTTGGAAAATCGCTTGGTAATTATTTCATGGTTTTGCTGCTTTGAATAAAATTTCCAATAAAAAACGAAACCAAACAAAAAAATAGTACGATAATAGAAACAGCAGGACGCATTGCATTATTATTAACCGCACGAGCGTTCACGTAATTTCCCAGTATTTCCTCATAACGGCTCTCGCTTCATATTAGGAATATTATGTACTACTCAGAAAGTATTGATGTTATTGCAGTGATTTTTTAAATATATCAAGAAGAAGTATAGTCATAAAATAGTTAAAATATTTGTACCATAGTTAAGTAGCAATAAATTTTTAAAAATTATAAGGAAAAATTTGCCTGTTTCAGTAAGGTAATGGGCTTTCGAAAGACAAATATCTCTGAAATGCAACTTTTGTCACCACAGTAAAAAATTATAAGTAATAATTAAATGTAAACGTCAATAACCAAGTAACTTATGCCAATGAAAAAATATATTATCATTACGATTTTCATTAGCTATCTTAATTTTGTCCGCAAAATAGGATGATTGAATTCAAGAGATGAAACAAAATACTCTAACCAAAAAGAATACTAAAGTGCGACATTTGTAAAAATATGAACTATTTATGCAATGAAAGGCGAAAACATAATGCCAAGACGTACTTGAAAAACTTTAAAGACTTTCAAATCCAATACCTCCGAATAAGTTGAAAAATTTTAAATTTGAAAATTACATATTTTTCTCATTTAAAAATGAAGACATACCAAAAGTGTTATATATCGCTCCAAACTAGCATAAAATAACGTTTTTAATTATAATATAAAAAAAATACATTTCATTGATAAAAAAAACTAACAAGTTGACGGATGAAATTCCATTGAAAACGACTGCAAACTTTTTTACATATCAAAATAATCATGTAAACACATAATTAGTCTTAAGTAAAAAATGAGTTATTTTCTTATTTTTGTAATAAAACTTTTTATTTCAGTATACACAATTTAATAATATTACTGATATTTTCCAGAAATAAAATTTATGTTTTCGTGCCATTATCATATTTTTTGTCAGTTATAGAAAAAAAGTTGTTTTTTACAAAAATATACCAATAAATACCAAACTACTATTATAATAATAAAAAAGTATTCGACAAATATACACTTATGTCTATTCATTAATTTATCAAATTTTACTGGAAGCTTAGAAAATTATGCACAGAATAGCGGACTTATCGATGAAAGAGCATTTTTTTATAGCTAAGCATAACAAATTAAATGAGAACGATAAGTGCCGTGGTAGACAGCAAGTGATTTGTAACGCTAATTAATTATATTTACAGTATAAAGTTTTAATTAAATTATTTTATTACCATAAATAATGTATGGTAATAAAATAAAATTAGGTAAAAAAAGTTGTTTTTAAGGGAAAGGGAGGTGAAAAGAATGTTTCATAAAATGCATTACGATGTGCCGATTATAATAAATATTATAATTTTACACGACTTTTCAACAAAATCCATAAAAAATAAAAATACCCAAAAAATTAAGTTCATTCACCTCTTTGTAAACCTCATTTTTCTAGAGCTAAGATAAACAAATTATAAGCGGCATTCACTATAGAATAGGAGAAGAAGAACAGTCCATGCCGAAAACCCGTCTCATGAAATGCTGTTCATTTTCAGTAACTGAATTTGAGATTTGCTGATAGTAGTGGGCACATCTTGACGAAAGTAGATTCCATTAAAATCACAGTGACGAAATCAAAAAATTAAAGACATCGTGACAAAAGTAGATTCCATTAAAATTTTGCTGTTATTGTGATTGAGATTTTGGTTTAAAAAAATCTAATTATTTTTAGGTACATCAATTAATATTTTGATAAATATAACAGCTTTAATATATCAACATGGACAGTAATTGTGAGAGTAAGTACATAACATTTACGTAAATAAGATCCTTCATAGAAATGAAATAAAAATAATATTTAATATGCAGAAGCTAAATGAAGGACTGACTTTGAAATTAGTATGAGGATATTTCCTTTTCATGAAAAATAAAGAGATATAAAGAAAAACGTCACAATGTTTGAATCTTAAAACATAGTAATCAATCAATTATATTTTGTAATTATGAAGGGTCTCATATTACCAGATATTTTACCAATAAACACTTCATAAATTTAAACTTTCGTAAATTGTTCACCTACTTTAATCATTATTCTCACAAATTTTCCTATCACGACCAACAGGCGAAGTAATTAAGAAAAAAATTATTTTCAATTTCCCTGTTGTAGAACGTAACTTCAGTGCATTTATCACATACGTATTTAAGAGCAACCATATTCACGCCTATGTCACTGGTACGTACGTATTCCATCACAACTTCCACGTTTGATTTAAATTGGCCAGCGCCTGGCGGTTTTCATTTCCTGAGATTGTTTAGGTGATAATAAAGGCAGAGTTTTCACGTTGGCTTGAAAAGGTTTTTGTGTAACGGAGAACACTTGTCATTTTATGGTAAATAGTAAGAAATAAAAGTGTTGTTCGTATATTATATTGATCGGTTCACTATAAACGGAAAACACAACAGGGTATTTCCGATGAGTTTAATGGTTTTCTTTTATTCATTATTTGTTCATTTCGTTTTCATGAGTGATAGATTATTCTCATTATTGTATTCACTTCTCTAGTTCATGATAATCATCTATTTTATATTATCATAAATAATTGATTAAAAAAATTCATACAGTTTCGAGTGACAGCACATAATATTAAAATTGTCTAAGATGACATGAATTCCAATTACATTTATATCAAATATATATATACATATACATATATATATATATATATATATGTATATATATATATATAAATATATAACTATACCGCTCCAGTTCTTCCCTCACCTCCAGTCAGACAACATCGGTCGTCAGGTTAAGTGGTTTATAGATACAAATACTTGGGAAACATCAAGAAATACAATAATCTGATCTCTCTCTATTTCCTCTTTTAAGCAGTATTCTTCGACTTTCTTCATTTTTTGATCACTGATTAACAAATCGTATTATTTACAATATTCCACAAAGTATGAACTTTATAAGTCAAAGATGTTTCTTAATCGGATGTGCATTTCCAGAGGTTGGCACGAACATACAATAATAGTAACCAGATGATTTCGTTTTTATCATTAATAGGCTTCTGTAAATTTTAGTGTGATGATATGTAGACTATAGTCCTGTTTAAAATCTAACATATATCCGCGAACAAACAAATAGAAAAGCAAACTTTTCTTTTCCATATGAAAATATGGAAAACAAAACAATAAATATAGAAAGTTAGCATATCAAAATTATTACAAGAAATACTCTGGGGATTACGAAAACACTATAAATGTCAAATTTATCATTTTAGAAGATTCTGTCTGCAGGTCAATTTGTTTTTACTCTCACTGCGCATAAACTAGTGAACAGATATTGAATAAATTTTTAGTAATATATGTTGCTACGGCTTAAGATTTTACGAGTAAATTTTATAAATTAGTTGAAATATCACCTACTCGTTAATGCAATGAACAGGAATTTAAAACAATTGGACATCCATACCTTCCTACTGACGTCAGTCGATAAAGATGCATATAAAATGGTTTCATGGTTTGAAATAATTTGGTATAAAATATTATTTTGAATTCACCTTCACATTAGATTTTTTGACTGCATTCAGATAAAATGGCGAAGGTATTACATGATTCAATTAAAACCATACATCTATTTGGCATTACTCAGCGACATGAAATCCTTTGTTGTATATAATGCAAATTATATTTTTTCCATAAATTAAAGTAATATATATATATATATATATTTCTCCCTTTATATATTTTATTAAAAATTGAAAATTTTATTTGATGAAACATAAGTCAACAAAGACCTCACACGAAAGAAACAAGGTAAAAAAAAGTAATATAGATACGGTAAAAACAACATTTTATTTACTTCGGTTACCAGTACCAAGTCCGAAGTTTATTTCCGAATAATAGCTATTAGGCACGCAACTCTTGAAAACTCCGGCAATGAATACTCACTGTCATGCTAACGCGTATCAGTTGCTTATCTTGCATATTTACTGCGAGATCGAATTTTTTATTCAATATGTTGAATAATCTCCTTGTTTTTACCAACGTTTAACTTTTGTCAGTCCAGAAATAGACATTATCTGATGTAGAGGAACTTTTATTAATAAAGTGATTTAAATACAATGGAAGTGCTTGTTAGAAGAAATTTAAAGTAGGGTTGCGTAGTTATATATAACCCTTGAAGTTATTGGACTAGCTTAACTGAAATAATTTTAATTTAAAATAATAATTAAATGCCAGCATTTAAATATTTCACATTTTTAAAATTTTTATTTAAATTAGAGGCGATGGAAATATTCGACGTTAATTGAAAGATTAATATTTTGAAATTAGGGATTAGGAATAAACAACACTGAGATAAATAAATTGATTATAAAAAAAATAACTTTAAAAAGAAAGTAATTTGATTTTGAAAAAGCAATTTACACTCATTCATGTATGAAGATGCATTTTGAATTTTTTTTTAATTTATACTAATAACACCTACCTAAAAATGTTATTAACTTAATATTATACCGATCCTCGTTCCACTCGGTAAACTTGAAATAGATGAAATACAAACACAAATAGGAAAGCAGTCCTGTTCGTAACGAATATACAGTAATTCTATAATCTAGAATATTTTTTGATCCTTCAAATGGCAATAAATAAGGCTTCTTTTAATAAATATTTGGCTAGATAACGCTCAGTTAACTAATAAGGTGGCTTCATCCTAATTATGAGTTCATGAGTTCCACTACCCGATGGTTGTCTATGTTCCACAGAGTCCGGGTCATACTGCGTACTTTGATACCAGCCACACCTAGTGTAGCATCATATAGTTGATCCAGTTCGACATTGCTCTGCATCATTGGTCATTTTCACATATTAATATATATAGCTTACGGGGAATTTTCCGTTCCCAATTGTTGGGAAAATATTCTTTCATTTTTGTCGGTATCTACGCTTTGGAATGGACTGTCACTCTCTTGATTGTAAAAAACTGTAAAAAACCTTTTGAGTAAGGAAAGGGCACATGAGAGAATAAAAGTACTAAGGAGAAAAACATTAGTTATTATAATATTATTTCTAGATAAACGATTAATATTTCTTCGTTTGTAGTTTGGCAAAGAAATATACTTAAGTTTGCTTGCCGAAATGTTTTTTTAATTTAATTGTGTTCTATGCCTTTTTTAATCCTCGCCAGCTTTGGATAATAGTTGAAAATAACATAAATTAATTAATGCAAATAAATCGAGAATGGTCATATGTTATAAAGTATAAAATGAATTAATTTTGCCTACAAATGATAAAGTATTTCCCTTCAAAATGAAAATGCAATGCTTCAGTTTGAAACAAGGATAGCAATTTTAATTCAGATATATAAAACCACTAAATGACAATATCTTGTACACAGTCACTTGAGTTATTTTATCACAAACCAATTATTTTTCAAAATTGCAGTTGCATTTTTACTCCCTATTATATTCCTACTTCCAATCTTGCTTTGATTTTCGATTCTCCTTTGTTCCTTTTGGTTCCAACGCTTATCAGGAAATCGAATTGTTTCATGCTTTGATGTTCTCTAAAGTGATTTACGTATTAATCCTATATTTATTAATAAAAAACCTTTGCTGTGTTTATAGTATTTTCAGATTCACGGTAAGGTAGTTAGTATTACTATCCACACTAACTATTTAATTAGTACAGGCAGTTTTGAAATACTCCATTGAACAATGAGTATTATTCATAATGAAAAGGTAAACATTTTGACGAACATGGTTTTGGTTAAATTTAAATATTTGGAATAAATCTCAACAATGACAAAAAAATATCTTATCATCTAGGTATTTTCTATCTTTTTTGTCCCAGATAAATATGTGGCAAACTGAATTATTGCTATACCCCATTTTTTGGACTGCGCTGTATAAATGTGATTAAATAAAAGTTTCTTTTCATCTAACAGACTTCCAAACACGTTTCATGGTTTTGTCAAAAAAGAATTAATTTCCACTCTGAATAGGAGAGACCCTTAAAGTTCATGTAGAATAGATATATATGTCAATTACGTATACATGGATATTTCTCTGGTAGTAGATTAGAAGGTAGACAATTACTTCTAGATTGCATATTTTTAGTAAGATATAAAATATATATGGTAATTAAAAATGTTAAGCCAAAAAATATAATGAATTATGAAAAATATGGAAGTTACGAGTTTCAAAATTTAACGGTATGGATAGAATGGATATATTTCCCTGCTAACTTCCTTCTCAAGGAACAAAATGAATATTATTAAAAACAACATAAAAATTAGTATTCCCGAGCTTACCAAAATTTAAACTAAAATTTTTACTTACTATAATATTACAAAAAATTGAGAAATTTTCAGTCCCCTTGCATTAAAAATCTTCAAATAAAATTTATGTAATTAAAAAAAAAATTCGTAAATATATTTGTGAGGCCTTCGTATACATATTTGTGATAGCCTTCACTTCCTGACATTTGTACTTGTGAGCAACAGCTTTCACGAAGCGTTCGAAAAAACATTCAATATATTAAATACAGGATGATTTCATGCTGTACAATAGACAAAGAATGCTACTTGAAATTTTAGCTAATATATACGTAAGTCTTTTGATTCGCTCTTTGACGGCCTGTTGTGTGCGTACATGCGTGCGAGCGTGCTCGTGTTTTTTATGGAGGTAAGAAAATACTTTTATATATCATCAGGACTTGAAGTTCTGCTTGGTGTATCGGACTTGGATTTTCCCATACCGACTAAAAACCTCCTCTGTCTCCCTCGCGGAACCGCCGTCAGGCATTACTTCACGGGTGGAGGATCTAGCTACTGCTCTTACTTCATAAAGTTGAAGTCACTTCTTCTTTCCTTTTAACCGGTGTCATTTTTGCTCGCTTTCTTTCTATTCAAATGATATCCTGGAGAACTTCTATCATGAATAAATTAGTTGTTCACAGGCTGCTTTCGATTAAAATATCACTTTGACTTAGGACTTTGGCCGAATTTCCTGTTCAAGAACAGTTTCCAGAGTATTCCAGAGTATTTCGTAATAAGTTGAAAGGGGGGCTTGCAATGAATATGTGCTCCACGTCTTCATCGACTCCAGGGCAAGACCGGCAATTCGGAAAAACTTCATGTGTAAACCAATAAAGATGTGCTCGAAAGCACTCATGTCCTGGAAACATCTGCGGCAGGTAATAGTTGACCTCGCCGTGATTGCGGTGTAGCCAATCATTTATCCATAGTATAAGGCGATAGATCCACCTGCCTTTGTTATATAATCCCACATAATTTGTCATCGACTTACACTGTTTGCCGTACTTCTGTCCTTAGCTCCTCGGAGCTCAAAGTAATAAAGTGTTTGCCGTTCCTCAGCTAGCATTTCGATGGGCAGCATCCCAGCCTGAGCGCACTTAGCCTATATACTGGTGCTATTTTCCTCCGTGACTCATGGTTTTTGAGGGTATCAACATAAATGGAGATTTGGTCCCGGAACAAAAGAGACATCATAAATTAGTATTAATCATCCCGGCAATATCACACACCGCGTCCTCGGATACTGTGCGAAAAGCACTGGCAACTCTCAGAGCACTCAGTCTAAATGCTGGTGATATTCCTCCGTACATCACTGGTGATAAGGAAGCTCTCACTACCGACGCCTTGGTAGCCTTTCTGCTGCTTGAAATTGAGTAGGACATCAATCATCACTTCCAAGTGCCGAAGAAATGGTTGTGACGTGATTTTATATCCACCTACTCTCAGCGTGATGTTTTCTTTCTACTGGTTATGATATTAATATGGGCTCCTTAGTGCAATTAATGATTACTAGAGATATTATTACATACATACATACAATATACATATATATGTATGTGTGTATATATATATATATACATATATATATATATATATATATATACACACATAGCTTTAGTAATCATTAATTACGCTAAGGAGCCCATATTAATGAAGAGATATATAATTTTTTTTTCCATTATTATTCGAGACCATGAAACCTCGATGCGCAAAATACAGTTGCTTTTGGCCTTTTTTAATAACACGTTATTCACAGGCTTTAGTTCTATGTTGTTACAATATGAGAATTACAATTATATTATTTATCTAACTCTGCCATTTGTAATAATTCATACAGGATACTCAATCTTAAAATCTACTTTCCACAATCTCATATTTTTAGTTATTAATACATTTTTTTGTTGTCATTTGAAGATTTAAGAACTATAAATTTGTTTTGTTTTATTTAAACTTGATGGCACAATTTTCTAATGTATAATTTCCAAAAAGTCTTGTTGAAAGAAATTAAAACAATAAAAAATAATTATTAAATTTCATTTATTATTTCCACCGTTCCGTTAACATTTATGTGTTATCGTACCACTTTTAAATTAATATAAATAATAATTTTATTTCTACTGTATAAACACACTACTCGGTATATTTTCCCCATAAAAGTACAAAAGCATCCGTGTTTTTTTCCTCTAGCAGTTTTTAGCATTACAATCTTTACTACGATTTCCTGTCAGATTACAGTAAGGCTGTTTCCTCATAATTATGACAATTTGTTTCGAAAATGGTTTATCGTCGATTTTCAATAATATGTCAAGAAACGTTTTATATGAAAATTTAAAAAATAAAACATATTTGCTCGAAGTTATAACAACTCGTCATTTGATTTAATTTTTCACATGATGAATTAAATGAATCAAATAATGATGTTAAATAATTTAGTTCTTGCTCTATAATTTCCAAACAGACATTTGAAATATCGAGATGTGTGCGAGTCAATATGATACAAATGACCAGTGTTAGTTTCCTGAGAAAAATGGCCGTAAACGACAGGCAGTCAGACGAATAGATGTGTGATCTCATAAAAGTCTCTTTTTGTGTTTCTGGAGATATGTAACCGTAAAGGCGATAAACAATTTTATATTTATATATTCCATGAATTTTTAATATTGCTGATCAATTTGTCTTTATTCCATATTTTATAGTAGTACAATGAAACACTTCACCAACATGGGAATGATTTTTTTAGTTTCCAAGAAGTTTAGTTTCCAAATGTTAAAAAATTAAGTAAATTACTAAATAACGGATGGTTTTTAGAGGTATATCATTTTAAAATAAAAAAAACAGATAACAGTCATGATAATGGCATGGTTTTTCAAGGAATTTGATGCCGGCAATAGTGTTACAGTCAATGGAGATAGCCTTAGATTCATTATCCCACAGAGCACGCAATACGACCAATTTATTGCAAGGAACATTCAACGAGCGTATAATTTTGCGTAGTGTTCTTGTGGTTTGACCTCCAGATCGTTTAATATCACACCTATAGTTTATTTTCTTTAGAAATATGTAAAGTCGCCAATCTATGTTGACAAACCATATACTTTGGAACACTTGGAATACAACATTGCCAATATATATTATTGCCAATATTGCCAATATACGACCCCTAAATACTCGAAAAAGTGGTTGAGAATTGGACTTCTATATGCATGAAAACATATTAAAATACAAATGGCACAGAATTACCTTTTCAATAAATTCCTTGCCGTGGCAAAAATCTCTTAAAAAACATCGTTGATTAGTTGATTTCTAAGTCATAAGGACAATTCTGTCTACAGTTAAAAATTATCACTTTAAGTAGTTTTAAAAATTAGAAATTTTAGTTCACGTAATAAATAAAAACAATATTTTTCAATAAACTACAACCAAAAGATTTTATAAATCAACAGCTAAATATTATGTATAGTTTTACATAAATTTACATTCTAAAAAGAAAAAATACATAAACGAACATAGAAGAAAAAGAATGTGACCGCAGAGAAAATGCCGTTAGTGAATTAAGAGAGGTAATGATTTTTATAAGTCGTATATTGATGGTGCAGTTTTGATGCTGTGAACAAATTTCTAACTTTATAGCTTGCCATAACAATTATTTAACAAACGTTCATAAATATGCCTTATGGAGGATTATGCATCAGTTTACTGAACTCATTTCTAAGCAGTAGGGAAATGAGCTCCGCGAAGCCGAAAACAACTTTGAAGATCTAAGTAGGTTGTTTTAAATATTATACCCGACGAAAGTATTTAAAAATTGAGCTGGTTACACACCGCCTCCAAAACATTCCTTGGCCATAACTCAGAGGTATGATCGTACTTTCTGAGACAAATTACATAGCAAAAAAATGTATTTTGAAAGCTTTTCAATTTGCTAAGCGTTAATTACAACATTAAAAACAGAATACATCTACATCATAGATCTAAGGAAAAAATAATTACATAGATGAACTCCACTTTTATAGGAAATTGATGGATAAAGACTTCTTGGTAAAAAGGTGTCGATCGATATTCATTTGGAGTTTCTGAATAAATTGCTCATTTGACTAGAACATTTTTGCTACTAGCCATATACTCGTATACAGGTGTCTCATATTGAACGGCCTCTACTTATATATAATATAAGTAGAGGCCGTTCAATATGAGACACTTTCCCTTAATGGACACTAAAGGTTGCCACAAATTACCACGTTTACCTTGATTGAAACAAGTTAAATTTAAACCTTTCAATTGAGCCCTGATTATTATTTTTATTATTATAACATTAATTAAATATCACCAAATGAAATATATTTCGTAATTGGAAATAAAAGGAGTATATTGAGTTTTTCAATATTAATTAAACGTACAACGGAAGTTTAATCACTTAGATATATTCAAGTTTTTTAATATTGTTTTATTTAATTAAATTGTAAAAAAACCTTTTTATATTTCTGTTAAGGATAATATTTTAAAAATGACTTTATTTAAATACTATGTAGTCTGTCTGTTTGTTACACATTTTGTTATCAATTTTACTTTCAATTTCAGGTGGGTTAAAGAAATGAAATTTGGCATACATATTTGTGTTCATTAACAACACATAAAAATGATGTAGATGAAACATGGGGAGTGGAACTCCTTAAGAAAAACTTTGTTTTGGAAACAGTTTTTATCTTTTCAGAATTTAATTACAAATTATCAGGCGTAACTCACGGACCGCAGATTACATTTTGATTGTGTTCAAATATGTAGCTTAAACACTATTAAATAAAATGAGTTGTATTTGACAAATAAAAGGTGTGATTATGTTTCAAAATGTTTAACTCTGTAAAAGTAAACACCATGTTTTCTAAAAACAATTTGTTGCTATTTTTCAATGGAACAACATTTTATATATACTCAGAATTAACTGCATGTTTTGAAAAATTTAATTGATACATTATTACTAATTTAATAAGTTTGACAATTATTCGTACAGGAATACAGAGTTATAATTAGGAATTAGAATTGGCGGCTCCTTATAACCGCTTTAAAGCTTTAGAAACTTATGTCTTCGATTTGTAGAATATAGTGAATTTAGCTCCAATCCGTTGGGTGTAGTGTGGCAGCTATTAATTAATTATGAAGGGCTGTTATCTAGCCCCAATTTTGCTTAACTAAGTCACCGATCAATCATATCATTCACAAAGTTTGTCGCATCTTCAACGTAAGTTATATTATAATGTAATGATTTATGAAACGATTGTTAACGAAGGTATTGTTATCGAAGAGTTGATTTATGATACTAAATGGTTTGATATTAAACTCATTTTCTTTTTATTGGTGATATTCCATTTGTTATAAAGATATCGAAAAACTACAAGATTTGTTCTGCTTAATCGATAGAAAGAAAGATATGAGAAATATATTTTAATAATAATCTAACCCTCTTAGTCTTCTAAAGGTACTTGCGATTATTTTATTTGCTTACCGGTAGATAAGACAAACGTATTACTAAAAGTACTTACTCCGTTCGCATTCACCAAAAAAATGCAAAGATTATCATGAGAATATTGACAGATTCAGTTTAGGTTCGACATTTCTATTCATTTTTTTCAGTTTTGTTTTAAAAATTTACTTAAAAGATTGAATGGGATGATTTATCTTAATGCTTTAGTAATCGTATAAAAATGTTATCACAGGAAAATTTTGGTCAACATGAAGGAAAAAGAAAAAGGAGAAAACGATTAAGAAAATTTGACTCTTTCCGTTTCTTGAAATATTGTGCTATAATTATAAGCTAATAAAAGCAAAAAAAACTGAAAAGCAGTGTATTTTTAAAATTAAAATTTATTAAATAAAATTTACATTTTTGATGGTTATGAAATTTGTTGTCTCATATTTTTCTATTTTATATTAACTCGAATGAAAGTCTAAAAATAATCTGGAAACAAAATTCGTCCTCAAATAATAGTAAATCGCAATTAAATATGTATAAAAAAATCATCGATTCACAGACAGAATTTATAGTATACTCATCAAGTAAGGTTGATCCCAATTAAGTTTTTATGTTTGAAGTTTTATATCTTTTTATTTTATATTCTTTTGAATATTAAAATTTATTTTCAAATTAAAACTTCACTTGCTTGAGTAATCTACGTTTCTTCCTAAGCAAAACAATATTTTTAAAGTACTTTCATTTTCCTCATAACAAAAACTAGAGTATATTCATGAATGAACTCATGAATTGCGGATATTAATTATAATTAAGTGTTCGGGTGTATCTCGTGGTAGCGACTCCGTGCCCTAGCTCATCAATCATGCTGGCGCGACCGCATAAATCATCGCCCGAACTATAGGGACGTTAAAAATTTGTCTGAACCTAAGGGAAATTTTACAAAACAACCTTAAGACAGAGTGTTTCCGTCGGTCGTGATTAATAGTGTTATTTAATCCAAAGAAGTTAATTGTTTTAGACTTCGTGATTCAACTTTGTTTTTTATAATAGCAGATAATTACGGAAACAAAAATACCGAAGCAAGAAAAATAAGATGTGTGTTTTGTATTTACGTCTATATTTCCGAAAAAATGACAGATATTGAAATATAAGGAAGTATGTATTAGTTCACCGCGTTCAATTCTATATCACCTATTCGATAATTGGAAAATGTTCAAAATCTATATGATTGCTTAAGGATTTGTGTAAAAATTTTCAGGATAAGTTTAATCTTAATTAGCAAAAAAGTACTACTAAAATCATTATCTTAATTTTTCTTATCTTCTCCATAGAATAAAAATCGTACGTAGAAATGTTTTATTTCTTGCTTTAGTTTTCATATTTTATGTCAATTACTTATTCATGCTGGAAAAGTTAAGTGAGCATACTTAATTTTTTTTTGTATTTTAATATTCCTATTGTTTTTAAATCATCCAGAAAAAAAACTTGATGATTTATAATTGCGGCGTTTGTTTGTATAGTTTGAATTTTCGTCAAATATTTCCGCTTCACTTTTAGCTCAAATTCATTCTTCGGTCGTTTTTGGCGTTTAGAAATGATTTAAATGTGATGAACGAAGACATGATATAGGTTCAATGATATGAAATAAATTTGAAATATTTTCGTAATATGTTATAAACACCATTTTTAAAAATTGGAGAACACATAAATATATAAACTGACGATAAAAATTTAAATGTGTATGCCTTTTTCGGTCTGAGTATTAACAAATAGGAACACGATACTATTTTTTATTCACACCTAAAGGAAACTACGTAATATAATATTATATCTATTTTGTTTTAATTATTAACCACGATCTAAATTCCGTCGTGTGACAATATCTTCAGGTGGGTAATCTCTTTAGATTGCCTATATGAGGATATTTTTTATACAACGAAACCATAGACTATATTACGAATATACATATATTACGAATATACGAACATACTCAATACACCTTGCATCACCAAAATTGAATTGTCCTTGTGATTTTACATACTCGTAAATGTGAGTTTTATTGATGGCTTTTTACTAATGATATTATACAGGTAATATAAAAATAAAGGGGCACGTATTTGATCTAATTTTGTTAACGATTTATTACCTAGAGCCCATAATTATGAAATTGTCTCCAATAAACGTACTATCAGAAATAATTAAATACTATAAGAGTAACTCCCGACTCAAAAATGATTATGCAGTACCGCGTATAAGGATTTGGCCTTAAATATTTGTTCAATTTTAAACCTTTTTAGTGGATTACTTGTAATGGGAAAAAAGGTCAATCCGAGCAAGTTCGTATAAAAAATTGGACATCACGGCTAGACATACCGCAAAAGCACTTAAATTTATGTAAAAAATAATAAAAAAGTTATATCAGAAAAATAAGTTCTTTGTAGAAAACATATACAGCGTGAATATAGGAAAGTAGAAAAACATGTTTCCTAAATAATCTTTAAGTATTAACTATATACAAATTATATTCGTTTTAATAATTGTTAAAATAACCAACAAGAGTTCCTCATACAATGACACTAACGAGACTGCATATTGTAGTGATGTCAGTCACAAAAAAATATACAATTTAATATGAAAAAAAAAAATTTCATAACAGTTCCTCATGTAATGATATTATGTCACCAAAATTTAAAAATTGTATGATTCTCTTGTAGTAATGATCTTTAAATAAAATAATTTTATTTGAATAGTTTCTCAAAGTTTTTTTGATAATTTTTTGAAAGTTGTTTCCTATCTTAACCTTACTGTGAAATAATTTTCAATTATATATTTTATTAATAAAGCTATATGTGGTTATTAAGAGAGTCCTGATCATATGATTGATTAATCAAATTATCAAAAAAATTGTCATTGTAAATAAATTGCATAATTTCCAAAACTGTTTTGCTAAAAGTCGTCGTACCAAAGCTAAAATTAATTTTTTAATCTTCCCTAAAATAATGTTCGCATTTTAAGTACATACCAAATGCATCTTTTGATGTGATGGATGAGTCAAAAATCCCTTACCTTGTTTTGCGAAATCCTTACGACTTATGAATGACTATAAATATATATATATATATATATATATATATATATATATATATATATATATACACACACACATATATATGTATACATAAGAGCAAGGGAAATAAAAAAATTGCAACAAAGAAGCTACACTTCCCATTTGAAAACAGATAAAATTCGTGTAAAAGTTTTAGAGCAGCTGTGGTTGAAAAATCTTCCAAAATTTATGTTTCAGTAGAAGTAAAAAAATAAAAAAAATTTATTCCTAATTTAGAAAAGAATTAAAAAATGCTCTAAATTTTATTTCAACACAGACACTCTCAGTACCTTGAGATCTCAAAAAAGTCGTCCAATTTTATAAATACACTTTTGAGAAATTTTTGACTTGATTCCATATTTAAATATTTTTATTAACATAAACCTCATGAATTAATTAATTGTTATCTACATTTTGACATACAGAATTAATAAGCACTTCATCTAAATTAAACTCATAAGTAAAGGTTTAAAAAAAATTAGACATTAATAAAGTTTTTACTGGAAGATGGCGCCTTCTCATTAATATAACAATGTTATAGACACATATTATTAAAATAATTATGTAAGCATCTACTAAAAGTAAATAATAAATCGATTTATTACGAAATTTTTCTCCCTGATCCTAAATTTTCCAAAATTCCAAAAACTCTAAGAATTTCATCTTGCCCATGGGCAATTTTCATCAGCGTTTTTTATTCATTAAATCAAGTGTACAGATATTTGCACCAACGAATTAATGTTTCTTATGTTTACGCAAAAATCTTTAGGTTTTTTTCGGATTATCAGCTATATTTTTGTAGAGATAGAGAATATTCAAAATTTTGTTAGTCTTTCTCTGTACAACTTCATATAACTTAATTAACTTTACATATCAAATAAATTAAAATAATTAAATTATGAAAGGAATGCGTAAGATAATAAAAGTGAAAATTCAGCAGTTTTCTTAAAAACAACGCTTTATTTTACTCAAATTACATTCGTAAACGTGAAAGAATGACTCGCAAATAACGACTGTTCGACACGCAATTACCATTTTTCTGATACGCGTATACACTGACGCCTGCTTAGCGTGACTGCTACAAGATTTAACGAGCTTTCTTTCAGATTGCTCAATCAATATAGTTTGTCACGTAATTGCTGCATTTGTTTACATTTTTCGAATTTCAATTTTTTTAAATTTTAGGGCATTATTTGTAACTCCTGGTCGTAAATTTTCTTGTGAAGGTTTTTTTACCCTCATTTAGCTAAACAAGTTGCTATGTGTTCACTTATTATTTGGGGGTGTTTGAGAAAGAATGATAAAAACTGAAAACTAGAATATGTCGAAAATAAGTGAAACATGGCGAAAAAAACCAGAAAAATCGATCGTTTTGTATAATTTTGCTATAAATAAAGGGGGTAAATCACTCGCTCAATCTACCTTATTGCTATGAATGTTCATATTTTAGAACTTTAACCTCTCTAGCCACTCAAAGGAAAAAATTAAAAAAAGCCTTATTATCCCTCTAACTGACAGAATTATTAAGACGTGATAAGAATAGGGGGGGATGGGGTTTCCTCTGAAAACGATAAGTCACGGGAAAAACGGGGGTAATCTATAAAATTACTTCCTGGATTTTATATCTATGAAGTCATTTTAAGGATCAGGTTCAATTCTCATGTAGACCGATGTAATTTTAAATTTTGTATTTTCGGAAATAAGGGGTAGATATTTTTTGCATAGTTTTCAAAATTTAAAAAAAGAATATTTTGCACACCAAATATAAGTAGTTCCCTGTCTCCTAAAATTTTCACATAAGTAGGTCTTGAAATATGTGCAGGTGAATATGCATACATTATCAATCTTTAAAATTTCAAATTCAAGTTATTTCTTAGATAGAACCCGTTTTCTTTTGAATTACGGACCCCTAAAATATTTGCCCCAATAATCGAATCAATCTCAAGAGATATAAAATAACACCTATGTATTTCGTGCTTCAATCTACATATTACATAATATTTATATTATTCTTCCTGGAATAACTTAGCAAATTTACCAGATATTGTTTGTAGTTACAGGTTCCTCCTATTCATCAGTACTTCGATTCAAAAGAAAACTCGAGCTTTTTAAATTGGAGCAATTGTTTTTAATCGTTTGAATTAGCCGCTTTAGTAATTTTATAAATCAAATATCTCTGTTTCACTTTTAACTAAAATTAAATCTTTTACCTTTTCATCTTAATGTACTGGTCTCTTTAGAATTTATTTAGATACGAAGGAGGAAGACATCACATGGTGAAATAGATTCGAAATGACTTCATACTAAATTTTCTGATAGCATTTTTGGACGGTCGAAGTATACATAACCACATTAACTATTGACGAAAAGAGAAATGTTTATATCAATTTCGGATCTAAGCATCAACAAATAGTAACATTATAATAACATTTTGTGTTTTTATTCCTGCAAAATAACCAACAAATTGCATTTACTGTATACATATCCGTAAGATCGCGGAGGGTATGTTTTTACATGTGTACTGGTATGTGTGTGAGTGTGCGTGCGTGCATACGCGTGTGCGTGCATGTGCCTGTGCGTGCGTCCGTGTGCGCTTGCGTGAGTTCGTATATGTGCGTGGGCATATGCCAGTGGGTGTGCGAGCGTGTGGGTGTATGTGTGTCATTTCCAGGCTACTCTATATTTAGGCTATAAAAAACTGTACACGAAGTATGGTACGGGTCTTTCCTTGTTCTGACACATGGATTATGCCAAAGAATCTTTTTTCGGTTTCTCCATTCTAAATACATTTTCAGCCCATATACATGTACACGTGAAAAGATAAAAATAACGTTTATATGTATACGTTTTATCTAATAATTTACTTGAAATTAAATAACGTGCTTGAACTTAAGATTATATAATTATACTTAATAAGTACAATATATTTGACGCTACGTTTATGTTGTTTAGCGAAAACGTACATGCTAAGTACTTTATGAAATATTTCTTTCTTAGTCGCAGTGAGCAGTAAAGGACAGTATGCAAATCAAGAAAAATCTGAACACCTTCAGTAGAGAAATAAAAGTTATATATTATTTTTATATACTTCTCGCATCACTCCAGCTAGAAAACTTTCTTCCAATAACAAAGACGATGACGTCAAGTTCTACGTCATTCCATTAGGCGATGCACTTTCTACTTGTGACTGTAGCAGAATAAATGGAATATTGAACTATTTCTTAATTTTCAAACATCAACATCTTGAATATTATTCAGGCCATATTTTCCGTTCGCATCTTTTCAACTAAGTTGATGGATTGTCATTGCTATTGTTAACCCAGTACTGTAATATTCATGGGAAAACTTAACGTTACTAAATCTTCCTAAGTCAAATAAATTATCAACTCTTTATAAATTCAGAAAAGTAACGAAGATTGTATTCTACTTTTTATACTTAATTTTTCATATTTTCAATTAATTTGATTGGTAATATATTTAAATAATTAATAAAACCTTTTTATTAGCCAAATTTTCAAACGTGATATGTCCTTGTAACTCCGTGTCCATATAGATATTATAAATTATGCGAGGGTAAAAATTTAATATCCACAGAGTAAGCTGCTTTTGTGTCCAAATCTAAAATAATTTAATAAAAATTCTCTAACCACTTGCTAGTAAATTGGAGTACAAATTGTTTTAGAACATGTTTATGTGTTTGAGTTCAAGTCTCTTACCACATTCTTATGTATAGAAATACAATTTTCCGATCACTTAGTTATGCGTGGGATGAAAAATTTTAATATGTTTTTTTTTATGATAGTTTTTTTTTTCTATTTATTATAAAATATTTTTTAATATACTTAATATAGTATCGGTGAAATTGGGCTCACATATCTTATCAAATGGATAAAAAATATTTGTTTATCTTAAAAGTTATTATTTGCTTAAAAGTTAAGATCATGATATTTAGAAGTTTAGTTGTTGAGGAAAATGTGTTTAGGATAATGTACATCTACAAGTTTGCTTTAAATTAATATTTGATATAATAACGATTTGTAGATGAAAGCATTTAAGAGAAATTTCCAATTTTGGAACTAAATTTTATTGATACACGTGTCCGTGCACTAATTTATGCGCGATGAGCATAACAATAGATTAACATGCACACAAAAACTTCTGTGATGCAAAATTGATTGTTTTTATTTTATTCATAATCCCCGGAATTTTTTTTTAAGATTTGTAATATGCAATATCTCTATCTTTACAATTCTACTTTTTTATTTTACTATATCAAAAGGAAGTATGATTCGTTATTTAAATGTTTGCGATAATTTCTTTGAAAGACCATATTTGGAGAAAGATTATAGGCCATATAACATCACGCTACAATTTATAGGTGCAAATAAATTATGAATTTCTATGTTTGAAAGACCATATTCAGAGAATGGGCAAATGAACGAAATAAATATAGTTCCTATCTTACTCTTCGGTTACGTATGCCTAAAGTCATATTTACTAAAAATTATATTTGTAAATTTGTATTATTTCCATGGCTTAGACAAACTAGAATTTGGAAATATATTCTATCAATTGAACATATTTTAATTTGGTCTGTGGAATATACGTTTTTTTAAACATCATTTAAATACAATATTTATATCAACCAAAACAATAAAGATGCTAGTGGGTATCCAATTATATTCTTATGTAAGCTATGGCACACTTTTAATATCAAGACGAATACAATGATAACTAATTTAAACAAAAATCGTTCCATTAGTTTGGTCCCTAGGTTGGAACATCTACATATTTATACACTTACGACTGTCAAAATATTAACTCTTTCTTTTCAACCCTATCGCATTCGTAGCCTACTCATACATTCTGAACGAAAAGTTCAATCGAGAAGAAATCTATAGACTGCAAAGTAGTGATACGTGGAAACGAGCCGTGAACGCGACACTAGAAACAGAAGTAAATAAATAAAACTAATACGATTTTTTTAACATCAGGATTATCCTATCATCAGAGCTAATATCATAAATAGTAGAACCATGGAAACTTGTAGCGATAAAATTGAAGTTGATTAGATAGAACTATAGTTTCAAAGATATTCTTTCCTTTAGAGGCTTTTTCTGTTTGTAAATGAAGGAAAATTATAGCACGTGTAACAGAAGCCACGAGTGTGTTGTGTATTGGCATGTATTGTAATTTAAATATTACCAGAAATGCCATTAAATCACACAATATATAACTTAATTACTCAGAGACGTAATCGGTATTTTGGTAAATTAAGCATGAATAATTTGAAAATTACTCAAACCATGGTTAAATTATTTAATTAATATTGCAAATTCTGTCATTAAATATGTATTTACGAGTATTTATAAAAGTGTTTCCATCAAACGTGTATCAATAAAATTTAGTTCCAAAATTGGAAATTTCTCTTAAATGCTTTCATCTGTAAATCGTTATTATATCAAATATTAATTTAAAGCAAACTTGTAGATGTACATTATCCTAAACACATTTTCCACAATAACTAAACTTCTAAATATCACGATCTTAACTTATAAGCAAATAATAACTTTCAAGATAAACAAATATTTTTTATCCATTTGATAAGGTATGTGAGCCCAATTTCACCGATATTATATTAAGTATATTAAAAAATATTTTATAATAAATAAAAAACAAACTATCATAAAAAAATAAACATAGTAAAATTGTTCCTCCCACGCATAAGTAAGTGATCGGAAAATTGTATTTCTATACATAAGAATGTGGTAAGAGACTTGTACTCAAACACATAAACATGTTATAAAACAATTTGTACTCCAATTTACTAGCAAGTGGTCAGAGAATTTTTATTAAATTATTTTAGATTTGGACACAAAACAGCTTACTATGTGGACATTAAATTTTTACCTACGCATAATTTATAATATCTATATGGACACGGAGTTACAAGGACATATCACGTTTGAAAGTTTGGGTAATAAAAAGGTTTTGTTAATTATTTAAATACATTGCCAATCAAATTAATTGAAAATATTAAAAATTAAGTATATCTCCCCCCCCCCTAGTACAATACAATCTTCGTTACTTTTCTGAAATGGTAAGGAGTTGGTAATTTATTTGACTTAGGAAGATTTAGCAACAGGAAATTTTCCGATGAATATTTCAGTACTAGGCTTACAATATCAATGACAATCCATTCAACTTAGTTGAAAAGATGCGAATGAAAAAATCGCAAGAATAATATTCTAGATGTTAATGTTTGAAAATTAAGAAATATCTTTAGTATTCCATTTATTCTGCTATAGTCACAAGTAGAAAATGCATCGTCTAATGAAATGCCGTAGAACTTGACGTCGTCGTCTTCGTTAATGGAAGAAAGTTTTTTAGCTGAAGTGATGCGAGAAGTATATAAAAATAATACACAACTTATCTTTCTCTTCTGAAGGTGGTTAGATTTTTTTTGATTTGCATATGGTCGTTTAAAGCTCACTACGACCAAGAAAGAAGTATTACATAAAGTACTTAGCATGTACATTTTCGCTTAATAACATAAAGGTAGCGTCTAACATATTGTAATTATTAAGTATTATTATATCACCTTAAGTTCCAGCGCGTTATTAAATTTCAAGTAAATTTTTAGATAACAAGTATACGTATAAACCTTGTTTCTGTCTTTTCACGAGTACGTGTATGGAATAAACATGTAATTAGAATGGAGAAAACGAAAAAAAGTTTCTTTGGGACAATTCGTGTATGTTAGAATAAGGAAAGAACCATACTATGCCTCATGTATAGTTTTTTATAGCCTAAATATAGAATATCCTGGAAACGACTCACATACACACACACGCTCGCAACACCCACTCGCACATGCCCACGCTCATGCACGAAGGCACGCAAGCGCACACGGGCGTACGCACAGACACATGTACGCACACACGCATGCACGCAGCACGCATGCACGCACGCACACTCGCACACTTACCAGTATACACGTAAAAACATACCTTCCCCGATTTTACGGATATGTATTCAGTAAATGCAATTTGTTGGTCATTTAGCAGGAATCAAAACATAATGTTACTATTTATTGACGCTCAGATCGGAAATTGATATAAAGATTTTTCTTTTCGTCAATAGTTAATGTGGTTATGTATACTTCAACCGTTCAAAAATGCTATCAGAAAATTTAGTATGAAGTTATTTCGAATCTATTTCACGATGTGATGTCTTTCTCGTTCGATTATAAATAAATTCTGAAGAATCCATTAAATTAAGTTGAAAACGATAAAAGGTTTAATTTTAGTTAAAGGAGAAACAGAGATATTTGATTTATAAAATTACTAAATCGGCTAATTCAAACGATAAAAACAAGTGCTGCAATTTAAAAAGCTCGAGTCTTCTTTTTAATAGAAGTATTGATGAATAGGAGAAACCTGTAACTATAAGCAATAACTGGTAAATTTGGTAAGTTATTTCAGGATGAATAATATTAATATTATGTCATATGTAGATTGAAGCAGGAAATGCATGTGTTTTTGTTTAAAGAGTCGCAGAAAAATTATAATTATGGTTTTGATAGGAATATTAAATTAATTAATATTAATTTTACACAATTAAATGAAACTACGTGATGTAGTATTATTTCTACTTTCTATAATTTCTTTACCACGACCTAGATTTCGTTGTATTACAACATCTTCAGGTGGGATATTAGCACAGATTAGAATCTTTGCTAATTTCCCACCTGAAGATGTTGTAATACAACGAAACTTAGGTCGTGGTAAAGAAATTAAAGAAAATAGAAATAATACATCAGGTTGTTTCATTTAATTGTGAATAATGAATTTCTACAAAATTAACGCCAAATATATTCAATATTAATTTTACAGTAAAATTTCTTTAAATGCTCAAACTGATAGATTTTAAACATTTTTATTTTCTACTAATTGAACAAAATGTGGTGTGCGAATAACCACCTACGTATAATTAAACTTTCAATATCCGTCATTTTTTGGTTTTCAATATACAACCGTATTTATGTAAGCTTATTTATTTTATGGCTTGTGACTTTGACGTTAACTGATTTAACGTTAGTTGGGAATTTATTTCAGCAGATAATTACGAATATAAATTTTGTAATTATCTGCTGAAATAAATTCCCAACTAACGTTAAATCAGTTCACGCAGCACAGGTAGATGCTTTAGTTTGAGAAATGTTATTAACCCCAATCGACCAAAAAATCTGTCTTAGGGTTGTTTTTTTAAATTTTCTTTTCTCTGTAGGTTGGTCGATGATTTATGGTGCCGCGCCTCGATGATTGATGAACCTGCACACGGAGTCGTTCCAACAAGATATACCCAAATATTTCATTAAAATAAATATCTACAATTCATTCATTATTCGTAAATATCCTCCAGTATTATAACAAAACGAAAGTACTTTAAAAATATTATCTTGCTTTAGGAGAAATGCAAATTTTCCAAAGCCATATTAGGCTTAATTTTATTAACCTGTGTTTTTGGGCATAATAATAATAGGTACCAGGCATTATAATAATTGGTTATTTGAATTAAAAAGACAGCAATTTAAATGAGGTATTAAGGTATAAAGCCTAAAACATGAAGGATTAAGTGCGGGTCAATCTCACGTGATAACTTCACGAGACCGTAAATGCTGTATTCGAATCAATGTTTTTTCTATATGTATTTACTTGCAGTTTACTCTTTCTTGGAAACGAATTTTCTCGCATAAGGTCCTGATTATTTTTATACATCCATGACTTTCATTAAGCTCACTAATTTGTATATTTCAATCAACAAATTTTTAATACAAAATACACTTTATTGCTGTTTTCCTCATTTTATTACCTTACATTTTTTGCATAATGTTAAAATAAATGAAACTACGTGATGTAGTATCATTTCTACTTTCTTTAAGTCCTTTACCAAGACCTAGGTTTTGTTGTATTACAACATCTTCAGGTGGGCTATTAGCAAAGATTAACTCTTACGAACATCCAACTACATTTATATGTTTCAAATTTGAATTGTCATGTTTGGCCGTCTGTTTTTTTGACGTTCCAAATTATGTTGTACGTCACTAATTGAGCGAATTGTATTCGGCTATATCCGATGACATAATGAATCGCGCTTGAGGAATTGTTATTCGATTTGCCTTCAAATACTATCTATGCTCTTTGTCAGTCTTATTGATTTGACAATATCATGGCTTTCGTGCGCGTACGCTGATCGATATTTCGACGCCTTACTTTAGGCATTTTTTCTAAAAGACTAAGTCAGGAACTGAAACCGACAAATTTTACGGTTTCTAATGCTCCAAAAATGTGATTAAAACTTTAAATTCAATTATTTTTCGTGGAATATCAATATTCCATCCAATTTTTTTTTGTGGAAACACGTGACAGCAGAACTGCCAAATGGAACGTCACTTACGAAAACATCTAGTAGCAGAAAACTCAAAATGAACATTTATTTTTTTTTAATTCATATTTTAATTCACATCTCCAGCAAATTTTCCAAGAAATGCTTTTCATGCAATCCCTACGACAATTACCCTACCTGACAATTAAGAATAGAACAAAAAAAAGTCAACTAAATGTGTGAAGCCATTCTCAAATGATGATCTTTGATATATGCGGCAATTGATTACTTCATAGCCTTAATTATATTATACAAAACAAACAAACGCAATAATTGGTAAACTTCTGATTTTATAATATCATTATATATTACTGTATTTATTGAAATCTCGAGAGAAAATCCCATTAAAAAAAAAAAGCTGAGGGTTTGGCTCGTGCATGGAGGATCGTGTTTTTCTTCTGAGGCCAAATTAGTTTATAATAAGTCATCTATAATGTGGTCTTCTTAGCGTAAGAAACATTAAATAATCCTAATATAATTAAGCGAGGTGGACATATACACATATTTGGAATATATAAAATTAATAATATCTAAAATCTTCCTTAAAGTCTTTTTGCAATCTACGCTACGCTTTTTTAATAAATTTAGGTTCAGTAGTTATAGACATCAGGGAGGAGGGACACAATTTTTTGCATACATTTCATTATATCTATGGAGAGGAGATATCCACTCCAGGAAATAATGAAAAATATTTTTGAGACATATATTTACTAACATTTTCAAGTTTTATCCTACATTAAACATAGAATTAAATTGTTTTATTTTATTGACTATTTAATTCCACCCCCAAAAGAAATTTCCACATAAATAAAAATGTAGTATTATTAATCAGCTTGTGAGATACAGTTTTCGTTTGAGGATTGAAACTATAAAAATGTTTATTTCTCTACGAGAATCTATCTGTTAAATTGTAAAATATATTATGTATATTGATAAATACATATGTTTGTCTATACAGCAGGTTTTGATTAAATCGTACTGCAATTTAGTTTTTTGTATTGCTGTCAAAAATAAAAGAAAAAAATAATGTACAACAGTATAATTGATTTTTATTTCTACGAAATAAAGTTGGCAATATCGTGTCGTATAGTTTGATGATGCTGCTCTGTGTCCAAGTTGCGAAATCTGCTGACACTTAAACTTTATGTTATTTTTTAAATGGTGTTTCTTGAAAAAGAGATAGCATGTAAATGAAAATTTCATTGATTATAGTTGTTTCATTTATTAAACCAAATAATTTGGCTAGTTCATAGAAATATCTAAATATTTACTTTATTTTAAAGATGCGTATCTTGCCAATGCGTAAAAAATGAAAACTTTTGAGTAAAACTATTTTTTCTATATTAATTATACAAGATATGTAATAGAAAATATATCAATCCCACGTAACTGTTATAATACAATTCCAAGAAACTTTAAATTTTTATTATATACTTTTAAATAACAAGAAATTATAAATGTTTAATGCAATAATTTAGCTCTAATACAATGACTCCTGCCGAATAAGAGCCTGCTACATAATAAATAGCGAGCTTTTTTTATTTCCAGTTTATATGTACTGGAATCAGTAATCGTTAGATCTAGAATGCAGAAGCCGCTTCGTAGAACAAAAAACAAGCTATTTTCGGGCTATGAAACCTAGTAGTGAACTCTTACGAGGTGCATATGAGAGGAGAAAAACCTTAAAGAAATAAATCGTTTAATGGCCTGAAGGTCTATTTTTTCATGCTAGTAAGTACGTGTTACGTTGAATGGGTAACTATAAATGTGCCAGTTTTGAAAAAAGTTTCATAAATTGAATAATATCATCAGAGATTTTAGATCAGCGAATAGTCTACTCAAAAGCGAAAAACATGACATGTGATCCACGAGACAAAAAAATTCTATAAACATAATTATCTCAGTAAAGGGATTTTATGTCAAAATAGTCAGCAGGGGTTCTAACCAAAACCGAAAAAATGACAGGTGGTCCAAGAAACGATCAAGTTTGAGGACCTCTGATTTAAGTAAGTCACTATTTGCTTTAAATCTTCTGTTCTGCTGAAGCAATTTAAAACCCAGGAGGATAAACTTAATATTTCGCCATATTTTATTCTTAAATAAGATTTTTATGGAATATATCGAAGGGGATAATATAATATTATTTAATTCGTTTTTGGGATACTTCCATTTGGCTGTCCATGTAAAAGAATGTGTATCTCGGACTTGTGGCTTTAAAATTCTATGTTCCAAATGTATTCACACGGAGAGTAGATTTAAACGAGAATGCTGGGTAGCGACTACCAAGGATGATTTTTCATACTTAAAAAAATAAACTTTTGAGTTTGGATATCTTATTGTTTGATTACTTAGGTGTTATCGTAATTCTTTTAAATTAATACCAACCGTAATATTATTTTTACTTTGTATATGTGATGTCTGGTAATATTCTCCTAGGTACGAAAGCGTTGCGTTTTTTTCTGAGTTATTCATAAAATATATTTGGTAACAAAATAAATGCAACCGTGTTTTCCTCCTAATTTTGATTACACTTGCTTCGGAAATGTTTTTTTGTGAAAATTTCCAATAATATTTAAACAAATATATTTTTAATTCCCCTTATTTAATTTTCAAATAAACATTTGATATATAGGTATTAATACGCTATTATATCTGGCAAATAATAAGTTTATATGTTGGACTTTTGCCGAGAAAAAACTGTTGTAAACGACAGGCAGACAGACGAACGAATACGTTAGATCTTATGAAACTCCAAAACTAAGATATTTCTCGTTATATGACATAAATTATTTCTTGTTATTTCCAAGAATAATATTATTTTAACGACGATAGAATATATTTATTTTACGTACACGCGATTTATTCACCACAAAGTAAGCTTCACTATATATATTTTCAAAAATAATTTAAATTCAATAAAAATTTTTAAAAACAGCTTTTGCTTACTTGTAGATTTTTACCATTTTCACGTTTGATGGTTATATAAAAAAACATTGAATAATTTTTTTATTGAATGAAAAATTTTGTCATATACAGTTTCAACACAATAAATACGTCGATTTGCCGTCGATCTATTTCGTAATATTCTTATCTTTGTTAGGTACTCACCGGAGGATTTCTTGGGAAAATGATTTATTTTATTAACTTTTTATGATAATAAAGTTAATTTGTGTTTTCTTTACGTGTTAGTATATATATATATATATATATATATATATATATATATATATATATATATATATATATATATATATATATATATATATACATATATATATATATATATTATGCAACTATTTTGAATTCTGGTAGCGTTCATGAAGTTAATATACCACTAGTATGTGCATTATTGCTCGCGAAAGTGTATACCAAAATGTGTTATTATTGCAATTGCTCATTTTCATTAAATTAACGAAACTGTTAAAATCTAATGTAAATAGTGCAAAATTGTATATAATGATGGGGATCAAATTTATATTTTTTCTTAAAGAAAAAACATTAACAATTAAAGGAATATTTAAAATTGATTTTTAGATCATAATTTTAAAATATTAACAATTTCATTTCCAAAATTACATGTATCAATTTTTTTTACTATAATAAGATATAATGAAAAAGCCAATCTTTTTCAATCCATAATAACTAAAATGTTTCAATCGTCACTTAGAAAATAAATACATCGATATTAAAAAGATCCTAACTAAGTAACAGTTCTTCTAAACCGCAATAGGTTTATAAAGAAATAACCCAAAAAATTCAAGTAAACGTGAATTTAAGAAAAAGATAAAACAAGACCAAAAATACTAGAGGGAACGGAGAGTTAGATAAGTTTGTGGATTTCTAACTTGGGAAACTAACGGACGGTAGATTGAATTTTTAATGGAAATGTAAACTTAATCTGATATGTTGTTTATGTGCTATGCAATATAATGGATTATGTGCTGAGAACGGTATATAGCGATTGTTAATTTAGAAATATTTTTATAACAATTATATTTTTAAGTCGGTAAAAGTTATCATTATAGTTGTTGACAAAATTTTTTACTATTTTTAGTAAATTAATGAAACTTAAAATGAAAATGAAATGAAATGAAACCTAAAACGTAGAATTAACTCCACATTTTAAAAATATATAATTGATGTATTTTTTTAATGTCATTTGAAAGTTTTGACTATTATCGTTATAGAAATATATAATCATAGCCTCGAGAAGCGTCATTAAGTATAATCCCTTGTAACAAGAAAAGAAATACTTGTTTTTATCAACTAAGATATCTCTCTAACTATCTCCAATCCGTAGAAGGTAATCACGTTTAGCACAAAGATATTCTTCATAAACAAGGAATAAATTTGGACCCAATTTTGCTGAACTGAATCATTAACCAATTATGTTATCCACAATTCTTATCGGATCTTTAATGTAAGTATTACTCACAATTAAATGAAACTACGTGATGTAGTATTATTTCTACTTTCTTTAATTTCTTTAACCACGACCTAGGTTTCGTTGTATTACAACATCTTCAGGTGGGATATTGGCAAAGATATTTGCTAATAATAACAATATTTGCTAATATCCCACCTGAAGATGTTGTAATACAACGAAACCTAGGTCGTGGTTAAAGAAATTAAAGAAAGTAGAAATAATACTACATCACGTAGTTTCATTTAATTGTGCATAAAGAATTTCTACAAAATTAACGCCAAATATATTCAATACAGTAAGTATTACTATAAAGTAGTAACTTATGAGAGGACGTAATTAATGAGTAATTTTGTGATATTTAATGGTTTGGTACCAAAGTTATTTTGCTATTATTGACGACAATTTGTATTAAGGATTCCAAAAATCTATAAAGTTTATTCCACTCAGAAAAATGTCAATTAAATACGTAAAAAGCTATCAGTTTACACGTTTTAAACTTTATGGCATGTGCACTAAACTTATATTATTGCCTGTATATCAGGTTTAGACTTTGTGAAAATTTTTCGCACAATAGATTTTATGACTTAATTTTTTTATACGTAGCAATTTACACGTTTCGAAAATATTTTCCCATGCATGTAATAATAAAATAAGGAGCTATATAGCTGTACTTAGTATCTGTACTCTATATAGCTCAGGGATATTATTCGTAATAAAAGCCAAACGGTGGAAATCTCCAGTTCAACTAGATTTTACATGGGTGTTCAATTTGAATTTATTACTAATATGTGGAAATTTCTTGTTAATATCGTACATGATGGAAATGTTATCCAAATTTAAAGATAACGAAAATAGACAAGTATTTCATTTTTTATTGGTTGGATGTCAGTTATAGTCATTATCCACGTTATTTTTCAGACGACTACATAAAAATATTTATGCATTAATACGTGAAAACTATAACCCTCAACATGCACCCAATCATCATTGTGAAGCTTATTACATAGAATTGACTCGTCTATATTAGCAAATTCATGAAGTACATAATAATTGAATATGGACATACAATATATACATATTTAAGGTGGTTTGTTGTAGTTGGAATAAACTTACAGAATAAGGGACCCTTCATGGATAACCTTGAAGCGCAGATAGCTGGTACCCCATTGTAGCTGATAGGTGGTATTTTTTTGCATATTTTTTAACTGTATAACTATCTGGTATTTCGTGAAAAATATGTACAATTGGATGTTTCAAACAAAAAGCATCTGCAGTTTCTTGCAGAATATCGTTGTCATATCAGTCATAATTGTTTTATTCGCAGTAAGTCAATGTCAGTATATAATAAGGTGTAAGTTGAATCAAATTTGTAAACTTAAAAGAATGCTAGTAACCGGAAAAGGGAACCGGAAAATTATGCATTTAAACACTAGGAATTTTCAAAATTTCACGTTGATCATCGTAAATATTATACTCGGAATTGTACTCCGGTAAAACCTATAAAAATGCTCTAATTTGAGTAGCGTTAATTGTTTCTCTCGTCAACAGAGTATATCTATTGTAATGTATATCTTTTGAGGTGAGGAAGCTAATGACGACATTGAAAAACGAGAGATCAAAATTACGGAGAAGAATTAGAAAAGTACGTAGGACTTCCTTTGAACACTAAATTAATTGATTCATCAAATAAATACAACGGTAACCGCGGGAGGATAGTAAAGAATGGAAATAATTTTGAATTTGATTTAGTCGCTACTAAGGCAAAATATAATGATGTTTGCTACATACTCTTCATATCCAAAAGACGGGGTGTGATGTGATAGTATTACCTCACACATAAGGAAATTATTTATGTGCAGAAAATTTAAACTTAACACAGCTTTTGTTCCAGATGATAAACTAATAATAAAGATATCGATCGATAATTATGTTAAAAGCTGAATAATTGCTGTGTATTTTGCATTTAAGTTGGTGTGAAAATTATTGTATTGCTATAATAGTAGTATGTTGTACAATTTACAATATTTGAGGAGTACAAAGTAAAAGAATACACATTCTTTGTATAAAGAAATGTCTGGTCCATAATTCTGATCTATAACTGACGTATGATCAACAGAAAGTTTTTATTTACAGGAAAAATCCTTTGTCGTTAGTTTTGACCATGAAAAACATTTGAAATGTACATCGATGAGGAATTTTCACAAACTAATTAGGATGTAAAATTTAAAATCCTTGCTTACATCTAGCTGGTCCGAAATTTGCTAACTGATATTGTCTTATCGTTCTTGGCTAGTATGTGTAAATTTTATGTATTTATTCTGCTTGCAAACGGCTATGGATTATTGGCAATAAAACATTTTCAAAAACAATAACTATAACATTTTATGTCTACCCATTTATGTGTTTATGAACCTATCACATATTTAACAAACGACTCAATTGATTTTGATTTTTCCCTTTCAGTGCTGGTATATGGTTGGTTGAAATACTAGTGAACGTGAAATTAATTAACAGTTCTTACTCTAATGGAACAGAATACTATAAAACAGAAGACAGGGCTGTACTGTACTTAATTTTTAGTGATATATATATATTTTTTTTAAAGGTTCCGTAATGAAAAAAGAGACCTTTATAATTTTTTCACATCCCTTTGCCCATCCATCTGTCACATTTTTTGCAGTTTCGGACGTACACAAACAAATTTACAAATTTTGCTTCATATGCAGATTTCAATTAATATGCGATGATGTGTTAATTTTTTTAAGTGGGCATATAAATAAAATATATATTTTTATTTTTTCGCGGATTCAATCAAAAAGTGCCAGTCGCAGATATTTTCAGAAACGTATTTTGGTGCCCCAGTTTTTATTTTTTAACCTCTTTTTTGAAATATTAACTGCGATAATAACCGGGTAGTTATATTATTCCCATCCAATATATTTTTAAATAGTAGGTTTTAAAACCCCTGATTTATATATTTCCTTGATTAGAACTTTCATCTAAAAATTTTATAAATCATTTAATTCTAACGAATTTCATAAACCTTGACTGGAAATACTCTTTCATATCTTCAATTTCTCATCTGTCTATTTGTCTTTGTAATTATAGTGTTATATCAAATGTATTCCGGAAACAACTACACTGCCGTCAGAAATGGTGCAATCGAGAAAAAAAAATTATATTTTAAAAATATGGAATTGAAAATTTAAAGAATATTGTTCTACGCTATTAAAATTTAATGTTATATATAAAATTGGAAAAATTATTTTAGAATACATATGCAACATTTCATTAGAAACAGGGAAAGGAATCGTAATTAAATATAATTTTCTTCTACTAAATGATCGAAAAAACAAAATGTATAATTTTTAGGATATTATATACCAAAATTAGAATGAAGATATATTAGTAATTTCAGTAAAAATATATAGAAAAAAAATTATCGATTTGTATGAATACAACATATTTATGGAGCAAAGTAAAAGTAAATATTTATGTTGAAGGGTAAAAAAAACTATTGAAAACAACTGTCTTTTTCTGAAGATCTAAAAAAAGCATAAGGCGCTTGTTCACCTAAGTCATTAACAATTTTATTGCACCAATATTATATGACCGGTGGTCTGAGCTTTCTCAACGGCAGCTACTCTCTACACTCCTTACTAACGTCTATTGTATGCGATCCACGTTTTTTGATTTAACAAGTATTTTCGCTGGTCCGTTTTAAAAACGTTGTAAATTAATTTTTTTATGTTAATAAATATTACATGTTTTTTAATGTTGTATGTACGAAATCGTTTCAAATTTGTAGTTCAACGGAAAGCTAGTTTTAAACCGTTTACAATTTTTTTAAATTGAAAAACGACCAATAAGCAACGTAATAAAAATATACGTACATAAATAATGTAAAACTTAATGACATAATGATAACATATACATTTCGTAATGACACAAATTTCGTCGTGGGCAGTAAATTAGTTGCGTGAGTATTCTCCTTTTTGCCAGCCAAACGAAGTAATACACAAGAAACCAATTTTTAAAATTTTAAATTTCTAGCTGAATGAGAAGTTAGTTTAAAATTGTTTGCAAAGTTTTCATTGGACCTAAAAACAAACAAACAGAGAAAGCAAGCTAATAAAAACGTGGTAAAAATAATAAAATGCAAGCAAATATAGATAGGAAATTTATAGATTCACACAAAGCTCTTATGTGATAGCACAGTTATCACATAAGTTTGGCTCGCATATAATCCTGTATGTTTATGGTATTATACCTTTTTATTTCAAATAAAATTACATCTTACTTACTACAATAAAGTAAGTAAGATGTAATTTTATTTGAAATAAAAAGGTATAATACCATAAACATAGAGGATTATATGCGAGCCAAACTTATGTGTGTGTATATATATATATATATATATATATATATATATATATATATATATATTTTGTCATAATGACTGAAAATAATAACAAGATAATAAGACACAAGACTAAACCAAACGTATCTTTTTAACATTAAAATAAATATTTTAAATTTAAAAATTCACTTCCTATAGAAAATCTGCGCTTCTTCTTAAAGAAAGACAATATTTTTAAACTACCTCCATTTTGCCATATCCGATACTAGAGTGTGTTCATGAATAAATTGCAGATATTAATTATGGAGGCGCTTAAGTGTTCGGGTGTATCTCGTTGGAGCGACTCAGCATGCTAGCTCATCAATCATGGAGGCGATACTCTGTCAATCATCGACCGACCTACAGGGAAAGGGCGTTATAAATTCCTTTTAGCCTAAGGGAAATTTTACAAAACAACCTTAAGACAGATTGTTTCTGTCGATTGTGGTTAATGGTGTATTTCAAGCCAAACAGTTAACTGTTCTGTATTGACAGATTTAACGTCAACTGAAAATTTATTTCAGCAGATATGTATGTACGTATCATATATATATATATATATATATATATATATATATATATGTGTGTGTGTGTGTGTGTGTGTATACATATACATAAACTTACATTTTTATATTTTGATATTTTCTTTATTAGCTAATCCTTCGTTTCAAATGACCCGACCATTTCTAATTGCGGAATTCGTATGTACGTTTTAAATTTGCCGTTTTATTATTCTGATAAATCATACAGATACAATTAAATAATCCGTTGTTTTTGGCTTAATGTACTCGTGTCTTTAGAAATGATTTAGGTAGGAATGATAAAGACGTAACATCGGATGAATGAAATGAAATAAATTCGAAATAATTTCATAGTATATCTTTGAAAATGTATAATTTTTGAAAATGTCTGTCTAATGTACACTTTAACTAATGATAAAAAAGGGAAATATATTATGTTTCTATTAATAATAAATTCTAAACAAATTGCTTTTACTAAATCATCTATTAAATCGGGGGCTATGTTTCTACGTGTGTGTTTGTATGTACATCCTTGCTTGCGTGCTTGCATGCGTGCGTGCGTGCGCGCGTATTTGTGTGTGTACTTACATGTATATGCCTGCGAGCGCGCGTGTGTGAGTGTGTTCCTCCTTACTAATTATGCATCCAGCCCATAGATACATACCCACGAAAATACAGAAAAACATTTATATGTATTTAACAATTATGTGTGCTTAAACTTGGGAAGATACAATAATCTTGAATAAGTACAATATATCTGATGTTATATTTAAGTCATTTAACGAAAACGTATATGCTATGTACTTTTCATAATACTTTTTTCACTGGGTCATAGTGAGCAGTAAACAACAATATGAAAATCAAAACATCTCAAGTATCTAGAAGGGAAAGAGGAGTAAAATATTATTTTAATATATTTCTGGTTTCATTTCAGCTAGAAAATTATAGCATTTTCATCCAATAGCAAAGGCAATGTCATCAAGCTTTAAATTATTCCATTAAACGATGCATTTTCTACTTTTCACTTATACTACAGCAGATGAAATGTAATATAGAATATATTTCTTAATTTTCAGGATACAGGAATTTATAGGATATTCTTCACACGATATTATTCGCATTAATATTTGTAACTATATTGAAGGGATTGCTATTGTCATTGTAAGGCTATTATTCAAATAATCATGGGGTCCTCCTGTCATTGAATCTCCTAACATAAAATAATTTAACAAAGCCTTTTTATTACCAACACTAATTCAAGTGATACGTCCATGTTACATCTAGATGCTATGAATTTTACTGTCACTTCTCACTCTGTATCACATCTAGATACTATGAATTTTATAGTCATATCTACGCACTATGACTTACAGGATGGTGAAAATTTCACGTTAACAGAATAAACTGATTTACCGCCTTAAATAATTTAGTAAAATTCTTTAACTGTAATGTATCTAATTGGTACATATGGTGGACTTATTGATACGAGAGCAATCTCTTACAGCCAACCATAACACCTGTCCAGCCCCGCTCGACAAACGGCCGGGAATCGAACCAGGGTCTCCCCGGTGCGCCGCGTTGTCACAGGCCGTATGCCTTGTGAACAACCTTGTGAATAAATCTTTGGCAAATGAATACAATTTTCTTATTACTTATTTATGCGTGGGAGCAAAAAACTGTATTTCTAAAAAAAAAAAGTTACTGTATTTCTATTTCTTCAGTGATTTTTTTCCATTATACAATATTTTGCTTATAATAATGTAATATCGGGGTAACTGTTTTTTTTTGCATTTTAGAGTCTATTATCTATTTCTATTCATCTATTTCTATTTGTCTATTATCTATTTGCTTAAAAGCTCAGATCGTTACATTTTGAGAAGCAATTGTAGACAAAATGTGTTTAGTTAAATGCACATTTACAACATTTCCTTTAGTTATATAACACAACTTGATTGGGTATAATAACCATTCAAGGATGAAAGCATTTGAGAGAAATTTCCAAATTTTAAATTATATTTTGTTCCTGCACATTTGAAGAAAGGATCATGCCATTGTTTGAGTGCCTAATGTTTGATATACAAGGATGGCATTACAATTTACCAAGTCTTCATCGATAGGTGAGCTTCATCAATGGCTTCATCTGGTTCGACAAAAACAGTAAAATAAGATCCACAACAAGAAAGTTGTCTGGAGTCGCTGCCCTAATTTCATAAACTTTTGTATTAATATTCCAATTGATCATGTACATAAAAAATACCTACAATATTAACTAGTTGATGGTTTAGCTCCACCATTATATTTCTACATTAAAACTATTACATTTCATAGTAACTTCATTAAGCACAAGAATAAATTGTCTCAGTGGCGAGTGCTTTGTGTTTGTAGTTTCGAGTACAACAAATTAAGTAAGAATTCAAAATAATAGGAGTTAAATATAAGTTAAGTCCGTCGTAATTTCTGAACGTTAACGGAAACCCAAAAATAATTTTCAAATTTATTATTTTTTAATTTATAAACCCAATCAATATCCTTTAAAATTAGTGAGAATACAAATGTTATTTGCCAGTAGACGCCAGTGAAAAGAAAAAACTTATTAATGCCCGTAAATATATATTTCATAACGGAATTTGCGATATTAATTAATTATACATGGTTTGAATAATTTTGAAATAATTTATAGCGCAAATTACACGGGTTAGTAATTCAATTTAATAATTTGTGTAACTTAATTACATTTCTGTTAATATCTAAGTTACAATAGATGCGAACAAATAACAAACTCGTGGCTTCGTATACCCGTACCACCATATTCCTCTAATAAATTTTTTCATCTGTTAGAATTCCATCGAACATATTTTAAAGCTATTTGGATAACGGAAAAAGAGGATATATCTTATCAAAACTATCCAATTGTCCGCTCATGGAAAGCAATATCTTTGAAACTATAATTCTACCTAATCAACCTTAATTCACCACCTGATAATCGGAAATGTGTGAGACTCAATTAAACCTGTTTATCCGGTTCTACGCTCTACGTAATGGTACTAAGGATAGAATAATTTGAAAGTCAAATATTTTGAATTGGATGTATCTCTTTGGAACTTGGAAAATTATGTTGGAAAATTGAACAAATTATTGTGCAAAATGTATAAGTACATGCAATTTATTCCCGAGTTTTTCGTAAAAAAATATCCCAGTAGAACGTGAGAGCATATTGACCTATTGCGTTTAAAATTTAAGTATCCTAAAAGCAAGAAGCAAGGTAGAAGCTAAGCACGTGTCATGTCGTGAGAAACAAGGCTCTAATTAGGTTATGAAGTATCCTGGGAATAAGTTGGTCTATGTCAATGTTAATTTTTTGAAGCAAGAAATTATATAATATTGTAAATATCTTGTCAGTAAATTGATAAATCAAAATTTATCAATTTACATTTTCAATTTAAATTTAAATTTACATTTTTTATAGTATATTTTCAGCTACTTTTATAGCCACTTTCAGATTAGGATGAGTTTTCTGTGATTTCACCTGAGGTAAATTGCGTTTCATCGTAAGGCAAATTATATATATAAATATATATATATATATATATATATGTGTGTGTGTGTGTGTGTGTGTGTGTGAGTGTTTGTGTATAAAAATAAAATGTATATGTGTATACAAATTAAAATAAGTTTAATGAAATAAAACCCATAGCCCCCAAAATGTACATGTACTTGCCAAGCAGAAACTTAACTTTTAACAAATATCGAGAAGTTTAGTTACGCTTAAATGTTTGTTTTTTTCATCAAATATTCATGAAAATGTGACAATGAGGAAGAAAAATCATGTTTATATAACATGATAAATTTCGACAGGATAGTCCAGTGACATCCTGCCTTCAAAAAATAAGGGGTCAAAGAAAATATATCCTATTATTTACAATGTCAATATTCAATTCCCACTAACACAAAGCAGAAAACTTTTTAATTTTTTTTGTTTGCGCTTATCTCTGGAACCAGAACTCCTCTGAGGTAGATTATAAGCAACGAATAAATCAACAGGATATGATTCATATGAGCATAGCAGCGAAAGTGGAAAGTTAATATGTTTGCTCCGATGGTTTATTCGCATTTATATCTGGAACCATAAGACTGGTTTCAAAAATTGTTTTTCGTTTAAAAAGCATGTATTTTCAAAAAAAATTTTACAGGCTGCATGCAATACTACTGACATCGTACGAGGTAGGGCTTGGATAGCTTATTAGCGGACAGGTGATCTCAAATATTCCGACCGATATACCACTGATACCGGCAACCGATATCGTCTGAAGACGAAGCGGAACGTGACTCCCTATGCAACGGATGTATCTCAGCAAATGCTTTTGAAAACGATTAATTTCTGATTTTTTGACTTGGTGGAAATTTCATTAATTTTCATTTCTTTGAGGCCGGTGAAACAGAGAGATATAGTTAGTTACCGGTGTATTTATTTTTGAAGGAACTCCTTTTAGTAAGCGCTTCAGGATTGGAAAATATGCGGAAGAAAACTGTTTTACTTGTTTTTTCTCTTTTTTCTAAATTATATGGGCGTTCTCAACTCGGGCGTTTTTTATTAATATTTTATATTTCGTCATTATTACTTTATGTCTCTTAATTCTGTTGTTTTCTCGTTATATGATATTTACGTCAAAGTAATTTGACTCGTACTATTCGTACGAAATGTTATAAATTTTCCTTTTGTAGTTTGTCCTTTAACTCTAACCTTCCCTTTCATCATCAAGGGTTCCAAAATGCTATACATTGTGCCAACAACACTCCAACAAATAACTATAGCGTCTACACTAATCTCGTCTATTAACATTTACTTCAAACGTAAGATCCCACAAACGTCCCTTATTACAAGTGAGTGAGATAATTTACTAAATATCCTGCCTAATTTCGTCCACAACATTACGTGACCTCATTAGATTTACCTCAGGTGTATTATATTTAAGAACACCCATTTGCGCCTTTACATTTTAACTGTATATTTGTTTGCATCACGTACACAAAAGCATTCCATGACAACATTTATTTGTTATTTAAATTCGCGAGGGCTTGATCATCTTCATTTCTTGAGATAGTCTCCGTATTAATTAGGTAGGGCTTTGATGGTCAGCCCGTCAAAAAATCCCTTATCTGGGAATTATTGAAGTTAATTTATTGAATTGCAGTAAATCAAATGTGTATTGATTATTGTAGTGTCGGTGAAGTGTTTTAATTTCTTTCGTTTTTTGTCCCTGTTTATTTTTTTTGAAACAAATTGATTTCGTTTTTGAAATTATAATGATGGTTAGATGGGCACGGATTCCAATTATACCTAGATCAAAACGCATTTCATTAAGTTGAATAATGATTAACCTAAATGTTACATTGAAATTTGTACAGTGCATATAAATTAAGAAGAACTAAAATAAAATTAGTTTGGGGTACTAAAATTAAATTGCAGAAAATAAATCGACATTTTTGAAATGTTTATCGGGCTGTATGCTTGTTTGTATACGCGACGCATATGCAATGAAGCACACATAAATTTTAGTGATATTTACGAAATTTGAAAGCTTTTAAGTTACTAAAATAAATAAAATACAAATCATTACGATAAAACCTCAAAAACTTAAAAAATTATATAATTTGTTTTTTTTCTGAGCATAAAGGAAACTTTTAAGTAGGATCAGTCCAATTTGAATGGTTTATAAAATAATCATCTTACTTCGTATATAAGAAATAATAAATATTATTTTTAATCATCTTATTTTAATACAATGCCAAAAATATTAGAAGATATCGTCCTACTTGGTAATTAGGTCATCTAAACATCTACTACTGTTACTATGAACTGAACAAACAAAAGATTTCAAACAAGCTGAGCTTCGAGGAAAAATCTCGTAAAAAATATGAACCCTAGGTGGGTTCATGTTTTCTACTGGATAATTGCTGTTCGTAGTGAAGAAGGATTTTGACCTCGTTCTGTGGTCCATTCGTCTATCTGTAACGGCGCTCTTGTTTACAAACAATAAGGACTATCCTCAAACCCAAAGCAAGAGATGGAGTACAATAAATGTCAAGGGGAGTCTTTTAGATAAGAAAAAATCAGCGAGTTCTTTTTGAGATTTTTAATGTCATAGATTATTTCATTCTGTAAGATATCTTACGTCGATATCAAAAAGAGGGATAGTAATATAGCCCAATATCAGGGAAATAAGCTAGTCGTACTACAGAACCCAGCCCAAGTACTTTAATTTTTGAGGAGGGTATTTTATAGCATATGGTGGAATTTCTTTTAACTTAGTGTTGTTGGCTAATCTATATAATCATATATAGTAAATATCTGCGTAGGTCGTATATCCTTTAAAGTCTTTACGTATGAATATTGCCCTATAAGCAGCACAGTACTTCATTTTTGTATTAGAGTAACTTCCGTTTTCTACCCTAAGACAATAGCGTTTTTGTGTGTGATTAACATAAATTGCCACTAACCATCACATCATGTTAATGGCTTAAACTAATCGAAGTCACATTTTAAAATCAACAATCGCGTTCTAAGAGAAAATAGTATAGAAGGAAAGGTCATGCAGAATGTTAATTTAAGATAATTTTTTTTTCAATGTACTTAGATTTACACTCCGTTTGCATTATTATAACTTTTACTCGAAATATTCCTAAAATAATTCTTAGTTTTGTAAACTTTCCAAAGAAAGTAATGAAAATTTCCAAAATATACTATTTATGTTTATTTTATAACACTGATCCGAATGAACACAAAAACGTCTGAATATATTTTGAAATGAAAAATCTAAATATACCAGAATTCAATTTTCTTATCATATGTTATTCAAACATATTCTATAATAAATTCAAGTTAGGGTTTACTTCAAATCGTAAATGATGTTATCGGAAAAGGCAAAAAGAATAAAAACGCTACGCAAAATTTTATCTCATTTATCTTAGTACTTATTACCGTTCATGTGATAAATATGTCTCAAGAAATTCCGATTACCTTCAGTGACTGTACCTATGATCTATTGATAGTAAGGATAAAGCACGAGTTATGATGAAATGACTAATGTTGTGATAAAATTACTGATACGTAATTATTTTTGTGATAAAATTACTGATATGTAATTATTGTTGTGACAAAATTACTGATATGTAATTATTGTTGTGATAAAATTACTGATGTGGATTAACGATATTTTTCAGATGAAACTCTCCCTTTTGGGAGATCACTGTGGCTCCTGCAATATATCTAATGTTTATTTATTATTTTTGACCTAAATAGCCTTTACTACTTTTTAAGAATGTCGATAAATTTCTAGACAAAGATTTGTAGTCTGCTAATTTACACTGTAATTATGACAGCATGAACATAACCTTTATGCAGTTCAAATTCTTCATAGAAATGAAAAAGCAAGTTAAAATATAGAGGATCTGTATGATATACTGAAAATGAAATAGATTTAAGGATACTACTCTTTCACATACAAAAAACTATTTTAATTTATCATTATTTAAGGTATAATAATGCCAGACACTTTACTAATAAACGTTATCATCTATTCTTAACTCTTATATACTCGTATATAGACCTAAATCAACAAGCGATTCCCACAAATATTCTCATTACAATGAGAGAGGTAGTTAAGAAATGGTTCATATTAACTTCCTCCACATACGATATAAACTCAGTACATTTAATACATCCGCGTTGTTGGAGCACGTAATTCCAATCTTAATTTCGTGGGTTTGTTTACGTGACAATAAGAGGAGAGCTTCGATGATTTGCATGAAAAAGCTTTCGCTTGTATGGTAAATAATAAAAACTAAAACTTTTTTTCATATAATATATCGATCCTTTCACTGCTCCCGGAAATTATATCATTATTTCCCCGGTGTCTTTCACTATTTCTTTTAATGTATTATTTGATATTTGGTTTCTATGAGTGATATGAGTGAGAGATCTTATTGCTTTATTCATTTATATCAAAAATACAGTTTTATTATTTCATATTATATCTGAAACGTAATTTAAATAATTATTTGAAACAAAATTAAGACAGTTTTGATTGGTACCTAATAATAATTGTCTCAGGAGGTACGAATTCCAACTCTACTTATATAAGAATTTTATTTAAGTGAATTAAAATAAATGTACATATTTATATATATGTATATGTGTGTTTGTGTGTGTATAAATGTATACATATATACATGCACCACATATGTTAGGCCGTTACATCACGAGAATTATGTTAACCATGCTTCTTCACGTTTTATCAACACATTTTTATCACTGCTGTGTCTTTATGAATATTATATTTTACAAACTTCTTTAAAGCATAGTCTTTCAAACACAACATTACTTTTTTAAATAGAATGAACTGATCCACCGCGTCCTTAGCACGAATAATTAAATAAGGTAAACCAAAAACTTTTGTGCTTTTTCACTGCTCCTATAAATTGTAGTATGGTTAGCTTGATTATAGTATTTGCGCCATATAAACTATATTTTTTTCTAAATATGAATTTCAAACAAATTATTTCGAATAAACAAATAAACAAGCAAAGCTTTCTTTTTCGTAAAATAGTAAAAATATCATTTTTCGTGTAGTATAAAAAAAAACTCTGAATGTGTTTAAATATAAGTGATATAAAAAATTCTGGGGATCACATACAAGCTACAAAAAAGACATTTGCCATTGTGGAAATTTCCTTATACATGTTCATTTACTTTTATGCAAATCACGGGAGAATTTGTGGACAAACTCTGATGCAGTTTTCAATATATGTTGTTACAGCTCAAAGTCTTAGGAGTAGTATTAGTTACGTATTGTCATATTAAGGGGGTAGAAATAGAAAATACGGGTATCACGTGCTATTATGATTCTTAAAAGTTGAGACATAGAAATGTAATATTACCATATTACTTATCAATACCTAATCTACCGTTCACAAATAACTCTAGTAACTGAGTAAACAGAAAAAAGCTGAGACTCTTATAAAAAGCTGGTAGGACATATGAACCCTCTGCGAAGGCTCTTATAATACCATTGTGAACCTAAATTATAGGTGTCTTAAATTTGTTTATGCGATGTGGCAGATTTTCACCAATTGCTACCTTCACAGACACAACCAAGATTAATTTAAAAAAATGGTGCATTCAGGATGTTAGTGGATGAAATTGCATTTGAAAAGGAAGCATAATTTGAAATGGTTTGGTAAAAAATATTATTTTGAACTTTCTCTAATTTTGTACATTTCAATGGCATTATGACTAAAAGGCGACTTTTATAAGTAATCCCACTTAAATTCCGCACGTCTATTTGGCTTTATTAAGTGATATGCAATCCTTTATTGGTAGCATTATACATACTGAGGCATTTACATATTTTGTTACATGTGATCATATCAAGTTAATATAACTTTAGCCACTAAAGGTTTCAAACGAAAGAAAGCTGGTAAAAATATATAAAGTAAATAGGGACATTAAAACCAACATTTTATTACGTCGATTACTGATATCAGTTATCTAGTTTCCCCAGATGAACCTATCAATATTAACCAACCTGTTATTGCATACGCAATATCCCTCTGAATTTATGATTTGACTCCATCTCCACAAAATTTGAAAAAAGCTTTGGCAAGGTTAGTAAGTTCATCTTGTTGAAAAAACTCTCGTTTAATCGTGTAAAGGGTAATTTACTACGTTGGTTCATCTCTTGAAACAGCAAAAGGCAATAAGCAGTAAAAATTAACGGTTTTAAATAAACCCCTGTTTTTGTGATTTCAGAGGTATTTCAATTTTCTATTTTTTGTTTGTCGTATTTAAAAATGACATGAGTATTTGCTTTAAACACAGCGAGTTCCTGTTCTATGCAGAAGATCTAAATATATTCTCCAAAATAAGAGATTCTTCTGATAATGCAAAGCTACAAAAGGATCTCAACAAACTAGATGCATATTGCAGACTAAACAAGATACAATTAAGTCAAAGTAAGTGTAAATCTACAAAATGTTCTAAAAAAAAGACAATCTATTTTCACAATTTTGACATAGGCCATTCTTCGAAATCTAATTAATTGGTTACTAATATGATATATTTTATAAATTAATGTGTTATACAATTTTTGAATATTTTATCGATTAAAGAAATATTTATATAAGACGGAGGATATATACACAGAGAATATGGAATATTATTTATGTGGGAATGTTAGGATACAAGTTAAACCATACTCAAAAGACTCGCTCATTGTGTCTCGCTATGATTTGGGTCTTTTTCCGTGGGTGATAAATCAATAAATCAGCATCATGTGATTTCGTGAATCAAAAGAACCACAATACAAAATTTTTGAAGAAACATTTATTAGTGGAATAACTTTAAAAGCAGTGTAAAAATTCGTGTTGAAATACTTGAAAGTAGGTTTTCTTAGTCGTTGACATTTAAAAGGTAAGGCTTAAAGAGGTGAAATGTGAGTCAAATAGTCCTTTTAGAAAAATCATATATTCATTGATAAAATATTCATTGATACTTCGTTTGAAGGAAAGCTTAAAAAAATTTACTTTCAACTTCCCAAAACTTTTTCCAGATCTCCATAAAAAGCATTTACTAGCAAAATAGTATACATATAAATTTAAACTCGTAGAAACTGCAAGGTTATGAATAATACATGGATGGATATATGTAAATTACACAAGTTCTTCGTTTTACTGGGGAAACTTAAAATTGACTAAAGGAACACAAAATATGAAATTGAATTTAAATATACATTTTTACGTAATGAATATGTCTCTCTAATTAAGTAATTCCCGCATTACTTTTCATTCGCAGACCGATATAATTAGTTTAATAGTCTCAAAGTCACTGTGGGTTTGTCAAAATTTGTATTTCAACGGAAGCATTGAAGCAAAAAAATGATTAAAAAACATTTCAAATTTTCTGAAAAAGCTTTTATCATTTATTTGAAAAAACTGGAAATGCTGTAAATTTTGAGTTGGACGCACATGACGAGATCATACTGACGGAATCACTATAAATTTGAGAAATATTTTAATTTTGATAAATATTTATTTAAGAAATATTGTACTTTGTTCTTTATTTTATTACATTAATTGACATAAACCTAGCTAAATTAATAATTGTTATTTATGTGTTTATCTTGGTTTTCCTTTTCTTTTACAACAAAATTAATTACTAATCAAGTTTCTGCTGGACGATGGTGCCCTGTTATTCATATAAGACGGTTAAAGATAAATATTATTAAAAAAATAAGTAAATCTCAACTAAAAGCAAATAGTGAATTTATTTTTCCAAAATTTTTGAATAATTCAAATATTGAAATTTCAAATATTCAAAATATTTTAATAATTCAGATATAAAAATAATTCAAAGTATTTTCCTTAAAATTACGAAGAATACATTTACCGTATTGAATAAATTTTGGGCTTAATTTTGTTGAAATTCATTATTCACGATTAAATAAAACTACGTAACGTAGTATTATTTCTAATTTCTTTAAGTTCTTCACCACGACCTAGGTTTCGTTGTAATAATAATACTACATCACATAGTTTCATTTAATTGTGAACGTATAACGTAAATTCTACGAAATTTGCCATTTAACTTGCACTTAGAATCAATGCTATTTATATTGAAATTCAGATATTACCACAAAGAAATTAATGTCTTTTTATTCACACAAAGTAAGTTAGTTTTTATTACATTATGAGATATATTTTGGTAATCAGTGATTAATACAAAATGATCAAAATTGTATTAGTCTGTCTAACGCTTTATTTAGTGTAGCTCCTTCATTCTTAATGATTATTATTAAACTAATTAAAATATATTTCATTGCAAAGTATAAAGGTGAAAATACAATGTATTTTAATTAACAACACTTTAGTTTACTTTCATTAATTCCATATTTACGAATAACTCGCAAGTAACGACTGTTCGACATGCAAATGCTATTTATTGTTGGATTTCTTGATAACATTATTTATTCTATAAACTTTATATGACAATAAAAATAATTTCTATTCTTTTTTATTGTTGATTAATACATTATGAAAATATTTTGAACTGTGGTAGCATTAATGAAGTAATACCATTGGTATATGCCGTAATATTCGAGAAATTAGCTCATTTTCATTAAATTAACAAAACTGTTAATATCTAACATAAATAGTAGAACTATACATAACGATGGTGACCAAAATTTAAATTTAACTTCAAAAGAAACGTTGATAATAAAAGAAATAGTGAAAAATAAATTAATATTTATAAGATTATGTTAAAAATTAAAGATGTTATTTCACATTATTACATTTATTCACTTTTATATAAATATGTATTATCATAAATATTACTTATTATATAAATATATAGTATCATAAATAAAACCAATCTGTTTCAATTCATCATAACCAAACAATTTCAATCGTCACTTAATCGTACTATATTGCTATTAAAAAGATAGAAACTAAACTGCAATAGTTTTATGAAGAAATTACGTAAAACATTCAAGTAAATGTGAATTTAAAAAAAAGGAAAAAACGAGACATTTTGGCTGTCCATTGGATAATAGTATTAACTCAAATATGGAGAAAATTTTTATGTGCAACTTAACACAGCGATTGTTCCAGATGATAAATTAGTAATAAAGATTTCAGGCGATAATTATGGTAAAAGATAAAAAGTTGCCGCACATGCTGCATCTAAATTGCTTATTAAATTATTGTATTTCTATGACAGTAGTATGTTGTACAGTTCTGAAGAGCATAACACAAAATCAGTAGTTCTAAATTTAAAAGACACGCTTTGCTTGTGTTAATCATCCTCTGGCGTACAATTTTGGTCTATAATTGACGTATGACCAACAAAAAGATGTTAGATTTAGGAAAAATCTTTTGTCGTGAGTTTTGAGTATGAACAACATTTGAAATGTGTAGGAATTTTTACAAATTTTTTAGGATGTAAAATTTAAAATCCCTGTCAACATCAAGCTACCCCAGAACGGTTCGACAGATATTTCCTTATCGTTCTTGGCATATTATATTATCTATAAATTGTTTCTACATATTCTGCTTGCGAACTGTTATGGATAACTCGTAATAAAACATTTCCAAAAATATGCGTCCACCTGTTTATGTGTTTGTGAACTTATAGCATATTTAGCAAACGACTTAATTGATTTTTATTTTTTCCTTTCAGTGATTAGTACATAATTGATTTAAATACTAGTGACGGGAAATTAATTGACACTTCTTACTGTAATCGAATAGAATACAATAAAATAAAAATCATAACCACACTGTACTTATTTTTAGGGATTTATAATTTGTTTTTAAAAATTGCGTAGTAAATTAAGAGACCTTAACAATGTTCTTATCCCTGTATCCATCAGTCACATTTTTGCAGTTTTTGATACACACAAATAAAAATTCACAAATATTGCTTCATTTTAAGTTTTCATTTAATATGCGATGGGTTATATTTTTATAGTGTGCATATAAATAAAATAAAAATTTGTTTTCGCGTATTCCATAAAAAGGCACTTTTTTATTAATTGAATTAGAGCAAGGTTATACCACTAATTCTTTATATCACTGGAGATATGTAGAATCAGTGGTATAACCTTCTTCTAACCTTCGGATACATTTGTTATTTTATAATATATTACTGAGAATAACTTCCATTTATTTTTATTACATACACCGGAATATTCATATTGAATAACCCCATAGAATAACATCATTTTAATTTATTACCCTCACTAAAATACTTGTACATCGTATAACTCACGGAAATATAATAAAACCTACACCGCTCCCCTACAATAAACTCACTACCATAAGTGGGAAAACCCACACAAACCCGGCTTCCGCTATTTTTTTTTAAACATATAAATGCTAGTGGATGTTCCTAATAGTTAATCTTTGCTAACAGCCCACCTGAAGATGTAATACAACGAAACCTAGGTGGTGGTAAAGAACTTAAAGAAAGTAGAAATAATTCTACATCACGTAGTTGCATTTAATTGTGAATTTTTAAATTACTTCCATCTTGCCATATTTAATACTAGAGTGTTCATGAATAAATTGCCGATATTAATTACAATTAAGTGTTTGCCGTTGGAGCAACTCCTCGTGTCAGCACATCAATCATGGAGGTGCTACTCCGTCAATCATCGACCGACCTACAGGGAAAGGGCATTATAAATTCCTTTGAGACCGAGGGAAATTTTACAAGACAACTTTAAGATAGATTGTTTCTGTCGATTGTGGTTAATGGTGTTTTTCAAGTTAAAGCTGATAACTGTTTTATAATAAGTGCTTTAACGTCGATTTCAAATTTATTGCAACATATAATTACGGAAAAAAATACAAACACCGGAAAAATTAAATTGGGTTTAGGTGTGTACGTTTGTATTTTGGTAACAAAAAAATAAGAGATGTTTCAAATTTAATTTCAAATAGGTGGTTATTAGTTCAACATATTTTATTCGGTTTATGAAAAATTCAAAATGTTTAAGATCTATTAGTTTGCTTGAGCTTTTAAATAATATTTTTATAATTTTTACATGTAATAAAATATACTCCACATTATTCATTCCGGAATAACTTGGCTAATATACTAAATTTGTTTGTAGTATATTTCCTCTATTTGTTTATTCCTCGAATCAAAAGAAAACTTGACCATTTCTAACTGAAACATTTGTTTGCACCGTTGGAATTTGCTGCTTTATTAGTCTCGTAAATCAAATAGCTCTGTTCCACTTTTAGCTTTAATTAAATCTTCGATTGTTTTTGGCTCAATGTACTCGTGTCTTTAAAAATTATTCAAGTATGAATGAGGGAGATACAACATCGGTTGAATGGGGTGAAATTAATTCGAAATAATTTTATACTATATTTCCTAATATTATTTTTGAAAAAATTGAAAAATACGTAACCATTTTAGCTAATGATGAAAAAAGGGAAATGTATATTTCTTTTTTAGGTCTACCCCTTAATAAATAAGAATATGATAATAACACCCTATGTATTTCTGTTAATAATAAATTACAAACAAATTACCTTTACAGAATAATCTGTACAAACGGGGGGGATGTATGTTTCCACGTGTGTGTTTAAATATGTGTGTGTGTTCACACATACACACACATATTTAGACGCACACTTGGAAACGTTTGGCACACATTTGTACATGCATGCGAATGTGCGTGTCTGCGTGCGTGTGTGCTTGCATGTGTGCGTGGGTGCGTATGTGTGCGTATATGTTCCTCTATTCAAATTATTCATCCAGCCCATATAAGTATACTAATGAAAACATGAATAATGCTTACATATATACTTGATATCTAAACATTTAAGTGTGCTTACACTTGGGAAGATACAATGATCTTGAATAATTGACGTCACCTTTCAGCTATTCAACGAAAACGTACATGCTATCTACTTTTGGTATTACTTTTTCCTTATGACCCAATGAGCAGTAAGTAATATGCTTCATTTAAAAATCAAAGGACTAGCAAGCATCTGGAGAAGAGAAAGAGAAGAAAAATATTATTTCAATACACTTCTTATATCACTTCAGCTAGAAAGTTATAGCATCTTTATCAAGCAGCAAAGGCAATGACGTCAAGCTATAAGTTGTTTCATTTTCTACTTGTAAAATATACTATAGCCGAATAAATGAAATACTGAATATATTTCTTAATTTTTACACATTAATTTATAGGATATTTCTCACACGACATTTTTTGTTTATATCTTTATAACTAAATTAAGGGGATTGCTATTCCCATTATAAGGTTAGTATTTAAACACCCATGGAAAACCCTTCTCTTATTGAATCTTCTCATATGATACAATTTAACAAAATCTTATTATTATCAACACAATTGTGTCACATCTAAATGTTATGAATTTACGGTCACAATCATATCTACGTATTATGAATTATACGAAGGTGAAACTTTAATGTCAATAGAAAAAGCTGATTTTGTGTGTAAGTTTTAAATAATTTGATAACATTTTTTCAACAACTGGCTGATTCGTTTGCATCAAAATTTATCAAGACTTCATCTATAGGTAGGCTTCACTAATGGCTTCATCTGCTTAGATAAAAAGAGTTAAGGAAGATTGACAAGAAGAGAGTTGTCTGATGTCGCTTCCCTAATTCCATTAACTTTTGTGTTAATATTTCAGTTAATCATATATATAAAACAAATACCTGTAACATTAACTAATTTATAGTTTATCTTTAACATTTTATTTCTATTTTAAAACCATTATTTGTCATACTAACTTCATCAAAGACGACTAGAATATATTATAATTAATTGCTTCAGTGATAAGTGCCCTGTACTTGTGGTTTCAAGTACAATAAATTCAATAGAAATTCAAAACAATAAGAATTAAATGTAAATTAAATTCATCGAAATTGCTGCAAATTAAAGGAAACGCAAAAATAATTATATTTGTATATATATATATATATATATATCAATATCTTTTAAAATTAATGAGAATATAAATGTTACTTGTCAATAAACGCTAGTGAAAAGGGGAAATTGGTCTGAATAGTGTTAAATATATATTTAACCAGAGAATTTGCGATATTAATTAAATAAACATGGTTTGAATAATTTTAAAATAATTCATATTTAATTTACGAAAATATAAGTCACACGTGTAATTAATTAAATGATTAATTTGTGTAACATAATTACATTTCTGCTAATACGTAAATTACAACACATGTGAACATATAACATACTTCGTGGCTAACGTGGCTTCGTGCTAACGTTCATAACGTGGCTTCGTGCTAACGTTCATAACGTGGCTTCGAATAGCCTTGCCAACGTATTCCTCTAATATATTTGTAGTTCTGTTTGAATTCCATTGAAAATATTTTGAAATGATGTAGAAGATGCAAAACTAAGATTTTCCTCAACGACCATATCCAACTAACAGCTCACGGAAAGCAATATTTATGTAATTTTTATTGTACCTAACCGAATTTATTTCACCACCAGATTATCGGAAATAGGTGAGAGCTAATAAAGCCTATTTCCGTAGTTCTACTCTCTACGATGATGGCGTCACTAAGGATAGGATAATCGAAATATGAAATATTTCTGATTGGGACGTATTTACTTCTAACTTGGAATAAAGATTATATTGAAAAATATAACAATATACTACAAGACATAAAAGTATATAAATTTTATTTCCGAGTTTTAAAGCAAACAATTATATAATATTGTAAATATTTTGTTAGTATCATTTGATAAATTATTAACAAACATATAAATTGAAAAATATATGAAGAAATTAATATTAAGAAAAATTAGTGATGTGCCTTATATTCACAATTAAATAACACTACGTGATATAGTATTATTTCTACTTTCTTTAAGTTTTTTACCATAACCTAGGTTTGATTGTATTACTACATCTTCAGGTGAGTAAATAGCAAAGATCTAGTTTCATCTTTACTAATTGTCCACCTCACGTTGTGTGATGTTGTAATATAACGAAACCTAGGTCGTGGTAAAGAAATTAAAGAAAGTAGAAATAATTCTATCCCACGTAGTTTAATTTAAGTGTGAATAATAGATTTCTACAAAATTGATGCCCAATATATTCAGTACCTATATTTATTGCACAAAGTATTAGTTATAAAAATATCACAAATATTTAAGCCACTTGAAATGCATCTATATTCGAAAAAATAATTTTATTACTGTATACCGTTACTTTATTTAATATTTCCCATATTATAGGCACTTAAAAATAACATGAGGTGGATATCCACTACCACCGCGTTATTTTTTTATCACAAGTTTCTGTGTCAAAAAAATAACACCCAAACTAAATTGCATTACACTGTATAACAAATTATGTACAGATGTTCTTATTTTATTGATAATAATTTGTACACACACACACACACACACAGATATATATATACATATATATATATATATATATATATATACACATATATATACATATATATATATATATATATATATAATTATTATAATTTATAATAATTGTAATTAAATAAAATCCATAGTCCCCCAAAACATACACAGCCAAGCAGAAGCTTAATTCTTAGCAAATATTGACACATTTAGTTTATTTTGGCTTCTTATCACCCAAATGTTCATGAAATATATTAAGAGGATGAATTATCATGCTTACATAAGAAAATGATAAATTTTCGTTGCACAACGTTTCCTTTCATTGACAACTTTTTTTCTAATAAATAAGAAGTCAAAGTAAGTCGTCATATTACTTACAATGTCAATATTTAATTCATACTAATACATATAAAGGAAAAATATGTTTGTTTGCTCTAATCTCTGGAACCACAGCTCCTTTAAGGCAGATTATAAGCTATGAATAAATCATCACGATATGATCCATATAAGCATAGCAGTGAAAGTGGAAAATGAATATGTTTGTTTTTATGTTCATTCACGCTTATCTCTAGAACCGCAAGTCCAATTTCAAATTTTGTTGTTCATTTATAAAGCATATATTTTAAAAAATATGGCAGGCTGCATGTTACACTGCGACTAGAGAGTTTTAAGCTTATTTGTTGAAAAGTAATCTCAAATATTCTGATAGATCGACCTCAGCGACTGATGTCGTTTGACGAACGGAGAGGAGCATAACTCCCCACGCAACGGATGTGTCCCAGCAAATGCTTTTGAGAACAATTAATTTCTAATCATTGACTTTTTACAATATGTTGAATTGTCTATTTCTTCTATGCTGGTGAAACTCCTAAAAATTGTATTTATTTATGAAGGGACTTTCCTTAGGGGCTCTTTGAGCATGGAAAAAATGGTATACGGGAGTAAACTGGCCGAAACAATCGTCTTTGAGTTTTTCCTTCTGTTTTTTGTTACATGTGCCTCCTCAACCATTCTAACGTTACGTAAAGTGCATATTAGTTATACGACTTGATCGTTTTGTTTTTTTTTATCTTTATTTCTTACTTAGTCATTATTATTATATTTCCATTAATTCTCTCATTTTCTCGTCTAGTGTTATTTAACAAAAATATCTGTTTATATTGTTGAATAAAAAAATAATACACGACAACTCTTATTATATTCTGATAAACAATAAATATGACTTAAGTTTTAATCGGAATCATAAATTATATTACACGGAAGTTCAATAAGAATAAGAACATAACGAAAATTGTGTCATTTACCATTGTATCACTTTGTGAACCTGGTTTGTCGTATGGCTTTTTGGGGCTAAGATATAAAAATTATAAACAGGGCTCTCTCTAGACACATGAGGAAAATAACTGTCCATATGACACATATGCCTCAAGTAATGACGGTTTTTTTCAATAACTATACCTGAGATCTATAAACAATAATGGTAAAGGACATGTTTTGATGAAATTACCTGTGTCGTGATAAAATTGTCTATAGGTGATGAATTAACGACATTCTTTAGACAAACCTGTCCCTTCTGGGAGAACCGAGTGATCACAGTGACTCCTTCAATTTGTTTTACTTTAATTGATTATTTTGACCTAAAAAGCCATTATTATTTTTATAAAGGTCGATAAATATATCGATACATATTTATAGCCTGAAAATCTACATTGCAATTATGATAGCATGAACAAATCATTCATGTAGTTTAAATTCTTCATAGAAATAATATAAACAAAATAAAATATAGCGGGGCTGTGTGTAAAATGTGGAGACTGACAATGAAATAGATTTAAGAAAAATTTTCTTTTACAAAAAAGCGAAACAATTTTGTTTTGTTATATCCAGGGTTTCGTAATGCCAGGCACTTTAATAATAAACTTTATCATTTATACATACCTCATCTATACAGACATAATTCAAAAAGACGATTCCCATAAATTTTCCCATTACAAGGAGCGAGGTAATTTAGAAACTGTTCCTATTAACTTCTCATACAGTACGACGTAACCTTAGTACATTTACCATATACGTATTGTAGGAGTACATAATTTACTCTCATGACTTAATAGCAACTATATTTACGTTACGTACACTATTCCATCAAAACTTTAACATATGAGTAAAATTTTCTGGCGCTTGACAGTCTTCAATATTGTTTACGTGATGATAAGAGCAGAGTTTTGACTGTTCATGTGAAAAACTCTTGTTCAAATAGTACATCGTTCATTTCATTGCAAGCAAAAATAACGTCATGGATTGGCCGGTGTATATATATATATATATATATATATATATATATATATATAAATATACATATATTAATTAGATATATTTCGCCCTTTGAACCCCGAGAATAATGTAAAAGCATAGTTACTTTTTCCCCGCCCTCCGCCCGTTTTATCAACACATTTTTATCATTTCTGTGTCTTTATAAATATTAAACTTTATATTTTCTTCAAAACAAAGTTTTTCTAATACAGAAATATTTCATTAAATCGAATGGCCGTTAGCACGAAAGAATAAATAAAGTAAACCAAACACTTTCGCGCTTCGTCACTGATCTTATAAATTGTAGCATGGATTATACAATTCTTCTAAATACGGTCCTTTAAACAAATTATTGGGACCAAGCAAATAAAAAAAAAATTTTGTCGTAAAATAAAACTCTGAAGATGGAAGTTTGCATATAAGTGATAAAAAAAGTCTAGGGATCACGGATAAACTATAGTCAAAAAATTTCCCATTGTAGAAGTGTTTATGTGCATTTTAATTTATTTTTACTTTTATCGCTCGTAAACTAGTGGACAAATATTCATGAAATTTTCAAAAATATACGTTGTTACAGCTTAAGATCTTTGAAGTAAGCTTAGTTACGTATTGTCATGATAAAGAAATTTGCTAGCAAAATGACATACCCCTAAGTCTAGACATATAGAAATTGCGAGATTATGACTAATAGATGGACGGATATATCCAAATTACCCAGGTATGTTATTTTCGGGATTTATTTCACTAGCTATTATTCCAGGTTGCGTTTATGTGGATTTTCGGTAGAAACTGTGACATATACGTACGTTCAGGGCTTTGAAACAAGTGAACAATACATTTAATTTGCACGCGAAAGCCTTTATTAAAGTGTTAAGTATGGCATTTTTTTAACTGCTCAAATACACTGCCTTTCATTTTGTAGAATTTATGCTGTCTATACGATTAAAAAGTGCCCTATATGTCAATTCGTAATATATTTTATCTGTACCAAGTTTAATTGAAATTTATCCAGTTATTTAGGCATGGTTGACTAACAAACATCGAAATACAATTTTCGTCATATTAATACTACGTGCGGATACATCCGCGGGTAATCTACTATGTGTTACTCCATCACATTAATTTTTTATAGAAAACGAACAAAACAAATAGCAAATTTTTTATTTTTTGATATTACTAAATATTTCAGTATTTATTGTAATCCTGAGAGCAAGTGCTATGCAACAAAATCGGTCAAGTGTTGGTTTGTCTCATAGATTGATGATTTGGTTTTCCCTTGAAGCCAAATTTGTCTATAATAAGTTATCAGAAATGTGGTCTTCTTAGTGCAAGAAATATTTAATAATCCTAATATAATTTAGTGTATAATTAAGCACAATTAAATGAAACTACGTGATGTAGTATTATATCTTCTTTCTTTAAGTTACCACTTTACCACGACCTAGGTTTCGTTGTATAACAACATCTTCAGGTGGGCTATTAGTAAAGATTAACTATTAGGAACATTCAACAGCATTTATATGTTTAAAAAATAATAGCGGAAGCCGGGTTTGTGTAGGTTTCTCCACTGCTTGTGTTAGTGAGTTTATTGTAGGAGAGTGGTGTAGGTTTTATTATATTTCCGAGTGTTATACGATATAACAGTATTTTAGTGAGGGTAATAAATTAAATTGTTGTTGTTATATGAGGTTGTACAATGCAAATGTTCTGGTGTATGTAATAAAGTTAAATGGAAGTTATTCTCGGTAATATATTTATACAAAAGCAAAAAGCTGAAAGTTAGAACAAGGTTATACCTCTAATTCAACATATTTCTGGTTTTATTTATTCATATATTTATTTCTTTAAATATATATATATATATATATATATATGTATATATACATATATATATATATATATATATATATATATATATATATATATATATATATATGTATTTGGGCTGAAACAATTTGAAGAGTACTGTAGTTTCAATGTTGTCTAATTATATTATGTTTGGAAGATATTAGGTATTAGTGATCATATTATAATTAGTTGTTCATGTAATATATTAACCTTGGTGTCTAGTGACCGTTAGACCAGTTTGTTAACTTTGCCAACTCCCTACACAACAATATCAAATTCACTTTAGAAGTGGAATCCGATAATAATCAAAACTTTTTAGATATTACAATAGAACGCAAAACTAATAAACATAAATTTAGTATATTTAGAAAAGATATATTTGCAAACTCTATAATTATTTGTCATTCTCAACACCCTTGGTCCCATAAGTTAGCAGCCTTCCATTCCATGATTCACAGCGCTTTAACCATCCCTCTAGAAAAACCTAATGTACGGAAAGAAATGAAAACTATAAAACAAACCGCACTAAATAATAATTATAACCCATCAATTGTCACAAAATTGTACCATAAAAAATTAAGAAAAATACTAATACAAGAAATATACCCGGTCGTACCAAATAATAATAATATTTACTATAAATCTATTGCATACATAGGTAATGTATCACTCAAATTAGGAAAACTCTAACTAATAATAAAAATATAAATTTTGGAACATGTCCTTATAGTACCTTAAATAACTTGGGCAAACCTTATAATAAAGAAAAAATAGATAAACATAAAAAGTGTGGTATCTATAAACTAAAATGTAACTACTGGAATAGTGTATACATAGGTCAAACAGGAAGAGATTTTAATACAAGATATAAAGAACACATTGCCAGCTGGTTAAATAACAAGCCAGACACATCTCACTTTGCTAAACATCTCATTGAAAATAACTATCACCCTCATACTGATAGAGCCGCATATGTATTACAAATAAATACAACAGCATTTATATGTTTTAAACATAATAGCGGTATTTGTAAGTTAGAACAAGGTTATACCACCAATTCTACATATCTCCGGTTTTATTTATTCATATATCTATTTATTTATTTCTCTCCTCATATATGTATTTTTTAAAGTTTATTTTTTATATTTATTTATTTATTTCTTCAAATTTTTTTTCATTTTTATTATATATACTTATATTTATATGTGTCTTTAGGCTGAAACAATTTGAAGAGTACTGTAGTATCTATGTTGTCTAATTTTATTATGTCTAGAAGATATTAAGTATGGGTGATGATATTATATTTAGTTCTTCATTTAATATATTAACCTTGGTATCTTTTTATGTCTATTTATTTCTAATTTTTCTAGGATATCAAGTCTATTACCTTTTGTGTTTATTTGTAAAATTTAGGGGGCATTATTAGTGTGAGGTTGATGTTTATTTTCTATGAGATGTTTAGCAAAGAGATGTGTCTGGTTTTTTATTTCACCAGCTGACAACATATTCTTTATATCTTGTGGTAAAATATCTTCCTGTTTGACCTATGTATACACTAACTGATGAAACTCACACCGCTCCACTGCAATAAATTCACTAACGTAAGCAGTAGGAAAACCCACACAAACCCGGCTTCCGCTATTGTTTTTTTTTTGTAATATATAAATGCTGTTGGATGTTTCTAAGGGTTAATTTTTGCTAATAGCACATCTGAAGATGTTGTAATACAATAAAACCTAGGTCGTGGTTAAGAATCGAAAGAAAATAAAAATAATACTACGTCACGTAGTTTCATTTAATAGGGAATAATGAATTTCTACAAAAATAACGCCAAATATATTCAAAATTAGTACCGTATTATTAATTATCACATTTAAAAACGGATAAAAGCAAGGGACATAGCCAGGTTATGAATATATTATTTTTTAAAGAAATTTTCTTCCGGAGCGCCTCGTCATTGAAAAACGTAGGAAAATAAAAAGGTATAACCTTGTTCTAACTTTCAGCTTTTTGCTTTTGTATAAATATATTACCAAGAATAACTTCCATTTAATTTTATTACATACACGAGAACATTTGCATTGTACAACCTCATATAATAACAAAAATTGAATTTGTTACCCTCACTGAAATACTGTTATATCGTATAATTCTCGGAAATATAATAAAACCTATACCGCTCCCTTAAAATAAACTCACTAAGATAAGCAGTGGTAAAACCCACACAAACCAGGCATCCGCTCTTTTACTTGAAACATATAAATGCTGTTGGATGTTCCTAAGAGTTAAACTTTGCTAATAGCCCACCTGAAGATGTTGTAATACAATGAAACCTAGGTCGTGATAAAGAACTTAAAGAAAGTAGAAATAATACCACATCACGTAGTTTCATTTAATTGTGAATAATGAATTTCTAACAACAAAATTAACGCCAAATATATTCAATATTTTTTATTAAGTCAAAAATCCCTAAATGTATATGTTTATGTTCAAGAGACCGAGAGAGCTTAGGAATTAATAATCTTCTGTGACTGATATAAAGCTGTGCATCAAGCTATTAAATAGAGACATTCAAGGCTAATACTCAACATATTAAAAAGAGACATTCAAGGCAAATACTCAATAAAGAAATATATTAAATTTGAGAACAATAAAATTTTCTTTCCTTGATTTGATAAAAAAAATTTTTTATTGATATTATCTAAAGAAACGCAGATTTGGTTAAAGCGAAAGGGAAGAGGAAAAATATTTATTCAACAAAAATTTGCTTTCAATTTGAGATGCGCCCCAAGTCAATCGTTTTGTGGCTTCCCTGAAGTAAAATGTTTGCTATATCCGCTGGACTATGGGTGTCATTATAATTTTAGATTGGCCATTATTAGTCAAGGTAAAGACTTGTATTCAATTGCAATATTTTATTTCAGGATGTATTATATATTAATAAATGTTTTTTTTAACAGTTGATGATGCAGATGTTCTTGCACAAAACCAAATGTATAAATATATGGATATATATATATATATATATATATATATATATACATATATATATATATATATATGTGTGTGTGTGTGTATGTGTTAATATTACAATAGCAGACCTAATTAATAATACTTATTTACTATTTATTTTAAACGTCACATTACATTGAATATTCCAGGAAACCTTTCCGTGCAGCCAGAAAAAATGCACAATTCACAACATTGGTCTACTATTTCTTATTATATTTTCAGAGTTCCGTGCCTCTTCAAAAGCCGCTTGAAGTGGAAATTTGAAATTTGCCGTTGTAGTGAATTATAATAACGGACGTTTATTTGAACCTTAAGGAAATTTATCCTTACATAAAAAAATTTAATTTTTTTTAATTTCCATGTGCAGTATATCGCATGAAATTTCGTTAACCTAGTTATAGGAATATTTAAAGTATTTCTTTATAATTTTAAGTATCACATCTTCAGAGATATATTGAAAACTATACGAGAAATATTTCTCCTCTTCCTCCTAATTTCTGGATCACTAAGCTTAAAATTATGAATGCGTAGGGATTTTTCCAGATGTCATATTTTTTTAAATATATACTGTGTTTTTATGCTTATGAATAATATGGTAGGCGATATATTTACGTGTTTCTACATTCTCACCCAATTTACTCTGAAATAATTCGACGTAGAAACTAAAAATTGGCATAGTAATAAATGCTATTAACACATATATTTCGTACTAATTTTTTGAGATGTTAACACAGACTGCACTTTAAAAATTAAGTGCACATCAAATGGCATACTACTACGCCCGAAGGCAGAAAAAAAACAGTTTAGTTTTGGAATACGATTGTGCCATAATAGTATATTAAATAAAAGGCTGGCTTTGTATCACTAGCTACGATCTGCTTCTTTGCGGTCTGTACTGATAGTAATAAATGGAAATATGAATTTATTGCAAAAGATGATCAATACAATAAAGATTATTTGGAATTATATTTATGGAAATTTTATCAAATTAGTTTTCTTCCAAAATTTGTGGACCCTCGATAATCGGGATCAATGAAATTACGAGATTATTCATCACATTTTATTGGCCTTAAGATTTTTAAAGTTTTTAACTTTGAAAATCTAAGTAAAGGTGTACAGAATAAAAGTTAGTCATGTCAGGGTCCTAATATTTCACTTTTCCTAATAATCCTAATAATCCACTTTTATTAATTCACTTTTCCCCAGGAAATTCTTTGTGCACCTAAACTGTGATATACTCCCTTCTGAGTCTAACATAACAAAGCTATACACAGAGCTCACTCTAGAATATTAGACCAAAACCATCCACGCGGAAAACATGCCGCAAGGGTGCCGTCATTGTTAATGACTGGACTTGAGATATATAAATGGTAATGGCAAAGTACGTCTTGTGATGAAACTGCATTTCCTTAAAATGGAACGGTTATTATGATCGGTTAAACGATAGACAAAACTTTTCCTTCCAGAAATGAAATAATATAATATAGAAGACCATATGAAAAATTTACTGAAATCGGTTTAAGGATACACCTGTTTCATGAAAAAGAGAGAGAAAAAATTACGTCTTGTCATCATTCACGGTCTCATCATATCAGACAATTTATTAGTTAACTTTTTTCTAAACTTTACCATCTATACAAATATCTTCTGCACAGACATTGCAAAAAGCGCTTCTAACAAATATTCTCACTGTAACAACCAGTGAGGTAATTTAGAAAATGTTTCCCTTGATTTATTCTACGATAAAACGTAATCCCAGTAATTTTAGTAAGTACGTGTTGCAGGAGCACCAATTTTTATCTCATATAACTGTTCTTATAAGTGCAAATTTATTTAAGTCTGCGTCAAGTAAAAGTGCGTATTCTAGCACAACTTTTACGTGCAATTTAAACGAGCCAGAACTTGGCGAAATTGGATTCTTGAGATTGTTTACCTGATATTGAGAGCAAAGCTTTGACGTCATGTACTATACGTTTGAATACTTTTGATGGAAAAGGTATGATGGAAACCGGTCTATAATATTTTGATTATGAATGGACCGGAATATTGAATAAAGGAATGACATGCTTTCTTCCATTCAGTAGGAACTAAAGCAGAAATATTTGAAGTATTAAATATGTCAGTAATGATTGGAGTAATTATATCCATGATGGGATTAAGGACATCAATGTCAATGCCATCACTACCAAAAAATTTAGTCTTAATGAGAAGAATATTAGTTCTAGTAGACTGCGCTATCACAACTTTTAGAAATAGAATAATTGACTCGTGGACGGACGAGGACAAGAAGGAAACCTATTCAACATCTCCAATTCATTTGCTGAATCTATAATTATGGGAGGTTTAACAAAGACATTTTAGAGTAAGTGTCTATCTAATTGGCAGCACAATTTCTCGCGTGACTTGCCTACGCCCAGAGTATCAAGAAACTAACAAATGTTTTAATAAAAAGTGGAAATAAAATATTTTTTTTTATTCCTAAACATTTGTGTACATTTATTTCTAAGCGCCCTAAAGTTTTCCAGAGCTCATGACAAGGATTATATTTGTACTTAGTTTTAGCTTTATAGCGTTTAACCATGTATCGAATCTCGTCACTTAGCCAAGACGCGGCCTTGCGCTTTACTTTAATGCGTCTAAGAGGAGTATGTTTGTCGTATAGAGAGATTATATTGCTATTGAATTTAGAAACTTTAAAGAAATCGTATGCCAACTGATAGACTGAGCCTCTGTACGCAAAGATATAAGATCGATTTGCATAAAATTACGAAGTTAGAGGATTTTAGGGGCTGCCTTGGGACTAGGTAATCGATATGATAGTAAAATGAAGTCATAATTGTAGAATCCAAGAGCAGTAATTTGACTGAAGAAACAGGCCTGTTTAGAGGAGGAAAGAGAGATTAGTCAAGCATTGGATGAACGTGATTCAGGTTAAAATTGGGAAAGGAGGGCAGTATAGTTAGGATGCCATCACTGGCACTATTACGCAGTTTATCTACTCTGAATTTGTACAGATCAGTATTGAAATCACCCATGATGAAAGTGTGAGGATGAGAGGGAAACTTACGTCATAAATAAAATTTTCTAAATCACTTAAATAGCTTACATTGGGTGGCGAATAATATACACCTAGGGAGGACTCAAATTTGTGAAGAGATACTTTTAAGAAGATTTACTCCAAATTGGTCGAGTTGTCGGTAACTGATTTCTTAATAATTTTAAACGGTGAGTCAGTTCAAAGATTTATTGCGATACCTCTACCACGTTACCCTGTGTGATCGTCAGGCAATAGGTTATAACCAGGAAGTTGATATAGAATTGAGGCAGTGAGAGTTTCAACCAAGACTCACTAACTCAAAACGAGCTATACAATCAGAATAATGGGCAGGAATGCTTTACGTATTCAAATAGCAGAAACTTCAATTATTACCACTAGAAAAAGTAGAAAGTAGTATATCACGGGTAGTTGGATGAGTATCACAGAAAGAATCAGCGTCCTCTAAAGTAGAGGAGCTATGTGTAAGGTTAGAGGAAATGGGGATAACACCACTAAATAAAAAACATATTTTTCCATGCCTTATTCAGGTTTACATTACGTACCGACGGAGCAAACGAGAAAAGATTAGTTACAGTTGAATAACAAACTAATTTATTTTAATTCGTAATTAACTTAGTGTGATAGCGTGTATACAAATCAAATGTATATGTATATAATACTAATTAATAGGCATCACAAAAAGCAATTTATAACTAAATATATGAAATAACAATTAAAAAACAGTAAAAAAAAGTTACGTTACAAAAATTAATTATTTTTAGATCTGGTGCGTGATGGATTTTTATGATCTTCATTATAATTGCCAGAGAAGGACAGAGGTCAAAGTTTAACCTGGTCGAGGTATTCACGGCAAGTTAAAATTTATTTGCAGCCATCGGGCAAGAGGATAAATATTTTTCCATCTTCGATCCAGCAGTTAATCGGATTCACAAGCGTAGGAGTCTCCACGTATACCAGTTGTGTGGATTGAATTAACGATTTAGTTAAAAATAAGGAACTACCCGTTCAGTTATTTTTTCTTCATCCAAACTAAGTTATAGTCTTTACGACGAGAAAATTTGACAATAATAGGGCGAGGTTTCGAAGGCTGTGCATTGGCAGCGCCCAAATGAAAACAGACCTTTAGATTGGAGTCACTTATGGAACATCCCAGCTTACCGATGATAACATTGAGGGCGGCAGCGATATCTTTGTTGCCGTGGATTAATAAAGTGTTCCGCCTTCTTCTTGCCTCTATATCCTGTACCTGGAGCTCTAGATCAACGGACATGTTTAAAAGAGAGGTGAGTTTATTGTGAATCGTCTTGCATTCAGGAGACATGGATACAAGAGTAGGTGTTTATGCAGAGCTTGTGATACACCGCTTGTCAAGCGTTTTCTGGAATTGTTTTAATCCAGCTGTATTGACTTAATACAGCCTCTGCAATTCGCTTGCCTTCAGTTTCCATACCGATGTTGAGTCGTGCATAAGTATAAATGGTTAAACAATTTTAATCTCAATAACAGTTGTCAGCACAATTAAAATTAATGATTAAAACATTAGTTCATTTATCAAAGGTAAATAAATATATTATTCATTTCAAAGAAAAAATGTGGAAAAAATTAAATGTTGCAGGTAAATAATAGTAAAGTTGACTTTGGTGACCTCGTCAACGATAACTTTTTTGTCAAGACAATGTACAATAACAGATGGAAAAAATGTATCAAAATAATATTTAGGGTTATGATTTTAATACAAAAAAAATTTATTACAATTAATTTTGACACAAGATCTATTATTAACAAATTTAAATTTTACCTTATTTTAAAAAAAAATAAAATCACTTCTCTGAAAAACAAATGTTTCACAGTATACATGTATAATAAAAAATGTTTATTTAACCAAACTAAATCATTATATTAAAATATAGCTAATTATCTAATTAAGACACCAAATACGCTAGAACTATTGAAATGTCAAAATGTAATTTGGGCAAGAAAATGGAACAGGCAACGCGTATATATAAGTACCACAACTTCAGAAATTAGTTGTGCATAGGTATATTTCACTGCGTACAATACCAATATTATCATAACTTCTGAACCATTTGTAATATCATGATGAGATTAAGTTTGTCCCAGAGTTGCTACATATAATCTATGTAAAATTACATCAAAAGTATCAAGTCAAAGACATTCGTACAGGCAAATAAGCAACATTTCTTAATATTACTTTCGTTTCAATATTTGCATATTCCAACGAAGAAATGTTACAAAAACTGATAATTCCAAAATCGCAGCCGGACAGTTTTACTTATCTGTATTCTTTGATAACGTAGCATATATTTACGGATATAAGATATATTTAATGTACTAATTTAATAGTGACCGGTCAAAACATAAATCTAATCAAATGATACTTTTAGCCGATTTAATAAAAATTATTTCTAGGTATTATTGATTTACAGGTAATAGATGTATTTAATGCACTGACTTATTTAATAATGACGAGTCAAAATTTAAATCCAATCAAATTATATTATTAACCAACTTACTAAAGAATTTCTTTTATTTTATTGTTCGACTGTTATCATAAAACCGTTATCAGAATTTATGTAAAATTGCTGGAAATAATTAAGATATTCAATTTAATTTTGGTTACGTACATCAAGCGAGTATATTTATTTAGTAATTTGTCACTGAATAATGCGTTCAAGTTGTTTCTCAATTTTTAAAGATAATTAAGGGCATTCCTGTAATATAATTTAACGGAAATGCTAACAACACAGGGCTCGAGAACTTGAGCGTTTGCAACACCGTTCATTTTATGAATAAACCAATCGCACTTTTCAATAATAATATCTTCTCGTATACGAAGTTGTTTTAGTGGAATTTGTTAATTTTCTTTGCCATATTTTATAGACAGAAAATTTATTTGTTAAGAACCATATAAAATGGTTTTTGACAGAAGATTTTCAATAAATTTTTTCTATTCACTTTCATATTCTATCGACCACGACGTAGAAGTTACCTTTTAAATTTTTAGCCCTTTTGAATTACCATTTTACAAGGCGGCGTTATTTTCCACGTTATATTGTACAATTGGAGAATTCAATTAAAAAATTATTTTAGATTTTTCGAGTAAATTATCGCTAGTCACATCTTTTTTTAGGTCCGCTGATAGTCACGTTTTTTTTTCTAAAACTCTCCACAGCACCTCTTGGTTTGAAATCCTCCAGGGATCAACAGGGTCTGAATATTTCCTCCCTAACCCCCCTCGCCTTATCAGCTAATTCATTTGGTGAGCCAATTCATTTGAAAGTCAACAACCAGTTTATTTGGACAAGCTAAGTACTTGGAGATTATGTTGAAAGCATCGAGCTCTCGGTGGAGAATTTCAAAAAACCTACTCCAGCCTTGACAATGCGTTTTAAATAGGATGCTAGTTTGCGTCCCAAGCTGCGGTCTAGGTTACGCCTGGGTCTCAATCCAGAATAAAATTGCTATGTGACTGCTCAAAAAATCATCCTGTTTGATCCTCCAGTAGCGCACACCCATGGCAAGTCCACTAGATGTGAGAATGATATCAATATCCCTCTCTCCCAAGATTCTTAGAATGTCGCACCATATATCGGGCGGGTTACCTTTCCTTGGTCAATAGTCCAGACAACTGTGTTCAAGTGCTCGTAGTAAAACTTGGGGAACATTCAATATTAAAAATATACATTTATTGACAAAAATCTGTACTCTGTGAAGTCTGGGTCATTACAAAATTTTGGTTGGATAAATGTTCCAAGAAATTGACACATGTCCCATTTGGGTTTAGAATGATTGTGGCTTTAGAGCTAGAGTCTTTCTCCAGAATTCGGAATATCTGCAGTCGTAAATCGTGTGTCCCCAAGTTGTCCTTTTATTAGGGGCTTATTGCTCCTGCACACGCGATACAACAGTTATGGTTACTAAATGTTTTTGAAAGCTCTGAAATGACCGTTGAACCCTGCCCTGCATTAAGCTGTAGAACTTTGAATCTTAGTTGTACTCGGTTTGCTTCGCAAGTATAAGTGCTAATCTGATGTTCGAAATTTCAGCGGAAATTTCCTCGTACAGATGCGATTTCTTCGTGCAAGTAACACAGATGCCATACTCCGGAATTTTTGTCAGTTTTTTCCCTCACTTGCGCCGTTTTCCACCGTATTGGTCATCCTTACAATGAAGAGCAATATCTCTATACAGATAGAGTTTAAAGCAACGCACCATCTGTACGAAGTCTGTCGGTCGAATGAGATGAAAACCTGCGCACTTACGAATTATATTCAAGCTTCACTCAAAAGAATGTCTACTCAAACATGAAAAAGAAGTCTGTGATTTATTGGCAGAAAAAACCGCTTCCGTTGAAGTAAAACCAGATGTAACCAAATTCATAAAGAATGAAGATGAAATTAAATCCACTACGAAACAGTTTCCGGCTATGATTTTAACACAAGCCGCCTCCAAGTCGAACTGCTGCCCTTCGGAACAAAGTTACTTATGTACGTTTATAAAGCCATGCTCGAATTAAAATTTTTACCATCTCAAGAGAGAGCAACAAAGATAATAGTGATTCACAAAATTGACAAACAACCAAAGGAGCCCAAGTCATATAGACCCATCAGCCTATTACTAATAACTATTTAAATATATGAGACATTACTATTGATCCGCATGATGCTACTGATAGGAAATAAACACTTTATACCCAATCAACATTTTGGTTTCTGGCCCAAACACACTATTATAAAGATTCATGGGCTCATAGACAAAATATTAAAATGCTTCGAAGCTAAAATATAATCTGAAGTTGCGTTTTTGAACAATAAAACATGTCTCAGTCTTTTGACTGCTTGTAGCAGATATTTCATGGTTCAATGTGGAAATGAAGTGTCTTCGGAAGGAAAGTGTACTCAGCTTAATTCTCAATATACTTTTCACCTCAGATTTTCCCACTTGCCAACTCTCACCACCGGAATAATTCACGGATGATATAGTCATTTTGGCCTCAAACAGCGAACCAAATTTGCAAAAAATTGCTTCAAGACGGACCAGACAATGTAAATATTTGGCTGAAGAAGTAGTGGATAAAGACAAATGAAAACAAATCAGTCGACGTTACATTCACGCTTAGACTTGACACTTTCACATTATCTCCAAATGAATAAAATTTGACTTTCACCTCAGAAAGCTCTACTTGCTCATCGGGAGAAAATATGAAATATTAGGAAATAAACTGATACTCTATAAGGCTAAACTTAAACCACTTTGGAAATACAGCATCAGGTTCTGAAGTATAGCTTCCATTCTAATATTGAGAGAATTCAAATGCCATAATAAAATGCTGCGGATAATTACAAACGCTCCACGGTTCAAAACCAACGAACAATGTTACAAGGACCTATAAATACCTATAATTAGAGAGTGAAGGATGCACACAAAAAGTTATGTAAAAATAGGGTTATAAGTTACTCAAATATTCTTCCTAAAAAATTTAAATTTAAATTTAATAATACCCGCACCAAACGCTGATGAAAACGTATAATTTCCCAAGGTATGGCACAGTAGATGCGCCTAAATATAAAATGGAATGCCATATATACCGTCATCCTAAACTTATCGCTCAATATTCCATTATGGTAAGAATTTATAGTATAATTACGCCAAAAAAAGAAAAAGATTAAACACTTTAAATAACTCTCTCTAGAGTTACATTTAATTTTTTTTATTTCAATGTTCCAAAGACATTAAATATTGTTACAATTTGGAATGAGATTTTACTTTATTTTGATATTGTTTCTGTGTATTAGTTAAAATTTGGCGGCTAGAAAGTGATATTTGAAAAGTAAACAAGGTAGCAATGTGAGCGTTTCTACAAAATTAGTCTAATACAGATGTTTTTTTAATTCTACCATATGTGTTTTCTTTAAAGCAGTATTGCGATTACGATTCACCCCACTGGCTGACTAAAATAACTGCTATGAATGAAATATTTCATATAAGTTACATAGAAGACATGCCGAACAGGCTATGTTAAATTACAGAGGTCGTTTTTTGCAATACGTCTCTGAAAAAAATTAATTTAATAAAGTTTATGTTAATCTACATATTTACCCATACGAAACGTCCTGAATAAATTTCTATGTGATTATAATTTGACAATATCCATACGAGTAAAGAGGTAGAAAAATATTTCGTTTTTTTAAATAAAATCATAAAGATGAATTGCATATAATTTATTTTAAAATCACGCAATGTAAGCGTTACAAAGCCAAACATATTTAAAACATTTCATTTCCTGAAGTATTTTTGACTGTAATGAACTAAAATTGTGAACAATGAGCTTTAAATTCTAATTTCGATTCATGTGATCATTATCTAAAAAAAAGTTGGATGGTAAAGTAGAAGAGAAATCTTTATTTACTGAAAACAAAACAAACAATTCTTGAATCACGATCTGAAGTATCATGTGACCAGTTTTATTTTTTAGATTAACCAGAGTAGTTTTTTATACTAACAAACAGTAAATTGCACTATAAATCTCGTCCACGTGTAAATAAATACGTAATCTCTCCTCTACTTTTCTTTTTCTTATTTATTATTTTAAGCTATTTCTTTGTGTGACAAGTAGGCTTCAGTGAGTAATATATTTTCTAGACTAAGTTGGATGGAACTAAACACATTAGGCTGACTGAGATAAGCCAGCTTAAACTAACTCTCGGCATGTCTAAATTCGATATGACATTAATACAAAGACGTGGGCACGTTTCTAATGTTGGAGTTACTTCATTCTCCATCTGTCTGTCTGTCAAAGACGCTTTTTCTCAGAAACGCTTTGAAGTATCAAGTTGAAATAAGTATCAAATACTTATGTCTACGGTTCCTTGGAGCGGTAAATAGATCTAGCTTCTAAATTAATGCAATAAAAGAAACCTGAAAATACAACCATTTATTCCGAATATTTTGACGTTCGTAAGTAAGCCAAAACTTATAGGGTACTTCCTTTGACCTAAAATCACAAAATTTGTCAACAATCAAGGTCTCACAGCTAAAGTAATGGAAATTAATCTTAAAATCATAAATTTGTGGTTATATAACATTTAACATTTCTTTTAAATATACGCCTGTGAAAGATATAGTTGGGAATATATTTTCATTCTAAATATTAAAATTTTATAATTAGTTACTAAATGTATAATTGTGTAGTTTCACTCGTGTTTTTAGAATTTATGTTAATAATTATTAATTTCTATTAAAAAATATTGCCGTGCGCAAAACCAGTGAAAAAAATTGGAAAAAATCAAAATAAACCTGTAACACTAACCATGTTAACTAGTTTGGCTTCATTCAAACATTAACACAAAATCAATACTAATATGATCACAAAAATAAATATGATGACCCTAGAATGTAGAGTAATATAAATGGTGCATACGCACATAATCCAAAAAGCCAAAAATCTTCTTCCCCTCTATAAAGCTTCTTTTAATTGCACCCCGCTCTAAATGAACGACGTTACCAGCAAGATAAATTTACGCGCCAACTCCAGGAAATCAACGCATATAAATATATATACTTGCTGCAGTATGGTCCATATTTACATAGGTTTATTTGATGAATTGATTGGATTATATGAAGCATTATTATGGCCGCCCTGTTAAATTTGTACAATGTTTATTCCGACCACAACCAATAGCCTAAAAATTTAAATAAAAAGTACTTAACATTTTGTCACATTTTACAATTTTAATAATTGAATTGAGTATTAAAATACGTTACCATTAAATGTGCATGTGGACGTGTGTGTGTATGTGTGTGTGTGTGTGCGTGCCTGCATGCCTGCGTGCGTGCGTGCGTGCGTGAGTGCGTGCGTGCGTGAGTGCGTGCGTGCGTGCGTGCGTGCGTACTTGCGTGCATGTATGCGTATGTGCACATATTAATCTACAATGCTTTTTGACATATATGCAAATAATTTTTTGCTTTTATATTTTACCACTTTTTTCTGTAGTAAATGCAGACTAAAGTATTTTTTATTTTTGACTTATTTTAAACAACATGTGGGCCATATATTCAATAAATTAAAGAAGACGGTGAAAATGAATGAATTTAACATTTGTTTCTTTCGCGCGCCTCCACAGTCCTATTTACAATGTTTATAAATGCAATAGGTAAAATATTCTAAAATTGAATATAACGACGGAAATTTAAAATGTTATTCCAAATTCTCCAATATCTCCCAAATCCCGATTTTCAACAAAATCAATTTTACGTCCTTGAGTAATAAATTTGGTTAAACATTTGTAAATAGATGACAACACCAGCAAAAATGATACGCTTCTGTAGCCTATAATAGCAGTCTACTTTGATGCATTAAAATTGCATTTATTTGAATAAAAATAATTAATATTGGTATCATAAAACGTAGCAGCATTGAAAAAGTAAAATCCAAAGTAGTTTAAATCGTACGAGATAAAGTCTTGAAATTGCGAGAAAATACGTCAAAAATATATTATATTTACAGGAATACTTGTATCTTAAATATAAGGGAATTCATAAAATGATATACTCATAAATGCCTTTCAAAATTGGTTTACAATATTCTGTACAAATTCCAAACATTTAGGAGAGTATTTTGTTTATTATCGATTATTTTTGAAAAAAAATTACGTTGGTTAAATATAGTATTATCGGTACAAAGTAACCTTCGTTGTTATATTACGTACTAATCTTTTTATTTACGGTGACAAAAAATACTAAATAAAAAAACAATTGAATTTAGGACGATCCACAATTACTCCAACACATTTTGTTTATTGCCATGAATTGCACTATTTCAGTATTTCTGTGATTATCTCATAAAAACATAAATATTAGCCACTAAAGCTATTCTTGACAGGTTCGCATCTTTTAATTTGATAAAATTTCAATAAAATTTCGGATGCTTCTTCTAGTACACGTTCGGTTAAATTTTTAATTTTTCAGCAACCCATGGCTTTTATATTTAGTTTTGTCATTCGTGAGATATATTTCCTTTCGTTTCATTTTTCAATTAAGCTTTTAAAGAATGCAGAATAATTAGTTTCGCGGTAATAAGAGCGGAAACAGCGCGCTATTTGCGTGAGTATCAGATGATGTCCGTTCTTAAAAATACTGTTATGTATTTTATTAATGCGATACGATTTTTCTAAAACCAATTTAATCAAATATTTAATTTTATCTCTCAACATTCCATCTCATGTTGTTACTTTACTCTAAATATAATAATATCCCCATTTCTTTAATTCGTTTTGGTGATTTGAATTTGCTAGTTTTAACGTTTTCTTTTATTGATGTTGTCAGTAATTGAAAACATTTAATAATATTATAAAATTTAATAACACAAAAATTCTATGCTGCTCTAAATGTCTATTTTTTAAACAATTCAAAATTCTACCATCAACAATTTGAATGACATAATGTACTATTTAGTATTCCATACAGTAACCCCTAGAATAATATATTTGGATGACGGTTATGGGAAATTTTTATTACGATGTTATATTAATTATTAAATTATTAGTCTCGTATGGACATGACTCTGATATATACAGACTTAAACTGCCAGAGAAAGTTATTTTAATACATATATGACCAACATTAATTTCTCCGGTAATAGAATATTACTTATGCACAAAAGTCGTATTTAAAAGTAGCTTATATAAAAGTTTTTATTTCAAAGTTAAATTTAACTGAAATAATTATTATTAAGAGTAAAACTAAAATCAATTCGCATCAATGTTGGATATAAAGCAGAAAATTGTAATACAATTTAGTATGCATAAATTTTAATAATTGGCATGGAATTCTTAAAAAAGCCTATGTACTATAGTATTTCCGCATAGCCATACAATCGAGTAAATATTTAATTTATGATTCCTACCACCAAATGGAAAATTAAATGAGATATCTTATTGTGGTTGGATGAAAAATGATGAAAAAATAAAAAGCATTTTGCAAGGAAAATTTACAATAACGTGAACAAATATCGTAGTTTACAGAACGATGCTAAACATAAAAAAAGTATTTTAAAATATATACACAATTACTAAATCATTAATTAAATAAAAAAAATCCATATAGCAACTTTGGACACTTAAAATCCAGCAGAAAAAGTCGTGATATGTATGAAGTAGTAAATACATAACTCACTAGGGATCTGAAAATTAAATGAGTCAAACAAGAATTAAATAACAATATTTTCCGTGTTCACTGAGACGGATCGTGTCTGGTATGCGCTCAGTCTTAGGATAAGAAAGTGATTGAAATATAAATTAAACTACTCGTGTGCGTGTATAAAAGCAAAGCCTCCAGACACATTTACGTATATATCCAATTAAATGAAACTACGTGAAGTAGTATTATTTCTACTTTCTTTAAGTTCTTTGCGACGACCTAGGTTTCGTTGTATCACAACATCTTCGGGTGGGCTATTAACAAAGATATATGGATAATAGAATCTTTGCTAATAGCTCACCTGAAGATGCAATACAACGAAACCTAGGTCGTGGTAAACAATATAAAGAAAGTAGAAATAATACTACATCACGTAGTTTCATTTAATTGTGAATAAAGAATTTCTACAAAATTAACGTCAAATATATTCAGTATATATACAAATTTAAGTGTACACAGTGCTTCTACTAAACCGTTTAGAAATATTAATATTATTTGTACCGCATACACAAGAGACTATATCTTTCACAGTCCTAACTAATTCCAAAAGTTTTCAAAACTACTTAAAAAATAAATGGAAATTAGTTTTTTTTCCAGCCAAATAGCTCTTCACAACGATACCACAACGAGGTCAAATTCGTAAAGACCGGTAGGATTTCGTGTCGAACTTTTGGTTGCCATGAACCTCGCTTATTTTTTGACTATTTCTATTATCGAGTTGACGTCGGACTTCAAGTAGATTTTATGTATTTTTACTACTTACCTGACTTGCATAGAAAACGATATCTTGCTGAGCAAGATCATCTTTGGTGAAGCAGGATCATCCGTTATACATTTACGATTCTTTTCATCGCACAGGCAGAAAGCAACATATGTGAATAGAAAGCAACACGTGCGGGTAGGAAACTTTATACACGAGCTTTTGTTCATACTCTCGAGAATGAGCCCATGTTCAAATCTCTCGACTCTGTTATTCACTATTTAAAATATTAATTTGGTTATGCGATTAAAATTGTGCATTTTTTATTATTCGCTGACGACCCGAAACTTTTAAAATATGTAAGAATGTAGCCGACGTTGAATGGTTACAGCGTCACATCAGTTCCATCGTTAAATGAAGTGCAACTAGTAACTTACGGCTTAACACAAATAAATATTTAGTAGTAAGTTGCGTTCAAGCACTCCTTTTAAATATGAATATACGGTTAACGGGATCTCCTGCATCGCTTTGTCGAGGTAATGGATTCAGAAGTTAGGTTTGATTATTTTAATTTGTATATAGAGAAAATAGCAAAAAAATGTTTTCAAAAATTTAGGTTAGTGTTGTATATTTCAAAGGATGTTCAACGCATGTCATTAATTCGTCTTCTGTACACTTCATTAGCTTGGTTGCCATCTGGCTCCATCATTTAAAGGCCAGACGAAAGAAATTCAGTTTTATGATTGAATGTGACAGAAGATATTCCTGCCGTATCTTTAAATGGGAAGGTGTAGTTATTTTTCTTTTCAAATTCCTACAATTTCCCCCTAAGTAAGCAAGTTTCCATAGTTTTCAGATCAGAGCAGACATTGTGATTATAAAATTTGTATTGTAGGTAAAAATACTAAACACACACTTTCCTGTACATTAATCATATTTTTGCTATATCACCTTCTAAAACCAAATTATGTAAGAACTTTCAAATTTTCCACGGCGGTCAAATGCTCAATTATCTAACTGCGGTGGCACGAGAGTATGATTTGTTTAAATTGTCATTATATTTTATAGTTTAAACATAGTTGATTTAATTATTTATTTATTAAGAAAAACTTTATAACATATTAACTTTACACGATTACAATAGTAAACAAAATAGAAAAAAAAACGTATGAATTGAAATTAAAAATTAAATTAACTAATTATTACTAGTGGATAACCAAGCAACGACATAATTGCATACTTAAAGCTGTCAGTGGGGTACAAAGTCATGTATTTAGATCAGAATGAATATTTTGGCCGTTCACGTATATCCACTAAATCGGGTTATCTATACATCAATTTAAATTTGATTGAGTAATAGTGTCTTTGTCGTCACAAATAAATTATCTGTAATTGATAACCAAATAAATAAATTTACCTATATACAGAAAAAATTCACCCCTCTTCAAACAAAGGTAAATTTTTAAAAAATTAAGGCTTTTACATGTCTAGTTTTGGACCAAGTAATTATATTTTATATGTGAATTTTAAGACCCTTTATTATTTGGTTAAGAATTTAGAAGCCTCTGAAACACTGACAGATGGACGAATAGGCGATATTGCTAAAACAATAGGTTCGGGTCGCTCTTCGAATACGAATTAAAATTATTATTAAGTTATTTTAATTCACTTTCACCATTTATTGGACACTATATTAAGACAAAGCCTAAACAGTCTAGATCTTTCTGTTTTGTTCTTCTTGCTAGGTTTATAGGCTTTTCAATTAAAAAACTTGTGTATAAACTTGTTAAATCTAATCAAATTTAAAGAACCTCAAAAACTCTCAAAAGAATATCAAAAGGCTCGCTGTTTACTTTTGGTTTTTTATTAGTCTAAACGGTATGACGAAATGCATTTTGTGTTTTGAATGGAATACAATTTTCTTTCATCATTCTGGCGTAGAAAAAATTAACTTATTTACTTATTGGAAATGCCACCAAAATTGCCCACACATCAAATGGATATACAAAAATATAGTGAATTATTATCGCAAAAAATTAATATTTTTTCCAACTTCGTAATGAATATCTTTTACGTAATTTTCGTATATCTTTTTCTTTATGAATATATATTATATGAGCAATAAGGTATAATATTTTTGTAAACAACAGTGAATTTTTGCGTGCCCGTCATATGTTTTGTCGCTTACTATAAATACGAAATAGATATTATAAGCATAATAAATACGTACCATCTAACAGTATTCACTAATATTCGTTCCATAATGACAAACACGAAATTGGAAAAAAAACAACCATGCGTAATTAAAAAAAAGCACAGCGACAAAAACAATTGGGAAATACAAACGAAAATATTACCGTTCGATTTGTTATTCGATCCTATTTTCTATGATATATAATTAATTTTTTGTACCTAATTTTAACCTGAACATTTATACTGCAGTAGGGCTAGTAGCAAATGACTTAGATAGGGTGCAGGGATAGTAAAATTATTTCCATCGTATTTAACCATAATTAATGGCTTTACCTTAAAGAAAATAATTATTTTTCATAGAGGGAAAATATTTTTGAAAGAGGTGTCGTGGTTTATGACTCACCTCGAAATAACAAACTCATAAACTTTTCCTATTCGTTTTCATAGAATAGATTTCAGTTCGTTTTGTAGCGAAAAGTGCATTTTTTTCCAAAATACTCATCGGAACAAATTATAAAATATTCTGTTATTAATTTAATTTTTATTAAACTTGTTTTTAATATTATAAATAAATAGGACTTATAACTGTCGCGTCAAATATAAGATTAATTGTTTGCCTTTTATACTAATAATAGGTAAGGAAAATAGGGAACAGCTGAAGCCAGTATTATATGATAGTGATAGCAGTTATATGAAATTCGGTATCTTAGTAACTAACAACAGACCGCAGCATCTAATATAAGCCGACTTTATAAATTTTTCGTAGGTGCTTCAGTAGGAGAAAGTATTTCATATTTTAAGGGCGACATAATATTAGATAAATGCAATTTCATGATCAGAATTTCATCAATATATACAAGAAAAATCTTTAAAATAGTAACGTATTTTAAAACCTAAAAAGTAAAAACTTTCTGCAATTAGTTATCGAATAATGAAGCATGAATCGTTATATAATATAATATTCACTTTACAATGTTTTTCTTTCATATTTTTGTATTATACGATATCAGTTATTCGATATGTTATCACAGTTCAGATAAGGAGAGGAAAATCCTTTTTTAAAAGCAACGACAGACAAAGACGTTAATTTTTCCATTTAGTTCACTCAGCGAGCAAAATGTTTTCTCCCTTTTCCTGCTTTCACCGCTCAAAAAAATAAAGTGAGCTTACAGTTTTCAGGCTGTCTGCTGGCGGTCACGATAATAAATTTTATTTATTGCGCGGGTATTTACCAAGAAATGGCAGTCAGAATATCAAATGGAAAATTATTTCAGTCGACGTTATTTTTTCGCCAATATAAATGTATACGCTGGCTTCTTTCAAGATATTTGAACAGAAAATCCATCGAAAAAAGTCGTGTGTTTATTTAAAAACAGTAAAGTAAGGTTGCGTTCTATTCGCTTTTTCTGATATCATTTACTTTTTTCCTAATGATAAATGTATTTTTTGAAACGTTTGGCTGAATTTTAATGAAAATAAACGTGTGCAACTAAAATTATTTTTATGTCAAAATGTTTGGTAGCCAAAATTATGAAATATATCCAGTATTATGGATATTTATTTATAAATCTTTTGGTGAAATAGCGTAGAATTTGGTATTATCGCTTCTGCCTTAAGGCGAAATTGCCAGAGATTCCTAACTGTACTGATATAAAATGTATATTAAATATCGTTAAACCGTCTTGCTGATCCATATATATTTATGATTCTTTTAGTTTTATTATTTGAAAATTATTGGTCTTTAAAATTTATTTAATTTTAACCTAAAAAATCTGATCTCATTTATTCGAAGTGCATCCTGAGTTATTATCACTACCTTTATCATATAAGTCTTTTATATGTTTTTGTTGTAGTAAAATTTTGAATGTAATTTGACAGAAATCAAGGGGAAATCTTAAAAAATCCACAGTGCTTAACTACGCAGTTTTGCAAAATGTTTATCTACACTTTTTGGTCAGTTAATCGTTTTCAACCTGCAACATTTTGCCCCCTATCAATGATTCATTAGAAATAAAACAAATATCGGTCATTGCACCGTACTTCTTCAAAACATTGCAGACGACGGCAGAAAATATCTCACTGAACTAAGGACTTTCTTTATATAAAGTGTATTTTTTTACGAAATATTAAATAAGTATACGGTTATGTATTACAAGAAAGAAATATCCGCCTACCAGCTACAATAGATAACCAGATAGCTGAAACCCAAAGTCCCTTGTTATTAGGAGTTCCATATTCTGGCAGTTTACTTAAACCGTCTTAAAACGCTAAGATATATATATATATATACATATATATATATATATATATATATATATATATATAAGGTATCTATACAATAATTTGGTACTTTATGAATTCCTTAATGTGGGTGACTATTATCTTATATACAAATTTACACGACGAGGAATGTGCACTTATATACGATATTTCCTAGTAAAAATACATAAACCTTCTTCAATGAATCGTGTGATTTACGACTTCGATATAATTAACGTTCGATACATAGAAAATGAGATAATAGTGATCTTTAACCTAATATAAAATTCAAAGCGTATACACGATATCGACAGCACATTTTACAAATATATAGCTGCTTTATTATTTCATTGTATGCAGAGAAAAACATTTAAGGAATGGATGAATTGCTCCGAAAGAAATAAAAGGAGAAAAGAAAGCCATCGTTCTAATAACTTCTCCGATAATAGCCCGTCATCATCAACTACTTGCTACCTATGTAGCATGATTTGTTCGAATTCAATTCGAATACGTAAGCTTTTTAAATGACAAAGACACGTCATTTTTTACTCGTTATAAAGAAGCTACTAATTCTCAAAGTTAAGTACGTTTTTGGAAGCCATAATTACAAATTCCCGTATGAGTAATAGTGAAAATAATACGAGAATTAAGTATTTTTAAAATATTTATTTAAATATGTATGAAAATCTTAATTTATTTTGGTCTCTTATCCATGTTGCAAATTTAGGACGTATATGTTATTATTATTTACTAGAACCATTGTTTTTACAGAATTTTCTCTTAGTTTGTGTGAATTTAATATTGGAAAGTTTAACTCCTAACTAATAGTTAAAACTGCTTGACTATATCTGACTGGAAAAACCTTTATTTGTGTTGTGTATTTTATATTAAGGAAACAATAAGTTAATTAATGTAATATCGTTATCCAAAATTTTTCATTTGTTAATGCTCCGTAACCAAATTAGGAGTATTTATGCTTTTACCATGTCCACCTGTTTGTCTGTCTGCTATTCCGTGTGTCACAGCATTTCACTCGTAGAACATTAGTACTTTAAAGCTCAAATTTGGAGTATGTATGCTTATGACGCTTGACAAGATTATGAAATAGCCTTTAAAAATTTACAAGGTTATGTATAGTGGTTGTATATTTCCTTTTCCGCATACTCAATTATTGGTAATGTTGAATCGATCATTCATGAATGTTGATGATATGTCATGAACAGTTTTTTTCCACACTGAGTTCCGTTTACGCAATATTACGTTTTAAATTGATATTTTTCTGTAAAATTTACGTGTACTCACCCTCTAGCAGCTCAATCACTATATCTGAAAATCTGAAAATTATTCTCAATATATATATATATATATATATATATATATATATATATGTATATATATATATATATATATATAATAGTATGTGTGTGTAATAATCGATCGTTAAGAAAGTTGGGGATGTGTCATGAATATTTTTTTCTTTACCGGGTTCCGTTTTTGCAATATTACGTTTTAAATTGGTCATTTTTGTAAAATTTACATGTACACACCTCAATTACTATATCTGAACATCGTATATATATAATTTGTATTCTGAATATCGAAAATTATTCGTAATATATATATATATATATATATATACATATATATATATATATATATATATATATATATACATATATATACATATATATATATATATATATATACATATATATATATATATATATGTATATATATAAATATATATAATTCGTATAGACATAAAATTTTACACCTTATTAGGCTTTAATAGTTTATGCAAAAATCAATCAATTTATGGCATGCAGTGGTCTGAAAAAAGTTTATGGAAACTTAATACCAATGACTTAAATTAACTGCAAAAATATTTTTACGTTTTAAAATGTCAATTTATTAGGTCTGTGAAGGACATACTAGACAATATACATATTTGTATATATTTTAGTAAATAGTATTCTTTAAAAAAACCATGATTTTAAGCCAATGAAAGATATAAGAGGCGATATATTTACATTGTGAAAATTTACGTTGTGGAATTAGTATTCGTACATAGTTCAGTAGAAATGATATGTGCACTTATATGTTTAACATAAGGGATTTCTACCCGTATTTGACAGATTGTTTAAAAAATTGGTTAAAATGATTATGTTACCAGTATTGTCCTCGTGATCAAGTAATGTTTATAAATTTGTTTAATTTTTTAAAGTTAGTTTATAAGTAACGATTTAAATTTTATTTTCAGTATTATAACTTGTACTAGTTCGATTTTCAAAGTTTTATTAATTTGAGAGGAACGACCTATTTTAATTATAGAAAAGTTTAAAGCAATTTGTAAAATATTACTATTATATATTAATGTTGTGTTAACTTCATTAATTCTACAAAAGATTTGAAATACGTACACAATTTATATTCCGATAAGATAGGAGAACATGAACGAAATTTTATTTTCAAAGAAGGCAATTTCATGTAAAGTTTCACTACGAAACAATATAGTTTTATAGATAGAAAAGTTTTCCCAGAAAAAATCTAGTATTAACAAACGCGAGAATACTACGAAATAAGCCGAAGGCATCGATATATAACATATACATTTAAACACACCATTGGGGCGATATTTTTATTTCGAACAATCTAACATGAAGACGATAAAACCCTCAAAGTGAGCGAAAGGAATGATGTCAAAATAATGATGTCAAAATGTTTTCTTTTTATCACGTAGACATTTTCAGAAAGTGTTTATTGTGAGACGTTAGCATATTGAAACAGCCAGTTCATTTTGTTGTGAAATAATCGTGTTTACGTAACGTAAATATATTCGAACATTCTCAAATAAAGCTAGGAAAAGAAATAAGGGAAATATATACTGAATTGTCTATATGTATCATATATATATATATATATATATATATATATATGTGTGTGTGTGTGTGTGTGTGTGCGTGCGTGTGTGTGTAAAAACTCTTTACTAATATAAGCAATATGAGGTTGATCTAGAAAGTACGTATATATTTATTAGTATTTGTTATCTGAAGATATGCCATTGTGAAACTCTTGACAATAGGTTATATATTGAATATATTTCACGTTAATTTTATAGAAATTCATTATTCACAATTAAATGAAACTACGAAATGTAGTATTATTTCTACTTTCTTTAATTTCTTTACCATGACCTAAGTTTCAATCAAAGATCTTTGCTAATATCCCACCTGAAGATGTAATACAACGAAACCTAGGTCGTGGTAAAGAAATTAAAGAAAGTAGAAATAATACTTCATCACGTAGTTCCATTTAATTGTGAATAAGTTATATGATATTTGTGTAAATAGTTTGAAATGAAACAAAAAGTATTTTGCTACAAGAAAAAATCTTTAAAATCTTAATTAAAACTACCATATATAAAATCTGAAAAATTCTTTAAAATTCTTTAAAAAATTACTGTATGTAAAATATGAATTAAAATTATTTTTACCTTCTTTATTGCTCACTTGAGAAAAATTTGGTTATATAACTCACGTGTTCATCCAATTGTCTCAATGTCTATCACACCGTTCTTCTTAGATACCATATCAAGTAAAAACTTTACAATTGCCGCAATGATATAATGCACTAAGTAGTGTGTATTTCAATGGTGAACCCAAAAGATGTTTTTATGTATATTTTTTTTCATTTTATCCATAATCCAGGAAGTCGCTTGAAATGGTAAGTTGTAATCGAACCCGAAAACATTTGAAAATATCCATATAAATAAGTACCCCGTCTTCAAAATTGCTGTTTATTAGCAAACTAGTTTTGATTGTAAATTTTACACTAAAACTTAAATAAACGTGTGTAATTGTTTATTTTGTAATTTGTTTTGAGAAATAGACGACGCCTTTTAACATGAAAATAATTTACTATGTAACACATTTACTTGGCGAAACGCAAATTTCTTACTTAATTAACTTATTTAGTTATGTTTTACACTGTAAGTCTCGCGCCAAAATAAGCATCAAAACTTAATAAGTATTTAATTTTTGTTTACTATCACTAAACATGACTTATATGAAATTATATGCAGGCACATTTTAACTTAAATTTTGTAAAGCAGTAGTTATATCTTATTGTAAATAATTATCTATCTTTTTAAAGAAATCTTTATATATTTTCCAAGACGCTGCGAGACGTTTAAATTTCAAAGTAGCGATAAAATTTAATAAAAATGTTGCACATGTTACTTTCAAAATTTATCTTTATTATGTGGTGTTGAATGGAAAATATTAGGGTACAAGATTTCAACTAGGTATAATTAAATCTGTAATTTTTATAAATGATAGATAGGGCTCATGTAACATAATCGGAAAATCGTAACGATTAAGTAACAAAATCATTTAACTAGTAGTTTTTTATGGTTCCGATGTGGAGCTGTCACTCCTAGTTTCAAATAATGCATGTTACATTATTTTGAATTTATATATATTTTGATGAAATTAAATAACTATATTTCCATAAATCAATTAATATATCGCATTTTCAAACATTGCCCAAAGTTAGTCAGTACTCTGCGCGATTTTGTGTCCGAGTTTGTTAGTACCCCGCGCGATTTTGGTTGAAAGTTCGTATAACATGATTTTCTACACTTGTGTTTGCCTTTACCCGAATGTTGCGTATATCAGCGCCTGCTACTGTTGTTATCACCACGCTGGCTAAACAGGAATTTGTAGTACTCTGTGCGATTTTGTGCCCGAGTTTGTTAGTACCCCGCACGATTTTGGTTGAAAGTTCATATAACATGATATTCTACAGTTGTGTCTGCCTTCATCCGAATGTTGCGTCTCATCGGCGTCGTTATCACCACACTGGCTAAATAGAAGTTTTTTGGCACGTTAACAAATACTGTTATATGTTTTGAATTGATAATTCAAATACAAATTTGTACATGTATATATATATATATATATATATATATATATATATATATATATATATTTTATATATATATATATATATATATACATATATATATGTATATATATACATATATATATAAATATATATATATATATATATATATATATATATATAAATATGAAATATTGACGCTGTGTAATTAGTTTATTTTGAGAAAGATTAATTTTCAAATGAATAAATGGAGTCGTCAATTTTGATTTAATTTTATTATGTGTTACAAGATAAATATAATCATCACGGGCTTATATATTTATACTCCTATTAAAATAGAAATAAATATAACGGATTTTTTCATAATTACCCTGAGATACAAAAATTGTTTTTGGATCTAAAGGAAGATTTTTTTTATTTTATGTTTTAAGGTAAGCCCTAAACGTTTTAAAATAAAACGTAGTTTTTCTGTCCTGAATAATGTAGCTTTTTAACAGTGATTTTTTTGCAACCAATCAAGTAGTTTTTGAGTTTACTTGTTATGTACAAGCAGGCAAAACTATAAACTCACACTCCCGCTTTATAGCATTATTAGTAGAGGTAATGTTATTAAATATAATAAATTTATAGAGGTAATTTCCTAAAATGTGGATACTGAAGATCTTTCACAAAAAGTTTGGATTGACTGAACGGAAAGAACTATTTATTACCACAACAAATGAAGCTGTTCCAAAATGAAGCTAACAAATATTACCGACATGAAGCAAAAAATATAGTTCGGGCAAGTATAGAAAATAACTAACCATAGAATACCAAAGATCTTTATAAGCACAGAACGTAGGTGAAGTTATTCCATTAGATAGCTATGATTTAATTAAATTAACAACGTCTACACTGCTTCTTTTGAAATATTTTGTTGCCTGTGAAGATATTCACTTAAGAAAACTTTAAACTCCTAGAGCCTCAGATCATATATGTAAGATAAAGAATTACAAAAAATATTACGCCACCGCGTAATTAATTTTGCTGGTATATAATTTTGATGCAATATACAAATTATTTGCCCGACATTTTGAGTTGTTTGGCTGACGAAATTTATTTTCTTCTTTACTTTTTATAGGGAACGGTGTCGTCACCGCCAAAAGATTTTGAATTTTTTACTGAAATATTAATGTTTTCTAAAAAATTTACATTAGTTTTGTTTATCTTCATGTATTTTGGTCGAGTAACTATCAATAGTTGTTTCAATTCATTCAGAAATTAAGAAATATCGGGTTATATTTTCATGTGATACAGGCATTACATGAGGTCCCACTACTCGGTAGATGGAAGAATCTCAGTGTAATGTCTATACAACATAGCAATGATTTATTATTGATTCACAATAAATTTTTTTTTATCTGTTTTTCTAGGTTTACGCGACTACGAAATATCCGAATTATTAATCGAATCGAGACATGATTTTATTGATGATGGGGTCCACTAAAATTTGCGAGTGCCTTGAAATTACCTAAGAAGTGAATCTGCTTCTAGTTCATCGTAGTCTTTAGACTCAGAAGAAGAAAGTTTCCCGGGATCTGAAATATCTGTGGACTCATCAATTATTGCTGATGGTAGAAAATTAGAAATTAAATTATTATTTAAAATTGATGTCATTATTAACCAAAAGCGGACAATATTTGTATTGATATCCTTTTTATCGGTCAATGCTGGATACACTAATATTGCCCGGGGAAACCAAATCCCGTAGGAATTAAAGTGTTTTTAAGCAAAACCTAAGAGACTTGTTTCCGAAAGATTTTTTTTATAAAATATGGTACACCTTTCCAGAGCTCAATGCTCAAGGATTTAGGATGGTTGAATCGGCTATACCTAAACTTTGCAAAACCAATGGTGCCAGTTAATTATCTTTGTTTTAACCATTATTTGACTACCATAAAACTGGCAGATATTTTGCTCCAAAAACGTTTCCATGAGAAGAGAAACATTAAACGAAATAGAATTCCGAGAACCCACAAATAATCCGTTCAAAAATAATGTAAAAGAAAATAATAGGGACATGGGAGACATTGGTTCGAGCAGATGGGACAATTATCAACTGTGATTAAAGAACAAATATTTTGTGTTTAAGATAAATAAGGCTAATCTGTTGACTGTGATTTATTAAACTAGTATGCAAAACTATTGAAATAATTAATAAAAGTATTATCATTAAGAATTCATGTTGTAATTTTTTTTAAATATTATCGGCATTTTAATTTTTGTCATAAATTATAATTAATATTCTATATAATATATATGTGACCCCAAATACAGATGGCTTAAAGACTGATACCTTATATTTCTGATATTGATGAAAACCACATTTTGCGGATGAGATATTATTGTATTTTTTGGCCACTTGAATGCTAATTTAGCCGTACAGGAGATATTTAATTTAAAAACCTGCCTATTCATTTTCCTGGACTACAGGAGATTAAGCTAACAAAGCTATTACATGAATAAAATATGATAATAAAGACAACAATGCAATACAATATGATAATAAAGACAACAAGGCAATGTAGTTTTATTATAAAAAGGTAGACATTACATTTACTTAGGTTACTAGTACCACGTACAAGGTTTTCACTCGAAAAATGGTTATTCGACACGCAACTCTTGAACGCTAGAGTAATAAATACTGGTCATCGTACGAACGCGTATCAGCCGCGTGTCTTACATATCTCCTACTTTATCGTAAATTTTATTCAGTATGTACCAGGATGATCACTTAATATATAATTTTCATTTTTGTAAGCAATGCACCCATTTTCATGTACAAGGAGGCATATTAAATTTTTTAGATCTATGTAAAATTGACTAGTGGCAAAATTTTACGCATATTAATCTAAACGTCCAAAAACTGTAGGATTGTGACTAGTGGACGGACGTATGTACTTAATTATAAAGGCTTGTTGTTTCACGGTGGAGCTCTATAATTGGCATGAAATACTAACAAAAAATATGAAATTAAATTTAGAATTAGATTTTTATTTATGGAATGTACTTTAATTCTCTGGTCGAGCAATACATTAGAGATTATGTGGAAAACATTTAGCATAAATGTTGTTCATTTATTTCTTCATTTCGAAGTTTAACGTACACATAAAATAAAATATTTCAACGCTGCCCGTAACATCGTCCACCTTAAATAAGATTAACACAGTAAAGTTATCTGTTTCAAATAATTTCAAAGACGAACTTTTTTTGAAAAGGTACATTTTTTACAGAAAACCCAAATCTCCATATCTTGTTTTTTGATAGTAAACGGGGAAAATAATAGCTTGTATGTAGTTCGGGACATAATGCAATTCATAAGCAAAAATGTTGTTATATCCTTTTAGTTGTTTTTGCGCGACGCGCGAAAAAATAAATTGTTTCATAGATAAACGGACAAACATTCCTTTTCGGTCATGTTAATTTTTGTCTGTTGGTCTAAACAATTTTTATCTAATTACTTTTTATTTACACAACATTAAACAATTAAGAAATTGATACACCTTAATACTAAACTTAATATTAATCAAATTATAAATATTGACGAGAAATTAAAATTTAAACATAACAAATTCAAAGGGCAAAGTAATTTTATAAATAATACAAAATATTGGTAAATTTTATGTGCGGAAGAAGACCAGAAACGAAGTCTACCATCATGCGTCTGTCTGCATTTGGGATGGTTACTCAAGCGTCTACTTTTTCCGCACCGCTCGATGCTTGACCTCTGGCCATGCCAATGTATGTCCGGTGAAAAACTTCTTTGGACGATTTAAAAATACATCACACTATCTATTGGCGTATTTAGTACACTATACATTTGTATATATGGATCAGGTAGCTAAGCAATTTTTTCAAAAACTTAATTTTTGTTTAATATTTGAGAAAAGCTTCAGAAACCTAATTTTTATGTTATATTTGATATGTAGATAAGTTAACCTCTTTTATTAACTTATAAGTTTGTAATATAGTTTCATCATACGTAAATATACATTTGGTAGACTTATTGCGACATAAGCGACCTCTACCGTTTAAACCAGTGTTGTTTATTAAAAGACGAATCCAGTAATGTGGAAGACTGTAAGAAACATTCATAACTAAATGAAGTATTTAGAAAAAAAATGTAAACACCACCTTTTTAATGGCGCTTGAAAACGTTTATGCAGGACCCCCTATTGTCCCTGTTAGATTTATAGTACCATGAATTATCTGAACATTTTTTCAAAAATGTCTTCAATATATAGACATTAGACTTTCACTGTTTTATTTTATTTACATATTTCGATACCGTATTAAAGTTGTAAATTATCTGAACTTGCTAAATACTCTTCGAAGTTCTTAAAGAAGCTTCTTAAGTTCGAGTAGACTTTAAATCTCTCTCGATTATTTGTGTAACCTACAAGTAAAAACTACGTCAATTTGGTTTCAAATAATTATTCTATGTTACGTTTTAGATATATCACGAGATGAGGAAACTATATTTTTGAGAAAGTAAATAAAATGATGAGAATAATCTCTCACTCTCTCAAAAGAAATATCAAATAATGAATAAAAGAAAATAGGGAAAGGCACCGACAGAACTTTATATAGTTTCCACTAATAGTGAAATAATACAGTGAAGTATATAACGTTATCGACATTTTTACTCTTTACTTCTTACCATTCAAACGACAAGTGTTTATCGATAAACGAACGCTTTTTCTGGCGAAATGTCAAAGCTTTGCCCTGATTATCGCATGTACAATCCCAGAAAATGAAATCAGTCAAGCGTTTGCGAATTTAAATCACACGTTACCGTTGAGATAGACACGCACGTGAACATGATGCTGATGTACAGAGCCGCCCTTAATACACCCATATGTATTGTTAGAGTTCCTACTTTTACTCCCGTATACTCTATACGAGAGTAAAAGTAGGAACTCTAACAATACATATGAGTTTATATATACATGTATATATATATATATATATATATATATATATATATATATATATATATACATTTATATATATATATATATATATATATATATATATATATATATATATATATATTTATGCATATATATCTTTATTACGTGAAATATATTTATATTTCATTGTTACCAAAAATCCCTTTATCAAAGTTCCTACCGACCTAATTCTTGCTAATTGCATACATCTTACCTCAATTTCTCACTAATTCCTCGTATACGATGACAGACGTGTAAAAGTAAAGGCATAATAGCACATATATAAACGTAAATTGGGATTAAATTGACTAAAAAAATATAAAAATTGATTAAAGTGAACCAAATGATTGCATCAAAGACCAGTACATCCACGCTTTGCATTAGTATGTTATCAACATTTTTATAAAATATCCTGATGTAATGTTATTTATATATATTTTCTGAATTACTTAAATATAAATAGACGTAAATTCACACAAATAAAAATTTCACTATATTTTCATCAAAAATAATATAGTTAACAAAAGTAATTAAAAAAAAATGTTTCAAAAATATTTACAATGCAAACTGCGCTTTTTGCCATAAATGATTTTTTTTGACCTAATTGTTATTCTAAGTGACACTAAACAGTGAATTAACAAATATGATTAGGAACTTGCTTAAAAAAGTTAAATAAGCTGCAATGATTGTATAAAGAGAGGTTTTAAATTTGCTGTTTCACAGCTATATCTTCATAGGAAAAGCACTTTTCTAATTGATTTTCTGGTAGTATCATTATCAGCGGAATATTTTTTTATTAATCACTTTGTTATGTATATATTCTTACATTTAAAGAATGTGAAATTATCACCAAGGCCAGCTCAATATTTCATTCAAAATACAACTGCCATCTAACCGCAAATATTCATCGCACATAAAAATGACGTGCAATACAATTTATCATTGACTTATATTTTTAGAACTGACTTTGGCCTCTCAACCCCAATTATACTATTTTTTTAATTAAATGTAAATTGAAAAATCACACTTAAAAAATCTCAATTAACAAAAATGGCCATTCACAATAACAAACTAATAAAATAAACGCAAACAGAATAAACAAATGTAACAAAAATAATGTGTCAAATTCACTGTCAAATACGAATGACATATTTTTTAAAATTGAAAACCAGCTACTTTTACTCGGCTTTAAATTTACACGAGTCACGACTATCATTAGTGAATGACAGCAAATTCGTCATTTTATGTTTCGCTCGGAATGATCACGGGATTGTTTTATTCTGAAAATAACCATAAGCTGCCCAGAGCGAGATTGCCTTGGCGCTAACGTCAGCTGCTTGAAATTACAGTTAGTGTCGTAACACAAATGGATATCTAATAACTTTCAATGAGTAGCTCCATTTTAGTAGAAGAAAATGCTACAGTGCATTGCATGATATAAAAGCACATTTTATTTACGTTTCACTCATGCGGGTGTGTTTTAGGTTAAGTAACTCTTTTGTACATTACCTAAAAATACTCTTAGGGTAATTTAATATTTGTTTTATAAACAGAAAATGTAAATCTGGAACGATGGCTATTGTGAACCCACTGCTCATATTGTAAGAGCATAATTTTATAAACCGGTATTTGAATCAAATCTGTAAAACAAATAAAATAAATTTTTCAGCTTAATTGACATTTTAATCTTAAATTTTACTTTATTTCTATTAACAAGTAAATGAAACTACGTGATGTAGTATGATATTTACTTTATTGAACATTAGCTCACCAACCTTATTTTTGGGTAACGCTGTAACTAACCATTCGTCTGTCAGACTACGAAATAAAATATCAATATTTATTTAATTAGTTTTATTTTTCATGACAAAGAACCTCACATATCAGTCTTATTTACCAAACTAATGAATTACTGAAAAAAATAATTACTTAAATTACTGCGTACAGTTACTTCACATGGAAACAGTATGTTCGCCACAAATGGCCCTTTTAAAACCCTTGCAGAAGTATTTGGTAATGTGATGTTTTTGGAAGGGCAAAAGCCACAAATTTCATTTGGTATCGATTAGTTTTTGACTATTACTGTCTGACCCATTTTTAATTCGCAGAATTTCGGCAATAATTAGCTTCAAATTACGCTGCAAAATGACTGTATCTTATCGTTCACGAAGCCAAGGTTTCATTATCATCAGCAATTCACAATACAACCAGGTGCTCTTCTTGCATAGGGCTTTTTTGGTTGCATATCTCTGTGGATACCTGCAAGACATACGCATTTACTATCGATAAGCTCAAAATACTATAAAACAAGCACGATCGCCACAGGTTTATTTTACTGCTAGTACTCATGATTGGGCACTATACATGTACCATAAAATCTAACGTAAATTTTCAAAAATTACTCCTTCTTCACTACATATTAGAAAAATATATTAACAGTCATTATTAGGTGGATAAATAATATAACAATTACATTTTCCACTAATAGGTAATGATAATCACAACGAACTAAATATATACGTAAGTTGGATGAAAAGTTGCACAACTACTAACTTTTCGTCTGTCAGAATATGACTATGCGACACATTCCAATCTAGTAAACGTATATTGGCAAACAGTGCGTGCGGATGACAAATTTCACTACTTAGGAAGGTACTAGGACAAGGCGAGGGGGCGGGTGTCCGGAAGTTACCAAAACAGAAAACGCGCGGGTCGCCCGTAATTCACTAATCACTAACCATTCCGCACGGGTCGCCCGAATGGTTAGTGATCTAGGGTTAATTTCTTAACCACAACCTAGGTTTCGTTTTGTGAAAAAATCTTTAGGTAGGCAGTTTGAAAAGGTCTCTTCAAGTCTCAAGAGATCTCTTCATATCAAGTAGACATCTTCAATTGCAACCAAATATGATAAAATCTTTAATTGAAGATGTCATACGACGAGACCTAAAACGTGGTTATAAATGAAGTAGATATTATACTATTTCACGTAGTTTCATTTACTTGTAAATTAGTGTCAAAAATTAGATAATAATAAATTTCTACAAACGTAACGTCAAATATATTCAATATCTTAAATTTTATACAATTAAAATTGTAAAAAAATTTACCTTAAATAAAAATCTATACGTAACAAAACTTTAACTCATAAAGTGTCCCTTTCAAATATTTATATATTACACGATGTTAATTATTCAAGATCATATCACAGTGCAGCTAAGAATAAAACAAAATTGTTAATGTAACCACAAACACAAAGATATTATTTTTTTAATTCAGTTCACTCGGCGAGCAAAATATTTTCTCCATTTCTTATTTTACCGAGTAAATAAATAAAGCACCCATACAGCTGTCAGGTTTTACGTTTCACTCCCTACCGTCTTGCTTTATTTATTGCACTGACATTTATAAAGATATCACAGTGGGAACTTCAGTCCAAACATGATTCCAGTCGACGAGTGTTTTCTTTCACCAATCAAAATGAAAATCTACTCGCTTTCTTTGAAGTTTGTGGAGCTGAAAATAAATTGACTCAAGAGATGTGTTTATTTGGAAATAGTGGAGCAAGGTTGTGTTTCATTCATATTTATTTATGTCATTTACTTTTTCCTTAATGGTAAATTAATCTTCTTTTCCAAATTCCTTTAAGCCGATAAATGTATGGTACAGGAAATATTCTACAAGATAATATTAAAAAATTAAGGAATATATTCTATATTCCATTTTGCTCTGTTATAATATAAGTCATGAATAGAAAATGTTAGAAAATGTATCGCGTACTGGAATAACGTACAACTTGACATCATAAACTTTGATATTTAAAAAAAGTATTACGGTGTTCTAACTGAAGTAATGGGAAAAGTATATTAACATAATGTTTTACCCCTCTTTGTCTTCTAAGAACGTTTTGCGATTCTTTTTTATTTGCGCATTGTAAATTTCTCCACAAAAAACGATTTAGCGAAATCATTTAATGTAATGTCAAATGTATTGTACTTATTTACAAACATATATATATATATATATATATATATATATATATATATACATATATATATATATATATATACATATATATATATATATATATATATATATATATACATATATATATATATATATATACATACACACGTGTGCAACAAATATATCTACAACCATTATTTCCACTTTCCATTGGTAATACATACGTGAGTATTTATATATGGGTTGGACAAATAATTAAAATGGAAAAAACAAAGTGTTTTTTTTTAAAAATCCGTACATATTAAGGCAAGAAAAACCCATATTATGATCCGTGTATGATAACACCTTGCGCTGTCGCCCCATTGAAGAAATTCAAACATACCCACACGCACCCGTGCACACACACAGCAGACACACACACACACACTCGCATACGAGTAAACACACAAATTTACGTATATACATACCGTTTTTTTATAGACTTATATTCAGTGGGTGTAATTTGTTGGTTTTTCCTTATTAATAAAAATATAATGCTATTGCATCCTTCGTTTGTTTATTAATCCTTAAACCCAAAAAAGGGATAAGCATTTCATTTTCCATTCAAAGTGTATTTATGTTCTAGGTCTTATGTTTCCAATTTATTCCATTTGATTTTACTCGCGTCGTGCCTTCCTCCTTCGTATTTAAATAATTTCTAATGACGTGAGTATACTATACTAAAAACGGCCGAGAATTGAATATAACCTAAAAGTGATATAGGTTTATTTGATGTATGTGAAAATTAAAGAGAAAAATTCGAACAGGAAATAAACGGCAGAAAAATTCTACGTTAAATAATGCCGAAATTTTAAATATTCTAATCTTCTAAATTGAAGAATTAACAAACGGGAGGAATATTTATTTACAAATAAAATTAAGTAAGTTTGGTAATGCAAAGAAAATGACATAAAATATGAAGGTTGAAGCAAGAAATAAAATATCACCAAAGCATATTTTTCTTTTAGGAAGAACTCGGAAAAATTTTAGCAAAGGTTTTAGTAGATGTTTTAGTTCCTTAGGATATACGTAAATTTACTAAAGTAAGTTTTTATAAATATTCAAGCAACCATATTGAGTGCGAACATTTTGAATTTTTCACTTTTCGAGTAGGAGACAGAAAATTAAATATGGTGAACGAATGAATGCATACTTATAATTAAATACCAAAATATCTTACTTTTCTATTTCAAAAATAAATTCCCAATTGGTGTTAAATCATTTAACTGAAAACAGTTAACGACTTTGGAAACAGTTAACGACTTTGGAAACAGTTAACGACTTTGGAAACAGTTAACGACTTTGGAAACAGTTAACGACTTTGGATAAAAAATGCCACTAACCACAATAGAAAGAAACAATTTGACTTAATGTTGCTTTGTAAAATTTTCCTTAGACTGTACCAAATTTTAAACATTCTTTCTATGTAGGTCGACCGATGAATAATAGGCAGCATCTCCATGATTAATGTGCCGGTGCACAGAGACACTCCGATGAGATACACTCGAACACATAATTAAAATTAATGTCAGCAGTTCATAAATTAATTTATAGACACATTCTAGTGTTAGTTATGGGAAAACGAAAGTACCTTAAAAATATTGTCTTACTTAAAGAATAAGCGCAGACTTTCTAAAGTAAGTGAAGTTCTAAATTTCACTTATGCTTTAATATTTACGGATTACTCTTAATTTAATACCTTGTCACTTTCTTCATTAAGAGAAAATATCTCGTGTTTTATTGTTATTGGAAATATGGAATTCCAAGTGAAATACAGAGTTATAAAAACTAAAATATAATGAAAAGGATAAAGTGCGAGATAACCTGACGTGATGTGCTATAACAAAAATACTATCTGAGAATCTATGAGTTTCTTAATATATTTGCCTGCAGTTTACAATATTTTAAAACAAATTTTTTTTTGCTTAATGTCAAACTTAATTTTATTTTAGATTTTAATTTCGGTTAATGTGAGATAGTAAAACATGCGACAACCACATTCGATACCCTCCTAAGAATTTAAATTTTGTTCAAGAAATATTTGTATTAATAATGCATCGTAATGCTGCTTTTTTAATTTTATTAGCTGATATTTTTTATCATTTTAATAAAATTAAAACTTTCCTATTTGAAACTTTCCTTGTATGTTTTTATGGAAGTAAGTCATGTTTTAAATCCGTTTCTGAAAAAAGGGCTAAAAAGAAACATAGTACATGGAGAAAAGGACAGAACCTGAAATGAATCAATATTCTCTCTCAAAGAAATGTAAATATTGGAAAAAAAATTAATAAAACTATGATTTGTCTCACCATATCTAATAAACCGAATTGTCTTATTACACATGTGTTCCACAATAATTTCTCCACTTTCTTTTGTCCCACATTTTAAAATTTGAATAGTGCAGGACAATGTTCTATAATATTCTCCATTTTACATGCTTTAAACACGAAATTTGTGCTCTGTGAAATGGTTCAAATAGCAGTCCAATCGCTTCTGCGATACACTTGATATTACATTATCATTGTACAGATAACTTGATATACAAGTAAAAACTGAAAGATTAAAAAAGGATATTGGTCAAAGGATTGTAATGAAATTTGGCCGGAATGAACTGACTTTAATAATTTTAAACGAAAATTCTAATAAAAGGAAAAAAAAAATATTAGGATAATTTTTATTGCATCTGCTATTCACAAATAAGTATTTAGAATTTTTAAACATATTATTTTAATAAAAAATGGACGGATGCACGGATGGTATAAATTATTATAAATATGCTTCTTTTCAGAAAATTTTCAATGTTCCTTCTCGATGGAATTGGCGAAAGAGTTCTCTCCAACCTAATATATATATATATATATATATATATATATATATATATATATATATATATATATATAAATATATGTATATGTATATGTATGAATATTTTTTTTTATTTACTTATATGATTAAAATAATAATAACTTATCTGACATTAATTTATATTTTCATATTAAATATTTAATTGCGAACTTTTATTTATCACGTCTAAAACTATGGAAAAATAAGTCTATACCTGGTAAATGAACACACATATATGACGGAATTGTGAAGGTTTCTCACTACGGAAACTTTAAGTTAACGTATTGATATATATGGCGAGAAAATAAGCAGAGCTACATTATATAGTTTGTTTTATATTGCTTGATTCTTAATGCTAAAAGTTTTCAATAAATACTGCTAGCATTGTTCGTTAAAATAACGATGAAACATAAAGTTGAAAGCGCTACTAAAATAAATTAAGTCGTTTACTAATACGTGACACGTTCACGAATACTTGAACTGGTAACGAAAAATTGGTAAAAATGCAGGTTAAACTCAATGAGATTTTGATAATTTTCTTGACATGACATGAAAGAATATATGACAAGAAAGACAATTTTTAAAAAAAATTGGCCATATGATTATTTACTGCAAGGAAAGGATTTAAAAAAAAATTAATCTCGAGAAAGGTTTTCAAATTTACTTGTTTCAAAAATTTCGTTTAAAATTTTATAATCTATTTATAATAAGGCATTACAGAGTCGACTTTCACAAAAGTATAAACGTGAGTTTTGCAATTAAACGAGGTAAAATTAAAAATTTGTAATAACCTGAATCCATTACAATTTTTCACGTCAGCTATTAAACATTTAGACCAATATAAAATCTATAATAGCATCCTTAAATATACTATTCGTATGTCTTCAATTTAAGGTACCTTTCAAATTACTAACTCTCACAACCCGGCCATAAAAAGTATTATACCGGCCCGGCACGGCCTTGTACGGCCCGGCTTATGATCCCGAGCTAGACCGGGCCAAGCCGCCCTGGTCCGGACCACGCCGTGCTGGGCCACGTCGACAATTTTATAGAATAAGTAATTACACATATTAATAACAGTATCAAATTTAATATCCGTGGAAAAATCCAGCTGTCGCCGGAATTTTCCTGCAATTTGACCTTTATTATGTCTATGTCCAGGGATATCCCTGAACTATATAGTGTTCGGATATTATGTGGAAATAAATTTTACTATATTATGTGGAACTAATTTTTTACGGATATTCGTAATATATATCGGATATAATCAATAAATTTTACGGATATTATGTAGAACTCATTTTTATATTACATGAAATTATTTTAGAAACGTAAAAATTGCTACTTATAAAATAAAATAAAACCATCGTCCTTATAATTTTCACAAGTTTTAAAACCGTACGACACGTTGATGGAAGTTTAATTATTGTGTCATAAATTTAAAAAAAATCTTATTTTCCTAATTTAAACTTTTAACATTTTCGTGAGTAGAATAAATTTATTCGCTCTTATATATCTCTCCAAGAAATGGTCACTAATAATAGTAAAATGAATTTAGTACCAAACCATATAGTATAACAAAACTACTCATTAATCACAATCTCACATCCTCTCATAAGTGACTACTTTATAATACCACTTACGTTGAAGATCCGACAAGAGTTGTGAATGACGTAATTGATCGATGACGTTGTTCAGTTAAATTGAAACTAGATAACAGCCCGTCATCATTAATTACTCGCTATATATGAAGCACCATTTGGTCCTAACGTTATTATCTTCTAAAAATCGGAGATATAAGTTTTTTAAGTGATAAAGACACAAAAATTTTATTTGATAAAAGGGTTTATCAGTAGCTGCTCATTCCTTTACTTAGTTTTATGATTTTGGAAGTATGTATTTCTCTATGAATAATTGTTTAACAAAACTATTAAATTAGCTTAAAAATAATATATGAAATTAGATATTTTCAATATTTGCAAATAATTCCGGTCGTAAATGAAATTTACATATATTGAAACGTAGCAACCATTATTTTTATTAAAATTACTGAAGGCTTTTGCTGTACCAAAAATTTGACAATGAAAAAAATATTGAAAAAATAAGAACACTACATATATTTTTAAATTGTATCTTATTTGAATTCATAGAGCCTAAGCAATATATTAGATTAAACTTACATATTCACGAAAATTGAGTGTGCGGTTCATGAGTTACGCCTTTTTATTTTAATAATACTAAAAATCAGGACATGTGAAGAAATTATCAAAATTAAAAATATCAATAATAAATTAAATTGGTTATTCACTGTTAAGGAGATCTATTACCAACCATTAGACTTCATCATGTTTTTCATGTGTAGTTAACGAAAAAAAATGTGTGCCGAGTTTCAATACTCATTTTTTATTTCTAATTATGGAATTTATGAAATTTGTAATATTTATTTGATATCGATGATCAGAGCTTAATTTAAATATTTAAAAGATATATGATTAAATCATGTAAAAGGCAAGCAATGTAATTAGTGGTCACATAAGTGTTCATTAAGAGAAAGCAGAAAGGGAAAGGGAAGAGAGGACACTATTTGTAAATTAATTGTAAATGTAGATAGGGATAAAAAAAAGTTTTGAGGTAAATAAACAATTTGTGTAGAAAGACTAAATGAATGTCGATAATCCCTTTTTACCAATACGCGTTTTCTAATACATTTTAAGCCCTTATATAAAAAAACTAGCGTGACCCGTGCAAAGTCTTCGCATTATAAATTATTCAACTCAATTTAATAAATCAAAATTGATTGCAGGTATTCAATTCATTTCTAATTTTGCACACTGCTTATTACGTTTTTATTCCATTATGAAGCTCAGATGACAGATCAAACAAATATTTTACTAAAATTGACATATAGAGGCGCAAGTATCAAAAGCATTGAGCTAAAGCGCCACTTTATTTATACGTGAGTGGATTTGAAATTAAACAAAAATTTTACCGACCTTCAATCATATTAACGTTGAGCCGTTAGATGGCAGCATTGCTGTTTTGTGTATATAATTTTAATAATTAATTAATTTGCAAAAACAAGAGCAATAATAAATTGTTTAGTTGTGGATGCCGGTAGAGCAAGCAATTATCTATAAAATGATATATAATTTATGTGGATTAGTTGTGAGGTTTTTTCTAAAAAGGGAGAGTAACATCTTCACCTTAGCGTATTAATATATATGATGATACGATTACGATTCATTCCGTTTAAAACAAGAATTCGTTTATGTAAAACATTTTTTTTATTATGGAGCAACGTTCTGTTTGAAACTTGTGGAAAAAATACTAAGCAAATAAGAAGTATTCAAAATGTATTTGTTCATCAATCGGCCTCACGTAATATTACATATATTTTAAACAATCCATTCAGATCTCTGATGTTGTTTTCGTGTTCGCTGAAATTCTGGAAAAATAATAATTCTCCTAATTTCACTGACCCAATTTTCTCATTGGTTCCATTCTCTTTACGCCTCCTAAATTTTTTCTTCTTCTTTCGATTTGGCAAATTTACTTGAAATATTTATCATTATTTTTGTCATAAAACCGTCGTGGGTTAAATTTTTTTTCACTTTGTGTCGTTTTAATACCGAAATATTATGCACCTAAGTAATATCTAACTTTCCTTAACTATGATTGAAAAACGTAATTCTTATGTATAATATTTTGTATTCAAGAAGTGACAAATATATAAATTTAATTTGTGAATAAAATTTCCCATTTCCTAAAATTGGTTAAATTCACAGTACTTAAATGTTTCCACAATTGTACTTATGATTTAGAAAACAACTCATATTAAATTTCTTTATTTTTCAACGTAAAAATTTAATTATTTTAATGATTGATAATACTTTGATGGGAACGAAATATTGTAATCATATTAAAAAATTATAAATACTTTGTGGAATATTACGATATATGTGAAATGTCTATAAAGTCACCAATGCTGCAGCATTCTGAAATAATTTTGTTAAACGACGCGATATAAGAACCAGAATATTTGTTTTTAAAAACAATATAATGAAATAAATAATATCGCTAGAAAATCATACCGTGAGAAATAAACCTATGAAACCATAAAATATATAAATGGTTAATATCTAATTCTTTTATTAGGTATCCCTAAAAACTGTCTTAACCCTACATTACATACAGAGCCGTATGTGATACAACCAATATAATTACGTACAGATATCGTTTAAGGATACGTAGCGACACCTGTCGATTGTGGATAAATCTTTACCGACTTAGCAACTATACCGTATCATAAAATTTCACTAGATAGGCTTATCTATCGAATGACACAGTGTATCATCCGAAATTCAAGTAGTTGGTGAGAACTTATTGTTCACATAAATTAAAATTAGTAAAAAAATAGTTTTTTAAATATTTGAGAGTGGAAATAAATATGTTTATATTGGAAATAGTGCATATTACGCAAAAGTAAGTTATTTTTTAGATATAATTATGTTTATATACTTAAATATCGATTAATTAAAAACACTCATTATTGAATTAGATATTCCATTGCAATATTTTTTGTGATGATCTACATAGCCACACAATAAATGCAAAGATTCCCTTCACCATTACCCCTTATGAATTAAAAAAAAATTTAGGTACATGTTTGCTCATAAGTATTGCTCCATTACCAAATATTCCGATGTACTGAGCATGCGAGTTAGGAAAGGGAGAACTTAACCTTGAACAGTTTCGAAAAAAATCGCCAGTTCTTACATTTCAAAGACAACTCATTACAAGTATTTGCAGGTAGTCTAGGAAATGACCACGTAAACAAAATTATACCAATATTAGAAACACTCAGAAAGTAATTCCAAAATAAACCTAAGAGGGAGGCACTATCCGTCAGATGTGTGCAACGAAGGCCACAAATTTCCTTCGCCAGTATCTTACTAATAAACTACACAAATGAGATTATAAACTTCTTGTGCTGTGCGATGATCGGTGGTGGGCGTACGACTTTGAGATATACTCTGGAATGGAGAACAACCCTGAGCTGATAGAATCTAATGAACCTAATTTGGGGCAAATGGAGATATAGTAGCAAGAACTATTTGCTGTCGCTGGGTCAGTCAATAAAAGTCGCCTTGGCAAAGATTTTAAAATCCCATCCCTGAAATATATGAAGAGTAGTAAAACAGAAAGGGACTATTTAGAGGAATAGGTGGCTAATGTACATGGATCAGAAGTTAGTACAGTTATGTGATACGACAATAAATCACTCGTTTTGTCATCTTTAAACGGTTTTGCAGGAAATATTGTTAAAAGGATGCATCGTTAACCGTTTATTTTAAAAAGTTAAACGGAAGTAGATTGTCCAAAAATTGTCCAAATATACAATCAACATATGGGAGGGACAAAATAAATATGAGGACCAAAAAATGGTACAAACGCCTGTTTTATCACTTCCTTGACGTCATAGTCATAAATTCGTGGATGTTATATAGAAAAGTCGGGGAACAGGAGAAAGTACCCACACCGACAAACCTAAAGGATTTAAAATTAGAAATTGTTAACAGTCTCTGCCAGTATGGTCCATTTCTATAAAAAAAAGGACGACCGTCATCTGTAACAGATAATTTAATTGAGACGAAGAAAAGAAGGTCTAATGTAGCAATCCTTCCTCCTCGAGATGTGACGCCTGATGGATTGCAAGTATCTTCAATGTAAAAAAAACTTTGTATCCTGAGAAAAGTGTCGTGTTGAGTTATACTTGAATAAAAATACGAAATGTTTTTACGAATTTCACCATTAGAAAGAAATTTATATGTCTATTTTGAATGTAAAACGCAAATATTATATTTTGTCGAGTATTTCCATTTAAGAGCTATACTTGTGTAGTTGCATAGAGTGCCATATATGAAAGAGAAAAAAAAGAATTGAAATGTCCACTTACTCACTAGACTTTTATTATTTTTATTATTTCTTTAGATATGCAAATAAAGTCACATATATTGTTTGTGACTGAAATAAAAAATCATGTATTGTAGGGTTAACTTAGCTTAAATAAATTATATTGAATTACGTTTTAGATATAATAAAATATAAGTATAAAACTGTCTTTATTTCTTTTTTTGTCAAATTTTCTCCAAAAAATGAAAGCTTTTTCAGGCAACGGTGAAAACTTTAACCATATTATCATGTAAGCAATCTCAGGAAGGGAAGCCCGTCAAGTGATGGCGCATTTAAAGCATACGTTAAATTTGTAATGAAATACGCACTTGTTTGTAACGCGGGGATAAATACGATTGCTTTTAAGTAGTTATATGAGATTAAATGTAAGTGCTCCTGCAATACTCATGTGGGAAATATATTGAGGTTACATGGTACTGTGAGTGAAATTAAGAGTAACATTTTCTAAATTACTTCTATTGTTTGTTCGAATGGGAAAATTTGTGAAAATCGTATATTTGAAATATGTCTATATAGATGAAGTTACTACGGATGATAAAGTTTAAAGAGAGTATATTAATAAAGTGTCTGGCTTTATGAATCCTTGATAACTATAATGTACTAATATGTTTTTTTGTGAAACAGAAATATCCTTAAACCGATCTTAATGTCAATGTTCCACATAGCTCCTCTCTATTACATTTATTTTTATCAAATTTTCACGAAAAACCTGGCTTAAATAAATTTAATGTCTATGCTCTCATAAATACAGTGCATATTTACATATTACAGCCGTTGTATTTATCCATATACGTAAAAAGAACAAAGGTTTTTTGTAAACCAAAATAGAATCAATGGAAGTAAGATATATTGCAAGAGTTACCTTTATCACTGAGCTTTCCCTGGAAGGGAGACTTTCATCTAAAGAATATACTTAACCTGGTAATCGTTCCATATAAATGGAATCTAATTCCATCAAAAGGCGTACTTTGCCATTTGTTTCCGTAAATATCAATTACATTCGCGAATGGACATTTCTTTTACTCATGTTCTATAGTGAGCTCTGTACACAACTTGGTTATCTTAGCCCCAAGAGGTAAGGCCACAAACAAGATTTATAAAAAGCTGCTGGTGTAAATACAATTATATTTTCGGTGTGTTTTTCCATCTTATTATATTACTTTACGATATTAGTAAGAATTCAGAATAATTTAAATGAAGTCACTGATAAAAACTAAAATAGTGGTATGAGAATGATAAAAAAATCTTAAAAAATTTTTAAAAAAGTCTCAAAAGCTTTGTTTTCAAGTACAGATAATAAAAAAAAATAACTCAAATACATATTAAGAATGAACTTTTCTACGTTATGAGTTTCGCTTAGATTATGATAATTGACTTCAAAATATAACTTCGATGAACTGAAGCCAATAATCATTTATCGTTTGTAGCTTTTTAGAAGGAATATTTGGAGAAGGCGGAGATTTGATGTCTATAAATGGATCGAGTAGCCAACAAAGAAAACAGCAAACGGGATTGAGAGTATATCTTGTATGATAATATTTTACTGTACATCCTAAGTTATACTCATTAAAAATTGTAATTGTTCTGCTGCGCTCTGCCAGTACATCCAGCTTTTTCTTCTGATATTGCATTATCTGATTATCACTCGATCATATCTCGACATAATATTTTACCGTGTAAATAAAAGTCAAAATATGAAAAATCTCTAAAAAGATTTTTTTAATTTCAAAAATATTCCCTCTGTTCTTTCAATATTTCTTCTGCTGCTTTGGGCTCAAAAAGAGCCCTTATAATTTGTGAAGAAGAGCGTGGTGATAGGCAAATAATGGACAACTAAGCGAGATCATCATACTTTTGTCCGATCGTTCGGAATGTGCGGTTTTTTAAAGGTGGTGTAAATATTATAAAATGTATATATATATATATATATATATATATATATATATATATATACATCAACTGAGACTATATAGATTCAAGTAGGTACTATATTACATTTTATATAACATATGACCCACTCTTAATGATAGGATGGACACAACGACACATCGTTTATTAAAATGACTCCAGTGGTTTGCTTCCCATGTTTAAACATCTATAAACCGACATACGCAGTCTGTTAAATAATAACACTTTTTTTCCACCTTACTTAATAAAATAGATACAAATTTTATAGTATATTCTGAACTAAAATCTATATCAAGAGGTCTATAGACATGCAAAACGAATAATTTATATAGGGTAATCTGGGGGTCAGTATTAATTATGCAAACTATCAAAAGGGTGGATGTCACAGCCGTTAATTTAAAGAAACTTGTAAACGAAGCTCTGTTAACTATAATAAATGTAATACCTTTCTAAACTCCTCGAACGTCCCTGTCATATATATGTCGCAGCTACCGCTCTCCACGCCTATCATAAATGAAATGTAAATAATTAGGTTAGAATGAAATAAACATGAAGACATCCTCATATATCGTAAGAAAGGGAATGAAATAACTCATCTAGCGTTAATACAGTAATTTATGGCGTATTTTTGGCTCTATGATTTTTTTATAACTGTACGTGACTGCATCTTTTTTAAAAATATTTTGTTTGTGATTATAGATCAAATATATCTGAATATCTGTTACCTGATGCGTAGTTATTATTGTTTTGATATATGTTTGGTATTTATTAGTGAATTTTTGATATAAATAATTTGTTTTTAAAATTGATAAAAAATATAATGACGATGGCGCAGAATTGTCACTTTAATTTAGAAAAAAATTATTCATTTTTATTAATTGTGCATATTAGAATACTTACCTATTATTTATGATAGTAATTTTATTTACTTTTTGTATATTCATTTGATCTATGAAAAATGTTGCGGTCCTTCTCAACGGAATTTTACCAGTTTTAAGTTTGTTATTTTGTTTCTTTTCTTTTATGCAATGAATGAGTTATTTCTATTATTATTCAAAACATCATTTAGGGCTAGTTTGGAGCGGTATATATTATTTTTGGCATATTTCCACGTATAAATGAGCAAAATGCGTAATTTGAAATTCTACCCATTCAGGTTTTTTTGAGCTATAGGATTTAAAAGTTTTTAAAGTACTTCAACAATGTTATGACATAATTCTCTGTTATCTCTAATTAAATAAAAAAATCATTATTTTTATGAAAATCGCTTTTTAGTTATGGGTTTGGTTACAACAGCCTTTTCATTACTACCATACTATCAGCAAAGTGCCTATGAAAGTTTTTTCTCTAGTAGGAATATCAGTGGTATACAATAGATAGAGAACAGGTCCGTCCTTACGGTACACTTACCCAGGCAGGATAGAAACCTAAATACGCTTCCTCATGCGACACTTTGAACCATCTATCAGACAGATAGGACCTTAGTAATTAACAATACCTTGCCATAGCAATTTGCTCATTTTATGAACGAGACCTTCGTGCCATACTCTATCAAAAGCCTGTGATACATTTAGGTTTTAGCGAAATAATACAATGTAATGTCAAATATATTGTACTTATCCAGAACTATTTTATATTTCAAAGTTTAATTTATATATATATAATTAATAATGTGTATCACTGACTCAAGATAATACAATTAGGAAATAAAATGTTTGTAAATAAAATTATGTTGTACATACCAATCAGATAAACCTTGATATAATTTCCTATCTGTTACCCTCTCCTTTTTTCTAAATATTTTTTTAAGTCGAACAAATAAAAAGATTATAATGTAATACAATGTGTCTGTATAATTTGAAAATGTTGAAAAAATATAAATGTGGATAAATTTATTAAGCCATGCTAAACAAATAATTTTCTTCTTATTAAACTTTAATTCAATTGAAAGGAGTCTATTGTCTGAAGAAAAATTCTCCTCCAGACTGCTGAAAACTTGCAGAAAAATAAACAATTTAAGGAAAAAAGTGATTGCAGAGAGCGAAATATACGCGACTTATGTTATTTTTGTACACTTCCTAGAAATGAACGCACGTTTACTCCAAACTAATTTTTCGCTCAATAAATTTTAAAAACGGTAAAGAATTTTCTTTTCATTTGACCTAAAATTCTTGTGCACATAGAATATGAATGGATTATTATTTTGAGCGTGATGTACGATGAATACAATTTGTGAGCGAAGCGATTAGGAGAGGAACGCTCTGACGCTTTATTTTATTTGTTTTATATTCAAAGTCAGTAAAAAGAAAGAAAATATTTTACTTAATATCTTTTGGAAATGAAAGAAATAAATATTTATGTTTTTATTTGCAGCGTTAGGTCTCTAACCTTATGAGTTAATATCATTGAAATAAATGAAAGTAGAAATAGGAACTGTAAGTTCTAGTTCGATTTGACATCTCCACCTTTTTAATTTCTCCCTACTAATGACTAAAAAATTGTATTAATTTAATTTAAAAATATATATATTTCAATTTGGAACGTTTTATCAAAGATGAAATTTACAATTTTGAAAATCAATTTGAGACGTACAGATCAAAATTATCTTTAATGTATGTTTAATAAAGACATGGTATACTTTTGTTTCATGAAATGTTAATCATTTGGTTATTAAATTAGACCACGCATACTTTTAATTTGTTACAGTATTGAAACATATTAAACTGCATCAATATCAAAAGTTGACACTCAAAAATAATTATAGAAATTATTCCCAGGATCAATCTTTGTGTTCCATTATTTTAAATTAATCGAACATTAAAATTGATCCAGGGAATAATTTCTATAATTATTTTTGGGTATTAACTATTGATATTGATGCAGTTTAATATGCTTCCATACTGTACCAAATTAAAAGTTTATACGTCAAGCTTATTTCTACGAATGAACGTAACAGGAGCATAGACGGGCAACTAAATGATCTTATAGGAACTGTAATTATTTTTGAATATTAGCTATTGATATTGGTGCAGATAACATACTTTATTATTGTACGAAATTTAAAGTTTATACGTCATGCCTATTTCTGATAAAAATGACCGTGATTAGCGCGCAAATCGACACGTCAACGATCTTTTAACAGCATATAATTATTTTTGAGTGTTAGCTTTTCACATTGATGCGGTATAATGTGTTTTATTACTGTAGCAAATCTAAAGTTTACACGTCCAGCTCGTTCCTGAGAAAAATGTAAGGTTTTTAATTATCTCATAGGAGGTATTCTTTCCTTTTGAGGCACGGAATTTAAGGGTTCTGTGCCTCTTAGACGTTAAAAAAGAATATATAAAACATTTCAAGATATCAAAGTTATGGTGTTTTTTGTATTTTCCCTTCAATATAAGGGTATGGAAAACAATACACGAAAACACATTTGTTTCATTCTCTTACTCGTGGTATTAAAGAGACCTTATTTTCTTTCATTTTGAGAAAATCGCTTATACGTATTAACTTATCTATTTAAGAAAAATGAGAAATGAAGTTGGAAAAGTGATGAAATATTTATGAGTATTGCAATATTAAGTTGTGTAATTTTGATAGTCAGATGGTTAATACACTTACGTTAATCTGGTTCGATGCTTTAAAAGTCGACAAAATACAGTAAATAATAATTTGAAGATAATCCCTTAATAAAACTTGTCACAAGTACAGTATACAGACTGAATTACATAATTATAAATTAATAAGTAACTGTGTTGAGCTCCCTAACATTCTCTGAGTCTCCCAACGCAATTTGATATTGCTTGAATTGAATACGTGTATGCTTTAAATCATATTCCTACTGCATAAATAATCTTAAGTAATCTCTATTCTTATATATTCAAGATGTATAATACTTAGGTCTCGGTAAGAAACAGGTCGTTTCAGTTACTGGCAAGGGTACGTGTTCTGAAAAAGTATTCTTGTTACGTTTCTCAACATTGTTAACGTACACGCTTGTCCTTTTTGTTTTTCTCCGACGTAATTCTGAGTCACTAATAGAATATTCTACGTGATATACTTCTACTAATGCTTCGGAGGTGAGAAGCTCAGTCGGCGTAATGGCACAGATAAATAATATGAACGAAACGAAGTCTGGAGCTTTTCAAACCAGATAGGCATAAGCTTAAGATATTCTTAGTGATATGTTTTTTTTCCTTTAGAATAAGGTGCCAATGATATGAACGAAAATTTATCTGGTCTTACATTATGAGTAATTACCCATTTTACGAAAGTGAAAGCCATGTCGCATTTATACCATAAACTAAAAATGGAAAATACTAAAAATGGAAAATTTTAAGTTTTTAGGTTTCTTCCCCTAATTTTATTCTCTCAAATCTAAAATGAAAATAATTATCAAAAAAATGGATGAGCGATTTAATTATCCAACAATATTTTTTCTTTAAATTTCATCTTAAATAAATCTAGGACAAACGAACTGTAGTAAAATTTTGTTTGCTTTTTTTGTGAATTGGCAAATTTATACTGGTTTTGAACAGTGTAATTCATTTTTATTATCTCAAGAACTTTTTAGCATCAAATAATTTAACTTTAAAAAAATATTTTCCCATTCGTAAATGACAAAAATATACTGTATATACACATATTTGCTTGATTGTGGTATTTTGAATTATAGCTTATGGAATTTGGCAAATATAACTTAATTTTTGACATTAAATCATGCAACATTTGCAAGTCAGTGATGAATGGAAAGGCAGCCCCTGAGATTAAAAAAACGGTTGGTACTGGCAATGAGTCGATGAGTCCAGCTAATGCTTACTGAAATTACCAAATGAATTTCATTAGGGTAATGACCCATTCAGGCATATATGTGAACGCTTAAGCTAGCAAATATAAGTTCAATTACTAAAAGCGACATTAACAAATCGATTTACAGAAACTGACTATACAAATATTATATATGACTATATATATATATAACTATATGCTATATATATACTATAGACTATATATATGACTATACAAATGTTCAGAACATAAACGTTCGCAAAGTGTTTGTTTTTTAAAACATTATTCAATAAATACGAGATAATAAAATGAAAAATAGGACAAGGAAAAATGTATTTTAAAATAAAAATTGTTAAATATATTTCATATATTTGTGAGGGTAGTGAAAGCAGTTTTCACATATTTTCATATATTATAATCATCGAAAACAAACTCTGGAACTAATCTGGAATTTAAGTAAAGAGAAAGAAAATCGTTTTCTAAAAATAGTTATCCGCGTGTATATAAATATAAAAAATCCATGGACTCACAGACAGCATCTAAGATATAGAACACTCATCACACGAGATCAACTCCAAATTGATTCTTCAAGTTTAAGGTTTAATATACTTACCTATATAACCTTTACAATACTGAGTTTCTAATTCAAATGATTTATAACATAATAAACGAATACCGAAAAGCAACCAGAGAATTTATGTAAATTACTTCCGTTTCCCGCACAAATAATATTTCATGCTGTGGATATTACGATTAATTATAATTTAGTGTTCGGGTGTATCTCGTTCGAGCGACTCCATGAGCCGACTCATTAATCATGGAGGCGCGACTAAATCAATCATTGATGAACCTACAGAGAACGGAAGTTAAACATTTCTCAGAGAATAAAGAAAATTTTACAAACACTCTAAAACATATTGTTTCCGTTGACGGTGGTTAATGAATTTTTTTACCAAAGCAGTTATTCGACTGTTCTTTTATTAATGTACTTAACTCTAATTAGGAATTATTTTAGCAAATAATTAAAAAAAAAATTTTTCGGAGGTATTTTTGAAAAAACAAAATTACAGGTTTTCAGTTAAGTGGACGCTTGTTAGTTCACCACACCCAATTTGATATCTCTGGTGCGATTATAAAAAAATCAAAATTTTTAAAATGTAAAAGGTTGTTTAGCATTCTTGTAACACATTAAAGAACTTTATAGGATTTATACAATGAATTTAGTCTTAGTTAACTTAAAAAAATCAATCCTTCTCAAAGCATTATTAAAATTTTGCCGAGTTTCTTTATGGAAGAATATTATGATTTGGAAACTTTTTATTTCATGTTTTATTTTTTTACATTTTATGTCGTTTAATATATAAATGAATAATATTCGGCATAATTTTGCGAATATATTTAATATTAAACGTTCCTCCCGTTTGTTAATCCTTTCATTCAAAAGAAATAGCTCGCACATTTAAAATTACGTTATTTGTTATCAACGTTAATTTTTTTTTAAATTTCAAATTTTATGAATAAACTGGCTCTGTTTTAATTATAGCTAAAATTCAAATTTTATTCTTTTTGTAAATACCCGTATCTATGGAATTTATTTAGATATTAAAGAGAAAGGCAATAACTTATTACGAAGACTTCTGAACAGAAATAACTAATCATGAAAAGCTAAATGTATATCCGTATGTATGTATGTACGTATGTATATGATGTATTTATTTTATTATGGGTGTATTTGTTATCATGTATAAAAAACTTCTTCAAAAGCGCAACATCCCGGGGTGGTTAGGCATCTTCAAAAAGTTGTCTGTAGAATTGTCCATTTTTAGCAGTTGTCCTCTCGTTCCTGGTCCTTTACAATACTTGAATAAAAAAAACAATACTTGAATCGTATTATTGGTCTTCTCCTTGCCCTAATATCCATAGGTTTTATCTAAACAAGCTTCTCCATTTCCTCCATCATAATTATGTACCCCACCCATATACGCATACTTATATACCAAGGAGAGGTTTAAATAACCTTTATACGTATAATTGTTATTCAAGGTTTTAAGTGTGCGTAACCTTGGAAAGATACAATAATCTTGAGTACGAGCAATATATTTGACGATAGCTTTAAGTTGTTTAGCACAAACATACATGCCAATTCCGTTTCGTATTAATTTTTTTTATATATTATTATCGCTCAGTGAAGATTAATTGACAATATGCCAATATCAAAAAAGCCATAATAATCCTTCGAAGAGATGGATGGGTAAAATGCTATTCTAATGTACTTCTTATATTACTTTAATAAGAAAACTATAGCATTTTCATCTAATGACAGAGGCGATGACGTCGACTTACGTTATTCCATTGGACGATGAATTTTCAATTTGTAAATTATGGCATTTTGAATTCATTTCTCAATTTTTGTTATCAAATTTTAATTTATAATATATTTTCCGAATTTCATTAACTTTTGTATTAACATTCTAATAATTTGCATACATTTAACAAACGCTTACAATATTATCTCATTCATTGTCAATCTTCACAATTATAATTTCACATTAATTCCATTATTCTTCAGGTTCATTTCATTAAACTTGACTAGAATAAATTATGATTATTTGCTTCACAAGCGTTTCATATTTATGGCTTCAAGTAAACTAAAGTAAGTGGAAAACTTTTGTCTTGTTAGCACCAGTCATTCAAAATTATTTTAAGTTAAAGGAAAAACAAAAATATTCATAGAAATTAATTTTTTTTAACTTAGTACTTTTAAAATTAAATTAAATGTGAATGTTACAGAAAGCCTCCCTGTAAAGAGAAAATTGTTCATATAAACACATCTTTGCTAATAGCCTACCAGAAGGTCGTGGTAAAGAACTTAAAGAAAGTAGAAATAATATTACATCACGCAGTTCCATTTAATTGTGTTTAACAGAATTTTCGAGGTGTATTAAATAATTTTTATATTATTCATGTCTAATATACGAAATTATCAATGACACACGTGTTAATAATTAATTTATTTCATGACTTAATAATACTTGTTTAATAACATAAATTCCAACACGTATGACATACTCGCGGGGCCATCTGCACATACCACAGTATTTATCCGATAAATTCGTAGTTCTCTTGGAATTTTATTTGCGGGGTGAATTAAATAATTTTTAAATTATTCATGTCCAATGTATGAAAATATTAATGACACACGTGTTAATAATTACTTTATTCCATGACTTAATAATACTTGTTTCATAACATAAATTCCAACACGTATGACATACTCGCGGGGCCATCTGCACATACCACAGTATTTATCCGATAAATTCGTAGTCCTCTTAGAATTTTATTTGCGTGGTGAATTAAATAATTTTTAAATTTTTCATGTTTAATGTATGAAAATATCAATGACACACGTGTTAATAATTAATTTATTTCGTGACTTAATAATAGTTGTTTAATAACATAAATTCCAACACGTATGACATACTCGCGGGGCCATCTGCACATACCATAGTATTTATCCGATAAATTCGTAGTTCTCTTAGAATTTTATTTGCGGGGTGAATTAAATAATTTTTAAATTATTCATGTCTAATGTATGAAAATATCAATGACACACGTGTTAATAATTAATTTATTTCATGGCTTAATAATACTTGTTTAATAACATAAATTCCAACACGTATGACATAGTCGTGGGGCCATCTGCACGTACTACGGTATTTATTCAATAAATTTGTAATGATCTCAGAATTTAATTTGCGAGGTGAATCATAGAATTTTTAAATTATTCATGTCTAATATACGAAAATATCAATGACAGATGTGTTAATAATTAATTTATTTCATGACTTAATAATACTTGCTTCATAACGTAAATTTCAACACGTATGACTTACTCGTGGCGCTATATGCACGTGCCCCGGTATTCATTCCATAAATTTGTAATTTTCTTACAATTTTATTGGCCAAATTTTGAGGATGTTGAAAAGAGAAAAGAGGGATCTGCTTGATTAATACTAATTAACCGCTCGTGGAAAGAATAAAAATTCGAGCAAACCCTAAATCTACTTAACCTTAATTCTATTACATAATTATCGAATAGAGCTGACAGCTTATATAACTAGTCTCTGTAGTTCCATTATCTATGAAATAGCACTAGCGATAGGATAATCTAAATGAGAAACGTGTCAAGTTGTTAGTGTCTACTTGGAACTTTATAAGTTTTAACCATTTGACCTTTGTTTACTAACTAAGAGTTAAGCTTTGCTAATAGCCCACCTGAAGATGTTGTAATACAAGGAAACCTGGATTGTGGGAAAGAACTTAAAGAAATTAGAAATAATACCAAATAACGTAGTTCCATTTAATTGTGAATAATGAATTTCTGCAAAATTAACTCCAAATATATTCAATACTATTTTATTTAATAATTTCTGTATGACTCGTCCATATTCTCCGCCCCATTTGTTGTTGCACGTTTCTTTGCATTTACCTAAACTAAATTATTTACTTTCGTTTTATACCGTATGATAAATAATGATTTTCTGAAATAATTAATATATTTAAATTAATTTAATTACCTTTATTTAAAAAAAAATTGCTCGCAAAATATACATTTTACAAGCAAACAGAAGCTAATTTCTTAGAAATAACGTTTGTTTATACAGTAATATTTACTTATTTCTATCAAAGTGACATGATAATGAGATTTTATAACGAGGATGAATTATAAGGTATACGCAAGAAAAATGTTAAATATGGGCCACGAAAGGATTCCTTCCAACAATAACTTTTGGAAGGACTAAACTGTCAAAATAAAGGTGTCGGAGTATTTCCAATATCAACATTTTATATAAATATATATATATATATATATATATATATATATATATATATATATTAATATATAAAGCGGAAAACATTCTTGTTTATTTATTCATTCGCGCTAATGTCTACAAATGTGTTTCCTTCGAAGAAGAATATAGGCTATGTATCGTTATAAAATAATTGTTCCAAAATTTGAGATCATTCTGAAACAGTGCATGATAAAGCAATTCCAGCTTATTTGTTGACTAAACATCTTGGGTATTCCCGCCGTAAACCCCCGACCCCAGCGGTTGATGTCATTTGACGAACTGAACAGAGGCTTTACTAACCGCGGCGAAGCGAGGTACTATGCCGCACGGCTCACTCGGACCGTTAAGTTTCGATGCAACGGACGTGTCCAGCAAATACTTCTGAATACGATAAATTTCTGACTCTAGACTTATTATTACTACGATTTGGTCATTTTCATTGAATATTTTATACTTCGACTCCCTGATTACTCCGACTTATATTATTTCCGATAATTTTGTCCAGTGATATTTATTTTCAAAGTGCTTTTGTTTAAGCAATAAGCACAAATTGTGACAAATTTTCCTTCTATCGTGCAAACTCTTACACAAACTTTCCCTTATCACCATCGAGGGTTTCATTTGACGATTTACTCCAGGCGTACTAAATATAAGAGCACCTATTTGTACCTTCACATTCTACTTAAGGGCACCTGTATATGTTTGCGTCATGTACACATGTGTGTTCCATTTCAACGTTAAGGTGTAATTTAAATTCGCGGGCGCTTGGATGCTCTCATTTCCTGAGATAGTTCCCGCTATATTAAAGGAAGAGCTTAGACGTTTCATATGAAAAAGCTTTCGCTTACCCGGGAGCATTTGCTTTGTGTATATTGAATTGTAGGAAATAAAATATTGATAAAAAAACTATTGATCGTTGAAATGTAGGCTGCGTGTTTTGCTACTTCCGTTTATTTATTTTCTATTGATATTTTGTATCAATAATTGATGGAATATCTATACTAAAGGCACGATATATATTCAAGATTTTGAAAAAAGCTAATTTTTTCAGGAAATTTTTTTTTGGTATTTGGTATTATAATTGAAAAGTAAAATAGAAAAATTGCTTGAAATCAATTATCTACTGTTGTGAGTTGTATGTTGTAACAGTGATGAGAAAAGCACTGATTCCCACTGAACTTATATCAAAATACATTTTATTAAGTTTTAATAAATTTTAACTAAAATTTGTTACCGAAATATTTACACGAATTGAAAAAAATGGTGAACTAATAACAAAGAAAACAGTAAGCGTAATGTAAAAGTATGAAGCAAAATGAGTTAGAGAAAATAAAATTAAATTAGGGAGAACAAATGGACTGTTTTTGAAACATTTGTCTCTCTGCTTGTTTGTATGCACATGGCGGAAAATTCTACTAAAAAAGTTTTAATAATATTTTTAACATTTTATATTTTTAGCTTCTTATAATAAAATTTAATACATATCATCATGACAGGAGGTCAGAAATTTAAAAAATATAATATCTTTTTTATCAGTTTCTACACTCACATCATGAAATGCTATTTGGTAAAAAATTACTAAATAGCCTTTTATGATGTGAGTGTATTTATAACTTTAATTAATTTTTCTGTCATATTACTTTATGTCTAGAAAAAAAACAAATATATTTTTATTAATTTTATCATAGCACCATGTTTAAAAATTTAAAAAGAATGTCACCTTTCTGGGCTATCACGATGTAGCTAAACATTTACTACCGTCGCTAATAAATGGTTAAATGTAAAAATTCACGCAAGCTGAATTCTGAGAAAAAAGCTGGAATTTCTACAAAATAACATACGTTCGTAGTGAAATTAAAAGCCTTTAAATAACTACTAACGTTTTATAAACTACCATCCGGAATCAAATTTTACAACAGATGGCGCATCCGTCCTCGGTTAAACGCTGTCGGTGATGAAGTTGTAATGAAAATGGCAGCATAGTATGAATTATTTGAAGCAATATTTTTAACTTGCTATATTTTTCCAGTATCTTATTTTATTCAGATTAAATAACAATTATTATTACCAACTAATGTTTATATATCGAATTAGATTTGCTCTGCGATAAACGATTTTTCGCATGTACTTTTTTTGTTAGTGATTATTTAATTATTTGTATAAAAATTGCATTAAAATGAAACAAAATAAAAATAATATGATAATGGATACGTATTAACGCGCTGTATTACCGTTAAAAAATTACCTGCATTTTATTCACACCTATTCCCACTATCACGTTCACAACTCTCTTCCATATAAAATATGTTCGATGCACAACTTTTGATAGTCCCAATAATAAACACTGATTAGCAGGTTTCCGTGTATCAGCCACTCAGTTTGCATATCTACATACTTATTTTTGATCAAGTCAGATGAAAAAGAAGGACTATTATTTTAGCAGCATATGTATATGGGTAAAGATTTATCTGTTTCAACCTAGAAACCCAACTACTGGAGTAATTTTAGTAAACGTGTTATCATTGTATTCATCTCAATATATAAAATACAGTAAATGATAAATAAAAAAAACATCACATGGTGCTCACTGGCATCTATGTTGCCTAAAAACCCTTGTTTCTGCTTATTTAGACTAATATACGTATGGTTTTACAAGTAAACCTTCTTACATAGATCTAAAAAAAATTAATTCCTCTTCGGGCATGGAAATGGATATATTGTAAACAAAAAGAAAATTATATATGCAATTTTCATTGTTCCTTTTTATAAAATTTTCGATAAAGTAGTAAATATGTAAGATAAGCAGCTGATACGCTTTCGCACGAGTCAGTGTGTATTGCCATTCAAAATTCGCGTATCGATAGGCTGTTATTTGGATACAACTCCTGAAGTGTAATATGGTTTTTAATGGAATAACATTGCTTTCTTTTGTGTCTATTATTACATTTCTTTCACGTGATACATCTGCTAACCTAAAGTTTTATTAAATAAATTCTTTCGCAGGCAAGAAAATATGAAAATGAGCAGTGTAGACGTTTGTATATTAAGTAAAGTTTTAGGCATAAACAGAATAGCTTTATGTAGGATTTGTGCTCGTTAGTTTCTTTGGCATTCGATGGTTATTCATCTTTTAAATGTTGCCAATTTTTTTTTGGTGCCTTCATATCGATGTCATATTTTGTAGTTTTAAATATTTATACCTGTTCAGTAAATCTAAACATTTTGCGAAGGTTTTCTGCTTCCACGTGTTCGGGTATTATCAAGACTAATTTATAATCCCAATCCCTAATGACATTATTTATACTAATATTATAAAGAGAAAAGATGATTTTGTTGTTTTGCTTGTTTCTGTGTAACATATTGACTGAAAAACTACTAGACAGGTTTCAAAATTTCGCCATTAGAAGCCACATTACTTAAAATAGGCAACCTATATTTTATTTTTTAAAGCTCATGGTTTTGTAAAATGCTACAATATTCGTAACCCAAGTCGGAGATAAATACTAAGTGTTGTAATTTGGTATTTATCTCCGACTTAAAAGTGTATTCGAAGAAAATTTATAAAAATTTGCAAGATGTCTCTCTAATGTAGAAAGTACCTATTTGTGATTACAACAAATAAATAATTAACTTAAAATGGACAGCTCTTCTTAACCGTTTTATAAAAGTTCTTTTTAATCGTAACATAATTGGTTTAACAAAATAAACTAAATATTTCATGTGCATAAACACTTGTCTTTGAGTAATTAATTAGAAACATTGTTTTGTGAATATGCTAAAATGATTTCCTTTGTGGCCATCACTGCGGTTGCGTCGGCAACAGGCGTGGGCTTACGGGGCACTGGGGCATGGGGCGGACACAACTGTAGAATATGATGCCATACAAACTTTCAAGCAAAATCTTAAGGGTATACTAGCTTACTCATAATATAATCGTGACTCTGCTCTGATTCTTTTATAGTCTCTCCATAAGATGTCTACGTTACGATCTTAAATTTCTACTCATCCATCGTTAATGTGTTCCAGTTTTCTAAAAGCCATCCATCCAATTTCGGACAATGACTGAAAATAATGTATATTAACGAATTTATGAAAATAGGTTGCTTTACAGTGTTTAAAACTGTTAAAGTGCATTAGTCTAAAATAACGTAAAATGCTTTATTTTAAAGTACGAGTGGCAAATCTACATGATGATCATACAAAACAACAGGTTAATAATGATCTTTTACGCCAGCAGGTTGAGTTATTTTTCACCAACAGCAATTTCAAAAGTTTTTGAGTAAGTATTCTTACTAAACTACTACAATATCATATATGTAAAAAAGAATCTCTCAGAATAATTGGAAAAAACAGTAGAAAAACAAGATCAAGTTCTAACTCTCAGTACTTTAGGCAAGAGAAAAGAAATTTATAAGCGGAGGAACCCATCGAATGGAACGCGGTATTATATGAAAGGAATTTACCCAAAAAATATATTAAATGGTCGGAAAATATTAAAGGATAAAGTAAAAGAAATAGGTAAATAAAATAAGAACACCATACTTAAATACAATAAAATTGTAATGGCGAACGACAGAGCGAAAGAGAATGACAAGAAAAAAGCTCTGTTAGAATCACAAAAAGTTAAGTCAGACTATCTGAAAGAATTAAGGACAAAGCCTGCAAATAAAAAGCACAGACAAGAAATTATCAGTTGCCTTATGCAAAAACAACAACATCCAGAGAGCTCACCAAAGTCTAAGGAAAAGCATAGCGAACAATAAAGACCACCAAAATAAAAGAAGAAAAATATAAACAATCATAACAATACAGCTCCCAGCAAGGATGTCGCTGCGGCACACTCAGATCAAAACCTTCCATTAGAAGGAAACTGTAGACGATGTAGGAGACCTTACTCGTAAATGGGTTCCCAATTTACGTTAAATCAAAATATAATTAGTTTATCTTTACAATAAATTTTAATGAATATTTATAATTATATTTGGTTCAAAAATTTAATTAATGTATTCAATTACAAATAACGATAATTTATAGAAAGAGTTACTTGTAACTCGTATTAAATTATTGAAATATAGTCATAATTATGTTTCATTTGTTTAATTATTATTTTCTACTTGAATATATTCTTATAATAATATCTTAATTGTATAGGTGACGTAAAGTCAAATTTATCATGTGAGTGCATGTTCTAAATAGTCAGTCTGGGAATGAAATGCATATTATTGTCATTATCGTTATTACATTAATATAGTTTTTTTTTATAATACAGTTTATCTACTTACTAACAAAATACATGTCAAAATCTGCCAGATGTGTTGAATGAGAGAAAGAAATTAAATTATTTATGAAGTTTTTATTATTTGCAAGGGACTGAAAATGTATAAAATAACTAAATAAATACATATAAAACTTACGTTAGGGAGATTTCGTATACTTTTAAATATTATCGTATTTTTTTTTAAAACTGACTAAAATTGTCACTTTTCGCCAAGTAATAGTATATTCTTTCCAGAATTATAAATTTTCATTTACCGCTACAATTTGCCTGTAAACCTATAACGAAAATATTTTAATCCATAATTTCTACTTTAGCAGTTTTAGAGATGGGGACAGAGCTTAAATGAACATTTTCAAATGACTTTGGAATGGACTAAATCTTGCCTTTTCCATCGATTTCCTCGACGATACATAACATTTTAAAAAAATATATCAAAATTATTTTTGGTTTCAAAGATTGAGTTACAAGCGGGTTAATACAATTTATCATAACGGCACTTGTGAAGTTTATACTTGTGACGGTAAAAACAATGGTCTGAAAAAAAAATGATGTAATAGATATGCAGACAAATGGATGGACACATAAGTTATGTCATAAGGGTTCGTTTTTTTAGGTTTGTAATTCAGAAGACAAAAATTATTTGTATTTAAATTTTGAAGAGTTATGTATATAACAAAATTAATTTGCGTTACTCCCAACTAAGACGGTAAAATGTCACAATTGGATGCATAATTTATAATCTTCGAAATTTCCAAACTAGCAGATATATATATGTATATATATATATATATATATATATATATATAATATTATATATATATTATTTATATATATATATATATATATATATATATATATATATATCCTGTATCAACCTCATACATACATCATGCGAAAAGTTAATTACGGCAAAGCATTTCGGTACTGCAAAGATTGAGAAAATTCAGAAAAAGTTCTTCTTAATTTGTTTTATTAATCTTAATTTTATTTAAGGACGATCGAATATATTTACCTTATGTGAACATGATTACTTCACAACAAAGTTAACTGACTATTTAATTGTACTAACGCTTCACAATTTACGCTATCCGATGTTCTTTACGTGATAAGAAGCAAAGGTTCTCATATCGCTTTTTCAAGATACTCGTAACTGTCGCTTACTCGGATAGTTTTATCATACCCGTGTCAGATTTTTCGAAGTAAAAATAGCACTCAATTTGTATACTGAATTCCTGATATTACACATCGTTTCACCCTCGATCCATTTCATTGTAGGTAATCTAGTATTCATGTATTAAAATATTATTTCTTGGGAAATTTTTTCTATATATAATATTGTAACTATTTCTGGGGAATCTACCTAAGTACTTATGTTTTTTTAAATTAAAATTCATTACGGTTCTCCTATCTTATTAGTATATATATTACACATATATTTTAAATGTTTACATAATTAAAATAGCTTATTTCACAAACAACGCTACAAAATAATAAAGAAAATGGTAGTTTCATTACGTGATATTGATAAAAATGTAAGGCCCTACTTCCAAAACAATTTTGAAAAATTAAACTGTCACTGGTATAGAGCCGCTATAAGCTTCTTCAAACCCAAATTACAAGTCCCAAGTTGGTCGATTATTACTTATAATTTTTTAGAACTTAATTAGCTGTGAAAATTTTTCTTTTCTTTTCGTTGTGTATATACAAACAATGCGAATAATATTCAGATATTTAAAAATAGCAGTTTAGTAAGCAGAGGATGAAAAAAAATGACAGTAGGATTCATAACAAATTTATTATCTAATATTGCGTAAAAGATTCCGGTATGGAAGTGTTCACGCCCAGAGCATTTCTATAAATCTATTGAACAATATCCTACGTAATGAAGTATGCAAAAAGAAAATTCCCATCCATTTTACATATAGGGTGGTAGCCTTTAAATTTTTAAAATATTGTATTTCATCACTTTGTTTTGTGTTATAAATATATAGCACGAATAGTCGCTAGTAAAATGAGTGTGACACAGACTATCAGGCAGACGACCAGGCAAATAGTGCAAAACTACAAGGAAACCCAGTTTAAGTACGGAACCCTAAAATGAAGTTTGAATTCACGTTATCACTTTAAATAATTTATTGGTTCTCATAATACGTACTACATACTCTGATAATATGTAACACAATTTTTCCACTTAACTACAGCGTAGGAATTTTAACAATCAAGACCATAAATAAAAATACAAATTAAGAAAAAAAATTATAAAGGAATAGTTTTTGGAAAAAAATTGTAACAAAATATGGTCTAAATTTGCCTTATCGAAAAACATTTATTATAACTTTATTCTAAACCAAAAGTACTTGCATATTTTAGAAAATCTAATGTATATATTATTATAACAATTATTCACATCGACACATAAAATTGTACTCTCCAGAAAAATAAACAAGTATGAGAATTAGCAACTCTTTATCATATCTCAAAACGAGTATAAAGTTACATGTTTCTATCTACTTAACAAGTTGTATCCCCAACGCGTGGAACGTAATAATGTTTAAGAGAACATCACGCTTCAGAGGCAGCGAGTAGTTAATGACGGACTGATATCTAGTCACAATTTTGCCGAACTAAGTCATCGATCAATCATGTCACTAATAATCCTTGTCGAATCTTCAACGTAAGTAATATTATAAAGTAGTGACTTACGAAAGGATATGAGATTGTGATTAATGAATACTTTTGTAATACTAAGCGGTTTGGTATTAAACTAAGTTTTATATTATTGGCAAAAGTTTGTTATGGAGATTGAAGAGCTACGAAATTTAATTCACTCAAGAAAATATTAAAAGACCTGTTAATCCGGTTTGGAAAACTGTAGAAGTCATTAGTATAACAGCTTTTATTTTTTCCCTTCTATTTTTGTTGGGTAAATAGCAATTCACATATTTTTTCTTTGCATATAATAAAATAATAAAAAGATATGTACCTGTACATAATATCCGTACACTGTATGTACCCCAAAAATGTTAGTCGTAATAAAAATCAAATTGTAGATATATTTAGGTGTGACCAAAATTTTGCAATTTGATGTAACTAATAACGTTAGAAAATACTGTGTACGCTTCAAATGTTATTGGAGACTAAAAATCACGGAAATTGGTTTTGGTTTTTGTCGATTGGTTTTGTTACTCAAATTGTATGTCAGACAAGTCCATGAAAAAAGGTTTATGCATTTTTACGTGGGAATTTTGCTTTGAAAATAATGTGCATAATGCACAAACTCTTTCTTTATCGGGTAACTTACTATGTAGAATAATATTTGTTTCCATTGGTAAATTCATAAAGCACAAAATCTTGGTAAAAATACGTTTACATATGTAATTTTGTTTAAGGCCATTAGAGGAAACTCCAAGAAAAAGGGACTCCTCATAACAAGGGACTGTGGAACGCAGTTGTTCCATTGTAACCGATAGGTTGCTGTTTTCTTTCTGCAATGCCTAATTGTAAACATGTGTTTTTATGAAAAAATACACTCAACATAAAGCAAGTTGTCACTACTGTAGGACGCTGTAAGTAAAATACTTATGTAGTGTTCTGATGGAATTCGTTGTAATAAACGATATTTGTTTTATTTGTAGTAAATCATTTTCAATCGGTAATAGGATATGGGTTGATTAAACTTTACAGATTAAAAAATACTAGTTTTGATATAAGTATTATAGAAAAACTTTGTATACTGTTGTATATAAAAACTGCATATTCTGTGACTTTTTGGTCTTGATAAACATCACTCTAAAATTATACTACCATAACAGCATATAAAACACTGCAATGCTGTGATAAAGCTATTGAATAAGGGTAGTGCTACTCAGTTGGGATACACTCTTCTCCAATGGAGACCAAGTCTTTTTTATTTCAAAAAACTTTTGCGATTTGCGGATAGTAAGTTCATGAGATATTGAAAAAAGAAAGAAGTTGTCAAATTGATGCTGAAAAACTAGGAAAGTACGATTGAAATGCACGATTTCCTATAAAAATTTGATAATTCAGACATCAGGTCAGTATATCGTTAAGCACGGGAGGACAGAAAAGCAGAGAAATAACATTAATTTAATCTAGTCATACGAAGGCAAAGTATCATGACGATTGCTAAGATGAAACATTCTAATTCTGTAAAGATACGAATAAAAAGCCTGGAAGCTGCTTCTGAAACATTTAGATTAGATATTCTTTCTGTCACCACAAGTGATTACTAATCCCTTTACCATAATTGAATAAATTCTACGCAAATTTGCTTGGGAAACAATTTTTTTAACGCTAAAAGTGAATTGGATATTCTAAAAACTAAAAAAATATGCCATGTGTTCCACATCTAAGGTGGTGAGGATTTATACGTTGCTAATATAGTAGTTCATTGTACGATTGATCCTTTCTGAGGCATATAACGCGAGGCCAGTAGCTCCTACTAAAAAAATGTTGTATTTTGTTGTAATAAATAAACAGACAGGGTGATAATACTAACGGGGCCATTTTTTTAATGCAAAACATATTTGAAATTTAAAGCTTCACCTGTTTTGGAAAATTGGGGCTTCTTTAAACAAAAAAAAAACAATTTTAAAAACTTTCCTTTTCTGTGCAATGAATAAGAGAATGTCTTCGTAAATAAATGCATGAATTATAGATATTAATTATAATTAAATACTCGAGTGTATCTCCTTTGAGCGACTCCATACGGCTGCTCATCAATCATGAAGGCGTGACCGCACCAATCACCGACGATGGACTTTAATGACTCTTTAGAGGGTGAAGGAAATTTTACGAAGCAACATTAAGACGGATTGTTTCCGTAAATTGTGGTTAATGGCTTTTTATAGCTTTTTTTGACATGATTTGAAATTTATTTAAACCAATAAATAATAAGGAAACTAAAACATACGTGCCCAACTTTCTTAAATTTAATAAGGAATCATGAAAAATAAGTGACACCTAATGTGTCTAGATATAGAATTATATAAACCAAAAATATCGAGTTTTAAAGATTTAGGTATTATGTTTAAGATATTTATGTGATCCCCGTATTTAATTGCGACTTGTTACATTGCGTTAATCAAATATTCAAAATGTTCAAAGTGGATACGTGATCAATTATAACAAATTATATAGCATTTACGTATTAATATTTTCTCAATGAAGAAAAACTCGATTCTATCAACAAATATTGTCACAAACTTCCTTTATTTTCCATTCTATAAGAAACTGTTGTATCAAAAGTTTTTTACTACCTGCTTTAATACGAACACATGTTAGGTATAAAGTAATAAATTATGTTGGTTTTTTACTTTTTACTCTTTATTGAAAAATGTGTATTTCCGAATAAACTAATAAACAATTGAAATGTTACAACCATTACCTAAATTAGCAAATTTTTTCAAATATACTAATAGTTTTTGTGGCTAAATGCCTATTTTGATATTTACTAATCTTTTGACTGAGAAGAAAAGGTTCGAGCATTTTACGTTGTGGTATTTGTCTGTTCAAAATTGAACAGACAAATTTTCCTCATACGTATCAACTGACACTGTTGCGGTTTTAGTTACAAGTCACATGCTCGTGTTGATATTAATGAATTGATCAGAAAATGTTTATTTCCAAGGGTCTTGACGTGGGTTAAAACGAGTGAAATTTGCAAATACTTTTGCAATGGGTTTTCAAAAAACTTTTACAGAAAAAACTTTGGAATGCATAAAAATAGTAAATAATACTGAACAGTGGATTGAAAATCCTCTCGCTAGGCTTTAGGCCTAATAAATAATAATATACTTAAATTAGTTTCAATTATTGAATATAAAAATTTAAACCTAAGGTATATATCTATGTTTATATATATATATATATATATATATATATATATATATATATATATATATGTATGTATGTATATATATATATATATATATATTTATATATATATATGTATATATATATATATGTATGTATATATACATACATATATACACTTGGACCTAACGTTTATAGGAATACTTTTTGTCAAATACTGAATGGTACATAAATTTAGAAGGATGCAATGATATCAAATATTTGCAAAAAATATGTATTTATTCAATGAGTAAAATAAATAGAAAAATTAAGCTCTTTGTGTCTGTGTTTGCTCCTTAAAATCATTAATAACGGAAATCGTATATTTCACAAATTATGAGAAGAATATTGACAAATGAAACTTGTATTACATTTCGTTTTATACTTGTTTGTCAAATTATTTCTGAAACATTTTACTTTTTACGTTTCAAAATAATAAAGTCAAATATATCCCAGAATTTTATAAAATTGTTTTCAAATATTGTCTTCAATTATTTAAATACATAATTACAAAATTATACTCATCAAATGTTATCTTGCACTAGAAACTTTCTTGTATAACATATAAAGACTGCTTTTAGTCACGTGCTCGTTTCGTTGATTTAAAATAGGATCACTTGTGTGAAACTTAAAAAAATATTTTGTGTTCTTTACTGCGTTGAAATACTTTTTCCTTCTGAATTTGCTACGAAAAATTTATAACACTTTTATATATCTTAAATTCTATGATGAGGTTTATCGGACAGGTCGAAATTCTCTTCTTTGTAGCTTTGTTACCAGTGCTTGGCTGTGTCGTAGTGGGGGCATAACTTCAGCGATCTTTGTGTATATATTGCGTGATGCTTCGCTGGTTTTTTGCCCTAAAGGATATTTATGAAGAAAGAATCCTCTAAGTTCGCTTCGAAATACTTACATTTTAAATGTATCCTTTACTCACTGATTACTCAATTGTAAACTGAACAGAAGTTCGAATGCGGCATTCTTTATCTTCCTGACAAGAAATGATTCAAAAGCTTTTAAAACATTCAGGAAATCGGTCGAAAAAGTAAATTCCAAAATGTGAAACTTAGACGACAAGAATACCTGTAAACTAACGTTTATAAGTCTACTTGTTGTTTAACAGTTGAAGGGCATGTGAGCTTGGAAAGATGCAATCATATTATATAAGTGAAATAAATTTGATGTTACTTTTACAGTATTTAACAAAAACGTGTTAGATATTTTTTACAATAATTTTTTTATCCTAACTTCCAGTGAGCAATTTTCCCCAAATTGTCAAATTAAAAGAGTCATAAATATTTACAGATGTCCGCGAGGGTTAAATAATTTTTGACGTAATTTTAATATCACTGCAGTAATGACATTATAATAAATATCTAAATAAACCCCTGTGCTCTCCCTATTGATTTTCTACTCAACCATCTTCAAAGAAAGCGAGCACATTCTCATTTCGAATAGGGAAAAAAACACTGGAATTATGTTCCAACTGAAATTTTCCCTGTGATATCTTGATAAATGCTTATGCGATAAATAAAAAATTATGGGCAAGGCAGCGGGAGGGAAACAAATAGCCTAAAGTCTATGTATGTATTTCATTTATTTAAGTGGTAAATATAAGAAAAGAGGGAAAACACTTTGCTGGCTGAGTGAACCAAAGGGAAAAATTAACTTTGTGTCTGTCGTTGCTTTTAAAAATGGATTTTTCCTGTCGTTATCAGAATTGTGATACAATTTCGAATAGTTGGTAATGTATAAGACATAAATAATAAGGAAGAATATTAATAAGTGTAAAGTGCGTTATATTCCTCTTTATATTTTCTTATTAGAATTTTTTTTCAGAAATTTGTTTTTGTTTTCATTTTAAATTAATAAAATCAAATCTGTACAAGAATTTTATTAGATTTATCTTGCATATTTTAATTAAATATCTGATTATGAAATTGCATTTATCCAATATTACATTCACTTACAGTATTCTTAGGTGACATATAAAATATTGTTTTTATTTACGTGGACGATCCTTTAATCTAAAATAGACTCATTCGTGTGAAGGGTAAACAAATTTTCTTTTTTGCTTTTCGCGCATTGAAATCCTTTTCCGTATTGAAGTAAAGTAGGCAAATTCATAACATTTCCGTTTATAATACACGCTACGGTATGTTGTTTGTATTACCCCTTACATAATTAGGATACCGAATTTCTTATAAAGTTACCACTGTCACTGTTTTAAAGTATTGATAATTCCTTTTCCAAATATTTTTGCTTCGTTTTTAAATTGAAAGCCAAATTGAAACAAGTGATTGGCTAATCTTGCATTTGTGCGATAGTAATATAACTTGTTTAACTGTTAATTTATTTTGCGAACCAATAGGATGGTTTGTAGAATAAATTAACAGTTTAAAAAATTTCAAAACACGGCTTCAAAAATGCTGGACTAAAAAGCAAAAAAATAATTCTTTAACTTGTTTTCTTTATCTATTCAATCAGGATTAAGCCGTGTTTTTTATTGAGTAAAATATTTTAGTATAATTTGAGAAATAAATCATTTATTTTTAGAAAAATCGCCCCACGCTTTTACAATAAAATATTACACCCAATAACGAATATGGCTTACACTAGGGTCCTTACTTAGACAGAGACAATAGATTTGAAAATTAAATTTTGCTTTTTATTGCAGTTTTTTAAAAGCGAGTTTATTTAGTTTCTTAAAGTGCTTATTTATTTTTACTTCTTTGTCTTACATTAGAGAGAATATTTTTTTGAAGTTTTTTTGTATTATATTTAGAATTACTTTCACGAATAATAACACTATTTTCAATTCTGTTTGTACGTATTGCGTAGAGGGGCAAGGCTACTTACAACGGGTTTGTGCCCGATGCCCTGAAATGAGGCTTGTGGCATGATATTTTTAACCATCCTCATACCACCCAGCCCTCGGCAAATTTATCACTTTGGTTCGGTTCGAATCTTTGTGTAAAACATATTATACATATCTATGTACGTTTCCGTTATATAAATTATTATTACACAAAAAATCATTAATGCTCTGCTTTTTCAAATAAACTAAAGAAGCCCAGACACAATTAAGATTCGTTGCTCTGAAACCCCATAATTAAACGATACGAAGTTCTAGTATTAAAATTTTGATTCTATCACCAAATCAGTTCTATAGTACGATTTTAATGTATTATTATCAGAAACACACACAACTGTCAAGTTTTGCGATATTATACAATTGGAACTTGGGGTTCCAGTTGTTGTGATATACAACTGAAACGGGTAAGATACGTCGTTCCATCATCGAATTAAACATCTAACTTTCGATTCCATCATTGTATCTGTCCGATATTTTAACATTCGTACTCTTACAATTTCCAGTACCATTTTATTGTTTTTCCTCAAAACTACACACAACTGGCAAGTTTCATGATGCCACAAAAATTATAATCCCAAACACGGATAGGATACTTTGTTCCATTATTTGGTTCCGTGTCTAACTTCCTATTCTATTTCATTAAATTACTCCGATGATATTATTTTATTAGGTTGTCATCAGAATTGCACACAACTGACAAGTTTCATAGCGATATAACAATTAGAAGGCCAAAATACGGTTTGGATACATTGTTTCGTTATCGACTTCAGTTTCTAAATTTCAGCTCTATTATAACGAACTGGTCCGATGGCCATCAGAATTACATGCAACTGCCAAGTTACGTATTTAGTTGCAGGTCGACCTAATAAAATCGTGTCAATTAAATAATTTTGAATATGAAATAAACATCAAAAGATTAACAGAATTTTATGCATTTTGTTACAATGAAGGTCTTAAGAAATTAGCCTTTTTTGGAAATTGAAGTGAAGTCCAGTTTCTAATATTTTAAAAGGAAAAAAGTTATGAGTTTATTCGTTCGAAGTAAGGTCATGAACCACTACACCGATTTCAAAAATATTTTCCTTTTTCGATACTTGTAATATGAGCTATTAATTATAATTAATCACGAAAGAAACCATTTTACTGGCCCCTGTAGTATCTCGGACGCATATCTGGGTCGTTTGCGACTAGCGTCACTCAAATGTAAATCGTCAGGTTATAATGAAATAAATATATAGACAGTTATATATTATAGAAAAAGGAATGGAACAAGGAATTGAACGACAATATTGACACCAGTAAAATATAAATATTTTGCAGCTATTGTTTTTTAAACATTGTGTTGTTGTGTTTTTTTCATTATGTGTTTATAATTATGGATCGAATCCAAGTGATGAGTATTACTTTATGGGTATTTATTACTGTTCTAGTATCTATTTCGTATTCATTGTTTAATTTCTATAGTAAACAAGGTTATTTTTTGTAAAATTGACAATATGCCAGTCATATATTGGATTACAAACATAAAATTTATATATATAAAACTTCTTGAAATCACTAGGTTGTATTAAAAAGTAAAAAATAATTACATCAAAATAGATATCTAATTATTTGCAATAAATAACAAAGTTGCGGTTTTTTTAATTCAGTGCCACTACTGTTCTTGTCACTTAAAACTTTTACTCTAATTAAAATACTAAATAGATTCATAAATTACAGGCAAAAGCTAGTATATAGATAAATACTTCTTTGTTTGAAGTTGGTTATCAAAAACACAGAAAAATGAAGCGATAGTAGTCGCCGCCAGTGTAGTCATATACAAAGTTCACTATCAGATTTTGCAAATTAAAAATTATCACTTTAGGAGATCTGTTCTCCATATCCGAGATCCTACATCAGATTTTGCGAAGTAAAAATTAAAATAACAACCTACCAGTAGCATATATATATTAAATCACAATATTTAATACTATTCGTTAAGGAGTTATATTATTCATCTTCAGAACCCATCATCACACCCTGACCTGGTCGATGGTTATTTTGCAAACTAAAACTACCAGAACTAAATATCTTGAATTACGTTTGATTGACTACCATCCAATAAGGGGTTCCATTATTCATCTCTAGAACGCATCATTAGACTCTGACATGTTCGATAGTGTAGTTATTTTGCAAAGTAACAACTAATGGTATCAAATATCTTCAATCACGGTTGATTTACTAATATTCGTTAAAGAATCCCATTTTTCATATTCAGAACTTATAATCAAACCCTGACCTGGTAAGTGGTCTAGTTATTTTGTAATAACAACTACCCATAGCAAATATCTTGAATGATATTTGATTCAATGCCATCGTTGAGGAATTCCATCATTCATGTCCGGACCTCATCATCAGATAGTCATCCTATTTATATGGTACCACACATATTTTACATTTCAAAAAACAATACAATTATCAAAATTGGTCCACTCCCTAAATCCCTATCGCCGAACATACATAAAAAAAAGATTCTGATGAATTGAGAAACTCCTCCATTTTTGAAATCAGTTAAAAACGTAGTTCCATAGCCCAAAATTAGTCTACCTTACCCAAAAATGCCTTAAAATTTTTGATGTTTACCTCTATGTAAAGGAGACCGAACTTTACTCACTTATTTAGTTATCATATAGTTATCGAATTATCTCAGGCAATATACTTGTAGTGTATAAAGAAGCAATTGCTAAACCATATTTAAATTTATACATAGAAAAAGGTAACCGATTTAACAAATCGAACATACAGACAAAATAATAGGTATCTGTGTTTGATCGCATCTCACTACCGAAAATTTGTTTGAGTTAAGCCATTATTAATTGGAATGCAACTAGCGCTCCAATCAGCAACGGCGCTGATGTCATACTGCACCCATTCATGCTGTATCCTTTGCACCATTAGAGTGCTACATATCAGCCTTATACAGCAATTATTATTATGGTAATAGGGTAATTGTATCGTGTAACCAATATAGTATTTATTAGGGTAATTTTTATCTCACAACCAATATAGTACTAAAAGAGTAAATAACAGAGGTTGAAGATTCGAACCTTGGCTATTTTTAGACAATATGAACAAAAACTCGCGTACACTGCTCTTGTGTATTGCTTTATATCCTCAAAACCTCAAAACACCGCTTTTAGTCGGTACGAAGGAAAGAATCGTAATAAAATAAGTAGAATGAAGTATCCTGCCTCACCAAGGTGCTTTAACAAGTTGTCCTTACCAGTACGGTCAAAAGTATTCTGATAGTCAAATTCACAATATTTACTTGAAGTCGGAGGACAACTCGGTAAGTAATTTAATTAACTATATACTTACCGACTTGAATACTTGCAAGGTTCGTGACAACCGAAAGTTAGACACGAAATTCATACCCCTCATTACAAAGTTGACTTCGTTATGGTATGGTTGAGAAGAGCCCTTTGGGTGTATCAAAAAATTTCTTAATTTTTTTTAAAGGCCCCAAATTTGGTTATGAAACCAGATAGTTACAAATAATCATAGCGAAGTAGTTACGAGAAATTCTTGATTTATTTAGGCTACAGGCCTAGAAATAGAAAGGTATAATATATAATATTTTTATGTAGTAAACATGACATTAAACTCGGTAAATAGCTCAATAGAAATAGTATGTATGCTTAAATTTGTACATATACTTAAGTGTACATGGAACCCTTGCAACTCTATTCGTATTTGGATGGTTTAATTATTATTTCCATAACTTACCTCCGTTTCGTCGAGCCAAATGCAAATCAGATATAGTCCGTTTCAGTAAACACAGAAAACATTGTTATTAAATTCTTACCAGGGATCGAAAAATTAATGGTTTAGTAAGTGAAAAATGGTATTTGTACATGTCATTGCTCCCTTTCGCTTTGTAAATAATTTATATATTTTTTTAATTTTAATGAAAATGAAATAAGAAATCTTATTAGAATTTCCCTTCATTGTTAAAAATATTTTTAAGGAACGATTAAAAGTTTATATGTGTGTGCGGAAATGACCCATGACATAGGTTTTTTAAGAATTCAAGGCTATTTTTTTAAATTTTTACACGCTATGTTATCATTTTTTTTTGCTTTTCCTATTACCCTAAAGAACAATTATTAGACTAAAATAAGTTTAAAATATTAAAAAGGAATGACATTTTTTGACCAATATTTCACTTTTGTATACATAATATATTTTTAAGTAAGAAGTATTATATTATCAGCAAAAGGAACTTGGGTAAGATTTGTATTAACGCGACTTTTCCTGGGAATTAAAGGTTGAATATATTAAAGTTCTGTCCATATGAGATTATCAAAACTTGATAATTATTATAATGTTGTAATAAAAATTTCCAAACTCGTTACCCAAATATATTTTTATGTATTACTTTACACAATTAGAAAACAGTACATTAAATGAATCATATTATTTATTATGGAATTTGGAATTGTTTAGGAACTGAGAATATTTATAGTAAATCAAAAATTTGAGCAATAATAATCAATTTTTATTATCGAATTAGACGCTTTCAAACATCTACAAAAAAATAAAAGGGCAAGTCTAAACCAGTATGTTTAAACCACCATAATGAATTTATTAAATAGAAATATAATTAGAATGAAGTAACGACATAAAATAGTTAGTTAAAAAAGAATATTTAATTATTTTTTAAATTTCGCCTAATAATATTTATCGTGTCAATAAATTAAATAATCGCATTTTTTAATTCAAACGTCATCCGGATACATATAGCGTGTTGTCGCCCGCGCGTTGTTACCTCTCATTTTACCATAAAACAAATTTTTTAACATTTTTTTTAATACTGGAATTAACAATTAAATGAACATGAATATATATCATCAATAGTATAATTTTAAAAAAATATACAAAAAGCTTTAAGGCATTTTTAAGACCTATCATAAATGCGAAATGAAAACTAGTCAACCGAATTTACGTAACTAAGGTTTTTTTCAAAGTTGGTTTGATATGTGTCTTTTTGTTGCTTATAAACATATATTTTCAAAATTGCAAATAAGAGCTTTAGTATTTAAAACTTATTTTTTTGTGAAATGGACGCCAAAAAACTATTTCCTGTAATCCAATTTAAAGTAATAAACAAATTGTGTTGGTGTAATTATGGATCTTCCAATATAATATTTTATTTATTTTATAAATATTTGATATGTATGTAAGATTTGCTTGGGTCAAAAGTTTATTGGATTTGATAGCAAAAGGTTATTGAAAACGTTTGACTGTCACCGTGAATGTAAAAATGAGATAAGTGATATAATAACGAAATTTACTTTACGCCAATAATATTGTATTTAACTAATAGGTTTTTTTTCCTTTTTAAACAATCAATATTAAACGAAAACCTTTCCTAACTGATTCGAGTTTGTTGAAAATATTAAAGTATGGTGAAAGATACAAGTTTGTTTATGGATTTCTCAAAATTTAAAACATGACGTCATAAATTTTGAATATATTTTATCGGGTATTTAAGAGTTTATCCCTCCTGATTAAATCGATTTATATTTTTAATTTTTCGTTACTTTTTCACTACACGTTATAATTGAAATATTAAATAATTTTATTCAAATTAATTTAGTATTAATTTTTTTGTTCAATTCTGTTATGTTTTTGTGATATAAGTTTTCGATGTAATTTAAGTTCCTCTTTTTTTCTACGCATTTTACCAAGTTTAATTAAAATTCCTTAATATATCTTTACCTCAAAAGTTTCATAATATTTATTTTTGAAATCATATTGATAATTACTTTTGTGTAAATACTTCAAGTGGTCCAAATTGGCCAACACCGTTAGTGTTACGAGTTAATTTTGACGTTTCCTAATTTTTGCCACTAATTTTTCTCATAATAATGTCATTCCTCGAAATCAATTAAGTCACATGAATAAAAAAAACCTTTGAAAATAAAATACTGGTGCTGTCATATATCTTATTATTTTCTACACTTTGTTTATGTTTTAATCTTTCTATTTTAAAGATATATATATATATATATATATATATATATATAGATTTATGATTTGTCTTTTATTAGAAACATGACCTTCTTTATATTAATGTCATATTGGGTTTAGACATATCGGGACTTAGTTTAATCTGGATCATCGCTATCAGCCTAATGTGTTCAGTTACATCCAGCTCACCCTGGAAAATATATGACTCAGAGAAGCGTATTAGTCACACAAAGGCTTAGCTTAAAAGAATAAACAAGCAAAAGAAAAATAGAGAGATTATGTATTTATTTATTTACGCGTGGAGGAGAAGATTTATAGCTTAATTTACTGTCTGTTCGTGAAAAAAACTTGCCCTTGTTCGTGATTTAAGAATTTCGTATTCCGTTTGTAGTAAGAGAAATTATCCTTCTAGCTTTAGTAATCCGTTTACATTACATATGCAACTAATAAATTTTGATGACGTCTAAACTTTCCTTCGATGAAGATTATGTCGTATATTAATTATTTAGAACATCACTGAATATGAGATAAATAGCATATGGGGCCAATTTAGATTTAAAAGTACATTTTTAACAATCTAAATATATTATTTCTGAAAGGTGTTTTTTGGTCGAGCGGCTCGATCTCTTTAACTACTGCACCAAAAAAAATAAAAAAATACCCACTTAAAGCTTATGTTTTCTACTTTGGGCGAAAAATATAAAAAAATTCCAAAAAAATCTTTTTGTTAATAAAAAAATTAATTTTTATAACAATTGGCATGAGCGCCATCTGTGGGCGACACATCAAATATCTTAGCCAAATTGTATACTTGGAACACGCTAGATGGCGATATAGTGCGAAGACTTCGCACGGGTCAGCTAGTATTAAGTTTATTCGGCTTAAAACTAATGAAGGAATAATATTTATTTGAAATTTTCAAATTTGTAACTCTTTCATTGGGTACTTTTATAATTAATTTTGTATAATTTGTATCTTGGAACTCATTAAAAAATAAAATAATTTTCTACCCCTTTACTGTTCATAATTTGAAGATCTCAATGCTTTACTTGCATTGATGTATTCCAATTGTAAAATCTAACAAGGATACGTCGTTTGAGTAAATGTGGACAATGACATACTCTTTAAGAAGTTTACGTTTTTTTAAAGGCGTATTCTAAAAAAATTCTGGGTATAAGAAATACTTCAGTGTAATGAGACGTAGCTTCTTTGATCCTTTCGTCTATTTAAATGATATCAAATATTTAATTCTTTCTTTTATAAGAAATGCTTTTGTCACCCTGGGAAGTGAATAGTAAATGCAATATTTTTTTTAAAGGAAACACGGAGTGGCGCAAAAAAAAGCATCTGGCTCAGATATGTTTTGTAGATGCACTCACATCGCCACCATGTCAATATTTAGACATAATTTTCCAGACGCTGAAGCTTATTGAAAGTACTGAAAAATATCAAAATGACGCCGAGTTGATTCTCACTTGAAATTATAATAATGCATAATAGTTCTTTGTCGTTTAAATAAAAGATTAAAATATTACCATCACTACGATATCTATTCCGTAACCTTTGTAGATATATCCTTTGAATTAATACCACCAATGGAAGTAACGTGAGAAAATAACTGGACAAGTGATAATAGGATACGTATTATCTTAAGTTACAAGAGCAACGTGTTCGTAAATATTTAAGTAATTTATGAACTGTCGTAAAGCAAAGAATAGCTTCTTATTATACAGAATTAAATGTAAGCTATTTAATGATACGTAAATTGGCCGACAAGATCTAATGAAATAAAGTCAGGTGTGGAAAATACAACACCGTTACTCTTGGACATGAGACTGGGAAAATAGGTTTACTAATTCACTTTTTTCGGAGTAACATATCAGCAATAGAAAAGACTGGAAGATTGATTTTTTTAATGGAACAGTTTTTTGGCAGTCGTGGAAACTGACAAGACTCAAAACTCAAATATTCAGCGTCAACGCTGTACTGCTATGTAGGTGTGAGACATGGAAGACAATAAGGTGACTCTAAGTCTTTGACTCTCTATATGTATGTTGGAACTATCTAGGCTTGAGAAGATATTTAACAAAATCTTGCTAAAAGAATCCAAGGATGTTCAGATCGAGCACGAATTAAAGGGTCTCATTTGGTGTTGGATTGACCATATGTTAGGAAAAAGAATACGTCGATGACCCCAAACAGGCTATACATTGGAACCCTTAAGGGAAGAGTAAACTTTGCCAACCAAAGTATAAGTAAGAGTGGAATAGCTGGTGAAATTGAAGAACATCGTCAAGACTTGCAGTGAAGCAATTTATTATGCAGAGGAACAATCAGAGTGGCGAAGTACCATGGATGCTCTTTTTCCCAAGAAGGAGGAACATAGGTTATAAAGCAACAGCGAGAGACATGTATATAAATAGATAGAGACAGATAGAGAGAGAGATTAACCAAGTTATTTGCAAGTCTTCATAGTCTTCTATTTCTGAAATTTCTATGGAGTTTACTACGTGCAATAACCTGGTTGCCTACATTTCTTTAACTTATTACCTCAAAATAAGGGAAATATTTATGTACTAAGGCACTTACTATAGGTCTCTAACTTATTAAATTTCTATTATCTTTTTAAGATTTGTCTTTTAAATGTGTTTTTAGATTTTTCATATATGTACTTCAAATTTTATTCCTCTCCGAGTAATATAAGCCACCAAAGCATTGTGCAATGTCTTACCATACTACATAATTCTTTGCAGACATATTTTACTATAAAGGGATATCGTATTAAAAAATATTACAAGAAATGTTTGACCATTAATAAAAGAAATATGCAAAAACATTACAGTTAATGAGAACCGTGTAAAAAATATTTCCCAAATTTGGCATAGGGTGAAGGGTTTCAAAGAAAATTGAAAAGGATTTTTCTTTTACTTATATCTTCTTACAAAATGTTACTAAAATTGAAAAACGTATGCTATGTGAAAACTGACAGGCATACTAAATTATAATGTATATATTTTACGGGAAAACTGACAGGCATACGAAATTATAATGTGTATATTTCTATTATTTGGCTCTATATATCTTAAAACAGTATACAAAATTCTACCCATCTATTAACGTTACCTTACGATAAAATCTAGTATTTCTAAGATAGATTCTGATTCATAAGGAGGTTGTTGCATGTAAGCCAGTATTCCAAACCATTACACCACATATATTTATGATTTATATTTAATTGCTTATTAATTTTTTTAACCTGAAAAAGAAACTAAACGAAATCAGGTTATGAATAAGCCAAATTCCATTTTAAATTTCTTCTCACTGGCTTTTGCCTCCACTTAGATGCTATTTAATTTAATTATTTCCTGTTTAAAATTTTTTTAATGATAAAAATGGAGTTTTAGAAAAGTTCTTAAGTATATAGATGGAATTTTAAAACCTAGGCATAATGAAATATAATATCAATGAATTTGTATTGTGCATTAATTTGTAAATTCCGTATGCTTATTTTATTTGCAAAATAAAAAAAATCATCTGTTTATATCTGCCGGTTTATCTGGTGTCGTGAAATATGATATTTTTCCCTGAGAACAGGTGATGAAGATAAAAAAATAATATTTATCAGAAGATATCCTAAATGTTCCTTATCATGTATTTATCGAGTACGTAAATTGTATATACCAAATCATTAGACATTGCATGTAATGCGTAATATAGAAAAACTAAAACGTAAAAAAATGTGTGTTCCAAATAATGTGGCATCAACTATAAAGCGTAAGATAGCAGAATTAAACGTAAAATTTTCCATGCATTCTCGAAACTTAATTGATGACGTAATGAGCTACTCGTAAAAGTTTTTAATGTTCAAATTACAAAGTGTGATGAAGAAAAATCCATTCATGTTACTCAAAAATCGGCTCATAACGGACAATGGGCAGAGCTGCGATATCCTTTGCAGTGTATTGGTTTCATTTCGTTTCTCGTGAAGTTATTTTTGGGAAACTTGTTAACGAGTAAATCATTCGGCTAAATGGTATTTCAGACACATACACACACAATTAAATGGTATTTCCCAAAAATCTTTTATATTCACTTCAGCTAGTAAATCGATTAATATTGAAAATGAATAACATTTCAATGCCTTGAAGTTGTCATCATTTCATAGATCGTTTGAATCTTGTAACCATAATTGGCTGGATAACTGTACGTACTACCGTTTGGCAAAGCGAATGTTACAAATTACCTAACGTGAACGAAATGTGAAAGTGTAGAGGGGATCTTAAATTAAAATAAATTTCCTGTGACATCCGTTCAAAGTTCTTATTTAAAGTAGCAGGTACATATGTGGCATTTAATTTTGGAGGTTAATGCCATTAATATAACGCATTATATGACTATAGAATATCTTACGTATATCTAATATCAAGCTGCGTTTTAAACAAATACAGATTGAAACCTTGGACTTAATGAAAAAAATAATACTCACGAAGGGTTAAAACTGTGTCATCTACGTTAATAAGAGAACTGTAGATCGTCTCTGCGGTGTTGCAACTGTTCAAGTTTCCGCGCCACCTACTGCGGATATTTTTGTTTATATACATTACGCCAAACTGGTGACGGCTCTTAATTACTTTCGAAACTTCAAATAAAAATTAAAGCATTAATTGAAAAAAAATTACTCAATAAATAAACTCGCCTAACTTTTGGCATTTTCATGAATTTGTTCATCAGAGACTCTTATCTATATAAACAAAATGAATGTTTTTAACAAACAAGAAAATAAACAATCTAAAGACACTTTTCTTTAGTGAATCTGATAAAACTGTAACATAACTGAATTTAATTTTGATTCACCTTTGTTATGTAAATCATCATATTTTTTATCTGTAAACATATGCTGTTATAAATTAATATAGATAAAACCAACTATCGGTCTGTGATTTTCTAATTCAAAGAAATTTCTAATTAAAGTTAAATTAAAAGCTTTAACATATCATTTGAATGTACCAATATGAAAGAAACTAATATTAAAAATATTTTCTGTTTTCTTGCACGAACGGAATCGATCCGACACTATTGGCATAAATTTTCCACAGGCTGAAGACAGTAACTCGGGGGCCAGTTAGTTTCACCGTGATATCTCAAATTGTTCGTTTCTTATAATAAAGTTGGTATTATATTTCGTGAAGTATGCCAGTCCACTCTTCATTTTTGAATTTGTTGTACCTGCAACTACGAGTTGCCCAACCTAAATTGTATATATAATGCAGGTCAAATATTTATTCAAATTGGAAACTAGAAGTTTTCCTGTGTGGAATCATATAATCACTTTATTTTCGGACCAGTACTTAATATATCTATTACAGAATATCTATATTTTTAATTATATTTCATAATATAGCAGCAAACCCAATGATTATTAATAGGTTTTTTGATGAAATTCATAGGCGCAAACGTTTTTTACAATCTTTGCATAAAAATCCAAAAATTTACGTAAATGAAGTCGTGAAGATTGCCAGTCATTTATAAATAAGATTAAGAAAGGAATGAAACCGAAATTTTATTGAATCGAAATATTATACTGGAATATCATGAAATTACCCGTAAATTGTCTCTCTTAATACAACCCTAGAGAAAAAATATTTTAATAATGTAATTTCGAAACTTAAATCTAACAAAAGCTAAAATTTTTCAATTTTCTTTTACGCATAAAAACAACTTTACGAGTGTACGTATCTGAAATTAACACTCATGAAAATTATAAATTATCAACCTCTCTTATTTGTTGAAAAACGAAAAAAGACGTGAACAAAATAAACATATGAATTGTCATTTCGAACGGTAAGTGTCTATAGTATTTGAATAAAGTTTCAGAGCAAATAGTTAACGAGTATCATTTTTATTTTAATCTATATTTAAGTAATCTCATTATCTTGGCTCAATATTTTACGTTTCAAATGTGCGTGCTTTGTAATTCAGAAAATAGTCTTTTTTTCTGTATTACTAAATTTATTTTGAAAAATTGCTTAATTTGAAATAACTATGAAAATAAAAATTGACTCTTACTTATACTTATGCGAGTTATCGTTACAAAAACCAGGCATATTTAACATTAGTTGGTTGCCTTCTTATTCATTCAGTATTTTATCCTTTTAGTAATTCATCCGTCGTAATGTTATAGTGCAGATAGAATGATTTTTTAAATATTTTATCATACATGTACTAATTAAACATAATTGAATATTTTAAGTTCATTAATTATATTTAATTTTAATAAGTTATGTTACCTTAAACACAATAAAACTTTAAATCTAACATTATAGTCAGTTTTATAACCAATACCAATTTTAAACAATGAGAACATAGTTATTTTGTATTATTTATAATATTAAATATGGTAGATGAGATTAAAACTATTTTAATCTGTGACCATATTCAGCAAGTAATTACTAAAAAATAAATAAAATCGTTTTTTATCATCAAATTGTTGATTGTCAATAGGATATTTAAAATATTAAACATACGGACGAAACTGCGGGCGTAAGCTAGTTCTGCAAAATCTCCAGTATATTATACTATACAAGGTTTAAGCTACGTTATAATAGTAACTTGTCGAATGAAATTTCAAATTGTTTTTTTTTTACGAGATCAACTTTTTAAACGGCTGTACTTATATTAGCTTATGTTTGGCCCATTTCGGTTATCATTACTAAGGCCTCTGCGCCATCTCTTGGTTCATTTTCATTAAATTAAACTTTGCCAAACCCCGCACTACTCAGAAACTTAATTTCAAACATTTTTCGCAAATTTTAAATAATTCCTGACGTAAATAACTTTAAAACCAATAGAACAAACTTAAACTTAATTTATCCATTGTTATAACCCTAGTAATGAAAATTATTTTGATATGTAAACATTTTCACTTAAATTTTTATGTTTATGTCTGCATGTAAGTTATTCTTGAGTCATTTCAAATTAGTGAAAAACATGTGGGCTATTCATTTTAATTCATCGTACATTTCTTGGCGAGGATCCCGAACAAATAGCAACAGCAACTCTTGATTGATTTACGCAAGCAGAAGAAGGATGTACAACAACGAAATCCCGGTTTTTATACCCTATCATTGACAATTACGATCACACAGATAGATCGATATTACTACAGGCTAACCTAATCTAATTTTTCTGTACCACAGACTAACTTTTCTGACAGATGTAGTTTCACTATGAAAAAGCGTAATGTAATACGTAACCCCTGTTTATCTACAATTCCATACATATATAGTACATTTTAAATAAGATTTTACTATACTGATCTCAAGTATTGGAGACAAAGAGATTCACTCGAACAGAACATTTTACTTGTGGAGGTTTGCCGTATGGCAATTTTATTGCCTTAGACACCGTCCTTGCTGATGAGTTACAACCAGCTGCCATTCACTACTTCTTGCAGGAGGTTTTTTGATTGGTCATATGCATGGAAGCACTTTATGGCTGTACTTGGTAAATGTACTTTATGGCTGTACTGTGCAAATAGCTTTATTGTTTTTTTAGGTTAATAGGGGAGTTTTTCTTCTGTTTTCACTTTAATCTTCATTTCGCGCTTATGTATTTAAATATATTGTAATTGAAGTAAGATAGTTCTTTTTCCTTCTAGATTGCATACTAGACTTAAATCTTTTGTTTATTTTTAAATTGATCTACATTCCGCTTTTATACGCCCAAATATCTTGCAAATACATCAACTGATTCTTTTCTGAGAACTATTTATATCCTTTTATTTTAAAATGTTGATTGATTGGGAACAGATTTGTGACGACGTCGATTTTCTAACCGTTATATAAAATCTTTGATTTGATCAAGTCAGCACTCTTCTTCATACCGGTAATTTCACTACCTATATCATTAGTTTGCATGAACCAGGTAGACCGGAGAGAAGCATAGTTCCGAGTCACTCGTTCATCGTTCACTTCCGTCGTTCAATCACTGCAGATCATCCGCAACATCAGGAACGTGCGAAGTGGTTTTTATATTCTTTTATATGTTAACGTATCAGCTCTGTATCGTCGAAAATGCATGAAAAGTTTTTACGAACTTACCTTGCAATTTGAGCCTCATGCGTATTTTTTTTTTTGGATCGATCAATAATGTTATTCTTAATTTGGTCTTCAAAACCTCTGAATCTACAGTGCCGATGTTTTAAACATAATCTCAGAATTTCTTGTTTTCGAAGTAACTCTTCGATGGTAAATCCCTATGTCGAATAGTTTTCTTAATAACTAACTGTATGTCTGGCGAGTTTGGGCTCTTTTGATTTAATTCAATGAATACTTTATTTATCGAAGCGCAATTTTATATTATTTTTAACTATATATAAATAAATTTAATTAAATTAAATAATACCTTGATTATTACGGGCACTGCTAAAATAAAAAAGGAACGAAATAAGTTAATTTTTTCTTTGATATCTAAAAAGAGTAAAAAATTGTTTTTTTGTTAAGGCTAAATATTAAATTTATATAAATTCAAGCATACAAATACAGTCCACCATCGACTTCATTTATTGGTGAGTCTGTTACCTAGCTAAGGGATCTACTAGTTTACATCATTTTCACGATTTCGATGTTTTTGGTATGTAACATTAAAGATTACAAATAGAATAAGTCATTAACCTAAAATTTATACATAGTTGTATTCTGTAATTTGACATACGTAGAATTATCTTCATGACATCTATACCGTTGCCATGCAGGTCACCAACCGCCTCAGCTACATTCGCCAAAATAATAACAAATGTCAGGGTCGTGGGTATATTGGCGATTAAGTTTAAGACGATGTTTCAATAAATAAACCGATCTATTTCATTTTTCACCATTTACACAATGTTCCATAGCTTTTGTTACATTTTTAATCACTACTCGGCCCAAAATACAAGTTTTCTAACAGGGCAAGAACGAGAGGAGTTTTTACATGGGACGTGTAGTTCCAGAGCTCAGGACGGGCAAACAAATAAGTAAACAAACTTTTATGCAGTATATTGATTAAATAGGGTTTGATTGATCCAAATCAAATATTGCATTTAAAATTGTATGTAATTTAATATTCCTTTTTTACACTTAAGCGTATGGAGTATCATTGAATTAACTCCTTTTCGTAAGGAATAAACACATTTTTTAAATTAATTTAGATAAATAGGTAATAACCATTAATCAACTTATCTTTATAATAATTTCCCATCTTCTAAGAAGCTTAAAAATATCTACATTATTTTACAAATAAAAATTACAAAAATCCCTCTGGATTGATTTAACGAAATAGTAGATAACTTATTTAAATTAATTTATATGTAAAATACAATTATTAAAATATTTTCGGACGAGTATATTTTACAAAACTTTTTTAAAATAGGTAATTAAAAATAAATAACAACTTCATAAATAAATTAAATAATTTTTTTCCCGAAACTTTAAACGTCTAGCCAAAATTTGTCGAGTATTTTATACAAACTTTTGTTTTATCTTCACTGTCAAAAAATACTATTAAAATCGTAATATAATCAGACCTTGTGCTCACATGGAGAAAATATCATTATCTAATAATCGTCATAGCTTCGGTCATCACTTTATTTTCGTAAACTAAGTTTGCAGTTACGTTCGTTAATTCGTAAACTAAGTTTGCAGTTACGTTCGTTAATTCGTAAACTGAGTTTGCAGTTTCGTTCGTTAATTCGTAAACTAAGTTTGCAGTTACGTTCGTTAATTCGTAAACTAAGTTTGCAATTACGTTCGTTAATTCGTAAACTAAGTTTGCAGTTACGTTCGTTAATTCGTAAACTAAGTTTGCAGTTACGTTTGTTAATTCGTAAACTAAGTTTGCAGTTCGTTAATTGATAATAATAAAAGACAAAAGCGACTTAAAAATTAAATGTTTTTAAATCAACACTAGTATTAATAGTTTAAAATAATTTTAGTTTTTATTAGTATATTATTCCCTTTTATTCCGTAGGTTGAAGAGAAAAGTGAAACATTGAATAAAATTCTTAATAAAATACGTTGCTGAAATTCAAAAGCTGTGCTAGTAATAGCAATAGTTGGATACGTCGTTTTAAATGCTTTATCTCACTCTCTGTTCTTCCCTCAAAATATGGTGCAAAGAAATAAAATTCGCGTGAAAAAATTCCAATGACACTATCAATATGAAGTATGTAGTTGATCTTATTGCCTATCACATTAAAATCTATATATTTCCAGGTATTAATTTTATGTATTATATAGTTACAAGTATTAAAAAAGTGAAAATATTTTACCTTAATGAAATAGGTGGTCGCGATGATTTTCGTCGAACTTCCACACTGTATTCTGCAAAAATCTGGTTGAATGTCTCTCATATATATTTTTTTAAATATTTTTTATTCGTATATGTAAGTACTAAGTACATTCATGAAAGTTTATCTTGTGATATCTGAATAAGGATTTTTATACCGTTTCAAAACCAATACTTTTTAGGTAGTTTTCGGAAGCAATTATATCGGAAGCTTTGAAAGACCAGACCAAAAAGTCTTAGTTACTGGACGCCTCTTTCGTCTCTGCAAGGACTAGAATAAATACTCAGCGCTTATTGTCAACGTTCACTTGTTGGACAAGCACCTTTGCAAACGGAATAAGATATATTTCTTGAAATTATCATTGGATATTAATTGAAATAACATTAATTACAATTTCACAAAAAACGACATATTTTTTTGGAAAAAAGACGAAAAGGGAAACATGTTATCATTTTGTAATTAAAAATACTTGTTGGAATTAAAAATACTACAGTAATTAAATTTAATTTTACAAGAACTTTCCAATAATATGGCATTCGATACTGTGTAAGGATATTTTCTCCTATATTGAATATGTGGAAAGGCCGCATTTTAAAAGTGTTTTCTTAGAAAATTTAAAAAATATTTCTTTTTAAAGAAAAAGGTACAGATTTCAATAAAATAGCTGGGTAGTTACGAGGTATTTTGAACATAATTTGCTTGACCTGACTTTTAACATTTGTCGTAACGCTTGCTTACTTAATCATTTGGTTTCTGTATATTGGAGTATAATTTTCAATAACGTTATAGTTATATATATATATATATATATATATATATATATATATATATACATATATATATAGCGTTAATTTATACTCTTCATTTATTCATTAAAAATTGTTTCCCCGCATCTCGTATTGAAGTAACTTTAATGTGGAAAAAATGAATTCACTCATTATTTGACTATCATTTCTCTCCGCATTCTGTAAAAGCTTCATTAAACTTTAATTTAAAATACGATAAGTAAAACTTTCGTTCGGTTCAATGCAATATCTAGTACAGTGCACTAATTGTAAATAAATGAAAAGAATTAATAGAACAAAAAAGCTTCAATTCTTACCGTTGGTTGTTTTATGATAATAAATATAACAAGCAAATATACTCCAAGATAAGAGAAATTTTAAATTTTGGTTTATAAATTTGATTTCAAGAATGATATAGCTTGTAAGCTACATGACATTTTGAGCATAAATCCAGATTAACCTTGCTTACACCTTTTTTGCTATTTATTTGCTCATTGCTTACACTAATGTCATTAAAATATAATATTAAAAATATACAAAATGAGCTAGAAAATATTTATACATCAATGTTTTCAATAGGTTTCAGGCAAAAATTAAAGAAACAATCGGACAAACAAATCGACATAAAATTGACGATCTTGATCTATCTGATTGACTTATTATTTTGGGTTAAAAAGTCAGTCGACATTAATTTTATTTATATATATAATATTAATCTTCAAAAATGCAGACTGTTGCCTGACATTCCTGATGTCCCGTACTTAAAAAGGAAAAATGGACACTTTTTAGGTCACCCGCATTTCTGTCTGTCCATCTGATATTGTCGTTTTTCTCACAAATCGAATCACGAATCAATTTAAATTTTGCATAAAAATAAAGCAAATTAACTAGCACATACTCCAATAGCTAACATTCAAAAATATTAATATGGAAAATTTAAGTGAGACAAAATAGGTATACAAAAAAACCTTTTTTAAAAATGGAGTTACAGTTTGGAAGATCGTTTAAAATGACTATAGACTATAGACGGTAAAGTATTTTTGTTCATAATTTAGGTAGCGTAATTTAAGAGATGTACTGAAAAATACGTGAAACAAATATGTCATCGTTCTTATTTACGAAACTACTAAAACTAAAGTTATGATAAAAACATAATTTTTAAAAACCAAGGTAAATGTTGCAAGGTAACTATAACTATGATTATATATGTCATAGTTTTTGAGATATTCATCATAATACTTGATTATTCATCATAGTCCCTCTATACTAATCACATAAGGTATTATTAAATATATATTGCCCATAGAAATTCATATTGGAGATAACTTATTAAAAATAATTTATCTTCAAACGAGATGCGAAACTAGTGATGCGCGATCCCGCGACCGGTTTTCGTTTAACTTTTATTTCCGGTAACATTTCTACGTAAAGTGTGGCGAATAAAACATAACAAGAACTACACAAGAGTATCAATACCATAGTAAAATATATGTATTAAATAAAGAATATAAATATAAATATTTTCAAACTAAAATATACGATTTCAAATTGATTAAGACTTAGACTCAAATTTATTATACGGTAATTTAGTTCGCCTGCAAAAACTCTAATCCAATTGAAATTGTTTGGTATATAATATATTTTTAAATTTTATTTCAAAGCAAAGTAATTGGTTATTAAAAACTGCAAAAATCTTATATATATTCAAACGAATTTATGAGCGTATTCTTCTGAAATCGAGGAGCCAAATTTGAATTACTAGGTCAATAACTTTTTGGGTCAGCAAACTTGTACTCGAGTTTCAAAGAATTCATCTGATTAAGTGTATTAGATAATAACTCAAAATTTGTCCCGCTCATTAGATTATTGGCTCACGTGAATTTAAATATAAAATTGTCCCAAAATTTTACATTACTTATTTACTACATAGATTTTCATATAAATATTGAGCGGGGCATTAATATCCTCGAAATTCGTGTATTCGCCAGTGTTGAGATAAAACTTTTACATATATCAGGCGATATCTGCAAAGATAAATTTTTGTATCAAAAACTACTGAAAATTCTGATTATTATTTCAGCCTTTAAGTTAATATTGAAAATTTAACTTATAAATTACATAACAATTTAAATATGTGACAAATAAACAGGAACATAAGATTTACTGAATTGTCTACGTCCATTTTAAAGTTGTTAAAAAGTAAGTTCATACAATAATGAATAATTAGTTTCTTCGAAAACAAGTTAAAGTTAATTAAAATGGTAAACAAAAAAAAGTCACGTTTTATTATAGTCATAAAAGATTCACCTTTCCTACATGCAAATTTTTGTTGCATTACGCAATTTTGACGTCACCCATAGATTCTGTTCATGTATTATGGAATATATAAGTAAAATTAAGGTGATATATGTATACATGCATGCAAAGCTACACGAGGTATCCTTGCATATGAAACAAATATTCAATGTTTTCTTAACTTACCGAATATGTCAATTAAATTTACATGAAATTAAAGTATGAACTCTCTTTGAAGGAAAGGTAGGTCACCTTCTCTTGGCTGCTTTGTTATTAGGTTTCAGTAGCTGAAAGTTTCGAAAAGAACCCTTTTATTCTAGTAACCTTGTCCGATCGTCAAACTGTTTGTGCGTCCGTCTTTAAGCCCGATAAGAGCTTTTAACTTTTAAACAATATAAGATAAAAACTAGAAATTGGCATATAATATATAAGAATATACGTATTATACCTGGAACCAAAATTTAAAATTACTCCAAATTAATCTATATTTGCAAATAGTGAAACAGCAAACCCTCGTCATGTGTGACAGGGCAGTCTGTCTAACATATGATCTGTATGTTATAAGCTCATAACTTCTATGGATTTCAGGTCATGGGCTTCAAGTTCATATAAAAGCTTCATACAGAGATCTTAGTTAAACCATAGTGATATAATAAAAGAGAAATGTTTACTTGTTGGTTTATCTTGCTGTCACCCTTAAAATACCCAATACATTTCAATTAAATTTTGACTTTGGATGAAGCGAGCGTTGAAGTAAGTAGGCATGACGAGCCGCACCGCACCGCAACAAATGTTAAAAGTCAGGTCAAGCAAATTATATCCAACTTACCTCTTGTCTATATTGTCTATGTCCAAATTAACTTTTAATGTCATCCTTTCAGACCTGATAGTTCAATCGTGTTTATTCCAATACAGGTTTTGTATAATATGGATGGCTTTCTTGCTCAATCCGATATCATTAAGGATCTCAATTAGACAAATATGTTGTAATTTATTTCCTCATCTATGAAACATATAAAAACGTCTTTCAGCATATCTTTATATTCTTTCCCAAGAAACTATATTGCGGACAAAGCCTCTTTGGTGCCCACTCAAGTGCCCGAACCGAATTGACTCTCACTTAACTGTCACTGACTGTTGATCGCACTTTATCTTTATGTGTTCATATATTATTAAGAGGAAAACCTGCAAAACTTGACTCGTGAGGCTGATTGTTCGAAACTCTTCACATTTTTTTGAGATGTATACCGCTAAGGAATTCTATTCATACATTTTGCGCTTGTTCCGAAATGCACTTGGCTGTTTTTTTCGATCTCACATTATTAGAGCAACGTTGAGTCATTTATTAGATATCTGTGAAATATCCTTGAAAGAAATAAAATATTACGGTGCACAATATTTATTCAAATGTACACTGTATATTGAAAACAATCAAGGAATTTGTTAAGTTATGTGTAAATGTTATTTAAGCAATATTATGTTCACATCAGTGATTACAAAATCTTTTATGTAACTTTTACCGGCTGTTCGTTTTAAGGGTTCCGTAAATAAAAGGTAAAATCGAAACCTTTATGGCGAGCCTTCGGTGTTTGGTGTTTGTATATGGCGGCTGTTTTTCTTTACTATTGTTATGAACTTTAAGTTTGATTATTACTTTGCAATTTATATCTATTTCATGTGAAATAATTGTAAAATTTTTTTTATTTCATTCGAAATTGGGTTCGAAACGGAAATTGAAATTTAAAATTAGGAGAAAAAGATAAGACTGGATATCTTAAAAAAAGATTGCACATTTTTTATTTAAAATAACAATCTAATTAAAGGGATATAGTTAAACAGATAAGAAGACCAGCAAACGACTCCATAAGTATTTTATTTTTAAAATTTTGAGATCATAAACCTCCAATTTTTTTTCTAATTTAAGTTAAGTATTTTTAAAAGCCGGCCATGCTCACAGGTTTATTCATATGTGGACCTAATAAAATAATTAATAAAGTTAATACACGCAAAGGCGATCAATTGAAATGGTTATGGAAGTGAACCTTTTTTAAGTAAGTACCTTTAGTGAGATGATAAATTGCTATATCTTCTTTTCAGTTGATCACTTGTTATAAAACGTAAATATGTCTGTATATTGGGAAAATTCCCAAATCCAACAAAATCCTCCGGTATTAACTTTTTTGCTTTAGCTCCATTAATCCTTTCAGATCCTCTTACCTGATACGCGAACAAATAAAAATCCTGACCGACCAACATTTATTAAAGGTGTTTCCGTGTTCTTTTACTTTTATTATGTTTCTCTAAATATTTTTTTCATAAATACCTGTAATGTACACATACATTAATTCTGCAGTTTTATTATAAGTATAAACAATAAAGCAAAAATCAAATTTATGCAGTCGAATATTAAACTTATAGTAAATAATTTATAATAATAAAATTTTAAGCAAATTGACAAAATATATGAAGCTTATAGTGAATATATACAATATGTGAGGAAGATGATTACAGACGACTTTTGCCATTATTGTATCCGCTTTCATATGACTTAATTAAATACCTACCACCCCCCCCCCGGGCACTGCTCCACACTTCATCTTCGGCCACGGTCATTTCGTTAATGGAAAATTTCTATATTGTATCTATATGGAAAATTTTATTGCGCAATATAAATTACCCACAGTGCCATATTCAGACCAGATGCACTTATATATTTGCGGAGTTACTACGGGTAAGGTAACTACATAATTATTTAATAACTCAATGCAAAAAATTATTAAAATCATTGAATCCGCATATTTTCTTATTGAGCGCATCGACGAAATAAAACCTAAAAGTTACTTCAAAGCGGACCTCACATATGCGATATTTTTATGCACCTTTTTATCTTTCACAACTCTTAAATGACAGAATATTGAAAAGAAATATTAGTTAAAAGATATTTTCTAAAATTTTGCAAAAAAAATTTATTATATAATATTATGTTCACATCAGTGATTACAAAATCTTTTATGTAACTTTTACTCGCTGTTCGTTTTAAGGGTTCCGTAAATAAAAGGAAAAATCGAAATCTCCCCTAGCTTTAAATTTAATTTTCCGTTTTGAACCCAATTTTGAATGAAATAAAAAAATTTATTATAATTTTTAGCCATAGTTTATTAAGGTAGGGCAATAATAAAAATGTAACGGAAATAGTGGAACATCGTTCAGAGGCTATAAAGTAGGCTAGTCCGGCTCATTTATTGAATGGCCACCCCGAATATTTTAGTTAATATAAAGTGGTGGACGATATACGTGCAATTTTAAGACATTGTATCTAAATGCAAAGAGTGGTACCACTCCTTGTAAATATAAATGTGAAAAAGTGTAGGGGTATTTTATCTAAATGCAAAAAGTTTAGAAATATACTAAAATTTTCTTTCACTAAGCATTATTTAAATGGTATATTGATGTAATAGGAAAGCAGGCATTCTAGCTGGCATCTTTAAGAACTCCTTAGTAATTTCTTTAGAATACAAACAGTGTATTTCTGCAACGCTTCCACGGCGACCAGTGTATATTTTAAATTAATACGTTTACACATAATATTAATTACAGCTAAGAAATTAGACACATCTTGGTCCAACCAGTTTGTGCACTGGCCTGTCAATTAAGTCAGAGTGAGTACCTCAATAATCAGTATCGGCAGCTTGTTACGAGGAAGCATCAGTTAAACACGTCAGTTTACGAAAAAAAATTGAGGAAATTTAAGTCAAAACAGATTGTAAATATCGCAAAATAACAACACCGATTTTACCTACTTGTCAATAAACAAATACCTCATTGCAATCCGTAATCTATTTTTTATGGACAAATCAAAGATCAATTTCAACTTATAACATTCGAATGGATTAGGAAATTTAACGTTTTAAAAATTAACAAACAAGAACAAATCGTAATTGTTGAAAGAATATTATGTTCCACTGTCCCAGAACTATAAGCATAATGTAATTTGCAATAGGCGTATAGTTTTTCATGCCATATTCCAGATGAGAATATGTTTCGGAACACTTAACTTACAAACTACATAAACAATGTTTTTAAAAACTTCAACCATCCTTTTATATATTCTATGTCTTCTGTAAGATTGTAATCATATGTGACTTTGTTAGTCTTTTACTTCTGTACAATATTACCAAACTATTTATTAGACCGGTTTTTATTTACATTTAAACTTTATTAATTATACTGTTCCCATGAAGTTATCATAATTAATCATCATCATTCATTATCCCCACCGCGGTGTATTGGGTTGGGCATGGGGCATTCAGTTTTTGACTTGGCGGCGCCCGAGGGGACCCGGGGTCGATTCATTGCCGCTCATCCAGCGGGGCTGCGTTGGTGCTCAGGTTAGCTCTAGTAGCAACAAGTCGGCAATATGTATCAATTGGATACAGTAAGTTCTTAAATAACTAAATAAAAATATTCATAGTTAAAGTTATTCAAAGCTTATTTTACATTCATAACAACCTCTCCGAAAATTATCATCTCAACTACAAATTCTTATGCAAAATGAAGAATTAATTTACATTATTAATTAAAGAAAGTGAAAATTTTACCAAATTCATACAGAAAAGTTTTACCAAATTCAAATATAATATTAACTGTGAGACCGGCCACTATTTTGCGGTTAAATATTTATGCAGCTAAAAACAACGGTTTAATCTTAATATTTTCTGTGCGCTTCGAATAAACTAAATAATATTGATTAATCTGAGAAGAAAAGTAAAGAAAATTTAAATTATACAAAATAGAAAGAACCAAAAAAATTATTGTATTAACGAAGACCTACCGATGAAAATAATACATCCACAAAAAAGTAGAAACAAATTTAAAGTTGAAAAAGAACAAGACATAAAAGCGATAACACAGTATGAGAAAATAATAATGTTAGAGGAAAAGACGGAGAAAAAAAGGGAAAAAGAGATATATGTGTGATGTTTTGCCGGAGAGCTTCGTTCATAATACTGAAGTATTTTACAGCAAAAGAAGATAAATAAGACCGGAGGGAAATATTTTTACTATTTTGAAAATATAGATAACAAAATATAAAAGCATAAAATAAAGCACATGCCCTTCTAATTGTAAACAAACTGAAGGTTAACACAGTAAAACATTAAACAAAGGCCCCAGTAAGTGTGGTCGTCATGGGAGTACTAGACCAAAATCCTCCACGTATAAACTAAAAAACTCGGAAAATAAAGTAAATAAAGCAAAACCATTCCAATTATACTTAGCTTGTATAATGTAATGTCCCTAATAGAAATAGCTTACGTAAAGCAGTATTAAATTATGCTCTTAAAATGGAATAGAATTAGCCTAATAGTGGTAAAAAGGTGGTAAAATACAAAAATTATATTTTCATATAAAATGAATTTAAGTAGTTTCAATAGAGTAGGTTTTCTTAAGACATGTTATTTTTAATTTTACATCATATTTAGATAGAGTGGTAAGACTAGATTTAGTTATTGAAAGAAAAACAATAAATAAAATTCATGTTGATGCCCTAACCATGACTTAAAGCAAGAAGAAATGCAAACAAATTGTTACAATGGCTGTCAGAGATACGTCAAAGAATGTTTTTGTAATGAAATCAGGATGAAGGTAAAATTATAGGATTTTGAGGATACGGCACGAGAAATAAAAAAGGTGAAATGCGAATCCAATTCTGTTTTGAGAATGAATTTGTAGTAGTAAAAATGCACTAGAAAAAAATAAAAAATTGCTTGACTTGGCAGTCACTAAACGGACAAACAGAAAATGGAGTAGAATTTTGTAATGGAAAAAAACAAAATCGTTTAAAGCATAGACTGTGAAATGTTTTTTTTCTTCAGACTTTTGCTGGTCGGAATAACCTATACAACAGATGTAAAATATAAACAATAAAGAATAAAATATAAATAAAAAATGGAAGATTTATTGCCTATCGAAAAAGAAACCTTAAACAACATATTTATGAAAATAATATAAAAATTATGGAAACGTCAAGAATAAATAGTGTAATGTAGTAAAGCAAATAAAACGATGTGTACGTTTACTACGATGTATACGTTTTTTAAAATTGCGAATTTTTTTAGAGAAAGAACCTATCTAAAAATAAACAAAGTAAAACTAAAACCGAGAAAAAAGGCTATCTCCTTTTTGTTAGCAAATAAAAAAAAGATAAACAAATGTGGAACACGACATCGACTTGATGTTATTAAACATGAACTAGAGAAGATAATATTTTTTAGATTGTTTTATTAGGAAATTTATATTAGGTAATAATTATTTAATAATAAGATTTTTTTATTAAATCATTTTTATAATACAATAATTTTAGTCAGGATCAAAAAGAAAGCAATTCTACTGTCAGAAACAACCTAATTAGAATTGCCGTGGAATTCCATAGGAACTTAAATAAAATTCCGACCACCTAAATTTAAATAAGAGGCCAACCAATAAAATGCATAGAAAGCATATACACATCTAGGATATAGCATGCATTTCACTGACCAGAAACATAGAGAAAATAATAAAGAAAATATGGAATAAATACAAGCCAAACTACCCTTGAGATGAAAGAAAAAGACATGGTACTCAACACTATTAACTCTCTTATGTGGATGCCAGAACTGAGCTTTAGTAAAAAAGACAATAGCAAAATATAAATTTTTCATAGCTGTAGAAAGCAGAATCCTTAATATCAAGCTGTCACCGTAATACAGTGTTCGAACAGTGTGGTTCTTTCATTCCTTGATATTAATCGGGGAATGAAAGAACCACACTGATCATGGCTGCTACATTAGCCCATAAATTAAAATGTAGGTGGGCGGGTCACTTGGTGCACCAAAATGACGGTCGATGGAGTGAGTGTATTTATACTGATGATCGAGAGACACGATATGGCCGCCGGGCAGGCCGAATCGTCGCTGGAGAGATAATATGGAGGCCCTAGCAATAATCACATGGACTAGAATAGCTACTGACTGGAGTCAGTGGCGAAATATGGAGATAACCTTCACCAAAAAATGGATGTCCCAAACAAAAAATGATATTAATAATATTATTATTTTTGTCTATTTTTGTTACTGGTATACTATTATTAGCATTAATATTTATTTTATTTAAGTGAAATAATTTAATTCATGAATTTAATGTTACCAATGAATTTAGTAATTGATTTTATTATATCTTTTAATGTAATTTGAACTATGAATATTTTATAAAGTTTAAGAAATAAAAAGGAAAAATAAATAATACTTTTTTTATTATGAAGTGAAAAGAAGTCACATTTTTTTAAATCTATTGCACAATTTCTATTACCGCACTAAATATACATTTCTATTGACTTTTTATAAAAATTTCAAGTTGTTTTTCGAATTGACAAATATTTCGCATGAAAATATTTGTCAATTAGAAAAACAACTTGAAACTAATATACATTTTACAACATATTATGTGTGACAATGAAAATAATATACATTTTACAACATATTATGTGTGACAATGAAAATAATATACATTTTACAACATATTATGTGTGACAGAATAAGGTAAAAATGAATTATAAATTTGCCACTATTTCTTGTGAAAATGGGATATGTCACATTTTAATTGGCGTAAGCTTTATATAAGGGTCATAGCTGAAGTACTAGCTACATTTTATTACTATTCTTACATGTTTTAAATTTCGGCTTATATTATACATTTTGTAAAATCTCCTAATGGCCTTCTTATCCACAATGTAGTTACAGTTCAGACTAAGAACACATTTTGGAAAAATATAAAGAAATAAAATTATTTCAAGTTTGTTTTATTGCTGGAATTGAATTGTTTCCGTTCAGTTTCAAAGATTAGAAAAATTGTGTGAAAATTAAAAGACGAATATAAATTTTAAGCCTTCAAAAATAAAGAATAATTATCTTAAGAGTGGCTATAAATTTTTATCTAACGGCATATTATTTTTCTTCATTCTTGAATAAGTTAATGACGTGTGATCTGTTTCCGTTAGATCAGTGCCCTTGCTATATATAAACATGTTTACTCCTAATTGAGTTTTCGTTAAAGCGGTTTCTAAAAAAAGAAAAGGAATTTCCTTCTCGATTTGCGAAATGGTATTTATCTTTAGGAATCATACTTGGATCAATATATTCATTGAGATATCTTGATATGTGGTAGTGCGATTAATAAAATATATTAGCCCTGCTCTATGAAGCGAGACACACAACCCGGAAACTGTATTTTTCTTAAACCGTTAATTTTACATTGAAAATATATTACATTTTGATTGTGCGGAAGTAAAAAGAAAAGAATAATTTTAATTTTGTTTTGAAAGATGAATTTCACCTTAAAAATAATGGCAAATAAAAATAAGAACTCTAACTTGTAATTCGTTTTATTTTTTTTTCTCTCTTTCTGCCAACTGAGTAATAACTATAAAGTTGTATTCATGTAATTTAAAAAATATATATTAAAATGTGGAACGGTCTAGTCGAGCATGAATTATTAAAGGGCATTTTTAGGCGCACGTCATGGTTCCAAAATACCTTCAGTACATGTTGAATAAAGGAACCTTGTGCATTCATATTATTAATTATTAAGTGGTTATTGTAGATCGCGCAGAATCTAAATTCGTCATAATAGTGATATGAAAAACTGGAAGGAATTGAACTGCAAAATCAATTAAATTATACTTGAAATGAAACGGGAAGTCGATTTTTCCATTTTAATGTATTAGACGTAAGATTCCTGATCCAAATATACCTGATGTATTTCAATAAAGGCAAGCTATCCTTTTACATCGTTTAATACAAACTATTAAGTTGACAATATGCTCTTGGAATGGCTTAAACAAGGAGTGAATGTAATTGGGTGAAAGGTATGTTATTGGGTGACTAATTTGAAGGAATATAAAGTTAAATTTAATTGTATTTCTGATAGGAAGTGTGATGTACATATCCTATATATATATATATATATATATATATATATATATATGTATATATATATATATATATATATATATATATGTATATATATATGTGCATATATATATATATATATATATATATATATATATATATATATATCCAAATGAGGGATAGAACTCATTATGCATTAGCCAGGTTCGCATTTGACCCGTTTCATTATGATATGGCATAATAATAATGAAACGGGTCAAATGCGAATCTGGCTAACGCATAATGAGTTCTATCCCTAATTTGGAGTGAAATTACTTTATTTACAAAAATCGTCATAAACGCGGACTTCCAAGTGGAGTAGCAATTTAAAAGCCCTAATATAATAAGGTAAGGGGACGTATATGTTAAGGTGAACATCTCAAAAACTATAACATTTAGAATCAACGTTTTAGTGGCCCTTTTAGGTTTTTGAAAATTATGTTTTTTTTGGCTCATAATTTTAAATTCAGAAATTTTGAAAATAGGGGTGGAGGAATACATATTTTTTTAAATATGCTTCTACCTCTACTACGAAAAATTATTAACAATGTACTTGTCAGTGTTAGTTATTGTGATATACATACTTTAATATATTTTATTACTGTGACGAAGCTCAATATTTCACGTCATACAGCTTCTGAAAAAAAACGGACAAGACTGCCATATAGACGGTCAGGTGAGTGAACTTATAAGGGTTTAATTTTTCCTCTTGCAGCATCGAATCCGAAAAATCATGTATAAACCGAAAGCATGTCAATTTATTACGAAGTAGTGAAACCCTGATCTTTTCTTAATCCTCCTCAATGACGACTTATAAATAGGAGTAAACGATAAATTAAATTATTATTTTTTTAGCTTAGTAAAAAAAATTACAAGGTTTTTATTTTTTTAAATTGGAGAGAATATAATATTTATAAATCTATTTCAGAATTGATTAAGAATGATGAATAATAATTAGACGCAGAAATATGACAAATATTTAGGATTGTTTGAGATACAAATGTTATTTTTTTAGAAACTTTGGGCATAGTTTGACGAAAAAATAGGACTAATTATGACATTTTGAATACACAAGTAGACATAAAAAGTATTCTTAGTATTTTATGCTGTCTTCCTGAAGAATGATTTAGGAAATGTGCCAGCAATTCACAAAATTTAAAAAAAAATTCTTAATTTTTTTTTTATATATTAAACGTAAATGAACTGCAATGTGTAGTAGTAAGATTAGTAAAATATTGCTGCGTGACACTTTTTATGTTATGAGTGTATGATGCTGCGAGACACTTTTTTTTGACTAATTATCTGATAGCCTCATTGAAGGATTTTATAAAAAAAACATATACGTACACACACACACACACGCAAACGCACGCACACGAAAATGCATGCACGCACGCCCGCACGTGAGCAAACATGCACGCGCGCATGCACACAAGTTCTCCCTCGCACACGCACACATGCATGTACGCATGCATGCGCTCACACACGCATGCACGTATGCACGCACGCACGCACATGCTCACATGAACGCATGCACGTACACATCCACGCATTCACGAACACGCAAACTCGCTCGCACGTACGCACGCATGCACAGACTCGCACACACATATATGTGATGTTCATACATGATACATTACATTTACATGGCCACTAAATCTCCCCACATTTTTGATCGATGCGAACAAAACGACGGACAATGATGGAAAATAAAAATGTTAAAATACCCTATAAATAAAACGGCGCATTTGCATCATGGAGACTAAACACAGACAAGATTAAACGATTTTAAATTGTTAAATTATGTGTGTGTTAACTAAGCTAACTAAAATTCTCAGAAGCTCCAAATACACTTTGAAATTGCCAGCATGAACGTAAATACATGTAATAATTCTGAAAATTTATATTTATACTACATAATTATTCTTATATAATACATGATCTTGCAAGGAACTAAATAAAACAGTGTAAGTGGGAAAGATATGACACATTTATTTACTGACAACAGCACGTATTCAGAGAAACTATGCTGGCTTAGGTTCCTTAATGTTATTGACTTACACATTTGTTTTTTTCTTTTGATCTGATATAATTCTGTGTGACTAATATACTATTCTACGTGATACACTCGTAATAATTTTTCGGTGGTAGAAAGCTTAGTCGGAATCGTGGCAGAGATAAATGATACAAGCGAGACGACGTCTGGAGCTTTTCAAATCGGATAGGTATTAGCAGGAGATGTTATTTGCTATACCGGACATTATTCCATTTTTCTTTAGAATTATGCACCAATGAGTACCGTGAGAAAGCGTAAATTTAGTCTTGGTCAAGTGAAATAAGTGCTGTATAGAATCTAAAGATTTTGTGTGTTTTTTCAAGCAAATTCGTGAAACAAATTAAAAGAAAGAATCCTTAGACTTTCCAATCTCATAAAAAGGTTAGTCATATTTGACTGCAAACCGATAAAATAAATAATATACAATTTCTAATTCGAAGGGAAAAAATTATACTGTAAGTGTAGAAATTATAGTTGCTTCATTTTGGTACATTAAAGAGTTTAATCTAATATATTAGAAATTTATATAAAGTTTCCCGTAAAGGTATGGCGATGATTCTAAATTACATAAATAGTTTGCTACTGTATAAAACGATTTAATTATAGTTATATATCTAGCGTGATTACTAGATTTACATTCAGATTAGCATCTTACTACATTATTGAATAGATTCAATAAATTCAATACTTCAATCGGGTATGTGCATGTGCCCTACAATTTATTTTTAAGTAGGCCTATGATATTCTTTAATACTTTCATTTCGCTTTTGAGGGATTATGTCCCATGTTATATGTTCTCCGGATTTCCCACCAAATTATTTCCATTTGCATCCAATGTATTGTTTCAAAATGTTATATGAAATAGTTCTAGATATATCGCGGAACATTTCCACAACAACATGCCCTATTCATCTCCACATCCCTAAAACTAAGCACCTTAGAATTATGCTAGAATTTATTTAAAGTTTATGACAAAATTACAGCGATGATTCTAAATTTCTTTATTTTTCACCCAAAATAAACATTTTAAAAAAAATATTAATGATATGGTTAAATATCTAAAAACATTATTAGATTAACACCAAGATTAATATCGTATTGAATCAAATATCAAACAAACACCTACTTGAATAAAATATATACTTATCCCCTCATATTAAGTTCAAAGTAGGTTTCACGTCACTACTTTAACTTAGCCATTGTCAGAATGTACCTCATCCATTTGACTCATCGGACCCACTACCAACTATTGTTTTTTAAATCTTACTCCTTAATGAATAATAAGGAGTAAGATTTAAAAAACAATATCAACTAAGAAACAAACAATTCGGAAGTGAATTTCATCCTTAGAACTGATTCATTCTTAGAAATTAATATTAGTTTCACCCTTGAGTACCAGTTAATTTACTCACAATAATAATAATTTATATAATTTTTTTAATTGTTGACTATATAATTTTTTAAAATATTTTCGAAGTTTCCTTCAATTATAATATAATGTTTATTATGATTAGAATAGAGGGAGAAATAAAAATCATAGCATAAAGCTTATTATATGTTACTCGGTAATAATTACACATCTGACTATCTCTTTTCATATTTTTTTTAATTTTCATATTTCCTGACTTTTATGTCAAATAAAATTACCGAACTTTTAGAAAAACTTTTAATTTGCTTTTAGTAGACGTGATATGATAAAAATAAATAAACGAAGAAAAAACCCACAGAGTCACGGATGAAATGCTGATTAAGAAATCTATATGAAAAATCATTGAATACTTTTACGAAATCATTAAATAATTAGGTAGACAAATGAAATTAGTTAAGGAAAGTAATTAAAAACGTGATATTAAAAATTAAATATGGAAACATAAAATGCTTGGTTTCTGTTAAAAAAATACAAAAGGAGATCATTAATAAAAAAAAAAATAATCCTCTGTATAAAAACGCAGATACTTTTTTCCAGGGACATTATACCACCTAGGCATAATGTCCATGGAAGAAATCGTGTAAAAGTAGGGGAAGTGAAATACAGAGTAATGGAAAAGTACCAATAACAATAAAAACAACAGTCGGTTTCAAAAATAATCGATGTTTTTTCAATGTCCTTAAATTCAGCTAAGGAAGTCTTTACAAAACAGGCATAACGATTTTCAAAAAACTGTAGTCGCTTTGCTTGTACACATACACATCTTATTAAAGTTCATATTTTGTTACAGGGTCATAGCAAGTAAAATTTATATCGTAAATTTTAAAAATAAACATTATTTCACATAGAGATACTTTTTGCTTAACTCTTCATAAGAAAATCTTTTAAACTTTAACTAATTTCTTTAGTTTTTTGGGATGTCTTGATTATGTGACCAAACATATTTTTGGTTTAGGAAATAACTTATTTTAAAAACGGAAAGAATTTTTCATCATCACATTTTGTCAAAGTGGTTTAAACTTAGTGCGAAAATGCAATCAGATCTGATATTCCTAGGACAACGTATACTTAATTATCTGCTTTCCTGATTTTTGTTCATGTCACTTTGACCCATGGGTTTAGAGGTCGTGAATAAGTAAAACCATTTTCAATTTTTTAATTTTTGGAAACTTTTAAAACTGTTTTCCTTTAAATGGAAATTTAATTTTTCTGGATGACATCCGTAATTAAGCAATCGATTTAAATTGACTTTTGGGGATGTAATCTTTAATCTCAAAATGAGATTTTACTGCCTCTTTTCCACAGTGTGGCATCAGAATATCAACAATCTATATAACAAAGAAAACTGCTAAGGAACCTCACTGTTAAGGAAAGATAAGATATTTTCTATTTTCTCTGAAAAACCATGATTGATTCAAATTAAAACGCATCGCACTTCCTCAGTCGTACGTCTAATCTAAGTGTAAATATTTTTCAAAAAGACCTATTTTAAGTCAATTTTTAGAATATAAAATTACTAAGATACTTCCGCTACAAAACTAAGCAGAATAATATCTCCGTGAAAGGTCTCACATATTTACTAGATTGTTGTGCAACTTTCACCGTAATTTGAGTAAATATTTTATAGCGCCTCTTATCATGTTTAAATTTAATTTCGTAATAAATCTTAGTTGTAGATTTAGTCCAATCGTGAGGTTTGTGGTGGCTATGTATATAAATTGATTTAATTTTTCTTTTATCTCTCGCTCTATTAATTCAAACTTTCTGCAAGGTCTTTCAATTAATAGAAATAATGATTTCAAAACAAAATACAAATATTTTACAAGAACAGGGAAACACTATTTTCGAACCATGTGTAAATTTACTTTTTCATTCTCTTCACTAAACTATTGACATATATAAATGTGAAATTAAGTATACTGAAACGCAAAAACAAACTGTATTTAATGGATAAACTAATGGAAAATTATATACGCGTATATAACATATATATACGCGTATATAATTTTCCATTAGTTTATCCATTAAATACAGTTTGTTTTTGCGTTTCAGTATACTTAATTTCACATTTTTGAAGTTATACTTCTTTAGGCGCGTTATGAAAAAATGATGAGAGTGAAATTTTAAGATTCGTCACACAAAAGTTACAGTATGAAGTTGCAGCGGTTGCAGTCTCGAAACAAAAGCTACCAACAAAATATAAATAGAACCTCTATTAGTCGCGCAAGTTAGCACCATCGTCGCCTGTGTTCACTGTTTTCATATACATAGTATTTATTTTCCACATGTTTCTAGTGTCTACATTCACACACGTGTTTTAGTTTCATATAAGTGCGATTTATATATGTGCTGATAAATTATATTCAGTAGTGATTTAAAGTCAATATTTTGATTAATATTTTTACTATTCGTAAATATTAGTGAAAAATTGTGTTTATAGACTTTTTCAAGTGCTCCAATATAATTGAGGTTATCTATCCGTATGTATTATTTATTGATATAAATTGAAATATTAATATTTAACATAATTAATACTAAATATTATTAAATTATTAATGTTAAATAGTTATTATTGGTTATTCAATATTTTAAAAGTAAATAAATAAATTCAATTTGAATTTATTGAATTTAAGTTTATTCATTTTTTAAATATTGTTATCATTTTCTTACTTTAATATTCACTTTTCATTTTTATCAAAAAGTTTTCATTAAATTTGTTCATTTATTTTTATAAATATTTATTATTTTCATTTATTCAATTTAATAATAAATATTGAAAATTAATATTTTAATTTGGTGTTTAATTTTAATTTTTATAACAATTTTTTTATTAAATGTTTTATAAAATTTATTTCTTTATTTTGAAAATATTAAATATATTTATATATAGAAAATTAATTAACTTAAATTCAATTTTTGAAATTATTAAATTTATTCATTTACTTTTAAAATATTAAATAATCAATAATAAACATTTAAAATTAAGAATCTTTTAATAATTTAGTACAAATTATGTCCTATATATTTATTATTCTCTAAATTTTATTTATAATAATTGTTAATAATTGTATTTATATATATATATATATATATATATATATATATATATATATATATATATGTAATTATATTATTAATTTACAATTTTTTAAATTTATTATGAATTATTAAACAAAATTATAATTATTTATATAATAAATAAAAAAATTTAATAAAAATTCTTTGAATAAAAAAATTCTTTGACTAAAATAAAAAGTGAATATTACATTGAGAAAATAATAAATATTTTCAATACGAATAAATTTAAATTCAATTATCTAATTTATTATTAAATTTATTTTTAGAATATTCAATTACCAATAATAAATATTTAAAATTAAGAATCTTTACAAACAGCAGAAGCAGAAAATTGTTGGACCTATTTTATGGCGTGGATACAAATTTTATGAATTAGATCAAGTTAAGCGGCAGGCAAACCAAGAGTTTTCTTCAATATTGACAAAAATTAGGAATGTTCAACAACTCGACGATCGCGAATTAATTTTATTGGAATCGCGATTTGTAACAAATCAAGAAGCCGAAGTACAATGTCCACATGGAATCTAGCCATGAATAATAATCCTCTGGTTTCGACAACACGACATGGCACTACCATAGATGCTGTATTAGTACGATATCTCAACGCTGTTAATACAAGACTTTTTGTATCATATTTTAGATATGATAAGCCACTGATAACTGAAGTTCCGATTCAGTCATTACCGGAAAATGCTATGGCAGTGGACATAATTTAAAAATAACATTCGGATAATAAGAGAATTTATGTTACCCTTAATGTAAGAAAATAAATATTTATTTATTTAATTTTTCAAATTTAAACTGAACTTTATTGACTGTCTTGACTATCCTTTTCCAGTCCTTTTATTATTTTATTGTAATTTATTATTTGCATACAATTAAAAACTATTTTTTAATGATGCCAAAGAAGTATAACTTCTCACGCGCGTACATAAGTACATGCACCCTTTTTTTACTTTTATATCACAATCAATCGTCCACATCGCAATCAATCGTCCACAGCGAAAAAAGGAGACTCACTTTATAAACATGGAAATCTATCAAAAAGAAAAAAGTAAGTACTTCTAAATAGGATGTATATTGTGAGAAAATTTCAAAGATTGTATTTAGATTCATACTTTAACCTCTTGTCATTTATTTTTGTATGAAATCAGATTTTGAAAATAAGTTGATGATCGATCTTTTTACACGTAAATTTAATGACGTAAAATTCTAAAAGCATATAACAATTTAATATAAAATTTGTAAAAGTGTTATTTCAAAAAAATAGTGATTTTTGGGTTATTAAGTAGCCATATGTATGATACTTTACATAAACAAGTGCTTATAATTTATTTTTATTAAATATATGAAGTTTCATCACACGGTAGTTATGTATTTAATTGATATAAAATATAACTCTGAATATTATTTAAAAATATGTTTTGTTAACTTTCGTTTTATTCCTAATGAGAGGAAGAATATTTTTCAGTTGTCTAGCATTTTACAGTTAATAATTTATTCAATACTAAAATGTATTAAAATATAATTTTAGTAATGTACACAAGACCATGAAATAAAAATGTTACGGCTCTTATTTTCATCGTTTTACCAACATTTGCATCTTGGGTCGTATTTTCAATGAAACTATTTGGGAAGCTCTACTAACACGCGTGGACAAGAATGTATCGTCTACAAACAAAACAGAGATACTTTTTCAAAAACGTCTTAATTTAGTACAGCTTTTCCGAAAATGAAGTAAGAAATTTTGTAGATTTTGAGTTAATTACTTATTCATTCTGTCAAATATTTAGTAATATATATATATATATATATATATATATATATATATATATATGTGTATATATATATATATATATATATATATATATATATATATATATTTATACGCAATTATTTAATTGTTAGAACATAACTTTAAGATTTTTATACATCATACCACGTAATTTTTATTACAAATGATATTTTCGAAACGTTTTCTTGTTTGTTTAGTTTACGTAAAGATATGTACACATATTTATTGAAAGCTTTCGACACATATCTGTACACAATACGTGATATAATAATCGGAATCGGAAACGTCAATATCAATGCGGTGTCGTAGAGATAGATTACTACCAGACATTATCTTTTTCCCCGTCAGCTCACTTGACTTGTTTCCTGATTTGAAATTCAATTTCCATCAGTGAGCCCGTAAGTCAGTACTTATTATAATAGTTATCGTTTGATATCTGTACACAAGACGTGATATAATAATCGGAATCGGAAACGTCAATATCAATGCGGTGTCGTAGAGATAGATTGCTACCAGACATTGCCTTTTTCCCTGTCAGCTCACTTGACTTGTTTCTTGATTCGAAATTTGATTTCGATCAGTGAGCCCGTACGTCGGTACTTATTATAATAGTGATCGTTTCGTAAATTGCAAACATTCCATTTAATTTGTAAATATTTCTTTCGCGATCAACATGATATTTTTCTCGTCGTATACCATATAAATGAATAGATTTGGAGTATCCTGAGAACATTCCTGAATAAAAGTTTAATCATGACAGTTATATTCGAATAGTGCATGAAGATACTGTTATATATATATATATATATATATATATATATATATATATATGTATATATTTATATATATATATATATATATATATATATATATATATATATATATATATATATATTTATACATATCCATAATTATGAAGGTTTATTGGTTTTGATTCATTTTATATTGTATTCAATTAAAGGGTAATAACTACTCCAAAGTATAATTTAAAAGAGTTTTATGCAATAACTAGATTCCTAGAGTTTTATTCATGGTTAATTATTTTCATTATTTTATTAACCTTTTTTGGTACTCGAAAAATCACAAAATAAATAATTATTCTGTTAAGAACACTGTTGTCAAAGCCAAATAATATTTTATCACATAAATATTTTATTATATGAATATCTAGTTTCACTGAAAATAATTACAACTGAGCAACGTTAACACGAGCGTGTTAATTTTATTAGATAATATAATGGTCCCAAATGGACTATATAAATTATTATAACAGAAAATAATAGGTATCATTCCTTAAAAGAACAATAGCAAATCGGATTATTATTAGTACCTAATAAAGTTAACGCATTCGTATTAACGTTGTTTAGAGTCTCAGTTGTAAGTTTTGTCAATGAAATTAAACCTATTAACCTATTTTCAATTTTGTCAATGAAATTAAACCTATTAACCTATTTAATTAAACCTATTTTCACTGGCATCCATTTACTTCAAGTAATCGCTTTCAATTTCTCTTAAAGTAATTTTCTTACATAAGTATACAGATTAACGCTTGTAAATTAGAAAGCCAAGAACCATTATCTCTTGACAAATATAAAACCTTCGCTTTTAGAAAATAATAAGTTTCCACAAATTATGTACTTCTCTCTTCACTTCTAATTATCTATAATTTATTTGCTATCAGTACTGTGTCGAGTATTTGTTAGTGAATTTAATATGTAAAAGGAATTTCCACAAAATTCTAAATGCACGAATTTTCATTTGAATTAGTGGTACCGGTATTTTTAGACATGGATATGAATACACTTACTCTTGAAAGTTGCATAACTCCATAATTTTTGAGAATTTTGACCAGTTCTGCAAATTCGATTGATTAGCTAATGAACTGTTTCGCTACACAAACACTCTTGTAATTATTCTATTTGAAAATACAAATTGAACAATATCTTTTTGTATATATTGTCTTGGATATATTGTCTTTTTTCTTGTTCATAAACATAATCATGCCTTCACAGTATATCCCACCAAGTGCTGAAAAAAAACATGACATAAATTTTCAAAAGTCGCCTCAAAAATATATTCATAAATTTTTACTCCAATGCTGCTTTCATAACTTTTTATCCATCCGATTTTTTGAGATTCATGTTTGTAAATTGTTTGTTTATTTACTAGTGGAGTAACTTTTATTAAGTAATTATGTCGTGAATTTTTACATGGCAATAAATAATTTACGTTATGAAATTTTAATGGCAGTATATTGTAGTCTTGTAAAACATTAAGTTCTCAACTTTAGGTGTTTTAAATAATCGAAATATATGAACACGTCGAATTCTAAAAAATGAGAATATTGCCTTTACCTCTAAAACGACCATCAAAAATATAATACGTTCATTTGTACGGGTAAAAAAATGTCAAAAATAATTTTTCGCTTCCAAATATCTTCTGAAGTATCTTTCTTCTAATTAATCTATAGAAAGATACACATTTTTTTTAACTTTTTTATATAAAACTTTTATGCAATGAATGTAAAAATAACGAAAAACACAAACATTTTCATTTACGCACTTCTACATGAATAAAGAAATGTTTCAGTTATTTTCTTATTCCTTTAAATATTGAGGAAAATGGCAACTTAAAAATATAAATGCAGTTATGTTATAATATATTATTATCGCTAATACAAAGTATACTCTGGCGTAACCAAAGTTATTAATATTAAGAATTTCTGTATAAATTGGTACATGTTACAAAAATGTATTAGTACCTTCAATTATTAAATACGAAGAACGAGAATTGTTCAATAAATAAAACACGAAATCCAAACAAACAAACTGGATTACTCAACTCGGGTTCGTTTGGGTAAGAAACAAAGTAGAATTTCTGGCTTGTTCTTAGGAATATTTCCAATCATAGTGAGCTGGTGATCCTTCAAAAGAGTATTTGCAAAAGGAACGCTAGTAAACCATTGCTTATCGTAATATTATGCCCAGTACCCGAGTTGGGTTCGATCATCCAATGCACCAGAGTCACTGTATCATTAACCAGTCGATACGGACCTTCGAGTTGTACTGCAGCATAAATTTCGAATTTCAATATATAAAATGTTTTCAAATCGACGAGTGGGTAATACTTAATGCCATACTTGGTGGGCTTATTAGGCATATAAACAACACCAGAATATCTGCCTCAAAATACAGTTAATTATTCGTCCAGGGTGACATTTTCAGACACAGAATATTTTGAGTTTAAATTATCGTTCATCATGTCAGTGAAGTCCCTTACTGTTTCCAATTTGTCTTTCAGTTGTCTTTCTGTTCTAGTACTTTTATCGTCATCGATGCCTGTTCCATCGGTGGAACATATACCTTTGAAATTTAAGCAAGAAGAACGCAGCACACCAGACATGTAAGGGAAATCTGAATAAGCCAGATGTTCTTCATATTCTAGCATTTTTCAATTACAGTCGCGTTGAAACTTACCTTAAATTAATTTTGTGTAATCGTTTGTGTGGTATAATATTATATTAATTTTATTCTTTAAAACATAAAAAGAATGCATTAGGTATTAAACTAATTACTCTGGCTGTTCACTTAGGCCCAAATGTTTCCTTCATAATATTGTGACTACAATCTCAGGCTCTTTTATTTTTTCATATGTAAAATTTATTACATTCACTTACATGACTAAATAGTCGCTCAATATCATCACTAGTCTATTCCGAGTCCGTTTTCTTGGCACTTTCTTGACATTCTGACTCATGGTCACTTTGAATCACTTCAGTCTCGATTTCGTCTTCGTCGGATGCTTTCTTTCTCCTCTTCCAAAAAAAAAATAGCAACTTGATAGTCAGATAGCCGCTGACATTATCGTCTTTCTAACCTATAAAAAAATATAACATTAAGGATAATGAAAAAAACACAGAAGTAATAATCACTTTCCAAAAAAATCGCACTTACAGTCGCACGGAGGCAATATATATGCCAGACGTGATCTCCTGATACAATTACATGGTGCGGAATGACGCTCGCGACTGAACCAAACCTGGGGGAGATGTTTAGGCAGCTACTGGGAACGACGTTACGATAAATTTAAAAATGGCCGAGTTTATTCCTGTGATTATAACGTAACTTTATTTATATTACATACTTATAGCGTTTGTTTTTTATTACTCTATATATCATGTTATATGCGACAGTATATTTATGTAACATTAAAAATAAAACATTGTCTCATGATGGATAAAATTTACTGCAACTAACGGACACGCGACGCTTTTAATTTAATATTTAAATTAATTAATATCAAAGTTCCATTTAGTATTAAATAGCACGAAAATTCGTTGAAACCTTTATATAGTAGCAGTTAAAATAAAACGGAACTGCTTTTAGAAAAAGATAATTAAATTTATGTCATTGTAACTCATGTCCAAACCTTTTTTGATGTGAAAGGAAAAATATACATTTCATTTTCCCCTGAAGGTATTTTAACCTTAGCTTATCTCCCCATAAAAAAATAAAAATTATATGATAACACAATTATGTGAATGAATTACTCTTAAAAATACTCCTTTCAATATTTACCAAACTTCATCCGATGACATATTTTCCATAACATCTTTATTCATCACTTGTGATAGTGAAAGAGCTTCCAAAATAAATTTATCAGAGAACGCGAACGATACGTGATCTTCCATATCCTTTCCATAAATAAACACACGTCTGCTTCCAATTGATTTTCAGTTAAACCAACTTCAAAGGAAGCGAAAGAATTTTCCGCTCGATTGGCGAAAAAATGTTCGTCGACTGGAATCATATTCGTATTGATGTTTCCACGGTGATGTCTCGATAAATGGCTGTGCGATAAATAAAATTTATGAACCAGGCAGCAAGAATCGAAATGCGGAAATTCGAGGCTGTATATTATTTGTTTGGTGGACGAAATTACAAAGGAGAGGAAAAATATTTCATTCTCCGCAGAGAAAAGTTATGGAAAATGTATACTTCTTTTATTTTCGACATACCAATATTACTAATATTATTTCTAAATATCTAAAGAAATAATTACTAGCTGTAATTTTTTTTTGTTATAATTAGATGAATATAAAGCTTCTTATTTTTTGTTGTTTTGCGATGGAAAAACTGTGTTAATTAATATTTGCAAAATGAATAGAAACTTAAATCAAAGATAATGCAGAAATGCAGAATTTTGCTGTTTTGTTTATCGCCCAATTTTAACTCTTAGTTTCTGGAATTATACATACTCAAAAAATCATAATATTGTTTGACAAAAAGAAATTAAGTAAAAAAATTATTGAAATTTAAAACAGGAATTTAAGCGTGAAACAAACATATAGACGTAATTTGTATATTTCATGTATTTAATGTATATTGGATATAGATTAAATACAGACAAGGAATAAGATTACATCGCTGATTAAAAATGATTAATTTCTCAAATTAAAAATAAAGAAAATTTAATATGATTTAATTTTGGTTGACACAAAGAAATCGAAAGGGAAAATGTTATGAGTAAACATTTTCCGAGATGATGCTAAATAAAAACAATGGCATACCTTGAATAAAAAAAACATGGTGTACTTTTATATGAGTGAAAATTTTAAGTTAATGCAAAGAAAATAAATCTAGACGCAAGCGAATAAAGTTATAATTAACAGTGATACCTTCGCATAAACACGCTTAAAAGTGAATATTATAAACTTATGATCGAGCATAAAATGATCAATTGAAACACAGTATGCAGTCCCATCCTATCACAGCAGTTAGAAGTAAATCCAATGTTAATACCAACGAGAACGTCGTATTTCACGTCACATTTCAAAAATATATCAAATATAAATAGAGATTATAAAGAACAAAAGCCTACACTTTTTGTATCTTCTCCGATATTTTGATATCGGAGACAAATACATATTAAAAACAAAAATTGTAACCGATACCAATCAAGATGAGCTATATTATATTATCGCGTTACCAATTTGAAAAAATAACCTTGGTTCAACTTTCTTTTCGCTAAGAAATAAACGCATATTGAAGGATATCTTGAATAAAAAAAAATGGAATCTAATTTTTTTTCAAAACTTTAATAAAAAAAAGCAAAATTAAAAAAAAATTGGAAAACCCACGGCGGATGTAGTCGTTGAAATTAAAAAACGAACGAATATTTTTTTAAACCCTCCGACTAAAGGAAAGTATGAACTTATTATTATAATTACAAACTTCAAAAAATCCGTTATGGCTGCCAATGCCATTTCCGTTCCCGATAACAATTATATTGTAGTAGAATAGAAAAGCTAGTTATGCATCTAAGAGAATTTCAATAAGTCACGAACTTATTATACTGCAAAATTTTAGGCACATGCAGGGCATGGCAGCCCCGACGGGTTTTCTTAAGTTAGTAATTACATTAATAAGTTCTTATTTTCTTTTAGTAGAGAGGTTTCCAAAAAAATTATTTAACTGGTTTTCAATGACGACTACATCGGTTTAGGTTTATTCAAAATCTTAAAGTTTGTTTTGTATGTTATACTTTTTTGATTAAAATATTTACATCTACCGCGGGAATAATCAAAATTTAAATTTTGCTTTTTATTATTAGTCTTAAAAAGTAAGCTCATAAAAAAACATTGGCCAAAGGACAAGCTTATGTGGCACTTAGTAATATACGATCTTAAAACGGTGTAGTAATAACTAATCTAAATAAAAGAAATTTCTTCTACAATCAATATAATAGCATAGCCTTAAAAGAATTAGAGTACTTGAGAAAAATGCTACGTGGATCACACATCAACGGAGCCGAAGAAAGTCCCCGAAGTAGAAGATCTAGATCAATGAAAAATTATTTCTACTTTCTTTAAGTTCTTTGCCACGACCTAGGTTTCGTTGTATTACAACATTTTCAGGTCGGCTATTAGCAAAGATCAATGTCAGTAATGAATTTCTTAATTTTGTAGAAATTCAATATATTCAATAATTAATGAAAAATATTTATTGCAGTACCATCTAACGAGTTAATAACATATAACCTTTGCCGTTAAATCACAAACTTTTTACCGAAAACCGTATCTAAATCATAGGGTTTTGAAGAAAAGTCGCATTCTTTTGCAACAAAATGCTGCAGCGCCCGAGGCAAGCTCACACCATAACACCGATTACATGACACCATAACGCCATAACCCGAATATTCTTCAGAAAACTGTGTCTAAATCGGTCAAACCGTTCTGGAGATAAATTGGAAGATTCTTTTGCAAGAAAATATTTCAGCGCCCCCTGGCGAGCTAATACTATGGTATTAGCTACACATATTTAAAACCATCGCCGATTAGTCCCAAATATTTAGCAGAAAACCGTGTCGAAATTAATTACTACTATTTTGGAAATAAATGTGAACATTCGTTTGCAACAAAATGTTGCAGCGCCTCTAGTGGGCTAACACCATAGCATCTATAGGAGAACTTTCGCCGATTAATCCCAAATATTTAGCCAAAAATTGGATCTAAATCGATTAAATCGTTTTGGAGATAAATGGGAATATTCGTATGCAACAAGATGTTAATTTTTTTTAGTTTGCAGTAAGATGATAAAAATACATGCAAGCATTGTACATGCTACACCCGAATTATATTAATGACACTGCACTTATACCTTGCTTTTGCTTATTTTATTAAGAGGCGCACCACAGCATACTGAATGACCCCAAGAATCCTTCATTAAAAACTAGGGCCGCTATTGATAACGGCAACTTTAAACGAAGTAACCCGTCTTCGTTGCTTAATTCTGAAAAAAAAACACCTTAGGTAAATACTTATCCCCAATCTTGCCTCATTTTTTCTTATGAAATAGGCGATTTTTATTTACCATTTAAAAGATTCAGGACGATTGTTTAAATAATCAGTAAAAATATTTACATAGCATTTATAGTTTAAAAATGTACCTTTTTTAAAAACACTTTTTCCCTGTACACAGGATTCGAAAACGGTTGATAATTTTCATACAGTTCCGTAACATTCTCTACCCAGTCGATCAATTTTAAACATAAAAAGTGTTTGTAAAGTGTTTGTCTTTATAGAAAAGAGAAAGGCATTGGTGCAGTTTTGAAAACTTATCTTGATTAACTGAACACATCATCAGAAGTGGAAATTTAAATAATTTTGTTTATTTTTGTAATTGAGATGAGTGGATAATACTTGAAGTCACAAGGTTTGAAAACTTAAAAAGGAAAATCAATTTCAACATTTTATAAACATATCAGCTTTTTACCTACTACTGTGTGTTCGTTCTTTTTATTACCTAGTTTTTAACGTTAATGGGCAATGGTTAATCACCATGGGCACATGGTTTCTTTTTATTTTTTTACTTTTCAGCTTTCAGTAAAAATTATAAAGACTTGACTTCAATCAAATCACGATAAAATAAATTTTGAATCACCCCACTATTCGTTAAGTGTTTCAAAACTCTGGTGAAAATTACTTCATTTTTCTTCAAGGCTACAAAGGTACAGCATGTAATTTCATGGAAATCCATTCAGTGGTTTTGCATAATAAAAAAAAACAGAAAAACACACATACAGACCGAAAAATAAAAATTTCAAATATGGCTGATCCTTTTTTAGAGTTGATTTATTTTCAAAAAAACATATAAGGTTTACCTTACTGAAAGAATTTATTTTTATGTAGTAATTAAAAATAAGCACTACTGAAAAATATTGTAAATAAAAATTGGCGCCCAAAATCATATTTTAAAAATTAGGAATATTTAATGAAAATTTTTAGAATGAAAATTATAAGAAAAAAGTTTATTTGAAAAAAAAAAAGTTAAATAATTGGGCTATATTGAACACAAATATAATAAGACTGAAATAAGAGCACATATAACAGATTATATTAAAACATAATACGTTGACTATTGACATTCCTAAAAATATCGTTTAGGAAGTTTCATGACAAGGTCAAGTTCAAAGGTTTCAGGACAAGGATTTGAATAATTCAGTCACCGTAGTAGTTCAATAATAATTTACGATATTGGTTAAAATTTGAGTTTGTCTTTCATGTTTTCGTTCTTCAGTGAAATTCTGAACATGATTGGTTTTCTTTCACTATTTCGAAAAGATGCTTATATTGCCGTCCTAATGTATTTATATAGTCAAGTTGAATACCTCCGTTTCATACATAAACTTCTCTCACTTTAAGTTATATATATACATACATATATATATATATATATATATATATATATATATATATATATATATATATTTATATATATATATAGGTAATATTGATGACACTGCACGTATACCTGCCAAAGAACTTGCACTTGTCAGCTTATCTACTTTTCAAACACGCACATTATTGAATTTAATATTGTACAGAATAATGCAATACCACATTTCATTTGTGTCTTGGATAGCGGTTATTTTTGTTGTATGATAAATGTTGTTTTCTGTTACTCTTAAGAAAATTATTAAGAAGTCATAGTTACTGCTGTTTGTTCCTCAAATACATGTCCAAATTTCCTTAAAAATAATAATGATTTCTCGAACAATCCTAAATATTTTGATATATTTCTGCTTTCAAGTCTTGTTCATCATTTTTAATTAACTCTCAAATAGAAAGTCTTATGGATATCAGCTATTCTCTCTATTTTAAAAGAATTAAAAAGTTTTTCATTTTTCCCTCAAATTTAAAAAAATATATAATTTAATTTTTCGTCCACGATTATTCATAACTTCTTATTTAAGAAGAATAAGAAAGTGTAATCATGTACACGTAATCACGTGGTAAACAGATATTGCAAAAAATATTACCTATTATTAATAAATATATAACTCGATAAAATGTTTGGGAAAACTGTTCATATAACTTTGAAATATTACTATAAAAGTCATAAACACGTCATCATAAAAAATTATTAAATTTAAAATTCTCATTAAATATATTTTGACTATGACGAACTATTTGAAAAATTATGTGTCATCAAGCTTGTGCAACAATTATTCACATTTGTGATTGTGTATTAGATACGTTAAAAGTTACTCAAAAAATTATAATAGAGAATAGGAACTATTTTTAATTCGAAGACTATAAAACATAGATTTGGATGAAGTCAAAATGGTGAGTGCTGTTTTTCCCCACCCATATCACCCTCACTTTATATATTTAATATCACTCACGTAATTCCATGAATGTTTCTCACTTACATGTGAAATATATATTTATTACATCAAATTGAATTAATTCCTTAACAAAAACGTAACTCATTTCTAAAATTGACTTACAAGTTTTTTAGAATCAAATAGTTTGGTATTAGAGATTAATATTAAATGGTAATATTCTTTGTATCACCGCCAATTAAAATTCAAGCAATAATCAGGATCTAAGTAGGGAGGGAAAGAATTGGGTCTGTTAAATTTTTTTCCCTATTTCGTAACATTATTCTGTATTTTTGTTCGCTTTTCTGTTTAAGATAAGTTTCTGTTAAAATTGCATTAAAATTTTAAATAAAATTGGTCACTTTATATTAAATATTTTGAAATGAACTTTATTTTGCCTTAATCCGTCATCCAGCAGCTTATGATCTATGATATCAAGACGTAGATTCGCACCAAGAGGTGGCTCCTCTTGGTAGCGGTTATTTTTGTTGTATGACATTAATTTCAAACAACTTCCCTACGCACTCTACATAAAAAATTAAATATAAGTTAGGTAATATTAATCAGTTAGGCTTGTCACAAAACTGTTAAATATTTATCAAATTTAAAAGAATAGAGAACAGATATTAGGCTGCCTTTTCCAAGTGATAGGAATAGACGAAATTTTGTGGAATTGGAAAATGGTTAAAAGTTGTTTTTAACGATTATATTTTATATTTATTTTTATATCTCTTTGTTTCATACACATGTACATGTGTAAACTGCAGAATAACTAATAAACATTAGAAAATGCTATATTTTCCTGAAAACATATCAAATGCTTCTGTACTTGAATCTATAAATGTATTTTACATACATCGAGCTATATTAACTAAAATAATTCAGAAATGGTCGAAGTTTAAGATAAATGTTGCAATAAATTTTAAAATAAATTTAAATTTTTATATAATTATTTAAAAAATTTGAGTACATTTAAATCACGCGAACTATTTGCGATGCTTCAACCTATGAAGGGTCCGGACCTGCCCAACAATTAGCCTCTACTCTGTTTAATTCAAAACGAGGCATCTCTATGTTGTCAAGCCAAAAATCAGGGAGTGACCTATCATTCTTCTCCCCCACGTGGGCCTTTTTAAGACATGCTGCACAGTGTTGATCTCAAGCAACTACTTAACGTGTCAAACTTAACGCTTGATTTTTGGTACAGCTCATACAGCTCCGCATTAGTTTGGATATTCCCCGTTTATCGGGCCATACAATATTCACAAATTTGCGCTCCCACTTATTCGCCAGGTTCTGGCTCCTCTTGGTGTGAATCTACGTATTTCTATCATAGATCATAAGCTGCTAGATGACGGATTAACGCAAAATAAAGTTCATTTCAAAATATTTAATATAAATTGACCAATTTTATTTAAAATTTAAATGCAATTTTAACAGAAACTTGTCTTAAACAGAAAAGCGAACAAATATACAAAAATATGTTACAAAATATGGCAAACAATTTAACAGACCCAATTCTATCCCTCTCCACTTAGATCCTGATTATTGCTTGAATTTTAATTGGCGGTGATACAAAGAACATTACCATTTAATATTAATCTCTAATACCAAACTATTTGATTCTAAAAAACTTGTAAGTCAATTTTAGAAATGAGTTACGTTTTTGTTAAGGAATTAATTCAATTTGATGTAATAAATATATATTTCACATGTAAGTGAGAAACATTCATGGAATTACGTGAGTGATATTAAATATATAAAGTGAGGGTGATATGGGTAGGGAAAAACAGCACTCACCATTTTGACTTCATCCAAATCTATGTTTTATAGTCTTCGAATTAAAAATAGTTCCTATTCTCTATTATAATTTTTTGAGTAACTTTTAACGTATCTAATACACAATCACGAATGTGAATAATTGTTGCACAATTTTGATGACCCATAATTTTTCAAATAGTTCGTCATAGTCAAAATATACCTAAAGACAATTTTAAATTTAATGATTTTTTGTGATGACGTGTTTATGACTTTTATAGTAATATTTCAAAGTTATATGAACACTTTTCTAAAATATTTTTTCTAGTTATATATTTATAAAACTTTTAATTAATAGGTAATATTTTGTGCGATATCTGTTTACCACGTGATTACGTGTTTTAAATACGAAATTATTTGTCTCATTTCGTGGAAGTTAATAGCAGTGATTATTTAAAAGTGTTCAAAATATTTGAAAGAAAGTTAAATTTCGTTTGATATAAGAGTATATTTAAGTATCGCTTTTTATATAGAAAATAAAATTATATTTGCTAAATAAATTCTATGCTTAAAAGAAGTTTGACTTTGCAATTAATTTATTATATCTAGTAAAAACACATAACCGCAATGTAATTTGTTGGAAGTTTCTTAGAGAAGTTAGGTGAATGTACTCTGAAACATTAACATTCTGGTTCTTTCTTATTCCTCTTTAATAAGAAGTTATGAATAATCGTGGAAAAAAATTAAATCATATATTTTTTTAAATTTGAGGAAAAAATTAAATTTTTTTTATTCTTTTAAAGTAGAGAGAATAGCTGATATCCATAAGACTTTCTATTTGCGAGTTAATTAAAAATGATGAACAAGACTTGAAAGCAGAAATATATCAAAATATTTAGGATTGTTTGAGAAATCATTATTATTTTTAAGGAAATTTGGACACGTATTTGAGGAACAAACAGCAGTAACTATGACTTCTTAATAGTTAACAGAATATAAAAATAATATTCTGAGTCTTTTACGTTTTTTATCCTGAAGGATATGTAAGGTAATGCTGATATCGCAACCGACAATTTAAAAAATTAGCAAAATTTTCCTTTAAAATATATTTTGTATGTTAAACATAAATGGATTGTGATGCACAGTGTTAAAGAAAATATTAGTGAAGTATTTAATGGCGCGAGAGAAGTATTTTCAATTAACTATATTATCTCCTCATTGAAGGCTTTTATCAAAAAAAAACTTAATGTTAGTAGTCAAAATGAAAGAAATGTTACACAGTCAGCTGCAACCAAATTTTTATTTATTCGTCCAATGATGTTGTATCATTCAACACACACACATACACACAACACACACACATACACACAAAGACACACACGCATATATATATATATATATATATATATATATATATATATATATATAAGCACGCACGCACGCACGCACACACACACGCACACATATATATATATATATATACATTATAGTGCAAATATTACATTATATCTGTATAGCCAATAAATCTCTCCAGATTTTGCTTCGATGCAAAGAAAACAACGAATAATAATAGCAAACAATAATGTTAAAATAAACTGTTAATAAAACTAGGCGCGTTTAAATCATGCAGACTGAACACGTAAAGATTAAAACCATTTAAATTATTAAATGATGTGTGTATTTTGTTAGTTAACTACAATTTTCAAAAGCTCCGCATACACTTTGGAATTGCTTGCATGAACGTAAATACGAGCACATAATTCTAGAAACTTATATTCATACTACATAATCCCTGATCTTACATAATCCCTGTTCTTATATAATCCCTGATCTTACATGACATAATATAAAAAGTTTAGTCTGGGTAAGAAAGATATGATCCCTTTATTTACTGACAACAACTTATTCCAAAGAAGCATGCTGGCTTACGTTTTCTAACATTATTAACGTTCACATTTTTGATATATTTTCTTTTTATCTAACATGATTCTATGTCACTAATAGAATATTCTACGTGATACACTTGTGATTATGTTTCGGAAGTAAGAAGCTTAGTCGGTGTAGTAGCAGAGATAAATATTACAAGTGAGACAACGTCTGGATCTTTTCAAACAGGATAGTCGTTAGCAATAGATGATATTTTTTATACGAAACAATGTATGTTTTCCTTCAGAGTTATGCGCCAACGAATACCGTTAAAAGTGTATGTTAAATCTTGTATTACAACTCATTATTTTTACTAAGGCAAATAATAACTACTGGTTTTAGTGATATAAATGTCATGGCACTATTTAAATAATTCTGAATTATGAAATCTGTAATGCATTACGTTCAAGGTTAAAAACATAAAGCTTATAAATTTTTGGTTAATTACTTAAAAGTAATTGAAATCCAGATTTCGCGTTAACGTTAAATTATTACTTTATTGAATTAATTATCCAACAAAACATTGTTTTCCAATTTTAAGTCAAGGAAAAGCGCAGTAATTTGGAAATAATTAGAATGGGAAGATTTTTTTGTTTTTTTTTGTTAAATTAGCAAATGACGGCACGGGAAAAAATAGGCTATAAATACAGGAGTTATCCTAGGAGGATACCTACTTCAGTTGGATATACACTTATCCCCTCATATTTATTTTAAAGTAGTTTTGCTGCTTTAACTTACCCATTAACAGAGTATGCCTCATCCATTAACCTCATCGCACCCACTACCGACTACTGTTTATATTCTTGTTTCATAATCCATATATCAACTAAGAAACAAATATTTTGGAATTGAGATTTATCCTAATTACTAAAAGGATAAATGGCTAGATATCTCTTCACGACTACTTTTTCCTTTCAAAAATGACAAAAATTTATTTATTATAATTTTATTTTTTTGAACACCTGATAATTTATTAATATCATTTGTAACTTTGAACTATGTATCTTAAAGATTTTTGAACTTTCCTTCAATCATGATATAACATTTATTATATGTTATTCGGAAATAATTATATACCAGGTTACATGCTTTTTAATATTTTCTTGACTTTTCCTATTTCCTGACTTATTTATCCTGATATATTTATTAAGAACATGGTAATCAACTTTTTAAAAATACTTTCTTAATTTATAGTGGATGTCATAAAATAAAAGTCAACAAAAAAGTAAGAAGAAAATCAACAATGACACAGTTTAAATACAGATGACAAAATTTAGATAAAAAAATCACATAATATTTTAAAAAGGTGATTAAAAATTGTGTAAACAAATGAAATTATTTAAGCAAAGTTTTTTCAAAATTTAATATTAAATATTCAATATATAATATTTATTTTTAAAAAAGTAAAAAATGGACCTTTAATTAGACAGAAATAAACCGTAGTATAAAAACGCTAATAGTGAATAACGTGTATATCAAGGAAAATAATTTATTACACAGATTAATCTGCCATAAAGATAAAGAGCATTCCTAAATAACAATATTTTGTAAATAATGTCAAAAAATACATTTTTAGCCATCTCTTAATATTTATTTTTGTCTCACATTCAATAATGAAAATAAGTTGATTATAGATCTTTTTACATGTAAATTTATTTAACCGAAATTCCAAAAGCATACAACAATTTAATATTACATTTATTAAAAGTGTTATTTCGAAAGAAATATATATCTTTGTGATATTCCGAAACCATATTTATAATAGCTTATATGAACATTTTCTAATAATATATTTCTATTAAATATATGAAATTTCATCACACGGTATTTAACTGCCTAACGAGTATAAAATATAGCCCTGAATATTATTAAAAAAACAATTTTTTATAAATTTGCATGATGTTCTTAATAAGAGAAATTATATTTCTCAGCTATTAACTCTTTACGGGTAAAAATGTTTAAATGAAAAAATATATTAAAATATTATTTATTGATGTACATAAGACCAGGATAAAATATAAATAAATTTTTTATTACTAAAATACATAATGTATCGACGGCAGTTCAATTTTCAAACCTCCGATTAATGAATGAATGAAAAGAAAATTGAACAGCGTTAATTTCTAATCGCTTTCCCAATATCCAAAGTCATGTTCACAGTAGAACAATTTGGTAAGCTCTACTTACATGCATGTACAAGCATGTACCGTTTAGAAACACGATCAACATAATTTTTGAAAATCGAATTTTATAAATTTAAACAGATTTTTCATATTAATCTAGTAACTAATTATAAACATTTTGGTTGAAAAGCAGAAATCAAATGAAAAACCAAATAAATATTATAAGTATAATTAGAAATCAAACGTGAAGCAAATCCTTTTCGAGATCCCGCTAAATGGTAACAATGAAGTATGTTTTAAGATAGTCAAGACAAAATAAATCAAAACATAAGCAAATGAAATATAGTTATAATCAAGAGTTAAACGTTCACGTCTATATACTGAAAACTTAATATTATATACAGGTAATTAAGTTTATAAGCAGTGGAAGCAAGTATATTCAAGCATTCTCATCCTAGTACAGCAATTATAAGTAACATTAATTCCTTATACTAACAAGAACAAGTCGTATTTTATTATACTTTAAAGAAAGATAAAATATGAATAGAGATTATAAAGTATAAAAATCTAGTTCCTTTTGTATTTTTTTCCAATAACAGACCTAAAATAAGACATAGTAAAAATAAAATTGTTATTAACACATATCGAAACAGGTTATTACAGCTAACCTTGCTAGAAATAAATGCGTAATAAAGAATATTTTGAATCAGAAATTAAATGGTATTTAAAATATTTTTAAAAATTTAATAAAATGTACGCTAAAAGGATTGAATTTTGGAGGAATATTCAACCAGAATTTATTTGAAAATAATGTAATATTTCAAGACAAAAACATTCTCAACTGTTCTGTAGAATTAGTTATTCCTCTTAACTTATTTTTGACCGTTTTCCTTATCTTATTTTCACAGCAGTATGCGGGTTATTAAAATTAAATTTAGAAACAAATTTCAGAAATTAACGATCAAAGATACAATTATGTTTTCATAACGAATAGATAAACGTGACTGCAAGCATTGTATACACTATATCTGAGTATTTACATTAGTTTACTTCTTAGGAAAGGGTTTAATTGTGTTTTATTATATATTTCAAATTTTCTTTTCCCCTTTACGGAGAAATTGAATTTTATATGTTCAAAAAAATCATGACAACAATCAAAATGTCAATTAAAACAAAAATTACTTAGTTTGAGAATATTTTGTGTAATATATTGGAAGTTTAACACCTCTTATCAGAAGACCAATCAGAATATGGCTATTGCTATGGTGTGTAGGGATTTTTTTCAGTTGTACAAAAATTTTAGAAAAAATAATAAGATTTGTAACTATATTTTTTAAGTGTAAAAAAATTATATGTTTACGAGTGGAGTAAAGTGAAGTGGTAATAGATATAACTCACTAGCAGTAGACTAGTAGTCTGAAAATGTGGGAAAAATATCAGTAGCAGTTTAAACATAAAAATATATGAAACGAGGCTAGAGGAAACATTTAAAAAAAATAATGATTGCTTTCACGTATTTCATCACGGTGGTACATATTATAGTCAGCCCCATCTGTTGATGAAAAATCACATAATGCAATAGCTTTTCCGGTGTTGAATGATTTTTAATTTAATGATTAATCAACGTGAAGAAAACGATTATTAAATTACTAGATTAAGCTAAGAGTTTCGACGCGTATATTTTGATTGAGGTGGTGGGATTCATGTACAGATTTTGAGCCCTCATGATACTTGAGTAATAATATTTAAAATATACTATGTTTTAAAATTTAATAGTAGAAATAAATTTTAATTAACAAATAAAAACAGCGGGTTTAATCCTTCAAGAATTACATTTCTTCTAGATTAAAACTTACGTGAATTTCTTAGGATCATGAAGTTGGCATATATTAAATTTTATTGAAATTTGTATAAACATCTAGTTTATATTAAGTTATAAATTATATACGAACACAACTCTCATGCTATTACTATTATACGCGTCCGAAATCATGGTTATCATTCCATATAACATTCCACTACTACCTATGTCAAATTGAAAAGCAATTACTTGCTTGATTTTAAAGTTATTTAGTTACAAGGCCTTACAAAGTTACATTTAAATTGATTATATCAGAAGGTATAAATTGTTAGCTTAATTAAAAGCGACAGTCGTTGGATATTTATCATGTATCAAATAGATTAACATGTATTACTATATTTTAAAGGTTTAAAAGAAACTATAATTAAATAAAAAATGAAATATACACACACATGTATATGTAGGTTCCAGAAACTGTTGCTAATTTTCATACAGTTCCTTGAGATTCTCTACTCATTAACATAAGTGTATGTATTTTATACAAGTGTTTTACTGTACAAGTTTTTTTACAAGTGTTTAACTTTATAAAAAAACAGAAATGTCTGGTGTATAAACACGCATTTAAACAATTCTGAAAAATTGCTTTGATGACACGAAAATATCACAATTTGCTTCGAATTGTGGAAGCGGAAATATAAAATTTTGTTTTGGTGTCGTAAATTAGGTTAGGAGGAAACTGAGCGTGGCAAATAATATTTGAGTGATCAGGTTTCAAAACTTGACGAGGAGAAGCGATTTCAACATTTTATTAACGTAGTAGCTTTTTACCTACGTCTGTACGTTCATTAATTTTGTATTACGATTGTGGTTAACGATAGTGGGCTATTTAAATTTATGTTTGGTAGAGGTGCCATACCTGCTGGGATCTAATACCTCTGATATGCATACCACTAATATGTAATGCTAGAGTTTGGGTGTCAAGTAATTATTCTGAAAAGGAACAACTAATCAAAATAAAATTTGGCGTACGAATATTTTATGAACTGGACAGCTGAGCACGAACATACCCAACAATTTAAACTAATACATTGGCAGCTTTAAGTCTGATAAAGAACATTGTTAATGTGCGACAGCACTCATTTTGATCACGGGTAATAATGACAGTTGACGGTGCAACAAGATTTACCATCCTTAATAAAGAAAGGTTTTTATGGTGCCATTTATTTAAAGACGAATCCCCCAGTCTTAATAAAGAACCCGTGCGAACGATACTGCGAGCACAAAGCTGGTAAATGTTTCTTGAGCTATATTACATCTGAAACAGTTTTAAATATAAAATTTGACTATTATTTTTGTTATTAAATGCGCCTATAAGGTAATTTTTCTTTAAGTATTTACATTTTTTCATTACCACAAAGGAAAAAATTGTGTTGTAATTGACGAGATAGTTGAAAAATAGAGTTAAAAATAATTTTTTTCGCTGTTTCATATTACGTTTTTTTATATATGTACTTATTTAATTCATTTACGTATTCTTGCTAAATTTTATCACAGTTGGTTTCAAAATGTATACTAAAACAGACTTATGACGTTGTGATGTGTCCATACATTACAACATCATACAGACTTTACAATAAGAGTTACCTTGTTGTCATTCGGTTGCGATTCCCTGAAAAAAACGGCTACAAATTTCGTTATTAATACCCATAATTAAAAGATGCTTTGGACCTTGGAACAGCAAAAATTGAAATTTTACAGTAATATCTAATCACTAAAGAGTTTGTAAATTATACAATCATTTAGAGTTTAAGAAAAATTTACTGCTCTATATAGTGAAATATTTTTTTAGATATATTTGTTGCAGAGAAAAAAAGATCTTATCCCTTGTTTTACTATTAAATGGTAAAAGTTAGCTTTCGTTCCTTTATTTTCTTAAGATTTCGTGTTTTTAGTTATGCAATTTTCAAGTAAATAATCAAAAAGTCAACTAAAAATATGATTGGAACAATAATCGAAACAACCATGTTAACAAATAAATGGAAAACGGATTTGTCATCTTGGACTATATTGACGCAAAGATAAATATGCATGTCCTGCCTTATTGTCTTAATTACTTTTTCGATGAAATGAATTATAAATATTTTAATGGTATTAATTGTTCCTGATACTTCCAGCTTCCAAACTGTTAGCATTAATCAAAATTTAACTGCTTCGTTTAAAAATAACTCCTTTGACTTCAATGGAAACAATGTTTATTAATATCCGCTTAGAAATATTTAATGACCGTTGTTACGTTGTCGGCTGTCGGCCGATACCGATGATTGATGAGACCGCGCCTCCATGATTGACGAGCCGGCACAAGTATCTTGGCCAAGACATACCCGATCAGTTGGTTATAATTAATATTCACTGTGCTAAAATTTGTTTACAAAGAGCTCTATGTATATCGTTAAGAAGACGAAATCACTGCCGCAATATTGCCTGACCTCAAATCACGGCTATTTATATATGGACACAAACAGCGTACATTTACATAATATAAAATACTTTGGCAAATAAAATGAAATTCAATTAACTAAGAAGAATACAAAGACCTGATTCAAATACGGTCTCGATATCTGTTTGTTGTTTTCGATAATTAATTGAAGATATTGATTAAAATAATTTTCACTTTTCAGTTTCCGTTATTCAGGACAATTATGAAAAGAATTCCATTTTTCCTCACATACATTTGGAATTGATGTTTATATTGCAATATTCGATTTACTACTAATCTTATGTTTTGTGTATATTTGTATGCATGAGGAAACATTTTGAAAAACAAAGTGCAGAATAGATATTCTGCACTTTGTGAACACATTAAATATTTTTATTCCAAAATACAAAAAACTTCTGTGCTTTTGTAGACGAGATTCTCTCTATTAAATTTTTTTATAAAATCCGGTCATTAACTCAACTAATTCAGAAATGATCCGAATCGAAAATACAGTTAGAAATTACGAAAAGAATTGCGGATTTATTATAATATTTTTAATCATTTAGATTAAATTTAAATGATGTACATCCTCTATAACGCTGCAACCCACGAAGGATTTGGACCTATTCCACAATCACCATCCACTCTGGTCAAAAAGAAAGCGACTCTTTGTCATCAAGTCAATGATCCGGGGACGACCCGTTGATTTCTCCCCTGCATGGAAGTTTTTTGCTTTTGAAGACCTGTTGAACCGTCCTGGTCGCAGGCAACCACTTGACGTGTCTAACACATCGTGGTCCATCCTTCACAACTCTTTGCTAATGCTTGGTCTTGGTACAGGTGGTAGAGCTGCGCGTTGGTTTAAATGTTCCAATGATCGTTGCCGTGTGCGAAAACGTACACATTTAACAAGATTTCGCGCATTCAGTTATTCAGATGGTTCTTGCTCTACTTAGTGAGGACCTATATCTTGCATTGGTGATAAGCCGGATGATAGGTTAGCCCAAAATTAAGAGCAGATTTTATATTAAAATTATTAATATAAACTAACTAATTTATATTAAAAATTTGAAAGTGGTTTTAAGAGGAAATTATTTCAAAGAGATAAAAAAAATATATTGCAATCTTTCACAAAAAACGGCAATAAAACAATACACCTAACTGCCTTCCCGCCAGGATTCCCAAAGGAATTAAAAAAACTATTACAAGGCTATTCAAATGGTACTTAAACGAATGCGATTTCCATAGAAAATCTTCTTGAATTTCAATAGGTTCTAATACCGAGACCATATCCCTAGAATATTAGTTAATAATGTCGTAACATTTAGTTGGAAAATACTTGTAACATGATTTTAAAAATGACTTACTTTTCCTAAATAATTAAATTTACTCTGGTGCAATAAATATATATATACATACATATATATATATATATATATATATATATATATATATATATATTTATGTACATATATATATATATATATTACATACACGTGAGGGGCATTTATGGAATGACATAAATGATGTTATAAATATGAAGTGAGGGTGACAATAATAAAAACAATAGCACTCAAAATTTTATAAAAACCTCATCGATATTGGTTTTTTCTAATATTCAGTTGGGATTCTGTAAGTGTTTGGAAGTGCTGCCATATGATATGTATAAACATTAAATCAATTCTAATGAAGCTTTATTTCATATAAAATATATATTAATGATACAATGGGGTGCATTTTTCTTGAGAACTTTATTGTTTTTTTAAATTTTGGTGTTTATTCTAAAGTTATTATAATTAAATTTTGCATATGAAACGCAGTCCCCCAGTGCGTATAAAACACAGTCCTCCACTGAACCTAACTGTATGTTTGCGATTTTCGTAATAAGTTTTAAACGGATTTTATTCTGGTTTTCATAGGTAGCCAGGCTAATTTACTAGAAAAGTTCGTGGTAATAACATTGATCTAAATATCTAGATACGGTCAAGGGAACATAAACCAATTCGAAAAAGAAAACATTCACAATTCATGTGCGCCATCCATTGCAATTAAACGAAATTACTTCATCAGGCACATGGCCTAGTATATGATCTGTGACATGGCCGACTTTGTATGACCATATATGTAATGTATCGTGGCGTTATATTATTTTATTATTATGTAACTAAATTGAAAAAATAATGGTTTCCTCTTTGTACGCATTTTTATTGATATGAAAATGTTTAAATAGTTTGAAATTTATGTAAAATAATGAAAAAAACTATTTTTATATAACAAAAAGCAATTTATAATAGGTAGATACAATGGCACTATTCTACGTAGATATGTCAAGAATGATTCAAAATTAAGATGGTTTAATTATCTCACTTCATTTTGTGCCAGTTTTCATTTATTCTCTGTATCGGGAGGTTGCATACTCACAGTTGTCGGCGTTGGTAACACGATTATGCAAAAACCTATATATACTTCATCAGTGAGAAAAAATTAAGATTCAAAATATTTTAATTTATCTTAAAGAAATTGAATTGTTACAATACTCTCCGTCTACACACAGATATATATATCTACATCACGTTTTTGGTATTCGTTTACCCTGTTTTCTTATATTATATTATTTTAATTTAAAACATTTATTTACTACTTTAGCGCCAAATTAGTAATGCACAAGGTATATATAAAGACACCAATTCATTCAGGATCACATTTAAATTCTATCTGACTAGGTAAGCAAACGTGAATTTCCGACAACTTTGTCCTAATACAATTAAAAGTTTATACCGAATATTATTAGATCATCTTAAATTACGTTGTGCTTTCCCATTTTATTTACATTTAAAAAAATCCCCTTCTTATAACCCTTACCTGCTTTAAAAATTAATCAGATATTTAACACAATCATTATAAGTTAGTTTCAGAGAGAACCAAGTTGTTTGCAAATATTTTAAACTAGCTGTGCCTTCGACTTCGGTCGCTTGAAATTCGGTATAAGAAAAGTTATTAGAATTGTCTTCTCTCTGTTGCTCTTGGGTATAAACTATTATCGTAGCAAATTTCAGCAGATTTTGCGTGATTGACATACAGGTTAACGGACAGACTGACGAAAATTCTAGACACAGCCTTTCTGACATCTATTGTCGAGTTATAGGCTAAATCAATCACTTTTTTAAATATTTTCTATGCACAGATTTACTCTGTTACAATGCTATTATATGTATCGATAATTATTACTTAGAAGGTTAAATATCTAAAAGATTGGTCGATTCTATTTTGTAACGAAAAGCAGTTGTTTCAAAAATTAGTAATTATAAAATTTATGATCAAAAACTAGTTACCTTTATTCTGCGAAATCCTTTTTGCACTAATTATTCGTAACGAATTGGAAAATGATTTTAATAATTTACAACATAGTAGACATTGTTATCAATAATAAAAAACACAACGTGTGTATAAGTATGTGTGCCTTCCATGTATAGGCATTGTCACAAAGTATACTTGTTTATTTTTTGCGTTGGCTATATTTAATCACTAAATGACTCAAACCTATAAACATTTTATACTTACATTTCCAGTTTTAAGTGTATCGGTTTAGAAGTTTTTGAGTTATTGTAGTGACAGACAGATGGACAAATACTAATTCATTTTGCTTCGAAGGTTTCCTTATTTTCTGGCACCGTACTCATCGGTAGATTTTCAAAAATCAAAGCGAATAAAATTAATATTTAAACAAAAATAACGTGTGAAAACATGTCCTCACAATCATATCACTCCTCACAATCGGAATTCATATAGTTACTGAAAATAAAACATTTTTTTTAATAAATAACAAAAAAATATGTATGAGAAACGATTACTAACCGAAGGTGACATACGTCAACCATTTTCAAAATTCTCGAGCTGTGATTTAAATATATTTTTACTAAACAATTCGACTTGTTTTTGACTGTGTATACCCACGAGAATCGAAATGTCATCTGAAATGAAACGGTGTTAATTTCGCCATTTAGCACCATTTTTGGTGGGACATTTTTCGGTTGCTATGGGCCTGTCCTTACAAAGTAATATGTCTATGGGGAATCATTTATAAATAATTTTTAAAATTACCCAATCCGTGACGATAAATGTCGATGAATTAAAAACAGCAATCTTCGGAGAGATATTTAAGCATGTGTTATGTAAATCACTAAATATACACGGAAAAAATGCACTGTCAATAATCAAAAAGTTATTTAATAATGTTTGCGAAAGCACACGTGCATATACTTCATAATATACCTTTCATTTAAAAAAAACTTAAGTGTTAATTTAAATTTCCAACAGCTCATTGTGCAAAACAATCTTTACCATTATGAAATTAAATTTTAAAACTGTTTTCCTCAACTTATATAAATCAAATTTCTCTTGCATAAAGCAGTTTTGTAATAACTTTTCTTATACCGAACATTTAACCATTAGTAGCTCTAATTTATCTACCATACCTATTATTTTTGAACCACTGTGGTATATACATCGGTTGTCAATATCAAAAAATGTGTGACGGAAGTAACAGGGAAGAACGACGGAGCACAATTGGCTTGCTCCCTTTATATTCAGTCGAGTGGCCATGTGTGAAACCTGTATGTCTCTGGTATGGATATTTTCCATTTGACTCCATTTTTAGCATGCTTGCATCTTCTAACCTATCGATATCAATTTAACAACGATTCGATTTTTTTAATAATAAATTAAGAAGAATTTATTTGTAGAATTTTAATTAGTAGTTTTCCAGCAATAAATTACTAAAAAGGCAATATTTATTAGACTGCCTCCCTACATACAATAACGCTTTAGAAACGACGACAACACGGCATCCATATTTACTTCTATAATCATACTAATCTTATGAAAAGGAAAGTTTTTTTTTTTAAGTTTAGTATAATTCATTTTTTTGTTAATAAGAATTGAAAAAAATTTAACAACCAGCTTGAAGTAGACCGACTAGTAATTGTGAATGTTTAATTTTTATCATTGTCACATGGGCAGAACACTTACTATAAGTTAGGCTTCCCTTCGGGTTCCAGACAATTAATTCAAGAGGTTTAGTTCTTTTGAGAAGTCAACGCTTATCCACCTGACACGAACTTGCACCAAAATATATCACCTAGTATCCAAATGGATTTACGGGATTAAATATATCTTTCAAACCCATTGTAATAACGATTTAAATTTAGGTATTCCACTGGCTTCCAGTAAGTTATACTTTCATAACATTATAGCTATATGCAAATAATATACGACCATTTACCAATTAGTAGCTCTAATATTAAATATAATATACAAAATTAGAGCAGCTACAAATGGGTAAATGTGTAACATATTCCAAACGCAGGCGTAAAAGAAAATGGAAATCATGAGTTTCAGAGATATATTATTGCTTGACATGTTTCGGAAAGTACTAACCTTAAAATTCTCAAGACATTATATATAAGAAGGAAAATTAATTCCCAGAGATCCCAATTATTTCGTACGTAGTATACACTTTCTTGGAAATCTTAGGAAGTTTGCGAAATTGATTAATTGTGTCAATAATACAAAGAGACGGGAAACGTTAAGATAAAGAAATTTCCATTATTGCGAAAAGGGTCCGCAATTCTTGGCGAAAGAGTGAAAATCACACTTCAAACCCTTTATTTCTTATGTAACTCTTTTTTGTATAAATCCCTTCTAAATAGTTCTAAATAGAACTATGAACCCCTTCTTATTCTTGTAAATATATATCATTACATACTTTTTACGCTATTTATTTTCTTTTTTGCTAATTTTTAAGATTAACATGATACTGTATTTCGGCTAGAATGTAGTAATAATGTGTAAGTACATATATATATATATATATATATATATATATATATATATATATATATATAAATATATATACATATATATATATATATATATATATAATTTACGTTCCTATATATATACGTAAAGTGAGTGAATAACTTCTTAAGGCTATAAAATGAATTAAAATTTTATTTTCTATTGTTTAGCGCAATTTAATAAATAATAAGTATTTAACTAACGTACCTTCGTCTAGTTTCTCAATATCGGGATTGAGAAGTTTGAAGAAAATCTAAATTCCAGCATTTTCTAAGACCTTTTACATAAATATTGTTCGATTAACTTGCATAAACAAAATAAAGACAACAACGAAGCTCTACGCATATTTTGATGTAAGCTGGTATATTCGTTACTTTTTCATTAAGATCTGAGTTCACGACAACGTGCAGACCAAAATTTCGCAGAACCCACTCGTATGTACTGGACTTCAACCTTTTTGAATTTTTATCGAATGGTATTGCGGAGAATTCCAAGTACATGTATTTGGTTTTTGAGTTTTAATGTATGGATCTCCAAATTTTGGCAATTTCAGCGTTTATTGACTCATTGGGAAACCGTCAAAATCGATTTATTTCTCCTTATTTACGTCCACTTGATTTTAGAAATAAGGATAGTATTATGTATGTACATAATAGAAAAATTACGAAAATGTTGAAAACTTATCGGAAGATTTCAAAACTGGTAAGAAAATTATATTTTTGCTTATTTCCCAAGAACTTGTATAAATAAACATGGCAATGATAAATTTGTTCCAATTCGTTCTAAGCTGACTAAAAAAATTTCATGCAATGTCATTGCATAAAGTTAAAGAAAATTCGATGGTAAATAACGATAAAATTAGTTTCATTTAATGACCTGATTTGCGATATATTTTATTCAAAAAGAGTTAAAAAACCGCATACAACGATTACAATACATACAAAACAGTATATCCTATATCTATATTGCTGTGATACTAATACCAAAAAATCTCTATTGAAAAATAAACAGAGGTGGCACTTCGTTAAAAACTATAAATGTTCAAAAAAATAGAATAATTTGAAATTTCCATTTTATTCAATTGTGCGATTGTTTAAATAATGCACAAATAATAAATTCATAAATATATATACATATAACCGTATCACTATTTGAGCCTCATGAAAATCTACATAAAATGTAAAATATACAAACTGGGAGATATATAGCACACTACAGCACTATTTCGAAATGATTGAAGTTAGAAAACGATTTAGTGAAAATATTTTCAACGTTCCAGGAAGTGGAACGCATTTGATTTGAATTTTCCTCCGTAATTCAAAGATGAAATGAAAAACGGCTCACTGATTTAGACATTGAAGTCTATTTATTTCGATTCTCTTTTGTCTTTATGAAACAAAAGATACGATGAAGTCACTCAGCGTTTCGTTCTGATTACGACAAAAGCTTTCCAGTTTTCAATCTCTTTGTTTTTCATATTTGTTCTTCATAAAATATTAACCTCTAATAGTAGATAATATAACCTATCAAAGTCGTCTAGAGTTTAGGTGAATTTTTTAACTTTTTCCTCAATTATGAATCATTGCATATTCAGTTTAATCCCCCTCATTTATATTTTCAGCACTAACGTCGAATTATATTTTAGAAATATTTTTGGGTCATAAATAAAGTTGAATTTAAGGCACTATTTTTTTTAATCATCTATTTACTAACATTTGTAGTGGATTTTTTTTCATTCATTTAATATAGGGATTTAAAGGTCCAGTAGAGGACACTATTTTTATATTAAATAACGTATTTGAAGAATCTACTGTAAAGAATGTTACACAGTATACAAAATCATATCACGATTCATAGGGGGAGCCCAGTAATAATAAAAATAACATAACTTGGTGACAGTTTAAACGATGCAAGGTAGAGCGAAATCGATATATTTGTTGATAGATAAATCTGTCAATTCCTACTAATGTACCCTGACTCCTACGATCGACATCGTTTGGCGAACGTAGTGGAGGCGTTTAGTGATCTCAAAAAAAGAGAGCAGCATAATTAAGATAATGCTACGCAGGTAATACCACGGCATAAAGCCATTTTCCAAACTTCGTTATTTTGGTGTTCTTTTAAATGGCTATATATATTGGATTTGACTCTTATCAAATAATATACAAAGTGAGTACTTACGTAAGTAAGGTTAAATTTTTATCGCATATCGTAGGTTTAATTTTAGAGGGCATTGATTATGTGGAAATGTTTGACACTTCCAAAATAAAAAGCTAAACAACATTTTCATTAAACATTTCGATATACAGTCTATTTGTCTATTGGTACGCAAAATTTGGTTATTTTCTAAGAAATGTGGGTTGTATTTGCACATAAAAATATATTAACACATGACGCTATCTACACGTAACCACAATTTCACAGCAGCTAGTCAAAAGGTACATAGTTTTTAGTTGAAAGGAAAAAGAAGAAAATTATGCACATTTCAATAATACCCTAGAGTAATTCCAGTTCAAACAATAATGATTTTGTGGACAAGCAAAAATAGTTTAATATCAAGATTTCTTTAATACTTTTTTTTATTAAGCTATATTATTATATTCAAACTTGCGAATATATAGGCATGAAACGGGACGTAAGATTTTTTCTTCATAGAAAGGTAAAATTGTTTTAATGCTCATTGCCTACTCAATTATTACTACATAATTCAATTATAGATTATATCTAATATTTTATAATAAATTATTTATACATAGAGTTATTTGCCAAAGCAAATTTGATGGTCTTTAAATTTTATTTCATTCATTTTTAAATTTAAAGTTCATATTTCTTTATTTTTATTTATTATTGTAAATGCAATTTTCGTGTGTATAATATTAATTATTTCGAAAGTTTTATACAAATATTCCGCCCCATTCTTACACCATTTGGGATTTAGTTACAAAAAAATCTTTGCTTAACCAGCAACTAGAGTCCAAAAGAAATAAAAGCGCCAAATTTTTAGTTTGTAAACTTGACAGTTAGGGCAGTTTATTAATGAGTCATTCAGTCACATAGCGGTAATTCATTAGTGGTTTTTATTTAATCAAAAGATTTTTTCTATTTTAAATATTACATTTATTTTATACAAAAAGGCATAAAATAAATTAGAGAAATTTTTTCCTTACACCAATTCGCTTCCATTTGAAGACTTAATATCTAATTTTTCTTTTATTTTATTTCCATTTAAAAATATTTTGTAAGTTTAATTCCTTTCATGTAAGACTTTATTGAAATTGTACGTGGTATCGTCTTAATCATACATCATGGCTAAATGAAAAATAACCTCGCGTTTTTATACTCGTGTATAAAACAGCAATTCTTTAATAAGTAATATTACTTTCAATTTATCTAAAATATATCATTCCTTCAACGAATAATCAGCCCACTCATTACACTTATATCTCTCGTTATTAGTAATAAAGTGGGATTTATTTTTAATCTCAGTAAATTGATAAATTTTACGATCGATCACGCCACTTCCGAATTTTGTGAACGTACTTTATTTTTCCAATCATTTTTCTTCATTTTCAGTACATACTTTATATTTGCTTCAATTGATATTAACTTTTATGCAGTAATAAAATCTACAGTAACTAAATCACCATAAATCTAATCCAAATTATTAAATTTGAGAAGAAAAATTAATGTGAGTATAGTCGAAAACAAAATAGTATTGACTAAACAGTATTTTCTATAGTAGCATTTATGGAAAAAATTAGCCAAATTCGTTTTGAACCATATATTAATTAAGCTACGCAAATGCAAATATGAATGCGAATATTTTTATTCGTATTCATATTTGCATTCGTGAATATTTGCATGTCTTCTGCATTCCCATTCGCATTCGCATTCGCAAGAATCGATGCGAATATTTGGCGAATGTATTTGATAAACAAAAAGAAATTATATATGGAATAATATAGATATGGAATGATAATATATTTGATTAGCTGATATTTTTTATTTATTTATGATTACTTGAATAAGAAAAATATCTTGAAACCGTCTTGACGTAGGCAACTAAATTAATATAATTGTCTCTTTTGTTCTTGTTAGCCTAATTAAAATATTAACAAAATCCCAACTAAACCAAAAAAAAAAAATAATGGACGTCCTTCCTAACATTTAACTCAGTTTCCAAATTATAATATCTTTTTTGAGAAAAGAACTTGAGATATCTAATCAAATTAAAATATCTATATAAAACTTATAAGTCTTGTTAGAAATATGTAAGATTTGTACTTATACTATACTGATTAATATTTTTTTCATTTATACACTGATTAATATTTTTTTCTTTAATGTTTCTACAGGATTTGGAATTTCATTTTCTAATTCTCCTTTGCTTTCACTAGAATCCATTATCATTTTCATAGTGTCTTTCAATGATACAAAGATTTGTACTTATACTATACTGATTAATATTTTACTGATTAATATTTTTTTCATTAATATACTGATTAATATTTTTTTCAAATATTGAATATATTTGGCGTTAATTTTGTAGAAATTCATTATTCACAATTAAATGAAACTACGTGATGTAGTATTATTTCTACTTTCTTTAATTTCTTTACCACGACCTAAGTTTCGTTGTATGACAACATCTTCTGGTGGGATATTAGCAAAGATTAACTCTTAGGAACAACCAACAGCATTTATATGTTTCAAACACAATAGCGGAAGACTGCTTTGTGCGGATTTTTCCATTGTTTATGTTAGTGAGTTTATTGCAGGGGCGCAGACTAGGTTTTATTATATTACAGAGAGTTATACAATATACCAGTATTTTAGTGAGGGTAATAAATTCAATTGTTGTTATTATGTGAGGTTATGCAATGCAAACTTTACGGTGTATGTAATAAAATTAAATGGAAGTTATTATCGGTAATATATTTGTACAAAAGCAAGGGTATTTCAGGAAGGTTCAATAATTTTCCATTCACTGGAGTGCATGAAAAAATATTTACCACATTGAACGTTATATCTTAAAGTATATTTATAAAATTTATTCTTTTAAAATTAATATCATAATATGAAGATACTATTTGCAAAATGTCTTACGTGTAGGTCTAAAGATAAACGAATTGTTAAACTGTCACAAGTAAATGAACTGAGGAAGAGAAGTAAAGACATGTATGATGAAATTATAAGTAAAATGTATACATTTATATTAATATTTTAAAGTAGTAAATATTCCAAAAATTACTTTAACAGACAAAGAACGTACTATTTGCACTTGACTTATGTATCTTCTGGTGGAATTAATAACAGTAATTTGGAATATACCTACTCACCCAACATAAAACTGGACATTGACAAAAAAAGGGTTGATATACCCAAATTTGGTCAGTAAGCGATATGCCTGCTATACCTTGAGCTATTATCTAAAGGATCGTACTCGAAATGAATTAATCTGACAAATAAATAAAGTCACTGAGAAAAAAACAATTGAAGGTATAATTGTCTTGTTTTATTTGCTGTCGAACCGATAAGAGATGGAGTAGAAAAGTTGTATAGTGGAGACACTTTAGGCTAATGTAGTGTGTGGTGCTCGCCGATTAAATGAAGCTATAATTTGCGCAAGGTAGCTAGTAGCAATTAAATGAGAAGAAACAAATGTGCAGTGAGAGACCTATGTCCAGCAGTGGACTTATTAAGGCCGTTAATGGTTGTGGTAGAAATGTAAATATTGACGAGATCGAATATTTGTTGCCAGAACTTTTCAAGATGTACTTTTTACTTAAAGTATAAAAGGTTATTTTTGCAAAAAATAATCAAATTAGGGCAAATCGGGAAAAAATAAGAAACTGTTAAAAAAGCTACAATTTTTGTAATAAATTGTATGCACATTATTTCTTCCTTTCTAATTTGTTAACTATGGTTTTCCAAATCTTACGATAATTGGTAAATAAGTGTTAAAAAATCGTTAACTAAAAGTAGAACTTGCAACAAGAGGGTTGCGTATACATTAAGGTACTTAAAAAGTTTTAGTATTGTAGGTGTTACATATTTTTCTGTATTTTGATTGGACTATTTAAAATATATTGACATAATGTTTTGATATCATAATTTCTTTAGAGACTCACAGTATTCCCCATTTATAAATATGGGAAACGTGAGATCTCACAGAACTAGGTCTTCGAAAATAATTTCTAAAGTTTTTCCATCAAAACAAACTGAATTGCTGGGAACCCTGTTTTGTCCGTTATGTTAGATTCAATAATTTTCAACAGAGGAGAAAGGTAGGCGATGGCGTGTTGATACATTCCTCACAATTTTTTTTTCAACAAAATGTTGGTAGATATTTTTCATACTATTTTAAAAATATATTCTTGAACTTCTTATAAATAAACTTTGGGAACGATGCCTCGAGTGTTTTAAAGAGTTTCGTACTTTATTAGTATACAAAATTACAAATATTTCAGTATGTATGTTCCAAAACGTAATAAATAAAGATAGAACTATAAAAATATGCGCATGTTTCAATATATCTTTCCAAGAAATTTATTAAAACGTTTACACATTTTGTCCTTTATATTATGTAATAAATAACTTGGACGCAAATCGTAATATTGCGTAAAGTATGCATATTTATTCATCGATTGTTCAAGTGATGTGTTACGGTTACTTTCTATTATTATTATTTATTCACGTCTTTCACGCAGTAAACTTTGACGAAAAAAAAATCAAATAAAAATAGAAAAGTAAACTGAAAGAAACTGAAAACTGAATTAAAAAAAAGGCTGTTTGGAATGATTTTATAACGACTAAAGACACAGTTATATTTTATTTACACATATCTTCATGCTCTGTTGACCCAGTTTTCTAATCACATTTAACCTGGTAATGATGTATAAATACTACATAGCTTTTTATACTGGAGGTGATCTCCTATCTCCACATTAGAATTTAAGCAATAACTAATCCAATAACATAAAAAATTACCTTTCAAATTCGTAAACTTATAGGTGTTTACGATAAATTTAAAGTTTTTTTTTGGTTACTGGTATCACGTAAAAATATAATAGAATTTCAAATTTTAAGTGTCAAAGTAAAGGTCAACCTCTAGATCTACTGGGAAGACAAGTTAATCCAATTTTCCAAGCAAAGAACATCGTCTGTTTTTCTCTAGTATTTTAAACCTAGTATCTCCTTGAAATGTAGATTAAGTTAAATAGCGGGTTTTAAAAAAAGCTCGCCTCTATTTTCTGGTTTTGCTCGAGTTGGCTTTAGAAAATACAATAAAAAAGAAACAAAAAGCAGGACAATTTCTTGTAGGAAATCCGTTATGGGTTTTAGCTATACAATATCTCTTGTGAAGCTACTGCGGTAGAAAGAGGGTGGACATTAAAAAATAATTTATAAATAAGATAACTGTTTTTCACATCTATTCTCATATGCTTATAAAATGGCATCAAATTACCTAAAGAGCTATAAAAATTACTACGTTTGAGGTTCCTCTAAGAGATATAACTCGTGTTGCAAAAGTCCAGGGGAGAACTAAATTCACCGATATAGTTCGTAGCGTCGTTAGGGTGAAGTTGTAATTGGCAGACCATATAGCGTGCAACACCAAAAATCATTGAAAAAGAGAGGTTTGCAAATGACAACTACATACCGGGAGACCCAAAGTGGGACAACCCACCACTAGATAGAGAAATAAGATAATAAATGTCGTGGGACGCTATTAGATGCAAACGACCCTAGATATGTCTTTGTGGCATTCTGTGGTATGATACCAGCGGATCAGAATTATCGCATTTATGAAAATCATGATTTTTGTTTGCATTTCATACTTATATTAATATATAGCTAAACTAAACCATCTACGTAGTATTTAAAAAATCGCCATTAGTGTATAACGCGTTAATTGCGAAATCGACACACGTTTCAAAACTTCTTTTTTAATACAAAACCAGTCAAAGGTGGAACTCATATTACGAGGGTTCCGTATATAATTAGGTATTTATAACCATTTAAGATACACATAATTATGCAACCACAAATATTAATTCTTCATAATATGAACAAGGTGTATTTGTAATAACTTACGTCGTCTGAATCATCGCTATGATTTTCCTACGATCTTTATGCAGACTTCTAAAAACACGTATTATAAAAAATTTTAGCTTGTGTACTTTCGGGAATAAGAGAACAATTTATTTTTCGGAATATATTTGAATATATACTATCAGAAATTAGAAAAAAATATTTTCTTTAACACCAAGCTCTTTTAAACCACACTACATAGGGTTTGAAATAAATAGGTATATATTTGCTCTTCCCCTCAAAAATTTATACATAAATATTTTTGGAAGTTATCTAGTGAGATATTTGTAGGTTGACATGATTTATTGCAATGCTAATTTCGAGTTTCTACATCAAGCGGTTGTGACACAGGATGGGCTGAGGAAAACGGATGTGACACAAAGATGGACAAATACGTAAATGAACTAATGGGACAAATAATGGACAAATACGTAAATGAACTAAATGAACTAATGGACAAATACGTAAATGAATTAACGTAAACCTAAGAAGTAAATACACATCAGATTTCGGCGTAAGTTTAATGTCAGTAACGCTTAAACTTAAAAGTTTTAATGATTTTTTCATTACTGAATTAGCTTATCATAATTGTTTTCTAATCAGATATTACAATAAAAAATTATTCCATTTAACGGCAGAGCCAAGAAACTAGCAAAGAGAGTGTAGGTGACCTGATCCTTATTTCGCGATTTTGAAATATGTAGTCAACTAAAATTCGATCGTTATTTTACTCAAAAAAAAAACCCACAGGCATATCCGTATGTCCATGCAGGTATATACATACACGCGTAACCTTGCACGTTTCCTTTTATGCGTAATTTGTTGAAAGGAGTAGACGATGGCGTATCGGTGAGCTAATACTAACATATTTTTCAAATAGACTTGTAAAGTTACCTAGTATTAGTACATATATTTTCTAAAATTAAATTATAACCTCAATAAGATAAATATTTTTCAATTGAAGTGAATTTACAGATGATAATTTATTCAATGTCAAACGCTTTCAGATTATTATTTTACATTGTACCAAGATTACATATATATTTATTTAATAAGATGGATGGCAATTTGCCAATTTTATATTTAAACATATTCTGAATAAAGGTATGGAAAAAAATTAGTCATCACTCATTTTTCATTGCATTTCAAATATACCAAGTTGATTTTACAAAGGAACAACTTAGGAGGGTATATTTACATGCGCGGTGCGCCCTCCACAAGCAAGATAGAGATTATTAAAAGATTTCAAAAAGATGGAAGTTCCCCATTCGACTTTTATTCATCTATTTTTATTTTTATTTTTTTCGTATATGAACCTCACATTTTTGAAATTAGGATGATTTTCTTTTTATTTGCTCCCAATCTTCCCCTGTGGTCCCCTAAAATGAATCTGTCTGCAAAAGTTGAAAGAGCACAACAAAATTCCTTAACATATTTATAACTGCACAAATGCCGTTATAGAGTTCTGATGATGTGGGTCTAGTAATAATTTAATAAGACATATCTAAAGATGACATAAATTTACTCATTAGTAAAATCAAATTAAGATAATGGAGCCAGAAGGGATTTTTCAGTAATTTTTCAGTTGTGGGAAGAAAACTCATCAAGTCGCACTCATTTTATTTATCAAGTAAAAGAAAGAAAATAAAAAAATATATATGTAACATACAAAGGAATGAAGCCATTTTCTTAAACTATTTTATTTCGCTTCAGTTTCCATACACGCACTGTGGTTGTTGTTTTAAAATTTGCGATCAAATATTACACTAATTTAATTTAACTAATTCTCATGATACTTTGAGCATGTATTTACGAGATAATACAAAATTATAACTTCTACCGTTGACCCACAAATCCTGATATTGCCGGGGCACTGCCTGCTTAAAGCATAGACTTGAAAAGAAGCTATTTTTAAATCAGTGTTGTGGGTCTCAATCTGAGACTTTGTCATTAGACTGTAGGTTATAAGTCTTCAGGTGTGACGATGTGATATGTCTTCAGTTATGTTATAATGAGTATTAAGTAGAGATTTTGATATTGAACTCCGGATTCACTTGAGCTCCTTCACGAACAAAAATTGTATAATTATGCGTTGCGCAGTGGAGGGGTGCCCCTGTTTTTCCGACATCGGGAGCGTTAATGACGAAGCGGTTGGGTATGGAATATGGAACGGCCGGTTCTTCCCATTCCTAATGGCGTTATCTAACTTGACCTCTTTTTTGTTGAAAATTTGGAACAAAGAAATGTTTTTCGGTGAACAACCAAACTTTTATAACTAGTTCGAAACAATCTAAAAAAACTAAAAATAAAATTATTTAATTATATAATCCTCAAAAATGTTGCAGGAGTTATTTTTGAGGTATATTAAATTATTTTAGATAGTTTATTATGGGCGTGTTGTCATAATTTGGCAGTACAGCCCTTTACTCGGCTATTATTACTGAAGCGACTGTAAATAATCCTACCAAAAAAAAAGCAATTAAAACGAAGTGGAGTCATGGTTCAGTTTTACCCGAAAATTGCACAGACGTGCAACTAGTAGTAGCGAATGGAGTCGAATTGACATAATAATATTAACGTCTTCCAAAGTACCAATTGTATATGTTGACTACAGAAAGCTGATCTCGATCTTTATATTTATCCACATCAATATTTTTTTAACACAATTTTTTAAGTTTTTAAAATGAATTTCAGTGCTTAAAAAATTATTGGTTTTGCACTGATATTCATTGCTTGTATATGAGCAATCAGAAATTGCAACCTCAAAATAAATTTAGAGATTGATTATCCATAGAAATCGAAAAATTTCCACGAGCACATCTTCATTCACTTAACGCATTTTCTAGTTCAGTTCTATCAAAATTCAATTGAGATTCGTTGATAAATTCGAAATAAATGCGTCTTAAAAGACATTTTAAAAAAAGAAAAATGGATTTAAAATAATTTTTTTATTTTGTCTTCAAAATTTAGTAAAATATACTTTAAAAGGTGTATTTTATGCTATTCAGGGTTTGGTCCAAAACTTATTTGTATAGACTTGTAACACTTTAATAAAAAAACATTTTCTACTTTACTCGAAAATTGTTTGTTTCTCTTAAGTAAAGTAATTGTGGGCACCGTTTCATAATTTCTTTTAACGGAAATATTTAAATCTAATTTAGTAGCAAAAACCAAGGCCTAAAAAACAAATTTCTAAAATTTATTTTGACATGAAAACATTTAATCGCTCATTAGAAACGTTTATTCGCTCGTTAGGTATTTTTACACGAAAATGAGTATTCGCTTATTGCGTTCGAACTTTTTTGTGTTACAACATTTGAACACATTTCAGTGACTAATAACTATGAGTTAAATAATACTTTGTTAATAGTAAACGCATTATTTACCCACAACAGGTAGAGCTTGTCTGTATATACATGTGAGGCAGTTTTTTTTTGCTTGTAACGTTATCGGACTAGTGTAGGTGTATGCACGTAATTGTTGCGAATTAGCGTTGTGAAAAATTATAAATTAGTGTACAGAGGAAATGCATTCAGCTAGGATGTAGCTTTGGGAATCTTTGAGAAGAACTCGAAAAGCACTGCTGGAAAGAAAAGTGTAACATTAAAAATATTCGTCTAAATATAATTAGAAATCGGTGTAAATTGTATAAATAAAAAAAAATTAAGTATGTCGTCTCATAACTTCTGTTTCTCTTAAAATGAATCGTAAATATGCTTGGAATTATAAAAATTAAGTATGTCGTCTCGTAAATTCTGTTTCTCTTAAAATTAATCGTAAATATGCTTGGAATTATAAAAATTAAGAATGTCGTCTCGTAAATTCTGTTTCTCTTAAAATTAATCGTAAATATGCTTGGAATTATAAAAAAACGCAAAATCAGAGACAAGTTTTTTTTAAAAGGAATCCAAGAAACTAAAAATACAAGCCAGAGCAAATACGAGAGCTACGGCAGCTTCGAAAAGAAAATGAAAAAAAAACTAGGCAAAACGACTACGTAGCTGGTCCGTCGGGCTATATGAATCGTAAATATGCTAGGAATGATGGAAAACGTAAATCAGAGGGAAGTTTGCGTCAAAAGAAATTCAAGAAAATTAAAAAGTCCAGAGTCTAGCAAACGCAAGAGCCACGAGAAAGTCGAAAACAAAATGAAAAACGACACTAAACTATTACGTAACCGGTCCATCGGGTATATAGCATCCAAAGATAATTTAAACTTCCAAGGATCATGTACAGGCGTCGTTGGAAGGCAATACAGAAAACAGTGATAATATGGAGATCGATGGCTACGTGACAATATATATTGCAACCACAAAGTATTGTCGTGTTGTCATCCTCGAGCGTCAATGTACGAAACATCAATGGGGGTGATACGGTATATCGTGATAGTATTGATCACGAAACCATACGTGTAATCGAGACTTATATGCTGTACACAATTTCGCTGGACTACCATAAAAACACGCACGGCAAACATATCTATCGGGCACGGCAAACTCAAGTGTAAACGAATGCAGTTTTCAGAGAGATTTGTAATTAACATATATGTTAATACGAAATATTTGTTATGATTTTATCCCGAAGTTTTTACGAAAAATCTGTGTTGCAGATCCAAATTATGCTTTTAGGTATTATTTTATGAGGGAGGGAGAAACTTGCTCAATTAAAATTTTAATTTTTCTGTTTCTCTTAAAATAATTTAATATGTTGGTCCAAATTTAATTGTTATTATTTTGAAACGAACTCACGTTTATTTCCGTAATTTACCTTATTTAGTTAGTTTATTAGTACACCTCAAATTTCACATTGGTGCAATTTTAACCATTTTTATTTATTGTTGGGGATTGTTGATAAATATTACCTTTCAAGGTCTTAATATCTTTTATCATGAGTCTTTTTTTATTTTTAGGCATTTAAGTGTAGTAAATTTTTAAAAATCAAACTCTTAGTAAATTGGAGCTATGCATTTAAATTTAAAATAAATAATTGTAGCTGTCGGTATTTCATAGTTCCAGTTACTATCCTCTTTGAAATTATCAAATATCCAAGATCTAAATATAGAGACGAACCCATTCACCGTTAATTAGCCTAAGTTTGAGCTTAAATGTTTATTGAAGCCCAAAGTCATTTGTGATTAGAACTTTGCTGAGTTCCAACTAGAAACATTGAAAAAGACCAAGATGATATAAACACGCACAACCACATGCACGCAATAGCAGCCAAAAATGCGTGCCCACATGCACTATAGACACGTACACATAAATAATGACATGAACACCCTTTAAAATCATAATACTAACTGTACGTATTAGAAGCTCAAAATTGGTAATTAATTGTACCGAAATTTTTTAAACTAACTTACCTGTAATTAAAATTGTCTTAGTATTTCATAAAGATTTTCAAATAAATCATGAAATTATTATTCTGTTTATATTTAGCAGCATATCATTAATGTAAACATTAAAATGTAGCTGCCGTTATTTGCCAATAATTCATCATTCTTATTTTTCCCAGCAACAAGACTTTATTTTCTCATAAGCTGTTATTAATATTTTCGATAAAAATTTCACTAAAAATTCAGCTAATACTCAAAAATTCCCCGAATATATGATGGGAACGAATTAAATAAGTTTTAGTCCATAATTGTAATTCTTTTAATATTATATACATGAGTTTCGGACTGTTAACATTAATCGATAAATTATGCTATTAACTTAAATAAATCAGTAACCATCTAGGATAAACACAAATACAGCGAAAAATAAGGAAAAAGAAATCAAATGAGTGACAATATTTTTGTTAGGATTTAGATTAAATTTAAATAAATCTAACCCTCGCCGGTACTACAGTCCTAAAATAGTCCAGAACTTCTCTACGATTATGAAAGTCTTTATTCTAATTGTTTCCTCGGTTCGGAACTCACAGTTTTCAGGGACCTTGCTTTACATCTGAACCATTTTTTGTGGAATAACACGTCGGTTTTCTCCCCATTGTATATTTATTAAAAGTTTACTCTCTCAGCACTTAACTGCTAATGCTTGAACCCTGGTACAAACCCTAGATCTTTGCATTAGTTTAAATACGCCAATGTTTCTTTCTTTTTTATTGTGAGGGTAAAGACGGCATTTGGATAGGGTCAATAATGAAATAACATTTGATTTCACACAGTTGTTTCTGTCCTAGCATTGTCATAGCAATGAAGATGGACGTCAGCCCATCTTCTTTTACCGAACCGTGCACTTTCAACAGGATTTGCAATCCCAATCAACTAGCAGGTCCCGCATTTTTTTAGGGAGGACTTACTTCTTGCTGCCATATATCACAGTCAGCCCGATGATGGATTAAAGTAAAATATTGTTTTGTTGTAATTGTTTCGAAATCGCTTATATAAACTTATTAATATTTATACAAATATGGCAAGTGGTTATTGATAAGTGGTAGCAAGTTATCTGAAATCGATGAACAAATTGATAATTTTAGAAATACGTTATAGTGGAGCCTCTGGAACGTTAAAAACGTTAAAACCTCGGATTTCTTAGGGACTAGATGGAATTGAATAATTTTTGCGGTAATGTGTTGTGAATATCATAAATAATAATCTCTACCTATTTAAAAGTTGTGCATTTGATTTTTAAATAGCAAAAATGTATGATTGCAATAACTTATGTGTTATAATGCAGATAACGCTGTAGAATTTCTTTTTTTGTAAAAGAAGTGGAAGCTACTGAAAAAAAAAAATTATTATGGATATTTAAATGAAAAAATTAAATATTATATAACTATTAGTTTCTTTAAATAATTTGCATTCAAAAAAGATTAAAAATTATTTTCTATTATAGCATAAAAGTAACATTTAATTAATTATGAAAAACAAGCAAATTATTTAAAAGAAAAACAATTATTTAGAAGAAACTTAAATTATTCCCAAACAGATGTTTTAGTACTTAAACTAAACTATCGTATTAAATTGTTGATAAAGTTATTATTATCGAATATTTATTTAAGTAAATAGGTTATAAAAGGATTTCATTCCTTTAAAATATTTTTAAGATCATTTAAACTTCTAATGTAATTCATTTAAAACGACTGGTAAATCGATATAACATTGTGAGTTTCAGGAAAATTTTATTACTTGGAGTATTTCCAAAAAAATAATCATTGAATTGCGAATCAAACGCACACTCGACTGGTTTTATTTTTGGCATAACTCTTTTTTAATAGTGGGCGCTTTTTTATAGTAATGAACAATCAATCGAACTATAAATCTCCTCGTTCCCAATTACATGAATATAATTAGACACTCACTCGCTTTCCTTTCGTTTATCTCCTTATGTTTTTTTTGTGATAAATATGTTTCTGTACGTCGTAACTTTTCTAGAATGCGCTGAGCAGATCTAAATTAAATAAGTTGGCCCTGAGATGGGCCAGATTAAATTATACCTCGACATGTCTAAACTTGATATAAAATTAAAGAGGCAATAAAATGCTAGAGAAAATAAAAAAGGTAAGTTTTTCATGAAAATTGCCATATAATCTAATAGATTTTGATTTTTATGTCAGAAATTTAGCTATAGATATCTTAAATGTATATCTCAGCTAATATTTGAAGAACAGGACCGAAAACATTCTTTTCATTATTTTCTCGATGGACTTATACGATAGATGAACTTTGAAAAATAAAATTTTGGTAAAATTTGTAATTTTAAATTTAATTTTTGAAAAATTAAGCTTCAAATTGACATGCAATATACCTCCCTCTTCCCTTCAATTAGCCAAAAATTAGTTTAAAAATCTAAAAAAAACCTGTATGATATTTATGAAGAATATAATTATAATATTTAAAAAATATAAAAACATTTTACGGTTAGCTAACGCAAGTTATTTTGAAAGATGTAGACATATACAGAACCCAACTTTGCAGGGATTATAATCCGGTTTCTTTATTCATGTTTTTTACGTTATGCATAAAGATCTAAATGACCGGTAGTACGTAGGTAAAGTTCCCACAATCAACCTCCAATAAAAACAATAAAATGAAAAAAAAAATAGTATTTAATTCATACTCTAAAAATAATCAAATTTCTACAAAAACACCACGTGGGAAAATGTGCCGGTTTTTATTTTAAACCTATCAACAAAAAATAAAATTGCAAATAAAATTTTACTAAGTAAATTTTCCAAATCGAATTCATAATAATAAATTGTGTAGAGATAAAGAAAAAATTAATTTTCAATTTAATATTGAAATTTACAGCCAGTTTTTTAAAAGTCTGATATTTAGAATATTGGAATATATTCTAAATATCTAAAAATAAATTTGTGCTTGAAATAAAACTAAAAAGAAACTTTTATTCTCGATTCTCAAGGTAAAAAATTTAAAGTCGAAAATCAATCTATCAGAAACATATGACTTAGGCTGGGTTTTAATTAAAAAAATATCCATATACTAGGTTTGTCGGTAGCATAATTCAAAGCTGTAAATATTATCTTTATTAATGCTTTATTATTTCACATAGTACTTCTTCTTTGGCTTTAGTATATTGCTTAAAATTCTCTCTTCTTAAGATATAATGTTTTGGAATGGTGTATCAAGATTTTATTGGGTATATTCTATTTTTCATATATTACAATACCTGTGTCTTATCTTCATCTCCGTATAATTATGGTAGTGTCTCCCCCGCTAACTAAATCCATCGTTCGCCTAGTGGTATCAGTTTTCGGGATAGCATGTTTATTGGGAGGAAAACTCGATGTAATCAGTAAATAAATAAGCTAGTATCTCTATCTCTGTCTTTATCTTCTTCCCTTTAAATAATATTCATCAACTTCTGGTAATCGTATGTTTACTGCAATTAGCCTTGCTCACATTGTTCATAGCATAATTTTATATAGACTATGATATCGCGTAAAGTATGGGTATTTTATTTATAAATTGCGAAATGGAATGTATGGTTAAAGAAATTAGACCGGACAAACAAACAGTTCTTGATGTTATTCCTCAATAAATCGTAGCAAGATCGTAAAATATATAATCTTCCTCAAAGTCTTTCTAACAAAAAATTTCAAATCGCACCTCTGGTTTTTCACTATATTTTTCAAATATAATTAAAAATTTAAAGCGACTTGCATAGATTGAATTATTAATGGGTTAACTGAGTCATTAAACATATTCACAATTAATGGAGCAACATTCTATTTTTCTCTTAGCTTTAAATGTTTCCAGTTTAAATGTTTGCTATTCAGTATTAACAGCTCTTGTTTCGAGTAGTAATGTAATAGATATCCTATAATGGAAGAAAAGGTAGCAATAGATAACTAACATTTTAATAAACGAAAGCAGAAGCAGATGTTTAATAAAAAAAATTGTATTTATGTATATATATATATATATATATATATATATATATATATATATAAATATTAGTTAAAAAATTATGCCAATGAGGTAATTTTTTTTATATTGAAGACAAACAGTCGAATTATTCTGAGTTTAATTATTATTTAAGAAATCGAAGGCCGGTTCGGGCAACAAATATATAAACGAATTTATCCTCCTTGTACATAAGTATTGATTGGGAGTAAAATTTACCCCTCCGCTGCCTCTCACTGAGAGTATCTGTAAATGTGCGTACGTGCGTGCATGTGTACTTGCGAGCATGCGTGCGTATGTGTGAAGTAACCTTTACCTTTAGAATTGTTAACCCATAAAATAAACGAGTTACAATATCATTACTCAACATTATTTAAGTAGTTACACAATTTCTATATTTATAAAAATAATAATTATCTTTTTATTTGTCATGGGGGATCCAAACTTTTATATATTCACGTCTCACTTACTAGTACATAGTTCTAAAGAAAGCACAATTATGTACAGTAAACTAATAACACTTTCTGCTAATGCCTGTCCGGTTTGAAAAGCTCCAAACGGCATCTCGTTTGTATTATTTATCTCTGCCACTACACCGACTGGGCTTTTTACCTCCAAAGCGTTATTACAAGTGTATCATGTAGAATATTTTATTAGTGACACAGAATCAAGTCAGAGAAAAAGAAATAATACAAGAGTTTACGTTAATAATATTAAGAAACGTAAGCCGATATACTTTTTCAGAATACGTGATCTTGTCAGTAAATAAAGGGATTATATCATTTTCACAGAGACTAAGACGGTTTTATTTAATTTTGTGCAAGATCAGGGATTATATAAGGGTAACTATGTAGTATTAGTAATAATTTACAGACTTTGGCAAGTCTGTACTTGTATTTATGTTCATACAAGCGATTTCAAAGGGTGCTTGTGGCTTCTTTCCATCGTACTGAGTTCTAGATATTGAAAATTGCAAAATATTTTTATGTTCAATCTACATACTGTACCTGTGTGAGATTTTACGTGGTTATATTTGAAGCGAACAATTTTTTGACTCACCTAGCCCAACCTTTTTTGATGAAATAACATTTGCGATTTTGCATCATGTCACACGTGACGCGCTTCCGGTATACTTAGCGGTAGGACGCAGATAGCCGAACGATTTGATATACTTTGGGTATAATCGGTGCTAAGCCGTGTACAGCCAAAGTGAGCGACCGATTCCATAAATACATTTTTATTTCATCACTTTACCCAGTTTTTCATTGACGTAATAGTAAAGCACTAGCTTAAACGTACGGAAAGCGACAGAAGTGCGCGTTCGATTTCGATACATGTGCATAATCTGCTTTAATTTGTTTATGTTATTAATTTTAAATATTATTATTTTCTAAAATTAAAATTAACCTCCCACTCTTCTCTACGCTCGGGAGAGTAATCAGTGTACAGGCCCCTTTTACAATAAATAAATAAAAAGAAAATATGCTTTTTAGCCAAATATATTTATTTATTATGTGGTGTATTTTCTATGTAATTGTTAAACTTCCATAAATTATTTGAGCATCTTTAAATGCATATTATTTATGATATGATTTATTGTCGCAGTGGACAAAATACCGATCAGTTGAATGTGCATTGTTTGGTTATTTTATTTTTAAATTTTTATATTAAAAATTCCAACAAATATTTTTTCTGACAGTACGATTGTGTTAGTAGTCAAAGTTTGTACTCCTACAGTGTGGGTTTGCTTAAACCAATTTTTTAATGTACTATTTACTGTATGCTACTTAGGATTTTGCATGCATCGAACCAAATGCAATGAGGTTCCAAGCCATCTCAATGTACAAAATAAACTTTTGTTGATATAACGTTTTGTTTAACAATGCAACGATTTATTTAATTACATACCACTATCAACCAGTATCGCAACAATGAATGTAATTGACTGTTTTTTGATATTACCACGGAGATAAAGTATAAGCTATACCAAATAAAACTCTATATGAAAATTATTTGATTTGTAAATCACAAAAATTCTAGCTTCGTTACTTGCATTGAAAAAAGTGAAAGGAAAAAATATAGGAACCTTCCAAATATTTAGATAAGAAATTACTCTATAATTTAAGTGAAGAAGATATCCTCATACTTGCGTAAGAAAAAGTTTGACTTCAAACAGATCCTGAGAAAATGTATATATTTGCTTACTGATTATATGGTTGAGCACATTTATTCAAAGCATTTATAATCAAATATTTAGCTGTCATTTTACGGAGGAAAATAAGCTACTTTTCCTTAATGGAAAGAAACGCTCTTTATGAAAATCTTAAAGTCGAAAGTAATTTTGTTTTTACATTTTAAAGAGAAATTCAAGAATTTTGTGTAACTTAATTAATCTCTGTGGTTTTCAGGTGTTTCAGTTTGCAAATACTGAAAATTGTATTTCATTTACTAATAAACCGTTAAGTGATTTTTTTTTAAAGTAAGTGAATTTTTTTTAAATCTGATCAATTTGAAAATATAAATTTTATAACCTTTTTTTCATTGAATGCTGTTAATTGTGTATGATTGAATAATAAATATATTTAAAAACCGACAAGTGTTAAAAATTATTTTTTCAATTGCAAACATCGCTTGGAGCACAAAGTTTATTCTGATTATTTGTAAAGCAAAAAATATTTCTTTTTGAAATATTTTTCGCATGAAATTTGAAGGCAAACTAATGAAATTGAGAAGAAAAATACTAATGTTCGTTGGTTTATTTATTTCTATAGAGTTAGAAAAATGTCACCATTATATACATACACGTCAGTAATAGCAGTGAAACAAATACTAAATGCATTTACATAAATATACATAACGATGTCCCATTTCAGGGCAAGTGGTAAACAAATCACACTGCGATGCAACCGAGATCAATTACATAGAAAAATTAAGTGGGTAATTTCAAAACAAAGGATCCTTAATATTGATATTATAAAAAGATGATCATTACGTGAGCGCAGAGAGTTACCAGAGTCAAAAATCTTTAGTGTGCCCTCAAAATCGAGCACAAAATCTTTCGATTTATAAATGGTTAAATAAATTTGATAGAAAAAATTTCCCCCTCTACTACAAGCACTGGAATTGTGGCATAAATAAACGAAAACTAGTAGAAACTAGTGAAAAGAAGTTAGAGAACTATTTTATGCACAAATATTTCAAATTGAAACGGAAGAACTAAATTCACATATAACAGTTTTCAGTTTGAAAAGTAATTTTGGAACCATTTAATTCCGAAATAGTTTTCCTAATTATGGATACAATTTAAGTATAAAATAAATGAGAGCAGCCTTAGATAATAACTCAATATCCGATTACGGATATAACTAATGTAATCCATCCCCAAATATTTACATATATTTAAAGTCTTTAAATCCTTACATAGGTTTTGTCGCAACCATTTAATTTTTTTTTTTTCGAAGTGATCTTCATTGCATGCTGGGCATACGTTTAAACTAAGTATAGAAATGTCTTGACATAGTCCAGCTGAGATGTCAGATCAAATCTCTTCAAATGCTCCAATTAATTTCGCATCACTCGAGAAACGTTGACCGATAAATACTGTCAATATGGAAGGTGTCTCAGTAACTTGATTTTTTTTCCTATAAATATTTTGTATTATATCCCGCACTAACATGCGAATGGGTGATCGTGACATAAAAACCAAATATAATGTATCGAATTTTTACATTATTATTTAATGTTATTTTGAATGTAGCAAGCTATTACAGCCATCTTCGTTCTCTCAAGAATAATAATGGCCAAAACCCTTGCTTATAAAAAAACGGCAATCATTCGCTTTTTAATGAACGCTTTTTACAAGGAAGTTGGAGAATTCTCATTTTGAAACATTTACATCCTGCACTATGGCTTCTTTAAACATCATAATAAGAAAGCCGGGTTTCCTCAGACATGACGATCGACTTACTTATAAAATACAGAGTTTGACTATTTTTAAGTTGTTGCGTAAAATATGATAAAATACTGGAATATTTAATGTGAAATTCTCCTTAGTTTCTAAAACCTCATACGCCTCTCTATTTCCAGAAATGATTGCACAACTTCTATGTTTTGACACAAGTCTCCTGGAAAAGTTATCCTTTAATGGCTCTCTAGCTCATAATTACTGCATCAAATTAGTCCTGTCTTCAAGAATGAACAAGGTTCCTTAAATATCACCAAAATTTCTTCAAAGCACTATTTTTTTTTTCAAGTCTACTTAAAATTTTAAATAATAGCCTTGATATCGCAGCATGAAAATTTTATTTTGGTTTTTAATGCATACGACGAAAAATATATATTAACCCCAATATTTAGTCAAAAATCGCTAATAATTTTTATTGCACTTTTCGTCTTCATGCGATCTATTAATATAAACACTTTTCAGATGTGAGTTTTAGTCAATAAGACTGTAATGAAAATTATATGAATTTTGTTACGATAAACATAATCAATAAACTTCAGTCCTATAGGTGCATCAGTACGTCCATGGTTTGAAAAATTCTGATTTGGCGATTTTAGTTCTTCGATGAACCACTTATGTAACCTGAGAACCAAGTAGATAATTATGAACTGAAAACTAGAGTGGAATTGAATATATCTCAAACTACCCGTGAATCAGCAATATAATCTGTCGTTACTATTACACAGTTATAATATTTGCCGTTATACAACATTATACTATTTGAAACAAATCGGTAAGCTGAATAAATGGGTTTTGCACGAATTGAACTAGCGTCAGAACAGAAATAGCTTCGAAGTTTACAATTTCTTGTTGTCGTAATATAAAGATAACCATTTTTATATTGGATTGTTAGATGTGATATTAAATGAACGGTTTTTGACCATTGCAAGCATTTGGTGCAAATTTTAAAAAAGATAAATTACTGAAACCCATTCCCAAACTAAATATTCACCAGAACAGGTAAATGTATATGTTTTGTGATTCAGGACCAGTATTATTCACCACAGTTTCTTGGATCTTAATCAATAAATATAGCAGATGTCTACTGGAATCATACAAAATGATGAGAAGGATTGTAATTTAGTGACCGAAATTGATGAATGAAAATTATTTGATTTCTCTTACAGGGCAATACTCGGCCACACGTCACACAAACAGGGTTGCTTAAATTACTCTCTGTCTCCACTTTATTCTCCAGGTCTAGGCTTAACCCAAAACTATATTTTTTCATGCGTTGGATCATTTCTTGCAATGAGAAAATTTTATTCCCATTCTTGCATTTCTTGAAATGAGGAATTTTATCCCAGAGCTGTGAAAAACGGTCTTCGCGACCTTATCATCACTCACTCTTCAGGCCTCTTCACTGCTGGCATTGATGAGCTACTATTAAGATAGCAAAACTCTGTCCATAGTTTAGGCAAATATTTTGAGTAATCTTTGAGTTATATTGAGGCAAACTTTCAGTTCGAAATTGGACGTTTCATACTTAATAAACGAATAATTTTTAAATTCACTCAGTATTTTTTATGTTACATAAGTATAAACCAAACGATATAAAGGCACCATTTTTTGACTTTTTAATGGTGTATTGAAATGAAATTTATTTCATTATACTTCTTAATTTTAAGGAGTACAGTACTTACTAGATTTAACTTTATTAAAATCTATTCAATAGTTTTACGTAATAATAATAAGTAGCCAAACGGACATACAGGCATATAAACAGACGTTTCAAAACAGTTTATTCTCTTTTTGTGCGTAATTTAAGGTCACCCTATTTTAAAATTTTTGGTCGTATTTCATTGATAATCGAATTATTTGTGAAAAAATAAAATTAGATTAATATTTAAGTGTTTTTTACATAAAAATCTATTGTGGTATTAATATTCCGTCCTCACGTGCAATATTAACATCACGAAAAATGTGATTGAACGTTTGGTACTCAATCATGGTTACATAGCACGGAAGATTTGTATAAAGCTTGAGGCGAATATAGATCATAATTCAGATGGTGATATATTGATTACTCTTAACCGGAGGAATAACTTTATTTTTCTGGAATGACACTCGAGAATTTGGTTCACTAATAAAATTTTTGGTTCTGTAATATGACAACTGATGGCACAACCTATATATATATATATATATATACATATATATATATATATATATATATATATATATATATACATATATATATATATATACATATACATATATATATATATATATATATATATATATATATATATATATGTATATATATATATATATACACACATAGTTTATCGTTATTTGTGCATGAAAAGTATGTTAATGATTTGAAGACAATTCTCACGGTCTTGAAAGGAAATCCATGCTAATAATTCTGCAAGCAAAAAACTGGTAATATATATTTTTATGCTGCATTGCATTACCCCTAAACATAACATTAATCAAAAATATTCTTTCTGTTATTATATGAATCTATAAAGCGACTTTATTTTTATATAGTTCATCGCGATCATAAAAAAATCCACACTAGAAAGCAATTCTACTTTCCGGTTGAAAAGTATTTTAAATATATATTTCTATTTCCGTGTTTTTTTACATTAGGTTTTTATTTATGTTTTTAAATTTAGAAAATTATGTCTTCAAGTAAAATTTCATCACAAACTAAAAGAGTTAAATTGTTATCAATTATGGATGGACAGACGAACATGACGATATTAAAAAGTGTTTCGTCTTTGTCATTCTAGGATGGTACCCTAAACGACCATGACAAATTTCGTTTTGATTACATACTTTTCGCATAAGTTTAACATTTCTCAAATTTACCACGACCTAGGTTTCGTTGTGTTACAACATATTCAGGTGGGATATTAGCAAAGCTAATATTGTTGGGTATTTTTGCTAATATCCCACCTGAAGATGTTGTAATACAACGAAACCTAGGTCGTGGTAAAGAATTTATAGAAAGTAGAAATAATACTACATCACGTAGTTTCATTTAATTGTGATCATAAAATACAGTAGGGCTGAATTATTACCATTTAGCACATGAAAAATGGTTGACGAAAAAAATTTGTATTTATTTGTCATAAGTGCATCTAAAGAATATATAGTATAATATTAATAAAAATGTGTTTTTCCTTTGTTTGCTACTACATTAAAAACAGCATATTTGAAAATTTTAACCTAATTGGACTTATCAAAAATAAATGATTTTTTTTTATATTTTATATTGTTTACGAGTAATCGTCTTTCATGAATTCTATATAATTTTTTTGTAAAAGTGGAACGAGCTATCGTAATCGTTAAAAAATATAAAAAAAAATATTTCATGCCTTACGAGTTTAACGACATAGTAACAAAAACGATACCATTCTATATTGACATCTCTAAAGTCGTTCATGGACTTGCGTTTCGCGGGGAAGTAAGACAGATGTACCAAAAAAAGCTAGATAATTAATTTACATTGAGAAAAGTAATATTATTATCTATATACATAGAAATACTGTTATATTCGTAAATGTTTGAACTTTTATAAACACATGAAGGTGTGCATTAACAGCCATCAACTTAAAATTCTTGTCGATATCATGTGTCAATTTTAATAGTTAAACAAATACATTTCTGGAATAAAAAAGATATACAGCTGGAATATTAAAAATCTTACACATATCTATAACTGAGCTAAAAACTATACCTTTTTTTCCATTCCGATGAGTTTGGCTTGTAAAATAATTCAAGAAACGAAAATAAATCGCGTCTTAAATTTATTAATTATTACGAGAATTCACTAAAAAGCAAGAAAAAATTATGATTTTTAGAAATCGTATATTGAAAACAGTAAAACATTTTGAAACATTTAGTATAATATTTACGAATATATTACAAGATGTTTTTTTTCTTACTAAAAGGCTACAATACGTCGAGTTGTGATTACACTTCCCTCCTAATCTCACTATTAAAAACCTAGACTATCGTAAGCCTAGGGCTCGTTGAAACAAACGAAAACGTTTTTAACTGTAAACTCCTGTGCGAATGTGCACCTGAAAAAATTACCCTATTGAAAAAGTTACCTAGTCTAATAAATAAAAAATATTTTTATATTTTTGTTTTAATTCTATTCTTCTTATTTCTGGCTATTTAAAGGATTTTGCTTATTGACCTCAAAGCGGCACAAATGATTCCTTAATAAAAAAAACTTAATTTTTTTTTACTTTTAAATAGAAATATTTATATTTTCAGAACTTTATTAAAACTATTATTTTTAATGATATAGTGAGGACAAATTATTAGATTTTTCATGTAATATACTTAATAATAACAGTTCTTATTGACCATTCGTCTCTTCGAAAATAGTCAGTAAATGAGAGATTTACTAAATAGAATTACTTATTTCATTATATTAAAAACCATGTATATAGTTATATAATTTTAATGCACTGGGTAATATATCGCGTGACTTGAAACACCGAGTGGTAACGTTGTTAGTTCATTTAAAAAAAAAGAGTCTAATACGCGATCCTTATGAATAGGGTCTTTAGACATATCGAAATACTTGTTTTGTTCAATGTTTCCCACTTTTGGCGTGCAAACAAAATATATGTCTATAATAACATATTTTATGTTATTATCGCTATATCAATGTTAAAAATAAAGCATAAGTATTCCCAGAATTTTTTACCACTATTACGTTAGAAAAAGTATGATCAGATTTCCAGTTACATAAAAATTTCTGTTCCAGGACATTCAACTATTAATTTGCAACTGTCCTTCCAGAAAGATTCACTTTAAAAAAAATATAGTATGTGCCTCACTTAGGAATAACAGTTTATCTTTTTTATATATACATAGAAAAAAAAATATTAATAATCTAATGTATACAATAAGTTATTATAATACGCGTTATATTAAAACAATACGAATTACGAAAAGTCCAAAAACAAACGTACAAATTAAGAAACAGACGGTCTGAAATTTCATTTCAATCATAATATGCAGTTGTTTAAACGTTTTGTAAACAAGAATTTCATAAATTTATAATGCAAAGAAACATATCGCAATTTTTGACTTGTAAACTCTATTCAAATTGTAGAATACGTAAATTGGAAGAAATACAGCAAACTAGAAAAAAAAATTGGAAATTCTAAAGCTGAAAAAGGTTTTAACGAAAATATTTTCTACGTTCAGGGAGACGGAGCGTGTTTGATTTGAATTTTCCTCCGCAATGCGAAGATGAAATGAATAAAATAAGAAACGGCTCACTGATTTAGATACTGAAGTCTATCCATTTCCATTTGTTTTTTTTTTGAAACAAAATTATATTATGAAGTCACTCATCGTTCTATTCTGACTACAACAAAAGCTTTCCACTTTTTTACCCTCGTTACACAATGTATATTCAATATCGTTTTGCTATATGATTTTGGTTGAGAAACTGATAATATATATTTGTCCTTAATATAATGTTGATATACTCTTAATATGTAATATAGCCTCTTAATAACTTCTAGTTTTCATATTTTTGACAATTTCTTTTTTACCTTATCCTCTTTTGTTCCTCAGTATCTCATAAGTCAGACTAAATGTCTGACTTATTCATTTATATTCTCTGGAATAAGGTTTAATTGTGGTGGTCTTTTTAGAACATCAATATAGTTTAATTTAAACTAATACTATTTTTTGTATTTGTTTACACTACATTTGAATCATTGTATTTTTCATTTATAACTGGAACGAATCGTTCAATGGAGAAACTACTACGCATTTTTTATAAATATTTTTGTGTGAGTCTCGTGACATGAGAACAAAAATAATTATAAAAGATGCGTAGTAGGCAAACTTTCGCACACTATACACTTATCTCTCATACTCAAATTAAAATAAAATTTTTAACTTTTGCATTTAATGGTTAAGTATATTTAGTCCAAGCATTCATATAAATATTAGTAAGACACAGCTATTGTTTAGTTACAGGGTATATTGTTTACTTATACTACGACTTCGAACGGTGCGATAAAACTATGGTACACTTAGACGGAACAAAGAAAGGAACAACTGAAAGATATTATTATTTTCATTTCAATAATGAGTGTTTCTTCCATTATTTTTTAAAACCTCAATTATTTTCTTCGGTAATGTTTTAGATAGATTTTTCATATTAGTTTAATTCCACCTTCCCCACTTATCTTCAATAACTCGTTTTATTGGTTGAATATTATCATATCGTTTCCCATTTGAATAAATAGTACGTGCCAGCTTACTCCAGCAATTTTCAATAATATTACAATCAGGGGAGCTTTAAAATTTGAATATTATGTTTTAAAAAATATTATTTAACCGATTTCGCAGAATGAACAGTTTTGTTAAAAATATAATTCTAACCGCCAATTTGTGTTCCGTATTTCATAGATCAATATGATATATTTTGAACTATTTATTGTTCCAGAAACAAATTTTATTTTGGTCTTTCCTTCAAAATCTATAGCAGCCCAACACATAACACTTCCGCCCTGCCAAATTGTTTACGACCCACAATCAGCTTTTCTTTTCTTAAATCATAATAATAATGCCTACATATCTCAGGGTCATCCTAATTAAACTTCTTTTCATCTGAAAATATCACACGACACCAATTTTTTTCCATATGTTATGATCTTCGGCAAATTGTAAATGTTTTTTCTTATGTTTTTTTTTGTTAAAAGTGACTACTTTACAAGTACTCATCATAGTGTAGAAGACGTTGAACATTCTTCACATTCGTTCTTTCACACCAACTGTGGAAACGATTTGACGCGCTGTCAACGTAGAATTTAAGGCAACTCGTAAAATTGCTCGTCTATATTTAACACTAATAGCTTTTCGCCGGCCTGTCAGACTCTTTTCATATAATTTTCGGGACCTTTTAAATAATTCAGGTTGCCTTTTCTGGACCCTTTCGTTCTTTTTGATATTTGTGACATGTCATATTTACATTTTTATAATTTACTGATTATGTCGATTTAAAACCAAGTTTATTTCCGCGAAGCATCATAAAAAAACAAAGGTATATTTAAATAAAAAATACGTATATTACTCACAAAATAATAAAAATACGTCTTAATACTTTCTTAGTCAACCGCAAATTGCACGTGTGTTATAGCTTTTTCGCACCGTTCGAGCCACACGACGTAGTGTAAGTAAACAATTTTGCGTATAAATAAACGATAATTATCTGTTTCCAATATTTATGTATTAACCATAAAATGCAAATATTAAAAATTCTATTTCATTGTGAGTAATAAAGATAAACCTAGGTCGTGGTAATGATATTAAAGGAAGTAGAAATAATACTACATCAAGTAGTTTAATTTAATTGTGAATGTAAATATTGTCCGGAAAGTTTAAATTTTTGCGTAATATAGATGCAATTTTAGAGAATATATACGCTAAGGAAGCATCTCAAATCTTTGAGATTATATGGGGCCAAATAACAAATTAATTAAATATTTTTAGACGTAAAAGAATTTATCTGTAGAGATATACTATTTCAGTTATATCATAAAAAACTGGTTGGCCTAATAACTGCTGGTTCTTTATACAAAATTTTGTAAACACATAATATAATTTGATGTGCTCATATGGTAAATTTATGTCTCGATTTTACAATGAACGAGTATTGAAATTATTTGTGTACAATAAATTATAATTCATAGGATGATAAACGATTTCAAATTTTTCGAATCATGCCTAGAAAAATTCATATATCTACCTTATAATTCGTACGACAAGCTATGGAGTGGGAAATGGACCTAAAGTCGACTAAGCGAAAATATTTTCCACTATTAGGAAAGAATTGGATTGGAGCTCGCCTTGACGTTCCATCATAAACTAATAAAATATTAAGACATAAAATATGTGTTTTTATGCTCTTGTCTGTTATTTATGAAGTAAATAGGAATATATATTTTGCAGCATTTTATTTAAGTTTTTTTAGAAAAAAGGAAACAAAACTAAAAATGGTTTCTATTTAGCTGAAGATAGCTAGTTTAATTGAAAATTAGCGAAATGATTATTTTCAACGGAATTAACTAATCGGCTTCATAAAGCCTCTTGCCTAAAATAGAACCATAAATTTATAACTTTAAATAAAAACAAATTGTGTACATCCAACTATTATGAAAAATCGGATTATGAGTTAAGTTGAAGTTTTATATTAGTTTCTTTTTTGTTTTAAAGTCTGAACGTTTACACCCAAATAATTCATAACTAAAGTTACTTTTCGTATACTAGGATTAATTAAGATATTAAAAAATGCATTTTGGTTTCTTAAAATTATATTGAAAGAACTTCAATTTTTTTTACGAGAACGAAGAAGAATGAACGATAATCTTCTTCGTTTATTAAACGATCTTCTGACACGTTCTGGCGAAATCATGGTTCCGTGTATATAAATCTTGTGGTTCTTCTCAGCAAAAATTTAATCAAATGTGATTTCTGGCCATCAACATTAGAGAAAATGTCATCTAAAGAGTTTGGGAAACTTGAAAAAATCTAATGTGGTGACGTAAAGTAAAGTTTATACGAAGGATTAGACACCAATTCCCAACCAAACCCTAATAATTTTTTACGAGTTCTTGCATTGTCATAGTGGAATAACATTTCTTTACCATTAATTAATTCTGGACATTCTTCTTTGAAAATTCCTTCCAGTTTTAATATTTATTGATGGTAAGTAAATTTATGACAAAATTTTTCTTTCGTTCAGCAAATTGGTACTTTTCAAAACAAATTCTGACATATGCGTTCTATTAAACAATCGAAGCAAAACAAAATTTACATCTTTATGAGTCTTAACAGATTTCTTGCCTTTACCGTAACGAAAAAGTTAAATGGGTAAAAAATATTTGTTTTGTGTTTTATATCGAAATTGATTTCGAAATAAAAGTCGAACAAAATTATATGGAATTTAATTTTAGGAAAGACAAGAAGTGAAAGCAAATGTCAAAAGCAAAAAATCTTGATATTGACAAAAGTCATTATAAATAAACCTAACCCTATCTCTTCTTGAAAAAGTTAAATTTAAATGCGTTAGTTTATGTCAACTTATGATTTACAGACAACTTATGTCAACTTATGATTTACAGACAAAACAGAACTATACATTGCATAGGCATGATATTAATGAGTCATTAACTTAATGCTTGAATGGAGTTTCGTCATTGAACTAATTTTTAACGTCGTCGGTCATTGTAAGAGGTCATTGTTTACCATAAGTGATGATGAAGTTTACCGTAAGTGAAGTTCCAAAAAGTAGGTTTCCTAATGTTATGCATTACAAGATATAAGGATGGTTACAGGGCTTAGATTTCATGATTAGATTTTAAATGCTGTAAATAGCATTTTCACATTTATCATAAAACATGCCAATGTTGTTCTAGATATTGATTAAAGCTAGGAATCTCTAATTCCACATAAGCTTAAAGCGATCGTAGACTTCTGGTTTCCATTTGATATTTTTATATACAGCCCGATTTTAAAAAGATATAAAATGAAATTCCCATATTATTACATCGATGCAACCCTTTACCTCCGAGTTTGTTTTGATAAATATAACAAAGTTTTATTACAAATCGTGTAAATTGTGGCCTTATTAAAATATTTAACTGAATCACAGTCACAGTCATAATCCGCCTACATAGCAATTCGTTATGTATTTTGCTCACAATTGCTACGCTGTGGTAAGAAAATATATTTGTTCTTGTGTCTGAATTTGTTTGTATAATAAGTCTTTCATACATTGTTATTATTTTTGATTAACTAAATACTTGATTATGTTAGCTACATATAGAATACTTATTTTTTTACAAATAATGAATGAAATAAAATCATAATTAAAACTTGCGATTGCCAAAGATTCAAGCGGAAATCAAGTCGAATATTTTCTCGTAAATATAAGTTGTTAGGACCAAAATCAAAAACGTCCCACTTCTTATCATTTGGAGCCTACGAAAAGCCAAGTACAGCTGGAAATCTGAACGTGTATAAAAGGTGTTCCTACGATATCTGTACCTGAGATATTATTGATACTTGCCTTTTTTATTTTCTTCCAATTTACTCTTGGGTATTCTAAATTTCCATTTTTTGAATTTCAAAAGAGACGTTGCGTTTATGAAACTTATATTCCAAATCATCAAATAAAAATCTTATATCCATCATATTGACTAACCTTTAATTTTTCTTAACTGATAATTTTCTTCATTCACATAATGACCATCTATTTGATATTCCAAATTCAAAAAATAATTTTTACAGAAACACTAAAGTTTATCAAATTCAATTTATAGAAACAATTTTTTCAGTTTTATAATTTTTATGTCATTTTGTATTCAGATCAGAATTAATTTTTTTTCAAGCCATTTATCCATATTTTCACCAATATATTAGCCGCAATACAGTGGAAAATATCTATGACATATAAATAAATATATAACTATTGGTACCCTAGTGCATTGGCACCGTGAAAATGCCAGTGTTGTTTAACACTAAAATGGTTTCACTTTATGGCAGCTTCAAAATATATATAGTAAACTTACGTTTCGTAAATGAACTTTAAGTGATCGGCACTTCGAGACATGAACGTGTTAAGTGAACGGCACATCTTTGCTGGATTTCGTAAGATTACTAAATTCAAAGCATAAGTTATTCAACGTGTAAATTATATTTTACCTTGATTAATACATGACTCTGTTAATATTACTTATAATTTTTATTTAATTGATTTGTACTTTTTATTTTAAATTGTAATTTGTAAAATTAAAAACAGAGTAACATTATTATTCAAAGATTCAATACTTATTTCTTTGTACTGACACTTTCAAGCTTTAATTCTAAATAAATCAGCCACATTCATACAAATACAAGTACATCCCTCACGTAGTGAACACTGGTTGTCCATTAACAACCAGAGTAATGCATGAAACATTGCTTATTTTATAAATCACATCATAGGGCTATAGAGAAAGGCGAATTGGTCGCAGCTAATTTAAATATTGCAAAGATGAAAAAAACTTTCACTCTGTTATAATTAGCTACTTTTTAAATAGCAATTTCAAGCAAATCTCAAAAATTTAATAGCAAGCATCAAGAATCATTTGGAACTGATAAGTGGCCACAAGAAATATTCAGATCACTGTAACAGAATTGGAATGAGTCAGCCTAAATTTCTTCAGGAATGTTATTGATCATGTCACTGTTCCATGAGGTAGACGTTTCCTCCGTGAGCATACTTGAATGTGATATATTTATAGTGAATGAAAATCTATTTAACTCTTATTGCATCAAATTCTTATTACTGAGTTATATTTTTTTTGCAACTAATTTCTCTCTTTTTTCTTCACTGTTACGAACTGGTAGATTCTAATATACCTACACAATAACAGTAGATAAACGTAATAAAATTTAAAAAAAAGACACACACACATATATTTACATATATATATATATATAAATATATATATATATAGATATATATATATATATATATGAAGGATGTTTGTGCTTTTATTGTAGATTTATCGGAAGTATATTACTATAGGGTAAAGTATTAATCAATGTATTTCAATGATATCCATTTACTTATAGAATGCTTCCCTCTTGTATTACTATATGTAATATAAGAGACCTACCTTAACAGCATCAGTAATTTTGACCATTCGATTAACAATTTTTATTGGACGATTTAACAAATAAAATCCAAAATTTGTGACGATTATTGCACTCTAAGTACACAGACACAGTTCGACACATTAAACGTCGAATTACTGCAATGGAACACACCCTATTTTCATTATTTTATGATTAACCCGAACTGTTCACAGGAATTTAAACAACGGCTAATGTGGTTTTTCCTGATTTTATTTACTCTGTATGGATATGATTTGTTCATGCATACTATTTTAACATTTTCATAAAACTAATGCATATTAAATTCTTTCCGGAAACTCTTAGTTAATGCATGAATTGAACTAGGACTTGTCACAACGTGCAGTTAAATTTTACTGTTTTATTGTTAGTTTAACCCATTTTAAATGCCAAGCTGTCACGCGATACTGCAATTAGTTACGAACATGCAACATTTTGTATCCAATGACGGCCTCTGTGACACATATCAAGGCTGTAGGAATTTAATGAGACTGATTTTATTAAAAGAATATTGCGTCATTTGTTAGTAAATTATTTCAATTTGTTTCAAATATATGGCTAATTTCTCTGAAGCTTTTTGCATAGCGACTGCAAGATAATATACGAAATGTGATGATAGAGAATAAATTTAAACTAAATTAAAGGAAGAGATAGATTAATAATTAATAATTGATAAAAACAAATGGCTTTAAAAACTTATATGAAAGTTATATTCCTATCAGGTATTGTCCATCAGGATACATGATACAAATTTTAAGGATATGTTACCCCTAATGTTATAAGGTTAAATTTTTGACTTGTAAATTCTATTCAAATTGTAGAATATATAAATTGGAAGAAATACAGCATACTAAAAAAAAATTGGAAATATCTTAAGCTGAAAAAGGTTTCAACGAAAATATTTTCTACGTTCATGGGGACGGAGCGTGTTTGATTTGAATTTTCCTCCGTAATGCAAAGATGAAGTGAATAAAATAAGAAACGGCTCACTGATTTAGATACTGAAGTCTATCCATTTCCATTTGCTTATTTTATGTAACAAAATGATATTATGAAGTCAGTCACCGTTCTATTTTGAGTACGACAAAAGCTTTCCACTTTTTTACCCTCGTTACACAATGTATATTCAAGATCATTTTGCTACATGATTTTGGTTGGGTAACTGATAATATATATTTCTTCTTAATATAATGTTGAAATAATCTTAGTATATAATATAGCTTAGTTTTCATATTTTTGACAATTTCTTTTTTATCTTATTATCTTTTGTTCATCAGTATCTCATAAGTCAGACTGTATGTCTGACGTATTTCATTTATATTTTCCTGTAGAGGTATATTTAAAACATCAATATTGTTTAATTTAAAATAATATTATTTTTTGTGTTCGTCTACACTAAGATTTGAATCGGAAAATATTTTTTATTTTTTCATTTATAACTGAAACAAATAGTTCAATGGGGGAAATAATTTTTGTGTCATGAGACACAAAAATAATTATAAAACATGCATAGTAGGGTGAAACGAGTTTACTCATTAATTGATCATTGTCAATATTTCTGCTCATATACACTCAGCGACAAAACCTTAACGCACTACACACTTATTTTTATTACTCATGTTAAAATAAAATTTTAAACTTTTGCATTTTATGGTTAATTATGTTTACTGAAGTCATTAATTTAAATATTAGAAAGAGACAGCTTTTGTTTAGTTACACGCTATGTTGTTTACTTATACTACGACTTAGGCTTGAACGGTGCGATAAAACTATAGTACAGGTAGATGAAACATAGAAAGAAACAACTGAAAGATATTTTTATTTTCAATTCAATAATGAGTGTTTCCTCCATTATTTTTTAAAACCTCAATCGTTTTCTTCGATAATGTTTTACATAGATTTTTCATATTATTTTAATTCAACCTTCATCACTCATCTTCATTAACTCGTTTTATTGATTGAATGTTATCATATGGATTCCCGTTTGATTAAATATTACGTGCTAGCTTACTCCAGCAATTTTCAATAATATTATAATCAGGGGAGCTTTAAAATTTTAACATTATGTTATAAAAAATATTCTTTAACCGATTTCGCAGAACGAACAGCCGTATTGTCTTGTTAAAAAATATAATTCTTACCGCCAATTTGTGTTCCGTATTTCGCCAATTGTTCATAGATCAATATGATATATTTTGAACTATTTATTGTTCCAGAAACAAATTTTATTTTGGTCTTTCCTTCGAAATCTATAGCAGCCCAATACATAACACTTCCGCCGCCAAATTGTTTACGGCCCAGAATCAGCTTTTCTTTTCTTAAATCATAATAATAATGCGTAAATTCTTCAGGGCCATCCAAATTAAACTTCTTTTCATCTGAAAATGTCACAGTACACAAATTTTTTTTTCCGTATTTCACATTCGTTTTTACACCAGCTGCTGAAGCAATTTGATGCGGTGTCAACGTAGAATTTAAAGCAACTGGTAAAATCGCTCGTCCGCGTTTAACACTAATAGCTTAATTATGTCGATTTAAACTGAACTAAGTTTATTTCCGCAAAGCATCATAAAAAACAAAGGTATATTTAAATAAAAAATACGTATATTCCTCATAAAATAATAACAATACGTCTTAATCCTTTCTTAGTCAACCGCAAATTGTACGTGTGTTGTAGCTTTTTCGCACCGTTCCAGCCACACGACGTAGTGTAAGTAAAGAATTTAGCGTATAAGTAAACGATAGTTGTCTGTTTCCAATATTTATGTATTAACCATAAAATGCAAATATTAAAAATTCTATTTCATTGTGAGTAATAAAGATAAATGTATAGTGTACTAAGGTTTTGTCGCGGAGTACTTCCCGACACCGACGATCGAAAACGTTTGGCGAATGAAGCGGGGGCGTTTAGCAATCACGGACGGGAGATTAGTACTATTAGGATAATTCTACGCAGGTAAAAGAGCGGGGCACTAGTAGTAGCAGTAGTTTTTTTGCAAATTTTCCGAATTTTGTTATTTTGGTGCTGTTAGGAATAATTTTCATATTGAATTTGACCCTTATTAAATTATGTAAATATTTATTTAATGTTTTTGGCGTTAATTTTGTAGAAATTCATTATTCACAATTAAATGAAACTACGTGATGTAGTATTATTTCTACTTTCTTCAATTTCTTTATCACGACCTAGATTTCGTTGTATTACAACATTTTCAGGTGGGATATTAGCAAAGATATCATCATTATATATCTTTGCCAATATCCCACCTGAAGATGTTGTAATATAACGAAACCTAGATCTTGGTAAAGATATTAAAGAAAGTAGAAATAATACTACATCACGTAGTTTCATTTAATTGTGTATGTAAATATTGTCCGGAAAGTTTAAATTTTTGCGTAACCTAGATGCAATTTTAGAGAACATATACGCTAAGGAAGCATCTCAAATCTCTATGATTATAGGGGGCTGAATAAAAAATTAATTAAATATTTAGATGTAAAAGAATTTATCTATAGAGATATACTATTTCAGTTATATCATAAAAACTGGTTGGTCTAATAACTGCTGGTTTTTTACACAAAATTTTGTAAACATATAATATAATTTGATGTGCTCATATAGTAAATTTATGTCTCGATTTTACAATGATTCGTTCATCTTCTCATCATTTCATCATCTGTTCGTTATTGAAATTATTTGTATACAATAAATTATAATTCATAGGATGATAAAACGATTACAAATTTTTAGAATCATGCCTAGAAAAATTCATATATCTACCTTATAATTCGTACGACAAGCTATGGAGTGGGAAATGGAACTGAAGTCGACTTAGCGAAAATATTTTCTACTATTCGGAAAGAATTTAATTTGAGCTCGCCCTCACGTTCCATCATAAACTAATAAAATATTAAGACATAAAATATGTGTTTTTATGCTCTTGTCTGTTATTTACAAAATAAATAGAAATATATATTTTGCAGCATTTTATTTCAGTTTTTTTTAGAAAAAAAGGAAACAAAACTAAAAATGGTTTCTCTTTAGCTCAAGATAGCTAGTTTAATTGAAAATTAGCGAAATGATTACTTTCAACGGAATTAACTAATCAGCTTCATGAAGCCTCTTGGCTAAAATAGAACCATAAATTTATTACTTTAAATGAAAAAAAATTATGTACATCCAACTATTATGAAAAATCTGATTATGAATTAAGTTGAAGTTTTATATTAGTTTCTTTTTTATTTTAAAGTATGAACATTTACACCCGAATAATTCTTAACTAAAGTTACTTTTTTTTATACTAGGATTAATTAAGATATTAATAAATGCATTTTGGTTTCTTAACATTAAAAGAACTTCAATTTTTTTAGGAGCACGAAGAAGAATGAACGATGACCTTCGTCGATTTATTAAATGATCTTCTGGCACGTTCTGGCGATATCATGGTTCCATGTATATAAATCTTGTGGTTCTTCTCAGCAAAAATTTAATCAAATGTTTTTGAGGAAACTTGAAAAAATCTAATGTGGTGATGTAAGGTAAAGTTTATACTAAGGATTAGACATCAATTCCCAACCAAGCCCTAAATTTTTTTAATACTGGCTGTCCATTAAATACCAAAGACAGACTGAAAGTCCCTTTCAATGTATACCCAGCTACAACATAAATTTATACATTAAATTTGGTATAGACTTATTTAAATTGACAATTAATTTAATATTGATATACATTGCACGACATTCAATAAAACACTTTACTCAAAACGGAGTACGATTTTATGTGCACAAGGGAATGTATATTTATTTGCTGATTAGATAATCAAAAGCGTTTTTACAAAATTATATCATTAAAATTGACTTAATATTTTTCAAAATTCTAATTTCCGATCATTTTGATGGGTTTTTCTCAGTTGAAGGTTGAGTATGTCGCTTCGGAAAAATGAAATTTGCCCTTTGGTTTAATTCAATTTAGGTTTGCTATTTTGCCTTATTTCTGTGCAACTTATTTACACTTTGTTTATTAATGAAAACGTCACTTTATGCTAGATTATACAAGCACATAATATTTTTGTTGTAATTGCATTAAACAATAAGTAAAGCAATTTATTTCAAAATTATTACTTTCGCAATGATTTCTAAACTTCGCAGCTTTGGAAACTTCTACATTATTTTAAATAGGTTATGACCTTTTTTGTCCTTAATTCTATAGAGGACTTCACATATTTATGCAAGTAACTTTATTACTTCTCAGTATTGTATTTGTTACAATAGCCTCACTGGTTTATTGTTTCGATTATCATATTTTGCGGATAAAACAAAAATATCTCGCCAAAAACTTAACCATAATAATTTTTTTATTAAGATACATAATTGTTTTACTGTATATATATTTTATTATGGCGCTATAATAATTTCATGATGATGCTACAATAATTTCGTAATATATTTTGCATAAAATCTCGCAACTGGTGTATCTGACTACATACACAAAATAGCTAGTAATGTTGCAATTTTATAAGTGTCATTTAATCATAGCACTAAAAGATTTATTGCCGTTACAATAAAAACTACACGGGTGTCACTTTAATTTCATTACATAGGGCGGTATTTTATTAGCCAATTTGCTATATCTTGCAGTTTACATAATGGTAAGATTACCAGCTATCGGTTAATTATTACCAGAGGAGTGAGGGGAGAATTTGACTATAGTATAGCTGTAAGAATATTTCCAACAATACCAATCCGAAGCAGCCACAAGCCGAAAAAAAAGTTGTAATTCAATCTGATGTCAATAATTGTGGTCGTTTTTAAAAATAACCAACCGAAATATGATGGTTCCATGAAAAAAAAATTTGGCCAATGATTACCCATGACCATCAATACACTGACTTAATCCTAAAACCCGTACTATTCCTTGTTATGGATTTCCGCACCTACTTTTAGATTTCATTACCAGATCCTAACAGAATTTATAAAATATCACCGAAAAAAGTTCAGAATATAAGAAATATTAGACCTGAAATATAGTATCCTATGTTACTCTTTATCTCCAAAAAAATATCATTGACTTTGACCATAATGAACAGTTTTTAGATTGCATTGCTTTAACAACCAGAGTTGAAAACATTGCTTATTTTATAAATCATATCATACGGCAAAGCTATAGAGAAAGGCGAATTGGTCGCGTGGAAAATTTTTACTCTGTTATAATCAGCTACTTTTTAAATAGCAAATTCAAGCAAATCTCAGAAGTTAATAGCATGCATCAGGAACCCTTTGGAACTGATAAATGGCTACAAAAAATACTCAGATCACTGTAACAGAATGGGAATGAGTCAGCCTAAAATTCTTCAGAAATGCCATTGACCATGTCTGTGCAATGGGATAGACGTCCTATTGAAATGTGATATATTTATAGCGAATTAAAATCTATTTAAATCTTATTTCATCAAATTCCTTTTATTAGGTTAATTTTTTTTTCAATTAATCTCTTTTTGTTTTCTTAATTGTTACGAACTGGGATATTCTAATGTACTTACACAATAACAGTAAATTAACGAAATAAAATTTAAAAAAACACACACACGCACACATGTATGTACATGAATTCGTGTATGTATATATATATATATATATAAATATATATATATATATATATATATATATATATATATATATATTATATATATATATATATATATATATATATATATACAGGTAACAAAGGAGGCACAAATAAACACTTTGTAAATTCACAAATCCTTCATTACATAAAAGAAATTAAACGGAAATGGAGGATATTTGTGCTTTTATCGTAGATTTATCGTAGGATATTTTATAGTATAGAAGTATATTACTATAGGATAAAGTATTCATAAATGTATTTCAATGATCATTCATCTACTTATAGAGTGCTTTCCTCTTATATTACGATATGTAATATAAGAGGTAAAACTACCTTAATAGTATCAGCACGTTTGAGCATTTGATTAACAATTTTTATTGCACGATTTAATAAATAAAATCCAAAATTTCTGACGATTATTGCAATCTAAGTATATAGACACAGTTCTACACATAAAACGTCGAATTACTGCAATGGGAACGCACCCTATTTTCATTATTTTATGATTAACCTGAACTTTTTTTCCTGATGCATTTCATTTACTGTGTAGGAATATGATTTCTTTATGCATACTATTTTAAAATTTTCATAAAACTAATGAATATTAATTTCTTTCCGGAAACTCTTAGTTAATGCATGAATTGAACTAGAACTCATTACAACAGGCAGTTAAATTTTACTGTTTTATAGTTAGTTTAACCCATTTTAAATGCCAAGCTAACTGTCACGCAATACCGCAATCAGTTAGGAACACGCAAGATTTCGTATCCAAAGACGGCCTCTGTGAAACATATCAAGGCTGTAGGAATTTAATGTGACTGATTTTATTAAAAGAATATTGCGTCATTTGTTAATAAATTATTTAAATTTGTTTCAAGTATATGTATTTATGGTTAATTTCTCTGAAGCTATTTGTATAGCAACCACAAGATAATGTACGAAATGTGATCATAGAAAATAAATTCAAACTAAATTAAAGAAAGGTATAGATTGATAACTAAATAAGTTATAACTGATAAATGAAAAATGGCTTTAAAAACGTATTTAAAAGTGATATTCCTATCAGGAATATCACTTTTAATTATAATAAAATTACTTTAATTCTATAACATTAGTGGTAACATATCCTTTTTTAGGGATATGTTACCACTAATGTTATAAGGTTAAAGTAATTTTATTCATTTCCTTTGTGTTTATGACTGTAGAACTAAGTATATCTGGAATAATTTGATAATTTTTGTTCAATTTAATGTATTCGGTATATTAAGAAACATTTCTATTTGTAATGGGAATTACAAATTATTCACTTTTATCCAATTCCTAAATATATATTTGAAAAAATCATTGGTAAACTTTCACAGCAGACTAGGTTTCTAAGTGGTTTTCTGCTTTAACCCTTAATTACACGAACGGGATCATCACATATTCGTTTGTCGAATATTATAAAAGTACTCACAGTGCTTAAATCGTCCCCTGGCGCCCTCTAGCTTCCTAATGCGCGCTAAGGATGACTCTTGAATGCCGTCCACAGCGCTGCGAATGGAGAACGCGTTGTAGCTCTCATGAGCCACGACACAGTAAGAGTAATTACTTAATTTTTAAAAAATTGTTATCATGTTACTTATGAATTAATTTTTAGTATTTTAGAATACCCGTATTATTGTATTATTATTTTTTTACAAATTTGACGTAAACAAAAGATAAATAATTATAAATATTTTTTCCCTTAGTTATTGATCATACTATGTCCATCCTTTAAATTAATTTAGTTGGAACACTGAAGAAAAATAGGCAAGATATCACTCAGAATTTCATTATTTCAAACTGAAACCAAAATTCAATCATAATATTTCACGTTTGGTTTTCAAAAAATAATGACCATGGTTTCGTGTTCGCAAATAATATAAAGTTGTAATATGACTGTCATCAATACACCATAGTGCTGACATTGATTCTACTTTAGGTGATAATAATAAACCTAAAATAATTAGGTATTCTAACGGCACAAAAGGAGGGGTTGGAACAAATAACCAATGACTTACAATTTTGTAAGAACTAAAAGATGACTTCTAGCCTTATTTTTTCACCTTTTGAATGTGACTTGCATAAATATGTTAGTTATGGGCAAAGCAAATAAAGAAAAATTGCTTATTCACGTAAGATGACTTTTCTTGAGACATGCAATAGAACTTGTTGAGAGTCGTCAAAAAGGCGAGCCAATGTTAATGTAACTCCAAAAGTAGTAAAAAACGTCTCTTGGAAATGCACTTGTGATAACGTAAATCTTGAGAATTAATATGAATAATTTGATTTTAAGCTTTTGATCTTAATACGTGCCAAAAATGTACCTTTGATTAGATATTTTTTAAAATTTTTATTGTAATCTAGTTTAATTTTAATTTCATTTGTTTTTTTTAAATTTTGTAGTTCAAATTAGGTATTTTAGAGTAGTTATATGAATATTTTATTTCGTATAATAAACCATTTAATTTTGTCCTAACAAATTATCTCTGAAGACCCCATGCGAGCAGTAGCGTGATTTTCTTCGTGCAGGAAACAAAAATTTATGAGTAAATTTATGGTTTATTTTTGCAAATGCGTGCGTGCGTGCATGCGCGCTCCCTCGATATTTAATTATTATAAATTTAAATGTTACTATTTGAAATAAGTGCAACCGGAAAATTTAATCAACTGTGCCAAATTCCTAATCAGGCTTAGCGGCTTAAAAATTATTAGAGAACTATGTCTGAAACAATAAATATTGAACAAGTTAATAAAATGTGATTTAAAATGACTTAGTTTGCAATATATACATACATATGATTTATTTTGCTTTTTTAATGACATGAAAATCAAAATTCGTGAAGGATATTGAAACAATTCATTCCCATTTGCTACAGTGGTATGAATATTTCTTGTGGTTATTTATTGCTTCAAATGGATTTTTAGTACTTGCTATTAAAACTGAGTTTTGCGTGACATTGAGTTTCAACAAATAACAAATCATCCCTGATAAAAAGTTTCGCTTTATCAATCACAATATCGAACTGAGTCGTGGTCAATTCACACCTGTGTGTAGTTTTACTATATGATATTATCTATAAAATAACTAAAATTTTTTTTTGCGTAACACGAAATTTTAAAGCGCTAAAATCTTAAAACTGACTTTCAATTACGGTCAGTTTCAATAAGTATTTTTGTGATTTTTTGTTTATTCCGCCAGTAATGGCTTTTTGTTTATCCAGCCAGGAAATCTAAAAGTATGTAGCTGAAATCCTTAACAATGAATATTGCTGATATTATATTTGAGTTAGTATATTTAAGATCATGGATAATTATCATTAAAATTTTGGTTATTGGTGAATCAGTTAGATTTTGGTTGTTTGTATAAAAAAACACCGTAAGTGTTGAAGTCAGTTGGAATCGTATACCTCCGTATTTATTTTGTACGTTGTTTCCCCAGATTATTTAATAAAAACAATTTTATTTAATAAAAACAATTTTTACTTATAATAACAATTTATACCTTCACCGTACAATACGAAGACTTTTTCTAATTTTGTGATTTTCATTAACTAATTTCATTGTTGAAATATTCTTACAGCAACACCATCGTAGAATTATGTATTCATACCTCTTTAAACATTTAACCATAAAAATATTTCAGCACATTTTAAAATATATAAAAATACTCTTAGAGCTATAAACTGCGACACATTATGCGTTATCTGTAAGTATATCATTCCATCTAATGGAAGGTTACATAAGTAATTACTTCAAAGCTCGTTTATATTTTACTGTATCAGGAAAAATCTTTCAGATACTCGAAACCATCAAAAATTTTCACCCTTTCTATCTATTCTGTGTATTTATTTACAAACATGCTGATTGGGTAATTTTCTGTTAAATAATTTAAGATATTAATCCAGTGCAATCTAAAATCTGTGTGATTTCAATATTTAAATAACCTTTATGGATAAGAATATAAAGGTAATCTATTAGAAAATAACCGACGGGCAGCTCATTTTACTCTGCTTGTTTTTATTCTCGATTATTTTTTTCAACAAGAGGTACATACGTACGGTCTCAAGAGATGTAAAGCAAAAATCAACACTTCCTTTTGTATATATACTTCCTATTATTAGTAATTATTTAAATGACATGTTGGACAAATAATACCAATTTATCTATGCACCATTCTGATCTCAAAGGCTTTTGAACTTTAATTATCTGGAAAAAAGGGATAAATCTACTTAATCTCTTGAATGTCCACGTCACTTGTAAGCAATATCACGCGCATTATAGCGCACACGCAATGTTCGTAGTATATAAAAATGAAGTATAGTCATAAAACAGTGAAAATGTTTTTAACACACTTATGTAATTTTATCTTTAAAAAATCAATTTTTTTTAAATTCCCCGGTTACGGTAATATAGAATATATAGAAAAAGTCTTTCTTGGAAAATTTTTAAAAAGAATAAATAATGATTATACGTAAACGTAAATAATAAAGTCAATTATCCTAATATAAAATATTGTTATCATCCAATTTTTGGTAAGTCGTCTTAGTTTTTGCTGCAAAATAGGATAATTGAAAGTAACATATGGAAGAGGCTATTGCAATGCTAAATTCTACAGGAATTATTTTCAAAAAGCTTTTGCGTTTTTATAAAGTGATAAAAAATAATACACACATTTTAAATATTTAAAAAATAAACATATTTTAAATACTTGCAAACTCAATGACTCAGAAAAATTGGAAAAATAATGGTTTTTAAAATAAAGGTTTTAGTTATTTATAAATAGTAATACACAAAAAACATTACATGCCGGCTACTATCGGAATAACGGCGAAATAAACTACCATAATCTGATGATTGTTAATAAAATTAAATCGGATGCAAACGAATAAAAATTTGATTTTGGTTACATTCCATTGAAAAAGGCGCCAAAATTCGGTATCTGTCAAATAAATATGCAAAAAAAGAGAGAAGTACCGTCTTAGTAACATAACTGTCAAATCATATATACGTTTTTCTCTATGTTTTATTGAAATAAGCACAAATCAATAATATCACAGATATTTTACGTAAATAAAAATAGTGTTTTGACGCCCTCTTTATATATTTTGTCAGTTTTCAAAAGAAATATTGTTAGTCTAGTAGGAATTGTTTAAATATTTGTTAGATTTTGTAAAATACATACTACAATAATAAAAACTACACATCAAATAGTACATATTTACTTATAGTTGTCCCATAAACAGAATCACAAAATTAAAGAAAAAAACCAACGCATACAAGTTTTATGAAGTCATAGCAGCCAAAATAACCCCACCCCATAGATGACTAACCTTTCGATTTTTACTATATTTTCTTTTGATATGTAATTGTTTATGGGTTTATTTCATTTTCAATTATTTTTGTTTGAGTAACGCCAGATACCGAGAGCAGTAGCCCCATATATTTTTTGACAGGGACACCTTAAGGGTTAATATTAGACGCTCAATTTTAATTAGATCTCCTCGTTTATTTCTCATTATGCTCATTCGACTGCATTAAACCGATGAATAAAATTCATTTCCATTGAGCAACCGAGTCAAAACTTTATTCAGAAAAACTACCATGAAAGTTCGAACCCACATTACTCGACCAAACTAAAAGAACATAGAATAATTTAAAAAATTTGGGTCCTTTTTAATATTGTGATTTGCAAAAAACGTTTTAATTACGTGATCAGCAAATAACTATATTTTGCCTTAAATACGTAAAATTGTGTCCTGCTCTAAGAAGTGCATTTTATTTTATTTTGTACAAAGTATGTCAGGATTAAAATTAATTTTCAATTTAAAAAGGTCTGTACCAAAATGTTACGTGCCATTTTGCGCTCTAAGCTACTAAGAGCTATCCTGAATACTTTCTTTTGAGGGACTTTCAGTTTGTTTTTTATGTTTAATAGAGAGTCTGTCTGAGCATCCTTTCTTAGTCTCACTAACACACGTTTGCTAACTATAAAAGTTTATATTTTCCTTCAGAAATTGGCCCCTAGAACAAACTAGATCTTGTATGTATACGTTTTGTCGAGAGCTGTGAATTGAAATGTCTTTGATTGTCTGATTTATTTTCATTACCGTGTCTCACCCTATTCCTATGAAACTGAAAATGTTCATTGCTATTCAATACTTGTAAACGTTTATTTCTGATACGGATGACGTCCTTTATTTGTCTTCCAATATTTCAAAGTAGATAGTTAAAACAAGCTATGTAAGTTATAAAAAAAGCAATTAAAAAGCATGCAATGAAAATATTTAAAAAAAATTGAAGGTAATTTAGAAAACAAAAAAGGAATACAAAAAGGAGTGAAATAATTACTGTCTTAATCATTTCCTTCTCAGATTAGTATATCCTAAATTTATCAGCTTTTAATTTTTTTTTATACATAAAAAGAATAAGGTGCTATTTTAAAATTGCCTCTTTCTGATATTTATATAATTTGTAGCAGTATTTTATAACAAGCACTGACTTACAAGGTTTATAAAATCCAGTCACTTAAATTTCAATTGATCGTTCGGATACCCACAGATTCCATCCAATTTATAACTATTGGTTTAGATTATTACCATAAACAAAAAATAATGAATTACTATATTATTTTAAATCATTTTTATTTTTCAAATTATAATACAGTACAGAAATAAGTAAAATTATATAGCATACGATGCCTTAAAACTGAATTAATAAGCAACTAAAAACAACTATGAAAATTCAACAACATTCAAAGTTAAAAGGCTTTGATTAAAGTGAAAAAAAATTTAGAGCAGGTATATTATAGTTTATTATACACGCTTTCAAGGTTTTTTGTCCATTATCCCTGTGGTACAGATTTACAATAAAATTTAATAATTTTCTTTACAAATTTGAAATGTCTTACAAAGTGAAATAAATACTTCACGTAAAATATAGTAGTTACATTTAAGATTAAGTGATTTTTGATTATTTTTTTATCATTCTACAATCATATACGACAGAGTTATTTTCTGAAAAAAACATTTTTGTTTAATTTTTTGAACACCATGGAATAATGAATGTATAAGAAATGTGTGGACGACTTCGAAAATTAGAGATTTGTACATTTTGCAGGTTAAAAATGTTGGATATAATATTTTTTATTTTCTTAGTCGCAATGAGTTAATCAAAATTATGTCAAATTTCGCATAGTTCACATTTTTTTTATTAGATATGACGCCACGTTTTGAAAAACGGTTTAATAAATTGAGTATTTACAGACTTTTCAAACTAAAAGTATTACTTATCGTGCAAAATGGTTATAAAAGAAATTTTTTCACATGTCCCCACATGGTCAAACCTGCAGTAAAGTAAATATAAACAAAGTTATAGGATCATAGCACTTTTATAAAAACGTTAAAAATACGTTCTTACTGTCATAACACGAATTCGTGATCTGTTTTATCAACATGTGTTAATTGTGTTAATAATTGTGCCTACATTATTAAAATAAAATTTTGGCTAAAAGTTTTAGCAAAAATTTTACTCTCCGTTAGGAAAGCGAACCTACATGGTCTACATCCCTAGTTTAGATAGTCCTATAATCCATATATAAAACGCTGTTATCTTTTTACCTTGTTTCAATATCCACAGAGAGCATTGAACAATAAGCATGATTCTATAGCTTTTCCTGATTAGACAAGGTATTGTTACGACGACTGTAAATTGCAACTTTTTAAAAAATAATTTATTCTCGAATGACATATAATTGTTAAAAACTTCTGCATTACATTTTTATTATAATTAAATATTTATTTATACTGGATGACAACTAATGCAGACTAAAGCCTAAATTAAATTGAGATGGTCTGAACCCTACAAGGCTTCCGTATAGATTTTATAACGGATAAGAAGTGCTGAGGCATCCAAGAGCGCAGTTTGCTGGTGAACTTATAAGAACGGTGCTCCCATGTTCAAAAGTAAACTTACCACTCTATTTGGAGTTTATGTCATAGAAGTTCTAATTCTAGATATCGATATAAGAAAACTGACTGTGTCTGTAACAGAAACACGTTCAGTGTCTATGTTATTTGGATTGAGTAAACATCGCACTAGTTTTTGTTATATTTTGAATTTACATTTATAAATCTTTTAGCTAACAATTGCTCTAGCTGAGAGTGAGGTTTTCCTATCATGTCTAGATTATTTATGATTTTCTTAAATATTCTATCATTTTATTTAAAATAATCTAAGTTAATTGTCTTTAATTTTGCAGCTGATATGTATAATTTGAGGTCCTCGGGTTTTATTGTATTGCAACATGTATCTTTCACGTTGTCAAAATTTAATTTTACTAGGTTTTGCTTTAATTTTGATATTAGTTTGGCAAGTAGCTGCCTTTCTTTAAAATACTCAACATCTTCACGCAGTATATCGAGTTTACCTGTTTCCATCATAGGATCAATAAAAATTTTGTTTGGGACGATCTGTTGAAATGTTTGCTTCTTGAGAAGCGATGAAAATTCATTTTCCGTTTTCTAATTGTTGCCAAATTTTTGTATAAAATTTGGTTTCATGGTATTATTATGTTTTGAAATAGAACTAACAACTTTGGAAATCATTTCAATTTCCCAAGTTGGATTAGTGGAACTAGATTAAATGTTAGTCTTGCCACATAAATACAATGAATTATTAATAATTATAATTACACTATTTTTTCAACTGTCTAAGTAACAAAAATGTTTTTTATCTCCAGTATTTGGAGGGATTATTATTATATAAGATTTGAAATTGTTACAATATACGCCTTGTGAAATAGTAGTTTATGATAGATATTAAATTCAAAAATAAGCGATCAGTATGAAAATAATGATTTATCATTTCAGAAATGTTAATTAAGATATGGATGTGTCCTAAATTTGATGATACAATTAATAACTAAGGGCTATGTAAAAATTTAAATTTTTTTACTAAATCTGGACAGAGTTGTTTTAGTAGCACAAATGATGGACATAATTAGTTATTTTTCCTAAATATCGTAACATATATTATGTCCTCAATTTTAAATAATAATGTTAATAGGTTATTTTTTAACATTTTGGAAAACTCCCCGAATTGATATTTCAGTACTAATTTATTTTTCAAACTCAAAGCGATAATTTCAATAACTATCATCAGACTATTTTCTTTAATGTTTATTTTGTTTGAAATGATCAAAGGCATAGAACGTTGTCGATGTAATTGAAATATATTCCTTCTCGTATTTTGCCAGGTTTCTTTGATTTATTTCTAAGTTTTGAATAGCGTTTTCAACTAATGAACCAATATTATGTTTGAAGAGTTCCAGCACCGCCGAACCAAGAGTTAGATGGAATATAGGAATGAAATTATAAACCAAGAAATTAAATGGAATATGGGAATGAAATTATTAACCAAGAAATTAAATGGAATATGGGAATGAAATTATTTACCAAGAAATTTAATGGAATATGGGAATGAAATTATTAACCAAGAAATTTAATGGAATATGGGAATGAAATTATTAACCAAGAAATTAAATGGAAGACGGGAATGAAATTAATAACCAATAAATTAAATGGAATATGGGAATGAAATTATTAATCATGTCATAATAACGTTTAAGGATTGGTCGAATGAGATTATGGTACTCCATATTTTTAAAAATATTATATTTTTTTCAAAAGGAACTTTACATTTCCCAAGAAACGGTTCATATTATCTAGGTGTGGCTTTATGAAATTTATGAATTTATTAAGCCAATAGGATATAAGTGTATCACAAGGTCACTATTAATTAGTTGTATAAAATCGACATGTGCCTAGATGCCGGTAATGTATCATGTGTAAAACAAACTTGTATTTTAAGGGTTAAATGTATTAATAAAAATAGTATTTAAGATAAAAATCATAAACTAGCATATGATAGAAAAATGCGGATAAAGTTGTGAATAGGATAAACTAAAAAGATAAGAATAAATATATTTTAATATTCAGTGCCAATATTTCTTGCTAGTTTTATTTCATCACAGTGATATACGACGTGGCAAACTTTAGATGGTTCTTTCCAAATAGATGAGGAGTTTTTCTGTACCTGAGGTGCCTTCTAAGACATACGTAGTTTCCAACTTCATAATTTACGGATCGAGAGTAAGAATCGTAAAAGGTTTTTGAGGTTACTTATGATGTATGAAAGTTTTGGAGTTCTTTCTCCCTAAAGTACTTAAGACAGTATCGTAACATTTTTAGGTAGTCGAAGTAATTTGCATCAGAGGTAGCATCGTAAATAAACGTAGGGATAAATAGCTTATGACAGAATAATAATTCGCAAGGAAATAATATTGCCAGAATTGTGGTATAACATACTCCAGAATTATGGTAAAAACATATCTGCACCTATCGTCTTGATCATCTTAATATATGATATTGAATAATTCTTGAGGGTGAAATGGCTAACTTCTAAGGATTCTTTGGTCTAAGAATGATATGTCGATGCCCACAATTTTTTTATTTTCAAGAAATCATAGGTTCTCTTAAAAAGTTCCGATGTGAAGTTTAATCGGTAACAATTTGTACATATACTAAATAATGATATAAAATATATTAAGCACTTACTGATTTCTTTAGCCGTGTTACTTCGAATACGATAGGCTGCTAAAAATGTTGTAAGGTCTTCTTGTAATATTATGATGTATTGAAATTTTGTATCTCCCGATTCAGTTAAGAGTCTACAAATTTAAGTGCTAGTCGTTGAAATGGAGCCGTACATGTGCTAGTGATTTGCATGGATGCTCGATTTAATCTTCTTAGGGAGCATTATATAAAAAAATGTTCCTCGTGTTTATTTGGCACGAGGAACATTTCTTTATACAACTATCGACATTCGTTTGCATGTTTTTTAATAGTACTGTTCTTTTAGTCTGTCACACGTTTGGAATAAATAGAGGTATCAGGCGATAGGCCAAACGTGACGTCTGTTTGAAGAAATACAGTTCCATTTTTATAAATGTGCATTCGAATATCGATGTGGTGCAATGAACATGAAATAATGTTGTATATTTTTATATATGAGTGATTATCAAAAGGGTTTCGGAAATATGAAATTGTTAGTTAATTTACAGATTTATTAGATCATATAAGTAATTCCCTTCTTAAATTTTTTAGGGTATCAAATATAAAAGTGTATGAACAAGAATCGATGTGGTTAAATTTGAAAAATAATAAATAATACTTTTTTATATTTATTTTTGGTAAAGTGTGAGCTTTTAAGAATTTTTTATATTCTAGAATTTCGTCAATACTTGTTGTACATTCCTTTAAGTCTAAAAATACCGAAATTGCTATTGACTTTGGTGGCATTTTCAGTAGACTATCATTATATCCAATTATCATTGTATTAAAATGTGATTTAAAAAATTTAGAATATGATTCATCGAAGATGTCATCGTTAATTAAAGGATCAAGATTTTCAGGATTAGACAAAGGTTTTACCACCATGGGTTCAGAGGGATCTTAGAATGGAATCTGAATATTGTAGCTATTAGGTTGAATAGGGTTTAGATAATAACGAGGAAGAAAGTCAGCCGCAGAGTATCATTTTGCTTTTCCATAGACATTTCCATAATCGTATCAATCTAATTGCAAACTCCAACATTGAAGTTTCGCGCCAGCCGTCATAGGGTTTAATAAATTTTAGAATTATACCAAGGATTATGTTTTCTAAATTGCTTTGTGCATCACATTTGAGACTGTAATGGTCGGTGTACTGTCAATGTTGGGTTTCGAAGAATTTTGTTGATAAGACAGTTTCCCACATTTTTTACGAAACCCTTTCACATAAGGTTTTTAAAAGGCAATTTGATATTGAATAATAATTTATTATTAAAAATCATTACAATTAATTTTAATTATAATAAAGTATCAAGTTGGACTGGATTACGACTGACCAGGACTAAGTACTTAATTAAATTGAGAAGGCCTGAACCTTGCGAGGTTATCGTAGTGGCTTTATAAAGGGCTGAGATATTTTGGAGCGTAATTTTCTGTCGAACCTAGTAATAGCACTTCATTATGGTAAGGTAGTCCTCCGAGAGCAAATTTGTTTTTATTGTAATAATATTAGAATTATTAAATTCTGTGTAAGGTACAAAATCTATAGTACAGAACAAAATTTCGCCAAGACATGCCCGGCTATAAACGGGTATGCCAGGTAGGCCCGGTAAACACAATTAAATTTTAAAAATGAGATCTTAACACATTATAACTATAACTATAAAATGTAAGGATGACACTTTTGGAAAAATGTATTTTCACTCTTCTTAAATAAATTACACTTCAGTGTGACTACGGCCAGATAGTTAGAGCAACTGAATAAGGTGACAAATTGGAGTGTTTCGGTATAAAATAGTTCTAGAGGCAAAAACGTAGTGACTGCGTGAGTATAGAAAATTATCGAGTACGGAAAATCAAAGTTTACCCAATAACACGGATCATAGAATTTTTTATTTAAGGAGGTGGAAAATAAATTTCATGATAGTAGTCTCTTCTGAACCACAGAGAATGGAAACCTAGTACATACTTAGGAGGAAATCGGAAGGAAATAGAAAAGGCAAGTGACTACACTGTCTCATGTATAACCATCGTAGGAATAACTTTTGTATACATTCAATAATCAAGGTGTACTCGGCGTCAGGCAGGCTACAAATAATGGAGCCGGTATTTAACCGGGTTTACACTAATCAAGTATACTGCAAGCAAATTGATGACACGCATTAAAAATCCTTTCAATTATATGACATGAATCCAAGTATTTGAAACGATTATTTTATTACGTCCCCAATATTTCTTGACAGACGACCTTATCCAGACGATACAGTGGAGATCCTCTGACCATATATTTGTGTTTAACGAGACGTTGATATCATGTTATAGCTGTTCCCCATCGACTGAGTCCTTGACAGCTGTAAAAATCTTTGTGTTATCTAAAAATAACAAATGACGCGCAATATTCACCACGTCTCTGTAGACGTTTACTAGTACAGTAATTAACGAACGCTCGAGATTCGAAATACACAATATTTTCAAATTTAGGGCTTTGTCAAATTTTTTAAAAGTCTACTTGCAATTTATACAGCAAATGATATAGTCTACATAGCTTCTTTTTAGACTGTTATTTATTTGATTATGGACTTGGGAGAATTTTTATTTTCTTTCTCTAATTGGATTTTAGAAATGGCGTTTGCTTAAGAGAACCCTGTCGCATTATTTGATGAGTTAGCATACACTGGCTGACCGAAATATATCGGTCGATTAGTTATAATTAATAGATTATAAATGTATTTATGAAAGTGATCAAGGGTTAATTGCGCGAGAGATAGAGTCTTTTAGAATGTATTAGTACGTGACAACTTGTATTCACAGGAAAGCAGTTCTGCCAATTTTTTTTTCTATTAACTAGTTTTAATTATGGTTTATTTAATTTAAATATTTTTAAATATTCAACGATTTTCACGCAACTGATAAATTCAAGTGACAAATAAGTCGAAAAATTATATGAAAATTTCGTCAAACTAGATATGAATGACGTATTTTACATTTTATCCCAAAGCGATAATCGGCAGAATATAATTAATTGAAAAATAATTAATTGCATTTGTGATGGATTACGAATAGGTCAGTACATAATGCTATTTTAAACATAATTTAAAGTAATTTAAAACTACTCGCATCATGATAGGATTTTCTTAAATTCATCATTGTTTAAAATGTAATCCCTCAGTTAGGTAGCATATATTTGGATTAGGAGAATTTAATTTTTATTTTTTATAATGTAAAACTGCAGGTAACATCAAATAGGAAATATTAGAAACGATTTCTATAAATTATAAATTAGTCATTATCGAACACATTATTTCAATAAATTACAAATTAGTCATTATCGATAAAACCGTTTAGTCATTATCGAGAAAAACATTTGTATGTCTAATGATACATATCAAAAGTTCAGTATTCAAACGGTAATAGTGAAATGTAAGGCTCATAACCATTATCAAATCTTTTACATCATGGTCGAGTGCACAGTTCTGAAGTTAATTTTATGAAAAATAACTAAAAATCACACCATTTACAGTGAGCGATTACGTGAAGTTCACTTTTTTTGGTACCGAAACTCCATTCAGATCTAAAGTTAAAGGGCCAACAAGAGTGTTGCCTATAATATGATAGACAGATTTTTGTTATCTGTATAAAACATGGATATTTGGACATCTAAGAAAAATATTACTAGGCAAAAGTAAAGAATCGAAAACTTTCGTATATTTTGGTGAAAATCTATATATATTTATACATATATATATATATATATATATATATATATATATATATATTTACATATATATATGTATGTATATATTAGTTATATTAGCTTACGAGTCCTGAGCAGTCAATTTTAAAAATGAATTATTTGAACCTTATAGCATATAACTCCATTATAAATGATTATAGATTGAATAATCAATTTGAATTTAAAGTAAATCGCCCACGTAATGAGATCCAATAAGTAGATTTTATGAGAAATCAAAAAAGTTAAAAAAGTTATTTTAAACCGAACAAAGTTTGAAATTCAAAAAAAGTGTTTTCCCGAAATTATATATATATGTATATACATATATATACGTATATATATATATATATATATATATATATATATGTGTGTATATATATATATATATATATATATATATATAGATATAATTTTGGGAAAACACTTTTTTTGAATTTCAAACTTTGTTCGGTTTAAAATAACTTTTTTAACTTTTTTGATTTCTCATAAAATCTACTTATTGGATCTCATTACGTGGGCGATTTACTTTAAATTCAAATTGATTATTCAATCTATAATCATTTATAATGGAGTTATATGCGATAAGGTTCAAATAATTCATTTTTAAAATTGACTGCTCAGGACTCGTAAGCTAATAGTCGAAGGATTTAGTTTTATTTAAATTTTTCAGTGTGTTTATTCCATCATGCTGAAAAACTCATCACACTATTCTAACCATCGATAGATTTCAAATGATTATTAACAATACAATAAAGCCACATACAACTGATCGAGCTATGTATTTCTTATCTATATTGTACACAGAACCGACTGCTACCCCATTGCAATACTATATACTCGGTGTAAAGGTGAAACACACAAAATATTAAAGGGCAAAATATTATTACAAATTTTATGTCTTTTTAACAAGTTAATTGAAAATTAAAGACACAATTACACGTAGTAAGTAAAAACCCTAGAAATGTTATATAATTACCTAAAGTTCGTTTTAGGAAACTAACAATACAAAGTCACAGTATATTTATATACTAGTTCGAGAAATGTTTTTAAGTAGGGATCAATTTACTAAATATTATTCAATAGATTCAAACATAACACAAATGAACAAAGCACCCATAGCTACTCACATGCATACACGCACACAAAAGCCACACTTGTCGACGCGTCTTACCATATTGTTCACCGAATATAAACAAATCTTTCAATCTTTGTATGCCCCTAAATATTTATCAAATACAAACAAATATTCAAAATTTTGTAAGTTACCTGAATGTTTACACAACAACAACGTAATTAATAGCTCTTCATTTCGTTTTTATCGACGCAATGGATACAATCAAATATTATTAAAAAGAGAAGAATGTCAATTGTTTGGACAGTATCTTAATTGCATATATCAATAACTGAGGAAACGACCGCGCCTTGCTTATTATGTTCTATACTTTGTTTTCAAGAGAATAGCTAGTTGTGATAAAATTTTATAGGCAAAAATATATTAAACCTTAATTTTTTCAACCAAAAAGGAAAAATATACAGTCTCAAAAATAGGATAACATTTTAAAACTTTTAGAATGTATATACTTACGTATATTTTAGACCGTAATTTTATTTTAATTTCGACCTGACTAAAATATCTTAAGACATAATATTATTGTTCTACCATATCACCGTTATAAACATCTATCTTTGCAAGCCAAGGTCTCATTGAAATAAAGAAGAAGCTTTATCAATTGTAAACACATACCATTCGTGTGAAGCTCTGAAAAAGGAGAAAAATGACTAGAAACATTGGTCTATTATTTAAAAAACAAACATACGTTTAATGTGATTATATTTTTTCATCACTAATAATGTAGTGTTGAAATAAAGAAAAGAATAAATGCAGAAATGAATTCTAATTACGTGTTCGGTTATAACTCGGCGTAATGGCTCTATGCTTCGTCATTATTTAGTAACTCGACAATCAGACGAATGCAGCCACATCAACTGACCTACAAGGTAACGATTTATATATATTATATATCTTTTAATTGCCATACATCCTATTCGATAAATGAATGGTTTAACACTTTTCACTATGATAAAGGTGTCTGACACTTTTTAAGGGATCTTGTATTTTTTATAAACAAAAAATTGGATTCAGAGGCTTTTTCTCTATTGCCGAAGTTATCATTGATTATGTAACTCTTTTAGCACTATTTGTGCTGGAGTAATATTATTTTTTTCATTTAGGTAATTACTATAGAGATTAAAAAAACTTAAGTCGCCGCATTCGTTTATGAGTTTGTGTATGGTATTTCAATAGCTTTATTCGCAAACTGACTTTATTGAAAATTTGGGTCGTAGTTTATAGGGCAACGTTGCATATAAATTGCTGCAAAAAAATTAAATATTAACTCTAGAATCATCAAAACACGAGAAATAAAAAAATAACTAAATTTAAAATAATTTCGTTTTTCATAGATAGTTTTTTTTAAATGATTTCTCTCAGTATCGTTATTTTTTTTTCAAATTTGTTTTCGCTTTGACTGACTCTAAAAGCAAATTCGGCGTAATATATTGGAGTAATTAGCGTAAGATTAATTTAAACACGAAATGTAAAATTAACTTTTTTAACGTTTGAAACTCATAGGATAATAAAAAAAAATTATAAAAAGATTTGAAAAAAAGTGACATTTTATGTAATGAATTTTATTTATTTGCAACCGTAATTAATTATGGACGCGAAAAAAATTGCGTTACAGGGGTAAAAATATTGGAAACCACCAACTATCGCAATGTCACAATCATTGCACAATTTGTTAAATGATTTTACGGTTTTTCTAAAAAGTTAAATCTAATAATTTCTTGTATATCCAGTATATAAAAAACGATAAACAAACATCAAAAATGAGATCTACAAGAAATAAGTGCCTAATGTGCTTCTATGAGCTTTTTGATCGTTTTATGACACAGTGTGATGCTAAACTAAGTACGTACCTAATAAAAACTTTTTGAATATTACATTTATCAATATCTAGTAGTACTATTATTGCATTAATTGTTTAAAATGTGTTTTTATAGTGTTAATATTTAAATTATCAGTGTTGGTATTCGATATTTACAAGTGGACCAATTAACTGTAACTGTTCTTCGAACTTATTTATGTCAAATTAGAATACTCCTATTTTTTTCGAGAAAAGTGCGTAGATATAATTAGGATCGATTAGGTAAAGTATGGTATCACAACAAAAAAAACACGGCTGTATCTGTTTTCCTGATGAAATTTTGTTAGGTGTCATTGGACTATACTCGTAATTTTTCAAAGTTATAGTTATCTCTGTTTGTACTTTCCTTTAACAATTTCAGCATAATTGTCATAAAGTCTAAAAATTACACACTTTGCATGAATGCTATGCTGAAATCTATACGTAGAAATATAATTTTTTCCAGGTTGCTCATTATTCCTTAACTATTAAGAGCATAACATTTTTAGTCTGAAGAATCAGACTTTTCTATTGAGTAAACACAAGCAAAATTTCATGAAGTTCTAAATCATACCAAAGATTTTTAGAAAATTTCTGAAGAACTGAGTTACTTAGATTTAAAAATGCTTCCTTTCTCTAATAAATCCTTCAAGATTTTTACAGAATTTTTTTATATATATCGACATAACATTTTTTATGGTTCCGTATTCAAACGAACTAACTTTATAATTTTATCCTTTCTGTCCGTTCATTATCACAGCCTCGCAGCTTCGATGGTTTTATAGTAACATTTTTACGTATATTCTTTAGATGGGAAAAAGTTTTAATTTTTCCTTGTAATTTCTTCAAGTATACAATAACGATGGAATATTTAACAATTGAGTAAGTCATTAAAACTTTAAAGCGTTTAACTTACAGCAAAATGTAATATACGTATCTCTTTTTACGCTTGAGTAGCTTAAAAGAAAAAAGGAAATCCTTATAAAATCACTTAAGCATCTTTTCGTCTGTCTGTCACGACCCTTTTTCTTAGCGAAACATTGATGTAAAAATTTAAAATTTTTTGTTACATCAAAACATATTTATGCTCATACGTATAAAAAATTGGCACTCAAAAATATTCGTATAGTAATTTGGTGGCGATAATTGGATGTTAGTTGTTTTTTCAATTCTATAAATTTTTAGATTGTAACATGAAAGATTAAATTATGTATGTTTCAAACACTTTCTGTTATATCTAACCCTACAATTTTAAATATTTTTTGTCTAGAAATATACCGAAATATATGACAAAAATATAGAGTTGTAACATTTATGAGTTTAGTAACTATAATGATCTTGAAAAATAGTTTTGTAACTATAATTAAACCGTTTGCTATCAGAATTTTGGAATATAAGGGACGGCACCGTGTATGTTTATGAAAGTTACTATGAATATTAATTTTTTAAATATTTTTCTCAATATGTAAGAAACAAAGTTTTAAAAAATGTAAAAAAATAAAAGTTTGACCAACGGTTGACTCATAAATTGTAACACATGTTATCCTCGCCACTTTCACCTTCACCCACAAGATGGACCCTGAATTCAATGGCGAAATTTACCGGGTCATCTGTCCATTTAGCGGAGAGCTGTCTCACTCTGCATCTTCCGGTACATAGTGTTCATTCGAGAAATTTTCTCCTATCTATATATATATATATATATATATATTGCATTGCTCGTTTACCAGTCAGTTATTAGTATATTGCTTTTACTACTGCAGTAGCTTATTAAGAGATTTTGCAAGGTTAAAACTCACAATGGATTTTTTTCGGCAATGTTCCCTACCAATTGTTTCTTTTCTATTGTATTCTCTATAGTCAACTCGATGAAAATGGGTCAATTCAGGCGAGCTTTGTGTAAAAGTCGCTATTTAACTTAGTCTCAATTTCAAGGAAATGCTACATTCAAATTGCTAGAGATAAGCACACAATGTACGTTGGTGGAGAAATTGAATTAACTTGTTGTCACCAGAGATTTGGAGTTGAATTTATTTTGAAAATTTTAATTTGAAATATTAGTTTGTAACTTAACCTCAGTACACAAGAAAAAGTCTTAGTATAATATTAATATTATTATTTTTATAAAATAATGGGGTTGAATTTGAGATTATGGGGCTAGCTATTAATTCACATTCGGATATGGAAATCACTTATTTCGGTAAAAATAGCTATTCTTAATACACATCATTGATTGATCAAATAAAATTCAAAAATATTGCCAGCAGAATATAGAAATGTATATGTATGTCCATAATTGTACTGTAATAGTCGGTTTTTAAACATTCGGAAGTCTTTTTTTAATTTCTGGTCTCACTTCCTTCCAGTTCATTCTTTCTATTTTAACAGATCTTCTTCTGCTTATAAGTTTATTTTATGAAATAACATTACAAAACTAGAAGATGAAGCAAAGGCTGAATAGAAACATAAATAATAAACAGAAAAAATCACTTAAAAGTTAGGTATCCAATAATCTGCATTTAGTTTATTTACTATATAATTTAAAGGAAAACTACAAACATAGGGGCTAATTTTTGTCGACATATATTAATAAGAGCTCAATGTCACAAATGTCTAGCTTTATTCATTCTTATTCACGCACTGTAATATTTGCTATTTTGGTCGTGCTAAAAAAGTAACAAGTTCAGTTAAATATTCGATTTTATATTTTGTTTGGTTCATCGTATGAAAAGTCTGTTTATTAGGATATAATGGACTAATTTTCGTAATTGTAAGATTGTGTATTTCTCTTTTTTTTCAAACGATAGATAAGTTGAAAGAAAAGAATATATAATATATATATATATATATATATATATATATATATATATATATATTCAAATCCCCTCATGCAAATTCTTAACTCTCAACAGTTTTCTTTATATATCAATATTTACTTACCAATTGCCTTTGGAGCTTTTTAATGATCTCTTATTTTTCTTTAAAATTTGCCTTATTCAGTTGTTTTTATTGCATTCAATGACCTTTCAAACTTTAACAGAAAAGTATATATCGAGAAATATTAAAAGAATATTTCATTTTATCATCATCTTAATCATCATTGTCACTATAATCATCATAATAATCATAATCGTCATCAACAGCCATAGAAGTTAACTACTGGACAAAAGATCTCTCCCAATGTGTACTGTTGCGCCCATTTTTTTCTCTACCCATCTCATTGCTAACAGCTACTTTATGCAGATCATCACTCCATCTAATTGGCGGGCGTCCTATGCTACATTTTTTAAACTTGATCTACTATTTAAAACTTATCTGCTCCGCTTATTATCTGTCCTACAATAAATGTAATAAGACCATTTTTACTTTAACTTGCTTATTCTCTGTGAGTTTATTTCTCTATCTGATTGCGTAATTTCCGTTATCATCCTTCAAATAATAACTCGGCGCATAGATCAATCAATCGCTCACTAAACACTTTTGGCTATGTCAACCAATCTCATCGTCATTATTAGGATTTCATCTTCTTAAATATATATTTTTAATAATATTGTTGATATTTCCAGTAAAATACACAGAACGTACAAAAAGTACTGGCAGGTTCAGTGCCAGGAGATGTACGAGGCAAGTACAATCTGCATGTATGTCGGATAGAGTGATTTTTGAAATATTTAGTATTTTATCAGATTAATTTTATTTATCGTTAATAATATAATTTCACATTTAACAACATACGCCTTCTCTTTCTTTCTTTCTTTCATCCCTCTATAATTTTAAAGTATAAAATAAAATATTTAAAAACCGTTAATTGCGAAGAAATTTTTTTCGCACACTCCGATGAGCGGAACATGGTTGGATCGCTTTTTCAAAACGAAATTGAGATTGCATTTAACATTTTTCATTTTTAAGTCCCATTTATGAAATATTTAACTTGAAAATGGCGTATAACTTGTCGTTCTGTTAAATTTTTAACGATGGGTTTTTAAAATTAAAAGAAAAACTACATGTCTAATTTGCTTCAACAACTTCAAGAAATATAGGCAGCAATGGTAGCTTAATTGTTATATGTTTCAGCATGCATTTGGCTAGCTTTTTCATAAATACTACTACAGATACTATTATTTCATTACCTTACTGTCAGTATGTTTACTTACGATCGATTCATTTTTCTCGTCCATACCAATTTGGATTAGAAATGTCGTTAAAGTAAGTGATGTGTTAACAGTCTTAAACAAATATGATATGTTTATGTTATATTATTTTTTTCAAAAATTAAGAAAATATACTTCGGTAGTAATAATAACGAGGAGGGGGTGTGATAATAGTACAATTAGTGACATAAATAGTCGTTACAGTAAGTCAATGATACTTATGCATGAATCGCTAACTGGGTGTAAAATTTTCATGTCATTTTTTCAAATAATCTTGAAATGTCATAGCAAAAAATCACATATAATTTTTAGTAAATTTCTGCATGATAGAAATTTACCTTCCGATTTAATGTAAAATGGAATCTACGTTAACGTTAAAATTACTTTTTAGATGGGAATAAATCGAAAGGGGTGTTAGAAATATTTTTCCGCAAAAGAAAATAATACATTTACATAATGTATGAAGGCTAAATACAACTATTTGCCTAATTATCAGAGTAGTAAATAAATCTTTAGAACTGAGAACCTACAAACTTAAAATTTGGTATTTATATTTCCCATTTACTCAACTTGCTCGACCATGACTAGAATTTTTTAAATTCTTGCTCTAAAAATTTAAGAATGGTGTTGAATACTGACGTAGAATTTTGAAATAATTGAATCTGCAGAGATGAAAATTGTCATAATTTTTCGATTAGAAACAAAGAAAGTTTGTATTTGCATTTTAGGAAAATCGCTAACTGTAAATAATTAATGTTTAAAAAGTTAATAAAACAAAAGGTGATCAGGGTCCCTTCCGCTGCTTCACCAGATTATCATTGTCTGAACTAGAGTTGTTCTGAGATAATCATTGAAACGCATCGCGTAATTTGTATATTTGTAACCATTTTTTTTTTTAAAATTCAAAATTCACCAGCAATTATTTTAAGAACTAATCGAAATTGTACGTCTCAATGAATCACTTTCCTTCACATCTAAATATTTAATTAATGTATTGTTTAGACTCCTACGCATATAGATTTCAAAAATTTCTTTAGCATAAATCGCACCTACGAAACGCGCACAAATTTAAACACACGAAAAAAAAATTATATCATTTGATAAAAATCAAACTCGGTATAAACAATAATTTAAAATACCAACGAAATAACAAAATTTGGTGAGTTAGCACAAAAACAGTTGATTTGGCTATTATTCCACCTGCGCCGAATTCTTCCGGCCGTAGTCATTAAGCACATCCGCTCCTATTGTCGACAATACTCAGATATTCAGTTAATTAAGAAACCGCTTTTTCCATACCTTGCATTGTTTAAACATTATTCATTGACTTATGTCCTATTTTAATTTATGAACCATAATATGAATATATATATAGTCTGTAAAATTTCCTCCAGTTAGATTTCTCAAATGGGCTATAAAAAGATAATTTTCTCCATCTAACGATAAGTTCCAGATATTATTTCTGCATAAACAAATAAATGAACAACATTTTCTGTTCCAAATATTAGTATAGATGAGTACAAACAATAATAATATTTTAAATTAAACTATATTGTTGATTCAAAAATACCTCCACAATTAGACCTTATCGCAGGAGAAATAAGTGAAGTAGGTTAGACTAAATGGACTCCAATATTGAAAAAAGGGTAAGGTAAAAAAATTGCCAATAACATAAAAACTAGACTTATTATTAGAATATTACATTATATGAACAACAAATATGTATTGTCAGTTACGCAATCAAAACCTTGTAGTATAGTGTTACAGAAAATACAATGTGTAACGAGGTTAAAAAATTGGGAAGCTTTTGTCGTAGTCATTGTAGAACACTGAGTGACTATCGTGTTATTTTGTTTCGTAAATAACAAAATTGAACCGAAATAAATAGACTTCAATATCTAAATCACTGAGCCGGTTCTCATTTCATTCATGTCATTTTTGCATTACGGAGAAAGATTCAAATTAAACGTGCTCCGTCTCCTGGAACGTAGAAAATATTTTCATTACATCCTTTTTCAGCTTTAGTTATTTCAAGTTTTTTCTCTAGTGTGTTAATCCATTTTGGAATAACTTACAATTTGGAAAGATTCTTACTACTCAAAAAATGCGATATGGTTTTTAATTTTATGTGTTTATTAATGTTTTATTTGTAAAACATTTAAATATAATAAATAAAATGTAAATTCCAGACCATCTTTTTGTTAATCCGTACATTTATTTTTGCACTCTACGTAATTTGTATATTTTTTAAGTAACATATAATATTATAGCTTATTTTATACACTCGATTATTAATATTTTGTTTTCTGCACATAGAGACAATAAGATAACTTATAGTTTGTTACTCCAAAGTTTGTTACTCCAAAGTAAAATAAATGCCATAATTTATTTTCAAATTACTTTTTTATATAGTTTGTTACTCCAAAGTAAAGTAAATGCCATAATTTATTTTCAAATTACTCCAAAAGTAGACCTAGAATATGTTCATCTATTTGCTAATATTTTTTGAAAGTGGAGTATAGATCCAATTGACTCAAATGGAACAACATTTTGTGTGACTGGAAGTTTACACGTATCTTTACAGACGAGAGAATCAATATTCTGGAAACAACTATATTTTAATTTTTACATTGATATAACTATACCAATATATTTTACTTTGTTTCTCATCAAAAGTTGGAGTGCAACTAATTTTTGGATATGTGTGATGCTATATATGATCATCGAGTGACTTCCTTTTTTTAATTATGTTGGAAGTTTACTATTCAGTGTTTCAAGTAGATGTGCTAGAACTTTATTCAAATGCACATGTAACACTACAATAGAGAGTAATATTATTAGCAATTCATAAAATCTGAAGATTCATTTTTTTTAAGGAAATTATACCTTTATATTAGATAAACTATATTATGGATTAGTAGGTCGAGACTCGCACAAATATTAACACATATGCTTCCCATAAAAGGGAAAGACGAAATTCAATTAAGTAATATTCAACCTAATAAATCGCATTTGTTTGTTAGAGCACAATGCAAAATTGCATCAAAGCGGTATAGAGTGTTTCCTTAAATAAAACATTATTGAGGACCATCACGACCCCGTTCAGAGGATGACTTCTACTGTATTAAAGTTACCATCTATTTTATATACGTTCAGCCCAACTACCTATAGTAAGTTTTTCTCCCAATTTTAATGCGATTTATGAAAATATAACTTAAATAATTTCTCGCCCTAACTTGACACAGATAAACACATTTTCTCGATAACCAGCTATATTTTTTTACAGGGAGTATATTTGAAAAACATACAAGCTTATTTTATTTGGTACAAACCATTTGGTAGATTTTCCGTTAAGTAGAATTTAGTCCGCTTTAAATGATAAGAACCTATTGCAAGCAAACTGGTGTCTTGTATGTTTCAATATGGAAATATTATCAAAGTTAGATAGATTTGCTTCAATCTTTTTCTTTTTGAAACTGTACGCAAGAATAAAGTAAAAAAAACTGTAGGCAACGACAAAACAAATGACAGTGTCCAAGAAAAAGCCCTAGTCAATAATATAAATAGATATAGGTATCCACGAAAAAGCAGAAGTTAATTATAAAAACAAAAAAGGTATCCAAGGAAATCTAAGTGAATTCATATATACATTATAAAAACCATCAAGTGCATACATACACGAAACGGGCTACACATTGTGAAAGATAGCGTGGTATATGCTTTCAACCCTATAGCAGCGACAAGCTGCGAGGGGTGGGTTAAAGTGGGCAACCAGTATCGAATACTCTAAATCAATTTTATGCAACTAATACAAATATATGGAAAGTAATTCGTAGTTAGCAAAATATGAATGTCGGATTATAATGTTAACCATATATAGGAATGTGTAATTCCGAACAGGCTAATCATTAAGATTGGATGTGATAGTAAAAAATGTTCCTCCACTGCCTCTTACTGAGCGTATCAATATATGTGCGTATGTACATGCATTCGTGCGTGTGTGTGAATTAACCAATAAGTTATGAATTTCCATTTTTAACCTATGAAATAAATGGGTTACAAGTATCATAATTCAACATTATTTAAGTAGTTATAGGATTTCTATATTTATAAAAATAATAATTACCATTTTATTTCTAATGGAGGATCCTAATTCTTATATATTCTCGTTCCACTCGCTAGCATATTATTCTAAAGGAAAACACATTAATATACAATCAGCCTGTCAGGTTTCAAAATCTTCAGACGTCGTCTGTCTTGTATTATTTATATCTGCCACTACACCGACTGGGCTTTTTACCTCCAAAGTGTTATTACAAGTGTATCACGTAGAATATTTTATTGATGACACAGAATTACGTCAGAGAAAAAGAAATATTACAAGAGTGTAAGTTAGTAATATTAAGAAAAGTAAGCCAATATACCTTTTCAGAATACGTGCTGTTGTTATTAAATAAAGGGATCATATTTTTTTTAAGGAGATTAAGATGGTTTTATTTAATTTTGTGCAAGATCGGGGACTATATAAGGATAACTATGTAGTATTAGTATTAGTTGACGGTCTTTTGTAAGTCTGTATTTGTATTTATGTTTATACAAGCTATTTTACAGGATGTTTGTGGCTTTTTTTAATATTACTGACTTCTACACATTTAAAATTATGAAATATTTTTGTGTTCAATCTGCATTCTATACCTGTGCGAAGTTTTATTTAGTTATTGTTGAAGTGACTACTTTTCTGGCTCCCTTTTCTAACATTCTGGATGAGATTTGAGAGTTGGCATAATATCAAGCGCGACGCGCTTCCGGTATATTCGGGCTAAGGTGGAATATGGCGGAACGATTTGACGCAATTTGGGTACATTCAACCCTAAATTCAGTGCAGCCGAATTCAAGGAGGGAATTCGTAATAATATTTTCATTTCGTCATTTTACCCAATTTGCCGTAGGTGTAGCAGTAAAGTACTAGGTTATACGTACGGAAAGTGACAAAATGTAATATCGGTAAAATATCGATATGATGAAATATCGATAAGTTGAATGTGCACGCTGCAATGTTTTGTTTGCACATTTGCCTCCGTTAATGTCCTAAGCGATCACTATTAATGTTATTTTGATCCTAAATTTTCTTATTCAGAATTTCCAACACACAGTACGATTCTATTGATTGCCAAATGAGTTCTACCGTGTGGTCTTACGCAAACCAATTTTTTAATTTACTATTTACTGTACGCTACCTATGATTTAGTATACAGCGAAATGAAATGTAGGGAGGTTTCCTGACCGTCTCAATATAAAACATATATTACGGTGTTTGAAGCATATAACGATTTTAATTACGTACCGCTATCAACCAACCATGCGACAATGATTGAAATATTCTATTTCTTAATAATGAAGGATGAAAAGGGGTCCATTTAGAGAGAGGTCTCACTTCGTTAATAAATATAACCTAGACCGAATAAAACTATCATGATTTTTTTATTTTGTTCGTGAATCAAAAAATTCTAGCTTTCTTATTCTACAGAAAAAAGAAAGAGGAGAATAGGAACTTTCCAAGTATTTAGTTGAGGTATTATCCTATAATTCTGGTGAAAAAATTATACTCATATTTAAAAAACGTATTGATTTTAGAATAATTTTGCAGCTTTATTTTACCCGTATCTTTTATTATTGGTAATTTGTTTCTGTTAAACATATGAGGTATCATCACGCAGATCATTGGTGGGTAAGTCCGTGACAGAGCTGAAGTATATCACTGAATATTATTTAAATGTATATTTTTTAATCTTTTATTTTAACTTTCATAAGAAAAACTATATTTTTTGGCTGTATTACTTTTATTTTACTAGTATAATTCATTCAATACAAAAATATATTGGAATGCCTCTGCAGTAATTCACATGAGATCAGAATCAAAATATCCCAATTTTTGAATGAAGTTGATGAATGTTAAGAAATTTTCCAGCCTCTTACCAATGAGTGCACGAAAAAAAAATTCCACAATCCGTATTTTTCCAAGATATTCCAATGTGCGTAATTGTGCATGGGTAGACAGCAAAATTTGTTAGCTACAAGCAGCAAGGGAATAACTTTTGAAAGATGAATGACAAAATTTTGTACATATTTTTTATCTTATTGTTTTGTTGAATTGTTCAACCTTTCCAGAATTGAAATTAAATTTTTGTTATTAAGTTAAGGATCTATGCCTTTTTCCAAATACATTGCATCATTTATATTATAGACGATTATTTACTTGTGAGAAAATAAATTTTTAACTTGGTGAATATTTCTGTTTGGTCGGTTCAAGTACGTGTATTAATAACTTGAGCTTTAGAACATATTCGTTCTTCACATTCTTAAAACGGTAGTTTTTATTTATGCATAGAATACTTCTCGATCAAATGGAAATGTTCACATCGGTGAGGTTTCAATGAAACGGACTACACCTAGGCACTTTCTTCCGCCTACGGATACTCTCTTGATTTTCTTCCTGATTTGAAATTAAATTTTGATAAGTGATTTTTCTCTTCGCTTGTCTTTTCAAGAAAAGTTGTTTTCAAAACCACTTTTAAATTTTTCATAAATATAGAGTAGTTTATAATAAATATTTCGAGGAAAAACTTGCGGTTTCTGTAATCTTTAATCCGTCATCTAGTTATTACGTACGTCAGTGAGTCAGAACCTGCCGAATTTGTGCTGAATATAATATTGTGTAGACTATTTTACAATATTAAATTCACGATTCGAAACATTATGACAATACATAACGCATCCTATAAATAAATGAACACAATACACATGTAAATTATAACCAAATGATCAGTGCTGGCTCGTCAATCATGTTGGCACGGTCGCATTAATCATTGTTGTCAGCAGACAGCCGATTACCTAACAACGATCATTAAATATTTTTTAGCGGATGTTAAGAGAAATTGTTTCAATTGAAATTAAATGAGTTATTTTGTAATAAAATAGGTAAACTTATTATTATTCTTAATGAACTAAACTTAGAAATAAAAGTGGCTAATAATTTAGAAGCTGAGAAGTATAAGGAACAATTAATGATACAAAACAATTTCGGGATGAATAGCGTATAAAGCTAAGAAAAAAATATAAAGTAATATAAAACAGGCGTGTTTATTGTAGTTTCCACATTTTCCAAAATGTGTTCTTTGCTTAATTAATTTTGTACTGTCTTTGTCTCATTTAGTTTGCGATTGATTTTAATTTTTTTGCAATATAATTAAATAGTATATTACATTTTCAGGAACCAAGAAAACAAAACGTGCAGAGAATAAGTGAAAGTAGACGAATGTTTCTTGCTTAATTTGCTTTGTTTGAAAAAGTGAGTTACTATTTTCTGTAAGTTATTAAATATATTATTAATAAAAAATAATTAAAAATGTAAAAAATGCTGTTTATTAAGATACCTATAATAAACATTTTATTGTCTCTAGCAGAAATTTTTTCATAAAATGTCTGAAGATTAAAATAATATAATTTTGATTAGTAGAATTTGAAAGTAAGAATATATTGAATTAATTCAATATATTATTATCTAAATCTTTTACGGAAAATTTTGTGTCAAAATAAAATTTGTAAGTCTTCGAGGTTATCATCCATTTTTATGCTTAAAATGTGAGGTCATAATTTGTATTCTTATCTAATGTTTCTTTTAGGCATTCAAAGATTAGTCCTCCACGTTAGTATTAGAATCGCATCTTATGCCAAATTATAAGTTTGGAAGATAGTTCATTTTTGTTTCCATTATTAATTTCATACACAATTACCCTTCAAATTCCTTATACTTCGAGTACATTTCTTTGAAGACTTATAATCATTACTTTAATTGTTTACTGATCGGATTTATTTCTTAGACAAAATAAAACTTTTGAATAGGTTTGTCTGTTTAAAATATACCTCTTGGTTAAAGGAATATAACTAAAGTTAGGTCGGTAAATTTTGGTTTTATTTTAGATTTCACATTTAATTTCAATAACAATATTTATTTCTTCTTTTCAAGCTGGTAACATATTTTCTTAGTGGTAGAGTTTAAGTTATTTCAAGCACTAGTTGAGAAACGTATATTTTATTCTAAGGATGTAAAAACGCACCCTTCTCTCAAGGTAAGTTACAAATTGTGTAAATTTGTGAAATATGTAAATGATTTCTGTAAATGTTTGCGACATGATTGAAATTCACGCTAGTTTCAATTTCATTACTTTTCCATTTAATTTCTTCTTGCCTTGTCAAGATCATGTTATGTTTCGGTTATTTAAGGCCTTATATTAGAACCAAGCGGCTTACACTAAGCGATATCATTTGTATGTTGTTTATATTTAAGATAAGCTTTGTTGTGTGACAGTAAAATCGAAGAATTATTAAAAAAAATTTAGTGAACATTATTTAAAAACAATATTTCAATAATTTTAAATCGTGGCAAAATACTTACTTTTCTTGTATATTTTTATGCTATCATAATAACAAGTGAAGAAAAAAATTTGTCCTGAAAAATATGTCATGGAATGAAAATTAATAATGACACTGAGAGAACTTTTTTGAATGATATATTCATACATGTAATTATTTTATTATCCCATTTTCACTGGAAAATACTCTAAGATTGAAACAAGTTTAATTAGATTAAATATTTTTTTCAATTATGAAAATAATGGAATTACGTAAAAATAATCTAACTTTCCTTTTCCTCCTCTCAAATATATTGTGATTTGTTTGAACTGCAACTATGTGAAAGAATTATAATGTGTCATTTAACCTGTAGACAGCCTAAGTATCCAATATCGATCAAAGTACAAATTTACGCGATGGCCCAATCGTCCTACATTGAAAAAAAAATAATATCCTTTATCTGATTTGTTATTTGCATCCACAAAACTGACAATTTTTGGAAGTCAAGAATGTTATTTTGTTTTCTAAGCAAAAATCGCTTTATTGATTTATTAAATAACACAAACGAATATATATACAAAGACGTTAGAAGTTGTTCTTATAAATGCTATTTTATTAAAGAATATTTTTTCGTAAGAGTAATTGAGTGTATCTTAAATCTTCACCCAAGCGTTTCACACAACTCCGCGATTGTTTGTAAATAACGGCGCGTGAATATATTTATATAAACAAACACGCCCGGTGTTTACAAATGAGCTGGGAGTTTTTTTTAAACCATAGTTTCTCCTCCACCATATTTCATAAAATATTTTCAAATAATTGACAGAAATTGGACTTTTGAAAATTCAAAAGTCCAATTTCTGTCAATTCTGTCGAAAATTATATCTCCTCATTTATTTGTCAGGAAAAAAATTATTTCAACATTTAGGAAATTGTAAACTGCAATTTTCAATTGTCTTACTTAAGAACCTTTGCTTTAATGCCTTTGCTATATAGAGTTCATTCATTATGTTTAGTGTAACAAAATTCCCATGATTAACATTAAAATCTTATAGGAGTTAAGTCTAAAAATTACACGTCTGATAAAATATTGGGTTCGCGACATCAGTTTTGTCGTATGCAGTAATATTATAAAATAAACGCAATGCTCATTTCATTAAATCCTATAGTAGTTTTGACGCAAGACCATCACTGCGTTTTTAATAAAAATTATGTAAAAAGTAACTAAAACAGTATTCCCCTGTCCCAACACAGAATTCCTATTGCGATATGAGAGCCGTTATTCTTAAAAAATTTAAGCGGGAGCCCAAAGAACAAACGAGTGCTTCGAGGAAATTGTTAATGAATGAAAATATAATGAAATTGAAAATGCTAAGAAAGAAAATTGTTCATCTTGAAAAACGATTGAGATCTCATTTATTAAATTTCAACGTAATAATTATAACCTATAGAGGGAGTAAAGAATGACCTTCTCGAGTGACTTGTGATGAAACATAGAAACTGTATAATAACTATTTGAAGTCGAGAGTCATTTAAGAGACTGGAATACTTAACAGACAATCTCCTTGGAGTATCTAGAGCCCAAAGTGATTGTCTGTTAAATATTCCAGTATTTTATTGTATTCCGTACGAAAAATTAAAACTACCTATGCTCTATTTTTTATTACTAACCCAATCGTTTCACCGACGGAACCTGTTTTATTGTTGTGATGTTTTTAAAAATACACAGACAAATATATGAAAGTTGAAAGATGGGAAACTTCTAAAATCTTTAAAAAAAAAACAAAGATCTTGATTGATTGAATAATTGATTTGAATCTTTGCTAATATCCCACCTGAAGATGTAATACAACGAAACCTAGGTTGTGGCAAAGAAATTAAAGAAAGTAGAAATAATACTACATCACGTAGTTTCATTTAATTGTGAATAATGAATTACTACAAAATTAACGCCAAATATATTCAAAATCCCGTTTATTGAAAAAGCGATTGGTTTTAGTTTTTTCAATAAGAGTAGACCAGAGACCGCTGTATTTACTTGGCATACCGAAGATAACATTAAAGAAATGTCCATATTCAAGACTTGGTATTTGGTTTTTATATCACAATGCCAATCATAATATAGGTGGGTAAAATATAGTCTGTTTAAAGAAAGCAAAAACAAAGTTTTTGGGCAAAAACCAAGATATAGAGAGGATTTATCGGCCAATGTTTCTCGAATGATGTTGAATTATTTGGGACATTTGAAAAGATTTCCTCTGGTATCTTGGAGTGACTTTGTCAGAATATTTTTATACCTAGTTTACACATATGCTCGGCATGCAGGGGGATCAAAATCACGTGTTTAATTAAAGGTTCCGAAATGATTTTCAAAATCGGGTAAAAAATGGTACTTTAAAAAAAATGCTATTTGTGGATGCAGTTCTTCGGGTTCAATTTATATTATTTGTGCACAAGATGGCGCTGTCATTTCTCTTTACTTTTTCCTACTGGTTTTCACATATTTATGCCAGAATTACAGTGTTTGCAGTAGAGACGAAAATTTATTCTGTAAAATTTACTTAACCATTTATATATCAAAAGACTTTATGCCCGATCTAGTAATTTCCTGCGCTCACGTAGTGATCATATTTTTGTAACATCAATATCAAAGACCAATTCGTTTAGAGATGACTATTTTTATTTTTGTATAGAATTACTGTTCAGTCGTCTGATCTCAGATCCACCACAGTGTCATTTGTTTACCACGAGTCTCCAAATGTGTCATCATTACGTATATTGACGTAAATGCATATAGTATTTACTTCATTATAATTATTGATACTTGTATGTGCATGACGGTAAAAATTATCTTACACTATGTAAAAAATAAGCAAGGAAGCATTTGTATTTTTCTTCTAAGTTTCATTACTTTGGTACAAACTTCGTGCGTAAAAATATTTCAAAAACTGTATTTTTCCTAATCATTAGAATAAGTTTGGTAACATGACGCATAATCCTCTTAATATATTAATTTTCTTAATAAATACTACAAATAACACTGACCAAAGTTAAGCTGTAGATAATGGTAAGTTGGAGATAAATTGTGGGAAATATTTAATTTATAGGTGTAATAAATTTAAATATTTATTTTGAGATTATTGATCTATGCTTCCTAATGCAGAAATATTATTCTGTTTATCTTTATATCGAAATTCATTTAAAATAAACAAAAACATTTATCGAAAAATGTTTATGCAAATGAAAGAAAAGTTCACAACACATTTTCAGTCGATATAATTCACAATTCATACTCCCGAACATGTTAATATGATTGTGTTAATTCTATTTAACTAAGTATTATTAGCTGCATGAGCAGGCAACGTCCGGGTAAATATATATATATAAATATATATATATATATATATATATATATATATATATATATATATATATACATATATATATATATATATATATATGTGTGTATATATATATATATATATATATATATATATATATGTATATATACATATATATACATAATATTAGGGTAGTAATCGCGTAATTTTTAGGAATGTCTATAAATAATAATAATATTTTAAAAACATTTTTCTCAGGATATTTAAAATAAAATATTAAAACTCATAAAAAATCAAAGTTTGCCTGATGGTCAAAATGTTGATAAATGCTAATGAATTTCATCATCACTTTTGTCAGTCGGAAATGTTAAATGCTGGAAACAGCACATTAATTTCCATAAAGATAGATCATATACGGTTTGCATCCGACGACGTTCCACAAGATTTACCAGATCAGCTGTCCACCTAGTGAGGAACCGTTTGAATCTGTGCGTCATTGGAGAACTTTTCTTTCTCTATGTTCGTTGATGCTATGCGTTATATGGCCAACCAATGGGCACTTTAATCTAACAACCCCCCTAGCTATATAGGAAAAAAGAATGACACACAACTTCCACCTTGCTTCCATTTCAAAAACTACTGGATCTAAAATTATGAGTGAAATAGGGTTTCAAAAAAAAGACGGTAGCAAAAATCCTCGATACCAGAGTTTTTCTCATAATGTTCACCACATTTTTAAGCAATACAATGTTGAAAATGGTGTAATAAAAATGTATACAAACATATATATATATATGTATATAAACATATATATATATATATATATATATATGTACATATATATATATATATATATATATATATATATATACATATATATATATATACACAAAATTTAATTCTTTTTCTAAATTCTCTTATAGTGTAGATATCGGCAAAGACTGCCATTTCTTATTTGAAGCCAAAAGTACGTCTTGGGAATGTCAGGAAACAAATATTTGGTCTCGTCACACTCCATCAACCTTATCATCATCTACAGCCCATAGCAGAATATTGCTGGACAATGGCTAGGTTCTGCAGCAAATATGACACGCCCATTGTTACATCAGGTCGTTTGTTTTTGGAGACGTATCGGTGAGTTTACTTGTCTATCGAATAACGTCATTTTCTACATGATACCTCAAGGATACCCAGAGTACATCTCGTTTTCTCGCTAATTTTCAATAGATTTCAATGGAGGACAGGAACAATTTTTTGTTATTAAGCTCTTTTGACTTGACATTCAAATCTATCCTTAATACGAGTCCCACTTTTTTTTTTGCTAATATACATTCATCACACTAATATAGTAATAAACATTCATTAATAAATTAACAAACAATCCACATTTGTAAACATAAACAATTTTACCGCTACAGTCCGTTGCTTCACCGGAAATCCATTCCTAGTGTATTGCCGCTACACATAATGGATGCCTCAGTTGTAATTGATCGGGGCCGTCCTTCGCTACCATTCTCGCTTATAATTCTTCCTTTAGGGATTCACTTTTCACTCGCTCGACTACGCAGTGTGGCGTTCCGTTCACTATGTACGACCTGATGTGAATACAGGTGAATTATAAATTGTGGCATGAATATATTTTGTGATCTTTGGCAGTACTACGTGCATTGTGTATTGCTTAAGATGAAAATTATTTTACGGAGATTATGAATAATTAATAATTCTTTGCCAATTTTTAGGAACATTTATGTGAATGCCAGTATTTAAAATGGAGAAAGAGCTGGCGAAACGGTATCATGGATACATTTTATTTTACACCTTTTTGATACATAATGATTTACTTGTAAGCATATTGAAAACCATCGGTTTGCTTGCGTGTTATTATTTTAAAGTACTTCAAGTGAGATTAGAAACCGATATGTATATTGCGTCGTTCCTTCCGTCACAGAATCGCAGTTGTTTTCTATTTTAAACCTATGGAAAATTAATTTCGCAAGTACATGTGATCTCAATTAATATGTAACAAAATATCAACTTCACTGTCGTGGACCACAAATGTTCGATGGTAGTATTACGAAAGAGAGCTTTATTATCTACTACCTCGCCAGCCTCCAGTTTTGACGTTGGAAGTGATCATAACTCAGATGATTTAAAGTATAATCAAGATTTAATGGCTTTTTGGAAAGAAGAGAAAAATAACACAATTTTTTAATTTTTTTCAAACATTTACTATTTAGCGTTGAAAAACTACATGTGTCTCCGTTCTTGGTCCGTACGTATGTACATCAATTCACATTAGCACATGCTACTGATCCACAATTCTTGACCAGTTTCGGGTGATGAGTGATAGTGAACTTGTCAACTAATCTCATTGCCATTTTCCATATGTCCGCTCCGTAAGTCTTCGAATGTTCAAGAATTTTTTTGATAGTTTCACTTGTCAATAAATTATCCAGAAAGTATTGAACAATACTAATGTATTCAGGGCCAGATGGTATAGAAATCAAATTCAAACAAAATGTGATTTGTCAATTAGAGTGATATTGGAAACATTTGATTTTTTTAATGGGTTAAATTAATTATCATTAATTCTTAATTTTATTTATATTTAATCAATGAAACGCTAAGTGAACGGTGAAAAGTTTCAACAGAATGCTAAGTGACTTCGTCATATCATTTTGATTCATACATGGCAAAACCGAATCGAAGTAAATGGATTTTAGTGTATAAATCAACGAGTCGTTTTTCATTTCATTTAATTCACTTTTGCATTACGGAGGAAAATTCAAATAAAACACGCTCCGTCTCTTCGAAAGCAGAAAATATTTTAATTAAATTAATTTGTAGCTTATATCATTTCAAATTTATTCTCTGGTGTGCTAAGTATATTTACCACTTGACAATCATACATTTGATGGAGACGAGTATAAACTAGTGACGTAGCCTTTTGTAACCTATATATTAACGAATTCATGGTTTATCAGTTTAAATATTCAAATATTATGTATTAAAGAAATAAACACAGATCATGCATAAAATCTAAATTTCAATCGATATAGTGAACATTTCGCACCCTAATTAGTGTATTTTACAAGGTTCCAAAATTATTAATATTACGAATATTGTAAAGAATTACTATATACATTAGATTATTAATATTTAATTCTTTACAGAAATGTTAACAACCTGATTTTTGTTCCAAGGTAAAGTGAACACCAAACAGAAAAATTCTACGTAGGTATATATTGTAATATCGTAAAGCAATATACTCACAGATGTAAAAGTTTATTTTCTCACAAGTAAATTATCGCGTGTAAATATAAATGTTGAAAATTATTTCATGGAAAACTTGTACGAATAACTCAAAAGCAACAAAAAGTCTTATTTCATATCTGAAAAGATTGTATCAGATTGGAATAAAAAACTACGTGTAAAAATATATAATTGGTCTTTGAGAAATTGTCTCTATCATGTTTCCTGTCAATACATATTTCTGTTTAGACATGCATATTGGAAAAGTGAAAAAAATGAGGATTGATGAATACTTTTTTTACATACTCATTGAGTAGAAGTTGGCAAATTGCTTAACATTCATCCATAATAAACCTAATCAAAAATTTATAAAATTTTAATTATATCGGCAAAGGTAAGCCAAGGCAGCTAAAAATATAATTTCTCTTCTTACGATTGTAATGCATGTATAGAAAATATATATTTAAATAATATTCAGGATAATACTTTACCTCTGTTACACACTTACCCACCAAAAGATACGAACGATGGTACTTTATATGGTTAAAAGAAAGATATTACTATTAGTAAAAGTTACAACTAGAAGAGAGATGTGAAATGAATCTAACATCAATATATTTGTAGAAATCCCTATTTTATAGATTATAATTAAAATAAAAAATCACTCTTATTGATTCATTATTTGCAAATATTAAAAGTTTTCTCTTTCGCTAAATTATGTTTCTCGACACGTATACTACTCGTCATGAGATTATACATTTTAAATAAAATAAAAGAACTAATACAGTATTGTATTGGTATTAAAAAACACGGTAAAGGAAGTAAACAACCTCTTAATTACAAGTTCTAGAGCTATTATTACCTAAAAAAATAATGGAGAATTTTATAATTAAATAGATGAAAATCACTTTATGAACATTCATCAGAGTGAAATGGTCAAATGCAACAGAATATTATTTGCCGCACTCACCTATTAAATTTTCCTTATATACTTAAATTTTCATTTGTATTATTAGTTCTAAAGTTTCATAGAGATTAAAAACTAATAGGGCGGAAGTAAACTAATGATGTTACATACAAAATTCGTACATTCATTTTGTTCCGCCGAAGGTACAATCAGAAATAATATTTATAGTCAGGAAAAGTAAATGTCTGTTTAGAAAACCTACACCTATAACCTAAAAAACCCGTATCATACCGGAAGTTTGCCTCTTAACTACTTTTTAAAATATATAAAATTAGTTGAAATTTCACAATTCGCTATAACATAATATAATATCCATATTTAAACTTGATTTAAAAAAGGGGGTTTCTTACAAATAAGTAAAAGTAAATCAAAAGTAATTAAATTATTATATCATAAAGTCAGAATATTTAGTCACATTCGTTCTATCGCTAAGTATACCGGATACGTAACGCGCTTGACGTGATGCGAAATCGCAAATTTTTTCTCATTTAAAAATTTTGGAAAAGGTGAAGCAAAGTAGTATTCCACTTCAATAATATTTAATAAAACTTGACACAGGTACAGCATACAAACTTACAAATTGAAATAATAGGTTTCATAATCTTAAATTAAGAAGATACGTATTATATATAGAGCTTACTACGATTCAAAGAAGCTCCAACCACACTTCCAAATTTCTTACATGAATATGAATACAAATACAAACATACAGTGCCTATAAACTAGCATTCATACTACATAGTTGCTCTTACATAATCCTAATCTTGCACGAGACTAAATAAAACCGGCTTAGTCTGAGTGTAAAAGATATGATACTTTTAGTCACTGACAAAAGCACGTATTCTGAAAAAGTATGCTGGCTTACGTTTATTAACATGATTAACGTATACTCTCGTATTTTTTTCTTTTTATCTAATGTAATTATGTGTCACTAATGGAATATTCTATGTGAAACACTTGTAATAATGTTTCAGAGGTAAAAAGCCCAGTCGGCGTAGTGGCACAAATAAGTAATAAAGGCGAGATGACGTTGGAAGCTTTTCAAACCGGACAGGCATTAGCGAAGGTGTTATTAGCTATATTGTGATAATATTGTGCTTTTCTTCAGGATTATGTTCTAGCGAGTAGGACAAGAATATATAAATTTTTGGATCATCTATTACAAATATATACAATGATGAAAAAGGTAATTATTTTATTTTTATAACTAGAAATCTAGTTATAACTACTTAAATAATTTTGAATGATGATATTTCTAACCCACTTATTTTAGAGGTTAAAAAGAGAATGTCCTAAGTTTTTGGTTAGTTCCTGAGATTTTACTTTCATAAGTCTACAATTAAAGTATCAAATAAAAATGTTAGAAATTTTTTATTCAAAAAAATTCAAAATGTCAAGGGCAAATACGGAATAATTTCATCATTTTGCACGTAACAAACAAAAAGTTTTTAAGTGCAAAATGAAGCTTTTGAAAATAAACCAAAAAGTTTTCTGATTCGTAAATAACAAATTAGATTATAATCACAGGAAAACATTTGTTTTTCAATTTCAAAATTACAATAAAATACATACTTCACTCGAATAAAGTTCTTCTTGGTCAGGAATAAGTTGTTCTCTCCTACGTTACATTATAATGGTCATCTAAAAACTTCATTCCGATATCTTGACAAGTTTTTAGACTATTTTGTATTAAGTCCTAGTGTCTATGTCGAATGTTTTGTATTGCGTGTATCGAAAAAATGCTCAACATTTTGGAAAAAAATGGACGTTCACCCCATTATGATATTATAATTCTAACACATATTTTCTGCTCAGTATTTATTAGAGAAACGTGAGACATCGCTTATAATAATAGCTATATTTCTTAAATCTGACGTTTATATGTCAAATCATTGCTTGTGTTAAAAAGGAAAATTTTGTTTAATTAGTTGATTATACTCTGAAACAACCATTCTGATTTCATAAATAATAATTAAAATCAGATTATTTCAAGAAAAATTTTGTTCAAAATGAAGAAATGAACCTAAATTATACAATTTTGAAACCAATATATAGATCTGTAACACCTTTTTTTTATTAAATATCTGCTCCCACTTTCGTTTATTGAAATGTTAATTATCTATTTATGTATTTGCTTCCATTACAGAGTATCCTTTATATCATTAGTTGGTTGAAACGAAAGCTATAAATAATACATAGCAAACATGTAAGACGGAAACATCCTAACCGAGGCAAAAATATAGTTACAGTAAATTGTGAATCTATTTTATGACATAGGTCGTTTAATGATAAATAAATCGGTATGAGTTACGGTAACTTCTTAAATTATATCTTTAATTAAATATATTCCATATTAACAAATAAAATGAAAAATTTTATTTTGTTTTGGTTTTTCGTACTAAATTTCTGAAACTACAGGTCCGACTTGAAAATTTTTGTTAGAAACCCCTAAGGAAAATTATAATTTACATGATCATGCTACGATTCATTAGGGAATGGCAGTAATAATGCGAAAAGTTTCTTGTTTAACTTGTTTGTTTATCCTTGCTTATTTCTGTAACCACACATCTCATTTAAACATTTTTATATGAAAAGCTCATGTTTTACGGGGTTAAGTAATAAAAATAATTTTGAAATTCATGGGACCAGAGTACTTGTAATAAATGTATGATTAGAGAATGCATGAGTAGCGTGCGCGTGTGTTGGTCTGTTTGTGTGTGCGTACGTGTGTCTGTATGTATGTATGTGTGTGTGTGTGAGAGTGTACGCGTGTGTGTGTGTGTGTGGATGTGTGTGCGTGAGTGTGCTAGCGCATATGTGAATGTGTGGGTGTCTGTGCGTGTGTCTGTGCGCGTATGTGTGTGTGTATTTGTGTGCGTATGCGTGTGCGTGTGTAGGTGTGAGGGTGTGTTTGTATGTGTGAGTACTTTTAAATGAAGCATAGTATTGCTAACAAATTTACTTTATCTGTGATTTACCAATTATTATATTTATTTGCATATATGTAAAATTTAATAATAAACGTGATTTTTAAAATAAAATTATAAATATATTTGGCGTAAAAACTAGTTTAGAGAATACAAAATAATTAAATTTTTTTGTTTCGGAAAGATTCGAAATAATAGTAACTCATTAAGAAATAGTGAAAGGCTAAAACTCATAACGGTTTTTTCCAAAAACTACACAGTTATTCGTTTTTTTTCATTTACAGCCAACTCAGGAAAATGGGGCAATCGCGTTGAACGTTGTGCAAAAACCACTATTTAACTTGATCTTCTTTAAATTCATAACTTGATCATAGTAAAAGAGAAAAGCTCTAAATATAATGTAAAAAACCTTATGTTTACGAATTGAAGGAATTGTTATCTCAATTTTAATATAAAAACGTGACAATGCAGTAAAAACATGCTATTTAGTATTTTGTATCTTCGTGCCATTGAGTATTACATAAGGGCAAGTCAAAAATTGTGCAAATGGAGCATACAGATGTGTGTGTCTAATTGTATTTAATTAGTCATTTTAAAACCATTCCAACAACTTTTTTCTTAAATTGTGGTCTCACTTATTTTAATCTTCTTCTTAATTTTATACCACTATTTTCAACATACAAGTTTTCTTTATAGATTTATATCATGATTGTTAAAAATGAAAGGAAGAACAAATAACTTAAAACATATATAAGAATTATTTACTGCAGGATAATTTGGATGTCAACAAAACTTATAAATTAACTGAATTATATAATCCGCATCGAACTTTTACATTTTACGTTTGTCTTTATATTATACAGTAAATAAGTCTTCTGGATATAAAGATTTGAAAGTGATGAATTTACGTAGTTCTATCTTTATTCGTTTCTACCTGGGAAACTGAAATATTTTCTATTTGTTCATGCCAACAAAGGAAAAATCTCCTTGACTTACTCAGTTTTGTTTTCATTTTATATTTCGTATAGCGTATAGTTTGAAAAGCCTATTTATTAAATACTCGAAAACATATTCTCATATTAGTAAAAAGAAGAACCCTTTGGCGTCACCTTCTACTACCTTTTCTAAAACGATTAAATCTAAAATTGTGGACAAAATAGGTTTTCCAAAACATTACTTAACATTAATAGAAAAACAAGAGCGATGATTCGGTATGTCGTTGTTTTTTTGATATGTCTAATGAAATAAGATACATGCAATGCTCTAATATTTAAAGTTTCAGATAAATATATATGTATATATATATATATATATATATATATATATATATATACATATATATATATATATATATATATATATATATATATATATATCTTTACATGCACGCACTCATATTTTTGTAAAATATTATTTATTTACTAATTATCCTACTATTTTGAAAACAATAGTAAATAAATCAAAAAGGATCGAATAGAGTGCGCAATGAATATTACGATAATTAGAGCTTTTGTAATTACTTCTTCATTTTCTTTTTACTTTGCTCTGATGTAGTAGTTTTTTTGTAAGTTGTGATCTTTTATATTTAAGGCAAAAGTACTCTTTAAGGAACTCTGGCAACAAAATATTAGGGCTCGTTATCAACTTTATCATCGTCAACAGTGCTTACCAGTAATTATCAGCTGGGCATAAGCCTATCTGAATGTATGTCATTGAGACTGATCTTCAACTTTCTTTATGTAATTGCTACAAAAACCTGTCACAGATTGTTTTTTGATCTAGCGAAAAGACATCGTACACTTCATTTGCGTGAACTTGTTCTCCATTCTGAAATTGGTCTTCTCCGTCTGTTACCGGTTCTGCGACAAATGCGGCACGTCCATTGTCACTTCAGCTTGCATATTTTGGAAGCTATATCAGTAACTGTAATTCTCATGGAAACCCAGAGCACAGTCCTTTCCATAGCTAATTGTATAAAAAATTTCGATAGCGATCGATTATTTCAATATTGACAATTAGTCTGTTTTGACAATTAGTTATTACATGTCTTATGCTTTGTTCTGCTAAATCAAAGAACATGCTACTGAAAATAAACAAAAAAAGGAAGGAAACAAATAAATTAACAAACAATCGACATTTATAAACTTAAATAAGTTTACCGATGCCGACCGTTGTTATATCGGAAATCCATTGTTATTGTAATGCCATTACTCGTAAAGAATGCCTCATTTATGATTTATCGAAGCCATCTTTTTAAATGCAAATTAACTTGCTCCACCGTATTCGCTACAATCCTAATTACCAATTCCTCCTTTACGGATTCGTTTTTAAGCCGCCCAACTGTGCAGTATGACGTTCCGCGCGACCGGATGCGGAATACAGATGAATTATACATTGTGGCATGAATATATTTTAACGATCTTCGACAGTATTACGAGCACTGTATTGTTTAAGATAAATGTTACCTTAAGGAGGTTATAAATAATTCAAATGCAAGCCAACGATTTTGACAACATTTATTTAAATACAAGTAAAATAAAATGGAGAAAAAGATGGTGAAAATGCATCATAGAAAAGTTTTCTTTAACTTCTTTTTAACACATGATGGTTTATAAGCATACATATTTAAGACAGTCGATCCGCCATGTTATTTTTTTTGAAGGCTTCCATTAAAATTTTGTCCTTCCGTCTGTTGCAGCTTCACAGTTGTTTGTGTGTTAGTCCCATTTTATGATCTTGATGGATATATATTACAATAGCTTATTGCCCACAACTTTACTGACGTGGACTATTTTGCATACAAGTTTTGGTGTTGGGGTTATCATTAGGGTGTTTTATTATAACTAACTCGCAAGCCTCATGCTTTACCCGAAGAAAAAATTACAACTGGGTTGATTTTACACGTAATCCATCTTTATTCGCTTTTTGGAAAGAAACGATTTTTCTTTAGAAATGGTACCCGTTTATCATTATATGAAATATTTACTATTTTTTTTAAACTTACACGCGGTTCTGTTCGTCAGCCTGTACGTATATAGGTTTGTATATATTAGCACACGCTATATATGAGTCTACATTTCTTGACTAATTTCAATTATTGAGTGATTTAGGTTGTCAACCTGACTCATCATCATTGTAGAGATTTTTGCTTCTTACATCTTCGGCTTTAGATATTTCCACTTGCTAATTAAATACCTAGTATGTATTTAATTATTATATTCTTTTAAATAATACTAGGAGGTTCAGCGCCGGAAAGTATATACATCCGGTTCAAACAGTATGTGGTTTGTCATTTAGGTGATAATGGATGCACAAAATTGTTTAATTTATCAAATTGAAAATGATAATTATATGATAATTATATCATTGATTTATAATTTTATTTGTAATTTTGCCATGTGCATCTTTCAGTTAATCAATCCCTCCATCTAGCACTTACAGTCTACCTATTTCCTCATCTTTAGATTTATATGCATATGATACACATGCAGTTGCTTCAAATTTGGAGCAGAAATTTAAATAACAAATTTCCATAACAATAAAATGTTTAAAAAACAAATTTAAATAACAATAAAATGTTTAAAAACTGTTAATTATATTAAAAAAAATTTTTGCACACTACGTTGAGTGAAATATTATTCGATAGGTCTTCCAAAAGAAAACTTAGATTCTATTTAATAATTTTCATTTTCAGGCATATATATTATATATTTTGCTAGAATTTTCTAAATGATGTGTCTTTCTCTTTTAATTTACTTAGCATTCGTTTAAAAAAATAATAAAACTTCAAATCTAACTTCTATAATTTTCAATAAAAGACTATTTTGCTTAAGCAGCTTCAACAATTTCAGGAAATATGAGCAACCAGTTAACTTAATTAATATGCATTCCAGCACGCATTCCGCTAGCTTTTCCTTAATTTCCTATATATTCTACTTATGTAGTCTTAACCATAAATATTCTTGATAAAACCACATCTTTTCAGTAATCAGCATTACTACTTATTGTTATCAACAACGCCACGAATACCTCGTCTTATTATTCTCAACAAATATATTAAAATAAGTTAAATAAATAAGTTAAATAATAAAATATAATTAGGTTCAACAATGTTATTTAAATACGATTTACTGAATAACTTAATTTAATCGAGTATAATTTTATGAAAATGAAAAAAAAACTGAAAAGCTTATCAACATTCAAAAAATACTTTTACAAAATTGGTAAATGACGTGATCGATCATAAAATTTATCACTTAACAGCGGTTCAAAATGAATCCTTCCTTGTTACTAACAGTGAGTGACAAGCGATGAATGGATTAAGTGGTCAGTCCTGCTTTGATAGATTTGAAATTTTTTATACCGATTGAAAACGATGTTATTGATGAATTACTAATATAAAATTTGAATGTAAAAAGTCGATACTTTATTCTTCAAATAGTCTTGAAAAATGTTCACAATGTGATCAAAATTGTATAACATGTTAAAGTTATAAAATGAAATGAAAAAATTAATTACTTTCATTTAAATTTTCATGTATATATATATATATATATATATATATATATGTATATATATATATATATATATATATATATGTATATATATATATATATATATATATATATATATATATACAGAGAAAAATACATTGCAGTATTTTTTTCATAATTGTCACTTGTAAATAATAAGGACGTGGTAAACCGGAATAAAATAATATAAACTCATGGTTCATTTTCATTGAGTCGAAATAATTTAAATTATAAAAATATAATTTTATCTATGGCTAATAGATGCTTCTGTGGCCTCAGAAAGCAATTTAAATTCAAACTTATCAACACTAAAACAAAAAACAAGTCTATTTAAACATTGATTAGACCCGTTGCTCTGTATGGGAGTGAATAATGGACATTAAATAAAGCAAAAAAGACCTTTTACTAGTCTTTGATAGAACAATTTGTAGAAATATCGATGGTGCAGTAAACATAATGTATGGAGAATTGCATATAACCATGAAATCTGTAAGAAATATGATGAACCTGACATGGTCAAAATCGCCAAGGCGTAATAGATAGTTGAGTCATAAATATAGATGTAATGATGCATACCCAAGAAATCAAATTACTTTTCCAAAAGTTGAAGGAAACCGACGAAGAGGAAGACCACCCGCCAGATGGCCGAATGGGGTTGAGAGAGATTTAAAACTTTTGAGATTAAACCGATCGAGGGCTGTTGTGCTGGATAGGGTCGGATGGAGAAGGCCTGCAACAAACTGAAGTGCTTAAGAAGAAGAAGAAGAAAGTTACTTACATGTTTAAGTAATTTAAAATATATTACCTTCCAAGCATTAAGAAATTATCAACAATTAAATTACACTAAAAAAACACAGTAGAAAACGTGCACACACCGACAGTTCTTCATCTTTTCTTTCTACGGAGGACACAATGTTACGTGTCGGTCCATACCTATATATTTTCAACCTAAAATTAGATGAAATCATTAAATAAAAACGATAACAAAATGTATGTACATATAGGCGATAAATTCAATTTCAGTAATATCTCATTTATTGAAATCATAACACACGTCTCTAGGATTTAATGAATCAAAATATATTCACGTACATCTAAATGCATGAATATATGTAAGTCACATTTCTTCTTTCGGCTTTACTGTAGTCAGTGCTTCAAGCCTGTATATACCTATATACCATATACCTCATATGTGCTTACTTATATTATAATTATTTAATACTTTTGTATAAATCTGAACATACGTACTTTCCTGCCTACCAATAATCTAGTTGCTGTATGCTTTCGTATAAACCTGTATGTACTTATTTACCTATCTGCCTACGCAATTAGGTTTAGTTACTTATCTATTTATAACAGTTTTTACAAGTATTTACCGACCCACTAATATCTTAGTAGTTTCTTAACTTTATGGATATTTTTTTATACTTAGCTACCTATTTACTTTTTTCTTTTCTCGCTTCCTTCGAAACAAGAAAAATAAGTCGTTGAATATATTCCTTTGTGAAGAGTTCCTATCAACAACTTCAGACTCCATCATTGTGCCTTCATTACAATATAGGGTATATTTATACCACCGTCATTCAGGCGGAATTTTAGAAAATTTATTATTAGATATCATTAGACGAATAATATTTAAACTCGATCACGATTACTGTGCTGTTCAATGCTTAATGGAGAACCTGAACTTGAAATCCACAATATTACTTTAAAAATAGCAGATACGCAAATGTCACAATCTAAGCAAGCACTATTACTGTACCATCAAGACTAAGGATATGGAACCCTCAGTTCAACGACACGGTCTTTGAGTCCCGCAATACCAATTTGAAAAGTGCAGATCCCCGAGTCAAGAAATACACATACACAATCTGTAGTGAATATATGGCATCCGGAGTTAAATGACAGAGTCTTTGTTTGAGACCTACAATACAAATTAAAAAAAACAGCAGATCCTCAAGTTACATGGTGTAGGCAAGCGATACGCCTGCAGCATCAAGACTGAAGAGTTAGAGCCCGGAACTCAATGAAAGAATCTCAAATTAAGATCTAAAGTACAAATTTAAAAAACAGCAGATACTTGAATAACACTTATAGCCAGGCAATACCCCAGCAACATCAGGCCTGAGGAAATGTAGTCCGGAATCCAGTACCAAAGTCTATACTTCAAACTCATAATACTAATTTAAAAACAAAAGATCCTGAAGTCTCCCCAATAGAATCAGGGAGGGGACGTAATTATTATTAATTTATTATAATTCTACTATGTGGCGTAAGTAAATACGCTGTCTAAATGAGGAACGTGGATAATGTAGTACGTGAATTAATAGTTAATCACATATTTGCTGAAATAAGGCGTTGTACGATTTTTAAGAAATAGTGAATACGACCATGTAAATGAATATTGGGATTTCGTTACCTTTATTTTGACAGCTAAATTATGCAGTAACATCTGTTAATTACTTATGAAAATTAACAAAAATTATTTATAAATGCAAGGTCGTTAAAATTGTCTTGGTGGCTTAAAATTACTGAAGTATTTGCATTAATAACTTCTACTTAGTACCAACACTTTATAAATATATTCAGAAAACTTACTGAGAAAACTAATACTGAGTTAACGGGATTGACAAAATTTTAAAACTACGCAAGTAAGTAGCAGCGGTAGAAATCGTAAACGTCATCCTAAGTTCTTTCCCACAATTTTTTTTCTATTTTCAGAAAATATTTCCAAAAAAAAACAAAAATCACGTATTTTAAGTCTTATTATTAAGTCTAAAAATCTCGATATAATCCTAATCACTCTTTCAAAGACATACGATGAGATTACTATTGACTTACGAAACGATTTAACCCCTGTTAGATCTGTACTAAAGCATACATTTAAACATTTTTACAAATAAATCAGAGGAAGGAGAATATATGTATATATATATATTTTTTTTTTTTTCGGTGTTGTTTATGCCGACTTCATAATTTATTTATAATATTTAACGTTATATAACTACAATATAATGAAAAAATTTAATTATTAATGAAACCATACTTCAAAACATAACGAAACCAAAGTTTTTGTGAAATACTGGCGATATTTTAATTTATCTCAGACATTTATTTGCAGCAACCGTTTGTCGTGTAGCAAGAGTGAAAAAATTCTTTAAATGTTTTGTTTAATTTTTTTTTACTGTCAAGTAAGAAAGAGAAGTACTGAATATACCAAAAAAATTAAGTTAATATTTTGCTTAGAATATGTTTTAAAATGTTAACTGAACCTAAAACAATACAATAAAATACAAGTGAGCAAGTACATTTATTTTCGTTTGCATGAAGGTCTGTTGAACTGTTTAATACCGAGTATATTTGTATAAGATGCAAGAAATTGTTTTTGAAAAAATGTTTTATAAAATATAGAATTTATTTAGTTTCACAACAAATATAATTTTATTCTTTACGTGAAAAACGGGTATATAAAAAAACTTGTAAGACAAACTAAGCTAGTAATATGGTTATCTGTAAAGTATCGTAAACATATTTGAAATATATCTGTTAAGTGACACAAAATAAAAAAAAACATAAAGTGTTATTGTTGTTATGTGGTAAACGGGTATAGCATAAGATATTATGTGTATATTAATTTACGCTAACCTTTTTTACACTATCTATTACATTAAAAGAATTCTTTGTAAAAATGAAAAATCAGGCATTTTAGGTAAATTTTCTTAAAAATATATCTGTAAATAAAATAATAAGCATATTGGTCTAAAATAATATAAAAAAAAATTAGCACACCAAGAATTGTTTAGTATGAGGTAATTATTTGTAAACGTTTAAAAATTATACATTACCAAAAAAAAAGTCAGAAAAATTATTCACACCAGTAATAAGTGTAAAGATAATTAAAAAATGGAATAAAGATTTTAAGTAAATAACCAAATTTTAAATATCCTTTAAAAATATACGTTAAATAACACGATACGATCCATCCAAACTGATTACATAACCGTGTTAAGTCGAAAAGTTGTACAAATGTTTTTTTGAGTGTTTTTTTTTAAATTTTTATCCTATCCCATATTTATAATAAGGTTTACCTCATTCCATAAATCACTTTAATTTACAACTATATGTAATATATATTTATTTAGTCGAGGTCAACATACTTTTCAAGGAAACGTAGGTTAATTTTAAATTCATTTCACCCGTTTCTTACAGTAAAATAGTGAGATATCATTGCCTAATATTTTAAGAAAATTTTGATGGTGTTTTATAATTTATTTCTGAATTTATATGTTTATTTGTATATTTGAGATGGGTGGGTATTAACCAATTGACAATCTTATTTAAATTTGATTAAGTTTAAATTACCATTACAATTTATGATTTAAGATATATAAGTTCGATATATATCGAACTTATATATAAGGTTCGATATATATTCGATATATATATTAATGGATTAAGATATATAAGTTCGTCCTTTCTACAGGAATCCAGAAACCGCTGGTTAAATGGAAGCCCGAAAACAAAACATCCGCATGGCGTCAAATGTAATTTCCCTATTATCGCTATCCTAACGCAATCCTTTGTTTCCAATAATAAACAATAGACAAGAAAACAGAAGTGCATAAAAATTAAGGCTAAGATCTAGGATCGGTACCAGGGTCCAAGCATCAACACTTAAACGTGGAGAGAGCAGTGTTTTAATAAATACTCCTTATTTATTGAGATTGGGAGAAAACCGACTTTTTGTTCGGAAAACATTTAGGCTCAGATGAAGCAAGAACTCCGGAAACTGGAATCTGGAGCTGGAAAACCGATGAGAATGAAGATTAGTTCTTAGTCAGGTCTGAAACTTCAAAAATTGTAGAGCAGTCCTAGACCATTCAAAGGTTGCAGCGCCGCGGAGAAATTTAATTATTTAATATTATCTAATCCAATGAAAAATACGCTAATAAATCTGCATTTACTTTTCTTAATATTAACTGTACTTGTTTTTAACTTAGACTGTCTTTGACTTTTTTCAGTTAATAGCTCAATTTGGTAATTATTTCAAAAACTCGAGAGTAATGTATGACCAAATAAAAGGCGTTTTAGATTTTTCAAGGAATGCAACAATCGTTAATATAATATACATTCTATACTTCGTTTTTCAATGTTTACTGACACTTACACGGATATATATAAAAACAGGAGGCGAAAAAATAAACAAAATACGGCAATAGAAAACCCTATTCAAGGATTTGTGGGGTCCGAAGAAAAATGTAATTATGTTCAAGATTATACTGAATAATGAAACCTAAAAGGTTGCAATGATTTTAATTAATACCAAAAATTATTATAAAGAGCCCCGAAAAGTATTTTTAAACCAAATCAATAAATTATTTTAGTTTATTTAAAATTCATTTCATTTGCAGAAATATCGTACATCATGAAAAATCTAGGCCTTGAAACTTTTTGCATTTACCCGTATCTGAAGGGTCGTAATTTTGAATTTATTACTTAATATATAAATTTGTATTCAACATGGTTAGCGCTTCATTTTATCGCACAGGAGAAGAAAATAGGATTTAGCTGCCGCTGATCTTTGAAGGCTTTAAATAATTTTAGAGTGGCGTAACTTAAAAGGAAATACAGAATCCTTATAAGGTCATTCACATGTCTGGCCGTTAGTCAGTCACAGTGGTTTTTTTGAACCCGCTTGACGTAGAGACTTAAAATTTGGCATAGTAACACGTTAACCTGCAAATATCAGAATACATACTAAAATATTCATTTAAAAATTTTAAGAGGACAAATTAAATAATACATGAAAAATATTGTTTTTAATTCGATGTATAGTGTATCATTTAAAAGGTATAGAAATGCCTCTCCTGTTATTTACCACAACTACTAAACCTAACTTTTTAAAAGAAACATAAGTTTTAAAAGCCCACGCAAATATTGTAGGAAATCTAGAGCTATGATTCTGGATACCACAATATTTTAAAATAATCCCTATGCTTTTGCGCCTACGAAAGATATAGGAAACAATACATTTATATATACCTATTTTCAAAGCCGATTTTCTCAGAAACTAAGTAACCTAGGATGCATATGTTTTATTTTACACAATCAACTTTTTTAAGATAGTCGTCTAACAATAAAAGAGTATGTAAATAAACGTCTTCAAAAATATTTCTTTCTCTTTTTATATATCATGAAAAGTATCATTTAAAAAGACATCATGCAAATACAAAAACATTGTTTGAGGTATGCTAAGGAATATCCAAAAATATATAATTCTGCCTTTTTTCTGAAACTTTTGAGTCAAAAGTCATGTAAAAAACAGGATTGGTAAAATCTGACTAAAGGATTACAGGAAAATTCTAGCAAATTATCATAGATATCGTAATGTTTAAAATATGCACTTGTTCGTAAGTCTGTGATAGACACAATATGTAATACGATGCAATGTATGTACGTTATGGCAAAATTAACATTTATAAATAATTTAGTAAAAATTCTGTGTGTACCCCAATATTTACAAACGTCGAAATGTGTACGGAACATCCGTAGTGCGACTTTAACTCGTGCTTGGCAGGTTTTATTAAATTTGATATTTTAAAAGACAGGGTAACGCAATATTTCTGCCGCGCTGTAATCTTTCCAAAGACTTGTATAGAGCGTCTTTACAAATAATTGAATGTTCTGTGAATGTTAATCACAAAAAATGGCCAAATTTATCTTGGTCAATACGTAATGCACCGGTTCGTCAATGATACCGGTGTAGTCCCATCGCATATCAGTATTGGCAGCCAACCGACGAGGTACCAACGATCATTAGGCCTTTTTAAAACAAATGGTAAGATATCAGTCTCCTTTGAAGCTAAAGGAGTTATTTCTTTATTGAAATAGAAAAAATTTGACAGTTGAGGTTTGTAAATGGAATTTGTAAAGAATTATGGCAAATAATTTAGAAGATGAAAAGTATGAGGAAGAATTATTATAATGAAACCAATTTGGAATTTTTGAGAAATAAGAAAATGAGGAAAAACACGTGTACTAATAATATTCATGTTAATATTTCTCACGATGGATAATTTGTTTTGCAATGTCAGTTATTTTGTCATTGCATTTTTCTCAATTACGCTTTGTGTTTTAAATTGCCAGTGACTTCTTAATTATTTGCAGAAAAATTAAATAATATTTAGTTTTTGGTTTACAAAAATGTAACAAAACCTTTATAATTTATATTAATAAATTTAAATAGACGCTTGTTTTGATTTTGATGTTTTTCGCTTGAAAACGAGAGTAACATTTTTCTGCGTGAGTAACAAATATCTCGAAAAAATATTTACCGTCTATAAGAGAAAACTTTTCATATCATCTATATATTAGATATAAACATTTTAACCATGATAATTCGAAGATGTATTATTTAAACTTGCCTGGAAACTCGGTGATCATAACGTAATTTATAACAGTTTTAGCATAGAATATATAATGTAACTAAGGTACCATACAATAACTAGGGTACCGAATGATGAAGACATACCTCCCATAATATCCCCATGCACATCTGTCTATCCATGAGTATCAGTATAATATTATTTTAATATATGAGATAAATTTACAGAAAGACGTAACTGAATTATGTAGAAATATGTAAATAGAAATGTATCGTTTGTGTGTACAAATGAGTTTGAAATTGGTTTTGAATTATCTCCCTAATATTGAAGTTAAGTATAATTTTTTTCTCATGGTTCTCTTGAGTGAGAAGTTGCTTAAACGTTTATGAAAATGTAATAGACAATTTTTAAAAGTATTGTCCAATCTCTTCTTACGAGATTAGGTTCTCCAAATTAGTATGGACAGTAAATACCGTTCTTCGTCCCCTTCGAACTTTTGTAACCATGTATATTATAATCCTGAAAAATTGTTATAACGCCATTAAATAGGTACTTAAAGAAGAAATAATTTTGGTTCAATTGGGTTAAAATCGGTTGAATCGATGCAGTAAATTAAAAGTATATAGCCATATGAGTTATTACACGTGATAAGTTAAATAAAAACGGTATCTTAAATGAAAACCAGGATAACTTTGATACGAAATGCAAACCAATTATTAACGAATATATGTCTGAAAAATCTCTCTTAAATACCAGTCACGCACTTAGGCAGTTTTTAAATATTATTTTAGGATTGTAAACGTTTTTAATGTACAATTTTTCATGTTTACTTTTGATCTACTTACTTTGTGATAAATCGCAGAAATAAAAATGTCAAACGTAACTTTTTAGTTCTTCAACATGTTGTATTCCACTGTATTCTATCGGATGTGCCTTTTCCAATATTACTATATCGGTACTCAATATAATAAAAATATTTTTTCTTGAATAACTTTAATTACAAACATACAATTTTGGATGCAAATTTATTTAATTAATATATACTATGTTTTCGATGGATTTTTAAATTTAGTTGAATTTTTCTTCAAAATTATTTACGAAAAACGTAGAAAACAACTGATAGAAAGCCAACCCTTTCTGTTAGGAAAAAATAGTTTTCACCAGCAAAATGTGTTCATCATTATGAAAAATAACGGCCGCTTTATATCAATAGTTTCTAAAACCTTTGCTACTAAATTTAAACGTCATAATAAATTCATGACATTCGAAAATTCTAATAAAATTCAATCACGACTTAAAGAACTAATGGGTAATTTTAACAAATTCCTGTTAATATCTAATTTTATTAACAGAAATTTGTTAAGATAACCCAACAGTAATTTAGGCCGTGATTGACTTTTATTGCAATTTTTGAATGTGTCATGAATTTACAGTTGATATCTAATTTATTTTAACAGTTAATTTCTAAACGTTGACTCTTGACATTGAAAGTTAGTTTTATAACTTTAAGGGTTATTCATGTCGGTATTTATGTGTGGTATGTATGCATGTATGCATATGTTGCCTATGTATGCGTGCAGTTATATGTGTGTGCATGTTTATATGATCTTCGATTTTTTTTATTGTTTCTAGTTGAAACGCAGCAAAGGTTTAATCATATCCTGATTTTTGGCTCGTAAAAATATTTAAGCCCAAAATTAAGTTAATTAACGGTTAATGGATTCATTAGAACATTTGGAATCTTGAGGGTTTGATAATTACTAGCAAGATAGTAATTGAATCTAATAGCTACGAAGCTTTAGCTTTGATTCAAATGCTTAACTTTAGTCATATTCTTAACAATGATAGGCACTTCAAGATCTACATACAAAAAGTGACCCGTGATAACAGCTATTAAAATATAAAAGGGATTAAAATATAAAAAATTATTCTTCAATAATCCACGAACTCTCAACGAATATAAGGAATCAAATGAATACCCTGAATAAAATCGATATATGTAAATCATTCAATTTGTATCACTGTAATTTACATTTATCAATCGTAAAATATCTCGTATTAGTAAACAAAATCTTTCTTATATATTAATTACTTTAAAATTTAAACTAATTAGTATATATAAACCGGGCATGCTCGTTTATCCATCCGTCATAATAACAAATTTTTTGAGCTTTTGCTATTTAAACTTTTAATATTTCTTAGTAAATATGATTTTTATATTCAATACAAATGCTATTAAAATCAGTTATAAAAAATAATTAAAAATAATTTTAGTAAGTTTTTTTTAAATTACATTTAAAATGCCCTTCAATATGTGTTTATTTCATAAGAGGGAAAATAATTTTTGTTTTGAATTTCTTAGAATTGATCACGAGTTATATTTGTAAGCCATATATGTTGGCGTTATTAGTCATTTAGTTTTTAATATGTAATAATCTAGTGTTTCATGTCAGAAAAGATACATTGGGTTTTTATAGTTTAAGATACGTGAGCTGGAGAATGCATATTTGGTTTCAACTGTTGATTTTGTGCATTATTACCCGTCCGCAATATTTTATTTTGTGTCGTTTATATGAAACTGTTACCCTTAATAATAACTAACCGTTACTTGCTTTCGCTGAAATTTATTACACAATATCGATTTTTTTTAACATAAGCTGGTCAAACTTGTAGATCAATGGTATGCATAAAAATATTATATCTTAAGAAGTATTCATTTCATTTCAATTTAACATTTATAATATTAATATTTATAAAAATTTAAATAGAGTAATTTTTTAAAGTAAAATGGTTAAAAAATATATATCATTAAAAACGAAAATAAAATAAAACTCACAGCTTTTAATTTTCTTCTTGGATATATAAATATGATATTAGACATAAAAGGAAAAATTCGTATTTCAAAACAAACTAAAATTGTTTTCTACCCTTCCGCTATGCCAAGAATGAAATATTTCTTTTCTTTTTAGTAATTTCCTCTAACAAACCAATAAAACGCAACCTTCGATTTCCGTGTTCTGCTCCCTACTGCTTTGATCATAAATTTTATTTGTCGCAAGGCCATTTATCAAGACCATATCGTGAAAATATCGATACCAACATGAGTTCGTATCGATATCCGACCTCGTGTTCTTTCGGGCGATGAATATTTTTCCACTTATCGAGAATATTTGTTTTCGCTTTCTTTGCAGTTGGTTTGACTTAATATCAATTATCAATTGGAAACAGAATTGAGTTTACTTATAGAAAGGATATTTACGTAATAATAGAAAATCGAGTATTGTTTGCTGGATTGAACCACTTTTCTGAAGAATAAAAAGTTGGTGAAAAATATGTGATCGACTGAAAGTTGATAAACATGGAGAGGAGGATTCTTTTTATTTTTAAGGAATGTTGTTCCATATATTTGTATTATTAAAACACTTTAATTTCTTCAATAATAGATACTTTAAACTTATTAAAGATGTATTCATTTTAAAATAAATTTAATACTTTTTCCAGTTGGAAATTGGAGGGGAAATATGGGAAATTAACTTTACATCCCTAATTATTTTCTGAAAACGGTCTTAATTCGTTTGAGCTAAATTCAGGCAATCGAAGAGCCTACAAGTTGTAAACACCTGTAGTTCGTTCAAATCAACATGGTGACTTAAAATGAAACATACGTTGTTTGTTATAAGTGTAACATTTTATGTGTAACAATTCAAGAAAAACAAGAAAGAAGTTATTTATAAAAGTATTGACAAAATTTAAAAAGGTGTATCTAGTTATTTAAATTTGTTTGTCATATCTGACGAAACTTGGCTTATTTGGAAAGACATTCTAATGAAGAGCAAAGTATATGCGTACCAAGCTAAGAATTTTCCACCTTCAGTGAAAAGATAACTTTCAGTAAAAAAACAGATTGTTTTTTTTTACTAAAACTATTATTTTGGCCGTCTTTTTTCTAAGACCAAGAAAGACTGCCCGTTTTTTGACACACCACAGAATGTTTACAAAATGTAACGGCACTTAGATTGAGAATAACTACGTAAGTACTAATACTGTTTAAAGAAAACAAAAACCAACTTGGTTTTTCTCTCCCTTACAAGAAACCAAACCTAATTGCGATATTATCCATACGGACTTAACCCCATGTGACTCTCTATATTCCTTTTAAGGTAAAAATAGTTAAATAGGCAATTTGTAGATGCTTTAAGATGATTTATCTTAGTTACATACGTGATCAGACATTGAATTGTTAAATGTGGCTACTCTCATTCATTTTAAACTTCACTTTTGTAATTTATCTACATTAAATTATTTCAAAACCATTTAAACAATTAAAGGTCTTGAAATCACCTTTCGAATTTGAGTGGATATTTAAAAATATTAAAAGAAACGCGGTTTGTCAATTTAGTTTTTAATGTTTAGGGATCCGTACCTCCAAAGAAAAAATGGAACGCTTAAAAGATCATATGAGTGATATTATAACTTTTGTCCGTCTGCCTGCGACAACCTTTTTTCTAGACCTTTTGGCTTGACGACGAAACTCGAAGGAGAAAGTAATAAAACTTATGAACTCGTGTGTATCTCAGTAGCTGAAATTAAAAAAAAATATTTTATCTGGTAATTTTGCGGCTGACAAATTAATTAAACTAATAAAAATTTAGATGCCTTTATAATGTGGGGTATCTTTAAGATGAGGAGGATTTTTTATGAGGATCTTGAAAATCTTTTATAAAAATTTTAGAAAATGTATATTTAAAGATTTATTGCAAAATATGCAAAATATTTGTTTCTGAAATTATTGAACCTGAAATTAAAAGAAAACACGGGTTTTAGAACCCACACAAAACTTGGAAGAAACTATAGAGCCGAATCCAGATATTATAATTTTTCAAACATGCGCCACCTTTCTATGCCTACACAATATAATGTAGGCAATACGTTTATGTTCTTCTGTGTTTACAACCGATTTATTTAGAAACCATGCGATGTCGAAACTCAAAATTTGGCATAACAATACATATTAATAACCTACAAATTTTGCATTAACTAGCTTGATTTTAAATATTCACGTAAGAATTAAATTTAGGGGGGGGGGGAGAATAAAGACCTTAAAATACTTTTAATTTTGTCTAATATGCATCATTTGATTGAAAGTGTTATAAAGGACATGAAAATATTTTTTCATAATTTTAAATTCCGTATTTAAAAATATATTCCCAAAAATATATAAAAATAAACACCCCTCCCTTTTTTTGAAATTGCTAAGCCAAAAATCAAAAAAACTGTGGCAATCAACACAAAAGTTACAATTTTTCAAATAAGCATAAATTTTAAATATAGTGACATATTGCCCTATAGTCTTTAACGTTGTAAACAATTATTTCTATAATTAATTTTATAGGAATACTTTATTTTTTACTTAAATATTTAGGGAGCCCTTGTAGTACGAGTACTACTCATGCTTGGCAGGTGTTTATTATATGATCATAACATTTGTGCGGAGAACAGTAAGGTACTTCCCTTTTCTATTTTTAAATGTTTTTTTTAATAAGACGTATTTTTCGATTATTAAATCAACACTTTGTTGCGAGACTCACGCGTAGCATACTTCCTGTTCTCGTATAGCATCCTTTGGTGACACTTGTTTACAGTATACAAAATATTTATCACACATCGGTCCGGCTACATCACAGAGTCATTTGTTTTTGATGAGTCAGAATGAACTCCTTTAAATGTGTCATCGTTATGTATTGTTGTAACATTAAAGGTAGCATTTGTCTAATAACTATTATTTCAAGTGTAAATACATAACTATAACATTTCCTTAAATCTATGGAAATTAGTAAATAAACAAAAATACTAAACTATATCCGTTGCATGAAAATAGCATATATGTTTGTATATTTCATTTTCTTGTAAAGAACATGGTTTTGATGGAAATTGAATGGAAAATAACAGTATAAGTATAAAGGTGTGTGCGTGGGAAATGTTCGGTTTCCAGGGCAACCAATTTCTACATCCGTTTCTATTTTTCTCATGTACAAGCATTATTATGTTCACTTACGTATTAAAATTCATTTTAATAAAATAAAAATCGTGCTCGAAAAATATTGTTGTGGTTGTGTTAATGATTGTGTCAATTCGATTCTATTAGCTACTACAAGTTCCGGGTAAAAAGAGACTGAATTATTGTATCGTTTTTTTTATGTAAAAATATTTATGTACGGTCACTTCGATATATTTTCACAGTTTATTTTATTGTCTGTGCCTTAACTGAGTGAAGGACTATACGTCCAAATTTTTGATAAAACGCGCATAACAGATTATCTATAACAATTGATTAAACACAAAAATAAGTCCTCTAAAAGTTGTGTGGATTTTACTGTGACATGCAATCATTTTTACCATTACTTGGGACTAGTCATAAAAGTTTAGTTGTTCGCCAAAAATATCTCGTTAGTTCATTAGTAGTTGTTCACTTAAAATTTTGCAACAGAAAGAGGTTAGGTCAAATAATTTAGAATAATTAACAATACGTACTCGACGTTTTTTGTAAATTTTCATGTATTCTAAAATATCTTCCCACATGATTTTAATGTAGATGGAATTACAAGTTTGTTCAGGAATACACTCGGTATACTGATTCCAAAGAAAAAAAATAAATGCTCTGTGTGTATATCAACAAATCCAGGTGACTAGAAAAAAAAACTTTTTAATAGTACGATAAGTATTTCAAAATTTAACAAAAGGAACTTCATTTGCGAACATGTCACTTTCCTGGTGAGCATTTCCATATAGCCACAGTGATCGAAATCGAATTTCCAATTAGGAAGCAAGTCAAGGAACTGCCCGCAAGAGACTGACCCCATCCGGGAGCAATCTATCTTTACTAAACCGCAACGATGTGAAAAAATTGTCGAGAGTTTTCTTCGCATAACTGGTGATGGTAATTTAACAAGTATGAATACAAGAAATATTTTCTGGAATTGTTATCTAGATTTAGTGAATACATATGCATATATTATATTACATATATTAATAAACGGGAAAATGCTTAGAAAATATGAATAGTTTTAAATATTATGATGACGGCTTACCATAAATATCAAAGTTTCCATTTTTGCAAGAAAATAATATGAAAAATATCATTGTGAGGAATTGGAGTATCTGCTTTAGGTCTATAATTTCAATTTGAAAACTATTTCATCAAAGGAAATCCTTTTTTGAGATTCTATTAAAAAGATCCTCCAGTCTTACCATTTAAATAGACAGTACTCCCGCTTCATCAATTACGTAAGCTTCATCAATAATGTGTATTAAAATAAATGCAAAAAAACAGTGAACTTACTTATGAATTATTCTTTCATATCAGCCCCTTTCTACCGCAGTAGCTTGATAGGACATTTTGCAAGACTAAAACTGATAATGGATTTTCTACAAGAAACTTTTGTCTATTGTTTCTTTTTTATTGTATTCTTTACAGGCAACCCGAACAAAATAAGATAATTGCGGCGAACTTTGTATAAAATCCACTATTTAACTTTACCTCCATTTCAAGAATTCCTATGTTTAAAATACAAGAGTTGAAAAGACGATTTACTTTAGTTGAAAAATTGGATTGACTTATCGTTACAATAAATCTGGGGATGGATTTTACTGTGATAGTTTAAATTTTAAATTCTGTTAACTTTTTACGTGATAAAAGTAAACAAGAGGAACTCTAAATGTAATATAGATACCATTATATTTAAGGGGTTATATATCATATTATCATACTAATTATTACTTCAATGCTAATCACGTGTAAACAGTACATAAGTGACTTGAAAATTGTGCGAACAGAGCTTATATATATATATATATATATATATATATATATATATATATATATATATATATATATATAATCATTCCAATAAAACTATATTCCTGTATTTCAGTATTCTGTTTCTTTTAATCCATTATCAAATTTTTATTCGATTTTTTCCCCATAATAGTAAATTATCAAGAAGAATAAAAACATAAATAAAAAGTAATTTTAATTCAAAGAAATAGAAATAGAAACATAAATAAGAAGTAATTAAATCGCAATAATATAATTCGCGTCCAGATTATCAAAAATTATAGGCAAATATCTAAATTTTTTGATAAATATCGTGGACAGATATATCATGATGTGCATAAAGTTTCATTCGAATATGTTTTCCTTATTGTAAGAAAAATACTTACCAAGAAATTAAAAAATATGAGAATAATATAAACACACCATTTCCTACCCTACCGTCATATTCAAAGGTCAAAACCTAAAGGTATTGAACTTAAAATTATGGAAAAACAGAGTTTCTGCAAATTCCCTTTGTCTTGATAGAGAAAAAGCAAAAATTTTCTATGTAATAATTTTTTTAAAGACTCACAATATTTCCCACATTTCTTGGTAATATATTAATGTACTGAAATGACGTCAATGTATATTATATAGTCTAATCTAAAATATAAAAGATATTATATGTATCTAAATGTATACGCAATCCTCTTAATGCATGTTCTATTTTCACCTAATGTTTTTTTTTTATATATTACTACTAATTTATCAATTGTCGAAGATTTGGAGACTCACAGTTAATTAATTAAAAAGTGACGAATAATGTGCATAAAACAAATTACAAAAATTGTAGCTTTTTTAATTATTTCTAATTTTTCACTAAAATTTCCCTTAACTTTCTTTGTTTTTTGCAAGTGTAAAGTACGTCTTGCGAAATACTGGCAACAAATATTTAATCTCGTTATCATCTTCATCATCATCATCATTATCATCAACGGTCCAGTGATTGAAATAAGTCTCTCCCAATGCGCGTTGAAGTCATCTTGGTTTCGTCTCATCTGATAGCCAACAGCTACATTGCGTAAATTGTTGCTCCATCTAATCTGCGATCGTCCTATGCTATATTCACCTAAACATGTCTCCATTTTAAAACTCTTTTACTCCATTATTCAACTCTATCGTCTTGACAGCAAATAATAACGTAATTGAGATTGTATTTAACAATTTTAATTTTTACACTCTACATACGAAATATTAAACTTAAAAATAGCGTATAATTTGTCCAGGAAAGGACACATTTCAGTTTTTTAACCTTATGTTTGAAAAACCAAAAAAAATGTAGATCTGGTATATATAACTTTCAATCAAAACTATTTCAGTTAACTTGCTTCATAAATTTCAAGAAATATAGAAAATTGTGGTATCTTAATTAGTATATCTTCCAGCACGAATTTTGCTAATTTTTTTCATAAATGACACAATTATTTTAGTGTTTCATCAGAAGTGTGTTTGATATAATCAAAACTTTTCGGAATGAATATTTTATGTCTTCTACGGCACTCACTTTGTATATTCTTGTCAAAGATAATGACTTGGATTAGAAATATGGTTAATATAGAATAATTAGTTCGGTTAATAGCATCATGGAAACTTGAATACAGGTAATATTTAATATTAATTTAAATAATAATAAAAATATCTCCCATTCAATATTTAAATGTCTCGCATCAACCAGGCGTCCCGCGATATATATATTTCTTTAAATTACTCCAAATCTAGTTCTGAAATATTAGCCATGAAATATTATTATCAATTTGCAAAATTTCTTTTTAGATTTTTTTTTCAAAGCATTGTTCAATTTGATGGTTGTGAAACAAAATTCTTTATGGCAAGAAGTTTGCTCGTATCGCGTCGCAAAATCGTTAATTCCAAGCTCGATTTTTATTGTTGATTGAATTTCGTTGCAAAATTTAAATTGGTTACACGTTATCGTTTTTATAGGATTTCAGATATTTTTTAAAACTCAATTAAGGTTAATTGTTTTGAAACTTTATAATTTTTAAGGTCGAACTCTACGCCATGTAGAAGTAGAGTGTATTCTCCGTATGCGGTTTTTGAACTCTTTTTGAATGAAATATATCGCAAATAAAGTCGTTAAATGAACCTGATTCTATAATTTTCTACTATGGCATTTACTTTGATTTTGACCAATGATTAGACATTGTATAACGTAGTTTCAATTAATTTAGAACAAAGTCATAATGCCATATATATTTATTCATTCTCTTTTAAAATGAGCACATACATAATTTTTTTTGCAATTCAGAAATCTTCCGATAAGTTTTCAGCATTTCCATAATTTTGCTATTATGTATGATACTATTTATGTTCCTAATAGCATGATTCAGTATTCACATCGTAAGAAATAAATAGATTTTGCTTATTCGTCAGTGAATCAACGGGTATTGAAATAGACGATATTTGGAGATCCGTATCTAAAACCCGAAAATCAAACGCATATATTTGCAATTTTCTGCAATGCTATAGCAGAAAAAATGTTAACCCCAGATATACTTCATTATCTAAATACTCAGGGGCAAAAGCGCTTCAAAAGGATTTGGGTAGATAATACAGGGTGTACTTCAAATCTGTTTCAAAGAAACAGATTTAAAGATAACTGGCTGATATTTTTTTATATGATACAGCAAATAATGTGTAAATAAAATCGGAGACTTTGTGTTCTGTTCAAAAAAATCTCAGTATTATTTGGTTTCCTTAAAAAAAATATGAAAAGTTGCATATAGCAGAGATCAGAACATGGAGTAATGTGGAAAATACATTTTTGTATTAATTACCAGGCATGGTTATTAGAAACATAGAGGGAAAATAATGAAAATTACATTTGAACGAGAACATTTCCTAAATTAACCTTTAAATTTTCACTGAAATACAAATATTAAAGGGCGTTCAGTATTTCCATTTAACTATTTATAAACATTAATGTAATATTTTAAATTTCTAGTCACACTGTTTTTTTTTTGGTCATAATTTTTATTTTAGCACTTTTGAAGATAGAGAAAGCCACAGGTTTTGGTGTTCTATTGCTAAAGAGCATAAACGGGACCTTTATAATTTCGTTATGTTCTGTCCGTCTGTATGTATGCATGTTTGAACCATTTTACTCATAGCTTATTGACACTGATATAGATAAAATTTGGATGGTGGGTGTGTTCTACGAAGGCTATACAATGAAATAGTAATGTTATGAAAATATAATAATGTTAGAGGTGGCATTTCATGCATGTATCTGAGGGACGAAATTAAAATTTATCCGATATGTATACGTATGCATGTGGAATTAATTAGGACTTTACACAGTGGTTCCAAAGTAACTTTTTTATTTAAATCAATAATTGGGGATATGTACACTTCTAAAGTTATGAAGTCTGTCCACCCTCCCCTCTAACTTTTTAACTGATGGAAGTAAAATTCTGAAAAACGAAATGAAGTTAATTAAACATGAAATCAAATTTTCAACATAATTTATTTTCATAGGAAAGTTTGTGCAGTTTTCGAGATATGGGATATTTTCAGTACTGACTGCATATTCATGAATGTTGATGCAGTTGGAACTGTAAAATTTGTTTTTCATGGCATCTTTGAGAAACAGAAACTTTTAAGGTTAATATTGTTTGGTAATGCGGACCCCTTCACTTGCGAGTCCGACTCGCACTTGGCCGATTGTTATAGTTTCAGCATCCTTCTAACTTGCTATTCCAATTGATTACCTAGATAGTGATAGAAATTTCGAAAAATCTATTGTTTTATTTGGGTAAAATATTATGCTTACATTAATATTTTTAGTGTAAACTATTCGTATGTATTTGTGTTATAACCTTATTTATTGAAAATCTCTCAGGTGCTTGATTATAGATGTTATGGGTTATGGGGCCAAAAGTGGTAAGATTCCTGCTGTTAAATTTCAAACGATTTATGGAAATATTCAGAGGATATTTAATGCAATATCTCTGGAATTATTTCATTAAAAACTCCAAAATTAGTATCATTGGAACCTTTATAAGTCATTCATTTTAATCATTGTACACAATATATGAAATAAAACCAAAAATACGGTTAATTCTTGTTCTTTATACAATTTTTGGAAGATATTTTTGAAACATAGCTATGGGTTTTTATGCGGATTAATTTTCTTTAATATTGTATAAAATTTTAAACTTCCCAATGAAATTTTTGCAAAAAACCGACGTTTATAGAGGTACAGCCAACCAGACAGGTACAAAGATTTAGTTTTTTTTGCTCAACCACCCGGTGTGTGTGTTTTGTTATCGACTCTTTGCAAAAATTTTACTTGTAAAATTATAAAATTATAGCCAAGATATTATTACCCAAGATATTATTCACACACACGTACATATGCTTATGTATATATGTACATATATATCTTATCACAACTTGAAGCTGGTAAGATAATCTATGATAAAGCGTAATCCATAATGGAGTCCCTGAAGGATTAGCAATAAATAAGGTTATATCAAGTATCGGTTGACATTGATCAATAAAAAGAAAAAAGTGATTTAGTCATTAAAAATAATAAGAGTCGCAAATTTTTCGGCTATTTGATTCTGAGTGAATTGGCGTTCGAGGAAAGAAAAACTTTATTTCTATCCATGAAGCCACTCCGATAGAAAATGTGAAACAATTTTCTGTCCCTCACTCTTTTTTCGAACACTTCCACCCCGACTTATCGCACTATTCCAGTCGATGAACAACCAAAGTTTCGCTGATTCATACTTCGCTCCGATGCCTCTACTCCCTTCGTTCCTATATCACCAGTCTCATTGAATCCATTGTGCCATCTAAATATACTTACCAATCTACTGTGAGCATTTGTGCTTCTTATTCATTTAGCGCCTCTCCCACTGAGACGGCCTTGATAACAACATTTTGGGCTAGTGGGTGGTGATTCATTACTTTTCACAATACAATGAAACTTACCTAATTCCCCAATGAGGGATCGCCCTGATCGATTTAATCGAAGTTGGGTCTGAGAGTGATTTTGTGGTAATTTAGGTCTTGCGATTTTTTGTATGTTTTTTTTAAATATTGTAAATATTTGAATTCAGGTATTTCAGTATTACTATACTTAATATCATGATTTTTCCTTGAATACTGAATTAATACTGAAATACCTGAATTCAAACACTCAGATATTTCAGTATTATTATAGTTAATATCATATTTTCCTTTCAGCTTTAACAAGTTTATATGTAGATATATACCACATTATAATACACATAATTATTCTATTTTTTTCCGGTATGGTAAAATAAAATGCAGAGAAAAAATTGTAGTCCACTTCAAAAAAAAAAGATCAATATGTTCTACCGTATCCATGAAAAAAATCCTAAGTGATCTTTTTTGACACCTATGTCCCTAATGAGGCAATGATCTGATCATATTCCGCCCTTACGAGAATCTGTCACATTTTCATACACTGAAGCTTGCTATTATTTTCTTGCGTCATGAGCTATTAAATTTCAACTGAAATCATATAAAGTTGAGAAAGAAAATTTTCAAAGTGTAATTTTACCACGACGCGTTCGTGGTTAAAAAAATATTTATGACATACCCTCTTTATCAAGAATCTTGTTACATTAAAATAATAATATAGACTTAATAATATAGACTTTGTAAATCCCAATATACGGAACTAAAGTGGCAAGCAATAAAACGTTATATTGTGAAACCCAATTCTGTGAGCACATTTTCAAATGAATAATTTTATTTAGTAGAAACTCACTTCAACAGTTAAACGAAAAACATATTAATTACATTCTAACTGAGTATTGATGATATATCCATTATACATTTTTGTGACGTCGATTTATTCCTTTGAGCGTGCTCGTTACTAATAAGTAATGTGAAGACTAGTACTCATAGACAGAGAGTCAGATACATAAGTTATAATGAAAATAACCATAAATTTCTTAATATCCTTGTACACTTCAAAGGTTAATATTATGAAAATAGATTTGAAGATTGGTTTGTAATAAAATTATATTTCGACTTTATATAGTTAATTTGTGATGACGATAACATAACGAAGTGATTGTTACCAATGTACACATCGGAGGTACAAGTTATGACAACAGATTAGAAGACTGTTTAGAAATAAAATTTTATTACGTAACAAAATGATTGTATCCATGTACATTTCAGGGGTCAATGTCATGGCAGCAGATCGTGAAACTGTTTAGGAATAAAATTTTATTTGGACTTTATGTAATTTATTTGCGACGGCAATTGTCAATATAAGTGAATCTTGGATGTAGCGAAAAATATTACGCAAAATTTGCGAAAAGCGTTTACGCTATTGTGTCTAAATTTGAAATTAAGGAAAAATGCTGTTTCATATATTTTAATGTCGTGTAAATTAGTACGTAGCCATTTTTTTCTAGTTTGACATTTGCGTACAATCAAAGAAAAATACCATTAAAATATTAAAAACCAAAATAAAATTTATGTTAAATATACGTTAGGAAAATTATCAGGTGAATAGAAATATAATCGTATATTTTTTTCATTATTTATAGACTTGATTTTGATATATTTTACACTATATATATGAATTACAATTAAATACAGTTTATGGATAAATATGAATAAAAAGTGAAAGTTTCTCGAGACTGTGAAGGCATTTAAGTAAGGAGAGACATAATTTGGCAAGTTTTATGTCAATTTTCTCTCTCTAATTTCCTAATTTCTCTGCCATGGTCATGGAAGTAACGTATATATTTACAGAGCATTTTAGTCATAAAATAATAATTCATCAAACCATGTATCGCCTAATAAAAATCAAGTTTCATGAAATTATTGAACCGGTTACAGTAGACGCGATGACCATATTTTTGGCTGAGATTTGTTAGTAAACATTATACTGGTTGCTATTCTTATATTCAGTGCAACGCCTTCAGAGAAAGTAAGTGTGACCTCGTGAATTGTAGTATATCACAAAAAACTTGGAAATAATTTTTTTATTTATAGGAGACACAATCTTATAACTGAACCTCTAGAAAAATGCATTACAGTGAACGTCAAAAATATAATAATTTGACTGCATGTTCTAGTTAAGGCAAAAGGCACTTGTAATCTCTTTCCCTTCTCGGATGTTGCACGACCATGACTTTCGTCTACGACCAGCTTTTCCTCTACCAGTAACTTTTACATAATTTATAATTTGTAAGAAGTTGTATCTTCCATACCTAATTGTACACCTCAGATTTATAAGGATACGTATTCATTATTTGATGGTTTGCAAATGCTTGCATTTCTGGCCAATCCATAGAACCTCCACATTAGTTACTTTCTAATTCCAGAATGCACACATTATGGGTCTGCAGGCCTTCATTTCGAATGTTTCTATATGTTTTGTAACATCTTCCATAATAGTCAAGGCCTTGGATACGTATTGAATTATCGACCAGATATAGCACTGGAAAAAACGAATTTGAAATGAGATTTTAAGGCTTTGATTCCACAGTAAAGTTCAGTTATTCTAAAGATACTGCAGATAACCTCGATGAGAATTTTGATCTCTATCTGGTTGCTCTCATTTAGGATTTTAGTATATATTGGCCATAAAATATATATCAAAAATATAATGTGGAATTGTAACATAGTTATTATTAATGGAGAAACTGGAAAAAAATATTAATGTAGGACGTATGCTTTTAATACTGAAGTTATTCACAATTAAATGAAACTACGTGATGTAGTATTATTTCTACTTTCTTTAATGTCTTTACCACGACCTAGGTTTCGTTGTATTACAACATCTTCAGGTAGGATATTAGCAAAGATTTTCAATCAATCAAGATCAATCTTTGCGAATATCCCACCGGAAGATGTTGTAATACAACGAAACCTAGGTCGTGGTAAAGAAATTAAAGAAAGTAGAAATAATACTACATCACGTAGTTTCATTTAATTGTGAATAATGAATTTTTACAAAATTAACGCCAAATATATTCAACACTGAAGTTATTTATACGATTGTATATTTATTGTTCTCGCGGTTGGTTTCCCTATAACATCATAATAACCCTAATTAAAAGAAGCTAGGAGACTGCAACTGTGAGAAATGTATTCTCTGTTTGAAAATAAGAAAGCTCGCAAATTTTTTAACACGTAGTTGTTAAGTTATTGTCGTAAAAAGCTTTTTGTAGGTTTAGCCAAACTTCATTCACTTTCTTCGATTCTCACATATACACGTAGGTCGTGACCATTTGGTCTCATTTTCCATACCATTTGGTTGCAATTTCCATATCGAGCTTTAGATCTACCTTCTTTATTCGACATGAATATATGCTTCTGATAAATATATAGATTAAATATAATACATAAAAATCATGTGTAGTTTTAGGATATGTAGACGAAAACTTTTTTTTAGGGTACCTCATCTTACATTTTAATTCTGCTTTAATTTCTTTAGCCCTGTTTACAAATATTAAGCTTTAAATTCCCTTTGAAGTGTATCTCCCCCTTCCTTTTCTACACAAGATTATGCAAAACTGTGGAACAAGTCTTCAAAATAGGTGAGTACATTTAAGCGAATTTAAGTCTAATGACCACTTTTAGTAAGATGAGTTCTTTTAAGTAAACTGAGTACTTTAAGTGAAATTTATGATTTCTTTTAAGTGAAACTCTATCACTTGAATGAGTAATTTTAAGTAAAATTACCTTAAAATTATTTCAAGCAATCTCAATATCAGTAGTTATATTTAAATTCATTCATTCATGAACTATCAAAAAAACAAAAACTCTTCATTACGTGGAAATAATGCTAAAGCTTTTCATTGAAAAATTTCAATGACCAATTTACCACTCTGTGTAAAATATCGATGGATATTTATTGAAATTTCATTGAATGGCAAAAATTTCAACAAAATGGCAAAAGTCTCAAATCGACACAACAGTGGTGGGTAAGAATCATCTTGTCACGTTTGTTTACATTTTCGGTAATATACAAGTAAAACTAAAAAATAGTTTAATAATAAGTTATTATATTATAATATAATTCTATGCAAATGACGTAATTATATTATCTTAAATAATTATAATATAAATTAATATATTAATATATGAATTATTTAAACCACTTCCTGTTTAATAAACACAATGCCAGTGCGACGGGACGTAAATATGTAAGCAATGACGTGATTACAACAATTAACGCAATCAGAAACAATAACACATGCGCATTAACGCACAGTATCACTTTACGCCATTACAGTGTTATCAGCCGAAATCTAGTTTCCTGTGATGCCATTAAGATAACTAACAATAAGCTGAATTCAATTAGTCTCTATCTTAACCGGAATAGTTTGGTACATTGTTATTAGCCCCTTGACAAAATAACAACTGGTATGCGGACTTCGAGGATAATTTGAACAAAAATACGGAGAGTGGTAGTTTAATGTGGGCGGACACGCGGTAAGATTGTATTTTGTTACAGAACTCATCTTGCGAATAATCTTGAGTTAATCGCTACGAGGAAAGATTTTGCATGAAATTTAGAATGTTTACTTGGAAAGTGATTTTAGTGATCTGGTTTTGGTTACGGGTAACAGAACTTTGAAAAATATCTTTATTTATTTAATATTAGCCCGACAATTCCACTTTTATATTCTTTTGTGTCGTTCGACCCGAGTGAACCCGCGAATTCTACTAGCTCACTTCACCAGCGCTAGACAGGCCTTTTTTTTGACATATATTATAGTTATAGTACCATCCGGTCGTTATCCGTGTCCATCGCTTTTCTCTCCCGTCTAGATGGTATACCAAATTCCATTTGTTCAATTCAGTTTTCCATGCGCATCAAGTTTTTGGTTTTTTTTTCTATTTCTTCTTTTTTATATTCATCTTTTATCCTTATATGTGAAATTATTATTTCCATTTTCCTTTAGATAACCTGGGATTCATGGTTTAAAATTGGTTTTATTCAAGAGTTAAAAAATGTTCCTTTCATGTTCAATGATAATAATTTGTTGAGTTAGTAATTAATCATCCAAAATATTTCGCTACTCTTTATACGTTTTCTGTCATTGTGTTCCACATTATATTCTATTGTATATTATTTTTCTAAGGGGGTAAATTTCTAAGTGGGTTAAAGAATATTCAAAATCATTTATTATGTCTTCAAGTTTATTATCTCACCTGTCTTAATATTGATATCGTCCGCAAATTTATCGTTTAACATCTTTTTATCTATTTATTAATTTTCGTCATTTTTCAAGGGAGATTTTTATAAACCTCTTTAGTAGATAGTTGGTAAAAATATGTTTTATGAATTTATATTGATTATTTTTGCACAAGCAGTAACTAAAAATATTACCCTTCAAGTCCCAAATATTATAAATATATATTATTTAACAACCTACTATTTTAATACTTTTCGCATTTTACTTCTAAGATTGACAATGATTTCATCAATTAATTAGTTTAACGTTTAGAATTTATTAAGTTGTACAGGCAGATATGCAAGTTTATACGATGACGCATTAATTGTATGCGCTGGAGTAGAAAAGTTTTATAATTTCGATTAAAAGTAAAAATCAATAACAACCTATTAAAGTAATGATAAATAAGAATATTATAAAGCAATATTTGGTTGCATTTGAGAAAAAACTTTGAATTGTGAAAACTTAACGAGAATACATAACTATATGCACTTTTTAAATAATATATAAAAATATATATATGTATATATATATATATATATATATATATATATATATATATATATATATATATATATATATATATATATATATATATGTATATATATATATATAAATGTATATATATATATTCTTTATATAATATACTTTTTAAATCTCATTTATTCGAAATTATATACGAGTTCAATACATAAAGTATTTGGTGTTTCAAATATCCATTATTTTTTTTATTTCTTTTCTCTAATTTTGTAGTACATGGAGATTAATTATACATCTCATTTATATATGTCATTAACGTCAGAACAAATTTTATTTAACCTTGCTTTATTGTTTATTACTCAGCTCAATATAAAAAAGCTTTAAAAACAGAGAGAGAAGCATTGCTTGTGGTATTTTCGGCAAATGAATGATTGCAAAAACCTTATCAAATTAATAAATTAAATCCTTACGAGTAAGGAAAGACTACAATCATTATTGGATTATTATTAAATGAAGAGACGACGGCGGATTGTAAATACGAATCCTACAAATCTAAAACAAGAACCTTATATTTACATTAAAAACTTCAGAGTCAATTTTATGACACATGCTACACCATGTGACTTTTGTCCTAGATCAGACTATCAATGGTTTCATACCACACATACCTAATTTCTCAGGGCGGTCTATTTTTCGATATACATCGTATCATGTATTTTGTATGGATGCCAATTAATCCTGACTCTGACAAATTGTTTCGTGATCTTTGGATTCCCAATATCATAACAATAAAAAAGGGGGGTAATTAAAAAAGATATTAATTTTTTTATTTTATAATTTACATCTAACAGCAAAAGCTTAAAACTCCCTCTAAATATTATTAAGCTATTGTAAATGAAAAGCAGTAATGATGATTAAATACAAATAGCATTACTGTAATACTTATTATTGCCGGTTCCTCAATAAAAATAAAGATGCTGTAATCTGTTCCTAATCGTATAGCGACATTTTAACCAGGAATTTTATATATTTCTTTGCTAGAAATGACGAAATATCCTTTGTTAAATAACATAGTGTTCTCTCTCTATTTGAGATGGAGCTGCTCAAAAATGTTCAACAGCCAAATGAAATGGTGAGCGATTTGGTTGAGTTACCGACATAGGTACCTACTGCAATATTTTGTTAGCGAATAGCCAATGAGTCACTTTTAAATAGTAGTAATTATAATTTTCTGAAGACGGTAATTTTTATGTATAAACATAGTTTAGCCATCATCTTTCTGTCTTTCTTGGTGAATGATCACGATTTTGAATCGTGCGAAGTCATTTATTAACTTACTTTTATAGAACGTTCGCCGTTTTTATAATCTTTTATAAATGCAAATTTTACCACACTATCTGTTATTTTTATTTTCAAGTTTCCCCTTTTTTGCTCTATCTCTTGTATCTCTTGTCTGTTATCTTTTGTATTTTTACTTAGTGAGTCCGATTTTTGTATCACTTATACAATTTTTTCAACCTCAATTGTTTTCTAAAACGTGTTATTGTACTTATGTCAGTAGAATACTTCTAGATTAATTGTAAATTTTAAAAATCTCTCTTTGACTAGTAATTTTCTTTATTAAATCCATTACAACTTATTCCGATACGACTTTGTCATCAGTTGTAGATTTTAACATCCCTCGGTTAGTGTTTAATTATATTTCACTTGCCCTTGCCCTTGTAAATATTCATGCCTTATTTAATATTAATATTAGGGATATACTTACAGAAGAACAACCTTATTTACAAAGGGATCAGACTCTCACCTATGCAAATTTCCTACCCCGGTGTGAATATATTTTGAAAGCTTCTGATGGTTTTTCTACTTCGTGTCTCACATTTTTAAATTTTTCATTTGTTTTTTTTCTTTCATTCTGAAAAGTGTAAGTGCTTAAGAGTTATTTTAAATCAATTACGTGCATTGATCTTTATAGTTAAATTATTCCATAAATTTTAAGGACTAGCCAGTAATATCGAATAGACGGTAATTTTTCAAGACGGTAACTTAAAGAGGCAAACACTTCTAAATTTCAAGAGCATCCACGAGTTTCCAAGCACAAAGATCCAGCTTTGATGATACATCGAGTTCCAATAATTTATGTGTCACATAAAAGTTTGTTTAAATCAACATAATATTGATGATGTTTTGATATTAAAAACATCACATTATTTTCCTAGAGATCAGTATCTACTCAGATATTTGGATAGCTGTCTTCACTCTCTAACCACAGCTTTTAAATTAATTAAACTCAGGGTTGAAATTTCTTATAGATTATCATTACTTGCCTATAGATTATCATTATTTTTTTTTAAAAATTCGTCTTCTGAAAACAATGATCTGGTAACTAAGAAAGGAAGTTCTAGGCAAATATGGTGATGGATGACGATTTCCACGTGGGAGCGTATCGCATCTAAGTCTAGCTAAATAGAATGGTTTAGAGTTGTAACTACAATATTCATTGTAATATCTGAAACGGGTATAAGAGTCATAATATGAGTCATCTACTGAATCATTATTCGAATATTTCACAATCTAGAGTGACATATGAATGAGTCAGAATAAATTTATAGCCATAACACAAAAAAATGTAGTAAAAAATTTAGTTTCGTTCAAAATTATCTATTTTTTTCCGTAGAGCTATTCTGAAAAAGAAGAAACAAAGAACAGTCAGAAGGGGGAAGAATAAAAAAAATGTCGAAACAAGTGTGCTTAATGAGGGATATATGTGAGGTTTGAATTTAATTTTCAATTAAAAGGGGAAAAAGGGGGAAGAAAGAAAAATATTAAATTCGCATAATGTTTTAGAATAAATGTAGGTAATTTCAACTCAATAAAAAAATTTACGTATGCCGAAACACCTTAGTACCTACATTTATTCTACGGCTTAGTGTGTTAAAAATTGTATCAATTAAATAGAAAAATGTGCTATAATATTAAATAACGGCCATTCCTGAATGAATAGATAGAAGCTCAGCTGATATATTTTATTGAAATACAATTTGAAACTTTATCAACACTAGTTCTAATTACTCTGTAACCTATAACTAAAGCACTGTATGACTCAAATAAGAAAATTTCATCTGGCAAGATTAACAGTAACTGAACGGAAATTAACTTATGATTTGCTTTACCGTTTACGTAATTCGGCACTCACTACTTTTTAAACATTACCTTCCTGCGTTATCAATTTGTGTCTATTTCTGTTGGATATGGACCTTCTTTAAGGCGTACCACCGCATACCGTCCGTTCTCTATCTTCTACATACAGGAACTTCTCGCCACCTTTTCAGGTTGTCAGTCTATCTGGTTTGGGGTATCTCATATTACACTTTGAGATTCGTTGTATCCACTCAAAAACTCGTCTACTTCTTCAGCCATTCATTCTGTAGCAAACATGACCTGCATATTCCCATTTAAGCTTGCGAATATGTTATATATTTGGTTTTCCGTTGGATTTATTTTATTATTTTTAAGTGTCTGAGGATGAAAATCTTGAAAATTACTTCTACTATAGCATTTTCTATGGCCTGTAGGCTGACCATGAAAATCCATGTTTTAGTGCCGTTAGTCATTGCTTAAACAAAGATTAGAAATAAAATGACAAAATATAAAATGATGAAATAATTATTTAAATATAGATTTGAAAAATGTTGTCCCTTTTTATAGTATATGGAAATAGTAACAAAGGCAATATAATAGTAAAGCACCAAATATTGCACTTGAATTGTACATTGAATGAAAAATAAATTTCTTTTCTGGGAGAAAAATGAGATCGACGACATCGTATGGCCGTTAAGTTTTGCATACTCACTTTATTAAACAACAGTGATAGTCGTGTACATTTTGATAAAAATGGCGTATGAGTAAAATTCCTGGCGAAAAAATCAAAGGTATAAACATAAAAATGAAATCCCGATTAAAAATCTTCCACAGTTGCAAAAGTCTAAAAAAAAACAAGGGAAAATTTAAAACAATTTTAGAAAGGTTAGGAAAACAAAAAAGGGTTGCTAAAGAGGGTAGGTACGATCTCTGAACGACAATAATAGAAATAATGGCTTCACTCAAAGATTAAGAATAGAATGAAAAGGAAGTAAAAAACTTGTAAGCCTTCTATTTTGACGTCAGTCTCCTTGATTTCTATGGGCGGGTAGAAACGGACTCACGGATAAGAAATAAAACGAACTCTATTGTTCGGTTTTAGTATAAGCGTAATTGTGCCAGCTGAGGAGAAACTGGCATCTACAATTTCTAAATAATCTCACATTAACCGAAAATATTTAAATGGAAATATATAACACTTAGTTCCTTTTGCCTTTAACTTGCATTGAGTAACAAGGAAGAAAAGGCGATATTAAATTTAAACCAGATTGGAGTAAAATATTTCAAAAACATTACTGGTAAAAATTAAAATCAAATTTTTATTCCTTTTCATTTATTTTAATATCTTTCATAATTTAGTTTATAGAAACAATTAAAAATCGTTTATGTCACACGATCCCTTAATCTGTTATAGACTTTACATCAAATAAAATGTTCAAATAATATCAAAAGAGGTGATCATGAGGTTAAATATTAGGCTGAGTACCAATAAATTGATAAGATAAATGCGAAATGAACTTGTGCGAAATTTTATATAATTCTACTTCCGAAATTGACTGTACCTTCAATACATAAAAATTACCTCTTTTTAGTAAATTTGTATTGACGTGAAGTATGTGGCATTGATATCACATAGTTATGAATTCGTAATGAAGGTATTAAAACATACCTAATTACTAGGAAATTTGACGAAGAAAATAATCTAATTGCAATAAATTAAATCAAAGCGGTGAATAATCACGACAGTCAAAAAAGCTGCGAATAATTACAATAACCGCGTGTGACGAAAATACCGCAAGGTTTTTTTTATATTCTATTATGAAGTTGTGTTTACCGCATCATTATATTAAGTGTTGATCAATCTTCAGAAAGACAAAAATTTAAAACTAAACGACGGACAGAATTAGTTTTCTAGAATAAATTAGTTTTTTTTAGAATAAAAATAGTTTTCTCGTATAACCATTCTCATACAATATTTACAAAAGACTTTTCTTCAATATTGAATTAAGAATTTTTCCATTATTTTTATAAAATGGATATAAATATTTTATTTGAGTTAGGATATTTTCTAGAAAAAGTATTTTTATTTTCTTTAAATTTTTCCGAAAAAACTTCTGCAGTTACTAAAAACGCAATAATTTTACTTTCATCGATTCAAGGACAACACCTTATTCTATCAGAAATTAATCATGAAATCGACAAATAGACAACAAACAAAATTTTCTTTCCCTGATGCGTACTAGAATGTTTATTGCTTAAAAATAACGTCCTGAAGAAAGAATTAATTATTAATTCGACTTATAAATAGTAGGACAAACAAGAATATCTCCTTCAATGGGTATTAAATTTAAATGTCGTGATTAGTAGAATTTTCATTTAAAATCGTTATGGACTATTGGTTAGAGCTCAATATTTTTTCATATTTCATTAACAAAATCTTACATTTTAAACATGTAATGTGAAATATGACTATTAGCAACCACTTGAAAGTATTGACTTTGCGATGTTACCTCAGATTCAAGGAGCCCTTATGGCAAGTACCGACTAACCTGTAACTAACGAACCGTAAAGGGCATTGACTCTACCCCGTTTTAAACAAGAAATAAAATATTTCATAGTTTATGCGGTTGTCGAGAATTAATTGATATCGCACTTAGTGACACAAAATTTTAAATTTGGGTATAAATTTACTTTAAGTTTAAATTTACACTTAAGAATATAGGCTGGCTAAATCTTGCTGCCTAATCTATTATAACAATTTATCTTGTAAAACTAAAACAAGTAGTTCTAAATTGCAATGTTTTCTTAAATATGATGGCAGTATTTCGTTAGATGAGTTGACCTTAATTTTAATTGTACATTCTTTTGAAAAGGTAGCGAATGAAATACGCAACCGCTATATTTAATATTTTCTATGAAAATTATATTTATCTATGTGTCATATGTATATAAATTATGTATGTATATCTAATTATGCAGCATATTTCGTTTCAAAATTCAAGTGGTTGTTAAGTATCACCGGAAAATTTATCAAATTGTTAATTTCCCATCAAGAATACAATCGCTTACTCAATTCCATTCTTTGGCATCTCAACTACCTACTACAAAGTGCTGACTGTAGACTATCATCCTATTGACGTCATGTTCTCCAGGCCATTCCCGTTTCAAGGCAAGGTACATTTAACAGATATGCCTAGCTCCCGTTTACCTCCCAGCCGCGAAAAGACAACTCATTCGGTCGCCCTAACTTAATAACGACACACCACCCTCCCCATTACATATAATATTCGCGCCGACCATAAATAAATAAGTAAATAAGTACGTAACCAAGACAACATAAAAGCTCCATCAAGAGTGAGTCTTCAGGAAATTTGCCGAAATCGATTTATTAAAGCCATTATTTTACATTCGCCCGCGGCACCGCCAGGAAAACTAATTTTCTCATGCATTCGCGGGATGGAGCCCGGCCTCCCTCGCTCACCTGACTTCTGCACCGTCGTTGAAAATAACACTTAACAAATTTCCCTAGAAGGCGTTATCTGAACGCCTAGATATATAAGTTTTGGCGTATGTGGGTGGAAAAGCGCTGTTTAGAGGCTTCAAAATCATTTCAGTTCGCATTTCCGCTGATGTAGGAGTACAAATAGGTAACATCAAGGAGAATATGAGAAATTTTTAAAAAGCTGGTAATGTTATATGGTGCGTATATTTTTTTCTAGTAATTAATTATTTTTAAGAGCGATTTAAAAATGACAGATATTTTATTCTTATCTGGATACAATAATTTTACCTATGTGCATCCAAAATCATCATCCGTTCCTGTCGCTCCTCCGGTCGGAGCATAGGGCAGACGTAAAATTTCTACATTTTGTGCGGTCAGCGGCCAGTTGCTTAACCTCTCTCCAGGTCTTTCCAGCTGTCTTTACTTCTTCCTGAACCGTACTCTGCCAAGTCTTTTTTGATCCGCCACGTCGTCTTGCTCTTTGGGGATTCCAGTCGAGGGCTGCCTTCTCGATGGCTTCATCAGCCTTTCGTATCGTGTGGCCGATCCAACCCCACTTCCTCTCTCTAATCTGGTCTGCGATGGATTTTTGGTCTGTTTCAGCCCACAGCTCTTCGTTCCTCTTCACCTCCGACGATTTCACGTTCATGATGCGGCGAAGGCATCTGTTCACGAAGACCTATAGTTGGTGAGTGAGACCTTTGGAGAACCTCCACTTCTCACGGCCGTAGATTAGGACGGATTTGACGTTGATGTTGCATCCAAAATGCATATCTTTAATTATTTTTCTTAATTACAATTTCTTTAGTTCGCAATTGTTATATCGTGAAAAAGTTTATTTTTATTATAGGAATGTTTAATTTTCAGGACAAGATGTATGAGTCTAATGTTAATATTTTAGGAACGACCAACGAATCAATAGGAAATAATAAGAACTTTTTATCCTGCTATTGATTATATAACTAATGCCAATTTATCATATCTATGAATTATAAACCATTTCTGATGCATGTAATTTGCACTTTGTGAAACATAAATATGACGATGAACTCTAGGTACAACTAAAGTGGATAAAAACAGCTAAGTGGGAAATACAAAACATATATAAATTACTTCCATTTATCTATGTGGTTTGTAAGAATTTTCCAAAAAATATTTTAAAATGGAGAAATTAATCAAACTTACTGGAAAAACAATTACGTCCGTTAAACTTCAGATTGTCTGCGATGCCACAGGTTTTTAGGTTTTGTAACCAAATAGCAAGAATTTGCAGTTTCGTTATGTCCGTCGGTCTATCTGTCCCTGTCTGTCACACACATTTGCCACAGTTTTAAACCCATATGAAAGATTATTCATGTAGATGTACTTGAATACTGAAAAAAAACTTTTTTTAGGTACTTCCTCTGAGGCTAAAAAAGTATTTTTATTTTCATTATAAATGTTAGTTTCGACTCAGTTTTCGAACTTATAAATTGAAAATTATCTAAACTAAGCCTTGTCCTCCGCTGTGTAATATTTCATTGATTTTGATATTGCGCTGATTATGGAAGGGGTGTTAGTAATAATTGTTTTTCTTGTTGGGAAAAATCAATTATATGTACGTGCAAATTAGAAGCAAAAATATGTTTTTCGACTATGTCATCAGATTATTATTAGGTAGGTTTTTTAAAAGTGATTAAGAATATTTCATTTCAAAGTTTTGCTTTGCAAAATATTACGGTTTTTCAGACCCAGGTTTGATAAACCTTAAAAAGATCTGGGTACTGGCATTTGATCAGAAGTCTCAAATAAAAGTTTAAAAATTTGTTTGATTAAAATGCATGAGAAATTTTATTAAGAGTGAAATTTTAGACTATTTTTTGTGCTTTGACTCGCCTTTGCCGTTTTATATATTATTATTTTTTTACAAGTATTCAGTGGTTTTTGGCCACATTTTAATTGTGAGCCTTACTACACACACATCCACAATTTATTCGAACTACTCTTAGTTTTATTTTATGTTATACAGTGTTGGAAAATTTATATTTTAAACACATACGTATAAATTTTTTGCTATAATTTTACTAATTATTACCTAAAATTCACTTATCAAAAAATATTTCTTCCCTCAATATATTCTGATGTTATTCAGAGTTTTACTAAATTTCTATTTTTTGACCATTCGCCTGAATTTTTCAGCACAGATTTTGCAGCAAATATGACTTGTAAATTTGAATCAATATATATCGATATGGCTACATCCCGTAGGATCCATTTCAGCCCAATAAGTGTCTAAAATCAGTATTCATTTCGAACAGCGTTTAAATATCATTCAAGCATAGTACAGATACGTGTCCCTTAATTACAAACGTATTTTGTCACTGTACTGACCAATTATAACAACAGTATCACAACTAAGTAACGGCCATCAATTTGATGACCCTCGTTTAATGACGCGGAACTATATTTGAGAAAGCATTTACTTTCAACAAGTTCGTGCAACATAAAGTGACGTTAAAAGCTGAAAGCTTGCTAAGGGAAATTTGATATGAGCGGTACAGCCTGATTAAGGTGTCAACACGTCACCCTAAGCCAGGCCGATATGAGTGCGATATCGTCAATGGGTCGACTTAATGCTCCTGTGTTTGGTATCTGAATGTTGAACCTTTGGGTTAACATGACTTAGATTTATTAGCAAAATTATGAGTTATTTTTCCCAATATTACCCTTAAAGGTTATTAAAGGTTATTCGGAAGGCTTAAAGGTGCTTCAAGGTTATTCGGAATATGTTTATTTAAGTGTAAGAAAATGTGAAGGAGAAATGTAATAAAATAGCCATTTCGAGGAAATATCTTTGAATGTTTTTTTAACAGTGAAAATTACTACACAATAGGTATTATTATATTGTTGCCATATGTATACACATAAATATTGAAGAAGAAAAATTTTACATGATAAATAAAAAAAAATGTACTTATCTCCTCCTTCCGCTTATGTCTTTATTATTTTTTGTGTATAAAATACGTTGCACGTGCTTAAAACTACCGAATACCATAATAATGAAATGTTGGTAGGAGTAATAAATATAGGTCTAATGCTTGACGACACGTAATTGTATAAATTGAATTTAATAACTGGGTATATCCTGACTATTTTTATTCGATATATTATAATTTTAAGATGAACTAAATTTTAAAATTTTCAAAAATTCACCAAGTAAATTGGCAATATTTAATTATGTTGCCATTTTTAACAATTCTCATTGTTTTCTACCCGACTGCCAGAAACAAGAAGTTATCTCCACTTCACACTTCTGATAAATTTAAAAGTCCATTACTGGCTATTTTTTTTATATTTCTATAATTTTTATTTACTGGTCTTATTCTATGAACACATGTTTTACTAAAAACAGCAGGTTTAACTTAGTTGCATCCTTATTTGTGCTTTGGAATAAGATGAGTTTATCCAGTTGTTTTATAATTTAAAAAATACGAAACAATTTGACAAAAAATTTCAAAATATTGGAAGATATATTATAGCATAATTATGAAAAAAATCTATATCGCAAAGGAAAATCATTGTCATAAAATTTGTTAATAATTATATATGATATGCAACTCATCACAAAACTATCCCTGACGACCTACACATTCTTTTATTGCAGAGTAATAGTTCGAAACGATAAACGCAATCTGTTGGAAAATTTTGGTAGAGAAAATATTTAAAAAAGAAAAAATTTACTGGACATAATAAGCCAGAAGAATTTTTAAAATTGTGACACCAAATGATCATTGAAATTCCTTAAAAATATTTGAATCTATATTTTGAAATAGTGTTCAAAGAATTAAAATTAATAAAAATATATTCAATTAGCACGACAAAAAACAGTTAACAGTGGTATTTTTTTCATAATCAGCCCATCATCTCAATCAACGAAATATAAAGGAGCAGACAGCAAGTATTTGGTCTAGATAACATTCAATTTCTAAACTATAAAACTCAGTCTATATTTACATTAATAATGAAAATATTAACATTTTTGTTTTTTCAGTGTAAGAAATTAATTAAAAATGAACGCGAAAATAAAAAAAAGAGGTAACATATAAACTAACATATAACTAAGGCATAATACGAAACCCTCTAGACAACAAATATTCTAGTTCTGTTACGATAGCTGGAGTATGTCAGCGATGTTGTTGCCCAAAGTAACCAAATAACTGTCCTACTTGTAAATTTATACTCGCCTCTTAAGTAATAAAACTTACTTGAACCCAAAGTTTGCACTAAGTCAAATAATTTAGAAGCTGTTTCACAGTTGGTGTTTCTAGGCGTATAGCAAAGCGCGAGTATAATACAGCGAAGCCTACTTGCGTTATGTTACATAATTTAGGCGCGAATGAAAATAGTTCTGTTTGTTCTTAGCATTGTGTAAAAAGAGTAAATACTGACAACAAGCAATATTTTATCCTATTCTGTTTGCCACAATTCGTGATATACTCTTAGTTAATCATTTTTAAAATTAAATGATTCTATGAAATTTTTTAAATATAAACTCACTTAAAAATAGTTTTCGGACAGTGAAAATTATAAAGATCCGTAACAAAAATTTGTCAAACTTAATTACATTTAAAATTAATAGAGGTAAATTAATTAAAAATTACTACAACTTTTTATTATTTTCAAAATATGTACTTGTTAAACGTTTAGTTTACCTTATGGCTTCGGTTTCGAAAATTATTTTTAAGAGTGCAAGTCTCGAATGAAGGAAAATAATTTTTATAATTTTCTGAAATTTAGAGACTTCACTATCCTTAAAATTAAAATTGGTCACAATTAAATGAAACTACGTGATGTAGTATTATTTCTACTTTACTTAATTCCTTTAGCACGACCTAGGTTTCGTTGTGTTACAACATCTTCGGGTGGGATATTAGCAAAGATATTTGCTAATATCAGTAGGTCTCAAAGTTCAAAAGTAGGTATCAAAAGTTTTTGGGTATATATTATTTAAGAACTTTTTCAAAAAAACAATATTATTTTCCGGTACACTTAATGTTTAGTAACGCAATAAAAAGGGTGGAATGAAATGAGTTTTCGTGACTATTTTCAACAATATCTCTAGGAACATCTTAAATTAAATTTCGAAAAAAATCTCTGAAATGCATATTTCTTGTTCTTTTAGTTGACACCTCATACAAGGAAAAGAAAAAAAGTAACTTTTTATAAGGGAATTTTAGATTCTTCTTATCTATATATAGATTAAATATAGTTCAACATGGTGATTAGAGGTCATTTAGTTAAAATTTACGAGTTAAGTCGAAGTTTTACGTGCAAGATGATCTATTGCAAATTTTCACACAAGAACTGAAGTCTATAAACCTACATATATTTGTTATAAGAAATGTTTGTTTATTTTACTTTTCATTCATCGTTTGGTGATTTATTAATTGCAAATCTGAACAGTAATAGAATAGAGTAAATTCGATGCATTTAGAAATATTTAAATATATTTTTGAAATAAATGGGTCACATACATATGGATTACTCCACTGCATATAAAAACTTAATATGTATTACTATTTCTATACTTTAGATACAAACAAATCCTGTCTAAAACCATAAACTGTTTAATCCCATCGTATCTCTTCCCTTATAACATCCAAATAGATTCACACAGCTTTTCAGTGAATTTGTTATACTCTACGGAAATTATTCACTTATCCTTTCCCATCCCTCTACAACCCTCGCGGGATTTTATTTTATTTATATCCACCTCCGTTCTTGATCCGTCTGATATGTTTGTTTGTTGTGAGGCTATTTATCATTTCGTGGATTTGGGAGCTTGTTTCAGAATTTTACATTTGTTATATGAAACAACGAATGTTTCGCTGTGTATTGAAGTCTCATTTTGTTTATTTTTTTTTTCGTGATATGTTTACAAAGTACGACAAAATTTTTAAATATTAGTTAAATGTATATTTAATGTATAAATTATTTCGTCATATTTTATGATAGGATTTTATCCATTTAAATTGCAATCGCGCCGTCGCTGATAGATTAACACATTATAATATAATTATCTAGTTCAAAGAAAAAGTATATGCATTTAATTACTTCATTATTTATTTTATTAATTACTTCGAATATGACGATAGAGTGAAATTTCTAAGTTTAATATAAATTACAAACGGTTGTTAAAGAAAATAGCAATTGTGCGAAAAACATGAAAACACTGAAAATTAAAGGAAATTATTTTTCATTCACCCAGTTTCCGAAAGTACTTATCCTAAAGTATAAAAGGCAAAGTTTCTAGAAGCATAAGCACCGGTCTTAAGAAACGGTGATTCTTGATGTCGCAGTTTTTGAAACATTTTTATGACATATGTGTTCTCTTATATTACATATTATTTATTATTATATATATATATATATATATATATATATATATATATATATATATGTATATATATATATATATATATTGTGCTAGAAAGTCAATATTAATGATTATTTCAGATAAATAAAGCAACTATGCTTAAAAATCATTTACGAGATCCTAAACATGCGAGCCACACTCGAATTTTATCAATTTTTTACCTTTTTACCATGTAGACCCAAACTTGGCATGGTTAGTCTGGTAATTAAGCAGTTAATAGTCTAGAAAACTAGGATGGTTCTGTAAAATATTTTTTCAAAACTGTCTTTTTTAATACGTGAAAATAGTGGATGCCATATTATTTTGAGTAATATGGAAATATATCTAAATTTTCACTTCTTCCCGAACTATACCATAACTAATTTTTCATATTTCTTTCGATTTTCGTGATTGCAGATTGAACTATTTATACCGACAACCTGATGTACGTTTTAGTTGTATTATTTAATTTGAAGGGATCAAAAGCGAGTCTATAAAAGCTGCCTGCTTCCTTCCAATAGAATTTATGCTGATCGTGTAAAAATCATATAAATGGCATATAATTAAAAGAAGTTATATTCATGAGAAAATTAAGAAAATAAATTAGGAACAATTATCAGGTAGTTCAATTATTTGAAGACACTGAGTTACACGCTGGTGGAAGATTCTTAATCTGTTTATTATTTAGAAAACGCAGCCTATGCCATTGGTTTAAACTGCACGGAGCTACGGAATTATCTACGGAGAAAACGCGAGAATAACTGTAAAAGGGACTTTTTCCACATTTTTCAGAGATAGCTGCTATTCATCTGTATCACCTAACTTATTGTCCAGAATTAATCTCAGCGACTTCTTTCTGTTTCACGACTATTTTATAATTTAGCTCTACCAGGGAATGTTTTGAAGAAGGACGAGGGTAATGGCTGCGTCAATTTTTTTTAATATTTCAAGGAAATATTTAAGCAATATGCCGTTTATTATGTAGAAAAATAAAGTTTCTCGGCGCTTTTAATATTCAAGCAGTCCCAATAGTACTATAATATCATCTACATACACTAGACTAAAATAAAAAAATTATGAGTTCGTCCGTTGTCACGTCTAATTAGTTTTTCTAGATTTATGCAGGTTAAAATAACTTTGGAAAAAGTTATAACAAAATTTCATGTCTTCCCTGAAAAGTGAAAAAAGAAGTAAATAAGATATTGTTAATCGAAATATGTCCAGAACACCCTCTTATACTTCCTGACAGAAAATTTAAAAGAATCGAAATGGAAAATAAATAAGTTGGGCGAATAAATATATATGTTGTACTTTTGATAAGAGAAACTTTAATAAGTGAAAATAACAGCAACATATTTACTTGTAGTATTCGGTTACATATAGAAATATTTGCGTGTCTGCTTGTCTATGTGTTAATTTTTTCTTCAGTCTACACAGATTTTTATCAAATTTAGTATGGTAAAAGTTTAAACACTTGAGAAACATATAGAATACTTTATATCTGGGTATTACAGAAATAAAAAATCACTGACTTGATGAGTATTACGATATTGGTACTATCAACGCCATCTATTAGAGTTTTAGTAAACTTTGTGATCACTGACATTCTTGTGTATGGTAGAGCCAAAATAATCTCTTAGCATTTTTAAGAAATTTTGTGTTCAGAGTCTTGAGAGAAAAAAAACACGCAAAAAATGTTTAATAACTTATATCGAATTCCAGGCAAATGTAGTCGCGTCGGCACAACTAGTAAATTGTATAAAAAACATCCCCAGACTGTCACAAGGACTAACTTTTAATATTTCATGTTCAACCTTTTTCGTCATATTTTTTTTAATTTGCCTAGAGTATAAAGAGTAGCCGAAGCAAGACAACATGTACCAGTGAGAAAATTGAAAAGAGAAAGCTACCTCACGCCAGGAGACAGAAAAATGATAGCCTGTTTTTGAATCTAGATAATTTTTCGCACATGGAAAAATGCTACTTGGTTAATTTTTTTTCATTACCGATAAAACATAGGGGATAAGCAGGAAGATTTTATATTTGTCATGTTATCATTATTTAGGTTAAAAAACAAAGAATAGGTATTAATAAGATTTTAGTGAAAATTGTACATATATGTATATATATATATATATATATATATATATATATATTTATATACATATATATATATATATATATATATATATATATATATATATGTGTGTGTGTGTGTGTGTGTATGTGTGTGCGTATTTATGTATTCATTCATATACGCAAGGTGTTGGTTAGTATTTTTTGAATATTTCTCGAAAATGTAAGTTCTTTCAATAACATAAAAATTATTGTGAAAATTTGTTTAACCAAAAATGTATTTGTTATAATCTCGTTGAAATATCTCAAGAACAAAATGACACTGAAAAGAAACTTTTGATGACCATCGTCTTATTCTGTACTAAGGCATGTATAAAATCCCGTTTGTCTTACTCTTTTAACAACACACACATAAACACACGGACACACGCACACATTCACAGACACGGACACATATATAGACACGGATAAACACATCCACACAAAAGCACGCGTGCGCTCACTCGTACAAGTACAGGCACACGCACAAGCACAGGCGCACGCACAAACACTCATACACACACGTACACACACGAATAAATCATGAGGCAAGTAAATACACGCCTTAACCGAAAGCGTATTTCCTTTCATTGAGAACAAGTTTTTACATAATACGAAGTTTCAGGCAACATACCAACATTAAGTCGAACCGATCCATCGACGGTGTCGAGTCCATATTGAAGTATGTCCCAGATATGGGATGACTTGTTGATACGTTTATCTGACTGTGCCGCCAGCTTTGAGCTTTCAGTGTTACGTCACGCTCGCCGCACGAGCTTATTTGAAATAAAAGCTTAATCAAATATACGAGTACCTCCGCATTATTAAGTAGCGGCTGTCAAACTAATTAGAGATTGTATTTTTATTCTTGACGGGAGTGTTATTAAATTTTACTGCTAAATCTAATGTTTGCCACCAGCATTCATTACAAATGAGTTGGACACGAATGATACACAAAATGAACTTCTTTCGTAGAAAAATATATTTAAGTTGTAAATTAGTTTACCGGTATCTTAACAAAGTTAGTTTTGAAGAAAATTGAAGAAGTGTATGGGTTATTTCCTTACTTTTTGATAGTTATTTTGTGCAAGTTCTATTACTGATATATTATGATGTTCGTATTTCGACATAGTGTTTTTTTTCGTACACTATAAAATGTTTTTTTGTCATACACTTTTTTTTTAAATAAGGTGCGGTATTGACCCGTAAACTAAATGTTTGTTTATACCATATTCGCTCCCGTTTTCCGTCTAAAATTAGTTTTCATCAGCGGCTTCAGTTGCGTTATTTCTAAAGTAAAACGCCGATCTTTTCACGCTGATGTTGGGTTCTTGAGTTACATCAGAAATAGGATTAATATACATGTCATGCTTTAAATGACGTGTTGGAAAATTAAATAATAAAAATTTTGAGAGATCGAAAATACTTATCAAAATAATCATATGACTTGTTTTAGCCCATACAATAATCCGTTGGCGCCACAAATGCCTATTTAGTGAAAAAGCCAAATGATGTTTACAGTGAACAGCAAATGCGATATTTCGATTACTATGCTATTACGAAACAAAATAATTCCAAACTTGCGTCAGTTTTTCTCTCATTCACAAATGTACAAATATTTTTTGATCCCTGTTGTTTTCAATTGCCTTCTGAGTTACCAATGCGATATGCTATTACGAAATAAAATAATTCCAAATTTGCGTCAGTTTTTCGCTCATTCCAAACTTGCGTCAGTTTTTCGCTCATTACTATGCTATTACGAAATAAAGTAATTCCAAACTTGGGTCAGTTTTTCTCTCATTCACGAAGGTACAAATCTTTTTTGTTCCCTGTTGTTTTCAATTGCCTTCCGAGTTACCAATGGGATATCCAAAAGGGGAACAGTAAGCCGGTGAGACGATTATAACTACTTAATAGATTCGAATTATGAAATATTTTTCATGAAAATACATTAAATTTTTATGGCATATTTCGTAAAAAAAATCGTCTAAAATTTTCGTGGTATTGGTGAAAAAAATTAAAGGGTAAAATTTGGTAGTAGTTAATTGTTAAATTGCAAAGTTATCAGGAGCAAATAAATTGTAAAAAAAGTATTATTCCTTAAAAAAATTTTATTCATAAAAAGCAAAAAAATATTTGATTCAAAACACAACCGATGTTAAATTCTATAGCAACTGTAAAAATATTTGCCATTTTGCGTAATGGGAATTGGAACGAATTATTGGCGGCCAGTTGAAGAAAAAATGTCTTGTTTATTGTGATTTATACATTTTAATACATAAATTAAAATGTATTTCGTGATTTTAAGCACTTATATTTTAAGTATAAATGTGTGATAATTTATTAAACATAATGTAATATTTTAAAAATTTTCTTTGATATGTTAATTTGTTATGTTTACGTACGTGGTTAGGGAAATATAAAAAACTTTTTTTTTTCGAAATAGAGATTTGTATTTCAATCAGGCTAGCCATGTAGTTCAATATTATATGCAAGGTAAATATTATTTTGAATATAATTTGCTAGGCCCAATTTATACCTTTAATTGTAATGCTGTATAGCAAGCTATAAAAACACGGCTTTAATATAAATTAAAACGACGTGAAATAATTAAAAATTGAATTAATAAAATCAAAACATGGCCTAAATTTATTTCTGATTTAGACAGCCCTGTCGATATGCTCAGAAAATGTATTAAAATCCAACTTGATAATTCCATGTCTCATAAATTAATTTTATGGATATTTTGTTTATGAAATATATAAGGAATATTAAATGGACTTATTGTAGATGCTACACTATTTATTCATTTATATATTGTTCTATTGTTCATTGCATTTGTAAAATCTATAGACCTCTAAAGTTTATAGATCTAATATTTGTTAATACATCACTCACGGTTGCCAAGAGAATATACTTTGTTTTACATAAAATGATACGTTAGTTTATATTTCCTCTTAGGTACATTTTGTATTAAATTTTATCACCAAGCATTCAACATGATTTATTCGCTGTTTCTCTTCAAGATGTACGAGGTTAAAAAAATACGAGTTTAGTGTACTTGTTAGTCCTCCGTAACAACCAAACGATTCAACCGATTTTTTTGAAAGATATACCATAAAATATCTTAAAAATATTGGTTTTCTGACGTTAAAACAAAATAAAAATTGTGTTTGTAGTAATTCAATTTGTAATATGAAAATATTACTTGTAGTAAAATCAGATAAATGTGGAGCTTCAAGAACCTTTTTTTACAAGAATTCAAAAATATGTAATGATACAAATATTTGTGAAAGGCCGATATGATGAATAATGAATATATAAATAATATGTGGCCAGTTCAGAATCACCCCTTGAGCATTTGTGACCCCAATTTAGCAATTATTGTAATAATAAAAGTTAATAATATACTTTCGCCAATAAATACCCACTCTCGGTCGATCCAGCATAAGTTCTAAGGAGAGTGGGCAGGAATATATCACATTTGCAGAGAGATGGAAAGGCGTATCAGTAAGTGAATTACCCAAACGCATACATACATGAGAACACATACTGTTGCGAGTGAACATCTCCAAGCATTTTTTTTCATTTCAGAATTGGGGATGAGAATCCTAATTTCGGGGAAATGAAGTAATGACTTCTAATTTATATTAAGAGAATTCTCGTTTTAAATTATAAATACTTTTAAATTATTCGTCAATAATATCGTTTTAAATAATTTGTTAGAGATTGTTGAATAGTCGATTCTATAAAATTACCATTGCTTTATTCCCAAGAATAATGTATTTACTTAGGCTTTATATTAATAGGATTTTTTTTTTGCTTTGGAGATTCTGAAAGGTTGATTGCTTAAAGTTGTAATTGTTTAAGTCATAGCTATCCTACCTTGACTTTTGATTCACGTTAACTCAATTTTCATATGACTTGCGTAGATTTGGATAGGTGATTTTATTAGTACATGCCGTATATCGCCCTGAAAAAATTTACGCATTATCGTATTAAAGAAAAACAAATATGAATACCGCGATAAAAATTACTAAACAGATCACACTGCTCAAGAAATCCATAGATTTTTTGTTATATAATTGCATCAATTTCTAAAACACTGTGCAAGCTTCATTATAACTCTTATGTGTTTTTATTGAAGAAATTAGCGACAAATAGGAAATTTTAAGAACACGGGTTTAAAAGGCAATGAGTAAGGAGAACCAATGGCATGATTAATGAAAGCAGATAATAGAGCTTGAAAAGAAAGCAGATAATAGACTGCTCTTTTTAACATTTCTATTTCATTACAGCAAAATTTACGACGATTTAATAAAATCTGTGTCCCAGTAGGGAGGCCTGTCTGAAAGCAGACTGATCCAAATATTAAATATAATTTTTCCTGATAGTTGCAGGCTCGCAATAGAATGTTTTGGATTGTAATCTAAAATGTTTCATGATTATTACGAAAATTTAATTAAAAAATTAACCCGACGATAGGTGACATTATAAAAAATAAAAATTGTGAATACTTAGATTATCTCTTATAAAATAGCCGTACACATACTTTGGATTTATTTTATTATTTCGTAAATTTTTGAGAAAAATTTCAAAAATATTTATAAAACGGTTTCTGCAAACGTTTTCATGAACTTTAATAGCAATATTTTTAGAACTTATTCTAACACAAAATTCTAAAATGAACATTTTCGATTATTATAAGTCGCTTTTCCGGCATCACGTTTTTTGCCCATTCTATATTTATAATTTTTTTTCTCAATTAAAAATACAAAAAAATATATTACGCAAAAAAACAGAAATAAAATTACAAGTGATTATTATTGTCAATAACAGAAAAAACTATTTATACATGCCATAAACTAATTACACTCTGGCGTAATCACCACAGGTACTCGAGTCTTTGTTATCATCGGAAAGCACAAATATCCGGTATAATCCGTTATAATCAATGTTTGTAAACTCTTTAGCAACACAGAGCGCCGACATTATTTCTAAACGTGTTCTAAATGAAAGAAAAGTAATTGTCAAAACTTTATCGCAGTTTTTTTTTAAATGCTAATAAATAAATCTTATTGAATATATTTGGCGTTAATTTTGTAGAAATTCATTACTAACAATTAAATAAAACTACGTGATGTAGTATTATTTCTACTTTCTTTAATTTCTTTACCACGACCTAGGTTTTGTTGTATTACAACATCTTTAGGTGGGATATTAGCAAAGATCTTTGCTAATATCCCAAAGCAAAGATCTTTGCTAATATCCCACCTGAAGATGTTGTAATACAACGAAACCTAGGTCGTGGTAAAGAACTTAAAGAAAGTAGAAATAATACAACATCACGTAGTTTCATTTAATTGTTAATAAATCTTATCTTTATTATTCAGCTGACACTGTCGCCGAAGTAATTTTATTGCACACTCGCGGGTATATCTTTATTATCGACCGACGTGCCAGCCTTGAGTTTTGATGATAGAAGTAATTGTAACTCGAGTAAATTTACGAGTCATCTACATTTAATAAAGCTTTTTAAAGAAGAAATAGGTTTCAATTTTATTTTCTTTAATGTTGTATAATTAAAATAAAATATTTAGTTATTTTGCGTCCAAAATTAACATCTGTCTGTCATTTATTGGCATGAAAGTACGTGCAATGAAGGACGGACCAAAATAATTATCATTGACCGATTTTAGTCATGCATTTTCTCTTAAAAAAGAGAAAGAGAAGAAGAGGAGAGAATCGTAATAGAAGTTTATTAATTAAAGAGAAGAAGAGAAGAGAATCGTAATAGAAGTTTATTAATTAAAGAGAAGAAGAGAAGAGAATCGTAATAGAAGTTTATTAATTAAAGAGAAGAAGAGAAGAGAATCGTAATAGAAGTTTATTAATTAAAGAGAAGAAGAGAAGAGAATCGTAATAGAAGTTTATTAATTTTCACAATTATTCATCAAATATATTAATTTTCGTAAATTATTTTCCACAAAATCTCCCTTTTTTCATACATAACGATAACTCTCGACCTCCGTTTTACACTTCCGTCTGTTTTTACTTTCTTTTTGTTTAATTTTTAACTACTGTATTCTTAAATTAGAAGCAGATGACAAACATTTTCTTTGAATATTTTTCTTGACGGAATAAAGAAAATAACTAGTATGACTATATCGAATAGATGCCGTAGATCTTTTGACACTGTTTGTTTCTATTTTAGGAGAATCCGTAGTCATTTCGTAAACTATCAAACAATATACCTTTTACGACTCACATATATCCACAAAGGTCTATGCACATATATCCATAAAGGTCTATGCACGTCTATCCACAAAGGTCTATGCACATATATCCAAAAAGGTCTGCTCTTGCGATTTTTCTCCACTGGTTTTACATTTCCGTAGCCAAACTACAAACCATCATAGTTTTTGCATACCTCTCTGTATTTTACAATCTTTTTATTCCCAGATTATTAGTGATCTGAAGCTGAAATTTGGAAAAGTTTTGTATATATATATATATATATAATATATATATATATATATATATATATATATATATATATATATATATATATATATATATATAGATATGTGCGTTTGTGTGTGTTTGTAAAACGTAACACATTAAAAATTATAATCTTTCAAAAAAAATGTTTTTGTTATACCGCCCTACCCGCAAAAAGCTTCGATATTTGAATTTGTATGATGGATGTATTGAATAAATCTGTCATAGAGTTTTCTGATACAAGTATCCATACTGTCCATATATAACTGTTAAATTTTAAAGTTGTCGTTTTTCTAAGTGTGACTTGTCCCCACCTCTAACAGCTAAACCGCTATTTTGACTTGCTAAAAAGCATTGGTGTCTTTAGCTGTTCTGACATTAAATGAATCCTCATATTCAATATAGTGTTCCTTAAATCCACACTAAAAATCAATTAAAAAATTCAGTAGTTTGGTCACAGGAATATTTTTAATTGGTTAGTACTTTCAAACACGATGTATGTATGTTTAAACACACCGCGCTGCTTTGCTACCTGTGCCGACAAAAACAATAACCGCGCGTCGGGCAGTGGAACTTAACTGCTGTATGTCGGACGTGGAGTTTTTTCTTACAAATTCCATTTTTTATAAATGCTCATCGATAGGTCTCGTCATTCTAATAAATAATTATTATTATAATTTTATTCCAAAAGTAACAGTTTGCCTGAAAAATATATTTTCTTTTTTTTTTTAATGGAACAAGAGAGAAAGTGCCCTGTTTCGGCCAAGTCTTGAGAGGTCTTGCTTTAAAATTACTTAAGGTTTTCTTTCGATTTATCGATAATAATTTTATACTTTTAGCACGCAACCAAAGTTACACTTTCACTTACTCTAGTTGTAGGTAATATTTATTTTAAATGTATATTTATGATACTTGCAATTAGTTTATTGTAGTTGATGTTTTTATTGGCTTTCAATTACTTTATGTAGAGTAATTGGTATTTTCACTGTAAATGTATATTTTTTATCAATTAACACTTTTATCTGTAGGATCATCTAGTGTTTGATAATTATTAACGTTGTCTATTTGGTATTTGGTATTTTTACATAAAGTAACCCTTAGAATAGTTGATGACCTGTTATTTACAAATAATTGACATTGACTTACCTTTTAATTTGTTTTTGGATTCACATTACTCGTGAACGGGTAACTTTGATAGTGTAGGATTGTAGTAAATAATTAAAAAAATAAGCTCAGTGTAGTTCCATAAAAAAAAATAGGAAATATTTTTCATATCTTTATTTTTATTTTACTATTAGATATAACTTGTTGTAAAAATTATTTATCAGAATGATGAGACCTATCAAGAGGTATTTATAAAAAATGGAATTTGAAAAAAAATTTCTATATCAGCCATATAGCAGTAAATAACTGAGCCAATAATAAAAAAAAATAGAAACAAAATGTAAACAACGTTATGCGACAATTGCGGCAAGGGCGTACAGTGGAACGAAACTGCTATGTGGCTGACATAGAAATTTTTTTACAAATTATATTTTTTTATAAATACCCCTTGATAGATCTCACCATTCTGATGAGTAATTGTTATAACTAGTTATGTTGAAAAGTGTAAGAAAAATATATATAGGAAAAATAATTGTAGTATTTATTATAAGCTTGTTTATCACCCAATTATACAAAAAATCTAATATATAAAACAGAAAAATATACCTATTTTATCGGGTGCCGATTCCTACGACCTGAAGCCATATAAGTAAAAGGATCTGAAAATAATAGATTCTAATACTGAAACAACACGAAATCAAATCTTGTGGAGCAGTTGTATAAAGATGGTAATAGTGTAGAAGTGAAATAGGACATATAAAGCCTGAAAGAAAAGAAGAGAGAGAAAAGAGAAAAGAATATTTACAGATTAAAAGCAGAATCAAGTCTAGAATCGATTTCTACTATATTTATTAAAGTACGTTGCCTAAAATTATTTGTATTTTTGAATATGATGCAACATGAAATCAGTTTTAATGCTCTTATCAAAAAACACCCAACGATGAAGTAACATATAATTATAAATTAATGGTAAATTTAAAAGCAAGTTTTATAGAACCTTTTTTGCTGTATTTCTTTACAACAATGAATCAGTTCACAAAATTATGAACTTAAATTTTTTATGAATGTGAAAAACCTGAGTTTGTGATAATCATCTTCGAATTACGAAGATACGAAGACAAGATTAATAACATTGATATATTTATTACATTGAATATTGCTACCTTCAGTGAAAATATTAAAAATTATCGGAAACAATTTTTATTTTTTTGTCACTTATAGGATCAGATGTCAACACATCGCTAATGCTTAAAGTTGATGCAACAATTTTTCTATAATTTTTATTATTTATGAACCGTTGTATTATTTTGAAAGAAAAAAGAAATAAAGAAAAGCGGTCATTAAAACACTATAAAATATTTATTGTTTTTTCATTTTGTTGTTCAGATTATCGGAACGAGTCACTTGTATTGAAGTGTTGCAGGGAAAATATTAAATCTACGGATACTAATAACCATACATAAAACCATTTCTAGAGATAAAGATACATGATCCTTACTGTAATGTCCCGTTCAAATCTGTAAGGTATGGAGGTAAAAAACAAGTGTTCGTGTTATGTTATATTTTATTTAACTATGAAATATAACTTTTTGGCTATAGTTCTTTGTTTAGCTTTTACCGTTATTTTTCTCAATTTTAATTCTAGTCTGAACAGAAAAGTTATGCATATAAATTGAAACATGTTCTTTTTTATTTATTAATTAGGACCCTTGCAACGACGAAATAAATGCATGAATTTTGGACGCTTTTGCAAAGAAATTAATTTTTAACTAATAACTGATCTTTTTATTTTTGAACTATTCTTCAAGACATATTTTTTATTATTTGTCTAAGTTATTGCATTTGAGCTGAGATGAGGTGACGCGCAGAATTTTTTTTTCCCTTTTTGGAACAAATTTTACTGCATTTTTTGATATATTTATATTTAGTGGATTATTGCAATTTAGGACTAATTTTTCAAGGTAAAATATTGGACGTTATTAAAAAATAGTGAACTGTTCTAAAAAATAAACAAAAAGTAAAGATACAAAAAATTTTATTTATTTTAAGATAGTAACAGTATTCATAAAAGTTAGACTGTTCACGACAATAACTGACATAGCTTATTCGAATTGTTGGTCGTAGCAAAAAAAATAAATTAAAATTAAATAAATACATATATAGAAAAAAAATCTAAAGAGATATGTGTTCCTAAACCTGTAACTCTATATTAATGTAACATAAGTTTCTTAATACAGATACTAAAAAAACTAATTACCTTGTGTAGGAGATTCTGATATAATCCTAAGCTATTTTTCATGGCTAACATGTACTGTTTTCTGACATTGCTTCTTTGAAAACTTGCCTAAAAATTTATTTTAAAAACCTTTTCAAGGCTTCTAATAAGTTTAAAAATAGTATAAAACCTATGTTTACCAGTTATCAGTTCGTCGAACGTTGAGACAGATGAAGCTATTTATTAACCACGAAATTTAAAATTTTCATGGGTATTTTACGTGAAATTTACAGACGTATTTGCAGAAAAATTAAGCATTTTGCTTTTTATGCCGTTGATTTTAGAATTCAGTTTCAATCTGCATTTTATGGCGATAAAATTTGGTCATTAAAAATTATCTAAAACAACTTTCCAATAAGATGATACATAAAAATTTATCAATCCGTTTATAAGCTGAGTAAAAACTTTTTTTAATTCGCTTCCTTCCAAGTGAAATTGCTTTCAAATAACTGCACGAAAACATATGTATTTATTCTGTGCTATTTTAACGTTAAAGTATCTCGTATCGGGTTAACATTAGTAATAAAAATTCACCGCATTAGGAAACTTACTTACACTTTATACACCACACGCACAGGAATTACTTTTTCTTTTAAAATTCAACTTTTTTGATAACGTAGAAGAATCCAAGATCTATTAAATATTTAAGGTAATAATGGAAAATCCTTCTATCTATAAACAAGATTAATCAATAGTGAAAATAGATAATTATAAACAGGAAAGATGGGTCTAATATATCTCTCTTTTGTTAAGAAGTACCTGCCATTCTGGGAAATCGTTTTGTTTATAATAACTTTTTTCGCCGATGATGGTGTTTTTAGAAATCTTGAAAATTGTTAAACATGAAAGTTTGAGAGGCATTTGTGGCAGATTTTTTCAGGAACGTGCAAACTTTTATTGCTATATTTATTTATATGATTTGGATGATTAAATTAATTGATGATACTGTAAACGACCCATATGAGTAGGGAAATTCATGCGTGTGTTATTCGCTGCATAGCCAATGTATACAAGATTAACTATGGGCGGCGTAAGTAATTATTGCGTTATTTAATACACAGGTTTTAGTCATGAATATATTTCGTCAAGATTGTGCTGCATAGAACGACTAAAAGGGGAGAGAGGATAACGCAAAGCATGTTTTAGGGGGCATCTCGATTCACTGTTGCATATCGTATGAGTCAGTGTGTCGAGTAAATACAGAACTAATGTCACTGTAATAGCACGATGCATGAACACATACGACGAGCAAAAATAAAGCGAGGCGTTCTCAAAATTATGTGTCGCTTCATTATAAAGAGGTTTGTGGAGATGTTGTTACGCACAAATCTCGGCATATGAGCTAGAAGTAGCTAAAGCCCTATATTTTTACATGAAAATATAATCTCAGTTAGGTTATATGAAAAATTGTTATGATCCATTTTCAGTTCAGACAGCAACGTAATTTCGGCGAGTAAAGAACAAATAAAATATGGACGTGGGAAAATAACTTGGGGTGAAATTACGCTTAAGGTAAAACCCCATTAAAGTGACATGTAGTATATATGCAACAATGGGATAAAATCCAGGGAATTTTCCAAAATGGGGAAATATGATATATTCCATATATTTAATTTAAAGAAACCTCCTATTCTGAATTTGGAAAACTTAAATTGTCTTACTAAAAAATATTCCAGGTTTAGTTTGTTTGCCTGTCGAAATTAATTTTAAGTTTTCTTACTGTCACAGGAAAAAAATATCACGCTTCGTGAAAAAAGTGAAAAATATCATGCTTCGTGAAGTGTTCTGTTCGGTGGTCATTGAGATTGTTAGAGATGACCATAAACTTTATCTTGGTAGCATTATTATTATATCAATTTTAACTTTGCATTCCTACATCCGATTAACAATCTTCTGTAACTCCGCTTCGATGTTACGAGAACCGTGTCAGTATATCTCTATTAGTTCACGAGGCGTTCATTGACTTTGGCACAACAGTCTGTACGAATGCGAGGCCTAGTCTATTAAAGAAGATCTCAGAAAACGTACAAAAACATTCAAATTGTGGGCCTAAAGACCAGTGATGTCTATATTTTGGATTCAGAATATCAATAATTAGCAAATTTATGAGTGCCAAAAACGCAAATTTATGACTGAAATTTTTTGCCTTACCAAAGTAAGGCCAAATATGCGGAGCTGACTGCAAACTTTTACTAGGAGGAGAGACACCCTTAGGATCAGCGAAAAATGCCCAAATTTGTACAAGCTGTAGCTGAAAAGAATCCGTCAAGTGAAGTAATCTTCGAAACAAAGAAGCATACTGAACATCACGACGTGATTGTTTTGTGTTAGTGTTATATATTACAGAATATTTAGGATATATAGATATATTATATATATATATATATATATATATATATATACACACACATATATGTATATATATATATATATATATATATATATATTAATATATACTGTGTTTTCATCAAGGTTATGAATTATGAAAAAGAAGTAAAACTGACCTAAAAGATTTTTTCCATTACCATTTTACGATTACTTACAATAATTTGTTACCTGCTACATACGTGTACTTTCTCTGAAATGATTTAAGATTTCTATCAAAATAATTTAGTTCAAGAAACACGGCAGAACCTGCTTTGTGATGTTTTAGGTTCGTTCAGCCTGTGTTATGGCGTATAAGCTGCACGTTAAATTTAAAAGAAACATATGTACAAATTACATATACACGTAAATTTTTTCTAAATAATTACTTAAAAATTTCAATAATCTGACCAAATTTTGGAAATAGATGCGAAAAAACAATTTTTCGTTTTTTTTTTCTTTTGCGACTATAGTGAAAACAAATTTATGATAAAAAATATATGCCCTGTAATCAGTTTTACAAAATTTAAAAGAAATATGATTTAAAATATTTGGACATAAATTACATAATGTAATAATAAAAATAATACATAATAATACATATTACATAATTACATAATTCATTTCATTTTACCTGTCCTCATTTGAATTGTTACTTTTTCTGTTCTAGGCCTTTACTCTTTACTTCAATTCACTGAATAACCTGGAATAGTATTAATGTGGAATATTATTACTGGAACAATCTCTACGTTACTTGAATATGCTTAGTAAAAGTCCAGTTATAAAAAATATATCTTTTTGAAAAAGTTTCAGGTCCATATTTTATTCTCGTATTTATTTATTTTAATGAAACACGTTTGGAATAATTAGAAGATTTGTAATATATCTGTGTACAAGAGGGAATGTGGTAGTGGTAATTATATATCCATGATAAGTAGACTTTCTCATTGTATTAAAATTTTGTAACAGCACAAAGAGGCTATGAAATATTATTAAGTTTAAATTTTATTGTAAGAATAATATATTTTACGTATTTTCCATTTTCGAGCATTAGTGAAATACCCTGTACAATATACCGAAAATAAAATTATGTAAATATCTCGTTTGTAATATCTCCGCAAAAAAATATTCCTCGAAATTTTATACCCTATGTGTAATATATCTATATCTGTAATTATGAACGTTATAGTTATTTATATCAAGCGGCGTTTTAGAAAAGTGCGAATATGTGCATAAGTATGTGTGGGTGTACGTGTGTGTAGTGAAATTTAGAACGTTGCGTATAATTTTCTTTCAATGTTAACATCATAATGAAGGAACGTTTCGCATAATTATTTTAAAATATAATTTCTAGAAAATAAAGAATGTTTTTTTTTATTTTGCGTCAAGTCGCAGTTGAGAATACTTATTTTAATAATGACCTAATTACTCCCCCCTCTGCAACTTTTTAATATATTTGTTTTTTAATGAAATTGATTTAACAAAATAGCACTCTGCTCGACATTGTTAAACTAAAGTTCTCGTCTAGTAATTAACAACGTCTAGCTGAGTGTTATTCCTTCTAATTTTCTAGAAAAAACAATATAGCTGAGGAAGTTTTTTAAATTAGATTAACTTATGTTATTTTCTGAGATGTTCATATCGACCATTTGATATATTGTTCTAAATTTGGAAAATTAATGTTAAAGAAATATATGACCGTAAATAGATATATATATATATATATATATATATATATGTGTGTGTGTGTATATGTATATGTATATGTATATATATATATATATATATATATATATATATATATATATATATATATATATATATATATATATATATATATATATATAGAACTTATATGAAATCACGAATAAAAGTCCTGTAAAGAAAGTTTAGAAAAAATATATTCCACGTTAGAAAAATATTTAAAAATGGTGAATAAATTTTTATTTAAACAATAAAATGATCAAAATTCACGTGACGAGTAGTTTATTCTCTAATTATAAACGTAAAATGACATAAATTGAAGTAATTTTTGACATGATTGGCGTCAATTTTTTATTTTTCAATTGAGATTATTCTGTTTTGCCAACATGCAAATAAGAGGATATTTTTAATTTATTTAGCGTTTTCTTCATCAAATAATAGGATTAAAGTGCAAAATATATGATGGCGTACAATAGACTTACGGAAACATTTAAATCTCAAGTACATAAATGGTCTAATAGCAATCGGATAGTACTGAGGGCACGATTTTTTTTCGCATATTTATATGATACGCTCCAATATAAAATATTGGATTATCGGTTTTTGAAAGTCACTTTGTTAACACGAATTTAAGTAACCAACATGAATATCGATACTAAAAACGGTGATAATATAGTGAGAAAATTTTAATTTTTCATTTATATTTTATGTAAAAATTAGAAATTTCTCAATTAACCAAAATTTTCTAGTACACTCGCTTGCTAAGTTAAATATCGAAAGTAAATTTGAGATTTTTTTTAGTACCTTGAAAGTAAGAAACTGAATATGCATAAATCTATTTGAAATTTGAACATAACTGTTTCATGTTGCCACGACCGATATTTGTGCTTAATAAAGTCTCCGCGTATTTCTTTATAACAAAACGATACATGTATTCGAGCGAGTTTCATTTCGCTGTTACTCGTTGTAAAAATTAGTGCGTCTTGTGATTAAAAAGAGACTAGTTCTAATATATTACGCGCGTCCGAATTCGAAACTTTAGCATGAAATTTCTAATTTCAAAACTTTGTAATTGTTTTCCTCTTGATTTGCTTTTTGCAATTATTTCACCGACGCACTTACCTCATTGCATTCTATATTATAATTAAATAACGTCTAAATTGCTAGATAAACATCAAACATATTTGAAACTTATAATTTAAAAATTATCTAGATTCAATTTTGGATGCGCATAACAAATATCTAACAATGTTGTCATAGACTTTGGTTATCTCACTTACTCAGAATGCATTAGAATAAGACCCACTTTAAATATTTAATACACTAACTCATATGACGAGCAACAGTGAACTGAGACGCGCTCAAAAACGTACTTCGCGCTGTCTCCTTCTTTGCCTTAGGTGTCCCGTGTAGCGCAATAAAAATACAATTTTTTGTCTTTTATGCGCTTTGTTGGTACCCGTATTATGTATAAGTGCGTACGTTTTTATACCCTATGCGTGACGCTCTCTCATAAATTGTTAAAAGACGATATCATCCCAATCGGAAAGTTTCGTTTGTGTGTTTTAGGGATTTGCACTAAAACTCTTAACGAATCAACTTGAAAATACCACCAATGTATAACTTAGAGTTTCTATATAGATATATAATAAATGAGCATGTGAGTAACGGGCAATATCGATGGAAAAATGACGAAATATTCTGAATGCATTTACAGGTAATTAAAAAAAAATTATAACAGTATATATTAGCAGTAATACTATTACAGGCTAATTTTGTAACTCTACTCATCTTCCGAAAGTTGTTATTAGCTTTCGCTCCATTTACCAAAACCACATGGGTTGTTGGGGTCGGGAGTATATCTGTGGGAATACTTAGGATAATCAGTCAAAGAAAAATGTAAAAACGGTCTGTCTCTTTCTTGAACAATTCAACAAGATCTTTATGTGATTTCTGATATACTTTTGATCGTGGATAGAAATTGAGTAAACAACATATACAGTCTACAAGTTTTCTCAAAGCTATGTAAAATAAAAAGAAATTGTTATATAAAATAGACCTTATATTTGTTTTGAATTTCTTGGTTATTTTCCAAAGTTCATACGATTTAGCTCCAGAAAGGAATGTGGACAAACAATCAAGGCAAAGAAATTCTGTACCCATGCTTTGAATCGTAGCGTGGTACTTGATATGTAAAAGAAATTATGAAAATATTTATTAAACAAACATGTGATTTATCAAATTAGGGCGAAGACACAAATAAGCTTTTGACTTTACATTTAGAATATTTTAGCATAAACAAATTAACCATGTAGTTCTATATCTGACAAACTTAACTCAAAAACTTAATTATTACTTATAAGTAACCAAAACCAAATACGCTAACATAAAACTTTTTGTCAGACGAAGCCGGGATGACTAGCTAGAATGAAATACATTTAAAGAACAATTATTTACGGTCTGATATACTCGACGTCCTTTTTATCAGCGTTGTTAAATTAGTACCCTTCTCAATTACATCTTAGTTGCTATTCTAAAATTATCTTTGTACTTAAATTGAGTTGTCTGTCGTCTTATCTTATGTCTAGCAAATTCAATTATGAGCCAATAATTAATGTTTTCAGACTAGTTCATTAACCAAAATACGCGACAAGAAAAGATGGTATTGAATCATATCAAGAAAAAGTATTTCTTAATTAATACTGTGACGTAAATGCGGTGAAATCAGGTAAAAGCTTTACATGTACTTGTTAAAACGCTTATACAAATAACACGGTAAAAAAATTGTGTCCTAAATAAATTAGAAAAACTGTAGCTTTTCTTTTCGGAATTAAACCAATTTTTCACAAGGAGAATACCGAGATACACATGAAAATACGCTTTTAAGCAATTAAAGTGTTTTTCTAATTTAGTTCGTTTACCACGACGTGCTCAGTTGATTTCGTTAATTTTGTATTGTACTCAGTAAAATGTAACATTTTTATTTTAATTGAGTGATTTGTTTGTATTGATCCTTGTATTTGGAGTTTCTAAAGATTAGGTTGGGATTTGGTGTTCTTCCTCTTTTTAATTAAATAAAAGTTTTTAATCTGTTCATATAGTTGTAAGAGATAAAGGTATGTACGAGTACGAGGGTTATCACCTTTATGTTATTTTATGTTTGTTGAAAAATGAGTGGTTCAGGTATATATACATATATATATATATATATATATATATATATATATATATATATATATATATATACACACACATGTACATGCACATTTAAGTATACATTTTTATGTTTTGTTGCTGTAGTTACCTAATGACAAAAATGCGAAACTTTGAATGCTTGTTACTCAATCACGCTGAACACCACATATATTTTTTGGATAAAATTCAGCACAGACAGGTCTCATGTTCGGAATTAATCCAAAGGTTATATTTCTCCTTAGAAATGTTATAATTAAATTGGGATGAAACGGCGTTTTTTATGTAATGCTAAAAACCAATAATTACTAACATCAATTCACGGCGTAACGCGTATATTAAACGCTAGCTGTATCTACTACTTCGTTCACGTGAAATACGGAATAACAAAAATTATTAGAATTATTCTGTCCAGTAGATTTCGCGTAATTTACAAAGTATAACTAATAAGTATAATAAATACTAAAAGTGTAATAAATATACAGACAGACAGACAAAATTTCATAATTAAAAATATCATTAAATCACAAAAAAAATAACAAAGCACAAACTCTCGTTTACGTTGAAATGTATACAGCCAATTAAAAAAACATGATATAAACTTCTATTAACATAAAAATAAATCTATCATGCGTGAATAGAATTTGCATGGGATTTTAAAAATTTTGTCTTTTCGTAATTTTTTCTTTGTTCGTTCCTAAAATAAGGGGGAATATGTGAAATTTGTATATATCTAAGTATATCTTTGAATATATTCTATTTCAAATTATTAAACAAAATTTTGTGACCCTTATGACTAGTCCTTTCCAACGATATAATAAATATATAATTTAAAAAAAAAAGTATATCTGGATCATCTTATAATGGTTTGGTTTTTTCTTTTGAGGGACGGAACATTAAAAATTACGGCCTTCTCCAATATATAATGCACACAAATAAACATCCACATACTCATATGTATATATATATATATATATATATATATATAATTTTTTATATACTATGAATTTTTATAACCGATTTTCTTGACTGCTATTTATATGTGGTTACACTCGCAGAAGGTGTATATTTCAAGACACTTCACAGTTTTAATGAAGTATTTTCTGACACCCTTTGTACTATAATAATTCTTCTAAATCGTAGATTTTCATTTTTCATTTTTTGAACTAAGCGGGTACTTACAGAAATTTAAAGATGTCACCAGAAAATATTTTCTATGAATTTAAATATTTTAAAATTTCTACTGTTCAATGCATACGTACGTTTGAGGATGTTACGGTGACGACATTACTAGTTGGGAATATTTTTATTGGTAAAAAATTATTTTCGTCTGCGGAAGTTGTTGACAATTTCATCGTAACTGTGAAAATGCAGTCCTATTTAAAATTGCTTGAAGGTAATTAATCAATTTTAAAATAATTATTTCAATAATTTTGTTTTAAAAGTCTTTGCAAAATTAACGTTGTTATTTAAGCTTAAGGGAGGAATATTTTTTTAAACTATTTTTGTGGAAAATATCACTTATTAAAATTTTATTTTAATTTTTCAAAGTGACAAGTTTTTATTTTTGCTTATAGCCATATATTAATACGTCTAGTTAAAATAATTTGCAATGAACAGCATAAAAAACTTTTGTAGTCAATATGTTATGCACATTTGAACGGTTTTACTAAATTTCAGTAGTATACTTAGATAGCGTAAGCAACATTAAGCATGATTTCATTAAATTAATCCACCCAGAATATCATCTCTAAATATATTTTGTAATTTGTTGGGTCGTAGAACTAAAAATAGAAAATTATTGCAGATTTGGAAAAAAATAATGGTAAACTTTTCTTGCGTTACCCAGACATGCTAATGAAGGTATAACCGTTTAAATGTGCATAAGAGATTAAATAGCAAATTCGTTCCTTCTGGATCTCGTTTTCTTTCTAGTAATTTTTAGTTCAGAAAATTTAACATTTAGAATTTATTGTTGTTTTGGAAAAAAGATCATGGTAAGTTACTTTTTAATTTTACAAATAGGCTAATGAAATCTTCTAAGAATGATATAAGCGGGAATTGTCTAAAATTTGTAAAATATGTAGTCATTCAAAGAATTAAATTAGTTGTAAAGAATGGGTACAATAATACAGCAAAAAGTCCAAATAATATTGCAACTAAATTAACTAACATTTTTTGACTGTCCTAAAAAACATTATTATTCCCCTTATTATATGAAGGGATAGGACCATTTAAATTCGTAAAATATATCCTTCTCTTTTACTACATGTTGGCACATTTTTGACTTTGGCTTTATAAAATAAAGTCCGTTTAGCGTCTAACTATAGTGAAACCGGTGAGCTTAGGCGATAAAATTTGGAGGATATGAGCAAATTTTTATGAGAAAATGCAATTTTTATTAAAGTCGTTTAGAATATAATCTCCAATCCAATAATTTTTCGAAGTCTTCTCAATAAGCTGAAATAAATGGGCGCTTCTTACCATTAACTCGACTTATGACTTTAATAAAAGTTTATGAAAAAACGTTTTTCCTTTTATGTAATATAATACCTTTAAATAGTTTGCGTCAACAGTTATGTAAAAAAAACGCGATTTAGTTCGATTATTAGCAATTTTCTATTTTTCAACAAAATTTATAAACACACACTGATACACACACGTACATATAAATATATATATATATATATATATATATATATATATACATACATATATATATATATATATTTATATATATACATATATACATATATACAATAGCAATGACGAAGCTTTGCATTATTCTGGAGCCAAGCTGAGCACATTTGTTTATTTAAAATGATTTTGATTGCTGATAATTGTTATCTACATTAAGATAACTTTTGAATTATATGATTAAATTAATTAAATAATGTTGTTGTTTGTTGAAATAAAATACTTGAATAAAATAAATTTAAAAAAAAATTTAAACTTAGACTAATACATCTCAAATTGTTATTAAAAACAGTGTGAAAATCTAAATGTCCCAAAGAAAGTAAGCTGTGTTTGTGCATTCGTTAGCAGTCAAATGCGGCTCTCTGATTTGGTTTAAATATTTGCTATAAACCCTTAGTTTTATTTAAAAATTCTCGTGCCAAGTATCTCATATCTTCGAACTTCTATTTGTGATTTGAATCTAGTTTGACACCTCCATGCGTGCTATATAGTTTTTTCTTATACCGGCTAGTTGTGAGATAATTATAATTTTAGCATGGTATAATTTTCCATCCATTTTAATTTGAAGATGTCCTTCAGCAATCGAATTAAGAGCAAAACTAAACATTTCTACATATATTCAGAGAAAGATGTCAGTTATAACAATTCGTGTCTTTCCAGTGGACGATTGCATAACGTATAAAACAACTATACTTCGTCATATTAAATAATTTTGCAGCATTAAATAGTTTTAAATATGGCTTCGTAGTTTGAAACTTTTAAAGCTTTTTGCCAAGTTTTGGTGAAAATGGGCTGCTTTTTATATTCTGTTCCAAACTATATAACTTATCGTCTTCGTACTTCTTTGTAAAAGGTATAAAACTAAGCTTTTGTTACGTAAAAATGTTTGATAAATTGAAGAAAAAATTCATAATAATCTGAAAGTTCTAACTCATTTTCGAATTCATTCAGTGTGATATAATATATTTTTATTGACAATTTATACCTTTAACAAAGATAATAAATATCAAATTTTAGATTGGAATATAAAATAAATACTAGTAATGTCTTTTACTTTATATTAAATATTTGTTCTTGTGTAATATATGTTACTAACTGAATACAGATTATGATTAGAAAGTTTCTTTAGATACATTAATATGAAAGATTGACACTAAAATTGCTTTGCATGGATTATGATGTCTAACATAATGGAAAGTTATTTTTTTTGTGTTGACGCTACTATGAAAATGGTGGCGTGGGAAGTTTGAATTTCAGAAAAGACATTTTTTTTAATTATTTTATTTCCAAATCCAAATTCTGGATTCCACTTTCAAAAAAATCTCTTTAATAGTACTAATCTTATGGAATTACAGATTTTTTACTTTAAAATAATATGTAATCAAGAAAAACCATGTCCTTATTTTCCATCGTATTTCAGTCAGGAATGTAATACTGATAAAATTTAAAAACTTGTTTCCTTTTTAATTAATCCATTTATTAGACAAAATGGCTTTAGTCAATATGTACTCTCTGTATTTACAACAAATATTTGAAGCGAAACAAATTAATTTGACGTATTTTTATGTTACTAATTTTCGATTGGCTCCAATTAATTTTAAAAATTTTATTCTTAACTTTTGCCTACGATGTCCTTTGCGTAGACATTTAAATAATACCGCCGAGATTTTTCAACACTATTATCAGCATGTGTTTTTCCTCTGCTAATTCTAGACCATCCTCAAGGCGGACCACCAGATACAGTCATCTGCCTTCTACATTCAGCCACCCTCGCTGACTTAGGCCGTGAGTCGTTCTGGCTGGGTTCCACCCCACGCCACACTTTACGGTTCATGGCTTACTTTCGAGAACTTGTCTATTTGATCGATTATCGTTTCTTTGGCAAATATGACCTGCCAATTGGTATTTCAGTTAGCCAATGTTTAACGGTATATTGATAACTTCGGTTCTCTGTTGGACTTCCTCATTTTTAGTATTATTTGTCAGAGATATATAAAGCATAATTATTTTCATTGTTCGCTGAGCGCCTTCAAATATACATGTACGAATATGAGTATCTTTCTTTCAGCACGAAAGATAATTAGGATAAAATCTGTTTACTATAGACCTTCATTATTAGCAATTAAAAAATCGGCAACATAAAGAGCGAATATTCTTTCCTTGATGCTGCTCTATAAAGTTGAATTTTTCTGCCAGGTTTTTTTTATAATGCCTAACAATGTTTGCGTCACGAAATATCCTTGACTTGTAACTTAATCTTATATCTTAATGTGATTGAGGTCTAATGAATATGAGGGATTAAAAAATTCTTAACAATTATATCCTAGGCCAGTTTACTCCATGATGTTATTACTTGGATTTTAATTTGATTTCCAGATGTATATTTTATTGGTAGTCAATTTCAATTAATTTCAGTAACATTTACTTGATACTATGATAAACAGACGAATGTAAATATGGAAAGGCAGGCAGTCAGACAAAAAGTCACCTAAATATTATCAGATAACAAAATTATTATTCTAATTAATACAGCAATATTTTTATGATTTTTTGACAGACAAGCAAAAAACGTTCCAAAATATATAGGCTTTTACTCGATTTCAGACACGCCTCTGACAAGAATTCAAGAAGTTTCCGTACAGTTTATAAATTTTGAATAACGTTTTGAGGAGTATTACTTATAATAAAATATTTTTAAAAGATTTAAAAAATAATATACAGGCAAAAATTCTTGAAATTATATTATATATTTTTAAGATTTTTAAATACTACGTTTCAAATATAAATATAACTCACCCTGCAAAAGTTTCGTACGCACTAAGGCCTCTACAAAAATTTAATGTGTTTTACAACGTAAATGTATATGCCATTCAATAAATATGATTGCCATAGTTTTTCGGTAAAAGGTCAGGCAAATTTCTTGTCATGTTCTTTTTCATTTATATTTTTTATTTTACTAATTTCTAAAATGAGTTTATCATATTTTTGTGGACATTTTCAAGAATAATTCTAAAAATAAATTACATAACAAATTGGTATTCTTATAACGTGTTCTCTCTATCGTTCCCCACATGACTTAAAATAAATCGATTATTTCACACCTTCCTTTGTAATTTCTATATCATTTTCTGTTAGACGTTAACATTTGAGATGTATCTGCGTTAATATGTTATAATTTTTTTCACAATGATTTTGCTAAGAAGAATAAATTACCTTTTCAAAATTTTTATCGATTTTTCATGAAACATTTTTTTAAGACCACTTCAACAGTTATTTTGTACCGAGTATCTTGAATGTGTAAAATTAAATTGACCATTTTGAATAGCACCCAAACCTACGACTTTAATAGAAGGTTAAATGCAAATGAAAGGTTTTTTGTGAATTTCTCTATCTAAAATTACCTTTTAAAACTACTTAACATCGAGACAGAAAGTAAGGGTGAAAGTGAATAATAAGACGTTGCCGGTTCATCGTTTTTTTTTAATAAAATGGTGATTTAAATTTTTGCGCAAACGTCTGTTGATTGTTTCAGATGCTGATGTAAACCCTATTTCTCTCATACAATTGCATCTCCCAATTTAAAATATTGGTTAATTTATTTCTATGAAGTACTCAGATGGTGTGGTATGGGCAAAAATAGGGTGATTCTTTGCGTTTTTTGTAATATTTTATAAAAGAAAATAAAAATATTCCGTTGAATGGTGACAATATTGGGAACCGTGGTAACTATAATTTTTGGACCTGTTTTGTTGCTAAAGTTAATAATAACTTAAACACCTTGATAATTAAAATTTCGAAAATATTTTAAATATTCGGTAATCAATTTACGTTAAACTACAATACAATTCCATACTATACGAGGTAAAACTAATAAAAACAATTTTTTTGGTTACCACGATTCTATATGGTGTCATAATATAAATTAGTATAATACCTCACCCTCATCACAATTCTCGAAGGTAAAAAGATATTTATGTTGTGGTTAGAGTTTTGTGACTTTAAATAACTCTTGGAGTGTAAGTCCTACTTCTTCGTGACCAGTTTTCTTCATCTTTCACGGGATGGACGTCTAATTATAAAAAATGATATATTCTGCAATTATATTTTTCACAGCAAAAACAAAGTGTCTTAAAAAGTAATTATTGGATTTTTATTAAAATTTTTTAAAAAATCCAGTCCTATATTTGAAAATGAAGTTTATTCAATATATAACTCCATATTTTCTAATTTAATTGGAATTTTTTAATTGTCAAAAATTATATACTTTTATGTAATTTACAATTTTAATTAAGTGGTATTAAACAAATTAGAAAATTTCAAATTATGCAACAAAAAAGTGTTTGGCATAAATATTAAAATTCGCTACAGTACCTAAATTATCTGTAAAATATTATTCAATTTTCATTATATCTATTTAACTCACATTACTGATTACTTTATATTTCTTTCAACGTCTATAAAAATAAATAACTCACCCCATTACATATTAATAAATATAAAACTAAAACGACCCAAACCAACTCCGTCTCGAATATTCTCTTCAAAATACTTACATTTTCGCCAAGGACACAAATAAAAATGCGTTTTCTTCGTGATATTTCTCCACTTTTCTTTCTCTGGCCGCTACTTTTCAACCCATATAGCCGTGTAGATATATATACTAGATATTTATACAATTGTAGATTTAAACTGGTTGTATATTGTTACTACATCCCTCTCATAGCTCACTCGGCAGCAGCTGAGAATGCTGAGATTGGCTTACGTTTTAAGACAGAATGTGATATTGAAGACTGTGTAGTTAATATCATCAAATTCTCCAAAGATATACTTTAACAAACCCGAATATCCTTATTCTTATAATATAAGTGTCAATAATGTAATCGTGAAGTAATAGCTGGCTGTCCAAAACTAGACGAAGTTTTTAAACTTAGGAAGCAATTGAAGAGGCCACTAAACCATATATGTGCCTGATTGGAACTTTAGTTTCAGGACAGATCATTACTATGCATTTGTTTATATCAAAATGTAGTTTGTTTTTCAGACGCCATTCTACAATCGAGTCAACTTTATTTTGGAACATCTTATTATAACGACAATTATTTACCAAAACAACAGGAAAACCACTTCAAATCATCGATGAAATAAATTATTTCACAGCTTTTATTTCTAATTATTAAGAAAAATAGAACCATTCTATGTTACTATTTTATTTAAAGCCAAAACTAAAAACATTACATATTGAAGTAAAATATCCGTACTGGACAGACTGCCTCCAAAGTTGAAGTATCATCCTAGGTAAAACATTTTTTAGATCAAAATACCGAACACCTTGTCAGTTTTAATAGATATGTTATCAAACAATGAAGAAATATTCATAACAACAGAGCGCTTAGGGATGACTTTCTCCTTATGCGCTCTGTTGTTGTGTTTAAAATCAGTAAGCTGGGTCCGAATTTGTGTGAAAAGGTATGTGCGCAAGATTACCACAAAAGCGATCGACACCGCCACAGGTGTTAGCAGTTCACTTTTTATTTAAAACTGCTTTCGTGAATCCGTATAACGTGCTTAGTTTTCCATAACTTAAGATATGTACCACAATCCAAGTTCAGATTATTCTTATAAATTATTTATTTATTTATGGCAAACTTATTGCTTCAAGAGCAATGTTTTACAGCAAACACTAAGATCAATCCAGTCCCGCTCGACAAACGGCCAGGAAACCCGGGTTCCAGTGGTGCGCCGTGTCTTCAAAAGCCATATGCCTTGTGATCAACTCAGGACAACACGGAAATGGCGTTACTAAATCGGTGAAAGTACATCTATGTACCAGATTCATATCATTTTTGTTTAAAGAACGCGATGCAGATAAAAGTTCTATTCATATTTAAAAGTATTTCCATAAAGAAAAGCGATAAAAAAACTGTGTTATCAATCATTTCTTGTCAAATAAATGAAACTACGTGATGGAGTATTACTTCTACTTCATTTGAATCCTTTACCATGATTGGAGCCCACCAGCTCCACAAAAATGTCCGCCCTTTCTTGAAGTTGAAGAGGTCTTCAGCTTAGGTTGTAGCCAAATATAATATTTCCACTTCTCCCCCAAAATCAAAACTAATATTTTATTGCAACATGAAGACCTGAGGGCAGTCCATTCAAATAAAACGAACTTAATTTTTTAATTTCTTCAAATATTTAGTCAACTTGGATGAGGATTAGGGGAAACATTAATTTTCTAACCTTAAGACAAATTCTGTGATGTCATAACTTAATACGCATTCACCCATGATTGTGCATATTATATTCGTTGCTTTGATCGCTATTCATCCTAAACAAATTCATGAAGCGAGAACAATCTATATTCTCTTTACCTGCAGCTCGACAGAAGATTTAACGTCATGTTCTCTGTATGTCTTACCATAATATAAGAGAAGTTCTTTTAATAATCCAGAAATCGCCAGAAAAAAAGGCGATTTAATTAGTGCCAACTTAAAACTACCTAAAACTTACATACTAATTAAACACAATATTATTATTCTTAATTAAATATAAAATGTTTTCATTATAAATAAAGAATTCTAGCTATCAAGGTTATCAAGCTCATAAGTTGGTAAAAAACTAGATCCTTGAACGGAAATATTGACAATTTTCCACATTGTTATCTTTCAATTCCATTATTAATAAATGTTAACATCATTTTTAATTGTGTAAGTATATTTCTTATTATGCATTTCATATTCGAAAAACATGTATTCCTGAAAAGCTGTTAGACCTACCAACTTTGTAAAGAACATGCTAGAAATAAATTAAAATGAGAGGTTTCTAAAAAGACCCCAAGAATCAATAAATTACTTTGCGCTGAAAACCTTCATATTTACGTTCGGCTTGTTTATTTCAACATTTTTAAGAGGGTTTTTTATTCATTTAGAATTTTTTTTAAATACTCAGCCAATTATGGAAAACAATAAACAACTCTTCAAGCAAATAAGTTATTATTAATTTATGGAAAAAGTTAGACATAAATAAATATGAAAGGTTTCTTAACATTAACCACGACGCAATAAATTATCGAATATATTTGGCGTTAATTTTGTAAAAATTCACTATTCATAACTAAATGAAACTACGTGATATAGTGTAATTTCTACTTTATTTTAATTCTTGACCACGACCTTGGTTTCGTTGTATGACAATATCTTCAGGTGGGCAATGAGTAAAGATTTCCCAAATGAAAATTCTTTAACGCGATCAATTTTTCATTATGGTTGTAAAGAATGCCACCACAACGAAACCCAGGTCGTGGTAAAGAATTCAAATTAAGTAGAAGTAATACTCCATTTACGTCATTTAGTTTAAAGCAATAAATTATATTGAGCACAAAGAAAAGTTTGTTCTTTTTTCGTTTCCCTTTAGACATATATATATATATATATATATATATATATATATATATATATACATATATATATATATAGATATATATATATATATATAGATATATATATATATATATATATATATATATATATATATATATATACATAAGATTAAAAATAGAATCAAATTTTCTTTACTATAGTAAGATTTACTTAAAGTTAGTGCTTTTACTTTTATCATGAAGCAAATTTACACCTTTTGCTACGTTGTACATATGTATGTTAAATATTTTTTAAACGATACTAAGCCTTTTACTTCATACGTACCAAGTATAATAGTATTTTTTATTATTATCTATTTTATAAATATCAATTATAATTTTTAGGTTTACTTCTAAAGAACTAAGCTCCTTTGTAATACAGCTTAATTTCTTGACTCGATTATTCGATAGAAATGACTATCCCACAGAATAAATAAATCTAAAGGACAACAAGTCCTCGAATCAATTATGTAACTAACAATTGTACACTTGTAACAAATTTAAAATAATTTGGTCCTTTGTAATTAAAATTAAGTTACATTAAGAAATTTATGGAAACAAAGCAAAGCCTTTCCACAAATGTACTCTTAAATTCAAAGCGTTATTTGATAAATTTCACCGAATTAATAATCTAACAATAATATTCCGAAATACCCCGTAATTCCTTACCGACACAACAGCAACTATTATTTTTAAACCCGACTACTTGTTGAAAACGGAAAAAAAGGTAGCGTGGGTGCTGTTTGATGTTGATTTTTTTAACAAAATCCTTTGACCGAATTTGAGCGGATTTGTAAAGATTAAAAATCGTTGGGGAGCATTCCCAATGCGTAGCTGTTTATTGAATTAACGTCGCTCTTTATTGAATTATGTAAGGTTAAGGGCAACCTACGTAAAGATATATAATTGGATAATCATTGTAATCACTAGATAAATGAAGAGCGGGCGGGATGTGACAGTGCCAGACAGCGCATTTCTACTCCTGTGATCAATTATTCAGAGCTTATCGATTTGGAAGAGGAAATGGAGGAAATTTGGAAAGGCGAATCTAATGAAGTCGTTTGATGTGACGTTTGACTGTAATGACGGTATTTGTTTGTAACAGGACGAACAGACTTGGACTTTTTTGTAGCTGAACTGGTTAATTCCTAATCCCATTAATTATATTGACTGGAAATGTTATTGAATTAAAGATATTGTTTATTTTTGTTTACGAATATTGAATAAATATTTGTGTTGATGCCCCAGTTTAACAATTTTATTTAACTCTACCATGAGATTTTAGTCATCACTTTTGATGTACATTGTATACCTTATTATTTTCACTGAATAGTACATAATGATCGAAATATACAATTTATTTTTAAAATTTTGTATGAGTATCAAACTTAAACCGATCACGTTGTGGGCAGTTTGTTTTGTCTTACTAATTACATCACATCTAAATATTTTGTTAGCTATTTAATAACTTGTCCATTTGATTCAACGAAGTTTTTCCTCAATCATATTGAATCTTTTTACTGTCACCAGATTTTTCTTAAATCACTTGGGGATTGAATTTTCATCGGAAATTAAAAACTAAATACCTAAAAATAAATTAATGCGAAATGAGGAATTAATTTTCGGTTTATGATACGATTTTCCTTTTATCTATATTTGTCATTAAGGAAAGTGCAGTTTTTTGTACCTTTTCCACGAATAAAGTACTTTTGTAATTGTTTCCTGTTAAATACACCTCAAATTACTTTCTTTTTAGATTCTTAATAAAACAAGTTTTATTTCGTAATAAAGAGCGAATCTGGTTATTTGACTTTGTTGAAAATGAAATGTATTTAGACCAATGGTGTTAATACATTTCATTTTCCCTTTTATATTTCCGATGCATTAATGGAAACTTCATGGTGGAGTGTACGTCTAATTTCTATTTCCTACAAATCACGTTTCTGGGGTAACCGTATAGTTAAAAAATATATCTGAAAAACAAAAATCACGCGGAAATAAATCTTCAACAAAAGTTTCAATTTATACAGCGGTTAATACCATCACTCACTTCATATCTGTAACTGCCTTCGTAAACTGATGTTACGTGTGATATATAGTATTTAAAACAATCGAAATCATTATAGAAGTTTCACTTCGCTTTGACTTGCTGTGCCGTATTCTGAAAATATTTTAGTCCGATATATAAGTCACGTAAAGTTCACATGAACTTACAGATAGATGTATGTATGTATATATATATATATATATATATATATATATATATATATATATATATACATATATATACCACGGATATTCTTCTCAGGTTGTTAATGCTTGGGTTTGTAAAATTAAAAACTAATATTTAATATTTGCAAGTCATATATTTGTTTAGTTATTAAAGTGCAAAAATAAGTTTAGTCAATCGTTAATTTTCTTATACGATGTAATAAAATTGTATAAGCAACGGTATGTACATTGATTAATGAATTTGAAATATCATTCGCATTAGAATATTTCCAATTCACTTATTAATATTTCAATCAGGTGTCACCTACTAAAATGCAGTAAGAAAGTTTTTTGAATATCTATTTTATTTTATAATATACTTTTTATAAAACATAAAACTTTCATAAAAACCCAAAGTTTCAAATGGTATCTCCAAAATTCCTTACTTTATCGTATATATTACTATATGGATATTAATGTTTAAATATTTATTCTAATTTAAATCATGAATATTATTTTACTCAACAGAATTTAATCAGATACTGGCAATACGATGATAACATGCCACTCGTATATTAAAATTATTAATCCGATTATAAAATTCTAGATGCGAAAAAGGCGCTATAGTTCTTATTTAAATTTTCATTAAAACATTAATCAATGGAAATGGAGCGAAATAAAATAATAATTAGTTCCAATAACGATGAAATTGTAATTCATTTTTCTGCTTATATTTATTTCTCCGGATAAATAATCACGGTGAATCTTCAGAACTTTAAAAAAATATAACATGTGTTCATACTTTCGAACATTTCATTACAATTTTCAAACATTTCATACTTTTAAATATTTTATGTTGGTCAATCATCCTAGATGATAACTTTAGACGATTTGCTGTTTACACAATTCATTCTTTGTTCACTTTGAACGAATTATCTAAATCAAAGTAAACTGCCTAAACTCCATATAAGATTATCGATAACAAATTAACAAATATGGAAACTTTTTTCAAACGACATAAATATTATAGATACTGGCTATTGTAGACGCTGATTACAGATATTATTTAATTAATTTCATGTTTTATAACTCGTAGGCTGCTGTGACTGAAATCAGCTGGTCGAGTATTTGAACTCCGCGTATTGTTTTATCCCTCACTAGCCGATTTTTAACTAAAAAAAATTCGATATTCATTTCAATAACAAAAATAATACATATAAAAAATTATATTGCGTCCATTTTAATAGTTAAGAGGTGAAAGCAAAACAAACGAAAAAACTAATAAATTTTCGCATTTAGAATATTAGCAAGGCAAAGGATACTAACAAGGCAAAGGGTAATTTTACATTTACGATTGCATTAAGTAATATATATCAAATGCATTTTCGTATATTCCAGCTTATCAAACATTGCTTGTTATCGTCCTAATTTTATATAAATCAAGATATTTTAAGTTTGACCTTATTTGCTCAAAATCCACAAATTCGTTTATGTTAATCCATTCGTGTATATGTGCTGGGATATCTAGGATAAAATTATTTGTACTTTCTATATTCCCAACTCATTTCCAACTTTATCGTATTACGTAATGCGATACATTATGTAATTGAATAATATTTGTATACATTATTTTTGTTTGCGAAATAGATGTATGATTTTATCGACTATTAATTCTGTAAAATACCGAACGAACTAGAAATAGTTCCATCAAGACCACAACAAATATCCCTCGTACATATCTAACACGTAATAAATATTCATAGTATCGAATTATTTTAAGATATTGCACTGTTGGATATAATAAATGACTTGCCATATACCGTTTAGGCGTAGAGCTTTTTGGAGCTTTTGCGACGAGATACGAGTCAAGCTGTTTGGTCGGTAAGCTCCGCGTCGGTTTTCTTGGCATGCAGTGGTGTTTGTAAATTTTCAATGTCTAGATTTAAAGAATGAATTATTACATTTTTTCACAGTACAGAATTGTTGTTTGGAAACAATTGAATTATGTTCGTTTGGTATCTGGAATTTTTGTGATTTATAAACAGTTATGATGGTGAAAGAAGACGCAATATTCAGAAATATTGTCTGACAGACTAGAATATGATAGTTAATACGTAACTTTGAAATCAAGCAAACGAATTTCGATAACAAAATTTTGTCATACCTTATATAAAACCATTAATGGAATTTTAGTTAAAAGTGATAATACCAATGGATATTTTATTAATTAGTATATTAATGAAATAATACGACTTTTGTCTCAATCATTATTTTCCCATTTTCTAATTAAATTCTAAATTATTTCAAACACGCCCTAATAACACGCCCTGATTCCATTGGATAATATATATATTTTTAAGATAATCAACAAATTATATTGTTTAATAAAATAATGGTTGCAAATATATATGTATATATATATATATATATATATATATATATATATATATATATATATTCCATCGATATCGTCATAGTGATAAGAAGTTTTAAAGTCTGATCTTTGTTATTAATAGAACCCTACTTCAACAAGATAACCTTTCCAATACTATATGATTATTTAATTTGACAGATTTTTATTATTTTGTAACTATTTACTAGTCAAACTAGACTAGTCGCAAATTATGTAATCTCACCACAATCTTCACAATAAATTATTTTGTTTATGTAAAGCAGAACTCATCCGTAAGATCAATTGAATTTCACGTAGGACATGTGCTTGAAAAAGAATCCACGTCATTAAGCGAGCTATGGAAGTGCTTACGGTTTCTTTATAAAATAGGATCCGCAATGAAGAGACGAGTAAGAGAACTTAGATCACCAATGTAGCTAGCAGGATCAGTAGACTGGAGTGGCAATGGGCAGGTTATACAGCACACAGTACAGGCGGCCACTGGGGAAGAAAAATCATAGAATGGCTATAATTTATAAATTAGAATATGACCTTATTTCATATTGACTTAGTTCTTTAGACAAATCGCTTGACATTTTTTTAAAATAGATTTAATTGTGCTGAAATCACTACTTTTCTTTTGATATTTATTGTAAAATTTTTGAGAACGATTTTTACCAAAACTAAAAGCTAAATAATTTTTAAATTGTTAAACAAGTTAGATACTTATAGTTTGAATAATAAATAAAATATCAACGAATTTTTTCGATAACGCATTTTAAACTACAAATATGCTCTAGGTATATGAATATAGACCCGTAGAAGTTAAATTACGTCATTCGCTCGATTTGTAACTTAACAATGCACGAATGTGACTTGTTTAAGAATTTCGTGGTTCAATCGACGTAACAGTTTTTATCATGCTTTTCCCTTATTTTTTTCTATTTTTTATCTTTATTTACCAATATTGACGGTTAAGTGTTTGCTAATAATTGTCCATTTTATTTTACAAGTTGTAAGATTAATAATTGATTTTTGAAATTAAATATATATTTAAGATTTAAATATTAACGTAACGTATTTTATGCCAGTTGTACTAATAAAACTAATATTCTCTGTGACTACTCACCTTGGTTAGTTTTAATTCATATCTAGCAGTTATATATATATATATATATATATATATATTGGTAAATATTTTGTAAGATATGATGTAAGATATTTTGCTAAAATTAATTTAATGATTCAAGAAAGACGAACAAATTTCAGATTATGTTAATTGTTACCTTCCCTAACTACAAAGACTTTGAATGTGCGTTAATCGCCTTCGGTTTAATGTTTAGTTGATTCGTGACCCATAAAAGCACAATTACGCTGTAGTTAAAAAGATATTTATTGTATGCATTGTTCGAAGCAATCAGAAGTTCCACGCATTTTCAAATGGACGCTATATTGTAAAAAATTATATAACTTGCTTTTAAATTACATTTATTTATTACTTCAAAAGTTTATTTTACAAATATATATTTGCAAAGATTTTTCCAACCCACACTTAACATTATCAAAGAAACTAAGTATTTTCGATTAGTGTAGAAACTAGGTATAATTCTTAGCATAACTTTTAGCAGCACCAGCAAATATAAGACTAAGTGACGCGTCTTTTAACTAAGAACTTATTATTGAAAATTGCTTATTAAAGAAAATAATCATTTAAAGTGTTTTTTTTTGTGAATATCACAATAGTCACAACTATTGAATTGCAATAAAAACACATTTAATAATAGTTTAAATTTATTTGCTTGGTGAAATGTTTGTAACAATATGTTTTACAAATTATTTATGAGCTTTTGACAATAAGAAATTACACTGTTAAAGTGCGATACGAAGTCAATCGCTCGGTGGGTTTGGTACTCGTTTCTTAGTCACGTATACTTGATATAAGATTTTTATTGTGAACTATGTGAGCATGAGGTTTAGTAATTTACACTTAGTTAAGTAATACTATAGAGATTTCATGATAAGTAAACCTGTTATTTTATTATTAAATTATAATATATAATGTTATTAAGAAAATAAAAACATACCTCGTATACAGTTTGAAGAGAGATAATTATATTTAAAAAAAGTTTGAAGATAAATTATTTATCATATGTTCTCACTTATATGGACTTAAGATCACAATAAATATTTATCAATAGCTAATGTAAATTATCATATAGCAAAAGAAACAACACGTGCGTTTAGACATAGTTTGAAGAGACATTATTTTTCATAAATAATCACCGATATGGACTTAACAATGTAGTAAAAATTTAATATAACACCTAGTGTAAGTAAGCATGGAGCATACACATATTATAGCGGATATTTAAGCAAATGATAACCTCTATAATACTTGTCGTAGTTTCCTACTTACTACCATTGCTTAGACTTTGAAAAACAATATTTCATCATAATTTTAGGTTAAATAGTTTATGAAATAAAGGGTAGTAACATAATTTTTTAATATTTTCCAATATATGGCTGAAGATATATTATCTAAAAATATAAAAAAAATATTTTGTGGCGCTTATAACTAGCCAATTCAAACAATATATACAAGTGATATTTAAAGAAAAATGTTGGATATTTAATAGCTTTGCAACAATTTTTAAATACATATTTCTGAAGATATATGCGAGTTAATATGGTTTATTACTACGACCGATTTCATAATTTTACTCACCAGTACCATATTTTAGTTTAATCCTTATTAATTAAGCAACTAAACTAGTTTAAGTAGAGTGAAAGTTTCAATAAGGTAAAAGAATTTATTTAAATCTAAAAGTTTCATTAAACATTAAACATCGTTAGAAAACACACAAGAGGCGCGCTTTAATACCAGTTTGGTAAAATTTATAACCAGAAAATAGCTTACAGATAACGGCACAAATTTTTATAAACTAACGAAGTTCTGTTCTATCCTATTCTATCTATATAAAATACGTGCAGACACTTGTTACATGCTTAAATCAATATCGCACTTATGTTTGAAAGAGCATTAAACGTTGAAATTATATTTTTCTCGGAAAAGGTCTTTAGGTGAATCTGGATATTTACGAAAAAATATTTAGGAAAATTTGACAAAAATTTATGCTTTCTGCTAAAGTTACAAAAATTATTTAATAAAATGTGGCGTATGTAATTTAGTTTCCTAACAAACATTCAAATTATTATAGTTTGATGCCTAAGAACTGTAAATCAAATTAAAAAATTCCGAAGACCACATTTAAATATTACTAAATATTAACTTCGTAAATATTCAAATTACCTCAAAGACCAGCTTTTCAATTCTCATGTCAAAAAGTTTGACAAAAATGGCTGTTACAGACGAACAGACGGCCAGGTGAGTACATAATATTTCCGTTTTCCCCTTTACAGTTTGGTATCCTTTAAACACTTTTCATAAATATTGAAAACATGAATGTTTTCTTAAAATTCAGTTATGCTAATTCTAAATATAATGTTCGGTATTTTCGTTAAAGACATGAAAAATGGGTTGAAATTTTAGTTTACTTTTGAATATTTGAATTTGTGGCTATTTGGTTTTAAATTATACTATGTGATTCGTATGTATCTGGATTCGAATACCCTTTTTTACAATATATTTTTATAAATAGTGTATAGATAATATATTAAACTAACATATCTGTAAAGGTATAAATTCCGTTAAGTTTACCCTGCTTCTTTAAATAAGTAGAATAAATAAAAAAGACGCACGAGGAAAATTCGCCCTGCGTGTGTTCCGTACATATTTAGGCATTTATAAATATTTATTCATACATATTATTTCTATTACACTATTTATAAAATTATATTTTTCATAACCAAAATATCTTGCCTACTTTATCTTTCACTGGCGCATATTTAAAAAATATGTTTTTCAGACTTATTCCTTCACTTGTGCTGTAAAACCTTACTTCTCGCTTAATTTCATGTTTCTAGATTAACGGAAAATACCCAATACTTTATGATTTATTTCCGAGCATAAAAAATATGGGGCATAAATAGTTGTATTTTTAGGACTCTTCGCAGCTCCAAGTGACCGTAGACCTAATTTTCATATTAATTTTAACTTGGTACTTCCACGCATTCCTGAGAAATTTGATAGACTGGTAAACACAAAACGAAGTGATTTTTAAGTGATCGTTTGTTTCCTTTTGCAGTATGGAACCCTAAAATACGTGCTCACGTACTTAATGTGTTTCATTCTATGTTGGAGTCTTTATTACTAGAAAAACGACGACGATACTTCAGTATACTATAAAGTCTGGTTTATAAACTTATATTAAAGACTGGATAACTGAGCTATTATACCATTTGATGTATAGACAAAATTATTAGACTTTGGCCTTACCTTCGTAAACATATTTAGCCAAAAGACGTAACTATTGGAAAGTAGTTAGGTATCTACTAAATTTCAGTTTTACGACTATGCTGTAATCTTTATTCGTTTCATCAACCTTACACCCCACTTGGTCTTCACACCTGTGCAACTGTGCCACTTAAGCTACCGATTAACTTTAAATAAACACATTTTGGTTTATACATATATAGAACAACCTATAATAAGGGATGTGCTTGTCAAACGATCGAACATTCATATTTTATGAATGTTCTTCAATATCAGAGCCCAGACTTTGATGAGAGCTCACTTAGCTGATATTTATTAGAATTTATGTTTAAGTATCCATTTACTCAAACACGTTGAGGATTAAAGATTTCCAAATACAAATTTGCGTATCTGAACGCGAACTTGCTCTGACTTATCTGATATTTGCTTAAATTTTCCGTTTTATTTCTATAATGATTTTATTTTGAATATTGATGTGAAGTTAATATTGATTAGCGCTTATTACTTTTAAGCATTTTGGTGTTATTTTAAGGATTTATTTTTATTTTTATTCCATGATCGTGTTATGGTCAATGAGATAGACATCGACACACAGATGCTTAAATCATGTCTCTATGTAATAATGAGGAGCTGCTCAGACCTTTTAATGATAATCCCCTTTAGTCATTCTAAATAATCTTGATTAAAATGCGAAGTGACAGTGCAAACTAAACTTAGCAGTATAACCTTAGTGTAAAGTAACAGGAAGCTTTAACCATGAATTTAGGACTTTTCTAGGAAGGTTGTCGTAAATACCAAATTAATTTGATTTTGTTGAAATGTGCTTGATTTATTATTCACAGTTAACGTCAAGTTTTCCAGTACTCTGTATCATAGGAAATGGATAAAAATTTACATCAAGTACGAAAAATTCAACTTTATGGTATAATGTAGGTCGACAGTTTGCAATATTAAAACATAACTTTAATTAGTAATTCTCGATGACAATATTTAAAAATTGTGTTTGTTAATCGGATAAGCAAATTTCAATGACTTAATGTAGTACAAATAGAAATTTTAGTATCCAAACCTGAACTCAATAATGCTGAGCCAGTGGTGGAAGAGCAAGGGTATTATTCATTGAGATTTGCTTCTGTAAGGATATATCGTGAATGCAGAAATTTACTGTGGGTTCTTAGATCGATTAACTATCAAATTAAGTAGTTAAAAGTGTTGTGTTTATATCTCCCTAATAAATCTAGATTCTGTCCTAAATAATATACTCTTCAAAAATTTAAAATTTGTGTTGAATTTTGCTGGTAATATTATACTTTTTTCCCTCAATTATGAAAGAAAAGAAGTCCATTTTACATAGTGTATGTACTTTATCATTACTTTTGTATGTTGGGAATATAATTTTGAAGCAAAATATTTTTCACAGTCTTGAAACCATATAATACATATTTGATTTAATCAATTGTAATCATGAAGCGCAATATGTAAAAACCAATTATGAAATACCTGCAGTTTTATACCGACTTTGTTTACCGAAAATACCAGTATCTAGATTTAATTTTTAATTCTTTTTATTTTTCCCTTGAAATTAGACATGAAGAGAAAATTTTGTCACTCGTAATGGAATTTGAACTTTTTACTCCTTGGACAATATCTCACAATTTATATCGTCAAGTAACAAAGACTAGAGCCAACATATTTGACTAATAGGTAAACAGTAATGATATTTAACATATTATTAGTCTTATAAATGTTCAATTTAATGTGGCAAGAAAATTAACAGAAACAATGACCATATTGCAAGAGAATCCAAGGTACGTCAGAGTGTATTGGAGTACATCGTAAATAAGCATTCTTTCTATGGCAGTTTAAATGTTAAATAAGAAGTTGGTTGGTACATAAGGTTGAGGACTTTTTTGTAATTAAGACACATCATGCTCACGTTTGCAAAATTGACTCATCGTAATTTTATGCAAAATTGACTCATCGTGATTTTATTGGTTAAGTTAATTCACTTTCATTATGCGAAATATTAATTCAAGGTAATTTCATTGCCAATTTCATCTGAATATATGTTTGCGATTGAATTGAATAGGTATAGGTGAAACTCAATATCTTATACGCCAGCAAATTGAGGAAACTTTAGTGTAGAAGAAAATATAGGGGAAGGGGAAGGGGAAGGGGAAGGGGAAGGGGAAGGGGAAGGGGAAGGGGAAGGGGAAGGGGAAGGGGAAGGGAAGGGGAAGGGGAAGGGGAAGGGGAAGGGGAAGGAAGGAAGGGGAAGGGGAAGGGGAAGGGGAAGGGGAAGGGGAAGGGGAAGGGGAAGGGGAAGGGGAAGGGGAAGGGGAAGGGGAAGGGGAAGGGGAAGGGGAAGGGGAAGGGGAAGGGGAAGGGGAAGGGGAAGGGGAAGGGGAAGGGGAAGGGGAAGGGGAAGGGGAAGGGGAAGGGGAAGGGGAAGGGGAAGGGGAAGGGGAAGGGGAAGGGGAAGGGGAAGGGGAAGGGGAAGGGGAAGGGGAAGGGGAAGGGGAAGGGGAAGGGGAAGGGGAAGGGGAAGGGGAAGGGGTGGGGAGGGGTGGGGGAAGGGGAGGGGGAAGGGGAGGCAAAATTATAAAAACTTTACTAATTATTTTAGTTTTTATCAAAATTAAAAATTTATATTAAACTTAAAAATTTAAATTTGTTAATTGTTAATTGTTAGCATGATAAATTGTTAGCATGGTTTTCTCTCGTCTGGCTCCTTAATATTTACTAAGAGCATTAAATATTAAGGAGAAAAAAATCTAGTCCCAAGTGAATACTAAGTTTGTAAAGCTGCCATTATAATTGCCGATTTTACATCCCCATCCGCCGTAACTTTGTTTGTAAATAACTTGTAATAAATGACGCCCTTAGTATATCACTATTAGCTCGACATTATGTTTCGGTAAAAGCCTAGTTCATCTTTTAATTCAGAAGCACATATTTTTCATATATTTAGCCTTTGGTATTTATGTATTTTAAACATGTAACGTACTATAAGCAAGTAACCTATTTCTCATCAGAAATTACTCATTACTTCAGCCCATCGTAGTTACTTGTTAATGTTTATTTAATTTTTTTAATGTAATGCACTTGTAAGTTATCTCTGTATTAATCGGACGCACTTAAACACATTTATATATTGTCATAAAATATTCTGCATTTTTGCCAAACTTCATATAAAAATCTGTATTATTTGAAAGAACACTCAACTGGAAATATTTGACGGCAATGTGGCAAAGTAAAGAAACATGTTGACCGAAATGCATCTATGGAGGAAGTATGGGATATTAAATGCTTGAAAATGTAGACAAATGATAAGGTTTTATATATTGTGTAAATATCTTCATGACACATATTTATGGGTCCACACAAAAAAAACAGAGATAAAGAGAGATCCTATAAAATCAATGACGTCCGTCCGTCTGCCACAGCAATTATTCTCTCTAATTATTTGACGTAGAGACTAAATATTTTGCACAGAAATAACGCATGTTACCAAGCAGATTTATTAAAAGCTTACACTTCAAATGAGGCACAAAACCTCTAATGAGTCTTTCCGACTAGTAATATTTTAAGTAAATTTGAGGGTATACATTATTAATTTCTTTAATGACATAAAGGTCATAATAATTGATTCCTTATAACATAGAGGTTGTGCGATTCATACCCGATGAGCAGGAAGTTAAATTAATACAAAATAAAACGTCTATGAAAAAAGTAAGAAAAAAATGAGTAGAGAATGCTCTAATTTGGAAATAATAACGCATTTTAAACAGAATCAGTGCAAGTTTTTTCTCATTTATAGATTGATTTCTTTAAGTAAATAAATGGAGAAAAAATAAGTTAACGCATAGAATCTAATCTATCGATTAAAAGATGTAAGCAGAATGAAACGGCCAAAAATTGTTTGCCTTGCCAATTGGATCGTGAAAAGATAGTCATTAACGAGATCGGCCAGTCATATTCTGATAATTAGAGTAAGAATATTTGTTATGTACTGATAAATATTATCGGTGCTCTTATGTGAATATATTAAGTTTGCAACTTATAAACCCTCCACTATATTTTCTTAATTATATATAAAACATTGTCCATATCGTTAACTCAAATTTCAATATTGCAATCCCTAATTCTGTAAGACCATTAAAGTTAGTCAAACTTGTCAAGCAAAGAGCTGTTCTATAATTTTTTATCTTTCTGAGCATGTAGCTTTAATCGCATTTGGATAGAATACATAACTATAACACAATATGTTATAACTTTTTAAACATGTCGTTGGCTTTAACAGTTAGTTCGGCCAGACTTAAGGCAATTATCATTAAATAAAGCGTTATTTGGGATTTCACGCAATTATACCCAAGACTTAGCCAGCCAATTCACTAACGAAACTTATAAAGACTTACAACATATCATGGTAGATTGAGTTACTTTTTTGACAAATAAAAGGAATTTAGTAGGACTTATTGCGGCTCTATGCCTGCCCAGTGTTTATAATTATCCATTGTGAACGGATGTGGTGCAGTCCTTATATTTTTTGACGGGATAATTCGATCGTCAAAAGCATACGATGAAGTGGTCTAACGAAAAAGCCTTCAAGTTTTTCGAACTATTATAGAAAGATTCTTGTTTATGGGGTCTCCTGAAAAAAGTTACTTAAATCGTAATGTTCAAAATGAATCTTGACGAATACATGTTGCAAGGTTGTCTTTTACAGCTACTGCAGTAACTGTGTCTTATATTACATATTTTATCCAGGATGGCAGATGAAAGTAGATTTATGCAAATTTTAATCTGAGAGAAGTTATTCTTATTAACTTCGTTTATATCACAACATTCTTCCAAATGAATTAAATTTTTACAAAAATTACCAACTTCAAGCAATGGAGAAATTTAATGTATAGAAAAGTGCGTATCCCTTTCAAGTTATTTCACTAATCTCAAGTTTTGAAGGCATCTAATTTCAACTGTTAAATAAATACAAATTGTTTGATATTTGGTAGAAACCTAATCTCTAAAAAATAAGTGTCTTCAAAGATTGTCACTATCTAATTAACTGCTTCAGTAACATGGCGAATTAGTTGGAAAATAATTTTCTGACCTTTCTAGGGTTCCGTAGCCAAATATGGAACTTTTATTTGTTCCCCACATTTATCTGTCTTTCTGTAGATCTGTACAATACATGCATTTTACTAATAGGTTATTATTTGTAATAACGCTGGAAATACGAAATAATCATATTTTAACAAATTATGATATAAACTCTTTTAAAAATATTTTTGTTGTATACTTTTTTCCAATAGGAGGAAATGTTTTTCCCTCAATAAATGCTTAACCCGCTATGTAATGTCATGAACAGTTTTTTTCTATACAAGGACACGTTTACGAAGTATTGAGTTTTAAAGTAGCCGTTTTTGTTATAGTTATGTATCCCATATATTACCTCCTACCAGATAAACCGATCTTTTTGAATATTTACAAAGTATTCGGTAACAAAATTAAAAGAAAAACTATCAAAATTAAGTAGGCTCGATTACTTTATGAGTAATAGTCGACTAACTTATGACATGTAAATACTTAGGTCTGAAAAAATTTACAGAGACCCCACAAGTAACTCAAATTAACTGCGAAAGTAACTTTGTATTTTCAAATATAAATATTGTTTACGTGAAGGATAGACTATCAAAATAATTAAAAAAAAAGAAATACGAAGCAATACATTTCTATATATTTATAGTGTGAAATAATATTATTTAAATATGTACAAATAATAAGTAATATAATTTAAATTGTAAAAAGTTAATGTCTGTAAATATTTAAATATAAATACTTCATACACTTAAATGTTTATAAACACCCGGATATGTAGAGAATTATTATATTGCAAGTTATACTTCTATTGGTTTTATATGTTTATTTATCCATAGTTTAAATTTCACAAAGGAAGATCAATTTTAACCTATCGTATAAGCTGTAGGTTTTCGCCAATTTAGTACTAATGGTCTATTTAACATTTCCGATAGAAATATGTGTAGAAACTTGTGTCAGAAAAAAATTCAATCACGTACCGCTACATGATCTTTTACGATCTCCTGTGAATAATTTAATGATGAGTTAAGTGGATTAGTTTGTTTAAGATCTGCCTCTGTTTTGTGATCATGACTCATGCAGCTGAAATGTGATTTCCAAAATAAATTTTATTAAAAGTTAAAAAGTAAAGTTATTATTTAACGTACTAATTTCTGAGAAAATTCCTTATTCAATGTATATATAAATAAGTAAAAAGAATCTATGGAAAGGATTCAAACAGAATCAAAGGATTTAAACAGAGACCTCTTGCAGTGGCAACGCTGTATTTATCTCTACCTCTCTGTCTCTTTATCTACTCGTCTTTTAGAAGGTTCTAATTTATAAGTAACTTGATATTTACATAAAATATATAAGTCTTTAGCCCTCAAAAAAATATAAAATTATATTTCGTATATGACACATAATTATAAAAATTGCATTAGAGTAGGAAACTGTAATTAAATTTTAACAGTTCACATAGGCTGACATTAAACAACAAGTACATTTAAGATCTTCATAAAAAATAGTAAAACGTCATAAGCGACCACATATTTTTGAGAATTTTATTAGGTTTTTATGCCTCTGAAAGTTAAACTAGAAAAAAAGAAGAAAAATGTATATATATATATATATATATATATATATATATATATATATATATGGGTGTGTGTGTATGGTTGAAATGGTATTAATACTTATAAAAGCTTCGACAAGAATACCATATATACTTTAACGTTTACAAGTATGCAAAAAACACTCATGAAAAGAGATCTACTCGCACTAAACAGGTCTATTTAATTTTAATGTTTTAATCAATCATATAATAAAATTATTTAGGCTCCGGTAGTTGAGCTAAGAATTATAACTTAATTTTTTTATTTCTCGAGAAGATATTTGTGGTATTTTATCTAATTTAAATGATTAAAAAGTTCGTAATCAATTTTTGTTTATATCACCGCTTTTATAAGGCAGTTGTTAGTGCAACAGTAGAGTACAGCAATCTGAGCTCAAAAGTATTGGATTCGAAACTTGCTTTAAATATATTTATCATAAAATTAAAACGAAGAATCCATCATCTAAATTTTGATGTACAAATAATCAGGCCAACAAAATAGCGATCTCTTTTATAACTCTAATTGGTGATAAGTACGGACGCAAAACAATTTGTAGATAAGCCAAGCTACCTTGGAGTCGAGTGTATGAAATGTTATATAAATTTCTTCCTTACCGTTTACAATGTTACATGTAGAATCCGAGAAATCACCTTACATCACTTGATATCTAAACAAAACGCCAGTCCAGTATCGCCATTTGTCTCGAAATCACCAATCAAGAAAAACTAAGTAAGTGGCGTGAGCATATAGCAAAAGAAATCTACCGAAATAAACATAATATCTGAAGTAAAAAGTTGTATTTATTTGAAAAAAACGCTCCTTTACATACATATATCATCATTGACTCACACAATGCGTTTCTAAGTCCATCTTGCGTCCTAAATTAATAAAGAAATAAAATAAATTAACATGAACAAGGTAAGGTATTCCAAAGGAAATTATTTTTGACTCGAGATGAGTTAGGATAACTTGGAAATACTTTATTGTTAAAATTTTTACGAACTTCTTTATTACGAAGCAAGCAAACTTTTGAAGGGCTTTCTTAGACGAACATTTTCTACGGGTGTCCAAAAGTTTTGACCTAAATATTTTAATCGCATCCGCTTTCATTAAATTTGTATTGGAAAATTATTTCGCCGCGAAAAATTTCAAATATAATATGATTCTTTTTTTAAATTATAGAAATTAATCATTTTCAAATCTGTTCAATTAAATTTACACAAATATGAATGTCAAATTATTATTGAGTAATAATCTAAATTAGGTAATAAAAAAAAATTTACACATTTTTATATATATCTATATATATATATATATATATATATATATATATATATATATATATATATATATATATATATATATATATACGATATATATTATTTATTGAATAAAACTTCGGTCTTAAATTATCACTATAATAATGGGATTAATATAGTAACCGAGCTATTTACCTATTTCGATAGGAAATATTATCAACCTTGTAAGGAAAATCTATGACTAAACATTTTATAAACAATAAAATCAATAATATTTCATAATTTTTTTAAATTTCCAGTATTGATTTCTAAATAAAAGTGAGAGGTTACGTCTTTTTTCTAATACGTCAGTAGTTTTTACTGTTTTAAAAATTTCGAAGGAAGTTAATATAATTGAATATATTTAAAATTGTTTATCGAATATCGAAGTTAATTTGCATATGAATTTGCAAATATTGATATCTTTAACGGCTTTATGAAAAATTATTAAAACATTTTAGGTATAACCATTGTTTGCTAAGGAAACACATTAAAGTATAAACGGGTTAATTGATAATCTATTAATAAATTAAGTACTAATATTAATAAGGGCTAACATACTGATGTTTGTCTTTAAATAGGACCTAATTAAGTTAATGTTAAATTTAATTAAAATATCGATTTCAATGTAAAATAAGAACATAAATATATTTACTGAACTTTTTAAATGTAAGATATATTTTTCCTTAAGAAAATTGTATATATGGTAAAAATGTATGATTCCTTCTGCATAAATTACAACATTAAAATATGCGTCGTTGTTATGTGATTATTTTTCAATATAATTTTAAAGTTAAAAGTTACAAAAAAAAACTAATAAATAACCGAAGAATATTCATCCATATAGTACCATTTTTCCATAATAGAACTTTATAATACAAGGAAACGATGATAGTCAGTATTCGCTAATTCACCACCATATGTATTATTTCTGGTAATAGACAAATGGTAACCACACGTTCCGATCTACTCTTAAAATACTCCTAAAATATAGCATCAAAACGGTATTAGCAAAAATCTAATCGATTCTTAATACGCGAGACTTCAAAAGCGATATCGGAAATGCGATTACCCGCACAACTTGCCGGATAATAAGAGATTATCCCTCCGACTTTGCCCCCTACCCGAGCTGGAGCGGGGAAAGAAATCCTGATTTTTCCATTCACCCGGCAACGCAAAAGCGAGAAGGCGCGCGAGGATGTCAATTTCTCGGATGTCGTTTCATTAGAATTCCTACTTGAGAATCAATTTGCAGTGGCGGTCTCCATCTCACACTTGTGGGGAGAGGGGCCGACGGTCTCCGAGTGTTTTGCTTATTAATTTTATTGAATTAGTATTTTCTGTCACGCGATGCGGGTGTGATCGAATCACGTTTTAACGTTAATCGATATTTGAAGTGATTTGCGATAGCATTTTGTATGCCAAAAGCAGGATATGAACAAAAGTTTTTCTCGTATTTTTTCCGGCATTCGCTTAAACGTCCCCGATAAATGTCAAACTGATGATAGAAATGGATGATTTTATCATTATTTCTTTTACCTTCTTCTATTCGATGAGCATACATGAAAAGTAGCCTTCATACAGTCGCTTGGCTATTTATAAAGCAGTGGCAAAAATGTCTCAGAGCACTTGAGACATTTTTGTCAATGCTTAGAGCACTTGAGACATATTGCTACTCTTATGTATACTATGTATATATTAATATAACGAAAATCAATCAAAATGATGCAAGTTTATTTGCATGTTAAAGAATATTTTCCGAATTACTTTAAGCGGCAAAATATTAATTTAATTATCTGTCAAAAATCCTGTTTGGTGATGAATGTGGCTATGTAAATGTTATCCACTGGTTGGCAAATTTGCTTATATACCATTGAAGGGAAATTATCGATAATGTTAACGCGTGTTCAAAATAATGTTTAGCTGAATAACAAAACCGACTTTACCAACTGAAAACACTCCAGAATAAGCATGATTTCAATTTCCTATAGAATCACTTATAAATGGAATAAGCAGTCCTGTTACATATTGGCCAGTACGTAGGCTGAGTAGAGATGATAATGGCGGCGGGGGTGGAGGTGTGAGATCGGAAAAGTCCAATGAAAGAAGCACAGTCCATCCAAGTATAAATAGTTTTCACTTATACAATTTTGTTAGCAGCTCCATGTGCATATCGACCTACCCAAACATAATATTTTCACCACTTCCTCAAAGCACCTGGTTGTTTTTCTAATGAAATGTGAGAATTTGAAAGTGGCTCTACCAGATATTGCGGACTTGTCTAGTGACCTGCTTTATTCAGGCTTTATGATTTTAATAAATTTAATATCGAAGGATATCTTTGATAAGGATTATTAGATAAACGATTATTGGTTTGGAAACCTCTCGAACACCTCTACCAGAATATGTAAATAGCAGCGATCGACATTTCGTTCAGTTATCAATTGACTTCACGTTAAGAAAAAAATGTGAATATTTCATGAAAATAATTGTGAGTGTTCCTGTTCCAATAATTCGTGTTGGGAAAAAGCGGGTGGATGCATTCGTAATTTAAGCACAGCGGTAGGCTAACGTGTACTCTCTTGTGACTCAGTAAAGTATTGTTTCCAAAGATTTGATTATAAAAAATTTGTTTGCTTTTGTATCACTCATATATTACGATTTCCTAAATTGAATTTAGAAGAATAAAAAAATTTTCTATTCAAACAGATCAGGAAATAAGTTTACATTATCTGGTAGAGGCCCCAAGTGGCAATAGAAAAAAATGTTTATCCTTTGAGTAAAATGTTAAAAGATTCAGTTTGTCACTATTTATTTAACTTCAAAAAACGGCCGAACTGCGAAAATAACTAATGAATTCCTGTTGCACCAACAATAGGCAAAAGTATCTTATCACAACCTGTGCAATCTGGGTAACTTATTCTTTCATATAAGCGCCAGTGGATTAGAGGTTCAAAAAGGGGTATATCGATATCAAAATGTGACCTTAATTAAAATGTTTTTTTTTCAAATTTTATTAGAATTCATGTAAAATTAAATTAGTCGAATAACTAACATATTCGACTTATCTAAAAATAAAATTAGTTACCAAACACATGATACGTTTAAAAATAATATTTCAACAAGCCTGAAAATATCTTAGGTGTTTAGAGCTATCTGTTATCTGAATAAATAAAGGAACATTGACATATCATTAAATAGAGATAACGGGGCATATTATTTTTATTTAATTCTAAAATCGCGCATCCAGCAAAACATCCTTTGTCTGAAAGCCTTAGACGAAGCTTAAAGATCTAAGGAAATCAAGTGATGCATGAAGATGAAGAATCGTCATAAATTGGGTATAATGATGGGAACTGAGAGGAAGCTTAAAAGGAAACATAAAAAGTAAGATTCTTCATTACAGAGCTTTCGTGAAAGGCTTGTTAGGAGGCGCAGAAGAATCGCGTTACACATTGTTACAAAGTATATGGGTACAGGAGCCTTGGGAATATAGTACGCAGTCTACTATTTTTTTAATAAGATATTTTCTTAGTTAATATTAGTTTTAACTAAGTATCAACAATGTTTGATAAGACAGTATTATAGAGTGACAAATTCTCGAAAAAAGGGTATTTATGCGTTTGCTGGGGGTTTTTAGCCAATGTCAGTGACTAAATTTTTGCACAATTGTATTATAGTTATTGATATGCATAATCTCAACTATAAAAATATTTACTTATATATCCATATTTATAATAGGAAAAAGAAAGTATGTATTTTTATATATCTTGCTATCACGTCTCCTCTGATCGACTGTCTTTCGTAAAATTTTACATTTTTTCAGTCTGTATTACGAATATAAATGAAGGGTATTTTATCTCATGATAATATTGGTTTTTTATATAATGCCAGTTACTCTAGACTAGTACACCGTTAGAGAAATCACCAAAAGAAAAGCACAAGCGTAGGAAAAAAATATATCAGGATAATATGTTATACTACGGCTATTTACTGCAATTTCTTTATTTTTGTGCAAGAAAAGGCTATGCATCTCAAACTACCTTGCTATTGTAAAGCTCTAATATTTTGACCAGAATATTGTTTTTAAATAAAAACTACCGTTTTTCCCTTTTGCTACGTGGTTCAACCGTGGGTCAAAGCTAGTATCTTAAACATACATGAAAAGCACTCTAATCTTTCAAGTTATGAAAAATATAAAATTATCAATTTGTATTACTGAGTCGATATTTGAATTGATCGTATTGCCAAAGAAAATATGTTGATATAATTAAAAACAAGTTTTGAAGAGATAAACATTTGATACCTTGGTGAATATTGTACTATTAAATTGAACGTTGGCAGAATATAAGACAGAAGATTTTTATTATTGAGAGTATGAACTAAGCTGATCATCAATTTCCGTTGGTAAATTTGTTAGAGATGATTGATAGTGAATTTATAAAAAAAATTAACTTCAAAATTTACTTAGGTCCCTACCTACTTTTACAAGTCATTGAACTCATCTTGCTCTTCTGTAACAAATAAAATATTATCTAAGGTCAACTTCACTGTACCCTAAACCATTGTCTTAAGCAGTTTTCATTATTTCCACTAGTAAATGGTTAATTATTTTGACCTTCAAAATTGTGACACACAATGTGACCTACAAAATTGCTATTTTAATTAAACTGGACCATTATTAATTCACAGTTTCGCCCATCAGCAATAGTTAGAGCTTGTAAAGGCTGTTAACTCAAATAGGATACTCGTGATGGTTTTACCAATGGTTGCCAACTTCTGTTGTTGGAAAGTATTAGTGATGAAGAAATATTCTGATTTCTGGGTTGATACAAACATAATACAAAATGATGATAGCTAACTTTTTAACTGTTTTTTTGGCATTTGATCTAAAGCGTATGGTACACATTATTGTTATTTAAACTTTTTTTAACACTGCCAACGCAAAAATAAATTTGCGAGGTGAAAGTATGGTTTAGAAAAGTATTTAATTTGATAAAAATTCTACTAAGTTTAATTTTGGAGTGAGATGAACTAGACTGCTTATGCCTTATATTGTAAAGAAACCGACGTAACAAAATTGTCTTCATGCAAATTATATTTCTGCATTAAATTATTTGTTACCTTTTTTTCAATTAGTTCACATTTCTTTTGTCACTAGACACTTAAAATAAATATAAGCACCAACATTTTTTGAAATATTTGACTTTTTCAAAATATTTAATCACATTCATTATAGTCCATCCCATTTTTGGGCGAATGCTAACTGCTTCAATTTGTTGTATTCTCATAATTAAATGAAACTACGTGATATAGTCTTATTTTTACTTAATATAAATTTTTTTAACGAAATTTGCCAACGAGACTTTCTAAGGAAACGTAGTTTCATTTCATTGTGAATAATGAATTTCTACAAAATTAACGCCAAATATATTCAATCATTATATTCTTTTGAAGTTCTTGACTAATGTGAACGCGCCAATTTTACTAGCTCAACTCTCCAAAGTTTTAGATTCCGTTCAGATTTTATTGTAGCTGTAGCATCACTCAGTCATTTTCCTTCGCCATCGGTTTTCTTTTACTCTTATTAAGTGGGTCACTTATATATATATATATATATATATATATATAAGTGACCTATATATATATATATATATATATATATATACACATCTGAAAAGACAAGTGTATAATGAGATGTAAACATAGGCTGACATAAGTAGGAAACGTGTTAAATCTGTTAAAACTAATGTGAAAGTGGTTATGAACAAAAGACAAAATTATTATTAAAGATATAAACATTTTGACGGTGAGAATTATGTATTTTGTGATCAAAAACACCATAAAAATATATTGTTTAGACTTTACATACGCGTTGATAAGAGTGCCGTACTGCAAAGTCCAGGAAGAGCTCTAGGATATATATGTGTGGGTAATTATTATAGATTGTTTGATATAAGCGTTTTTACGTCAGAAAATATATAAAGCGTTTCACACTTCAAATACTGTTAATAAAACAACCCTAAATAGTTATTTTTTGAAAAACCCGAATCAGGTAGTCATTAAATAAAAATTCGTAGCAATTTTTAATATTTTCTTACTAATATAACCTAATTTTTCTCACTTTTTATTTCGTTTCTCATTTTTAATTTCGTTAGAAAATGTGTTTGTGTATTCATACGTCCATTATATATACGCTTGTGTATATGTGTATACATATGCATACAAATACACATAAATTTTTCATTTTCAAGTATTTATATTTTATTTTTTATACTCTATTTTCAACTGTTTATAGATTGGATCAACTTTGATTTCTAGGCAAATATGACTTCCTATTATCTTTAAATGTCCCTTTATATTAAATACATTCCACGCCATCGATTACCATAAACGCTTCATTACTTTACTCCATTACATAGGTACTAATATCCAATAAAGAAAATAAGCTAAAGAAACTGAACTCCGAAAACTTAATTAATTTCCATGCAAATATTACCATAGAAAAAGGCTTTCAGACAATAGCGCCGACGTACCCACCCCAAAAGCAGGACGAACAATCATGAGCGTAGAATTTACTTGTTTATTTACCGCAAGGAAGTTGGACGGTTGAAGATCATCTCTTTATCATTTTTAACCTCTTAGCATTAGAGTTTTTGGTAATAATAATATTTATAATAAATAACACTTATCTTTTTCTCAAAGATATATGTCTCTAATAACAGAAAGAAATATATTTTTATTAAGAGAATACTTACATAATATAAAATTATATTTCCTCGACATAGGCCGCGAGAAGTAATAGAAAACTTCTACTAATGTGTCATAAAATCAGAACATAAACATAAAAGAAGAGGTGCCTGATTCGTATATTGGAATGTGATTACGGAATTTTCAATTTATAAATAATAATTTTCTGATAACGTGAATTGGTGTGTGTATAGTAACTATTTATTAAAATTGTTTTGAAAAATATTGTAGGTTTGATGTTTGCGCATGTGTTATGTTTTAGATCAACCTGCAAGTTAAAAATGTATTATTTTAATTATAGAAAGTATTTAAAAACATAATAAATTTTAGAGTAAAATAGAATTTTTTCTATTGAGTATTATTTATATAATTTTTTTTAATTATAACATGGCTCTTTTTAAACAATATGGTTCATTACTCCTACTGTAAAAAGTTATTGTGGAATTATTATTCAAAAAATTAATATTTCAAAATTATATATTTTACATATGGACTTTCCTCAATATTTTCTTTTATCATTCAAAACGAAGTCATAGTTATTTTTTGTATGTAAAGCTTATATTATATTTAATAATAAAAAATTTGCAGTAAATTATGTACATACCCATTCGTATTTTGGAGACTATAAAAATTTGTTGGAATAAATTTTCCTTTCGTTTTCTGTTACATGTTAAGCTTGGTCACAAAAGTGTGAGGATGTCTTCAATAAATATCCCATAAAATAATGAAAAAAAATTCAAAAAAAAAAATTGTTACTTCTATTAAATAATACCCACGAAGTTTTGAAAACATTAAGGACATATATAAAGAAATGTTATTTTAATTAATTGAATAGTTTGTAAAGACAATAGATTATCGCTACGTCAGATATGCAATATTTCAATAAATTAATGGCTCCAGTATTTTAAGTAAATATTTGTATCCCACATTAGCAAATAATTTGTAACATACATTAATTGGAAACACTATGATATTTCTATGCATGTGTTATTTTAACCATTTTCCGATATTCAAGTTTAAGCAATGAAAATGGATGGCTAAATTTTTATGGGGAAAAAAATGTCATGGTAACTTTTAATTAAAAATTTGTATTGATACTTTTCAATACAAAAAATTAAACAAATATTTAAGCATATTTCTATATCCAACCATTGAATATATTTGGCATTAATTTTGTAGAACTTCATTATTCACAATTAAATGAAACTACGTGATGTAGTATTATTTCTACTTCCTTTAAGTTCTTTACCATGACCTAGCTTTCGTTGTATTATAACATCTTCAGGTGGGATATATCTTTGCTAATAGCCCACCTGACGATATTATAATACAACGAAACCTAGGTCGTGGCAAAGAACTTGAAGAAGGTAGAAATAATACTACATCACGTAATTTCATTTAATTGTCCATATTCAACCCCTAAGTGGGTGAAAAGTAGTGCCATATTTGTATATCAAGAAAATTGTTATGATCGTTTTACTTAAAAATTTATATTAATGCTTTCCCATACAGATAATTTAACAAGCATTTAAGCATACTCCGATATTCAGCCCCCAAGAGGATAATAGTGGTTGCTACGTTTGCATGGGAAGGAAATTTTTATGGTAATTGTTACTTAAAATTTGGTATTAATATTTTCAATACAATAATATTACAAGTTTGTAAGAATTTTATGAGATTTGATCTCTAATTGGATGAAAATTGGTGGCTAAATTTATACGGGAAAAATATTTTGTTGTAAATTTTCACTGCGTTTACTGGATGTCTGATCAGATACAATTTCCCCTTAGAGTCTGTTTCGAAATGTCGATTAAAAAATCTTAGGGCCAGTTATAAAATGTGGTAGGTATTGACTTAGGGGAGTATTTTTTCTTACATAATTTTAACACTAGACAGTACAACCACCATTGTGGTACACAAGGAAATACTGTATTAAATTCTAACTTTCTTTCAGTTTCTGAGAAAAACGTTGAAAAACATATACACATATATTCAAAAAATTTGGAAATTTTGTGCATTTGTTCCGAAGATTAACATATTTAATAATATTAAATACATTTGGGTCGAACTTATAACCTTCTTTAAAAATTTGACTGAAATTTAGAAAACGAATCGTCTACGCGAGCGAAGCCGCTGGCGAAAAACTAGTTATTGATATGATGCGAGCATAAAAAACATATTTGTAACATAACAAATTCCGTACATGTGTATATATATGCGCGTGCGCGCGTGCATATATGTGTTGATGCATATATGTGTAGAAAAAAATACTAGTTATTCTTGTAACCAGCGATACACTTAGTAAATAAGTAAATATATTATCATGATCCATTTATCATAATAAACATTGAGCTATAAACAAATGGTTTACCTTATATTCTTTAGTATCTATAATTGAAATTTAATTTAGATGACAATCAAATTCCTATATAATAAGATAAAGACATTAAAAAGAAGCTTTCCTGTTAACGTCTCAATGCTTCACATGACAAGCTCGATATTTTTTTGTAACGAAGGTTCTCATTACGGTAAGTATTTTCGTAATGGATTTTAATCATAATCTATTTAATACAAATATGTTACTGTCGTATTTCACATTGGGCAATGAACCCATGATTTAAATTAAAATTTAGTATTCAGTGTGGGCTAAAGGTTAGCCAAATTTCATAATTTAAAACCGTAATACCGTAAATAAATTAACAAGGGAATAGACAATATAAAATTTTATTATATATATATATATATATATATATATAGAAATTACTAATTTTGTTGAAATGATCGACTAAATTATTTGATAATAATACTAAACAAATAATACACAAATTATTTGGAAATACTAAAATTTGATTGATTTTAAAACATATAATAAACGCTTTAAACATACTACAGGCATCTGTTAAAATGATAAGTCATAAATCCCCATTTTCCCAAAACTTTCGGAAGTATTATAGGAACTAGCTGGAACCTATCTGTCTTGTAGATAGAACCCAAAGTGAACTTCTTATTCGCAATACATTTAGAAAATCAGCGAAGCAGTACGAAATATACTTGATGTAGTATTATTTCCACTTTCTTTAATTTCTTTACCACGACCTAGGTTTCGTTGTATTACAACATCTTCAGGTGGAATATTAGAAGATCTTTGCTAATATTCCACCTGAAGATGTTGTAATACAACGAAATCTAGATTATCTAAACGTAGTTTCATTTAATTGTAAAAAATGAATTTCTACAAAATTAACGCCAAATATATTCAATAATATAAGTCAATGATACTATAAAAAGTCGTATGTCAGTGATATTACAAAAGTTCCGTTTTTGCCTTAGAGGTGTGGAACCCTAAAAATAGAAAAGTATTGTCGAAATGAATCCCAGATTAATTTCCCGTTATTTCAGAAATTACTGAAAACTTTATGGAGGAAGTAGAAACATTCTATTATGATATGGCTACTGCATAAACTAACACTGATGAAAATAATTAATTTTCAACTAAGTATTTTGTGGTAATAAAGGTACATTATTTTTAAGTTTGAGAGAAACCACTAATGTATTTTTTCATAACTTTCTTCCAACTGTTCAAATTTCAGACTTTGATCGAAGGAGACAAAAGATATAAACTTGTATTTCAACAATACCTCTCAAAAATTGCAATGTGCTCTTCTGACCATTTTTTTCTCTTATAACGACCTAACTATTCAAATAACTTTTATCGGCTATTTTTAACTTTTTTGCGTAATGACGAACTCTCGCATCAATCTATTTAAAAAATTTGGATATTTTTCTTGTATCTATTCTTTTGTGCTTAATATTTCCTGTAATTCCTTGAGTTTTCTTTTCTTACACACATGTACCAATTTATTGGCCATTTGGATAATAAACAAATTTATAGTTCTAAAAACTAGAACACATTCTTATTATATAGAACACAAACTTTTAGTTTGTGTTATTTATTTCACTATAGAGATATGTGCTATGTAGACCTCACAGGGGATCGCTTTAAAATTACAGTACCTTCATCATATACAATTCAGACATATATTTATTGACTTTAATTCACAAATTCAAACAACACAATTCACAAATTCATGATGAAGGAGCAACCTCTTTAAGCCACATGAAACACCAAGTATTAAAATAAAAATATAGTATGATTGTTACATATTATAAATATAACTGCAAATATATTAAAAAAGAATGATTAAAATATTAGAAAAAACTGGCAACCTAAGAATAAAAAAATGCAACAAAAATCGTATTTGCATACATATTGTATATTGACAAGAATAATGAAGGGTGTCAAGATATAGGAAGAAAACCAAGGACAGATGGGAGGTTAGAAAAGAAAGTTTTGATTTTTTTTATACAAACGTTGAACACCTGAATTGACAACACATACCGGATACCAGGGTCTAACTTAATACATAGCCAGACTTATCGGATTCGATTTCAGAAACACACAAATGACATATTTCTGAGAAAAAGATGGCAAATAAAATAAGTGAAGATGTAACATCGGCGCTATCTGCATATATTTAAATTTGATTTCAATATTACTCAGTCTCCTTTTCACAAAAATATTTACTATGAAAATTACTTAAATTTTCTACCTTCAAAATTTTAAAGTTAATCAGGTTCTGGCAGGTTGTTATGGTTTTCAAGAATCTAAAAGGTGGTTCGGGAAAAGTTCTGCTGCTCTTAGTTCATACCACTTTTTTCCAATTTATTCTCATAACAAAACCGTGTCAACAACTATAACGATTTCTGTTGTAAGTTTTTAATTTTTCTATTTTTTCCGAATCGTATTTATTAAAAACTATGATTATTTTTAAATATTTTCATTTAATCTAATTAAAGTATGAAAATAAATAAGTAAACTTTAAATATTTTTTTACTTTTTATATATTTGCACATTATGCACTTTCACAATATATTACAAATTACATATGACCTTCATAGTATATAGATTATCATTATAACATTATTAATCCAACCCGACCTGGTACAGATGCAATTAAAACACTTAGTAATGTTTCTTGATGTGTATTCTTTTAATTGCTTAACGAAGTGGTGCATTTTAATTTATTTTAAAAAATATAATAATACTAAACGATATAATGTATTTGTAATCTGCTCGCAACGAGCATGCCTGCTGTTTTCTCTCTATGGGATATACCTTGTGTGCTTGCGTACTCTGTACTGAATATCCGCAAAATGTATTCTTCCGAACATTTTGCGAATGTTCAGTACAAAATACGATAATCTTCTCGATATACAAAGTACGATAATCTTCTCGAATAAGATAAAATTGCCTTATTTTAATTAACAAGAATATAATAACGCGCTAATTATATTTCCGCAACAAGTTTCCTCTCCTCTGTTGCCCCTCTCTATGAGCGAGTACATAACACTGAATGTAATTAAAATCGTATTTTTACTTTTGTTTACTTTAGAGAAATATTTCAATTGAAAACGCCTTTTAATTTCGCCTAAACCATTGATCCAAATCACAAAGCATAGGGGACAATATTTAGATATCAAGATAGTCCTGCACTTAATTTTCGTTAGGAAAAATATAATGTTACGCTAATAATATTTCCACATCAAGTTTTCCTTCCCTCCCTCCCCTCTTTCCCATCTACATGCGCAAGTATATCCCACTTATAGATATCAAAATCGTATTTCTATTTTTTAAATTTTTCAAAAACTTTTTAATAATTAATCCAAATTTTAAATGCGAAGAGTTAATTTTTATGTTTTGAAAATGCTTAAAATTTCTATGGCATTTATTTTGACGACGATCAGTAAATTGACCTGAATTTCAGTTCTTTTGTCGTATGCATATATTTGAAATTAAAAAAAGTAACTACCACATCTTATCTATGAAAGATATGTGAATGCTGTCGCAGCATTTTTTTAGAACTTTTAAAATCTACAATCTTCAACGTTTAGTACTAGAGGCTCCGCAATAGTTATGAAGCTATCATCATGAAAGCACTCAGGGTCTCATTCTATGAGGATATTGGCATTATTAAATGTATCTCAACAATTGTACAACATGTGGATAATCTATAAAGTAATATCCAAACTATGAGGTATCATACTTAGAAAGTATGATACCTCATAGTTTGGATATTGTAAATAGGATATACCAGTATACAAAATCTGAACATGCTAAAAGGGCGGAGTACGCCAAATTTTAAATAATTAACAAAAAAGATGGAACAAAAAAGTCAGAGAAAAACAATAAATTATAAAGGTTTTAAAACATTTCTTTAAAGAAATGAAGTGGACCCGTGGCCAGTGTGAATAATAAAAAGGTCCAAAGACTAAGCATCAATGGCGAACTAGGAAGCAATGTAAATTAAGCAGCATGAGTAAAATAGGAAGACCACTGAAAAGAGGGAAAGATGAAAATGGCTGGACTAAGCTGGAAAAAAGACTGAAGACAAAATAGGAATGGCATGGAAGCGACCTTTACTCGTGGGTAGACCATTGAAAATTAGGAAACTTAATAACTCGTATAATATTTTAAATTAACATAATGTGTGTCAAATTCAAATTTAATTGATTTCTAATTATGTTTATTAATGAGCTAATGGGATGATATTAAAGAAAATAAAGGCGTTAATACTAATAAAAATGTCATAAAATATGAAGACGATTCAAGCTCTCATGTGAATCAATGTTAAAATTTGAACCCGATAAGAACTAATTTCAAATAACTTCTACCATATTAAATAATACTGTTGATCTTCGATTCCTATACTGTGCCTTGTTTTCCATCAATTTCAATCGTCAATAAACTTTAGGTGCCTGAATTATTGGCTTCCTTTCTGTATTAAGCAGACCACAAAATATCATCCTAATTTATTTGAAGGCCATTAAGAAATCTAATTTCCTTAACTGACCTATTTATATCGCTGTATACCTACTCAAGATTAACGTGTAATAAATAAAAATGTACAATAAAATGTTAAGTTAAATCCAGACGAACATAAGTATTTATTTTGTGATATAGTTTTTATTACTTTTTTTTTTATCGTATAGAAGTAAAATGATGAAATTATATACGCGGCTATTAAGCCCTAAAAATTCCAAATGTGTGTCGGTACCACAATTTATTCCGTGACTTAGAACGTATTATCTGCACATTTTTTTGAATTATAAATCGGACACGCAATTAAATTGTTTATTATTCCGAACATTTTAATTATTCCGAATATAATATTATAGATTTGAAATTATATCTTTTACACTAATATACGCCGTTATCAATACACTAGTGAACGGTAAAAAACTATTTTATACTATATTCTAATTTATAGGAAAAAATAACATTAGGTCTAATTTTATATTACAGAGTTATAGCTGAATATAAAAAAAATCTTACCAGCTTTTTGTTTCCGGCATCGTTTACGTAGATTTTCTGTTTAGACTGTAGGATAAAAAGACTTTAATCATAGGCGAATATTGTTATTTCTCTGCTTAAGTGACTACAATGTAAATTAGAACCATGAATCATATGCGTGCCACTACGTGCCACTGCTATCTGTCGTAACGTTTAAGCGTGATTGAGCAACGATTTTTTTCGTGGTGTTAATATTACACATGTGGCATAACTATTACATATATGATATTAATATTACATATGTAGCATCAATATTTATAGTCTTTGACTCATAATACAAAATATACGCACGCCAAATTTGGTATTGATTTGTTGCATGGTTGCATGTTACTAGAAAATAAATATATAAACGTTGGCATTACAAAGTTAGTGGCATCAGTGGTTCAATATTACATTAATGACACTTAAAAATAAATTTAGTACAAAAATTGTTTTTCTATTTTTAAATTAAATTCAAATAAGTCTTATTTTAACTAATATACCAAAATAATCGTTATGTATTTATATGTAAAGGCAAAACAAAAAAAATATCTGTGTCCCTTATGTATTTATATGTAAAGGTAAAACAAAAAATACCTGTGAAATTAATAGTTTTCTCTATAGAAATTCTTTCTTATTTCTTTATCAGCTTGATTAAAAAATTCAATATTTTGAATCCATGATTTTACTGTCACACAAAATGTTTTCTTTAAATTTGTGAAATAAAGAAAAGGCTAAAAGTTTGTTACCTGCAAATAATTCTTATATATTTTAATTTTATGTCATTTTAAGGAGTATTCGAGAAATGCATCAATCATTATGGAATATAGGTATAAATCAATGAAAGTATTACTCATGACCATACAAAATATCAATGATTGTCGTGACAATCAAATATTATTTTTTTTAAATTTCATGTGTTTAAATGAAACTTTAATATATAATATCATTATTGACCTAATATCTACAAAAGTCCAGTAATTGCTAAGAAATTATTTCTTGAAATCAAGACCGTTTCTGACCATTCCCATATTTAAACAACAAGCCAACTCTTGGAAGCTCATTTTGTTTTTTTTTCAATTAGTCCTTTACAAGACTTCCCACAGAAATGCAGAGTGCGCATAAACTGAATAAAGTAATGAGGAATTTCACCCTTATCCGACAATTTTTCGGAATTCGACTTGTTGAAACTAAATATTTAAAACAAAAATGGGGAACGACAATCTTACACGAAATTTCGTATATGTCAACTTCTACGTGACCTCGAAACCCAACATATTTGCGAGTAAAACCACAAGTGAAAGCTTCTTTTGCGATATAAGTATTGCCAAGTATTGCGCAACAGCGTATTTGAAACTGTACTGAAAATTTATAAAGTCTAGTAATTATTTTGCGGGACAAGTATTTACTTTTAGATAAATAATATGAGAATGTTGAATCTATTAACTCTTTCAGGCTTGCGCTTTTTATTATGCGTGAGAAATTATATAATATTCTAAATTAAAAATATTATTACCCTGATTATGTTTTCTAAAATTAAGTTTTGAAATATAGAATACCTAGAAACGAGGACACTTTCACATAATATATCCAAAACATTAGACAGTTGGTTTGATACGATTATAAGAATATTTAGAATTATGGACACTATACAGGTTGACATTTCAAGGTTAAGCTTTTTCATTGCAGAAATAATATAAATTTTATTTATAACATTTGCGCTATTATGAATGAAACTGATTGAATTCCTGTAATGAAAAAAAAATTTAAGTATAAAACAAACTCTCCCGACGAGAATTGAATATGAAAGACAGAAAACTTTCTTAGTTACATTGGTGTATATCGATCGGTGACAGGAAGTTTTATTGGCATTTATTTGCTAAAAACACTTGGAAATTGGAAACAGTGACCAAATAACTGAAGTTTCGTATATCGAAAAATTAGAATTTTTTTTTCAACATGTTTTCTATGAAAAATTAAAGCGTCTTGAAATGGAAGTTCAGTTATATATAGTTACCAAGTGTAATTTTCAATTAACAAACCCTATGAAAATATTATTAGTAATTAGAATTTTCGCTTACAATCTTGGAAACAGAAAATAAGGAATATTACTAAAAACGTCTGTTCTTATACGCTATTGAACAAAAAATTAGCTGTATCTGTTTTTATTACAAACAGTTTATATTATTCATTTATTTATGGTTTTAATACAGAAATACATAAAGCGCACTAGTTGCTAGTGGATCTTTTCCAATCGTCCAATCTTTTCCAAATTACCAATATTTGAACTTATTATGCATTGCAGTAGGCTGAAAAATAATGTGAATGCAATGGTAACAAATTTAAAAAAATTTAAAATATTAGGGAAGAAGCTAGTAAGCTGATAAACAATAAAAAATAATTTAAAAAAGGAAATACTGCATGTATATATATATATATATATATATATATATATATATATATATATATATGTATATATATATATATATATATATATATATATATATATATACAGGATTTAGAAGGAAAAACTAGGGAGAGGACGATGGAGCGTCAGGAGTGGTAGATACAAAATAATTTTTTCAGATGACTTGAATGTTTGATTTCACGTCACATTGTTGAAATAATAATAATAATAATATAGTTTATTTGTGGATATAAAATACAACAGGTAAAGTAAGAGACATGTACAGAAATTTTCTTAGGGCTAATGACAAAATTAGAGTTAAAAATTAAGTTACACGCCTTAACCTAAATTTTATTCAATATTTTATCCACAAAAAGGTTACTAGCTCGGCTTGTGCAGTTATGCTATAAGCAAAACCGACACGGCCGGTTTACAGCTAGCACCTGTTGATATACATGCATATACAAACAAATACACGCATACACGCACAGATATACAATATATAATATTATTAATAATTATTTTTAATACAGGTATTATATACAGATATATAACAACATACACATTATTACCCAAAGAGAAAATATAGCACAAAGAAAATATAATTTGGATGAAATGATTTCGATGATAGAAGCCGATATTTTCCGTTTATTCCTTTTGCATTTGTGGGGTCAAAAGCCACTTACGGATTGACCTTTTAAAAGTAGTCATGGATACAGCAGTTTTCAGGGGCGGAGGGAGGTCATTCCAAATTTTAGTTGCGGCAAATTTGAAACTACCCCGATAACCAGTTGTGCGATGTTCCGGGACTAAGAGAAGTCGGTCTCTGGCGCGCGTCATGTGGCTATGAGCACTGCCGGACCAGTTTAATATGTCGAAACGTCGGACCAGTTTAATATGATGAAATCACAGTGACAATAATTTAAATCTAAATTTTAATACCACATCGTGTTTTTGATGGCGAATAAAATATAATTACATGAATGTATCGAAATTTTAAAATAAAAAAAATATACTTTTTCCTCTGTTCATGCTATTTATATCATTCATGCATTCAGTGGTATCATGCACGATTGCATGTACATAAGTTCATTCGTTAGTTGTACGTGTATTATAAACATTTGTGTATTTAAAATTTCATTTACCAATTGTGCATATATCGTACACGATTGTATGAAAAATTCACATACCGATTGCGTATGTGTCACACACATACCTACATATATTTATACACAAGTTCACTTATTAATTGCTCGTATGTTACACGCAATTATTTACATAAAAATTCACTTGGCGGTTGCGCATGTATCATACACCATTGTTTGTATACAAAGTTCTACTTCCATCACACACGATTGCCTTTACACAAGTTTACTTAATTTTTATCACCCTTGATTATGTATATACAAGCACGTCAGGAAAGAGCACGTAATGTATATATATATATATATATATATATATACATATATATATGTATATATATATTCTAATGTGGAAAACGAATGGTACTCAGTTTAAATATTAAGCAATATCTCTAATTTTATGCTTTTTATATAGAATGTTCGTATTGTGATTTTTAATTTTAATTAAATTTATTCAATTTATAAGAACACTTGCTATGTCCTGCGGATTAACCCAATTAGAACTACAGCAATTATGCTGCACTAGCCATGTTGTCGTTAAACGTATCCTCTCTATTTGAAATGTTCAGTAAATATACAAACTGGTTTTACTCGCTTGCACCGTTTAATCAATGTCACCGATTTCCCTTATATTTTTGATAAGTGTTATATCCCTATAATTTACGTTAAAATGTGATTTAGGCCATAATTTTTCTTGAATAGACCTAACACAAAAAAAATGTTAACCAAAAATTTGGTTCAAGAAGTTGGTGCGGAAAAACAAATGTTACCGCTTTTTATATTTACACAGGTTCATTGTTATGACCTCCTACATAGTCCTATCAATGTTTCCTATTATAATGAATAGTTTCAAAAATCTAATAATCTCACTTTTTTAGTTTTGTCAGTAATTCTATTTCACTCGAGGTAATGTTTGGCTGCGAAAAGTAAGAACTGAGAGAAAACAGATACGCACATATGGCTCTTACTCGAGATGGCTTTCATTAAGTTGTATATGTACTTAGATCACCTCAGTATTTATTATATTTAACATTTTCTTCGTAAATAATCACCCTTTGTGCAATAACGGGTTTCTATGATAGCAATGCAATGAAACGCTGGGTTGTGATAAATATTCACGATAAATGTTTAGGTGCGACCTCCACGACATTCGTAATTTATCTCTCAAAATAAATTATGTTGTAAGATTCTTTTATACTATTGTATAGAGGTGAAATAATACATTTATAATAAAGTTGTCGAGTGCCTGCGAAATATACAAAGCATTTTATACAAGTGCTGAGATAAATTAAAACACTTATAGCACTTACCGCTCAGCAATGTTACTGTAACTAAAGATATATTCATTTCATATGAACCACAAAACTTAATCTGTTTGGCACACAATAAAAAAAACTACATTTTTTCTCACGTAAGTGGTATATTTTATCATAGGGGTACTGAAATATTGGTTATTTAACCCAATACAGATGAGATCCCAAACACGTCTTCTAAAATTAAATTAACTGTTTTAGCATTTTATGTTGTTGAATCAAGAAAATTTGCAAAATATTATGATGGCTATTGCGAAAAAATATTTTAATAGCTGAAATTAGCAATGTTAGAGTAAATACAAATATCAAAGCGGTTTAGTTTTTCCAATGAATATTATATACAAGTAATTATATAATGGATTAGTTACTCGTATCGGCCTTGCGCGAGAATTTTCACGTTTCAATATTTGAAAACGGATGAGAATAATTTTGCATATTTGGAAAAACTCGTCATATTTTTTTATTATATTTGCTAAAAAAATAGGATGCTCACGTAAAGAAAAGTCTGTTGAATATTTTTATTAACGCCGCATATATATAGTATTTATATATTTTTGCTACTAAATGTTCATTTGGTTGTGTTGAAGAAATTGAAATAAGAACGTCGTAAGTGTTGATCATTTAAGTTAAAATATTATTCAATCGCTATATATTTTGCTATTAGTGTATCCTTGATTTGACTCAATCAAGTCAGTCAAATCAACTTCTACTATCTACTTTCGTATGCTTTTTGGTAATGCATTATATATGTGGTTAGAAAATATTGTTACTTCAGTGTCTATTATCTATACACTAAACATTCTTGACTTTTTGTAGCCTTATTTTCTAATTTAGTAACAATACTTTTGTAACGTATGTGTGAAATTTGTTACGAATTTTATACCTGCCTTTAAATGGACTAGATAGATAGAATTAACAAAGTTATCCGGTCGAGAGTTGATACTGATATAATATAAAGAAACGAGTGCTGACCGTTCACGAATATCAAAAATTATTTCAGATTTTGTCACCCTATAGCGATGACGGGACAATTACTGTGTGAATAATAATTTAAGTATAAAATATTTTATGTAAGTTAAAGATTATGATGGCAACGAAGATTTTAATAACATATTCTTAAAACTTAATGAAAATAGGGGTTCTGTGAAAACTTGGCCTGCACGCTGTGATAAGCTTGGATCTTAACTCAAAATAAGCGCGTATTAATGTATACATAAAGTTCCGTTGTTGCCTGTATTTTTTGTATGCAAGTCAACTGAACAAATATATTTCAAAGTTGCAATAAAATAATATAATTTGTTCAGAATTTCGAAGCCCGGTGCTTCAACGTGTGCAACCTGTAAGGCTGCTAGTGTGGATATTGTGCCTTCTGTGTAGGACTAAAATTTTAGTACGCCTGAATCTCCCACCCTATCGGTACCAATATAATAACGACTTAAATTTTTTAAACGAAGACACATTTTTTGAAGGATATTAGTTCGCAGTTTTTCAGTAATAAACTATCAAAAAGACTAACTGTTTACATACAGTACCACAACAGAAACGCCAATAACATGGCAGATATTTTTTCCTTCCTTAATCATACTAATTTTGTAAAAAAAAGTTTATTGATTTCCTAATACTTGGTCTAAAAGCCGATTATCAAACTACTTTTTTAATATGAAATGAAAAAAATATTTTGATTAGATTTCCAAATTGGGTCAATGGATAGTATGGGATTTTTACTCATTAAAAACACCACCTTATCCCGGCCAGCCTGAAGGAGACCAACTTGAGACTATTATTAAATTTTTGTCATTATCGCATGAGTGGAGCGCTTGCCATAGGCTCCTGTTGTGTTTACGAGATCTAGTTTATTTAAAACGATGTAGCATATTTACGAACGTTTATTATGAATTTTGTGTAATTTACGCTCATGTGCTGTCGCAGACTTTATTATAGAACTTCTTGAGAAAGATTATTTTGCCGTAAATTATTTCCCTGTGTCTTTAATGACTTGAACAATCCATGCAAAATATCTCTCCGAAGATTGTTTTTCTTGCCATAGGATCCTGTCGGGTTTACGAGGTCTAGTTTATTTGAAACGATGTAGCATATTTACGAACGTTTATTATGAATTTTGTGTAATTTACATTCATGTGCTGTCGCAGACTTTATTATAGAACTTCTTGAGAAAGATTATTTTGCCGTAAATTATTTCCCTGTGTCTTTAATGACTTAAACAATCCATGCAAAATATCTCTCCGAAGATTGTTTTTCTTGCCATAGGATCCTGTCGGGTTTACGAGGTCTAGTTTATTTAAAACGACGTAGAATATTTACGAACGTTTATTATGGATTTTATGCAATTTACACTCATGTGCTGTCGCAGACTTTATTATAGAACTTCTTGAGAAAGATTATTTTGCCGTAAATTATTTCCATTGTCTTTAATGACTTAAACAATCCAGGCAAAATACCTTCTATATTTTTCTTTGAGCTCAACGACATTCAAGTGGATAGTTTTTAAAAATTATTGACAAATTTATTACCATAAGATTTTTTCCTACGCTAGTTCATCTCTTGATGAATGAAAACCAGAACAAAATTCGTTTAGAAGTTACTGAGAAAATTGCGAACATTCAGATAGACAGACGTTGTGGGGTATTTTGTTTTATATGCAATAATATTAAGTTATATTTTTTTAGTAAAAAAAATGGTAAAAAGAAATGCACCCCATTGAATTAGGGGCATGTATTTTATTCTAAAATAAAATTTATTGGAATTACTTTTAAAATTTCTATATATGCTATAATAGAATTACCAAAAACATAGATAAATGGTATAAAAAATAAAGGAATATACTACTGAAATATCGACATTAAATGCCACCATTTCACTGTTCAAAATTGTTTATCGTCATGTTTCAAATTGCACTCCAAATTTCTGATCACAATATTACTTCTGGAAAAAGTTTTTTCATAATTTTCATATTTAAATCTCTTTGTTTTGAAGAAACCTTAGAATCCGTATAAAGTACGAGAGAATTTCAGAGAATTATTTTCTATTCCCAATGCGCAACGTGTAAATTTAAAGATTTTGTTTTATTACTTGAAAGGGTAATAAAAACCCATGTCCTTGTTTATTGGAAAACGAAATGCCCATAAAATAAAAACATTTATTGTACTCCTCATCGACTAGATCAAGCAATAACACGTTAAATTTTTACAGTAAATAAGAAACGAATACAATTATTTATTTGAATACATGCTAAATACGTGATCTATTTATTTGGATTGTGATGTTAGATTCTTCCATTAACTTTCATGTCACATATAAAATGTGCTTGATGGTTCACAAACTTGTAAATTTTTAATTTAACACAACACTGAACTGTTGTGCAGGTGAAAACATAAAGATTGACTTAGCGTCTAATAAACTAACAAAACTTAATATATTTCATTCTTAGTTTATCAAAACTACTGATGGAACATTTTATTACCCAATAGATTATTATTAATTACCAATTGAAAGTTATTAAACTATTACACAGTAAATGGTTGTTAAAACTGTTAGGTAATCACAATTAAATGAAACTAAGTGATGTCGTCTTATTTCTACTTTCTTTACCACGACCTAGGTTTCGTTGTATTACAACATCTTAAGGTAGGATATTAGCAAAGATCTCGAGACGAATCAATCAAGAGAAGAATCTTTGCTAATATCCCACCTGAAGATGTTGTAATACAACGAAACCTAGGTCGTGGTAAAGAAATTAAAGAAAGTAGATATAAGGCTACATCCCGTAGTTTCATTTAATTGTGTATAATGAATCTCTACAAAATTAACGCCAAATGTATTCAATACTGTTAAGTAATATAAAAAATTTGAAAATGCAATATCATTTGTAAAAGTACTCACAATTTCTTAAATTTTTCTTTCAAATATGTTTCAATATTTTTTACATAAATAGTTAGGAAGACATAAAATGCACAGTTATGGCATAAAACCAATTAAATATTACATCTACTTAACGTAGATTAAATTAGTGAAGAGAAACTTCTTCTCCTTGGAAGTGTCCTCGCTTAGATTGTCATATTTCTATTTTATTTATACATAACCGGCATACTTATTAAAGGTCGAATGATTTATTATCGTAGCGTATAGAAATTAAAAAATTTGCAATAGACTAAATATCAAAAGACAATAAGTTTTTTTTTCAGATCAAAATTCTAAATATTTGCGGCAGCAAATGAGTAGAATTCGAACAATTTAATACAAAAGATTTTTTAGTAAGTAATGTAAATCCACAAAAAAATGATTTTCCTCAAAGCAAGATTAAATAATTTGGTTTAAGATATATTTCACTCAAGTAATCATTTATTATACTGAAGGAAATAGTTATTTTGAAAGTCACTTTGAATATGTATTATATACGAAGTGACGGAATATATATTATTAAAGGTTTGTGCAAAATTAGTTAATCAGATATTTATCGAATCAAAACTTCGAAAAAATATATCTTTGAATTCAGAAAAAAGTTGGGACTTTTTAATTTTTACGTAAATACGTAACAAATAGTTAATAATTATTTTTTTTTTAATATGAGTAGAACTCTCACTGAGAGGATTTCGTGTACACTTAGGTACATTCAAACGTTTAAAATTACAAAAATATCTATTAAACTATTTTTAAATATCAACATTACATTTAACTATGTAAATATATCACTTGAGTATATTTTTATTAGGAGTATATTTGTAATAGTATAATAATATCATGAAGTTCTCTAAAACTATGATATATAAAGTCATATTTTAGATAAACTTCTAGTAAAACCGTTCTAATTTCATAATTTTTATTAAATTTACTTAACACATATTTTGTATGCACCATAAATTTTTTATAAAAAACTTACTACAAAAAGTGCGCCTTTTCTACAGCTAGTACTAGCCTTTTGTGCGGGTGTTCTGTCGTGGAAAATGTATAAAATTTGTGCGGCTGTAAATTTACTTGAAAAATGTCTCGACATTCCGCATTCGAGGGTTATACTGCAGAAGTTTTTCGCCACTAAACACACTCCTATTTTCGAAGAACAATAATTTTATCCAGACTTCACCTAATCACCGTTAGTAAATGTTTAAGTGTTTTTTTTAAAAAGTTTTACCTGTTATGTTTTCTCAATTTTTCAAGTTTCAGTGTGTTTTGACATAAAACAAATAAATTTCACGAAATTTTGTCTTGTTCATTAAATATTTTTTATTACTTTCACTCTACATCTATTATCATGTTTATAAATTTAGAAAAAAATTAAACATATCTTACACTACTTTTACCACTTTTCAAAATGAAAATTTACGTTAAACAGGTGTTAGGAGTGAAACGGAACAAGCATTTGGAGATGGAAAGAATCAATATTATAACATTGTTTCTTGTTCTGCTCAGATGGGAAACGGCTCGAATATAAACTCTTGTTGTTTATTTACATAATCGTTTATTTACGTTATTGAATAAAAATGGTCTTGTCTTTATTTTAAACCCCAAAAATTTACCAATGAATATTTGTGCGTTTTAGTTTGAGATGTTTAGGAATTAATATGCTCTGTAACTACACTAAATTCCATGTTTCTACGTCAAGTGGTTTTAGAAAAAAAGATATGGAAAAGGAGATGGAAAATTTTACTCACTGTCACTGAAATTAAAATAACCGTGTTTACTGATTAAGTTTTCATAAAAATATATTAGGTTAAAATCTTGGTTCATTAATAAATGGACAAAATTGACTATTTAAAATTTTTCGAAAGGTAATTTTTCAAGAAACGATAAATTAAATCGCTTTAAAAAACTTACGAAATTCTATAACTTTCTTTTTTTTCTATAATTTCAAAAAATATTCAAACATCTATTCTCTATTATATTTACTGTAAAAATATATTATATTTCTATACATTTACTATAATAAATCTAGCTGATTCATATTAATTTTTATTTTATTTTTTTGCCGATTCCGATTCCTTTGATTTTTGGAATTATTATGTATTTTAAATTTATTATTCAAAGAATTAAGTTTAGGCAATATTTCAGCAGCTCTTTGGTCCTCCTAACGACTTACACAGAGCCTCATTGTAAACAAATTGTAGCATAGTGAATATTAATTATAACCAACTGATCGAGTATATTTTGGCTAGGACACTGTGTGCCAGCTCATCAATCATGGAGACGCGGTCGCATCAATCATCGCTATCGGCCGATAACCGACAACGTAACAACGGACATTAAATATTCCTAAGCCGATATTAATATACGTTGTTATCGCTGAAGTAAAAGGGACTACTACCAGTTTTGTGGTCGCAGTACAGTTTGCATGAGTTTTTGATTAACCCTTAACCACCTACCATACGTTTCACAGATCCCGTCGTGTTAATAATCGTGAATATTTTTACGTCCGAGTTTCGTATCAACTCATTCGTTCCTGTACCTTTCTCCCACAGCCCTTAGTAATAGAGCAGTGGTTGGAACAAGATCTGTTAAACGACTAAAATATACCAAATGATGAGTGCAGTGATGTGGAGTCTGATGTTGGGATAGATCATGTATAGGAAGAAATTTGTAGCTTCTGATTCCGAATATGAATAGCCAACTGCAGTAGGTAATGAACAAATTTCTCTATTCGATAATAATTTCCTTTCCTTTCCTTCTATTGTGAGTGGAGACCAAGAATATTCATCTGAAGATCATGCGCCTTTGTCTGAAATTAGATCGATAACCAGCAATAATAATTATTTTGGAAAGAATTGCTTTCATTGCCCTACTGTCTTTACGAACAAAAACTTGGGACCATATTATAATGCAAGAAAGAGAAGGTATAAAACCAGCATGTTGGTGTGAGCTAAAACTTTCGTCTTCTCCATTAGATAATTAGCAGTATTTTTTCACAAACAAAATACCTGAAAAAATTGTTTTTTCATAAGAATGTAAAAATAAGAAAAATAAGACCGAATTATCAAAATAGTATCTAGGTTCAATACTTAGATCTCATTGAATTGAAGGCATTTATGGGTTTTCTGTTTTATACCGCGATCTTCGAGGAAAATCATAAAAATTATACTATGGTATAATACTGAGGGTACTGCAAAAATAGACTCGAAGTGTTGCTGAAAGTTATTCGTTTTGGTGATGCAGAGACCCGAGCAGCGCGTTGAGAATCGATGCCTTTTCGCCTATAACTGATCTCTTTACTATTTTGTTGACCGCTGTCAAGCCATTAATGCAATAGGCAGCTGTTCTTGTATTAATGCGACGAATGGTTCTTAATATATATGACAAAGAAAAAGTCCAAATATGTTGTAAAAATTCAATGTCATACAGATGCAAGGACGGGTATCTACTCAATGCCTATATATACCTACGTAAACATTCAGAGGGGCGGTAATTTATTAGCTAAATATCAGCGATTGAAGAAACCCACTCAAGCTGTAATGCGCCTCATTCCTTCACTCGATGAATTTTACGAAAACGTAACAACTGACAACTTCAGTTAAAAGAGCTATTAAAAAGAAACTGCTTATGGGTGTGGGAACCTTGAGGAAAAATCAAAATAAATTCCTCAAGAATTTATGTCCGCTAGTCATCGAAAGATTGATTCCACGATTTTTGGGTTTACTAAAGATTTCACTATAAAATCATATGTGCCAAAACAAAATAAAGCAGTCATCACAGTTGAACCATTTTCAAATATCGATTAAACTATTAAGTACCAGAAGATAATATAAGTAACAGAAGATAATATAATTTCATAATAAAACCTAAATTGGAGTTGATCTATTCGACTAAGGATGCTAAATTACTCCACAGGTCGTCGTACTGGTAAATGACCTTCGGCAGTATTCTACCGAATACTTGACATTTCTGTGAGCATCCAGTCCCAAGGATAAGAGATTGAAAGCAGGTTCTAGTTTATGTAGAAACTAGACGAACAGCTGACGAGACCGGACGTGGAACATTGTGAAACAAATTGTATTATATTCGAATCGGTATTCAACGCATCCTTCATAGACACAAGACCATACGAACAGCAGTTTCATGGAGCACTAGTGCTGAAGGAAGGTTGGCGGTTCGTGAAAATTGTTCAACTTACACGTACACAAAGAAAGGCAAAACACAATAGCTGTGTTTCATATGTAAAACCCCAATTTGCCTTGAATGCTCAAACAAGCTATGTTTTTGCTGTCGTGAAAAGTTATAAATTTGGAGCCTGCCATTTCCTTTTGAATTTAATAAGAATATAATTTTTTCCATTTGATTGATATTTACAGAAATTTTTAAAAATATGTAAGAAAGTTTATATTCAATATGATATTCTGTATGGATCTCATTTTTTCAATATTTTAGTTCGTAAGCCTACTGTAAGAGTTATAGAAAATTATTAGCAACTAAACAAAAAAGAATGAAAAAAGATTTTCATGTGCCTTTTTTTCTAAATAAAGAATTTAATATGTTCCGAAACAAACTTTTAATTAGTAACGAAAGCTTTTCTTACTAGCTTTTACAGTCGAATTATTTTACTCTGGAATCTTACAGACATATGACAGTTGGTTATGAGACAAGAATATGTGGTAGATAGTTAAGGGTTAAGACGATTGGTTTCGTCTTTAACGTAATGACAAAATAACTACATATCTCTTTTAAGGATGCTAAATCCTTATGATTCTTATATAATTATATATATATATATATATATATACATATATATATATATATATATATATATATATATATATATATACATATATATATATATATATATACATATATATATATATATATATATATATATATATATATATATATATATGAGGATATGATATTGTTTTATGCTTTATAATTGCATCACATTTCAGTTGTTTAACACGTCAAGCTGTTTCATTTCCTTCTCATAAAAATAATCGACCCTATTGAGACGCTTATTATATTTAATCTAAAACTATATTAGAAAATATTGAATTATGACCGGAAACATTTCGAAGCTCTAGCTTAATTAGAACCAGCCGAAACTATATGGACAAGATTTGTGGTGACAGAAAGTTATGAAAACTGTAATTGCCTACTTAACGGTGTTTCTTCATACGTGGCTTCTATACAGTCCCTCGTACTAATTTTTTTAAAAATGTCTCTATCGTACGGATTTTGTGTAGCATTTACTATTACATAAAATATGTGGACACCAATTAAACTAAAGATATATAACAACTCACTGTGAATACATCAGTATACAACAATATTCGTGATGAAGATTTATTGATGAAAATGCTGAATTTATCGGAATAACACTATCCAATTTCATTTCCGTTTTTTTCACGTTTATCCATTCGACATTATTTAATTGTTTAATATTAATATTAAACACAATACAACTATTCAACGATATTAATTCTTATGTTTATTCCGGTTCTCTTTCAGAAATATTTAATTGGATTTATCAGTATCTCTTTTGAGTATGGTTTTATTCAATTGCCCGGCAAACAATTAATTTTCTTTCTCACATGAGTATTACGCCAATGATGTTGATTCATAATTAAATACATCTAATAAATACGCAGGTGCTGGTTAGGTGATATAGAATTTTTTTTTGTATTGCTTTATGAAATGTAAAAGAAAATAAGATGTTATTAAATAATAACATATTTTTTAATTTCAAAACTTTCCAAATCGTAATTAAATATAAGCATTCCATAACCATATAAAAAACCTTCGACAAAGAAACCAAACCTTCTTCAAAGAAACTAAGCTAAGCTTTAACTATGTTAACCATGAAATTCGACCTTAATAAAAAATTTAATAATACCTTTTTGTGAAAATTAAAACATAGGGTAATTACTTCACAAATTATCACCATTGATTGATCAATATATATATTATATCTTAGTTCTTAGAAATACTATATTTCAGCCAAACTTTCAAATTTGAGGGACGAAAATTACAATATCCGAAAAAATGTCTCTTGAACAGATTTGAGAGAACCCTGTTAGTTGTCGAAAATATTTTAAATAATTTTAAGGGCTTATTTTTTAATTATACATAATTACAAAAAAAATAACAATGAGACTCAATCTTTATATCGTAGTACCTAATAGATCGACCGAAAGTAGCGATATTCCAAAATTTGAAAATAGTGGCTATATCTCGAAAAGCAAGAGATTTTTATGAAGGTCAAATTTAGTCAATAACCCAGTCATAGCTAGACCTATCGCCCTTTTTCGGTTTGTCCATGATTTACAGGCCATCTGTGTAAACAATTAAAGAAAAACTGTATCGGAAACGTTGGTATAAATTTGAACCCGTTTTTTTATCGGATTTAAGTTCATAGTTTTAATATTATGAATTTAGCGCAATAAATTAATCGTCGACATAACACCAGCGTGATATTGAAAGACCAGGCCGAGTTAAAATAGTAATTAGAATCAGAGCCTCTCTCGAATATGATCCCAAATTAATGAGTATTATTTAAGTTTTGCAGTGATAAATATAACTAAGGATCTCAATGAGTGAGGTACATCATTTATAACCTTCATAGAGTCTAGCAAAAGTAAATTGTTCACTGCCTTTCTTTTTTAGGGTTCCATGCCTTGAAAGGAAAAGGTACAAAAAATTTTCAAGTTTCTATTAGTGAAAAATTTATTCAAAAGAGCCAATGTAAAAATGGGCAAATGCACAAATTTTAAATGTTTTTTCGCACAATTTAATTCAATTACTTCACTTTTAGATGTTTTATTTTTTTTTCATTGGCAATTTTGATATGTGACAATTTATATTTTTAATTATATATCGTTAAATAAAAAAGGTTGAGAATTTAGTAGGAAAAACGTAATGTTGGACGTCAGTCTAAAGGATGAAATTCGTAGTTTAGTCGGTAAGCTATACTTCTTGTACTTATCCTTGTATCGTGTTCCTCGTTACTCCGAGCAGTGACTCTTCCTTAAAATTATCTTCTATCTAATGATTCTCTACCATTTTTATCTCTACCGATTCTTTATCATCTTTGGCTTCATGTAGTGCATTGTGAAGTTGAGAGTTCAGAAAGATGATTTTAAGGGGGCGAATCTTAGTAAAGTAAATAGTAATGTGACTTTCACATAATTTGGCGTAAAGTTTAAGTTAAAAATATGTACTTGCATTAAAGTGCACTTTTTTCAAAGTGGTTTTATGTCCACATTATGAGTAATAGTTATAAGTAACCACATTGTCCCACACCCGATTCCACGATGGAAATTCCACCAAGATGTTTGGCACATTATTCCCATTTTAATGTGGTGTTTTGTCGATCACTTAAAATAGGACAAATATTGTAAATTTATAACAAGTACATAAAGCGTATTTACATCGTAAAGAATCTTACCGTGTCATTTACAGCATCTACCTCACACAATATGATTACAGTATCATTTATAATATATGGTGTGATCGAAAAGTTCACCAATCTTACACATGCATATTGATAAAAAGCTTGTTGGCAACGGTCATGACCGCTATATAATTATTACCAACACGTTAATAAAAATAAGACATAAAATAGTACTTATATAATTACTGAAAGGTTAGTTATGATTTGAGCTTATTAATTAAATTATTCATAAAAAACTGCTAAAATTTAAAGTAAATACAATATTATTAATTTTTAAATCAAGCGTATTTTTTTGCAGGATATGCTAGAGTTTTAAAATAAAGGCTTAATTAGACCCATTCTTACATATTCTACTGAGACATTGACAAAGTCAGAGAAAGTTAAACATGCCATTTCTGTTTTTGAAAGAAAGATTTTAAGAAGTGTTTTGGTTATCTAAAATGTAACAACTGAAGAAGAAGAACTAACTCCAAAATTTGCAAATTATTTAAAGAACCAGATGTGGTCCAATACATCACCATTCAGAGAATAAAATGGGTGGAGCACTTGAGCAGAACTGACGATAATTGGGCAACATAAGAGATGTTCTCAGTCAGACCATTGTGCTCTCGAAAAAGAGGAAGACTTAAATTTAGGTGGCTTGACTGCCTGGAAAGGAACTTAAAAATCCTAATTGGAACAAACTGATTGTCTCTGGCCAAGAAAAAGAAAGCTAGGGAGTTGATTCTACGGAAGACAGGGCCGTCCTTAGCTATCAAGCCATTGAAGAAAGAGAAGATACTAGAGTTTTACTTGCATAGTCATTACTTACGTTACGATTAAAACTTAATATATCTAATTTATATATAATATAACGGACACTACTGGCTTTTGGATAATATTTCAAAGGACGGGATAACAAAAAAATGTTTTTTTTATTCGATGCCACGATTAATACCTTAAAACATACTTTAAAATTATGTTTACTTTTAATTCCAAACATAATTTAATTCTAATACATGCTAAAATCAAGCCAATTTTTAAATGTCTGGAGTCTATGGTTTAGATTCCAGAAAGTTGTTGCACAAAATTGAATGGATATGTGAACAGCTGGATCAGTCCAATTACATATGTCTTTAGTTTTTATCAAAATCGTTTCGAAACAATGGAAGTTACAAGAACAAATGTTTATCAAACCTCGGCCTACAATTAGTTTATTTTGACTAGTTTATTCCTAACATATCTGTTAATGGAATGTAGATGACATATATTTTAGATTCAAACTTGTCACATATACAAATTTTTGGAATGATACCTAAAAATTCCTTTTCTATTTCTGTGTCATTATGTTCATAATTTTGATTTAAACAATTAATAGTTAAGAATATAGTTTAACGATAATGGAAAGTTCATCCAAATTTGTAATTACGAAAAATTTCAGCAATCAAAATAATTTTTTTACTGAAGAAAATCATCGCGAATTACGCATTATCGTTAATCATAACTATTACTACTTTTGTCATACTTTTGCTAAAACACATAATTTTAAATAAATGTTTTAAAATTAATTTACCTAAAACTATACTAATTGAACTTACTAATTACACATGTAATATAGGAATATTTAACAACTTAAAAAAATACCCGTTTTAAAACAATTGTAAAGTTTAAAACATTATTTTGCATATTATTTTATTTTAACACTTGCATAAAATGTAGCCTAGGCGTGAAATACACGTTTTGTCACAATACCCTATAGTGGTATTCGTGGCACATCACAGACTTAACATCAAACATATCCACACCTGCAGTTCTTGGGAAACAAGTTAGTCGAAAAATCTATGTATTTCGAAACATAAAGCAGCTAGTAATGCAATGATTAAAATTTGTCTTTAAAAAATGTTAAGGGACTAACCAAAACTACTTTTAAGAAAAAGTTTCTCGCAAAGGGTTTTTTCTTGTATAAAAGATATTCTTTTGCATAAAATACTTATAAATTATTTGTTTCTAGACCAAATGCTGACGCTTCATTTTCTCCACCAACAACATAGTAAACCTCCTTAGAGAATTTTGTAAATTATTCTCTGTTAAAAATTACTATTCGCAATTATCAATACATGTTGTAAAATTAATTTTCTTTGTGATAAATTACCACTGTGAGCTAAAATTGGCAACCGTGATATTTCATCAAAGGCTATAAAAATCAGATTCTATTGAATAGCGAAATTAAATTAATAGCTTCATGGCGTTGATATCTGTCGTTTTCTCGTTTGCTTTTCCGCGATAACAAAATCGAAACTATTTTACACGAAATTCTTAAAGTTTTTTAAAGAGGTACCTACGTTGAAAGCAAATTAAGAAAAATAAAGTGCAAACACTAGTGTCCTTCACAAGTATTTAGGCTCAGCTATTGAATTTTCTGATAAATTATCGACATGGCTAATTTCCGGCTAATATCTAAAGCTCGTTTATCAAAATCTAATAAAAAAGCGTCCCATTCATTTTCTAATTAAAATTTTCTTCTTCTATAAAAAAACGTAACAACTTTTTCAAAAAGTAGACAACAGCATGACTTGAAAACCTTTTATTTACTTGATGTTTTAATTTTAGACGAACTAAACAGCCTTCATTTAATAAAATTTTAAGATACAATTTATTACACAGCACTCCGCTGTTCTACTATGAATAAATAAAAAATTACACAACACTCCGCTGTTCCAGTATGAATAACATTTAACACCAAAGTTTAATCATAAAAATAGAGTATAGTTCAATAATTCGAATAGTTCACTATTTCAAAAAGTATCTTTGATCACTATTTTAACAGTATCATTGCAAAAAATAGTTTTGTTACATTATTTCAAAAATTAAACAACATTAATTTCTTAATGGCATTACAGAAACTAGTTCTACGGTCTTCGGGTAGTAGAACGGTTCGAACGGTAGAATGGTAGGATCGAGTTGGTTCATATGCTTAATGTAAATTAGATGAAAGCAGGGTTTTAGTTTTTTGAGTCTTGCGTTAGTACTCAAAGAAACTATTGATCAAAATATGCGAATTTTAATACAATCAGTCAAATAACATTTGCAGTCCCTTTGATTACTATTAAACATTGATAATAAGAGCCGGATAACTTTAATTTTATTACGGAAAAGTACAGGGACTTATAGTGTGTCAATGAGGAAAACTTAAGTTCAACTTTTTTTAATGGAACTTTCATTCAGTTAGGAATCAATTTATTTCCACGACCAAGTTATCTATCATTGTGGGTATTAATCAGGGATGGGATAATGTGTATCTGTGATTATTAGAAATGCTGATCTCAGGAATCCGCAATTATTATTTTTTTTCATCTCTGAGGGCTTATAATATACATGAATGTTTATATATGTAACACGATTCAGCCGGGACAATTGTAATATGTTATACTATACTTTTATGATTTATTTGTAGTTACAATTACGTGATATTAGAGAAGTCAGCTACATAGATTACGTTAAATGTAAATTAAGCATAAGATAAACAAAAGTATATTAAAAAGATATTTGAAAACATTATTTTGTTTACTTAATTGTTATACATAAAATTGTCAATTTCTCACAGGGTCTATATTTCTAAAGTATATATTTCTGTATTTGTGTGTATTACACGTAAAAATATTAATAAAATGTTAAAAAAAACATTAATAAAAATTCGAAAATACGAAAAGAAATTTTTATTATTACATTTAATTTTTTAACTAAAATGAATTGGAACCCAGTGCGATATAAAATAAATTATGTATGTAATGCACAGAAGCAGAATTAAAATTAAAATTTTAATAGAACTTGAAAATTATTTTAATATAAACTTTTTCATCAACGCAATAAATTAATATGACGTGGAACTTATCTTCTTTTTTCGTCATTAATTTTTTATTACTATCCGTACTATTTTTTTATAAATGTGAGTACTATCACAGTATTATAACTTGTATTTTGCCAATGGTGATGGGCTATATAATATTTATGCATGTCTTATAATTATTGAGATGATTTGAAAAGTTATTGGTTTGGGCGCTATCGTGACGAAAACTGGCATAACTCTTAGATATGCACTAATATAACTTTTGAAAAAAAGTGTTTTTTTTTAAAGAAATACCTGCAGGAATGTCCGAAAATGTGCATACCTATTTTTATGGATAAGTCACAAAAAATATTTTTAATTTAATATAAATTTTTCCCCTCTTTTAATTGGAAATTAATTTTTGGTTTTCTGTGTCAAAATTACAAAAAAAGAAATAATTATTCATTAGAAGTACACACGAATCTATCCGTCTGCTATAAACATTTTCTTTGGACACTATATGATAAAAGCGGAAAACAACACGCCAATTATAATCCACACGTTTTATAAGTTTTAAAATTCAATCCAAAGGAAAAGTTTTGAGTTGAATCTTTGTATACATCTTTATTACGATTGTTTAATGAATACATGAAATATCTACTTTGATTCCGCGTCAGTCGCAGGAATCTAATTTTAAAAATATCTAGTGTTCTATTTTTCGGCTGTCGACTATAAAATTTTTTCTTTCTTTTGTCGATTGCTGCATAACTTTTTTTATAATTTTTTTTTATCATAGGAAGTAGTGAAAATGAATATTAAATGACTATCGATTCATCTCTGCGCCACTTTGGAAGTACAATGCACACCGAATTTTTTTACATAATTTCCCAATAAAAATAAACCATTTTACAAAAAAAAATTTCTATAGCAAGAAGAATGTGTTTGTTTAATAAAACCATTAACTTCATATAAATTTGTTCTGTTCTTCGTAAGAAAATAATCCAGATTAATTACCATGTTTTTTCCATGTCGAGCTATCAGTTATTATTGCTTTATAATCTGGAGAATAAATCTTATGACATATTTGAAGTCTAGTTCAAGGGGATATAATTTGGAGCAACTAACTATAACTAGATTTGGGAATCGCTATTATTTCCTAAGTAATAAAAATTATATCAATCGTAACTGCAACATATCCATCGCAACTTAACATTTCTTTCAATTCACGACTCTTATCACCGTTTCCGCTGACTGACAAAGACTAGAAAAAAATGTCTTGTGACATCTACTTTTAACAGGTACTAAGTCATATTCAAACTTCACCACTTTCTAATAAGTTTTCCGCATTTATTACCGCACGCCCCTTTAGCTATTAAAAACGTAGCTTCGAATATAAGGGTACTTACTTCTCTAATTAAGCGTTCATATTGTTTTTCTTTTTAATACCAGCTTCCTAACTGGTTTTCTCTCTAAAAAAACAAATATCATTTTTTGAATTTAAAAGATCCACATATTTTCTCAGGAGCTTATTTTGATATATAAAGTTCCTACTGACCCCATATAAATACTTTCATACTCAAACGATTCTTACATGATTTACGAAAAATACATGTTATTTTAATGCTTAATACGATAGTAGCATCGATCAATACAAATAGCATTTGTAAAATTTTGTAAGCCACATTTAATATCTCTGCCCAAAAAAATTTTTTTGTAAATAAAAGGCTTATTGCCCTTGATGAATATTACTAAAAATGTTAAACTGAAATCTCTTACACTGTAAAGAAATATTATTGAACATAGATTTGAAACGGTGACTATGCAAAGTACAAAAACCTTTGGGTAATTCAAATATACAACGTTGTATATATTAAATATGGAAATGCATATAAAAATATAATATTTATAATTGAATACAAATATAGAGATGTATTAGAATAAAGATTATAATAACTTGCTGTACAGCACGCAAAACCGTACATCAATGCAGAACTATGCATTATCTGCTCGTTTTGACAAAAACGGTTAATCTTTCAATAAATATATAAATCCTTTGGTGGACAAAATTAGAAGTTAAACAATTTAAATATTAACTTTATCAACCTCTAAGCATTAGAATACGCAGTATTTAGGAGAAACCAATCTTCATGTCTTTGACCTGTAATAGCTTTTTTGGTTGAAATTATACGGATGTAGTTGTCTAATATATTTATTAGAATGCAATAATGAAAATATAAAAAGTCTCAAGTTAATATACTCCCTACATGAAACCTAAAATTACTGGACTCTTTTAATTGCTAGGAGTAAAAATTTGACTAATCATTTTGGGCCCAAGTTTTGAGGAGGACAAGCAAAATTCTCAAACGTCCTAAAAATTCGTCCTCCACGTATCAAAAGACTCTCCTATAAGTTTAAAAAAACTATTAGCCAAAAGAATATAAAAGAAATTAGGAATATTAGTGGTGAGGTCCAACAATTTTATTAACCAATAATTTTTATTGCTGTTTGACTTGATATAATTTTGGGTTTAAAGTAATCTGCATAATTGTTTATAAACAAAAAAAAATTTATTAAATCTTCTCATGAAATAATCGTAGGTAGATTTTCTTAATTTCTAAACCTGTATTTAAAATAATAAAGGAGGCTGTGGGCATATTGCACATAAATTTTATATTTGAAAAGTGTACAAATGTTGCTGGAAAACGAAAATATATATGTAAAATTCCAAATTCATTGCACATTTTTATGTAATATTCCGCTTTCACTTCAATGATATACATAACATTTTCAGAAAAGTTATGTTATTTTATTTTGAAGTATAGCATTGTATATTTAAATCCGTTTTGAGTCTCTTAACTTAGTTATTGAAATGCACTCCTTTGCAAAAGAAAAATGGATACCATGGACATTTTTTCATAGCTATGTAAATCTTAAAAAAGAGGTTTTATATTCATTAGATTTGTCTGTGTATATCCTATCTGTGTAAGAGTACTGGCAAGTAAGATAAAACGTTCTAAATTTGAAAATTTTAAATTAATTTTAAAAATATTTCATTGGAAATAACATTTTTATTAATATTAGATATTGTGCTGTTTATTTGGAAATAATGGTTTAAAGAAATTTAATTATTATATTGCTGTTGAATATTTGAAGTCTTTTTCGTAACAAATTTTATAACGTATTGTGGCAAATTTTGAAGAAGGCTGTACTCCATATTATGTTTCGCAACGGTATGGTATAAGTAATTTTGTAGCTCGGAGGACCTGAAATAGATATAAAGAGTGCAATTGTAGAGCACTACGAACGATGGATATATTGTCAGCCAAGTTTTACAAAATCGTAAGTATATCTAAAAAAAACATCTAAAATAATCTCGAAGAAGAGAGAGATGTAAGTCTTAGTCTATGGACTACCAGAATGAGATACCTTGAAGTTGATATCTACAGCCGAAGACAGGCTGGACTTTCTAAATTACTCCGTGGGTACCATGATATAAAATCGAGATTTTCCCAAAGTTGTACGACATCGACCGATGTGGAAAGGAATGGGGTTTTATTTTCTGATGAAGCAAGAATGACTTTATTTGATGAGGAATAAAGTACTCCAAAGACCTGGATAATCTCACGTCGAAGGCTATTTCATGTTTTAGATAGGCATCAATTCTGAAGACCGTACGAAGTTAGTATTTGTTGAAAATGTCTCTCTAAGTGTACAAAGATAGATTAGGATAATTATAATTTCTCATTCACAACCAGCACTAAACATTACAGCTCGGCACATCGAGTAGGTAAAGCATACGCTTACTTGACTGAAGTAAGGATTTGCCGTTTAGATTGGCCAGCACGAAATTCCGACCTCAATTCTTTTCAACATCTGTGGGACATTCTAACAAGGTATGTTGGAGTTGTACATACAGCCCGCTGAATATCTGAGAGTTGAAAACAGTTATTACGTCCAAATGTGTAAAAATCTCATCCAGGGAATGCCAGGAAGAATTACAGCAGTTGTTTCGGCAAAAAAGCCCACATTCGACAATAATTTTCTTTTTTCTTTTGTAACTTTTGATACTGCCAGTTGAAGGCTATTGCTTTATTTTCTTGAAACAAGTAATTTAAAAACAAAACAAAAATAAATTACAATCTTTTTATTTGCAAGCCAATAGCGAATAATATTTATTTCATTTTGTTGCATAAAATCTAATTTCCTAAGGCTTTTATTTGAACTAACCAAAAAAATCGCAAGTGCTCTTTTTCTAAAAATAAATACTATTAGTCAAATGGACAATATGTGCAAATAAAAAAGATGTTTTTGAAAACATATTTATTTGTAAATAGCAAGAAAATAATCGTTTCATAGCAACTAAAAATATATTTAAATTTGCTGCCATAAAACTTTAGTAGAATAAAATTCCAATAGAAATCAATATTGAAGGAAAAAATATAAAACTATTAAAATTCACCTCACAAAAAAGATTAATCTAACTTACAAGCAGAATACTGGCGATAAGAAAATTATTTTCACTATTATTTAAATCGCATTTGATCGATTTATTTTATTTACTTTTATTTCTACATCTTTATTAATAATGTGCTGTGATCAAATTTTCTTTATTCATCTTATCATATAAACTATCTCCTAAAACGGTACGTACAATTATTTGCATAAGATTTTAGCATACTTTTGTTTATTGGTGTGAGATTTAAAATCTTCTAAACTCATGCCTACGCTAATAAATTGTTTGGTAATCATGTGGTGGACCATATTCTGTTACATTTAAACGATCGCAATTTCACAACCTGGAACATTTTCCACATACAATCACTTTACCTGTAAGTACCTACCTACACACTGAACAAAATTGAATTTCAAATGGAGGGAGCGTAAGTGTGCCCGCAGGGGATTGGTAATATCTGTAAGCGAACTATTTTTGGAACAGCGCGAAACCGCCGAATTGAGACGAATGTATTTTCTCACTATCATTTCCGTATTGTTTTATTTTTGTTTTAAGGATTTTCTACCTACTACTACTTTTTCTACTAATTATCTAAAACGAATATAATCAAAAGTGTAAATGAGTGATTTTATTTTATACATTTAATATTCATTTAGTGATAAATTTACTATATGTATATATTATACTATATGTTATAATTAGAAATTTATTTGAAGACACATTGAAGTGTACATAATATTGCAAAATATTTGTTTATTTATTTAAACCTAAGCTTATGTACATGCTACTGCTGGATAAAGCTCTTTCCTTTCTTTTTACATTCCATCTCACTTTTAAGCCAGTCTTCAATTAGATTGTGAAAATGCAGTGGTTTATACATAACAGAAATAATGGTTTTCATGTGATGAAACCAAAAAATTTAATAGTTCGGAGATGTGTTAAAAGAGTTATAATTACTGCATAAGGCTTGATCTCGTCTCTATATCTGGTCTTCTTTTGATATATCTTCGGTACGCTATCGTTTTTCTGCTCCATTTTTTATTGCTCATCAAAACAATGTGTCCCGCTGAATTCCTTTTCCCGTTTTTTGCTACAAGGTTGTACATCAGAACCTTAAAATAACTTTTGTTGATAATACTTCTTTTATTATTCTAGTTTTAAGTGGGTTTCTCTCCACGTGTCTTTGAGTTATGTTTACATCAATTAATTTCACATTTTTAAAAAGTAAACGAACTGATTTAAATAAAATTAAAAGTTTATATCCATCAAATATAAAACTTCTCTGATTCTCTGCGCATTTAAAGACTGGGATGAGGAAAGTATCAATATCAACTTATTTCTATCGGCATCTGCCTGAACATATGTCCATAGTTTCTCTTTATACTTAAAAAAAAAAGAAATCCCACGGGTAAAAGAAAATAAAGGCAAAGAATGAAAATATGCTTATAACGATCGACAATTGTCTAAATTTGGAAGCATATTTGTTGTAGTTCCAGATATACATATAAGCAGTTATACAGTTTTTATTTTATAAGAGTTTGAAGCGGCGAAGAGTTTTGTAATGATAGTTCTATTGAAATACTGTTTCGTGGCAAAAATAAAATTTCACTTTCATTATATTATCCTATCAAACTGTCACTTAAATAAATAATTTTAACGTTGAAGAATTAACGTGAAATATTGAGCGATAGAAAAGTTGTTGAAAATGCATTAAGGTATTATGTAGAATGCAAAAGAAGAATGGTAATTGAAGTGATATATATATATATATATATATATATATATATATATATATATATATATATATATATATATATATATAAATATATATAAATTATTTTATTACCAGTTCAATTATTTGTTATAATTTTTCTTAGGCATTAGCTATCGAATTATTTTGCATATCGTACTAATATTGATCTGAACATTTTGTTTAACGTACACTACTTAATTTTCGTAAACCGCAAGATTCATAAAAGAACTCAGAAGCTTTAGTACGAACTTTTTAATTCATCGGATATCCGTTTTTGTTAATTTAATTTTCAAAAATCTTTTCAAGAATATCATGGTTTAATTATATTTTTATTTCATTATTGTAAAAATTACCTGTTGGAATCAAAAAGGAAATTTAATTCCTAATTATGGTTAAATATAAATACCATGTATATAATTAAGGGTTACAGAGCAAGTTTGATGAGAAACTTGGCTGTTCACGAAACTAATTTCTTAGTCGAAATATTAAAAAACATATATCAGTAATATCATTTAGATAAAAGATTAATATTTTTTTACGACATAACAAACATTTAAAGTATATTTATTTCATAATACATACCATAAATTGCAGCCAAAAATTTCAATGAAAACTTTTTAAAGTGTATACGTACTTTTTATATAAATTGCACGTAATTGCACAATGAAAAAAAGGCTTAGATTTAAAAAAAAATCAGATTTCATTTCATCATCGTATATAAACATTATTGTGTACTGATTCAACTCTATTGAAAATTAAAGACTAACACGAATTCCGTTTAAATACTTTGCTTCAAATAAGCTTGACGATCATCGAAGGTAATTACAGAGTCATTGTTTTTCGGAATTTAGTTTACATTTTGAAAAGTCCTCATTCAAATCGTATTTAAATAAAAAAAAACTGCTAACTTTCAATTTTCGTGGGATAATCGATATATTTTTCTACTTTTTGGGATTTTCCAAAATGTTGTCAATCGGTAACACTTTTATAGTTTTCACAATCATCATTAAAACACAACAGCCCTTTCCAGGCCAAGGCTGACTCGCTGATCCTCCTCCACTTGACCCTCTTTGACGCGATGGTCCTCCACCGGATGACTCCCATTAGTTGGAGGTCACTTTTTTAGCAGGAAAAATATCGGCATATCATTAAAGATGGCTAAATTACTTAATATGTGATGTTTTTATGGTTCTCACAATATCAGTTCCACCATATTTATTATTTTTTATGTAAACTTCATAGTTGTAAAGAATTCTCCACATGTTCTCTCGAATAGGTCCAAAAATCTTTTAATAAATTTTTATTTCGGAAATGAATAGTTTTTTTTCCTGCTTTATTAAGGGTCCAGTATTCACTCCCATATAAAAGTAGGCCTGATTAAAGTTTTATACATGCCTAACTTAGTCCTACTAGAAACAAACTTGGACTTGAATTGTTTTCTAAGGCCGTCAAAACTTGTGTTAGCCATGAAGATTATGTTGTTTATTTCAAATTTCAGTTCATTGCAACATAAGATCGGAGTTTCCAAATACTTAAATTGCTTAACTGTTTGAAAAGTGTAATTTCTATTTTATGGTTTTACCAATTTTAATTTAATGTTTCAAAAAAAAAACTGCTAAATTGATTGCTTCATTTAAAACTAACGCATTAAGGTATAAGGTTTCCAAAACATTTTTATTAAGTTTTTATTTACACTTCTGTTCTCAGAATCTTTTTTTATATGTAAAATTTCAATGAGGAAGAATATTAACATGAGTATATTTCAGAAATTAAACTATTAAAACAATTTAAACTGTATTTTAAATTAAAAGAAATATCAACATGAAGAAGAGCAAATAAATTAACAAATTTTTTCTTTGTTTTTGTTTAATTAACAGAACGTTCATTTTCAGGCTGTCGATGCTATAAGCTACACTGATAAGTGTAATGAAGAAATATAAATATTAGCTTCAGGCGCATTAGAAAGATCAGCGACATCGCTTCTAAAATTACGACTCAAAAGGTGACAAAAGCAACCCAAAATAGTTCTGAGATAGACATTATGTTGATAACAAATTCATGCCACAGAATCAGTCACGACTTTTTCTTACCCGCGTAAAAAAAGATTACTCCTATTGTTTAAAAGGGTTGGGTTCCTACGTTCCGTATTCTCTCTATAGTTATAATACAATTTATAGCTTGAGAGTAGAAAATGCGTAGAATGTAGATACAACGTATTTATATTAGGTATTTTTTATTTAATGTAACCTAAACAGCTAGACAGTTTTTTATAAAAATGCCTTTGTATTGGAATATAGAATTATCATACCTTATTTTTATTTGGTCGATTGTAATGAAATATAGTTACATATATTTTAATAGAACCTGTTAAATCCAGCAGTAAAAACTACACCGTATACTTTTAAGTATTCTTGCTTACTGCAAAAATAGCTAAAGGGATATCAAAATTAGAAAACTCGCAGATATAAAAACAAACAGAATAAAATGTCAAAACTAAATGTTTGTGTTCTATTTCTTTTGTTGACAGGCTAATGTTACGCTTTTATGATATGTATGAAAATAAACTATGTGAAATTATAATTATAATTAGTTAACATTTCCATAATTTGTTCAAAGGATATTTATTGCCATTACACCATTTAAAAAAAAATTGGGGTATTTATAAATCCCTTTTAAAGAAATTAGCCTAGACTAAGATTGAAATAAGTTTAAACAGAATACACAAAACTAATCTAGCTCTAGTCTTGTCATAAATACTATCATTTTTAAAGAAAATCTATTTATGAACAAAAATATGTATGTAAAACGACTTAAAAGTATTTCGATAACAACTAAGATACGTAAATACTTTCTACAATATCTAAAATAATATTTCGTCTTGTCAGTAATTTGAATTAACCATCAAGAGCGAATTATTTATTTACACCTACTTTATCGTATAAAGTATGATGCTGTAGCAACAATGACGTAATAGCCTTGTATGAAAGTCGATTACAGGAAAACTTCGAGGAAAAGCTTCATCCGCCCAAGGAAGCGCGTAGTAGCAAATTGCAGCAAAATAGAATTTACTCGTAAGATAAAAGTGGATTACTTGCGTTATTTGAAATTTGCTGTATGCATTTTTTGTAGGTTTTCTGGTTTAAATATAGCATTTTAAATTAAAAATATAAAAATTAATCAAGGTAGAAATGTATCTGTGTGATATATATTATAAAAATACCACCGATATTGGTAGTACATGAGGAGTGTAAGACAATTAAAAATACATATACAATATATACAAAAAGGAATTTTCAGAAATTTAAATATTATAAAAAAAATTATGATGACATCCATTTTTCCGGACATCCATAAAACATATTTTACATTTTTACCGAACTATTTTTAACGTTTTTCAGGAAATAGGGGGCCAGATATATTTGCTGAGTAATTAATAAGTCAATGGCTCTAATTCTGCAAGGGGCTAATTTAAATAATAATAAAAAGAAACGATGTCGCGGATTTCTATAATCAACTTTAATTCTGCAAAGTTATAAACATTTCTGAAATAATTTATCAATTTGCTCTACTTAGAACACAATATGTGCTACTATGTAGATTTATGGAAAAATTATGAATTATTAACATCCTTCAAATTGAAATGTATGACCATGTTGTGCATCGAACCATTAAAGGAAACTTTCCGCACGTAACAAGTTAAATAATTTTTTATGCAATTATTCTAAAGCAAAACTCTAAAAATATTTTAAAATTTTTCATAAATGTTATAAATGAACAATTAGTTTTGACCAATTAAAACAATATTAGCGACCGTTTAAACAATATACCCGTTCTGTGCATAGATAATTACCCTAAAATCATATTTCATAAATGATGGAGAAATGCTTGAAAATTATTCATTCAATAGATCAATACATGAGAAAATATTTAATGCAATAATACTATTAAAACTAGTAACTACTATTACACGCTGAATTCGTACACACTCTGAATGGTATCCGAAGTATATTAATACAATTCATACAAAACCAATAAAGTATACAATTGCATACATCCGAAATAATAGATATATATATATATATATATATATATATATATATATTTGTTCCGTTTATATCAAATCTTCCAAAAATCTTCTATATATAAATATGAGATCTTTAATAGAGATTTGATCCCGATAATTTCTGTGCAGGAAATATGTTAATATTCCTGGTAAAGAATTTACTGCTTATTCTACTCCTAGGTGCTGATTTTGAAAACTCCGAAGAATACGTCCCCAAATCCAAACTCGTGGAGGAAAGTTTTGAGGGTCCACTTTGTTCATTAGAATAGAAATGAAAACAGTGAGCAATCCCATCTATATTAAAATGTATTGCCAGGTATTCCAGGACTTGTCGAGCCTCACCTATGTTAACAAAATTACATAGCTTTACCCAATATACAGTAACAAAAGTCCTATTAAAATTCACAGGGCTAATTTAAATACGGTTAGCATACATTCTCTTGATTAAAAATATATCGTCCAAAACGAAATTTATTATTCCTAATTCGATATCTTTTTATTTTGACGTATTACTCCGTTACTTTCTCTCGTTCAATAAAAACTAGTCGTTAATAACAAAAACAAGTTAAAATGAGTTCGTTCTTTAATTTATTCAAAGTCATATCGAATGCAATAATAATCAAGGCGTAAGTGGGAACTCATTGAGGAATTCAACATATCAAGAAAAAAAATACCTGTTAAGCACAAGCGGAACTCGCAATAAGAGAGACTTCCTTACACATTTATTGATTTTTAATGATAAATACTATTCGTAATAAACTACTTACAAAATTTTAATTTTTCAGAATAAAAATATATTGTTTACTAATTCTTTCATGGACACATATTTAAAAATATACTTTTTTATGTGATATAATAACAAATTAATGATTTTCGATTTTTTTTCATTTCTTTTTTTACTGTTAGACATTGCTCCTTATTTTTGTGATTCTAGGTTAACGGGAAGTACCCTATTGTCTCTATTGCACTCGCGGCTCGTCTCGTGTCTCATGAGATGAGTCTCCGATAAGACGAGATGCGAGACGAGCCGCGAGCCCACCGTTTACACACGCGTCTCATGGCTCGCGCATGAATAATTTTTTATTTATGTGCAAGTGTCAAAATATGGGGCATAAATGGCCGTATTTTTAGGGTTTTTCTTCATTTCGTTGACTTAGAAGCGTAGTTAAATGTTTTTACAACTCCAAGGGATCGTGGACGTAAGTATTAGATATTAATTACCACTTAGTACCTCTATGCATACCAGGGATAAAGTGCCTTGATTGACCAATAGACGGACAACGAAGTAGTCTTATAAGGGCTCCTTTTTTATATTAAAGTATGGAACCGTAAAAATTACCAAATTTTGATTAAGGAATATTTTAAAAAGAAAAAATAAGAAAGACAACACATGATTAAATTAAATGACATAAGTTTAATTAATGAACGGTATCTTTTACACCGGAAGAAGTAATATAGTGTCTAATGAACATATAAATTTAATTTAAAATTTGTTAGATTGGAATTTAGTTGAATGTGAAAAAACATATCAATAAATTGATAAGAACCTTTAAATGGGAATCTATTGTGCGATAAGTCTTTGTGTTTGTCAAAAACGTATATATATACATATATATATATATATATATATATATATATATATATATATATATATATACATATATACATATTAATAAACGTGACGTTGCGTTGAATTTCTACCTATAGTTTGTACGTGTTATCCAAAAAATTATTTTCTTTTTATCCGTGTCTAAGACCCCATTCCTCAAAGGAAAACTATTTAGTGGATAGAATCGGAGTATAAGTGATTAATATCGACACAAATTTCTTGATAATAAAAGTAATCAAATACAGTAAGCAGGAAACGAAATCTCTGACCATGTAGATATTTAATCAAAATCCAAAAATTTACGATGATAGTATTTATTGGAATTGCTTAAGATTGATTATCGTAAAAAAGCGCTGTTCTTTTATATATACTCGTACAAAAAACAAATATCTCCTATTCCTCGTAAAAGCTTATTGGAGTAGGTGACAAAACTTAGCCCTTTTGACGACGTCAACAGACTAAGGATATGACGTTTACGTTACGAGCGGAAACACGTAAAACATCTACCTTAAAAGTAACTACATCGCGTACTAACGTAAATACAGTTTTTATGTGTGTCTACTGGCATAACGGATATTATGTTGTTTTTCTCTAAGTCCGTTTTATTACCCAATCTTTATGTTAAACAAATGGGATGGTAAAACGCTGTATAGGCGAATACTTGAATAACGTATTCTTTAAAAAGTTTTACAGTTGAAATGGCTGTATGTTCGTATTGATATATATTTTTTGCACAAGCTAAAAGTTTTATAATGCCAGAACAAAAATGTAACAAATTATAAATTAAAACGGTGACTATTTTCATTTCTTATCATAATCAACACAACTAACATAGTAATTCTAAATATCTTAAATTATGAAAAATCTATGAACTTAGAATAGCAAATATTCCGCAAATCATATTATTTACCGGTACATTTATTACAAATGATTTTCATACATAAATGGTACTTCACAAAGACTTATTACTTGTGCATTTTGACTTGATCTGATACCTTGTATGTTTCTTGTCTTTCTGGTATATTTTCTGGAATTTCTGCGTGCATGGTTGTTTTTCAATTATGCATACACTGTGTTCCCAATTCTTCTCAAGTTGCAATAAAGAGTCCTGGGTTTAATTATGCGTTGTTGAAAATTTTGTACAATGTCCATGCGTTTATAGCCGCCAAATCTAACAGATTATATATAAAATTTATTTTATATATAAAATTTATGAATTGGCCAAGATCTAGAAGGCGCCTTTGTTGTATATTTGCGGCTCATTGTATCTACAACATCTACTCAATATTTCGTGCTGTTTTAAAATAATACTGTGTCATGTTTTATCTTTGAAGTTGAGTTTATTTGCACATCGATAAACTGTCAAAATTTTATCACTTGTTTTTAGAATAAACGTACTGTATAATTTATCTTTTGCGGTCTTCACGGAAACAAATATTTCTATGCGAACTCTATTATCTCTGCCCAAATATTTCAAATATTTTGCTATTGGAAGTGAAATAAAAAAGTTGCCACAAGTAACAGTTCTGGCTCCGTTGATGTAAGGTTATATAATTTTTTTCACCACCCAATCACTTAAACGTTACATCTTTTACAATATCAGGGAAAGCATTTATTATATAATTTTTATCTCTGTAAACAGCCATCCAAAATTATTGACCATATTTGTCGGGTTTAGAGCTCATAAACTGAGTAAATTCGCAATAGTACTTAGATGGATAAAGTTGTTCGTCAATCACTATTTATGGCCCGTGTATAAAACAAGCTTGTGCTTTTGTGATAAATTCATACCAAATTTTCGAAATCACAACAAACTTATCTTCATTTAGTCTTTGGCGTTTACTAGATTTGTGATCGAATCGCAGGTACTTCATTATCTCACGAAAACCATTATGAGACATTGTTGCTTTTATTATAGGACCCATTTCATCGACCATAATGAATCCAGATCTTATTTATATGCACCAATTGTACCACGTGTGTAAAATACAGCATTAACTACCTTCAATTATTTCATCGCAACTACCCAGAGCATTGACCTTACAAGCAATTATTGCTTAAAATATTAACGGGACAAAAATTACCAGTAGGCAGTTTTTGGTAATTCGATTTCTTTTTTAATTTACTATTATTTTTTTTAAACATCTTGATTTAATAAATACAACAAAGCATTAAAAGTCAAAATTTTCACGGACCGAACACATTAAATAGAGACGATCAAACTTGTGGGTGGGACAAAAATTGGACGGCGGCGCTTCGACGGTTAAAAGCTATTTGAAAAGGAAAAGGGTTGTTTTATGTATAAAAATGCATGCAAATTAAATGAATTATTCCTTAAGATTAAAATATACCCATATTTTAACTTCTGCATTTTGTATCTCAAAAGCACCATACTTTTTTTAAGTATTAGGAAAATATTTCCCAGACATATTAATGATATACTTCTCTCAACTCCATTTGGTTTGGCTATCTTTGTTCATATTACGTTCGGTTTATTACATAATTTTCCTCTTTTCTCTAGATATATAAAATTAAGTAAATTGTTTTAAAAATATTTATAACTATTCGTTTCTTGGGTTTACGTCGCAAAATAATAAAAAGGGAACACTAATAATTTCACTCGGGCTTGAGCAAATACTCGAGATCTCTATTAAGAACTAGCTGCTCCGTTGAATTTCATTTTTATTATTTGGCGACTTGCTTGATCTTTCTTCATTTACCTATATGCATAACGAAATATAATTAATGAAGTACTTCAGCGGGCCTTATATTTATATATTGGCTATCTTTATGATCTCTTTTCGTTTATCGACATACAAATTGAAATGTCATTAGTCACCTTCTCCAGTGACCCTCATTTTCATCACTGGGTGACTTGCTCATTTCCTATTGGTTCACAAATAGTTATAATATAATCTAATCGACCAACAAGTTGACCAACAAGAATATTATATCTATATCGTTCGATCTTAACTTGATCCTGTAACTTTGAAAGAATGGGAGAACGAGACATGAAGAAGTGAACGCTTCTTCCGGTGTAAACAAATTTCTATACTTTCCTTAGAAAAAGAATTTGCTCACAATGACCTTCTAATAAACCACATAGCTATCTCAATAATTCGCTTCTCCTAGTGTTTAAAAGCCAGTTAGGTTCTATTGGGCCGCTGGCTGGTCTACTGCTACGCCATTTACGTCATTGCCTTGATCTTCATTAAGATGTTCACACAGTAATGAAAACCACTACATCGCTGCTTGCCCTGAGTTCCATCCTAAGTTGGCCGGCTAATGTAAGTCTTTTATCAATGGTAAGAAACTCTGCTGCTTGAATCCTTACATGTTCAACGTGTAAATGATAAAACAATTTTTACCTGCGTACAGAGTCATCATACTTTGCTTCACACTGCCTTACTCGCACTACTTCACTCTGCTTTATCAGAGAACTTGGCCAACACGGGAAGACTCAAAGTTCGTGCACTCCTCGATCAATGATCAGAAGTTGAACTTGATACTTAGTCATTCATCAGTCGCATCATGCTAGATGTTTCACCAGATTACAGTCATCATTATGACATGGTCTGTCAACGAATATTTTGAATTTAAACCTGCAGCAAACATTTCCCATTATAATAACTCACAAGAGTCACCTATGGCCTGTTCCCTCTCTGACATTGGCTAAAAGTGATCTTTGTTTAACGCTATAAATATGTAATTCTACGTGAAAACTAATTTTACTTTTACCCAAATTTCATCATTATTATCATTCTGTATATGCATTGCTCCTATAAAGAGCTCAGCCATTATATCTAAACGCAACGTCCCATCTCGCATCGCTCCATTTTTAACACTCTTGGATAGGTTGTTTAGATAAAATGCCCAAAACACAAACACCCTTCTTTCAGCACATGAGGCCATAGTCCATCTACAAATGCTCCACAACATCAACGATACCTCAACCAACTTGGGGATTTTGAAATTAAAAGTAATGCCAATCCAAATATCTATCGCAGCCAAGAAGAAGGTAATTAATATCATTATACCACGATTGGAGCATTGAAAGGCGTTTCGATTTCAACCATAAATTATTATATTGACTATTATTTATTATTGAATTCAAGGACGACCGTCACGCTGGAATGATTTCGTGTAAACTAAGTGAGCATTTATTGAAAAGAAATGAAAACCTTTCCGGATATACCACTTCAAGATGATGTACGCCTTTCTCACTCACATTTATCTCACTCCAGTCACACGGTGCGTGCGAATCCGCAACATATTACCTAACTAACTGATTTCTAATTGTACTTTGCAGAAATAGAGAGTTAGCAGTAAAATCGATAAAATACTATATTCGGCGCCTCAACATTAGCACACTGCTCTGACGTGAAAAATGCTAGGTTTCTGACTAAAGTCAAAGCCAACGCCTGCTCACATCCATACTGGTTGCCATAAGATGATTCGGAGTATTGACAGTATATCACTTTATGATATTTTATTATATGTGATCCATTAGAAGTGCTTGCCCAACCACCAATTTGCGTACTCCCTGATTTTGATTTGTATAGGTTGCAACTTCTACGACAGTTCATCGAGAAGTTTTAGGAGTATTGGTAATGGTATTATCTATATTTAATATTCAATTGTCACTCGTTACAGCACAGCAATTATCGACGCATCGCCCGAGCGAGAGCCTTTTTATATCTTCTCATTCACATACATTTAAATAAAGTTTATAGAAATTTATAGAAATTGCAATATAACCCATTAAACTTGTGTAGTTTATCATGTGCGCGATAGTTATTACTAGAAGATTCTGAACTCGAACACAAGTACATTTGTTTCTGTATATTTATAACGTATAGATATTTACATGACAAATATTTATATCTATCGAGTTACGTAGTAAATTAATTATTATAACGCATGTAAAATAGATGTATATATCTTTTGAACTTTCTAGAAGTCTGACACTTGATACGAAATAGCAATGCCCCTGTGGATATAATTTATTTTATCTAAATATTGACCCATTACCTCGGGATCTCTATCAAAAATAGGCTACTCTATAGAACTTCACCCTCATCGTTTTGCAATCTCTTTGATCTCTCTTCGTTTATCTACAAACAGTGTAAAGGATAATAGATTATCTATTTCAATGAGCTTGATCTTTATAATTTATATATATATATATATATATATATATATATATATATATATATATATATTATATATATATATGGTATATAAGTATTAGTATTGTCTCACCCAATTTTCAAACCTTACGTCTGTTCTCATCTAAAAAATCTTTTCAATTTTTTTCTTAAAAATAAGTATATGTCGAATGTACATGCATCGGAATAAGGAATAAATTAGTTTATTTCAAATCATGTCCATTTTTAAAATATAATAAAAAATAGTAATATTTTACCCTGCAATCCCTATTTTAAAAGATGTGAATCTCCAAAAAATTTTAAATGTTTAACCCAAAAACCTGAATAATACGAGTAACGTTAATTTATATGTATTTCAAATTAAAATTATTTCAATCCACTTTCATTAACAAATAAGACCTACACAGGCAACAAATTTATTTTACGTGTTATAATCTATCAAGCTTTGTAAAAATGACAAGAACATAACTTTGTCGGAAACAATTAGACCAATTTACGCAGTTTAAGCATAGCTCTACTATGGGACAAATACTGCCTAAATATTTACATACACATGTATACAGACTTTTATTTAACATGTATTTGACAGACAATTGGCTCATTTTCTTAAGGAAGTTTTTTTCTTAAATTTTATGGTTACTACAATTTTCTCTATCACATTTTTTCAATGATCGCTTCATAATTTTGATCATAGTTTGCTAGTATTTTGAGATAATAACTGAGTGTTATCGTTTATTCGTCAAGCATTCCCTATACATTAAAATTTTTAAATTTTTACATATCCTACAATTTATTCAATAAAATGAGCTGCAATGTTCAAATATTCTTTTGAGAAGACAGTTTACAAAATAAGTGTGTGAAATCTTCACCTGGCGGAGAGTTTATGATTTTTTTGTGATATTTTGGTATATTTTATATACGATATTTTGGCCAAAAAATATAAGATAGACAAATAGATTTAGATAGAAATTTCATAAGGAGAAATTTCCACAATGTTAGGAACTCAGTATTGAAAGTAATTGTAACTCAGTGATGTTTATTTGTTTTAACGCGTCAAGTTAACAGCTGATCTGTAAAAATTCTTCTTAATGTAAAACTGGGAATTACTAAATATTGGGCTATTTCATAGACATTTTACTACTATTGTTTCATTATTGTTTGATTAATCATTTAGTATTATCAGTAATACTATAACTATCAACATTATGACATACGCTAAATATCCTGACTGATTTTCCGAAAGTCAAATTTCTCATGTGATTCTGACACTCAATTCGGGGTAAACCGTTGTCAAGATTAGTTTAAGTGTGACCATTAATGTCACACTAAAATTTTATTTAAAAGTTAAATATACAATAATATATTTCATTATATACACTATACTTAACACTGACGTATTTTTGGTGGCATTCATAATTCCTCTCCCTCAATTTCTTATGAAAATGAGTTTAACTCTATTAATATCTACTACTTTTTTAACAGTGGTATTAAATGGAATTTACTATCTAAAATTAAAATACGATTTCAAAACAATGAAATAAAAAATTAAAAACAAAATTCGAAACGCAAATTATTAAGAAATATAATGCACTAATATTCCAGCCACCTTGTACCGCGCGACTTTATTTATCCATTTGGTGACTTTTTTCGCCTCCAGAGTTTAATCGGCGTAATGTGGGTTAAGATATAGAAAATTAAATCACGATTTCAACAATTATTAAAAAGAGTTATGAGTTTTAAACAAAGGATAACTTTGAGGTAATTTAACAAGAAATTCCACAAGTGACTTTTTTCTGTTATCAAAATTCATCTACATAATTTCATCTACATATTATCGCGTAATTAAAAAAACACAATATATATAGATATATATATATATATATATATATGCATACATTTATTTACTTATATATATTTATATATATATATATATGTGTGTGTGTGTGTGTGTATGATTTATGTCAAATAGAGGCACAATTTAGAAATAACCGATACCACTGGTGCGTATTCTTCTTTGGTCATTGCTTTCTAATATTGTCATGGTCTGAATATTACATCAGTTCAAATATGAAATCGATGAGTTCGAGAAAAGCCAGATTATTACATAAAAATAAAAAAAAAAAAAATAAACCAATACAAATGACGATATTTTTAGAGACAATGACAGTACGTAAATATCATTTATAATAAAGAATCTTAAGCTTATATGGATTTATCGTTCATTTCTTTTACGACATCACTTTTATTTGACGTCCGACTTTTTCACTCTGAGATGCCATTGTGCAAAAGTAGTAAAATTCTCTTCAGAAGCTCAGACCTTCCTCAAGACATTTTTCGTTATTCTTTTACAAAGATTTTCTTGTTATAAAAATGTTCACTTTTCGACAAAAGATTGCGTTCTTGTGTAAGATACCTTATACTAGTGAATGAAAGAGATAGTCTTTCATGGTATTCACCTCTAACATTTATTATAATAATTTTTCTTCCAATAGGGTACTACTCTTTGTTCGATAGTAATTTGAGTGCTAGTACTTCGTTTCACGTTGCTATTTCTTATTGATACACAACTTTGAAGTGATGTACTGAAGTAACTAATTTCCTTTATTATGTACAATTATTCTATTATATGGAAAATATCTTTAAAAAAATATCTTGTCTTTATATTGCTATTCGCTGTTTTCGTTGTTTTACGTCTATGTAAACATTAGGTTAAAACATGTTATTTTTTGCTTTTCATAAATAAGCTTTTACTTGCGACTTCATGCACGTGAAAATCAATGTTTTTCAAAATACCTTGGATTATTTCGTTGACCTGCAAATCCAAAAAATGTCGTTAATATGGAATTAATTTAATAGGTTTTCCTTGACTGATGAAGTAGAAAAATTCCGCTTATTTACCAAACAATGCAATATTTTATTACCACATATGTACGTACGTATATACCCACAAACCCTGACGGGATTTGTGCTTGTAGACTGAATTTCCTTCGAAAACATATACATTTATTTCCATTGAACAACCCCCCTCTCTCTCCTTCTGCTTGTACGAAATCTTCGCTAATATTGTCATTATTTTTAAGAATTTAAATAGCATTTAATAATCTCAACAATTTCTAAGATAATATATAATTTACTTCCGATAAAACACAAATCGATTTTTTTTTCAATTTTTTATTGGAAGACGACCATTTGGTGGACAAAATTTATTTGACTATTTTTAGATCAGTTTCAATACGAGGTATATCTCTAAAGCTCAAATACATAAGGAGTAAGAAGACTCTAGTATATTTAAACAATAAACTAAAGAGATCTGAATAAAAAATATTAAGAAATGTAAAAGTAACAAAATTTAAATTTCTTGTTAAATCTATATCTTCTAGCATATAAAAGGCAGGAAAGGTCACACATATTTATGAAGAAAAAAAAAAACATAGAAAAAATACATCTGTGAAAATGTACGTAATTCTTTGCAAGAGTTTCAAGACCCTTCCACACATATTTAACTTTTCAAACCTTTATTTAATGTTACTGTTTTTTTAACTCATTTACAACATTCGAAGTATATTAGTAACAAAAAAAACATCTTAGCAAAAATAACTCCTTTATTTGAACATCTAAATGAATTTTTGCCAAGGGTGATTTCCCGAAAGGTTTCTACGTCGAATGAAATAAAAAATAGAACTCTGTAATAAAGTGTGTTGGGAATTATTATGAGTCGAATCGTACATCGTATTTTGTGACTCAGTATGTAACTTGTCATTGTACTCTAGACGGAGCATAGAGTACTTATAAGAGTAATGTGTGGGAAAAGTGTGTGAAAATGTTTCCCTAATTTTAAGTTAATTTAAAAACGAAATTAAGTTTTCATTTACCATCTTTACATTTCAAACCCTGTTTTCAAAATGTTAAGCTTCACAGTGACGTAAAATGCGTGCCCCTCAACGGAGCCCGTAATGTTTCCCACGTATATGATTTTGAAAAATGTATACATTAGCATTTAATCAGAACATTTAGACAAACTTATACTTACATCATACTTGCATCAATTGCTGGCACAGCTGTTTTTCTCAGAAACCTCTTAACGTAAAAACTTGAAAACGGATTAGTAATAAACATATTAACCCGCACAAATCTCGATAATTAACATTAAAATAAATTTATATAGTAATTTTAGGGAGAATAAATTTAATACACTTTTATTTAAAATTCTGTCTCTGGTGTGGTTTATCGGTGGAAATTGTTAATAATAACGGCGTCAAGAATAATTGTTTTCATAATTTTAGGTAGTATTTATTTAAAGATGTACCGACAATTTTCAAAAAATTATGTTACCCTTTTTCCAAAACTGTGCAATCTAAAATTATGAAAAAAATGTGTTTTTTAAAAGTCTACGCAAAGGTAGCAGAAAAATTAGAAAATTGCAAAAGATTTGATGATTTCTGAAGTTTGTACCATGTTTTAGCGCCTCTGAAAGATTCAGTAGGTAATAAACTAACGTTGTGAAAAGTTAATATTGTTAAATAGTTTAATAATATAAACATGTGAATGTGTATGAAACCCTCACAATGCGAGTTTTGCTCGTGCTTGAGAGATTTGTCACTTTTACAGATTTATTACCGCTTTATGGATATGAATAATAATATTTAATCTAATTATTTTTGCATCATTGAAGCCAAACTAAAATGATGACAGCGAAATTTTACTATAATCGTATGCGCATTAACGATACCATGAAAATCGACAGGGTGAAGTTGGTTACGCTGCACATGCACGATCCAACAAAATTTGACAGTATGAAGTTGCTAACGACGCGCACACGATGCAACAAAAGTTTGCAGAAGCAAAGACGCTCACTAAATATATATATATATATATATATATATATATATATATATATATATAAATGTATGTAGTGACTGACTTCGTACTGTATTCGTGAAAGTTATTGAGATCTTTTAATAAACATATGACGTGTTTTATACTCATACAAATGTAAGTTACATCTGTTCTTTTAAATAAGTTTTAATTAAAATTTAATAGTGGTCCATATAATAAAAAATGTATTTCCTGTGAATATTCTTGATAAATAGTGCTTATAAGCTTTTTGAAATATAACTTAAGTGTATTTCGTTAAGTGAGTTTAAGTTCGGTATATATTTATTTGAACTATAAATTTTAAATGATCGGTGTATAATTTATTAAATACTTAAATTAAAAAAAATATCAATAAATTTTTAGCGTTAAATATAGTCATAATTTTATTTTCATTATTAAATAAACTTTATTTCAATTATTTTAGTAAATGTAACAATTCATTGCGTACATTTTAATTTTTAAAATTTATTTAATTGATTGAATTTAGAGTTTACCAACCATATTTCTAATCACGGTGTAGTACTTACATTGTTTTATATCTATTAATTATTTGCGTGCTAAATAAAGTTATTCTTGTATTAAAAAATTAACAGTGTGAAGTTACTCACAACTCACGCACACAATATACACTGTCGGCAATGTCAAAAATCGGCGGGATGAATTTGATCACTAAACATATACTATTTTCATGTTAGTGATTAGGATATTGGTAATAACATGTGTTTCATTAAATAATATTTTTAATGATTCAAATTTAATAGTAATCCATATAACAAACATTTTTTTAATTATTGTGAAGATTCGTGGTAGAAATAGTTTTTATATACTTTTCACAATAAATTTTAAGTGTATTTCCCTAAGTGAGGTTAAGTTTCAGTAAGAATTTATTGGCATTATAAATTTTGAGTTACTACTTTATAATTTATACATAAAGTTAAAAAGTGGTAATAAATATATTCATTTATTTTCATTACTATATTATTTTATGTTCATTAACAATTTGCTTGCTAAATAAACTTGTTCTTGTATTATGCCAAAGAAGTATAATTTCTAACGCGCGTATATAAGAACACACATAATTTTTTAGTGTAAACAATAGATAATTTCTTAAATTATTATTGCAGAAATACAATTATTAAAAATAAAAGATGCTATTAAATTTGTGTACAAAATTTTGTTAATCATCAATTTTCATACATAATTATGTCTACTTTACGTTCATTTTAACTGGATTAGTTACAATACATTCACAGGATCGGTCCTGTTTGACGAAATTGTGACAAGTACATTTCAAATTTATTTATCAATTTATATTTACAAAAATTATTTTTTTTAGAATTAGAACCACTGTCTTAATAGAGAATGCAAAATGAGAGTTCAAAAAACTTGTAAAATAATGTTCTGATATCGAAAACGTCGTTTGTGAAGTAAATTTATTTTTCGAAAAATATGTTAAAACTCTTACAAAATAATTACTATCAACTGACCTAGTTTCAGAGTGATAATTTTTTTTTGTTTTGGTCATGAGTCGGATATCTCACATTTATTTCATTAATTTACGCTCAAAGAAATTTAACCCTATGGATAACTAATATTTTTGGAGAAAAAATAAGACATTACGTTATGATAAAATATAAATAATATAATGGTCTTGAAAATATTTTCAAGGTTTAAAGGTCACAAAGAACTTTTTCAAAATTTTTAACTTATTCTATTACTGTTATGTGAATCGTAAACCACACGTCACACGCAATTAACCAAAGCTCCATTTATACACGATATTTCTCGAACTTCTATAGGTCCATCTGACTGATTTAGTGGCTGGTTGATGATATTTATGTACATAATATTGCAATAAATAGCATTTTCTTTTACTACACCTTTGTTTTCCTTTTCCTTTTTTTCAATCATTAATTTTTCCATTTCATGAATTATATTTCAACGCATCTCATATTTTTTGGACTTGGCCACCATCAGTTTCCGAATTTCTTCCAAAGCTTTTGCATAATCGAATTAAAAATGAAGTTGTTTACATTATCTTTGATATATGATCATATTATGCACGACGATATAGATAGTTGAATTACTCTACTGTGGGATAGTTGGATCTGTCATAGAAAAATATAAATCATATTATAATATAATTACTTGAATAAAAGGCAGATTTTACAATTTATGGTTGTTTTTCTTAACAGGTTTTATTTAACATAGAAATATTGAGATTTCCCTTTTTATAAAATTTGGTATATTCATGAAAAATTAGAATAATTATTTTAGTTAAATTATATTCTATCCTATAAAAATTAGTATTTAGACTTCTTAATAATAAGTATATAATATCAATTCATAAAGTCATATAGTGACACTTAGTACGACACACGTAATGGTCAGGGTCTGACGATGCAGCTGGGAGGTATCACCCTTAATATCTCATCTAGAGTGAGAAGTAGATATATCGACTTCAGTTTGTTTGACTTAACTAATGAATCCTTTGGTTACAAACGATGAGTTTAAAGCAATGTCTCTTAAGATTCACATCAATTTGTATCGTTAATTGAAACGCATTTACTAATTGGGTATTAAATCTCTAAAATAAAGTTTGTTGTTGTTATACTCATTTGTTTATCATACCGATAATTTGTGAAACATTTTTAACAGATAATTGTAGTGATACAAAAATGATCGAAAACGGAAACCGGCATCACAATGTGGTGGCCCAGCGCTGCCTAAGAAATAGGTCTTTTACAGACATAGCCAATTTCCCGCGAGTACTTCCTTGGCTCCCTTAATTTGAAATTCAATTTAGTTTAACGTGTAGGTAAGTATTTTCAGGAAAAGTGATTGTTAAAGGAAAATATTCCAACGGATGGTGAAATTGCGATCTTTCAGTATAATACAAAATAATATACTACATGAATAACAAACCAAGAATAGTATAGACCTATGTTTGAAATATTGAAAATTACATATTAATATGTAAAAATATGAGTGTGTTTTTATAATTTTTAAGGAAGTAGTTTCTTCAAAAGTTTAATGAACAGATATGACAAAAATGGAATGTCAAAGATACATACAAAAACAACAACAAATACAAGTTTTTAAAAGAAATATATCGATTAAATGCTAGCCACAGGTCAAGCGGTGATTGGAATATTCATGCGAATATACCCTATTGACATTAATAAAAGTGCATGTTATTAAATGTTTAACAACTTTGCTTATAGCAAAGTTGTTCACAACTTTTTGTGCCAGCGAAAAAAAATATTTCAAGATTTGAGTTGGGTTCGATAAGGCAATTGACTGAATACATTTTCAATTTAATTTCTTTTTCCCTTTGAACAAAATTGCAATTTTATTTTTTATTACCCTATTCATGTGACTGATATTATTTGTGACCTTATATAAAAATTACATATTAAATGGATACTTTCTCTACGCACATAGGTACGATCATTGAACAATGGCTTGTAGCTTTTGCGTTTACAAAGTTTGAATTAATCGTGACACGGTCAAAGTTAATACAATTAGATCTTCGTAATTAAATAAAATAGAAAATAAATATCGAAATTCTATTTATAGCTTTCAATATATTGATATAAAAAAATATGCTTTCGTTATTGTCAATATCTTAATTCCGATTTAATTATTTCAACAATGTGCAGAAACAAGTGCGTAGGCGTTTTTCTTTCAATACGGATCCCATCATAAACTATTAAGATTCTGAAATTTTTCAGTAATTTTTGTATTCCTTTTTTTGTTTTTATTTAAATGTACGTTAATAAGTATAAAATTTTATCAGCTTCCAATTTATATATAAAAGGACGAAATTCAAAATATTCTCTTTAATGATCTAATTGATTTATGAAAAACCAATTTAAAAATAATATGATTTATTTTCCCGAAACATTTACAGGTATATATCATCAAAATCTAAGGTGTTACCAAATCTTCTTTTTCAAAGGTATATTCTTACTCTATAAATGCTTATATTCTACATAGAAATATTGGGAAATTGGAAGAACTGATATATTATGTATATTGAAGTGAAACCGTAAGGATCTTGCTTCCGCCCTTGGTAATGAAACTAAAAAGAATATAAGTATCACTATTTCAAACGTATTCAATTAACTAAGATTATAAGAGGTTATATCTGATGAAGAAAATGTGAATAATCGAAAAAATTAGGAAGTAAATTAAATGAGAATAAAACGAATTTCCCTAAAAAGTCATCATCAATTTCCGTACACATGTAGCTCTTTTACATATTTCTTCTACAATTACTTTTTGTTATTTTCTAACTTAAGTGTACAATAAAAACATTTAAAATGTTCCACTCTTTTTAATTAACTGACATTTTTAATTTAAGTATTATAATTACTTTTATTTCTAGAGAAATTTAATACCTGGGTTGAAAAAATGTAAAATATAATTAATATTAATTAATATAATATTAATTAAGGACCACTCTTCTTGAAAAAACACGGAATAACAAAATTCATAGACATAGACGACGTTATGCACGTTATAATACAAGAAAAATGACATTGTGCCATTCAAGTGAATGGTATAATTGATGGTAAATAGAGCGGGAAGAATTTGGAGTGAAGATTGCGAATCGGAAGTAAGGTTGAATGTAGTCAGCCAGCAAAATAACTGGATTTGATTGAAAAAGGTGGAAAAGAACGGGCTGCAGACAGGGCAATGTCGATAGGTATGCTTTTATAATGAGGAAATGTACATTCAGCAGTGGGTGTAAAACAGTGAAAATGAAGCGATATCACTTTTTCGTCTTTGTGTGTCAAATAATGTCTGTAAAACTTTTAAGTTTCTTCCTGCATTTGCAAAGATTGTGGTTTACTCACAAAAATAAAACGTATATATGATAAATATTACCTCTCAATTAAGGGACACGTTTTTCCATAGGATTTATTTTGTGCCATTTTTTGCTTTTATTCTTAAAAGTATTCAGCCTTTCACTATTCATTTGCCTTGTTTATGTGCATATGCAATTGAGCTTTAAATACATCAGACATCACTCCACCCTGATGATGATTCTTGCTTTGGTGCTTTCGGACAGCAAAGCATAGGGATTGCTGCGAATATAGTCCCAGATAGCATATCTGATCTGGAGCTGCGACACTCTGAGTTAGATGTTATCGTAGTGAATTTCGACTCGAAGATGGCCCTAGGCATGGATAAAATCGACAATTGGATTTTAAAGGTCGTTTGCAAAATCTCGGCACATGAGATACTTGTAATCTTTGACCGCTGTAGTTGCGGAGCATTTATTGGTGCAGTAATCTCATTCGCCGGGATTGTAAAACTAATACGGATTCTACCACACATTAGACGCGATATTTACAGCCTTGTCTTGGAGGGCCCAGACCAATACGTTCTTGGAGTTTTCTTGGACATTTCTTGATGGTCTGCCATTTTGTCCACGTTAGAGTCCCGCAGAGTGTCAACAGAACTCCGTCGGATCATTATGGATTACTTTTGTATTAAGTTGACTTTTCGCAGGACGAAGAGGCTGCCCACAGGGCTCAGTCCTTGAATCAATTTTGTGGAACGTTATGTTTAATGGGATACTTGTGATATTCTAGGGAAGCGATACCACCTCATACGTTGATGATATTGGTTGGAGGAACGAGCCGAAGAAAGTTACAGTCGATACGACTGGGGCATTAAGGACAAGCTTATCTTGCCCACTAAATTCCTAGGCTGTCCTCGTCGGGGCAGGCTGGCGAGAGAGCTGTCTGTGATGATGGCTAGTGTTAGGATCACCATGTTGGATCAAATGACCTACCCGGATGTGGTCCATGATGCACGACGGAGCTTTTTGTCACAAACGCGGAACATTGGTGAGTGGCCTCGGATAGCCTTCCACGTCATGGACCTGCTTACTGATGGCATCGATGTTCATTGGCAGTCTAGGATGTCCTCCTCCGATTCAAAGAGGGAAGCGACTAGGATGCACTTCCTCGATGTGTCAAAATGACTACACAAGAACTAAGATATGACACATTCCTGCGGCTTGTACCTGCGGTTTCGAAACGTAGGACATGGGTCATATTTTGTTTCGCTGTAATGAATTTTGATAAAGAGCGTGCGTCTTATTATTAAAGTTGAATCACGTGGAGCCTTAGAACGTAGTATCTTTAGTCACCAAGAAGTGGTTGAGAATAGAACGACGAATGATTCATTGAGAAGGAATATGCTCTCACCCTGGAGGACGAAAGTGCTTTGATTTTTAATACGGAACACTATTAGGGGACTTTCGAAGGTCTCCTCTTTTGTATGAGGTGGGATGTTATAGGTCCAAGAAAGGACACTGAGACAACCCACGAGAAAATGGCGGAATATTGGTTCATTGATTCTTTGAGTATGTTCGTCGGCTGCCATTCAGTAGGTTAGGTTTTAATTGGTGGACCTCATTGGGATATTGCTCCCATGGCTTTTATCTTTTATTCAAGTTTTAAGAATACTTCAAGAGAAATAGATTTAAGCACAATCATGAAGTTATTGACCACTCTTCAAATTTGCTCACTTCATGTTCAGGATTTAATGTCATCTCGCCATTGAAACGAATATTAATATTTTATTCTCCATGTTCTGGAACTAAATAAATTAATTATATCTTATAACTAATAAATTATATCTTTGTCAATAAATTTCCAATTATACTGAAAACTGTAATTTTTTGGATAAATTTCAACACACACAATTCATTATATTTCTATACTTTGTCATATTGTTGAAAATAGTGCTAATGATAGAAGGTAATATAGAAATTGACAATATAACCACAAAGTTACACTTAAAATATAAATAAAACAACCAGTTACGATTTAAAAAAAACAATTTTCTTGTCACCTTTCTCTAAGCTTTGTAAAATATATATTTTTTTATATTTTTGTTTTATTATTTATATAAAGGTTTTGGGAAATTTCACTTTTTTTGCCAATTGGCAAAAATTGTAAATAATTTTGTTAAATATTTTTTCTACATAAATACGTAGAGAAAATTTTTTAGGAAATAAAAAAACATATGGGGTCCAATGTTTAAGGAAACATACAAAAAGAAATGTACATTTTCTCTTTATAAAAGCATACCTATCGACATTGCCCTGTCTGCAGCCAGTTCTTTTCCACCTCTTTCAATCAAATCCAGTTATTTCGCTGGCTGACTACATACAACCTTACTTCCGATTCACAATCTTCACTCCAAATTCTTCCCGCTCTATTTACCATCAATTATACCATTCACTTGAATGGCACGATGTAATTTTTCTTGTGTTATAACGAGCATCACGTCGTGTAGTATGTCTGTGAATTTTGTTATTCCATATTTTTTCAAGAAGAGTGGTCCTTAAAATGACACACTTTTTTTATTTCCTGCGACACATAGTTTATTAACATAACAGCGGGCAAGTGTCATGGCAGGTAGGATATGCTGTTTGTAAACTTGATCCTCTCAATCATTCAAATTCAAAAAAACAAGTCAAAATTGATGCCGCATTGTATTTGGCGGTCTTGTCTCTTTTTCTCAAACATTAATTTCTACAAAATTAATGAAATCAATAAATAGTCCTTAGGTACGTTTTGTATATCAACGATATTGTATTTTATTTATTCAATAATTTCATAATTATAAAGAGAGGAATGTTTAGTATAATATATATATATATATATATATATATATATATATGTATGTTCTTATACTCATTTCTTTCAGTTACAAGCAATGAAAATTTTATTTCAAAAATATTTTACCTTCTCAAAGCATAGTAAACTAATAACATCTTTCAGTAGTTAATAAAACGAAATGAGAATTTAGAAAGCGCTTATACTATGAATGCCTAATTTTATTATAAATTATGTAAAGCAATTAAGAACTTAAAAACTTGTGAATTTAAACGGCCAGTAGATGATCTCATGTAAAAAAAAACAAAAAAGTAGGGCCGTATATATACAATCACATCATTTTTCATTGTATTTTTCTTAACAGATAAAAAGTAGTACCATATGGGGGACATCACTTTAAAAATGCAAGTTTGTTTCCGATAAAAGCATTCATTAAAAGTTTTCACCATTTCTTGTTGACACTGCCGAGATTTGTGTCTGATAACGTCTCGTCGTTCGTATAGGCGACGGCATTGGGTAAATTATTATATTTGTTATGCACGTCCGAAATCAAAACTCGATCAAGGAACTTCAAATTATTAGTTTTGGAAAATTGGAAATTTTTCTCTTTTTTCGATGTTTCAAATTCTTTTGTCATAATTTCAACAATATATTTGACTCAGCACACTCTTTCTTTTATCTCAACCTACACAAAATTTTCTGGTAAATATCGGAAATAGATTTTCTATTTTCTAAGCGTAAAAGAAATAAATACCAGACGACTTTACTTGACGTTTTTATTGTTGCTCGCGTGTAAAGTTGAAACGTCGAGTTTCATCCTATAAAGTCATCTGGTAATTATTTCTTCACTTTTCACCTAATTTACTGAGATGACATTAAATCTAATACCTTGTAACACGACATATTAACACACACAATAAGCATCAGTAAACCGAAAGATTTTGTTAAAAAGAAAATAAGATTAAATTCTTCTTTAGATAGTAATTTAATTTTAGTTATCTCTAAAAGTTGCTCTGTCGCTCTACCAATTGTGGAATTAGGAAGCAAAGTTTCCGATAATATAATATTAAAAATGTTTTATTGAGATTTATGAAATTTTTAAGTTTAATTATCGATTAATAGCACGTAATTATTCGAATTTACTGTTTATCTATGTAATTTTAAAGCAGATGTTTAATAAGATCATATATTATTTTAGTTTCATAAGTATAAAACCTAAGGAAAAGTAAGAAGTATACTAGCAAGGTTCTCTATATTACTCAACCAACACAACATCTACGACGTAGGCAGAAAAATTATATTTTAACCGTAATTACGTGACTACGCTAAAACGAGTGTATTTCGGATTCATCGGTTATGAAGCAATAAAAAAATAGTATGTGGTTTCCAATTTTAAACCATACATTTTTGACACACATCAATAAAAATTATCTAATCATTTTGTTTTTAATTTATTAAGCTACAAGGGCACTTGATTAAAAGTAAGGTCTCGGTAACAAAACTTAATAGAAGCGGTAATATTGATCCGATATGGCACAGGTGAACATGTTTTTATTCAATAAATATTATTTGTTCCTTATAACTTGTCTTTTCCCTTCCAACTCAAAGAAAAAACATGCTTGAAAATTTACTTCCTTTACAATTTCCTCATTTTCAGGTACCTCGAAAGGACAAAATGGAATCCTTATAAGATCACTCACATGTCTGTCCCTCTGTCTATCGCAGCCGGTTTTCTCAGAAACCGCTTGTAGCATAAACTTTTAATTTGGCGCAGTAATTAAACATATCAACCTACACCTATCTCAATGCATAACATTGAGATAGGTGTAGGTTGATATGTTTAATTACTGCACCAAATTAAAAGTTTATGCTACAAGCTATAGAACGTCACGGATTTAAATGGTGAACAAGTTAAAGGTGACGATGATATAAGGAAGAAGTGCTACTCATTTTCCAAGCATTTAATGACGCTTCCCAACATCTCTAGAAATTTTTTTATGAAAGCACTGTCAGGCGGTCAATTGATGAGCGTTTTGGAATTAACATTTTCTTTTAAAGATAAAATATTTTTGCCAACTAAGAAATATAACAAAGTTGCCTACATCCATAAAAGACGACTTTTACAATACATTGTTCAAGTTTTTGTTTTACTGCATTTAAAATGAAAAATGTACATTGATCTTTAAGAAATTTACTCAAAAACGAGTTCCTGACAAATACTTGCTACCGGAGCCTGAAAAACTACGGCTTCGAATATAGATACCGTAAAGAAAATAATATTATTTTTCCGCCTAGAATTAAGCGACATGCGTGTTTCGATCTTATCGATTTTCAATGTTTAAAAAGTACATATAATTATATAATAAACCAGAAACTAGTGAATTGCACAATTTTCGTTGCGTCCTTTATTATCGACTTTCACGCGCTGGTATTCCGTTTTTTTGCTAGAAGTAAAAATAACTCGGGTAATTTTATAAGTAGTTTAGTATAACTTTTAGAACGGCTCTTTAGAAAAAGGAGATGTACCTCTATTAATTTTGTTCAATGTTTATCTTTGTGGAATGACAAGCGTCTTCATTCATTGTCTGTAGGTATGAGGAGACGCTACAGGTCGCAACTCTTGAAGAATTTGGGTGATTATTTTTTCTGTCAATTAAATAACTATCAGAATACAGACATATTGTTTTTCATAATTATTTGCCATATAGTAAATTTTTTGCAAAAAAAAGGTAAAATTTTTTTAGAAAACTCCCCTTCTTCGTGCTCAGAGGCTTTCTCAGTGTCCGTTTTGTGCGCTTTGCTCTACTGCTTGCTGTTTTTAACTTTTTTAAATTCTACTTTCTTATTTTTACACTTGTATTTATTAAGTAAAAAATCATCTTCCTCAATCAAACCATCCTCCATTTGCTCAATCCAACCAATAATTTTCTACCAAATTTTTTGGTTTTATCGACTATTTTAAAATGTAATTTGTTTATTTTCTTACTAATTTAAATAACTAGCGTTTTATGTAAAAAATTTGCCTCATAAGTGATTCATTCACAGTTCTTAATAAACAGGTAAAAGTATTGTAATACTGGTTTACATTTCCATTTAAACCAGAAATTCCGGAAAATATTTTTAATACTGAGACAAATTATTTTATTATTTGCCACATGTATTGTTACTAAGATAAATATTAAATACTTTATATTTGGCTTAAAAATTATTAATAACATAGACATTAATTCAGTAACACTGAACTACCCAAACCATTTTAGTATTTAAACATTGATATTGTTTAAATTTTTAATAATTTGGACTGTGAAAATTTTATTAAAATCAGTACACAAATCTTGAAATCATAATTGTTTTATTTTAATAAAATTAGTTAAAAAAATGTACATTTTTGTTCAAAAAAAACAATCACGAAACGTCCTTTAAAATTGGGGTTTGTATGAGGAATACTATATTAAAAGGTTTTTAAAAATACGCAAATCCTAATAAATCATAATAGAACAAACTTAAACTCGATATCGAAAAGAAAAACTTACGCATTTAGAACGGTAAGGATTTTCTACCCTTATTGCAAAACCATCGTTAAATAGATCCTGGAGAATGCTTTTTCCAATCTATATGCAAATTAATTTTTCCATCTTTTCTGCTTTTATTATCAAAGATATAAACGAAGACATCTCCTCGTTCCAAAGTAATGGAATTTGTTTGTGTTTTTTCTTGATTCAAAACATTAGAGTAATAAAAGTTTTTCACGATGCTTAATTAGAATATATTTATTAAAGTTATTTCGGAAATAGGTAATATTTTCTTACTTGTATTTTGTGGTGTTTAAATAAGAGTATATCGATTGTAATTATTGTACTATCCACAATTTTAGTATTATTTCAATAGAAAGATATTCAATTACCTTCTGGGATAATATACTAAAACTACTAAGTTACTCGACTAATTAAAAAGTATTGAGTGTGTCGAAAAAAAGAAAGTATAGTTATAACTCGGTTTATTAAAAATAAATATAAATGACGTAAGCAAAATTAATATTGATTACTCGTTACTCGTATGACAAAGAACAATTAGTATCAGAACCGAAATTCTGAAGTTTTGAATTTGAAAATTTCTCAATGTACTATCGAATTTGGTTTTATTTCTTGACAATGGTTTACTAATTTTTTTTCAACAATCATCTGGCTTCTTCTGGTATGATTCATATGTATAACTACCTCCTCATCTACTGCAATAACATGATTCAACCAGCTGAATATCCATAGAAAGATAGAAGTTGTGTACAATGTCAGCACAGCAATTGTGTTGATCCTGACTAAAATCATGGTGTATCATTATATTACGTTTGTAGACTTTATCGGATATAAATATATATATATATATATATATATATATATATATATATATATATAATTATATACGGCATCATAACAGCTTGAAGTTGAGTAGCTAAAACCTGCGACGTTGGCGGGACGTTGAGGAAAGTTTGGGGCTTTTTTCATAAGGCAATTTTATTTTATCAGTACCAAATTTAACCAGTCGGCCAGATCTAGGTTGCTCTTGACCTATAATTGCTATTTTTGAATTCCTGAAAGCATCAGCTTGTAACAGCTTTAGAGATAGCACCGATACTACTCTCTACATGTATTGTGCGCAGTTTCTGTGAAAACAATTTTTTATAATATTAAAAAAAGATAAATTTTTAATAAATTATTTTCTTTCTTCAAAATAAAATTAATAACACTAAATAATATCCTTTCTGGTGCGTTTTTTGTTTTAGTAAAATTTTGACAATCATGTTAAACTCAATATCCAAAATTGATACGGTTTGAATGCAGATTCAAATACAAAACGTCACACATGTAATTATTTTGTAATAAAAAATTAATTTAGAATTGAAATAACCATATGGTCATATTTAGCGAGGGTTATTACAAATTAAAAATTTCTTCGATCAAAAAATTATACTTGCTTCAGCCTAATGAATGATTATATGTGTTTCGGTATCATTTTAATATGTCAAAATTGTTTAAACAAGTTTAAACCACACACGCCCTCCATGATTTAAAAGAATTAAGGGCCATATCTGGCAACAGTGCCAGACATAATTTAAAATAATGTATATGTGTAACTATTCCTATAACTTTAGCAGAGCATTCACATTTTTGTATGCGGACATAATTTTTCTAGCGTTTATGCTCACTGCTCTTTTCTTATGAATGTAAATATAATTACGTAACGCTTTAGTCTAGGATGCATATTATCTCTATGCAACATTTTATTATATTCTTTGGATCATTTAAGCGTGAAAATCACCAAGGGTCCACAGTTCTAATTTTCCGAAGAAGTCTTCAATTTGTTTAGGTTTTGAGTACAAATAATACTAATAGCAACATTCTAAAGGGCTCAAATTGATTTCACTTCATTAAAGGTTTAGTAAAATAAAGTATTTTTTAATTTCGTTCTCATAAATAATATTTGGTAGCCATTGTTATATGGCAATTGCTATCCAAGGAAATTGTTTCTGACAACGATATTGGAAAGAAGAAAAAGAAAAGATTTTTATTTTATACATATTTTGTGCTTTGCTTCAGAGATTAAATAATTGAAACGATATTCATATATCTTTTAATATTTTTTTTATTTCTTCCATATTAATATATTTATTAATTTCACTCAGGAAACATGAAGGAATTACATGTTTAGGCCACGTTCCTTTTTTATTTTTCAAAATTCGACAACCAAAGTTTTTCCTCATACCAATTTAAAAGTGATTAAAAAATAAATTAATTCATAACGAATAAAGTTGGAAGTTTAATGAAATGAATTATAAAGCATTAATATAACAAACGAACACAAAAATAATTAAAGAACATCTATGTGTATCCATCGTATGATCTAGTACCTAAACCAATGGTATAGAGAAAACCATTAAAGCTTTTACGGAAAAACAATTGCATTTTTTATGGTTTAATTTCTATTCTTGAGAAAATCTAATTGGTATGAGGCAAATTGTAATAAGAGAGGCCTCTAATAAAAATTATATATTAAAGAAGAGACAAACTACATATTTTTGTATTATTATTTTATATGTTTTAATGCTTAATTAAATATATTTTGATTTACAAAGCAATAAAAATGCATGCTCTTCATCGTAATTTTTGCATGACTGCATCATTTTATGCGCTTAGAACATATTTCCTTATTATCGGCACTCTGAAGCATAGATTTCTACAAAGTAACTTAAAACCAAAAATAATATTTAACTTTAATATTTAATACATTTTTATTATGCCGTATTCACATATGAAAAATACTAATAAACATTCTGTTTATAAATTAATTGCAAAACAAAACTCAAGTGTTTTATAAACCTAACGAGATATTTTAGTACGATAATTTAATTTTACCAATAGACAGTATGCTCTTGCTCTGTGGTTTCTTGGTAAGGTGTTATGTTTGTTGCTGTGTCAGCAACCAGAGACTTGCAGTACTCTTCGATTTCCGTGACGGTGTCTCCAGTCGCATTCTCAATAGCCCACGTCTTCGGTTTGAACTGACGGGTTATAAGTTTTATTTTCATGTGTAGGTCTTTTGTTTCAAACTTTTGAGAATGTTTCTCTACGTTCTCTGTTCTACCTTCTCTACGTTCAATACAGTGCGAACATAAGCCATTACGATAAATTCCGGTAGCTTATTACCGACCAATGTTTACGCCTCTCAGCGAATCCCCGACATATATGAGGGTGAATGGAAACGTGAATTCCTAACAAACCGAATGCAACTAACGTAAAGACTTAAGTAAATCGAATGAAAGGATCAAGAAAATATTTTTAAATCAAAGACAAACTTTATATATATATATATATATATATATATATATATATATATTTCTTTAAATTTAAGTAGCACATAACTTCTTAATCTATGAATATGAAAATGTTAATGCCTACGTTGTATTCAGGGGTAAAATAATTTTAATATTTAGGTTGTGTTCCGATTTTCTAAACAAATTTTTTGACACATCGATTCGGTATATTAGCTTACCCCTTTTGGCTCTAAAATAATACGATTATATACAAAGGTCAATACAAAACTACAAACAAATTTTATGCGCATTGCATACTTTTAAATTTTAGAGGAGTTTGGTAAAAATGCATGTTTCATTTATGTACACAGCAAGAATGATATTAATTAGTAAAAAGTTGGGTGCGAATATTCGTAAAAATAAATGTTTCATTAAGTATTGCACAAAACACCCTCAAATGCATTGTAACATTAATGAAAAAGGTGCAATAAAATAATTGATTTCATTTGCAAAACACTTCAAACCGTAAAGAAATTATTGATACGGATGGTTTTTACAGTGAAGTTTTGAAGAAATATGGTTAAATTTTTTTAAATTTAAGCCAGAGTATAACAAAATTTGTATATTTAAAAGAAAAATATAATTCGTATTTCGCTGTACATCCTTCTTTTATCTAACATTTTCTTAATTTTTTTCCTATGTAAAAAAATAAGCCAAATTTTATTTTCTTGTAATATCATATTTATTGAATGAACCTCAATATATATTAATTACAATAAATGCCTTTGAAAATCTTGTAACTCTCCAAAGATGATTCCATAATAGAGATATAGGCAATGAGGTTCTATTAATGTACTCATCATGTTAATCGAATTGGTTAATTCTCAGTTGAAAATAAGAATTTTACGAATTTGTTATAGATTGCACATCTCAGAAAATTAATTACCGTCCGCCCGCCCTCCCGTTCGAACGACCAATATGCTGAAATATACTTTTTTGTTTTGTATTTTATAATATTCAGTAATCTGAACTACATTATCCATTATTTAGTACCATTTCTTAAATGCCCTAATGCCCTGCCTTTATGTGATGTTGATATAGTAAATTCGAATCTATCACTGAGATGTGGTACCCGCAGGACATTTGACGCCCTGCGGGTACAATATAATAACCCGTTCAGGGTCTTGGTGGGGCTTCCACGGCACTGCAGCGCCAGTGGTGTGTTTGCGCAGGCGCGCGTGGACGGCTTTCACGCTATAATGCGCAAGCGCAGTGCGTCCATGATGGCGAGAGTGCCGGGAAGCCCCAGCAATATGCTGGTCACGTGCGCGGGCCGACTGGACCTACCTCTTTTGACACACTGGATAGGCCTACATGCGCCATTATGATTTAAGTTAAATGAATTAATGATTGAGTTAATTACATTAATTGATTTTATTACTATTTTACTTTGAATTTGATTTGAGTAGTTTTTGACTTGTTTTATTTAATTTTATTTCATTTGACCTGACTTAAGTAATTTAATATGGTGTAGTTTGATACAGTTTAATTTTATCTGATTTAATTGACTTAATTTATTATGATTTAATTTGTATTGATTTTAAATTTTTTACTGCAATTGGGTTTGACTCCATTTGGTATTGATTTTATTTTATTGCATATTTTATGATTTATTAATAATGTAATTATTCACTATTTAAACTAACATTAGATTAAGAATATTGGTACCTATTAACACAATTGTATGGACTATGTCTGAAATAAAATCTTATTATTATTATATAATAAATATTACCCTTTTAGATAAAATCACGTTTACCTTGAGGATCTCTCTTTCATTTTAATTCAAATGAGCAACAAAATATGCATGAATATAAAATTGAAAAAAGGTTAACATAAATAGGTTTCATGAAAAATAAATGAAATTTTTAATGCAAAGGAAAAATGTACCTAGCAAATGGTATGAAAAGAAATTATGTGGTCTAAAAAATTATAACGTGACTCTACATATAAAATATTTCGTTGATATCAAAATAATATATTTCCATTATTACCTAATTGAGAGTATAATCATTTCATAATAAACAAAAATTATCGAAAATGTTCATCTATAATTTTTAATCAAAACATAAAATTGATTATCTTTTCAATAAAAATAATAGCTACTAGTCAATAATTACATGTACATGTGGTGTCGTTCTAGCTGGCAAATGTAATTAATCGAGCTTCTTTAAGGTGTACGTACAATTTAAAAAGTTAAAAAAGCTTAAAGTCTTATGTGCAATCCTCAGTAATCATAGCTACAAGTCAATAATTACATGTATAACGATGAATACTGATGTCGTCCTAGTTTGAAAATGTAATGCGATGAAATCATCAGTTATAATAGCTACAAGTAAATAATTACATGTATAGCGATGAAAACTGATGTCCTAGCTTGCAAATGTAATTAATCGAACTTCTTTCAGGTGTACGTAGAATTTAAAAAGTTAGAAAACCTTAAAAGTTTTGAATGCAATCCTCAGTAATAAACATTGTCCATAAGTAAAGTAGAAAAAAACATATTTTACAGATAAAAGTTGCCTATTTGATGAATGTGACATATGAAATTAGATAAGTATAAGAAAATTGCACAGTCACTACTCCTAAGTTTTCCGTTTGTCGTAAAACATAATTGAAATGTAAATTACCATTTTTTGAGTTTCTATATTTAATATTTCACATACGGAAGGAATTTCCGATAATACTTACTTGGTTGTTACTTGGAAAATTTAACAGTTTCTAGAAATAATCAATGAAAAACAACGGTTGAATTGATCACAAATATTTTTAGTTTATTTTAATTAAATTTGCATCATATAAGTCACTATGACAATTAAATGTGGGTATAACTTGTAATTGAGTATTAGGCTCAGTATCAAAATAGCGACTAATACATTAATGTAGAAATAAAGGTAAAAAGTGCAAAAAGACAACCGAAATTTGAAAATTTTGTATATATTCTTGTAATGGTTCAGGATTTATAGGCTGGTCTAATTAGATTTCGAATTTAGTGCAAAATTCACTACTCCTTTAATATTGCTTATACTAAACCTTTCAGAAGTTTTACTGGCCCTTTTCTGAGTGGAAATGTTTTTTAAAATACTTTTTGAACATTTTTACCAAAAGAGGAGATAGAAAAAAGAAAGAACTAAGGTTAAGTCATAAATTTAGGTAATCAATTTTATTAACTTTATTCATCCACTTTTCCAACTGGAGATAATGCGTATTTTATTTTCACCTGAACGTATTTAATCCTAGTACATTTCCAACATATAATCACATAATAATTAACGATAAGGATGAACTTAAAAAAATTTCCTTAATATTTAAATCAACCTTCCCCTGATGAGATATTTATCATCATTATAGTGAAAATTTGCAAAAAAATAATTGCGTGAGTGAAAACTGATTACACGTCGTAAACGATAAGCGATATTCTATCATTACTTAATTATTCTTTCTATAAATAAACCCAGGTCTATTCCCAATTGATTTTCCGTTAAAATAACTCCAGAAAGGGGCGAAGAATTTTCCTCTCTTTTGATGAAAAATATTCGTCGACCCGAATCATATCGTGTTGATACTTTCACTGTGATGTTTTGATAAATGGCCACGCGATGAATAAACTTTGTGGAGAAAGCTGTAGGGAGCATTATGCGGAACTCAAAAGCTGATTTTTGTTTGTTTTGTGGGCGAAGTTACTAGAAGGAAAGAAAATGTTTTTTTCCCACATATCAGGTGAATACAAAATATATATTTGTTTAATTTTTTTATAACATAAAATATAAACTTCTTTTATTTAAATGTGGATCTCTCCTTCTACGACCCAATAACCTATCCAAACATCTATGTAATATTCAGTTCTGTTTCATTCTCTTGTTAAATATATTACCCAGCTTCTAATTTATTTATATTCTTTGTAACGGGAACATTGTACTTATTTAAATTTGGAGATTTATAAAATTTAAGAACCCAAAATCGATGTGAAAAAAATGTTTCCAAAGACCATTTTTAAACTTATTTCACGAATTTAATTTAAGTAGGACATGCATTAAATAAAATAAAATGATTGATTTTACTCACTAACAATAAACTATTTGCTTCACGAATTAAGTCTTAACTAACCAAACGTGAGTAATGCTTGAATAAAAAAAAGCATATACAAACATGCAAGCTAGCATTTCACATACTAATTAGTTAAACACTTGATACGCCTATAATTTTTGTTTCCTTAAATGAAATTTTTTAAGTCGAATAAAAAATATTTTTTTAATTTTCTTTTGCCTCTAAAAAAAAGTAATAATATCATTTCTAATTTAAATTACTGAAATAAATTATATTTGAAGTAAAGTGTCTTATTTAAAGTTACGTATAGTTATACATTGAGATATTAACGTCTTTTATGGCAAAGCTAGCCAGTATTTACTTATTTTAACCATATTCTTAGTTAAAACGTATATGCGGTAGTTTGAATCATATATTATATTTATGTCAAGTTTGAAGCCATTTAGGCGTTATTTCGTAACATACATTCAAGCACACTGTCTGTAATATTAGAATTCCCGCACACAACTTCGCGCATTTACATAGTCTAACAATTACTCTGCCTCATAAAACATATGCGTACACAATTTCGTCGTTCTTGCTCGACTGTAAGTTTATTAAATCACAAGAAACGGACGAGCAAAGAAACAAATATACTTTTAGATTAGTAACGCAATAAGGGTATAATTTGATGGCTTAGCATAAATCAATATTTGTTAAACATTTACAATTTATAAAATAGATTCATTAAAATATTTATTTTTAAAAGTAAAATGTTGATATAACTATGTTCAAAAAAATGTTTTAAAAATATAATCGCACGTTTGATTTTTTTAGAAACGCTTGGAAATTTTAATACAGTTCCTCAACATTTTTACTCAGTTTTATGTACAAAATCAATGCTATGAATAATGGCTACGTTATTTCTTATTATTTAAATAAGTAAGGTTAAATACCTTTGTACGAGGGTTAATTATAAATAAATTGAAAGCGCCTGACAAACACCTAAACACCCATTGCACAATTCTAAAAATTGTTTTTCCAAGTTTGTCGATAACACATAAACTTTTATATTTTTGATATCAAAATATCGCCATTTTCTATAAAGCATGGAAGTGACATTTTTTACATTTTATTCAATACCCTGAGTAAAAACATTCATTGACTGAGTATGGTTACTTAACAGTTAATGCCTCTACATTTAAAAACATTATCAATGAGACTTCAGCCTTGAAACCTTACTTTAAGGAAAGAGTACTTTCTGATAAAGTTCCAAGATAATTTACTTGTACTAAAATATTAAGAAATGGTAACACTGCACAAAAGATTTTTGCTGCTTATCCAGATATTTCTTAACGAAGCAGATTGTGTTATACAGATTAAATTATATTCTTTTAAAACAAAGTGATGGTTTTTATTTGCGAAAGTTTTTAATTAATATGCGTCGTCCCATATCATATGAATATATAATGGTCAAATTATATGCATTAAATGACGACTTATGCCGAGAAATCAAATTACTGGAAGGTGGTGTCTCGTCTCAATGACATACTTGTTAATATTTTGTTCACTTCATCTTTATATGAAATATGTAATTTATTTGACATTTTAATAACAACATATTTCCCAATGCAATCTAGTACTTCATGGGACAAATATAAATATTCTATTAGTACAGATATACTACTTAGATTACGCACATACATGAAATTAAAAGTCTTCATTTAATACTATTTATAATATTTATATATTTACTTATCGTGAAATATTGAGATTATCGGAAGATCTGAAAATCTGGAAGAAAATCATATTTGCGGGTAATTTATATGTATAACTAACTATATTTTAATTCATTCTTAATTAACTGGAATCAATTGGAAAATATTGGACCTGTGTGCTCAACTTCTAGTAGCAGAGAAATTTGTTCCACGATATTCGAATGGAATCATGCTTCATGAAAGTTAAAAAAATATTTCCAAATAGGTATTCAGACTTACTAATAGAGTAATTTGAAAAAAAAAACTACTAAAACCTTTACTTTGCTTTGGGATAACGACAGCCATACGTAAAATAGACGGGAGAAAATAATAATTTTAACAAACTATAATGGAACTAATTTAAAATTATTTCTTTACATACAATTAACATACGCGTAATAGGTTTTACATATTTTTGCTGTACAATACGAGGCAGAACAATCTCAGGGATCCCATTGCTATGTAACCAAGTATCTCCTTGCTCGCTAAATAAAATTATACTTTTTTACGAATGTGTTCGTATTTTTTATAATGTAGTTTAACTTTTGGTAATAGTAGATACTTTATGGATTCATTCGGGTTTTCGTATACTTTATTATTTGCAATACATGAAACATCAAAAATAATAAAATATATGGAAACCCGAAATAAGGTTAGATATCTTAAAATAGTTTCCGAAACTACCAAACAAAGAGTCGAGGTACACGGGGCTCTCTAGGGCCCGGGGCCCCTGATATTTTGTTAGTCTTGCCACCCTATTAATACGACAGTACATATAACACACTAGAGAGCAAAATGACTCAAGTTAGAAAATTATTTAGGGGAAATATTTTCTGCGTGCATATTTGATTTTAATTTTCCTCTGCTATATGAAAATAGAATGAATGAAATGAAATATGACTTCACTGCTCTTTATTGTAGACTATTTATTTTGAATCGTTATTGTGGTATTGGAGTCAAAACGATACAACAAAATCGTTTAGCGTTCCTTTGTGACTAAAACAAAAGCTTTCCACTTTTCTACCCTCGTTACACAATGTATTATCAACATCACTGCCCTAGATGATTTTGTTCTGATAATTGATAATATATATTTTTGATCGGTTCTTCATATAAAGTTAATATATTCGTAGCATGTGATACCATACGATGACTTCTAGTTTTGATGTTATCGGTGATTTTTTCTTATCGTATCCTCATTTCTGAATCAGTATTTATTCAATCTAATTTGTAACACATTCTCTGCTCTGACGTGTAATTACCTTGTTTTGGTATTTTTGTGTCATCTTTACACTTTTTTTAAAACACGATAATTGTTTGTTCTTATAAACACCAATATATAAAGCGGAAAAGTTTGTTTCCTTTATTTTTGTTTGGGCTCATTTCTGGAATTATACGTCAGATTGGAAAAATTGTTTTTAAATTGGATAAACCATTTCAGGAATCTACTTTGAGGAACATTACAAACTATATATCACCCTATGGGGGGACAGCAAAAAAATGTAACAGAAATTGGTGAACACTCTTTAAACAACGCAGGTTAGGAAGAGACTAGATCATTGATTTTCCGACCATCGCGTATGTTCCAATTGATATACCCCGAACACGGCGATCAATGTCGATAAGCGAACGGAGCATAGCCGTTGGGTGGCCGCGGGGGAGAGTAGCATAATTAAGGTAATTATGTAATATTGAATATATTTGGCGTTAATTTTGTAGAAATTCATTATTCGCAATTAAATGAAACTACGCGATGTAGTATTATTTCTACTATCTTTAATTTCTTTACCACGACCTAGGTTTCGTTGTATTACAACATCTTCAGGTGGGATATTAGCAAAGATTCTACATATATATATATATATATATATATATATATATATATATATATATATGTATATATATAAATATATAGGTAGATTACCCCATATATATATATGTGGGGTAATCTACCTCATCACTAAGGCAGATTTGAAATTTCCACTACGATCAATTTCTTAAATGAACAATTATAACAGAGATACAGAAGTGAGAGAATTAAATAAATTGATAGCTGTGTAAATTAATAAGGATTTCTTTTAAGGAAGTTACGCAATCCTAAAAGGTAGAATACTCAAAAGATGGAACCAATTTTTCTTAATAACCCATCAAACATATTTTTTTTCTTTTCGTCATTCAATTTCATCATGCACTATCATCTTCAGCCGCTCGCCGATATATACAGTTAGCTGTTAATAATATTAGCAATTTATGAATTTATTATTTAAATAAACGTTTGAGTTTCAGTCGAATGGTAAGCAGAAGCACAACAAAAATCCATTGTTATGTGGGCTTTTCTATTCATTGAATTTTAAAACTTAAACCGCTTTATAGTTTTCAAAACTCATATCATTAATCTAAAAAAATAGTATATCAACCGTCTTAATGAAAGATGCAGAACTTTTCTTAGATATTTCAAATTATCTTCATTACTGTTATAATTTAAAATAACTTTAATTTATTTTATGAAACCACACATTGCAATTTATTAGTAAAAATTAACAGATAGAACTATTTTGGGAAATCTACTGTTGCTCTGTCATTTATCAGTACCCTCACTACGTAATAAAAAATTCAAACTTTCGATTTCGTGTTATTTAGTAAATAACCCGGATGATACTCAATTATTTCACATTGATTTTTAGTTGATCTTTTACTAATTAATATATTTAAGATTAGAAATATGAATAGAATATTTAATTAGTAAAAGATATAATTAATATATATCTTTTACTAATTAAATATTCTATTCAATTTCTAATTTTTATTTTCTTCATATTCTAGTTTTGTGAAACTAATCAGCAAAGTACTCTGATACTAAACAAAAAAAAATTGTTAGAGAGTTTAGAAAATGATTGATAAAATGCAGTTGTATATCTGCGCATACAGACATATTAGCGTAACCTCTCAGTATAATTTCTGAATCATATTTAATCAAGGAATTATGTCTAATACTCAGTAATTTGCTTTGGCCTTGTTTGATTTCGTTTATATAACAGAATTTCAAATTTAAAACGACAAAAGACATAAAACAAAATTCTAAGTAGTCAGTCCTCAGATCTTTTGCGACGACTAAATAATCCAATTTTCCAACCCAAATACATTATGTATTTATCTCTAATCTTTTGAACGTAGGATTTCCTTGAAGTGAAGATATACGTTGAATAGTGGCTTTTACACAAAGCTCCACTTAATTATCCGACTTTGCCCGAGTTAACCGCAAAGGATAAAATAAGCAAGAGTCTTAGCCTTGCAGTTTCTCTCAACAAGCTACTATGTATATGAATAAAAAGTTATTTATAAAATGTAATCAAAGTTCTCTAAATTGTTGTATTTATGTTAGTATGACTTGAAAATGGAACTTAATATATAATATAATTTCAATAACGTTTACGTACTAGAAAGTTTCAATTTCTTAGATAAAATTTATACGCTCGCATTAAGCTAGAAATCATAAAATACTTAATAAAATGACTTCTTCATATGGAGTGCAACATTCTTACAAAGTGCGTAACTGTCTGTATGGCACATATCAAACTTATGTAAAAAAGGAAAAACAGAAGCAAATATAAATAATAAATACGAGAAAAGTAGAGTTAGTGATGAAAACTAGAGGGTAAATGTAAAATTGTTTGTTGTGAAATTTTCTTTAAAATTGTTATGGGGAGAAAATCGCGAGCAAATGAACAACCGTTTTTGTTGAAATTAGGCCAAAATTCAATAATCCATCACGTAGCGCATGATTTTTTATTCGTATTAAAGAAGGACGACCGTTTGAGCCAACACTCGACTGCACGTCACGAATTGCTTACGCGCAAAATGAGACCATCAATTTCGGTCGATAGATTTTGAATTTTCAAGACAAATAAATAATATGAAATTTATATGAAAGCTACCTCTCATGCCACTTCCCTGTATTCAATAAGTAGCATATGAATTAAGCAATTCAAAACAGAAATTTTGTTTAATTTTAATGTAATATACGCTATTAACGCTTTCACGATAATAAGTGTGGTATTAACCGAAACTGCAGTTCCTTTTTGTGTTGTTATTATGCCTTTATTTGCATTTAATATAATATATATATATATTTATATATATATATATATATATATATATATATATACCTCATATTATATTATATTATCATTAGGTAATGACAGTCTAAACCTTGTTCACAAAACTTCAAAAGATATAGATTCTCATATCTCTATAATTATGTATATCTATATACTAGTCATATTCCGAATTTTATAATTTTACATAAAATATAATTTGATACACCCGTTGACTTAATTCATATCTCCTTTTTACGATGACCCACAAACAATAATTTATAACACATACGTTGACATTAAAACTCCAAATAAACAGAATTTTGAGAACGAATATCCAAGAACACATATATCACGTAACATATGTATCTCGTATAGAGCGCCAAGATGTGGAATCTTTTTTTGTATTTCGGGAGGATTTTGATTTCAGCTTACCTCTACGATCCACAACAAATTAATAAAATAACAAAACTTAAAGGCTGCTTGGTTTTTCTTGCGTCTTTTATTTAATAAATGATGTGGTTAAACTACTTAATATTCTATCAATGTCTCAAATATAAGCCTTTGTAATTTAATTCTTTTTTTTTTCTTTAAATAGAAGGGAAAACAATTTTGCAATTATTCTTATTCAGCTCAAAATTGCTGCCTTAATTTGATATTAGCACAGCAGTTACCTCAAACTAAAATGCAGTAATAAAATGCAGTTTAATTTTAGCACAGCAGTTACCTCAAACTAAATTAGCACAGCAGTTACCTCAAACTAAAATGCAGTAATAAAATGCAGTTTAATATTAGCACAGCAGTTACCTCAAACTAAAATGCAGTTTAATATTAGCACAGCAGTTACCTCAAACTAAATTAGCACAGCAGTTACCTCGAACTAAAATGAAGTTGTTGGAAAATAGCTTAGCGCATTAAGTTTTACGGTAATGAGAGAAAGTCATATAAAATGATTATGAGCAATTCTCTTTATTTGAAATCCATTCCATGAAATAAGGTAAACGGAAAATTTATAAATAATTCACATATATATTCCCAAATACTCAAAGATAAATATAATATAATAATGTATTCCGGTAAAGTTTATATTATAGTATTATTCTTTTGAAATAAAAATTCCTTGGGTGTGATGAGTAAAATATCAAGATTAGCAGAGTTTTTTGTACAATATTTGGCAAAATTTGGATGTATCGTCTAAATGTAACGAATCTATCGCAAGGAAGACGGAAGATAAATACTGAACTAACACCTAAAATGGTGCTTACTACTTCCTAAAGCTATGTTTATATAACACACATATTTACTTACTTACTTGGGAGGCGGTTAGGAATTTTTTGTATTTAAAAGGATGAATACCTGTAGCACAAAATCCACTCATCATGTTTCTTTTAATACCGGAACTTATATCTTTGTAAGCAGAGTTTAGTTTTCGTTGGGCTCGATCCATTTTATTGGGAGCTTATTCCAACAGGTGAGGAAATATATCCTTTGGAACAGTTGCCAACTTAGCATTTTGTATCTTCCAATTGGTCAGTATTTGCCGCCAAGCTGTCTTGATTGGGTGAGAAAACCAAATCAAGAGGTTGCACATTCGACGCACTTATGCCAATAAGTGCATCGAATGTGGCAAATGAGACGAAAGTTTGTTTCCAATAAGGACTTTACGTCCATGCAACCTTCTTGTGTGAGTCATCCCAAACCAATCCCAGAAGATTGGTGCATCGATCCAACCACTAACAGTACGGATTCTGCTGAGCGACAAGGCTGATCGAAACATGGTAGGCCGTATGGAGCTCTCTCCTTCAAAATGTTATAAAGATGTAAGATTTCGTATATGATATAAGGCGGTAAGAGCACGCAATAAACGATTTTATAGGCTCGAATATCTAAACGCTCTTTATAGGTTCTTGCATTGTTCTGAAAAGAAAAAAAAGCTTGTTAATCAACCATCGCATGTTAAATGTGGCAAAAATTAAAAAATCGCTAAGTCGGATGGTAAGATTGATCAGTGGTCTAAGATGCTCCATGTTGGTGATCAATGACACCCCGCCATAAATTTCTGAAGTTAGAGTGCAAAACAAAACTTCGTCCTTAAGCTGATTTAACATAGACTAACGTAAATTAATATTCTTTTATGTATTATTTTTATTCAACTTGGTACCGCGGAAGTTGCTCAAGCCTTTAATCCAGCTTCGATCCGTCTGCACGTATGGCACTTGCGCAATGAAAGAGACTACAATCAGTGCGGCCAAAGCAAAAATGAAATCATGAAATTTGTGTTTTTCAAAAATATTAAATTTTTTGTCAATCTCACCCCGTGAACCAAATAATCCCATTCTACCGTGTTTATACATATATATATATATATATATATATATATATATATATATATATATATATATATATGTATATATATATATTTGTGTGTGTGTGTATATATATGAATATATATATATATATATATATATATATATATATATATAGGCTTCATATTATAAAGATAGCATAATAGGAACATTTTTATCTATTTTGCCATTAAAATTAGTTTTCTTCGGTTAAAATTTGAGATCGTAACCTAAAGCATTCCCCGCAAACCAATTTTCCATTCAAATGGGCCTAGAATATTCGTCGCAAAAATTTGTACGAATATGAATTTTACGACTTTGTTACGAATACAAACGGTACATTTCCTACGAATGTTGCGAATTTTTTGGACTGGTCCACTATCCTCACAGCCCTAATGCTTTACCTCCGTCATCACTTTCAAGCATTAGTTATCCTATTTCGTCGTTTCTTATCAAACAACTCATTATTATTATATAAAAATACTAATTATGTAGCTACTGAAAAATTGCACATAAACAAAATCAGCAATACTCACAAAAAAGATCTTACTTACAATTTTACGACGCCGTGAACCTGGTGGGGTCTGTAACGCTCAGCACTCACGCAAACACGTCCTATTCGCATGTGATCACGCGAGGCACTAAAAATTGAACGTGGATCGCCGGCGCACATATTTAAATTTAGGTACTAACAATTTGAAATCGCGAATATATCTTTTACAATAGTCACAAAAGTTTAGAACTGTTCGGGTTTCTATAACTCCACCAGGTTCACGCAAGGATAAATGTGAAAAAAAAACAAGAAACGAAAATGTTTAATTTAACTTTTTAATAATTTTGCCTCTTTTTTGGCAATAAAAAAAATATATATATAATTCTCACATTTTAAATCGCATCTTTTATTATATTAAACAAATTTAGCGAAATGGCATATATCCAAAAATTTATCAACAAGTTTCAAAATTTCCGATAATTCTTAAATTTTCCCGAGTATTTTATTTTTCACGTGACAATGCTTTAAATATTGCACAATAATATCTGTACCATAGGCAACTAAAGCCTTGTGACATGTGTTGTGGTATTAATATTATATATCGGCATCAAAACAAATTTTAATGTCATCCGTTACCATAAATGGTATACTTATGAGATTTTATTTCGTAAAAATTGCATTAGTGACGTTATACCAACTCCAAGGTGCGGAATACAAAAATGGTTATGGGTCTTATATTTTACGATTACGAAGGGAATTTTGAAATTTACCAATTTATGTATTTCCTCGATATTGATTAAATGGTTACTGTGGAAATTACTAATTCGATGTAAGCACGAATTAAAAGTAGTTTTTTGGTTTAAATTTCATGCTATCTCCTGTCTCATGGTGGAAAATGTGTAAAATAAATTATTTGTTTTTAATATACCTTTATGTTTCTGGGAATTTTTGCATTGGGCATCGCCAAATATAATACAATCACCCCAATCCCAAATCCTAGCGAATTACTTCTAATTATAAATTACAATAATTTAATGATTATTAATAACCCATAAATATTGAAATTAGTTGCATATTGTGTTACCGGTTATTACATTAGGGTGAAATAACATATTTGCTTTCTTTTCTATGCATAAATTTGTTTGTATAATAAATCTTTGATGTATACTTAACTTTAGAGTCTTATTCAACACTTTGTCAAATGAATGTAGAAATATTAATATTTATAAATATTCAAATGAAATGGGCCTTAATTCCAACTTATCAATGTCAAAAATTTAGACGAAAGTCTCGTCGAATATTTTCCGGTAAATAAAGTCGAATATTTTCCGGTAATAAACAGATACTAATACGTTCTGCAATATCTTTCACCCAACTAACCCTTGAACACTTTCATAAATAAATGTAGGACCTATTAACTATAACTAAGCGCCGGGGCATATCTCGGCCATAGCTCTGTACGTTGGCTCATTAATTAATGCGACGGAGCTCCATTAGTCAACGTTATCAGTAAACGACCAATTAGGGAAAGAAGACAAAAATTCTTCGTAGATAGAATAATAGTCTTAAGAGACGTATTATAGACTATGTCGTTGGTTATAGGAATGCGAAATATTACTTTTAAAATATTATGTAAGCCCTAATATCAGAATATTATATTTTGCATCTTGGGTTTTTATAATTACGATTAAAAAACAAGGTTATGGGAGGATGGAAAAAATTTATCGTTATTAATTATTTGTATATATGAAGCTTTTTAAATTTATATATAACGCAAACCAATATATTTATGTTAACTATTAGATAGGAATGTATAGTCAATGAAACGAATCGTCTGGATGAGATCGTCGATTAGTTAGTCCGATTTAATTCGCTGTTGACGTTTCGTGGGCATACAGTGGACGTAACGATTCGTGTCCTATAATGCCAAGAACTTTAAGTGCAAGTCTAGCTCCATCATTTCACTCCCAGACGAAGCAAAGTATAACTTGGTGACTGAGTATGTATAAAAGACATTCCTGCGAAATTTGTATAAGAAAGTATATAGTTATTTACCTTTTCTATTTCCGTCCGATTACCTCCTGCATACACTAGGTTTGCATTTTTTTGATGTCACCATTGTGTTATCAAATTATATCCTATGTTATTGAGTAAACTTCAATTCTTCGCCCCGATAATTTTCGGCGCTCATTCAATCATCATCACCTTTTTGCTGCACCATCTTCCAGAATCGAATGGCATCGGAATGTTCCAGTTTTCTCCGGTATTCAACCGCTCAGTCACCTGATCGTGGTAGCGCCAAATTATAACTTGTTTATGATAATTTAAAGTAAATTTTTAGAAATATATAGTTATTACTTTTTAAAATTTTCATGTATTTTTATCTTCAAATCTAGGCTATTGGTGTAAATATTGGTAAACAAGTGTTTTTTTATCATTATGAATCGATTACTTGCAATTTATCCATAAGAGTGTGTAATAAATAAACATATAGATATCCTAATGTAACTTAAGCAGGAAAATGCCAATATTCCACATTAAAAAAGTGATTTCACTTTACATTAGATTTAAAACCTACATAATAGCATAGTTTGAAATAATTCCAAGTTAATTAAGTTACCAGGCATATCTCGGCTGGATTTCGTACGCTAACTCATTAGATCAGGCGCTACATTTATATTGTTTATAGCTATCGGTGAATGTGCAGTTAAGGTGAAAAGATAACCATAGTTTTAATATGATATTCAGGACAGTTTTCGATAAAATTAGACCGTTTATAAGGCCCATTTTACGAAAGGAGAGTAAAATTTTTATTAAACAATTTCTAGCAAAATGTTATTCTCCCTTAATAGAGCAGACCTTTAATTTGTATAACAACTGCACGATAATATTTTTAGTAATTTAAGAAAACTGCTATCCACTCAATATTTTTTTAAACACATTGCAGGAAGATTGGTTATAGAAGCACATTAAAATTTAAAAATAACTTATCAACCATTTTGCATGATAAATGTAAATACTTTTAAGTCAAAAAATTCGTAATATTCTATTAATCGGAACCAGATATCATAGTTTTGTAATAATGTGAATAATGCAAATATCGACATAATTATCTTATGTATATTGCAACTAAGAAAATAATATAATAAAATACAAAAAACATATTAAATATATGTTTTTACAGTACAGAGTATAAATATTTCTGCTTTTTGCAGTCGATCACACATTCCTTACAGGTTTATGGATTCGTGACATTAAAAGCAATCAAATTCAAAAATAAGTTTTTTTACTTAATAGCGCGTAACTCTGTTATAAGTGATTGTAAAATTAAGATATAAGAAAACAAAACTAAATAGAATATCCTAGATATTATCATTCGAAAACATAATTAGTAGATTTCATGTGAGAAAAGGTATTTCATTTTCTTAAAGTTACCTCCGTAAATCGTTTAAAATTTAATAAAAAAATTTAAAGATCTATTAATGAAACTAAGTTTAATTTTGCTAAGTAGTTCATTTCCCAATATTCGTAGTAGTTTTTCTCAGTCGATTGTTCACTCAGTTGCAGTGATGTTATTAAACTTTAATAATTACATTAGATGCATTTCAGCTACTACTGATGCAAAGGTAACCTGTTAATTTTTACTCAATACGTCAGCAATTTTAGAATCATTAAATCAAATATTAAAGTTTTTACAATAAAAAAAAGTCTGGACTTTTGGTACAGTAATAATCTAAAAACTAACACTAGCAGGCTACCATGTGCTCTCTATTTATTATTAACGGATAATTTTATAGAAACTTTGAAAGATTTTATATTATCGAAAATTTAATTTGGAAATTGAATCTGTCATTTACTAATTTTATTCAAATATTGAGGTTAGAAGTGATGCTGCAATAGTTCTTATTCGTATTCTAGAATTAATATTACAGTAAATAGCGCAATCAGCAGAATCTGTATATAAGTTTACAATTATGGCTATTAATACTACGAATTGAAGAGAAAAAAAAAATGTACTTCAGTCATATAAATCTATGAAATATATTCCCTTCATCCTTAATATGTAATACATTACACCTTAAGTCTATCCCGGAATAGTAAAAATCCAAATACATTTAAATCTGACAAGTCGGTTGATAACTGTCATTTGCACTAAAGCGAGAATAATTATACTTGCAGATATTATTTTAATTTGAATTCATATTGAAAAGTCTAACTTCTAAGACAAAACAGCGTTTCAGTGATTGTTTTAATAGATGCTTAATGATCTTTTTCTGCCACAATTGTCTTCTTACCTACAGCCGAGGTTTTTACATCAATCATTTTACACAGATTCGGAGATGAGATAATATGACCAATAGCCCTTAGCCTCCAACTTTTATCTTCATACGCATTATGAAATAGGGATCGAACAGTTCAAACCCTAGAAGTCAACGTTGGGGCTAATTGAATAGCGTTATAAAATAATTCTCAAATAAATCGTTAAAATGAACCTGCATTTCCATTACAGAGGGTGTGTGTAATTTTCGATGACGTCAACAGCTGAACATGCGATGAAATACCATTTTTATAGTTTCCTTTGTCTGCAAAGAACTATCAAATGTACCCTAGAGTAGGAATAAGCCAAATTCGATAAACATAACCATTGGAGAGAAAAATTGTGGAATTATTTATTATCAATCCACTAGATTACGTTGCTTATATTTTAACTTTAAGCCAAAAGTGTATTAGTTTCACTTACATTATATACTAATTAGTTCAAATCTTAATAAAAATTATATTTTAAAAGCACATCTATGGAATAATACATTATTACAAATGACTTCAAAATTACCGGCTTAAGGAGACTAGAACCCACCTCTCTCATGTGTTTACAAGTACTTTACCTGAATATAGAGTCATCTAAAATCTTATTTCCTTTTCTCATTGTTGTATATCCAGTACAACAGTTATATTTTCTCTCTCGGAAAATATCAACATACTTATAAACAGATATATCGATAATAATAATAAATATAATAAATAGATAAGAGACCATAATCTAAGCCGTTTACCTTTTCTTTCAATATTATGAACTAACCAAATAGTTCAGATTATAGCAGCTCAATACATCTCAAAAGCGGATTCAAATAACTGTCTTCTCATCGTCTGGGGATACGCTACGAAAAATTGTTCGGTCGTCTTTTTTCCAAAAGTCTTTTTTTTGCAATAAATTAACCACTAAAATCAAATATCGTTTACCAACCGCAGTAAACGATATTCAATTTTGGTGGTTAATGACGTGAAAAATATTACAGTAAAAGAAGTAAGATAAAAACTACATAGTTCTTCCTGACAACAGGGTGTTGATGACTGAGTTAGAGCTTCGTGTCTGGATTTATTGAACACTACATCTATCACAACAGTGAACTTGGCCACGGTAATATATAATATATCTAGGGACAAGCTTTTACTCAATCAAAATACAATTTAAGCAAATATATACACATGTACCTGCATATATTTCAAAAATAATTTCGTCCATGGTTAGGTAAATTTTGAATCTTGTATAGACTAACTTAACCTAACAGTTAGGTAAATTTAATAGCCTAACCTAGCCTAACCTAAAAGTTAGATAAATTTTGAAGCATGTGTTATGTCAATTTTTTCAAAATTTTGAAAAAAATTACTTAACACATGCTCATTTTCGAACTATTGCGTGGGCCAAGTTTCTGAACCGATTATGTTTGGTATCCTTATTTGCCCCAAAATTTAACTCCTATACGAAAACTCGCGCACATAAATTATTCGCCGTACCTTCATCTTGAACCCTTTTAAGTTGTCTCCTTGCGAACATACCTTAACCTGACATATTTGTAGTGAATGAGAATGTGTTGAAAACTTGTCGTACCAAATTCTTTCTATTCCATTAGGTTTCTTCTTGTAATTAATTGATGTTCGTTTTCTTCACCGTTACGAATTATGAAAGCACATTATGTCGATAAATCTATGATAAGTATATTTAATGGATATTATAAGAAAATAGTAAATTGTCAGTTTTATAAGAATTGTAGATTTAAAGAAAATTTCGGAAGTATATCCTATATTATCTAAAAGTATATATATATATATATATATGTGTGTGTGTGTGTGTGTGTGTGTGTGTTAGGTACCTCACGCAATTACTTTTATAATACGTACTTTCTTTACATCAGCAATTTTATGCTCTCAATTAATAATTTTTGTCGTATAATGTAACCATAAACTTTACAACTGCAGTTGTAGGTATGAAATACTCAGTTACGAATAACGGAAAGCCAAAGGAAACTGACATTTTTATTTAGTTCTTATTAACATAATTATATGTAAATAATTAAGGGCTGATTTTTCATGGCCTGTTTCCCATGCTCTGCAAATATACGAACTGATCATACAATCTTCACTTTTCATAAACCTATTTAATATTCATCGACTAAAAACATCCAGTTTATGCATAAATTGAACCAGAACTCGTTGCAAAGTTCAGTTAAATGTTACTTTTTTAAAAGAAATTTAACCCAGTTTAAATTCAAAGCTAACTGACATGCGATACTGCAATCAATTATGAGGCACGCATAGTGGATATCGCATACAATGGCGGCTTGTGCGATGTACACAACGACAACCGGAAACGCGATTCATTTCTTTGGAAATAATATTGCGTCATTTCCTTATAAACTATTTGAACTAGTTTCTAATATGTGACGTATGCTATATGATGAAAAACAGAAAATTCGAAGTAAATTATTTTAATTAGATTAACGCTTACGCCAGTTATGATTGCTGTGTATTATTACATATTAATATTTTAATTTAAAATTTTGCGTGTAGGTCACCTGATAAATGTGTAATAATATGTATTAAATATATATATATATATATATATATATATATATATATATATAAATATATATATATATATATATTGAAATAAAATCTGAATTTTGACAATAATAAATATAGTCTATTGAATATTATTTTTCTAGTTATTTGTAATTCCCAGCAACAGTCCTGTGTGTATATTTATCCTGATAACATTATATAGTGGAAACGTGGCAGATCTTACGCATCAACATTTATTGTTAAAATTTTCAATATATATGCAAAGTTATTATTATTTATATATATGCAAAGTTAGCACATTAGTTAAATTGGTAGCCAAATTTTATATGAAAAACCTTACATAACAAAAATAAGAAATAACTACACAGATATGCACGCACACAAACAAAAATACACACGTACATAATTTTCTAGAAAAACATTATACTTCGTTATTCTTTGAAAATTTGAGTAGTTATAAATTCTATCTAAAGGTTTTGACCATACATATTTTAGTTTATATATACTAAAATTATACTGATTTACAAGTTTTTATGACCACTGAATTTACAAGGTATGCAGTTCAGATCGGACACACAATGGGACAGCCGAATTAGATCAGAAAGGTTTAGTTTTTTCCAAAATTGATATGACATATTAAAAGCTGAAGTATTAGCTATAACATAAGTTATAATTGACATTGCAATACGATTGTTTAGCTTTTAATTATATTGCTCCGAGTATCTCTGTTACATTTGATGGAAAAACAAATTATTTTAAAATTAGTTGGACATAGCACTATACTTTGTATATCTGATTCTAATGATACTTTATAAATGCATTTCCTATTTCGTTATTATTAAGTTTGAAATGTATCTTTCGATAAATACATTTAAATGGCAATCAAAAATTCTTCCACAGTTTAAAATTGTGACATATTTTTAAATTGTGACATTTTTCAAGATAATTTTTAAACAAAATTAATATTGCTGTTACAAATTTTGAATTTAGTGAATTACAATATTTTACTTTTATATTATTTATATTATTTATAACGTGGTCAACGTGGTGTCTTAGACTGATCACAAGGCGTACAATCTTTGACGGCTCGGCGCATCGCAAGGAGTCGGGTTCGATTTCCGACCGCTCATCGAGCGGTTCTATTGGCAATAATCCACCATATATACTGATTGTAGACATTAAAGTACATAAATAAAAAATATGTAAAGAACACGACAGATGTTTTAACATTTAATTGTATAACATGGAAAATATAGTACATTTCATCTTCAGTCTATAAAGTTCTCTAAGTTGGATGACTACTCGACACACATATGGTTGACTTGCAAATCACGCGTTTGGTCACCGTACCCCTCTATTGCATCCCTGGCTTGCCGCAGACGGAACATCGAGCCTCCGTGCCTCGTTGGAACCATGTCACTCTAACCATCGCTAGATGATTTAAAAGCAAGTTAGTCTTAGTAATATATAGCTTATTTTAGTTATTATACAGTTATCAAAGCAAAGATTATTTTTTTCTTAAAGCTACAAATAAATGAATCAAAATTTCTTTCAGCAAAAGTTGTTTTTGAAGCAATTTTATAAATTATTGATTGGAAAATGACAATGACATGAAATGATTTTTTTGCTGATCTTAATTTAAATTTCACTAGAAGAGCATATAATTCTTTCGTGGATTAAAAGCAAACAATTCCAAATTATGTTAGCGAAATAATTTTCTCCTAAATAAATTGTTTAATACTGCGAACTGATATTAGAATTTGTTCCAGTCCATCAGATGCTATGTTAAAAACTTACGCAATTTTAACTGGATAATTAAATTACTTAAATTGACTACTCTACAGGGTTAATAAAATGTCTTGTTTGTTTTACAAATTTTACGCGTCGATTAACTTTAGGGCTGTTCTCTGCATAATCTTTCCAGTAAGCTAAATAATTCCCTACAGGGCGGAAACCAATAAGCTATACTGCAACTGTTAAATATCAATCCCAGTATCCTTTAAAAATGTTTAAACTGCACTATTTAATATCCACTGAATGCAAAATATTATTTTAACAGTTTTAAATATTCCAAAATTTACGTTATTAATTAGGATAAAAGAGAGATCAATCACAACGATTTTTAACTGTTCCCCATGTAACAAATTTTGAGTTAATATTGGACGCCCTTTTCATTATATATTTTGAAAGCTTTTAATCTATTTTTGACCTTAAATGGTCTCCAACCCTTCTGTAGAAAAATTTCAATGCTCGAAAAAAATATGGAATTCATTGCCTTTGCTAATTTTGATTAATACATCAGAATGTTCGCTGCGATATTCTTTTAAAAACTCTGCAGCCGTGCATTTTTATAATTGTAACGGCATTGAGAAATTTGCTGAAAAGGAGATGTAATATTAGCTGATAAATAAATTAAACAAAAGTTTCTCACTGTAATTTAAGAAGTTTGATTGTATTTTGTTAATATTATTCTTCTTCACTCTATTCTACAGTATATCTATACCTGCAAAACTATAAAAATATTAGAGAAAATGAGAAACTGTCTTCACAATTCTGCGCCACTTTACTCTTATGTTAGCTGTTTTGTTAATTCTATTTGTTAATTATGCTGCTTTGTTATTCTAATAAACGTCATTTAAGATACATGTTTCTATAATAATAAGAATATTATCCTTTTATTCCTTGTTTGAGGTCGGATCTTACTAAGTGACAGGTTCGGACAATATCACAACCCGTGAATCACACCGGAGAATCACTAACGTGTATAGACACCCGCCGACGCAAACGAGCATACTAGGTAACCTGACTATCGTCCAGAGGTCCACCTCATTCGGTTTAATCTAAACCTGCCAGGCTACCTGATAAAGACATAGATCTGCTTACATTAAACCAGTTAATTATTGATGACGGGTAGAGACCCGGTGTAAAAATAAAAATTTAAACTTTTGCTACATTTTTTAACATAATTTTTTCTTTTTCCAAATTGTCAGTTATTAAATTCCATTTTATCATGTCTGCCATACCTTTTCGCTTGTGCTTTTAAATATTTTAGAAAATTATCGGAAAAAATTATAAATTGAGAAACACAGGTAGTATTTTTCAAACAATAATTTTCCTATCCCGATATATTGGATCTAGAGGGACTTATTAATTACCTATAAATAAAAAATCTTGAATGGACAACCGAAAGAGTTAGCAATAAATGTGCACAAAAATTATTTATTTGGTAATGTTTAAATATTCATTGGAAAAATTCCACAATTTTTAATTATTTAAACTGTAGGATTCAAAACAATAATTTGGATTAATATTTAAGATTAAAATACGTAATAAAAATATGGTTTATTTGAATTAATGGTAATAAGTTTTGAAAATGTGTAGCCTTTATTCGCACCGTATATAATTGTGTTATTTATTATCAATTATGTTTGTGGTTTCATCTGCTCGTAGCTTTAGAAAATAGTAAATGTACTCTAAGATTAAAACATGTAAAGCCATCAAATATATTAACGATAAAAATAAAATTTTTGGAGTTCACTCCTGAAAAGCGAATTTAGTCCTGAAACATTAAATTGTCTTTCTTCTTGGTAGTTGATCGATTGGCATAAAATACACCCAATATATTTGTCATCTATTACTTATATTCTGTACGCCTAAATTATTTTTTCCTATATATTTTGAACATGTAAACAAGCTTATTCTATTGTTTTATTAAACGTGTAAATTACTAAAACGGATGCATCATACTGAAATATTTCTGCAATTCTAGATTAACAATAACAAAGAAACAATTACACGGTACATAGATTTTAATAGTGAGAACAAACATTTGATTGTATTAACCTGACTTCTCCTGACTGACGTCATTAAAGAGTATATAATTTTATTAGCGTTCAGCTTGTAGAAGCAAAACCTTGTCCGATTCCAATGAATAAAGCCTGGAGCTTGAGAACGACTATCATTTGCACCACGCTGTACCATGACTATTCCTTAACGCTCTGTACAGATTGTCCCCTGCTATGATTTTGGAAGTTTACGGTTTAGATATATGGGATCACAACGTACGAATTATGAAAGTATTGACGTAGAAGAACTCATTTTATATTTAATTTTGGACATACAGAAACTTATATTTAGCAGAATCAGACTAACTCCCATCAGAACTATCATTTCCGTAAATACGACATAACAATACATTTTAATAATATACTCAAAATGTGCATACAACAAAGTTATATTAAGTCTGTATTGTATGTGACTAAAATATACTTTCAATCAACCGGCAACGTGAAGTAATATACCGTTAGTCACAAATTTATCTCAAATAGCGAATATTGCCAAAGTCATGAATTTTAAACAATATAGTTATATTAAAAAAATGTAAAACTAGAGTCTCGCGCCTAGTTCTCATTAACATGCACTGCACGCTTACTGCGACTAATAAACTTTTAAATGAAGATCGAAACCATCTCGTTTTAATTTTTACTCTTACGTATATTCTTGATATATTGCTGCCCGTTATATAAAACAAAAATGTAACTTGTGTGCGGGTGATTATCAGTTAGTAAATAAAAAAGTCAGTTTAATATATTAGGATAGCGAATTGACGAAACCCTCAAGGGAATATGCTGTGACCAGAATTGAATTTTTGTGTCGCAAAATGCTTGCCATACTAAAAAGATTAAGCCTATCCTCTTATGACTTTTTAAAGACAAGAAACGAATGTGGCTGAAATAGAAAAGTCATAGCAGCATTTCTTCTCTAACGATTTCTTTGAAATTCGGACTCTCTTTAAGCGCTAGTTTGAGCAATGTTATTTTCTGGTCATACGTTTCTTTGTTACAAGTGGATACCAATAACCCAGGTTAAATTGTATTATAAAATATTATTTTGTTTTGATTTGAATAGAGTCTACACTTTTCTTCAACATCTTTCAAGTTAGATTGTACATCTTTACTGAGTCAGATAAGAATTCTGTCTTCTAAACTAACTCGTAGACTTTTCTTATTTCATGTCGATAACTCACAGGCAAACGCCGGTATCAGAGCACCGCTGGGCGACTCGTAGAATAAGGAGATGTCGTCTCTTGACATCCTTGCAAGTTTCCGCTCTTAACTTAGATTACTTGTGAAGAACAGGCTACGTGAAATGCACAGTGAATAAACTTGTAAACATTTTCGAATTTAATTATTTTAAATCTTTTACGTCTCAAATATTTCGTCCTATTGACACATCTGTTAGTTTAAACTAATAGATGAGACAAAGGGTAAGCAGACATCTTCTGTTACAATAGTACATCAGAATTTACAGGGCTTATCCGGCAAGGAATTAGAAGTTGATTTATTTTTAAAAAAACATAATGTTCAGGTTTTTTGTGCAACTGAACATTGGTTACAAAGTCACGAATTACTGTTTAATAATGAATATTACTCCTTAGGTAGTGTATTTGTTAGAAGGAGTGCTCAACGTGGTGGTTTTCTGGTATTTGTTTGTAATAGTATGAAGTATAGGGAACGTAATGATATTGTTAATCTTTCTGTTGAGCGTTCTGTGGAGCTATCCTGTGTTGAACTGGAGCAAGTAATTGTGGTTTCCATTTATAGGCCACCACAGAGTGAATATAATGTATTTGAAGTGACAATAGAAGAGGTGTTAAAACGTTTAAGCTGTAGTAATAAGCATGTAGTAGTTTGTGGTGATTTTAATATAGATATTCTTGACCAGTCACCAACTAGTCTTAGATTTACTAGTTTGTTTAAGTCTTTTAACTTACAATATTTATTTGAAGAACCGACCCGAATCACCTCGCATTCTGCTAAATGCATAGATAATATATTTAGTAATTGTATACCTCTAAGTAAGTCGATTTTGAGTGAGTTAACATCCGACCACTGTGGGCAGAAAGCCGTATTTCCTGTAGGGTCCTCGGAGAAAAAAAATAGAATAACCTGTAGGCCGGTGACCATTGCTCGTCTTAAACAATTTAAGGATAATGTTTCTATAAGAGTATCAAATATAGACTTAAGCCAGGATGATCCGGACAATCTATATAAATCTGTATCTGGTGTCATCAATTCCGAATATAATAACATATTCAAAAGTAAAACCTTCACTAAGAATACAAAGGTTCGGTTTTGTGATTGGGCAACAACCGGAATCTACAAAAATAGAGCTAAGTTGTATGAATTGTATGGTATGAAGCAATTCAATTTTGATCCTTCGTTTATTTTATACGTTCGAAATTATTCAAAAACGTTTAAAAAAGCTTGTAATTCTGCTAAGTCCCTATATTTAAGTCATAAGATAAAGGGGTCCGATAATAAAATTAAAGCCACCTGGAATATGATCAGTGCTGAAAGTGGGCGCACTAAACAACAAGATCATGATTTCGAATTAAATTCAAACGGGAAAATTTATACAAGCAATTTGGATGTGGCCCAAACCTTTAATAACTTTTTTGTTAACATACCCGTAAATACAACAAGTTCCTTAGATTCTTGCCCGGTCAAAGCAGAATCGTTAATTAGAAGTAATGTTAAGGCGTGTGGAGTTTTATTTAACTTTGAATATATAAGCCCCAGTGACATTATGAAATGTTACAAGTCGCTGAATTCCAAAAAAGCAGCAGATTTTTGGGGTACATCTGTTAAATTATTAGAAAAAATTATTACTGATATAGCACCACATTTGGTTGTAACGTTTAATAATAGTATTGATAAAGGTGTATTTCCAGAGTTAATGAAATATAGTAAGGTTATACCGTTTTATAAATCTGGAACAAAAAGCGATCCCGGTAACTATAGACCTATTTCTATATTACCAGCGGTAAGCAAAATTTTTGAAAAAATAATGTTACAACAATTAGAATTACATTTTTGTGTAAATAAGCTTCTACATAGTGAACAATTTGGTTTCACTAGGGGTCGCTCCACCATAGATGCAGGTGTTACTCTTTTAAAACATATCTATAGTGCCTGGGAAAAATCGCAAGATGCTATTGGTGTATTCTCTGATCTTTCAAAAGCTTTCGATTGCGTTCAACACAATACACTATTGCGGAAACTTAGCCACTATGGAATCAGAGGTACAGCACTTGATTTGGTCACCTCCTACCTTAGTAATAGAGTACAATACGTTGATATAAATGGTGTTAGGTCTTCCGGGTCATCCGTCTCCATGGGAGTGCCATAGGGATCTATTCTCGGTCCCTTTCTTTTCTTGATCTATATTAACGATTTACCATTCTATGTACGGAATTTTTGCGATATTGTGCTATTTGCCGACGACACGTCACTAATTTTTAAAGTGGACCGTAAAATAATAAACTTTGACGAAATAAATGCCTCTCTCGCGAAGGTGTTGGATTGGTTTTCAACTAATAACTTACTTCTAAATTCAAAAAAAACTAAATGTATTAAGTTTAGCATGCCTAATGTTAGAAGTTTGAGCACAAATCTAATGGTTAATAATGAAACCGTTAATTTTATAGAGTCAAGTGTATTTTTGGGAATAACTTTGGATAGCAGGTTGCAGTGGGGCGCCCAAATATCATCTCTAGCAGGAAAGCTCAGCTCCGCAGCTTACGCAATATATAAAGTCAGACAGCTTACGGATGTAGACACTGCCAGGTTAGTCTACTTTAGTCACTTTCATAGTATAATGTCATACGGAATTCTATTATGGGGTAACGCTGCTGACATTCAAACTATTTTTGTGATCCAAAAGCGCGCAGTACGTGCTATTTATAAGTTAGGCACACGGGTTTCTCTTAGAGAACTATTTAAGGACATAAATATTTTAACAGTGGCATCGCAATACATATATGCTAATGTTTTGTTTGTTAAACAAAATCTACATCTTTATCATAAGAATAGCGATGTGCACTCAATAAACACAAGAAATAATCACAAATTAGTAGGTACACACCACCGCCTACACAAAGTACACAACTCATTCGCAGGTCTCGGGGTTCAATTATTCAATAAAATACCCGCTACCGTTATGGACCTACCCCTTCACAAATTTAAGCTTACAGTTAAAAATTATTTAATAAAAAGAGGTTACTTTGCGATAAATGATTTCTTAAATGATAAAGATAAATGGAATTAGTAGCTCCTCCTTGCAGGGGTTCATCTCAGGGTGGCTTCACTGAGCTTGTCATTATTGTTTTCCTTAATTGTTATTTAATTGTTGTACAAGAGGTAATTCATGATCACTGGTGGCAGGTTGACATATTCGTGTGTTGTTTGCATATTTGTTTAGGTCTACAATCTACAACTAACGTATTTTCAAAATTTACATTTGTATATAGACCACAAAGTGATCATTTTCTGCCTTTTCCTTTTATTGGTAGATGCTCCCAATACATCATACCATAGTAGTTTCATCATAGGTTATTACTATTTTGATGCTCGGTGTATTGGTTGCAGCTCCTTACTTTGTCTAATTTGTAAACCCTCACATTGTAATTTGGCGATTGGAAAAGAGTGGCGTGAGTTTTCTTGCCTGGCTCTTTTTCTCACAGCTCTACCTGTTGTGTTATGAACCAGGCATAAAATGTAAATGTAAACTGACCTTCATAAGTGTCACATTGTGACCCATATGAATTTTTAATAAATAAATAAATAAATAAATTTGTCGAAGAAATAAATTGGTACAGGAAGAACCTACGTATATTCTTTATTATATCAACTTTTCATCAGAAACTTATTTTCACAAAAATCGTAATGTCTTTTTTTACAAATTTGTTTATTTTCCTATATGTTATATAACTACTGAGCTATAGTTTGATAATGTTAACGAGCTCAGAGTAAAAGTCGTTGGTGGTTGGTTGGTTGTTGGCAAAATTATTACAAGTATACTAATATTTGAGGAAATTGTACACCTTAAAATTTCTACAGTCAGTAGTCGCCATGAATATATATATATATATATATATATACATATATATATATATATATATATATACATGTATATATATATATATATATATATATATATATATACATATATATATTATTGTGAAACTATAGTGACTGTTTTAAATATGACAAGGGTTTACTATAAAAAACAAATAAAAAGTGACATCACGTGTAAGTCTAATGATATATTAATACACAATTAAATGAAACTACGTTATGTAGTATTATTTCTACTTGCTTTTATTTCTTTAACCACGACCTAGGTTTCGTTGTATTACAACATCTTTAGGTGGGATATTAGCAAAAATTGGATTGCTAATATCCCACCTGAAGATGTTGTAATACAACGAAACCTAGGTCGTGGTTAAAGAAATGAAAGAAAGTAGAAATAATACTACATCACATAGTTTCATTTAATTGTGAATAATGAATTTCAACAAAATTAACGCCAAATATATTCAATATTTGATATATTAATACTTTAAAAATATAAATCATAGTTAATTCAAGCATAATCTGAAGATGACCTATACGCTTTTTAATTTTGATAACTAGTTTAAAAGAACTTAAAAGGTTTTTGGAAGTAAACAAAAATATAAATACACATTTTGGCGACGTTGCAATGTATTCGCCAGGGGGGGGGGGGAAAAGAGGGGATACAGTCGCACTATTCAAATATTCAATCGTCTACAAATTTATATTTTTTTAATACGGTTATAACTGTTGTGAATCAGAAGTGTGAAGAAATATTTTTTTTATTTAAAGACGTTTATGTAAATAATGTGTACGATGTGAACTAATTTGTATGATGAGATCTATTCACATTCTATAAATTAAATAAATTACAACAAATAAATATAAACGTATAATAAAATTAAAAAACTACAATCGGCTAAATATTATATTTAAACCATACGTCCTAAGTGCCAAGATAATAAAATAATACGTATTTAAAATAAACTTTTAAATTGAGGTGCTACCCCTATGAATGAATCGACAAACTGGCACAGTTTCACTGTCAAAATCACAAATAAATTTGAATTAAATGGAACAAACTAGTTAAATTTCAGGAATCTATAAAAAAGTACAAGTAAAACAATAATTGAATCTTGAATATTTGAATGTTGTTTTTACATTATTATATTCATAATAATTAAAATAGGATGGTGTTAACGAAGAAGGGTTAAAATAACCTTTTTAATGAAAGTAAAAAAAAACTGATTTAAAAAATTAATATAAATAACTTAGGGTTTCACGAGTTATGACGTAAAAGAAAGCGTTTGGTTAGTTGTTATCGCTTGAACAAATATCTACAAAACTCCATGTTTCTTAAAAGTTTTACCTTTAGATATGAGTATGATATGCCTTCCATATGTAAATAATGGTAAGTATTTTCTGGATGTAACTTCTTTCCTGTATACTACTTATACCAGAAAAGACTTGATATGTAGGAATTTGGATTCATCAATGAGAACTACGTACACTGTCGATGATGAAACCTAACAATATATTTTCCAAATATGTTTTTTAGCATTTTCCAAAATATTTAGTTTCCATAATTCGTTACTTCATTTATTTGGAATGTCTTGATTTAATAGAAGAAATTGTTAATATTCCATCCGTCTGTTGTGGAGGAAAACATTAGACTTGATAAAAAGAGAAAAGGAAGAACTGTACAGCATCAACAAAGAAAACTGAAGTCCATCCAAACTATAATCAAGTCTCCTCAAAACTTTTGTTTTGGTACCATTTACAGTGTAATTCACGAATCAGTCGGATGATTTAAATACATGTTAGCAATTTCTATTCAGAATTAAGTTCTCTATTGTACTTATTTTGGCGGGTCATATTTCACATTTTCCTGACTGAGGATAACAGGTAAGCTATAGAGGGGGGAAATTGTGCCACAGGTCAAATTGGATGATTAATATTTCGAGCTAAAAATTTCAATATCAATAAATATCCTTTAAAAGTTTTTACAATGAAGACAAATTGTATAATATACCCATTTATCTGATTAAAAACCGGAAATTTCACTTAGCTGAAAAGTATTAACAAAAAACTCTTAATCTTTTTCAGCTAAGTGATATTTATAGAAATAGATTTTTACAGATTTGCACCTATAAATCTGCTAGCAGATTTGTACAGAAAGTATTAATCAGCTTGATAATTTACAAACAAGGTTTAGAACTTTAAAATAGTATATATAAATAAATATTTTGCAATATTCCGTTCAAGATACCCATCTGCAGAATTTAGTTTTAAAGTTTGGTATACATAAGTCTTACTGTAGAATCTATAAGATTACGACCGACAGTCACACAGAATGACAAACAGTCGAACGGACACTACGCAGTTACAAGGGTTTTTTTGTTTTACTACCCTGAAATATAATTATTTAAAGTAAATCATCACTTTATTTACTGGAATTCCCTATGATTGATTATATTATGACTAAATGTAAACAATTTATTGAAAAAATTGTTATTTGTTCAATAAAAGTTTCTGCAATACATTTTAGACACCTGTCGTGTTTTTAATTTAAATTCAAAACAGGCCAAATAAATCATTAATGTGGAAAATTATTAAAATATTTAAGGTAGTTGTCTTCAAAAAGGCGTTGTCGACGAAGTTTAGCTGAATTATTTATATATATTATTCAAAATAGAAATAAATAATTTGTTAAAAATCATTCTCCGAAATTTTAAAATTAATATTGCAGAAAAAGTTCATATTAATCATACTACATTTTATTAAAAAAAACTCAATAAATAAAGCAAAAATGTTTATATATATATATATATATATATGTATAAAAAAAAAGAAAAAAGAAATATATATATATATATGTATATATAAAGTGGTATGCAAAAGACGACAAAAGAAGAGGAATACTCTTCGAAATGTAGAAACGAGATCGGGTTTTATACTAGAATTCTTTGGTTACCACGACTTAGAATTTATACATATGCACACGCACGTTTACACACACACACACAAACACACGCACATGCACACACACACGAACACGGGCACACGCACACAGACACACACGCACGCACGCGCACGCACTGTCACAAACACACGAACGCGCGCATGCATATACATGCACTCGCACACAAACGTAAACACATATGCATGTACACACGCACACGCACACAAACGCAAACACATATGCATGTACACACGCAAACACTTACACGCACACACATATGCATGGGCACACGCACACACACAAACGCTCAGGCGCGCACACACGTACACACACCCAGACATATACATACACGAGTATAACTAAATACTAAATTAAATTGAAACTTCCGTGGTATTTCATCTCAAGATTTACGACTATCTTTATCGTACCTGAGTTATTTAATTTTCTATGATAATGGAAAGATTCTCACTAAACAGAAGTAAATCTTAATAAATAAAGTTTCTTGTACTCATACTACTTCATTTGTAATTATATTGTATATAGATACTTGGTAGAAAATTCCTATAATAAAAAGAAATTAACCCGGAAACGATCGTAATAAAAAAACTACCATCTCATTGCGGCGATTTGGCGCTGTTCCAAACTAGTTCGCTCACAGACATTACCGATCTCCCGCGGGCACGCTTAGGCTCCCTCCATTTGAAATTCAATTTCGTTCAGTGTTTAGGTAAATACTTGCAGGCGAATGATTGTGTGCGGAAAATTTTCCATTTCATAGCGAAATTGCTATCGTTCATATGTAACAGAAAATAATGTACCACATGATCACCAAAAGCTTCACTAGTATAGACATGGCTTTGATGGAATTTCAGTCTCACTTCAACAGACCAAAAAATATATGTACATATTCTCTGACAAGATAGTTTTAATGATGAGATTAGTAAACAAAATTTGATAAGTGTACTTAGGTACTGAAAATGTGGTTAAAAAAATAAATAAACTAAATCGGTCAAATGCGATTCAACGCTCGCGCAACGAGTATTCCGTAAAAATTATAAAATTGCAGAATTTGGCATTTCAATATTTCACATGTGGTAAGCGAGGAAAATTTCACTACTTAAGATTGGTCTGATTTCGAATTAGTTATCTATTCTAGCTATGTCTAGCTATTATTGCTGAGTTTATGAGTTGAAGTTGTCATATTTGAATCATTTCACTGCCGTAAAACAAAATTTGGGAAAACAATTACCAATACAATCAATTTTCCTTTTTGTGAAGAAAGACTCGTGTCGCTCAAATTCATAGCCGAAGTCCCCGCGTGGTTCCCCGTCCTACATTTGGCATGCGATCACTGCAAAATACTTAATCTTTGCCTTAAGGTTAGAATGACATATTTTGAAGAACGATAAGTTTCCATTATATACGTACATACATATTTATACACATATTTACATACGATATATACAAACGTACATATATATTCAAAGTCAGTTAAAATGAAAATGATACGTTATCTTTTATTATACATTTAAGAAATCTCAAAAGTTCCTTCATAAACATTTACAGTTCCTTCAAAAATATTTACGCTTCAATTAAATTTAGAGCGATAACAAAAGAATGAACCATGGTTACATAAACGACGGTAACATCTAGACCTACTCCTATTTAAATTATCGTTCTTGGAAGTAGAAGTTTGACTAAAGTAAAATTTGGTTAGCTAGGAGAACGATCTTAACCAAATATAATTTTTGTATTGCGAAAATTTCACCTAAACTACTTTAAAACAGGCGGAAAAGAAAAGGAGCTCTACAGGCTTACGGGTTTAGGTTTATGGTAGTTGTAGTTTGACAGTAAGATCCAATTTTTGGTACTACATTTTGCTTCTCCAGTTTTCCTTCTTTACCTTCTTATGAATCTCAACCACGTTTAATATATAATTTGAGAATAAATTGTTCCCATATTAGCCTGAAGAAAATTAATTCGACAAGTACATAATGAAAATGCTTTATGAGAAATGAAGTTATTTAAGTTTTTAATAACCATGATAACTAAAGAAACAAAATAATTAATCATCAACTTACTTTTTTGGTGTATGAAACATTGCATTTATCCAATACATGCAGCAAGGCATAAGTTTAATTATCGATTTTCCTTTAATATATCAACTGTGAAAGTCTGAAAACTACAATAATATTGTACTACGATCATTAAGTGATGAGCTAATTTTTCATTATAAAAAGGTATTTTATTAACATTATGATATTAACCTAATTTATTGTTGTCAATTGTGTTATGGTTTACGGATTATTCATTAAAAATACGCCTAGACCAATTAAGGCTAGGAATATAATTTATCTTTACGATTGGATGGTATCAGTATAAAAAATCGAAGTGCACAAACAAAACTTAGAACTGGCCTTGCATTATTTTTTGCATTGTCCCGACTGCTTTTCTTATATTTGTGGCAACTTGCACTTCAATATTAATTTCATAATCAAAACAAAAAACCATGAGTACTTGTTATATACCATTAAATACATTAATTATACCGCATACAGCAGATCTAAAGTATGTAATGGTACTTAACAAGTATTTTAAAAGTGAGAAAAACAGTTTAAAGGTTGAAACCGTAAAGGAATGGAGCAAGTCTGAGAATAATATGGAGCTTGATGTAATGGCGTTGGTAATGAAGTTTGGTATTATAAAATAATGTGTTAAGATATTGAAAACGGGAGATGAAATTTAAGGAAAGTTTTGTTTTGTAGTTTTGTAATGGGAATATTGGTTTTTGAAGATTTGGTAAAAAACGGTTAATTCCACTGATGTACTTAAAACGACGGTATCGGTAGAAATTATAATATCCAAATATATTTATCGTCTATCTCTTTAGAAGTTATGGGCAATTACTAATAAGAATTAAAAAGGAAGGGAGTCGCTATGCTGAGCGGAACGCTATGCTGAGTGCATTTTTGAATAAAACTTTGAACCATTCAAATAATGTGTGAAGATATTGCAGAAATATGAAAATGTTCAAAGATATTCACTGAAATTGCACCTGACAACGAAATTAGTGTATTTTAAAGATGAATATGGCTAATTAGATGCTTGGTATATTGAATTTTTATATCACTAGAGTGGACCTAAAATTCATTATTTTAGTTAACATACTACATAAATAACAAAATCGTTAAAATTACTAATGATTCCACCTTAAACATTTCAGTATAAATAGAGGAATTTAATAGAATATGATCATGTTTCCTTCTGTTTGGGAAAGGCAAAGACGATCAGCTAGGGTTATATATTTGCTTCTTGATCACAAATAATACTAAAGTAATTTTCCTCAGTTTTGATATAATGAAACTCATAAAAAAATTGAAGAAAAAATTAATTCTTTTTATTTACAAGTGCTGCTGTGTACTAAAAAAGTTATGAATAATTTTAGAAGGTACCAGAAGTAGAAATTATGATAAAAGAGTGAAAAACAAGCCAAACATTTTATGAATTAATATTATGAAACAAGCTTCAGATTTCACTTAATTCACTTTCATTTGGGTAATATTTTAGTCAATGTATATAAATTAATATATATATATATATATATATATATACATATATATATATATATATATATATATATATATATATATATAAATGTTTACAGAGAAAGAAAATAAAGTTTATTATATCATTTCCATTTTGTTCACTAATATTTGCTGATATAAATAAAATGTTAAAAATTTTAAAAAATAATTGCAGATGGAAATTTCAGGAGTTCCACTTTTAGTCATTTATCTCTGCTGTGAATGGCCAAACTCAGAGTTTATTCACTACTATTATCCGTATTTAGGAAACGAGCAAAATTTTAATAGCTATAATTAATAAAAAAAGAAATTTTAACGTTCATTTCCATTTGTTTAAAGTTAATTAAATATTAATTTTGTTATAGATTGAAACAAATGGAACATCTCTTATTCGACTGAAAATACAAAAATAAGGCTAGAGCCTCTATATAATCATTACTATTTTAAAAGGAAATCTATTCGTTAAAAAAATTTACATTAAAAATACATACTTAAATATTTTAAGATAATTAGGATAGACCTAGAAAATACAAAATAGTTATGAAAAATGCACTTCAAAAACAATATCTTAATTTTTATAATACATGAAAAACGTTTTATGTGATAAGTAAATCGAATTAACCAACAAGAGTTCCCCCAATGATGAACCTACTTTGTCGCGTGCAGTATGACGCTGCAGCAACTATAATTTAAAAGCTCTGTGTGAAATTCGATTGCACGAAAGCTTTGAGGAAAAGCTCCATCCGCCCATGGAAGAACGCGCCGACTAAATGAAGCAAATACGATTTACCCGTAAGATGAAAGGGGATTAGTTGTCTTATGTGAAATTTTCTGTATACATTTCCTGGTTTATAGTATATTATTTTAAATTGAATATAGGAAATAGTGGAAAAATGTAAAAACTTTACGATCTACCTATCTGATATATTAAAATATAAGCTACATTATTAGTAATCTAAATTTTTTTTAAATATGTGTTAGTTACGAAGAAGGAGAAAGTAAACAAAGAAATATGAGAGAATTCTTATTTCTGGAAGTTTATAAAATAAATTCTACATTACTGATATATTTTTAATGTTTTCTAGAAAAGAAGAAGCCCACGTACATCTAATCGATAATTAATTGCAAAAGTGTATATTTCTGAACTAGGATAATTTAAATGCATGGTTTGATTCCGTATTTTTGATTATCAGTTTTGTGATTCTGTATTTCAAAAGGTAAATTAAACCCGTGAAGTGATAGCTTGATATCCGCTTATTCGTCTATCTCAGATTATTTATCTGCGAAATACATAAAGATAATAACATAACATTTTAATACCGAAATTTTGACGCAATATTTATAATACGCCTAGTAATATTACAATAGTATTCGTGAGTGTTAATACGTATATACGTAAAAAAAAGTCGGGAAAGAAACACAGTATAACCATTTCTAACTTTACGACTATACAATAATTCTAGGAATATTTTGTAAATTTTTTTCAAATTCAATAAATATAATCATAACATCTTCATTTTCTGTTATATTATAATTATAACATCTGCATTTTCTGTTAAGACGTATGTTATCAATATTTTCTTGTCACGGTAACAAACATTTGTATTCCATATTGCCTTAATTATTATTCTCTTATATTATAATAATAATAACACTGTTATTATAATGAGCTTTAACCAATTTGGCAGTTTTCTCGTTTAAATTAGTTTCCTATAAATCGATTGCTGGTTTATTTATTTTAAGAATTTTATTGCTTATAACGCATATAACTTTTCCTGTAAATATGTAAGTAATTCTAAGTGTTTTTCTAATAAGACGATTTTTATTCTACAGTTGTTATAAATCAATATTTTATTGCAGTTCTATTCTAAGAGATTCTATTAATTTGCTCAACAACGTTATTTCCGCATTCTAGTTTAGTTAATTTTTATATTTCTTTAATGAATCTTTACGAAATGTTTTGGCATCTTCTACATAATATTCTACATTGGTACTAAAACTGTTATTAGGACAAAATCTCAAAGCACCTGCAGGTATTTTTAAAAATACCTGTAGCAGGTATTTTTAATTATGTATAACTAACATAATCATTAACTATTAGGCACCAAGGTAGTTAATTGCATATTGTTGAATATGGTATATTGGCAGCAGTTCCACCTACATAAAAAAATCATTTGAGCTGTACTTATTAGTAAGTGAAGAAAAATTTCGACAGTTTTCCCTTATTTATAGCATCATTAGTGTTACTAAAACACGGAAAGAAAATTTATGGAAGTTATACACGCCTTATTTTTGCTGGAAAATAAAGGCAAGAAACGAGTATCATTATCTTCTCTCGGCACCTTGTTCTGTCGTAAACCACCTTTACTTTCTGTTATCATTGATTACAACATTGAACTATTTTTAGTGAATTAATTTTTTCATTTATTCATAGGCAGTTTGAATTCAATTGCAATGTTATTATAAGGAAAGGAATTGAATAGATCGAGAAAAATTACCAAATTTTGATGATATTAGAGAGCTTGAGAAATCGTTAATAGCAGGGACGATGAAGGAATAAGTAAAACTCAATAAGTATAATTAATAATGCTTCTCATCTGCATAGCAAAAAAAATATGTTGGCCTTGTGAAGAAAAAAAATTAGTTCAGCGCGATGTATTCGCATGTGAGAAGATATATTCAATAGTATGTCTTAAGGCAATTCTATTGTACTTTAAGTATTTATATTTAAATAAGACCAAACACATTATTTTATAATCCTATTTCATTTCATTGTCTGATTTAATTTTTGCATATTAACGTGAGCAAATTTCATATTTTGTTGAATTTTGTTAATTTTTTGATATACCTGCTATTTCAAAGTTGATTTCCCTTTTAATCATGGCTAAGACAATATTTATGAAGCAAAATTATTCAATCAAAAAAAGTTTTAAAAGAATTTACAAAGTGTATAAATAAATTCATCATAAAAATAACGATTAAAAATTAAAACCATTGGCTAGAAGTGTTTTACCAATATTCCAAAAGTGACTTTAATTCAAAAAGAAACAATCCTCTTCGCTTTCGTTTAAAATATTTTGTTAAAATTTTTCTTACTATTTTATCACCATTTTCTAATGTATATTTTAATTTTCTAATTTATAGTAAAAATTCTTTCTTCATATAAATACATATTTATACATACAAACACACCCAAACCTATAAATATATACTACACTGGCAATAAATAACTCCTATAAGGTAAAAGATTATTCGAGCAGGCGACAAAAGCTTAGCCCTTCTGATGACGTAAACAGACTGAGGAAATGACTCGTTTACGTTACGAGCGGAAACACGTAAAACATCTACCTTAAAAGTAACTACTACGTTGCATGCTAACATAGATACAGTTTTTATCCCCGCCTGGTAGCTTAACGACTATTATGTTGTTTTCTGAAGAAAATCTATGTTTTTAGCTGCCAATCCATTTTATTACGCAATCTTTACGCGGAACAAAGGACGGATAAAACAAGGCGGTGATAAAACATCACGCCGGCGAATAATGGAAAAAGTTATCTTTTAAAATGTCATTTTTGAGCTCACTGTATCCGCCTAAATTTTTATGCGCAAGGTAAACGTTACTAATGATATTATTTTGAAACGCAATGTTATTTAAAAACTATTGTAAATGTGTGAGTTTGTTTAATACACTCTCTGGCATCCGTGAAAAGAAATTTTCCTTTTTAATTCGTCTTCATTAACCATGCCCAAATATTTGTTTTTCATATTTGTACGTGAATATGCTAATGAACGTTCGAATACATTTTTGAAAGTCGTATTTCAACATCAATAGAATAGTGTTTTTTGCTCACATTATTTGTCGTTCAAGATTTATCATTTTCCAGTTTCAGCGTGTAGTGTAAAATTGTAATTCATTTTTATTACTGTATAAGTTCATTGAATGGCGAAAGCCGAACACTTAGGTATAATTTTGACTTTTCCCTTTGTCCATCCGTATATCACGGCATCGTAATGCTAAAAGAATTTAAGACCATCCATAATAAAATACACAGAGACTTTGTTCTATTATATTAATAGTCATATGTAGAAATTTAGAAATACATTTTGGAAAGGGCAAACATATTTTTTAATATCGTTGATAGTAGGTTTACGACAAACATAGACACTGAGCTTTATGATAGAATTTTTTTCTCACTAAACTCATTGGGTATTGTGTCATTGAACGGGTATTTATAAATTTAATAAAATACAAGTAATACTTTATGAGACGATCTCTACCTCATTAGATGTGAGTTACTAAAATAGCCTTGGTTGTGCATCACTTTCCTGAGCTTTTAGATATGCAAATAAAAGTGTAAAAGAAATCAAGAAGCCACGTTTACTAAATATTTCGATACAAAATTAGTTCTTTCAGACTATTTTAATAAACGAGTGCTACACGGGCAATGAAATAATTACTTACACTAAACGATATAGAATCTTTATACTGAACAACAAGAAGATAAATTTTCCAAATAATTTGGTCAATTTAAACAGTTTGTGCATAGTTTTACTATAAGACGTATACTACTAAATATTAATAAACACTTCACTTCAATATCAACGAATACATTTTTTATTATGAATTTCGTTGGCAATGATATTGAAATAACATTGTTTTTGACTGCATTCTTGATTGAAATAATCATTAATACTTTTAAGTAAGTCACGTCGGCAATTTTTAGAAATATTAACCCTTAACCACCTACCACCGGTCTCAGAGACCGCAACGGATTTTTTAATTCAAATTTTTCTATGTTTGTGTGTCGTGCGCGTCCATGTACCTTTTCTACACGCCAATCAGTATCGCGCTTGCGCTCGGCGAGTTAATACGTGCGCGAGTCTAGCCTAGGTAAGTAAAAATATTTCGCCAGCGGTCTCCATGACCGCACGTAGGTTGTTGTGTGATTATTTGTACTTATTTTTTTTTGTTGTTTTAGTGTCAAAATGAATAATAATAACAAAATTATTGAAAGATAGCTACAGCAAGAAATTTCTGATGAGGAGGAATCACCGGATGAGGATTGCAGTGACGTGGAACCTGATGTAAGCAAGGATTTAGTGCAGGTTGAAGACTGTGATTCGGCGTCTGAAGTTGAGGGTGAGAATGAAGATGTTGTGAGTCCGTTACAGTCCATATCACCAATCTCTTCAAGGTCACAATTTCCATACATGTCAACTCAAGAGACTAACTCTTCAGATGATAATATTCCGATTTCACGCTTGCAGTCCGGATGTAGGCGAAGAAAATATAATTATTTTGGAAGTAATCGTTTTTTATGGGCATCTACACCGAATATAGCTCGTTCAAGGACACCGCAGCATAACATTGTGCAACAAACACAAGGTGTAAAGTTCGTGCGTAAGGTTTCGTGCGATTCTCAGTAATACTACTACGCCCCTGAATATTTGGTGTCTTTTATTTACTGATGAGATGTTAGATAAAATATTACTGCACACTAATCAGAAAATAAGCAAAATGGGACCGAAGTACAAAAAGCAGACTTGTGTGCATGATTTGGACCGTACAGAGCTACAAGCTTTCATTGGGCTTTTGCTTTATACAGCTATATTCAAAGAAAATCACGAGCACTACACTTCATGGTACAGTACTGATGGAACCGGAAGAGAAATATATCGTTGCATAATGAGTAAGAATAGGTTGGAAGTTCTGCTAAATAATATTCGATTTGATGATGCAGAAACTAGAGAGCAACGACGTGAACTAGATATGTCTGCTCCAATTTCAGAACTTTTTCAGTCTTTTATACAAAATTGTCAAAGAGTGTACATGATTGGAACTTGTGCTTGTGTAGATGAGATGATTGTAGCTTTTCGCGGTCGCTGCAAATTTAAAATGTATATGCCAAAAAAAACAGCTAAATATGGTCTTAAAATTATGTGCCTTACAGATGCAAGAAACGGTTACCTCCTAAATGCTTACATATACCTCGGCAAAGATTCTGATGGACAAAATTTGACACAAGAGCAGAAGCGTCAGTCAAAACCAACTCAAGCGGTTCTAAGTCTTATTACACCGATTGAAAATTATAATAGAAACGTGACCGCTGACACTGGTTTTCTTCGATAGAACTCGTCAATATTTTGAAAGAGAAGCACCTCAGTTATGTTGGTACACTCAAAAAGAACAAACGTGAAAAACCGCCTGAGTTCAAACCATCCAGAAATCGGCAAATCGAGACCTCAATCTTTGGTTTTACCAAAGGTATCACTTTATCGTCTTACGTACCAAAAAAAAATGAAGCTGTGGTTATGGTTTCATTCGAAAGTAGCAAGAAATCGGAAATGATCTTATATTACAACCAAACAAAAATAAGCGTCGATTTACTGGATCAAAGATGTCCAATTACTCTACTTCTCGTCGAACGCGAAGATGGCCTCTAACTATATTTTACAGAATTTTGGACATCTCTGCTTTGAATGCTTATGTCATCAGCCTCAGCAACCAAGCACAGAAGACTAGAAGTCGATTTAAATTTCTAAAACAGCTAGCAGAACAGCTTACAAGGCCGCATATCGAACGTCGCGAAAAAAATGATCACATTCAGAGAGATCTTAAGAACTCTATTCGCCGTATTTTAGAGATCAGGGACGATAAACCAAGCACTTCTGATGTCGAAAAACTTGAAGTTCGTAAAACATGTTTTACATGTAATCCAAAAAAGAAACGAAAGACTGCTTACTTATGTTTTATGTGTAAGGTACCAATTTGCTTGGAGTGTTCGAAAAAAATGTTCTGTAACTGCCGCGAAAAAATATAAATGTTTAGGCGTTGCAGTTTTATTTATTTTTCGAAATAACGTTTATTTTTGTTGTTTTTTTTAAAGTTTGTATATTTAATTTATAAGAATGAATACTAAGAAGGTAAAAATTTAAGTTTCTAATGCTGCAGATCTCATTTTCTTAGAGTAGTAATTTTTTGTGCCATTACTGTTACTTTATAGAGATTTTATCAATATCTCGAGATTTTTATGTGATTGTTAGTAATTGTATGTCTAATATAAAGCTTTTAAATATAAATAAGTATGTTATTCAATCAGATGTTTTATTATTACCACCAAACCAAAATTATAGTGAATATCATATTAGAGTCTCTGAGACCGCACGTAGGTAGTTAAGGGACAAAAATGTGTGGTAGGTGGCTAAGGGTTAAGAGAGAGATTATGCCATGAAATTAAAACATATTTCTAAAGCAACGAAACAATATTTACAATACGAACAGCCAGAACATTTATTTCTATCACGCTGTAGCACCTTTCTCCACGCTATTTTACTAATTCATTTGGTGAATTTTCCATTATTAAATTTGTCCACGGATTTAATCTATGCGATGTGGGGTAGGTTATTATAAATAAAAACACGATGTGTTAGCATGAGATGAAAGTTATAAATACCCGATAGTAACTTCGAAATCATTCAACACGGAATTGCACAGGGTATTTTTTCTGTCATGTAATTTTTTCTGCATAATTTGTAGTAAGTTATAATAAATACAAATGTATTTTTTTAATTTTATTAAACGAATTCACTATTCACAATTTATCGATACCCATTTACCTTTGCTTTATAAAACTGTCATAACATAAATATTACCTTCTCAAAATATAAATTAAATGGTTTTGGAAAAGCTTGATGGTGATGGTGTCTTAAATATTAAGCAAAAATCTTCAAATCGATTCAAATTATTATGTCATTTTGAGACATCAACACCTTAAACTAATGTGTATAATAAAGAAAACTTAAAATACTGAGGACTCAACGTTTATTTTTCCACCTCTTCATTTAACCATTACTAATTTATTATTTTGGAAAAACTGTAGAAATTCTCCCCAAAACCTCGGACTTTTACCAAAATAGATTTCTTTATTCAGGTGTTAAGATTTTCCTTTCATAAACGATCACTTTTTGGTAAAAGAGTGCGTGCACGTACGTAATTTATTTGCGGCTTCCTACCTTTTTTCGACCGAATGAAAGAGATTGGATCTTTCATCGTATTCACCCCTAACATCTTTATTTATGATTACTCTTTGGAATAGCGTGTATTCGTAGTCATATATTTTATAGTGATTTTAGTCTGAGTACATTAATTTATGTGGCTACTCCCTATTGAAACCCAGCACTGAAGTATATTAATTAATTTCCTCCATTAAATTTTATGGTGTCCTTGTAAAGCAAAAACTTTATTTGGTCTTGACTTTTCAATGGTTTCTTTAATTTGATATAACTAAGTGCCTACACTTCAAACTTACTCATTTTTACTTTTCATTAATAACCTTTTATCCGCAAATTCACACGGGTGTACCTTACTTCTAGTTCACTTTGAAGACACGCAGATAGGCAACAATGAATATATCATTAAAACCCATTGGGAAATTTCCTCTTGATTCAAAAATAAGAAGTAAAAATGCTAAAAACGCTTGTGTATTTTTGTAATACATGACAAATCACAAGCGTTTTTCATTCTCTTTATCAATTTTTTTAATTCTCTGTTCTTGGGTACTATAAATCTTCAGTGCCATAAAAAAAATATTTGTACTAAAAATATCTACAAAACAAGTTATTTTATTCATGGCTACAAACCATTCTGAATAAGTATTTGGCGCATCCTGAGTGAAATATTTTGTAGATTTTCCAAAAATAAGATTTTTTGTTTGCTTAATTCCACTTTTATAAGTCACAGAATACATTTATTGTTTTGTATTTTCATAAAGATGGTAAAACTAGCAGCCAGGAATAGGTCAATGAACATAAGGCAAGTTGTAAAAAAAGCTAGTGATTATGTTGGTTATGTATGCATATACTTACATACGTATATACGTACATAAGTGTACTTTCGTAATCTTATAAAAAGTGAAAATACCTGGCGACCTGGCCGCGATTTTGCAGCAACTTACCGGGTTTTGGAAATACTTTTTAACCAAAAATAATAGTACTACTTACGAACGAACACGGAGAGCTTGCTACTATCCGGTTCCAATTGATTTAATTTTTTTTTAGTTTCTGTAGGCTAAAGATTTGAAGTTTTGGTGGCATCATTTAATAGAGGCACGGATCTCCAAGATTGGAACTTATGGAAACTTATTGTTTTTTTTTGTTCTAGTAGTGGCACCCCCCCCCCCTTGTACGTTATAAATATCTACATTTACCCGTAGGTTCGTACGTGCAAACATACGCAGACTCCGTTGTAATTCGCGCTTATCTATTAACATTTCCTTTAATAATTTCTCTTGCCTTCATTCTGATGAAAATATATGGTGTTGAAAAAGATTTAAACTTATATTCTGATGGAATCCCTACCATATGAAAAAAAAGGAATACAATTTAAACTGCATATTCATTCCGAATATGGTTAAAATAACTATTTCAATAGGACAAAAACCTGTTTTTTTAGTTTTTTTCCTGATAGACAACAATTAGATTAACCAATGCAAGTGCCATTTTTAGACTATATTCTCTTAGGAGAAGCTAAAATAAAATAACGTGTTAAGTAGTAATTCGCTTTTAATTTTTTTAATGTCATATATTTTTACAAAAAGTACTAAGCAGTGGTAAATATGAAATATTTAAAAAAATAAATAATCAAACATTTTTGAAAAATTAATCACACTTAAGTTCACATGAAAACATACTAGATAATATATTTTCATAACGGAATATAAACGTTCACATTATTTTAACGCTTTTATATTTGAGTACTTTTATATTATTCTTCTTTTCTGAGTTTCAAGTAGTATTCATGAAGTTTCGACATTTTTAAAATCCCGGGATGCGAGACATCCTAGGATCAAAGTCCCCAGATGTTTCGAAACTTCGAGACTTTTCAAATAAAATAAAAATGAAGTTCATATTTAGCGAGATGTATTGATGAAATCGACTTTTTAAAAAATCAACGTTTATTGAATACAAAAGAAATTGTAATACTTTGAACGTTGATCAAACTCTAAACAGTTTATTTAATTCTCATAAATACATTTTATTTTTTTAGTAATAAATATATAATAGACTCAATAAATGGTTGTACTGATCAACAATAATAATAATATAATATCAAGTCGTTCATTATATATCTCATAATAACAGATTTAATTTTTAGTTTGTAAAATCATAAAACAAACTTCGTAAATAAACATACTAATTGTAACTTCTGATCCAATTCAATTCCATATTTACATCTACTAATAAGCTCTTCTCCTCCAAATTCTGCTATAAAATATTTTTGTAATTGGCTGTTTTTCAGGAATTCATCGGAAAATTTTATTAGAAATCAAGTTTCATCAAGCAATTTTTAATATCATCAATTGTTTGTAATGGGTAGTTATAATGTACATAGCTGACATTGTAATCTTGGGCCTTCTTTATAAGAGTGGTTTTTGTTCATTATTTCATCATCCTTACCATGAATATAATTGTAGAAAGAAGCAGAAGATGTGGCAATCTCCTGAATTTTTTTATATATTACTTCTGCAACCCCAAGATATATTGCGTGGTTTAAGTACTTTGGAAATTCCTGCCAAGGCCTGTGACATAAATCCAACCTTTCGTGTGGAATGTTTTAGATATAATGATGATTATGTACGTACATATTAATGACAAATAATTACTCGTATACTTACAAACTCCTCGCACTCCATAGCTGAAAGTGACTGAGTTGTAAAAATAAACCCTATTATGACCAAATGTAAATTAATTATTACAATAAGACTTCGATCTCCGATACCGGGACTGGAGACAATAAATTTTAACAAAGTCCCAGGACTTCGAGACCCGAGACGTCCTGGGATTCAAACTCTACTTTCAAGAGAAATAACGCATGTATTTTGTACAAAGTTTAAAATAAAAAAAAGTGAAAAATAAAAGAAATACTACACTTCTAGTTATATTTGACCAATGGGCAGTAAATTTAAAAGACACTTTAGGAATACAACCTTCACTTCTATTGAAATGAATTATGTGATTTTTGGAAAATTTACATATTCTTTCTAACATAATTTTTTTTAAGTAAATTAAAAATCACTATCTTCACAGGCCGTGGTTTATAGAGGTTTCCATCAATATATATTGAGCAAATAGATCAATGCTAAATAAAGATATAATATTAAATATCCCATATTATCCTTTGCTCAAACAAACGGGATATTTACAGACGTGCATATTAAGCTTAGAACTCATTATTCAATGAGACTTATACAGTCTTAGGTTTTTAGCCAGTATTCTTGAAAAGAATAGTCAACTAGTCTTCGCACGAAGCTAAATAAAATTTCTTATTTCAAAATTTATGGGAGTTTTCCTTAATATTCCCCTCAATGCTGTATGGGCATGGTTGAATGTAGTTTTCCTCCACTTCGAAGGCCTTTCTTTGCTTCTAACTGTACATATTTTTAGTTATTAAATTATTACCTGGACAATCAGATCTTGAGTTTAGTAGTATTTTTTGCTTATTGTTCTTTCATCAGAGGACGACGATACAGTTAATTTCATCTATTAATTTCTTCACAATATTAAGCTGTAAGCCAAGCTTTGCTATTATATCTGCTTTTAGGATGGATTTATTAATTGGTTCATGCTTGAACACTGGTTAGAATGATATTCATTCCTAACGCCGTGTTTCTCTTATCCTCTGTTATTTATACTAGATTTTAAAGCCATTAATTTATAAGGTACTATCACATGTTCTACGCCTTGGATAAATCTATAAGTGAGCCATGGGGTTTTCAAGAATTAATAAAAATAAATAACAAAAATAGTTTTAAAAGATCAATTAATGTACGGCGGAAAGAAAATTTTTGCAACATAAATTGTGGCTTAAATATATTATACTGAATTCTTTATTAATAAAATGTGACGATATTATTTTGCAAATTGCCATAATTACTAAAATAACTATGAAAAAAAAAACTAGACAAGGAAGAAACTACAATAAGTAACCGTTACTTTAGACATGTATAAGGTTACTTGATAAGGTATATAACCCTTTTTAATCTGCATTGTTTCCAAATTTCTTTACGGTTCTTATTTAATTATTTAACGTATATAAATATACAATTCTTATTTAAAAATGATTTATTTGGTTATTTCTTTAAAAATATTGGCTCTCATCTCGTTGACGATCATCAGCTGCGCAAAAATAAAGATTTACCGTTGATTAGTGACATTGGAATCAATTTTCCAACACAAATTACTTGTTTCCTGACACGATTTTTCATCCTAATTTCATGGATAATTTTGAGAAAATAAAAAAAAATTATATTTTTCAAGGTTATACTATATAAAATGTATTTTAAAAAACTTCAAAAAAGGGAAGCCTAAAAAGTAAAAAAAATTAACTCAAATTTGGCACTGCTTATTTGCAATAAATAACTAAGTTACTTATTTTTGAAGTCAGTGCCAACACTGTAGACTAACTTAAACAAATTTCTAATTTAATTTAATATATAATGTAAATTTATAAATTTAACTCCTAATATAGTTATAATACTAAATAGATTCATAAAGGGCGTATTTATAATATTAAAATTTATATTTGTTTAAGTCGGTCGATGGTGCCGGTACCGACTCCAAATTAAATAACTTATTTATTTATTACAAATAAGTAGGTACATATTTTAAGTTAATTATTTTAGTACCTACCTTTTCAAAATTGATTTATTTAGGAGTTTTTAGTGATTAATATATTATTATTAATGGTCTCTATGATTTTCTTTCTTAAAATATTGGATAATTATTAAAAGTCACAGACTTTGGTCCGTAGCTAGTATGTAGATAATTTCCTCTTTGCCTATATTTGGTTATCAACCACATAAACAAATGAAGCGACAGTAGTAACCACCAATGGTTATTTGTAAGCCTTTGAAGTGTTTGGTTCTACATATTCGAAGCCCAATATCAGACTTAGCAAATTAAAAACTATCATTTGAGGAGTACCGTTCTCCACATCCATAATAGATATTGCAAAATAATAACTAAAGTAACAACTAACCACAAGCATATATTCACGATCGATTTACTATCATCCATTAAGGAGTTACGTTATTCCAGTGACCTGGTCGATGGTGCAGTTATTTTTCAAAGTAAAACTACCAGTAGTAAATTTCTTGAATTACGTTTGATTTACTATCATCGGATAAGGAGTTCCATTGTTCACCTCCAAGACGTATCATCTGATTCTGACATAACCGATAGTGTAGTTATTTTGCAAAGTAACAACTACCAGTAGCATATCTCTTAAATCACTTTCAATTTACTACCATCCGTTAAGGAGTTCCATTATTCATCTCGAGAACTCATCATCAGACCCTGACCTGGTCTGCCGACCAGGTCAGTGTAGTTATTTTGCAAAGTAACAACTACTAGTAACAAATATAATAGCTTCTAGTAAGAAATATATTTAATCACGGTTGAGTTTAATTAGTTAAAGAGTTCCATTTTTCGTATCCAGAACTTATCATCAGACCCTGACTTGGTAAGTGGTGTAGTAATTTTGAAAAATAACAACTACCTGTAGCAATTATCTTGAGTTATATTTGATTTACTGGCATCCATTAAGGAGTTCCATCGTTAATTTCCCGACCTCATCATCAACATTTTTATATTAAACCAGACTTATAGCACCCTCTTTCAAATAAAGAAGGAATTGTCAAAATCAGTCTACTCGATAAAGAATTATCGCTGAACATATATAAAAAAAAAGATTGCAACGAATTGAGAACCTCCTCCGTTTTTGAAGTATGTTCAAAATAGTTTAACATTCATTTTAACCGCCATGAGGTTTATAATATTTATACGCTGGTATGTTACAACTTCAGTTTAAGTAGATTCAAGCCTAAATACACCTTTGCGAAATTTCATTATCATTAGAAGAATAAGAAGACTTCTTTGAAGCCGATATCCAGGAATATGATGCACAAAGTGTCGACGATGACACAGAAACTCCTCCCACTATCATTAAAGCTCCTACGGAATTGGAAATTGACGCCCACCTTTACTTCCACCTGAAATTTTGTCCCCTGTTCAGCCAGATGAAAGACCAGTACAAAGGGATAATACAGTTTTTACTTATGTCAGACAAGAAATTCAAGAGCTTCCTAGTAATTCCAGTAATTCGAGAAATTAAAGAGTTCACATACTAGAAGATACAGAGGAATGGGCTAGTAAAACTAAACAAGGATGAGGTGGGCTGTGTAGGCCGAAAGGGGACAGAAAGTTTACAGCTAAATGCTCAAATTTCTCAGAATATATTTGTAAACAACACCATAATTTATTTAACTAACGTTTGTGTCAACTGCGTTTTACGCTAACGTTTGTGTAACCATAACTTATTTAACTTAACGTTTGTGTTAACTGCAGTAAATAATATTTTTTACTTACTTAATTTAGGAAGAAATTCTTTTTAATTTTGTAATAAGTATATGTAGTTGTAAATAGATATGTTCCTTTTAGATATTAAGTAAAACTCTATGCCAAATGAATGGCCTGCCTGTGTTCAATAGAAGAAAAAGGACCGATTTAAATAAAACATTTTATAATATATTGATATTTTCCCCACAGTCTATAAAAGTAATTGTGATTTGTCAAGCTCTTTTTTTATTGACAAATCAAATATAAATTTTTTGTAAATGAAAAGTATACAGTTGTAAATTTATTACAATAAAGGTTTTAGATCTATGGATTCGTACTTGAAAGATTGATTTGGAAACTGTAAATATATTAATTAGTTCATTAATTAAAACGTAGCATATTAGTTAATTTTTTACACGCGTTGTAGCCTTGATAGTATACAAATTCATCATAAGCTTTAAGAGTTAGTTCATTTTGTTAATTTAGTTTGCTAAATACTTTCTTTTAAATCCAAATATTGAATATATATTTCAAAGTAAATCATTTTTATAATCATCTTAACCTTCTAGGTATTGCTCTCAGTATATGTATTATAGAAAAATTATAACATTCCTTTTAGTATAATTTATACCTACCTGAAAAGTAATAAGTTCCATCCAAAAATTCATACAAAAAAAATTGACTGACTATGCTTATTATCCATTGTTTTTAAACGGTTTATTAAATCAATAATCAATGCAATTTTAGGCTCAAAATGCTTGAAAACCTATATTAAAAAACAAAACTATAAAGAGATAAGATAGCAATATTTCTGATTGATTTAAAAAAAAATAATTGTTCAAGGAGTGGAGTGTGAAATTCCAGATGTCTTTGAATGAGTTGCCTATAAATCTTGAATCCACATTAAAAATGCCTGTACATGTGTGTGACTCTTGAAATATTTTTGCCTTTAAATATAAGCGTGTTAGTTTGTTTTTCACTTTTCGTGCTAATGATCAAAAAAGTTATATTATTTCATTGTCCACGTAACATAAGTAATGTCAATGTTATAACTATAAAAATATATGCAATAGATTATAAGACGATTTCTCATGTATAACAGAACAAAACTTTAGAATTATTTGAGCACAGTTCACATAACTTTGGTTTCATTAAATAATTACAATGCTCTGACATCTTTTGTCTTTTCTTGGACGCACATACATAACCTTTCATCTTATAGAGATTTCTTTTTACGATAAAAATCCCCTTATCGCCTCGATTTGTTTTGATATTCATCGATATCGAATTCGGATGTAAATTCCAATGGATTCGGATGAAGTTGTTATTACGGATGACATAACATGCAACTGTAATTGTAAATAATATTGATTGGACAATAATTACGTTTTTTATTCTGCGAACTAATATTACGAACAAAAACGTGGATATGTAATAAACTTCAGTCTAGAAATCGTAAAAATTTAAGCACTGCTTTTATTATTTTGTTGCTGTTACATTTATGCAGTATTAAGGAAGTTAATCATGAAAAATGTTGTTAGGTATGCTTAATACCTAAGACAGTAATTTAAAAATAATTAAAAAATGTGCTGGTATTTAAATATATTCACTTATTAATCTCTATATAAAAGATACAAATATGAAAATTTTATCTGTATATAATTGTAAATTTCTTTCCAGCTTTTGCAGAGTATTCAATTCTAAAAGAAACTGGAATCAGTTATTAAATTCGTGACAGAATATGAATTAACATGTTTTTTTTACTACCCTCTTTTTAACATCTCCTTCAAAGAAAAGAAAATCTATTCCTATGCAGTCTCTATTCAGGATTGTAATTCGTTGGTACATTCTTTACATATAATATATTTCTGAACATTAATAAAAAAACCATAGTTGAACCGCGTTTCTTCAAACGGCTTAATACAATTGAACTTTAGCAACTTGAAACTGAGAGCAATAGTAACAGAATGCAAAGTTGATTTTAAAATTTTATTGCAATATTTTTTGGAAAAAAGTAGTAAGTATAATTTTATTTGTGTAAAAAGCACTAAGTACTGATCAAGAAAATATAGATGCTCAGTTTTTGTGTGGCTTATTTCTGTTTCAAAAAAAATCTGCTAAGAATTAATAATTGGAAACTTGGAACTGATGGAACTCAACCCTGTCCTACTAGAATGCCTCTAAAGACTTCTTAAGAAAACTTTACTCTATTGGGCTGGTGACATATAATTCAATCGCATATCACTTTATTGGCTTGCCGTTAAATAATATCAAAAGCATAATTAAATATTCAAATATATAGAAATTCATCAATCTACTTTACAAAATATATTGTCCAAAACTTTTCACGTCTGCGTTATGGACTTTCTACATATTAAAAAGCAGCAATACGAGGAGAGGGACATGATTTTTTTGCATGGCTTTTAGTATGTCTCCGAAGATATAATACAGAAAATAAAAAAAAAAATTGTTGATGTACTTATTATCATCCTGCTCAAACCATATCTTAAACCGTACATAAAATAAAAAAGAAAATTCGAGTACTTAATTTACTCCTTCTAAATTTTCATGTAAACACTAGATTAATACGTTTTATTATTTTAAAAAAAATTTGTTTTCCGCGTAAAGCAGTTTTTGAACTACGAGAGGCTAACAGACATAGGAATAAGTGGTCTTGTAAAAAGTTTTGTTTTTCCTTATAAGGTAAAGAACTTTAAAAATTTAAGTGTCTGGTTATGATTTTTGAATATTTCGCTTATAAATACTTTGCGAAAATATTTAAGACCACTAAAGCTGTTAACATATGTGACCTTGCTACCAACGTAGTTTTTGTTTTATAGTGATTTCTTGGACGTTGCCGAAGATATGAAAACTTTTCGAGGTTTTGGTAAACACACATACGCGTTACGTGTGAGTAATGCAAATATACATTTAAAAGCAGTAAAATATAAAAATATTTCTACTTGAAACCATGCGGTTACTCTTTGATCATTTGATAATATATTCACATCTTCTTCTAAATATAAGTCAAATTGAATGAATCTGTCTGTGATTTTAAACGAATGCGTCTGCTTTTACGCTTTTCGGGTTCCTTACAGGATACTTATTCACAAAATCATGTGGTAAAATTTGTACTTTTAAAACTTTTCTGTTCCTGATTTGTATATACATTATTAATATGTGTTTCATAAAAGGGATATAAAAATAAATATATACTATAGAGCAGTATGTATATATACAGAACTGTAATAGAAGTAGTCTTCATTTGAAATTTCTATGACTTCTAAACAATTTTTTCTCTAAGTGAAATAACGCTCTTTCTATCACGTGCTTTACTCTTTTTATTCAGTATGCACACAGCTAATACTTTTTATAGTTTCACATGAATTAAATTTATTTGAAATCAATTTAATTTTCACAGGAATCGAGAGCGAATTAGAGAATAATGGCTCCATTTCAGCTAAGAAGAATTTACTTTCCTATTTATATATATAAATATATAAATAAATATATACATATATATATATATATATATGTATATATATATATATATATATATGTATATATATATATATATATATATATATACATTTATATATCATCTTTTTTTATTTTAATATTGTTTTTCAAGGGTTATAAATTCACTTTCAATACAATACATATAGGTGTTTTGTTAATGTAACATTAAGTACGGATTATAGTAGGGATTTTAGAACATTGTGAAGATTTCAATGTGCTATATTTCAATTCATTAAGGCTATTGGGCAAAACCATTAAAAACCGGTGACGTATTAGACGAAAGTTTATGCGACTTTCTTTGTTGCATATATAATTTAAAAATAGTAGAAGAAATCAATAGAAATAATTGAAAAAAGTTGTAAACAAAAAACAACATTTTTTCAGATTCGATAACACATGGTTTAAAATTAGAATGGCAAAGACGATCTGCACACATTTTACTTTCTTATTTAATATTTAAAAAAATTGTGCATAATTGGTTATTAAGGTTTTAATTTCATGTAAAAAAAACCAGTCCATCGGTACCATATTCAATGGATTCAAAAAACTATTTTCTGTAGAATTAATTGTCAAGAAACATATTTTGCTACGTGTTATCATAAATCACAATATCAAAGAAATTGTTTACAAATTTTCACGCACGTAGAACTAAAGTAGTATAAATTGTGGAGTTGTAATAGATAGAGATTGACAGACAAATGGACATGGCAAAAGTATAAGAATCTTTTATTATCTATATGAAATCCTAGAAAGAATGTTATATAGAATAGTGTAACTTGTGATTAAATAGAATGGAACATACGTAACTAGCTTAAATAAAAAGAAAAACTTCAAAATCAGCTTTCAATATAAAGTGATTACCAAAGTGCCTTTAAAAGGAATAAAAAGAAAATATCGCTTTTTCTTTTCCGCTTTGTCCAAACGTCGCTTAAGTAAAGTTTCGCTTAATAAGAAAACCGCAACCGATTAAGATTCCAGTCATCCCCTCAGCTAGCAAATAAGTTTACCTTCAATCAAACTCTTATGTTGAAGAAGAGTAGTTTAATTAGGATAGATACAACAAACTGTTCACGTAATATTAGTTTGAAGAAATTCCAACGGAACTTTTCTTATCACCGAAAGTTTTCGTTCGAAAGCTATGTGTACCGCAACATTATTTGAAATGGCTGTAAAACGTAGTCTTTGTTAACGTTTACGTAAACTTTGTTAACACGATGTTAAGAAACTAATTATTTTTAATATGACGTTAGGAAAATAATAATTATTATTTCAACCAATTTTAAAAAGGAAATGTAATAAAAAAATAAACCAGTAAAAAGCACGTCAAAGATTCGAGGAATAGGAAAGAATAACTGAGGCGAAGATGATTGTTTGCATGTGTTTCTAATAGAATGATTACCACCACTTATTGGGATGGTTAACGAGCCAGATATCATCAAATTAATACAATTAAACCGAGGTACTAATAAATCGAGAATAGGCCAAAGATAAAATTCCTTTTTTTTTCAATTTTCTTTTTTTTGCAAATTTTTGCATAGAGGCATGAAAAGCGTTACTTAATTGAAATTAAAAAGATAACTTCTAAAATTCTCTTATAGGTTATTATTTCCAAAATTTCGATGGTTCGTTGAAAACTATTTTATAAATTTCTACATAAAAAAATAGAAGTGAAGCAATCTTAATAATAATATCCCTTAATAATGATAATTATCTTAATAGTAACCTTAATAATAATATTCCAAACATAACGTGTGGAATATTATTATTAAGGTCCAGTACCTAAAAAAAGGAACAAGTCTAACTGTCCTAACTATTTATCTCAGAAACTATTTGACACGGAAACTTGAGGAATTGTGAAAAAGAATGTAAGCCGGCATATAAGAACCCTATTATAAGAACCCTAAAATTATTTTTTACAATATTATGTAAGACAACATAAGTTCTTGAAATATTGTTGATAATATTGTTGTTGGCTGTGTACTTGAAATCTATATTAACACCATATATTATGTGAGGTTTTATAGATATTAAAGTGGAGTTATGCAGGGATTCCAAAACTATCTTTTTACAATTTTGTGCAAGATAGTTCTATTCAAATTAATTTGAAATTTGATAAATGTGTGTCAATTTTTTTAATTTCCTTGTTATTCGTGGAATTCTTACAATATTAGAATGTTAGTTCCTGTATTATTAAAGTCAATAGCACATTTTAAATAGTTTTTATTCGTCGTGCTTTAAAAATATCGAGTTTAAATTAATATCCTTTCGATTTCACTATATCATATTGCAGTTATAAATATGTCTCACAATGGTTCTGCAAATTTAAATTTAAATATACAAATGTCATGAAAAGTAAAAACAAGACATACTTAACATAATTCTCTTCCCCTCTAAAGCACAGTAAGGAAAAAGTTAAGAAATATGTGAACAAGTCAACTCTTGCTTGTAGAATGTACAAAAAACTGCAAAAAAAACTATTACAAAACACAAGAGTCAGAAAAATAACAATGTGAAAATATATATAATTTTTATAATATAGATATGTTTATGTGATATATTATATTTGACATTGATGAATACGTCTCAGAATTCCATGGTTTACATCTTAAATACATCAGAATATTCGACTCGAATCAAAAGTTCTCCTATCCTATTTAGATAGACGATGGGTGTATCCCGTTATTTTCAACCAAAAACTTTGAAGTTTTAAAGTTAAAAAGTTTTAAATTGGTATAATTTTCTTCGCTAATCAATATATTATTACTTGTTCAATAGTTTCTAATTGATATTAAATAGCTTGGTAAATTTAAATTTCATAACTTGAAAGTTGTTCGGTTCTAGGAGAATAGAGTTTATTTAAATACGATTATGTCTTGGCTTCGTATTTTCTTCCTTCTTAAGAAATATTCAGACTTGATTAAAAAAAAAGTATTCAATTCATCGTGCAATCATTGCACGATGAATTGAATACTTTTTTTTCTTTTCCTAAATATTTTAACGTTAAACCAAATGTAATGCTATAATTTTTACTTTTCAATAAAACATTTTGCAAATTTAATGTGTGACAGATATTCAATTTTACTTTTGTAAAATATTCATTAATTGTGCTATTGCTCACTCATTATTTTAATAATATAAGCACCCAGTGAAATATTTATAAAAACATTTATAATTTACCACTCACATATTGATTTTGGTGATACCATTTTGATTATCCCTTTTCATGATGGCGTCGTATTTTTTTTGATAAACTGTATTTTCGAAAACAGTTCTTCATTACCTGAAATACTCATTAGTTATTTGCTTTTGGCTAATCAAAGTAAATTATTTACTACGATTATATTTTATTTATTACGAAGTGAAAGCTAAAATAAAAAAAAATTACCGTTACAGCTTAAAAACAACAATTTTAACAGTTGTCTCTGTTATATCCCTCAGTCCATCCATCGATATATTAGAAAATATGCTTCATTTCCATCTAAATAATGAGATATACATTATCTACGAAATTAATACTACCTTTAGTGGCACGAAGAGCTTATATCTGTAACGCTATTAATATTTCAAAAATATACTTCATTTCCATCTAAATAATGAGATGTACATTATCGACGAAATTAATACTACCTTTAGTGGCACGAAGAGCTTATATCTGTAACGCTATTAATATTTCAAAAATATACTTCATTTCCATCTAAATAATGAGATATACATTATCGACGAAATTAATACTACCTTTAGTAGCACGAAGAGCTTATATCTGTAACGCTATTAATATTTCATGAAATATAGGGAAATCGAAATCGAAATATTTAGAAAAAAATCTTTAATACCGTTGAAGGTTAGAGTGTGGTGTTATTCAAGTTTTGTCTCAAATAATTTTTTGTGTAACAAATTTTATCGAGATAATGAATTCTTACAAAGTATTAATATTTTATTTTTATCGATGCTAAAACAAAGGTTGGCAAAAAATACATCTGTTGTTTCAGGCGGAAAAGTGTTACATAAGCTTATAATATTAGAGACATAAGTCTTATAAATTTAAAGGTTGTTTGATATAGGAGCACATTTAATTATAAAATTTGTCTAAAAAATATAAACTTTTCGACTAAGTATAAAATTAGTTATGATTCATAGGCATAAAATAGTAAGGCTGTTCAAAAATATATCTCTCCGGAGTATATCACGTTACGGTCGAATAATGGCATACAGTCTGGGGTGTGTAATGTGTGGTGCAAATGAGAAATTATGGGAAGTGGTAGAGATCTGGAGATTTCGTTTTATTGCGAATAGAAATATAATAATAATATAAATATAACTTTCATTTTATAATATATGCAAATCTTGAAAGGCATGTTTTTTAAACTTAAATAATTAACTCAATATTCGCTTGAAATATTAAATTTAATACAAAACAATCGTAATCTTGCAAGATATATTTTATTTCTAATTAATTTTTTCTAGTACACTACCAAGTCTCTAGTCGCATTATTGTACACTGGACACTTTAGCAGATATGCTTTTTAGCTATTTTGTAACCCCTATAACTCAGCAAAAATCGGAAGTTTGAATCTCATCATATCGTAAGACGTTATGATAAGATACGCCGATACATGATAAGATTCATTAAACTTTTGAATTCAAAAGTTTTAATGAAAATTATATGGCGTGCTAAATTATTTATAAAAAGCAAATAATTTCCATATGCAATTATTGCTTTTAAAATTGTTTATGCAAATCAGCTACTACGCTCGCAAATTAGAACACATTAAAGGGAAACATATGTTACTACATATTTTTTCCTGATTCTTTTTAAAGTCCGCAACACTTTCACGAGAGGTGTGTATGGGATCCTATAAAGTACTAGAGTTTAACTAGTACTACAAGGGTCCCGTACACATATAGATACAATGTATTTCTATTAAACTATTCATGAATGTTAGTGTAACATATGACGTACATATTAATAAAAAATGAAATCTCAGATTACCGCCATAGTTTCTTGTAATCTTCTAAAAGAAATGCACCAACCCTAATTTTTTCTTTATTTTTATGAGCAGTTTTAGAAATAAGGAGAGGAAAGATGCTACATTTTTGCCTATTATTAGGAATATCTTTGATTATTTAATTTAAAATAATAATTATTCTTACGTCCCTTGAAAAAATCATACGTTAAACAGAATTTAAAAAACAATTCGTGTGATTTGTGTATACTTCCTTTAAAAATAAATACTCAGAATAAATAGCAAAGTTTGTGGATTAATAAATTAGAAGTGTTTGCGTTGCACAATTTCTAATAAAGTCAGCTAATAAAATTGAACCTCGCAAATACACTGGCAACGATATCTGTAACCGGACTAAAAACGTGATATAAAATTCAGAATAGTGTTATATGGAAAGAAATCATTTGCACAGTTTTTTATAACCTTTGTATGAATTTATAAAATCTTGTTTCTGCTTCAATATTTTTGGAAATTATAAAAGACACACTTTTCGTCGATACTTTTCAGTTTATATATAAACGTTCTGAAAAAGAAATATTTTCAAAATGTTTGCAGCCCTTTAAAATTACACCACACTCTAAACATCGAGTTAAATAAATCGGTTTGTCCGCATAAAATTTCCAAATGAATATTTTTGAGTTTTAGTTATTGGGCGGAAAAAGAAGCATTAGTAATTTTATTCCATAATAAATTTAATAAAAGGCGTGATAAATTATACAGGTAAAGTACATAAAGTTGACATGTTAATTATAACTTAAACTGTAATAAAAGCAATCAAACAATATTTTTGCAAATATGTTTAAAATAAAATTATACATTTTTCAAAAAATATTATTCAACAGTATTTTATTATAACCACTTTGCGTAGACAGCAATTGAATATGGCGTAATACTTAGTCTTTTTGGAAGAGTCTCAAAATGATTGGGATAATTATAAGTATTAAGAAATTACGAAGTATGTGATATCGTCAGTTTTCCAAATATTAATCTGATCTTCGTTGATTCATAAGATCCTTAATTGCGGTAAGGTAGCCAAAAGGAACTTTTGCCGAGAAAATGTAAATTCTATATTTAACAGACTTCTTAGTTAATCTATCATAGTTTTGGATTCTCTAACTATTCTATTGCTATGTCAAATTTTAGGTTTCTACGCCAAGTAGTTTTTAAGAAAAATGACTGTGATATTCAGAAGACCAGACACGTGAGTGATTTTATAAGGGTTTGGTCTTTTATTTTGGTGTGACGGAACAATAAACTTAAGGGCTTAAAAACAAAAAAATACTCAAAATAGTATTGAAAAGCCAGGTTTGAAAATTTAAAATGACAAAAATTAACCAAATATTAGAATGATGACTTTGACAAATTGATAGATGATGTTGAAGGATGAATGTAATAACTGCAAAAGTGTAATCTTAAATTCATTATTAGCCTTTTCTTAATATAATAATTTTTGTTGCAAAAATATATATCCAATGTAAGCCATAAGTTTTAATTTATAAGCATTCTTATTAATTTTAATGTTATAAGAAAATCAAATAAATTAAAGGACGTAAAATGCCTGTACCAAAACGAAATTCTATTATCAATAAACGATACAGTCTAAGGCCAAAATCAATGTAATATTATTGCCTGTATCACGTATGGTGTACTAATACTTATTTCATAATTTCGTTACTTAGAGAACTGATATTAAAATATACCCTTATATTAAATTAGCAGTCTGATAAAGTACATTTCGGCATAGTAAAAAACATGCTTTATGTACATATATAACTGTGTTGTTAATTAACTTCTTAAAAAGACTACTGCTTCACAAATTTTAAGTTGACATTTTTATAGTATGCATACCTATATTAAGTACGCAACCCACACAGTTGCATACCTATATATAGTATGCAACCTATACCGTTCACGAGAACTGATAAGAAATCACTGCCTCAGTTTATATTATTCTATATTTCATTCTGGGAAAATTTTTGCTTTCTCTACTAAATTAGTCTTTCACAGATGGTGTTGATTGTTACGATCGTATGGTTTTCATTGATGAGCTGCACAGGGAATAGCCAAAAATATCCGGTTGTGTAATTATAAATAATAAATCATATATTTAATTATATGGGCACTCAAAGATTCTTCGGATAAGTGGTAGAAAGTAGCGACAATAGCGGTTACTTATGGTGCATGTTTGTACTGCTATTGATTGTAAGTACAAGGTCAGTACAAATTACTTCTCCAAAATTAATGTTAATAGTTTACAGTCTTGACACATTTGGTTTAATTACAATGCAACTTAATATTCAGTATTGAAAAAATAACAAATGTTTAATATTTGATAGAAACTTTTTGAGTAAAAGAGTAAAGGAAAACAATATCTTGATATCAAAATAATAATATAAACCTGTTGGTTAAAACTAAAATACACCCGTTAGGGTTTTGTACAAATTTATGCACATATAAATATTAATTAATGTTATTTTACACCATGTAAATATATTACCCGGTATACTTCTCCGAGACGCAAAAACAACATGTCAACAACAAACAACAAATCTCTACAATTATGAAATATAAAATCATCGTCATAAATCTTTGAAAGACTCCTAACGATACTATTTTTTTTCCATAAATTTTAATTTAGCGTTTTTGGTGATAGAGAATCAATGTACTTTTCATGGATATTTTCAAACATATCTCTAAAAATTCATAATGGTACAACCTTCATATCTCATGGTTTCAATTGATATTCAATTGATCCAAACAAAAAGTGAAATGAAAAGAAATTACATAATTTTATATGCTTTCGTTTATTTTACTTAGTTTTTCAAACATTTTTAAAAGAATTATTTAGAATTTTTTAAATATATATAAATATATATATATATATATATATATATATATATATATATACCTACATACATAACATACATATATACGATTTATTTTATTTTATCATTAAGTCAAATTTCAAGTTTCTGCTTAATATTATTTCTGTAAAAAAATTTGAACATTCTTGCAACAGCTACAGGAAAACGTTACATAAAATTTTTAACATAAGTGGTTTTGTAATCATTATAAGTCTCTCTTTCAACTAACATTTTACCGATGTAAGAATTTAAAAACCAATTCTTCATTTTCTCCATCTCAAATTTCCACGTGAGTATTTTTATTATTAAATATTAAGATTTATCCGAACCAAAATGCTTTATCCTAATGCTAGGCTGTAAGTTTTTATATTAAATAATTTCAGGGAAAAATAAATTCTGACAGGCAGACAGACGGATATACGGACTGACGTGAATGTTCTTATAAGATATTATTTTTTCTTTTTTGAGGCGTCCTAAAACTTTCAAATATAAGTCGAAATTCCACTATTGGTAACTGGTACTACTATGAAGATATATGAAGGCTTGTATGCATACCACTGGAGTAAGATCGTAACAGTACCGTGTTTTCGTATGTAAATTTGTTGTCCTACAACCTATGAGCAATGTTGTATTGTTGTTGTAATTATGAAACAATGAAAATATTTTAATGAAATATTAATAATGATATAATTTTCTTAAAATTCCGAACATTGGTGGGAAATTATTAACATCTACACATATCTATTCACAAAATCATAGTACTTAAACTGCAAGTTTATGTAAATATGTTAAATATTTTAAAAAATTAACTTAGTACCGAGTATCGTATTTCAACTCAAATAAATATGCATATTTTATTTAAAATGTTAACTCATTCAAATGAGTAAGCTGTTAGAGTTTGCAGAGATAAGAAAATTCCTTTATCCACCCTTGAAAGCTGGGATAAAATACTGGGAACATTAACTATAAAACCGGTTACTTGAATTTCGAAAAAACAATTCAACTTGTATTCCATCTGTTTGTGTTCTCATTGAATTTGTTTGTTTCACAGAGTGAGAGACCGTTTATGAATATACGAGTATTCATTACTAAAAAACGTAAAAAACGTAAAAAATTATCTCGGTGTCAAAGATAAATATTGTGAATTTGTTTACAAAAGAAAGCAAATCAAATCTACGTTCAATATCATTAATTTAAATGATAATATGTGAAATTAAATGTTATGTGCCAGGGTAAAATCATTTTGTTTACAATATAATACTTCAAAATTAAATAGTTAATATTTTAATATGATTGAAATCATTTAAACTGAATTTTCAAAAAAATTATTTGCCAAATTTGATTATGTTTGGATATATCCACCAATATATACACGTGAATGTATACGTGTGTGTGTGTGCGTGTATGTGTGTGCACGTGTGTGTGTGTGTGTGTGCGCGCGTGTGCGTGTGTGCGTGTGCGTATATAAATTAATAAATTATGAAAATGAAAAGTTCGCGCCCTCTTCTTTACATAGGAGGACATGATAATATTTTATCATTAAATTGTTTTGTACTATTACCAAGAATTTGAAAGGCAGACCAACAGACAGATAGACATGGCGGAAATATAAGTATACCGAAATGTCATACCTGAATATAAAGTTATTATATAATTACGTAATACCTATTTCATAAATTATCATTTACTAACTTTCATCCGGGATTAATATTACAATTTTACAGAAAAAAAAACAAAAAATATAGTGTGTATCTTGGCATAGAGCGTAGATCTGCACCAAATTTAATCCGAACCTCTTCAAGTGTTGCAGGGTGCTTGATTAAAATCCAAAAAAGTAGAAATAATAATATCTATCTATCCAATATAATAAGAAATTGATAATTATTTTAATTTGTTTTTTGGTAGCCTACAAAAATAATAGTGGCGCAGTTAATAAGATTCCAAATAAATTTATTATTCATTTTGTAAAACATTTTAAATAATTTGAGTATCTCTGCAGTTCCTCTAACAATATTCAGTTAAAATATTTTATAAAAAGTTAGATAAACAGATTTAAATTCATACTGCATTGATATTTTAATTAAATTTATATTAATAAATTACCTATTTTTATTTTAAAAATATCAGACCCAGTTTTAATACTTCTAATAGAAAGTTCCTAGAATATTTTAAAACAAATAAGTAACTACAAAAAATGCTCAAATAACAAAAAAATATTAAAGAATTAGAATAATTGGTTCTAAACTTATTTGCGAGAACTACAAGTTATTAAACCATAGCTTATATCCATTATAAACAACAAAACAATTTACATAATCCAAAAAAGTACCGTAAAATTTTCTTCTATGAAAAAAATTAGAAATAAAGTTATTTTGATTCACGTAATCTAAAATTTTCAAAATTTAATTTTCAAAGACGAGGGTTGTTGACAAAATTATATATTTCCTCTAAATACTCCTCAAATTCAGGAAATATTGTAACAATACATAATATTGAACCCAACTCCTTTATTGAGTGATCCTACCAAGCATGTGTCGTTTAAATAATTTCAAAATTTCTCTTACATCTGCCTAAGCATATGGAAGTTGGGCATGGCAAATAGTCCTTTGTAAACATGTAAATATATTTGAGGAAGGATCCATATCATTTCTGTAAATGACATCCATTATGTAATAAGCTGAGGGTGTAGATGGTCTTTCAAGGTATTCCGAATTGCTCAAGAGGCATTTGCATATAGATTACAGGGTAAATTCATGTTGAGGGATGCGGAATACATTTTCACGTCTTCCAAGCTGTAATTTTCTAGTGGGACCTGTAAATTATCTTATCTCTAGTAATATCTAATTTTATTTATACAAATCAGAGCTAGTCTCTTTTTTTTAATATGGCTGTCAAATTTGTGCTTTGCATTTCTAATTATAAGATAAAATTAAAAAAGAGATGGCACAGTTTGACGAATTTATTTTTTGTTTATTGATTTTAATGTCAATATATCCTACATTAAACAATATTTATACCGAAATGAAAATATTGTATACAGGAGCATTAGCTTTAGCTAAGTAAAGCCAAGAATGAGAAATAACTTCTGAAAATTTAATGATATCTTAAATTTGCCCTTGTGAGTGAGCAATCGGATAGCCGAGCGGTAAATTGGCAATCATAACAAGGCGGATCCCGGTTCGAATCTCACTACTGGGATCTTTTTTAAACTTGTTTTTGATTACAAACCAAAAGTATTTATTTTATAATTTGAAACGGAAAACATGTCCAGTGAGAGTCAAACTCGCACTACGAGGGATCCGTAAACATGTAGGTATTTATAAAAATTTAATGGTACCTAATACTCCCATTATACTGCACAAATTTTAATTTTTAAAACGAAACAATGTTGTCTTCTACATTTTTCACACGTGCATATTTAAAAAAAATTTTGTTAAATGTGATATGACTATAAATGAACGACTTTCTCCTTTATTTGTGCTACGAGACCCTATAGGTTTTGATTCATTTGCGATTGTCAAAATCTGCGGCGTAAATACTGTATATTTAGAGTACTTTTTGATTGCGTTGACTTAGAAACTTGTTTTTTTGACCACTTCAAGGAACCGTAGACCAAAATTTTAATATTAATTTCAATTTGATACTTCTATGCGTATCCAAAAAATTATCTTGATGACAGACATATAGACAGACGAACAACGAAATTATTCTATAAAGGTTACTTTTTTCCTTTTGAAACATTGTATTTTTACAATTAGATTTAATTAATTTTACAAAGTTTTAACAATTTCAGTTATCACAATTAAATTATTATTTATTAATTTCAGTGTCGTAAATACAAAAGATCTCTAAAGGAAGATGGTAAAGTGCCAACTTTCATTGTAAAAGTTAGAACCCATAAACATAACCCCTTCTTCCATCCAGCGGCATTTATTCGTAGAAACCATTTAAAGTTTCATAAAATAATTCTCTTGCATTCGATTAAAATTTTCACTTCCAATTATATTGGCATAGTTATTTACCTTCAGTTTAGGGTACACCGAAAGTAGAAAAATTGATTAAAAATTGAATCCTACATTACCACGCCTTCTTAATTTTCTCCGAAACTGCGTTATTAAACTCAGTATAATGTTTACTACAATATTTCATAACACATTTTATTTGGTTCCTTGTTTATTTCCTAAACTTTTTAAAATAAACCAGTAAAAAATAAAGGAGAGAGTAAGTTTATTATTCATCCCTCTCAATAAAATTAATTTTAAATGTATGTATATGCGTTTTAAAAGAGCTTTTAATAGTCTACAATAAAAGAACTTTTGACTTTTATTGGGGTAAAGGCCAAAACAGTTTCACTAAAGTTTACTTATTCTTTCGATATAATGGCACTCTCAGTCAAATATAAGTTTGCTGCCTTCTTAATCTTCTTAATCTTCTAATTCTTCTTAATCTTCTAATTCTTCTTAGTAATCTTATTATACAATTCAACTGATTAATATATCTTATGTGATATTCACTGATTTAAAATTTTTGAAATTGTTAATATCACAATTTTATTTTTTTTAGTTTTTTATTCGACGATTTATATCTTTATATTAAAGAAAATGGACAAAAGATTATTTCAGTTTGTCCCTTTTAGATATTATGGTTAATATTCTCGCATATAACCTAGACTTTTCTTTTATATACCGTTATATATAGTTTTCTCCAAGTGAAAGGAGAACTGTATCGTGTATTGAATATACTAAAAATGATTAAAAGTTAATCGAAATTCTTTCTTTGTTAGGATTAATATCAATTTTCATATCAGACAGTTACAGATAGGAAGATACCGAATATTTCATATCTTGAATGCACGTACTAACGTCCAATCCCAAACTTAGCTTAGCTCTTGTGTTAATACCCAGTTGTGATAACATTTTTCAATAACCGTGATAAGCAGGTATCTTTATCAAACAAAACTAATTGATGGCTGAAAAATGTTTACCTTCAAATTCTTTTTTCTTAAGGATTGCAGTAGGAAAGACCAGTACCTCAGAAACAGTTATTCTATAGTGTTATATGTCGTAAGGAAAAAGATGAATAAAATTATTATGTTAATTTTGTCCTAACTAACATAATTTTAAAACGTGCCATCGGACATAGCCATACTTTGTTTTCGTTTTGTAAATAAATTCAAAATTTTAATATTAAAGAGAATTATTTACGAGAATATGAAATATATTTATAAACTGCCTTTTGCTCTGGAAATTAAAATTTAAACACACTGATTGAGACTGCAAACAGACAGTATACGATTTGAATTATCATTTCCTTTTCGAAGTTCAACGCTATGACTTTAAGATACATTATTCAGTTGGTTGATATTCCTGGTATTTAACGTAGAAAGGTAGAATATTTCGAAGATACTTTCTTTCATTATTATCAAGTAAAAACTTTGGAAAACGAAGATCTCTACGAGCTAACCAACTCAAATCAGCTGTTAACTTTGTTAGAGAAACAGGCCAGTTTACCCGATGTAGATTAGCCTTCTAGGTAAAAGATTTAGTTATATATAATAGGTTTCTATATATGTAAAGACACATTGAATATATATGTAAATTATTTACTTATTTAATATTTTAAATTATCAATTTTGCGCGTAATATTTATGTAGAAATTTCGTTAACAAACTACTCTGTGAATCTTACTTTCATGGAAATACCTACTTATTATATCTCTAACGTGTTAGAAATTTGAAGAAAAATAAATCATTAATTGATAAAAGGAAAATAAAATTGTTTATGTTGAAGAATTTTGCAGATAATGTAAAAATCTTCGAAGAACACACAAAAATATTTTTATGCATCTCAAAGTTCTTTTATGATTACCGGCACCTTAAAAATATTTAAAGTCATAAAAGTAAATTGTTTTTCTTATGTTTTCGTTATTTACCATGTTAACAACACTTCGTATACTGTAGAAAAAAAAGTTACGCACGGCATGAATTATACGTACTGGTACGCACGTATACTTCAGACTGTGCCCACGAACTAATCATGCAATACTGACTTATATTTGACAAGGTTTTATCGTTTTGTAACTGAAAAAGAAGAAAACGAGACTATTATAAGATATCGCACGAATATCTTCAGTCCGTTGATCATCTACTCGTCTGTAACAGCCGTTGTAATGTTAATTCGGACGTGCGTAAATGTATTCCATGTTCAAAAATATTCACATGAAAATTTTACAGCCGACAGAGTATTGAAAATTATGTCAATTTCATAACAATTTATTATAAAACTTTATATAAATTGTTGGACGTCAAAATGTAAAATTCGAAACAATATTAAAGCACATTTACTAGCATTTTCATCTCCATAGACATTCAACAACATTTAAATTAAAATTTTTGAGATACACCTCAAATATTAAGTACAGATAAGCATTTTTTAGGAAAATTAATAGTTTTTCGTTTTCATTTGTTTGGAATATCAAGAGAAAGCGCAAACTATAAGGATTCAAAAAGTTATGTAAATTTAATATAAGAACTTTCTAGAAATATTGTGGAAAATGTCAACGAAAACATGTTTCGACTATCTAGCCGAAAAATAAAATTACTAAAAGTTTGTCGGAAATCTACAGCAATTATTTTAAATTTCATAGTTTTTGACATTTTCCCACCTGTAAAAGATATCTTGTATAATTTGTTTACAGGACGGGAAATAATGTTAATGATTTTAAATAGTTTGGTCGAAATGTTTTATGGCTTTAATTATTTATATGTGTCTTATCTTGTGTACGGAATTCCAGTAGTGCGGGTTTCACTCGTAATTAAGAAAAATTTACAGATATTTTATAAATTACTTATAGTTTTTCTCAAATTATTTTCTTTTTAATATTTAAAACCTTTGTTATTTGTGCGATAGTATCATTTAAATGAGGCAATTTAATTCTATAGGTAATAAAATAAAATAAACAAAAAGTATGAGAAAATTTATACTAACCTATAACTATTAATAAAATTATTCTATAAAAATAAGTTGTTTGACATCAACATTTATGTACCAATATGAATGACCTATTACTTTTAATTAAGTGACCGGGCATTTCTCGGTTATGCTCCGTACGCTGGCTTATCGGATAAGGCAGTTCGGTCTTAATAATCAACGCCACCTGTGAATGACCAATTAAGGAAAGGATACGAAAATGCTCATAAGGTGAAAAATAGACGGGTGTTATGTGAAGACAAACTGTATATACTGTTGTGCTACAGAGGAAATCATTTATGCTCAAATAAATATGATATTAGTAGAATGAAAAATTTTTACTCAACAATTTATCTATTATGACAATATTTGAATATTTGAAGTATAGTTCTAATTTTCTCGAAGTTTTTACTCGAGAATTGATCTATTATGACAATGTTTGAAGTACACAATATCGATTTTTATCAGTTTCAATGAGTGATGTACATGCACATCATCAAAAATTATATGATAGTAATAATTTATGACACACTAAGGTTTTATATAAGTTACTTGAAAAAAAGATGTGAAAATATCTATTTTTAACAAAATGAATTAAAAAAATAAATTTAATAGAAAAATAAAAATTAAATTTTGTGTAGCATGCTGAAAATTCAATACCCCAATATACCTGACTTTTAATTTGTTAAATAATGAAGTTTAAAAGAAGGTTAATTATATGTTCTAAAGAAAGAAATATTAATTTGAGATCTGATTTAGACTATATAGTTTAATGATAATTGATTTTCTTTCTAGCCGAGGAATTTTTAGCTTTTGCCGTTTATTATTTATTTATGAAATAGTTCCAAAATTGTTAAAAATACTTATGTTTACTATAAGTTTTTATATTTTACAAACAATATTATCTTATTAACAAAAGGATAATAATTAACGAGTATTTTTAATCGCCCTAGTAACGTTAATGATTCACAAATTGTTTCAGCCTCTTAAAATTTTCCCTTATGGTTCCATGCAGTAAATTTTTTTACATACTGAACATGCATGGCACGTAAGCCATTTTAGCCCTCGAATTTAAACATTGATATTTACGGAAGCAACCATTGGCAACTTTAGCCAAGTACCACAGAAAAATGTCAATTTGTCCAAATATTTATTTGCGTATAGTTAATGCCACAGCAATGAAATTATTCGTTATTTGCTGTGCCGGTCTTTAAAAAATCTATTAATTTAAGTTCAAAATCAATATATGCCATACCATCTACAGTAATCACTAAAAAGGTAAAGTTTAAATTAGAGCGTTTCACGTTAAAATATCAAATTACCGTATCTGTTTTTTCCTAAATCGATTATGACCAAGCATAGCATAATAAATATATATATATATATATATATATATATATATATATATATGAAACTCACAAATAGATCAAAATTACAAAAACAATGTTTTTCTTTTCTATAACTTTTATTATTTGCCTTTAATTATTTTATCGTAAATATTTGCAATACACAGGTAATAAATTTTACATTTTTATTACATTTATAGATAACTTGACATTTTGGCATTTTACAAAAATCTAAATTTTGCGAGATTTTTTGTTTTTTAAACCGACATATTTTAGATATATTATGACAAAAAATTTATTGCGACTTGACCGCAGGGGCAAAGGTTCTTCACGTGATATTTGACTAATTACTACAAAAGCATTGTATTTTTGTGTTTATTTTTTTTTTGATGCGCCTGAAAATACATATTTTTTTCTTTATAGAATTGAAATTGAATGAAATAGCCAAAAAAGTAAATCATGCGAAGCTATTTTTCCTTTATGTAGCGAAAATAATGTTGATTTTTATTCAGGATAGAGATGACAATATTTCCAAACCCAGGAAAATACTAAATTACTCTTGTTCTAAAAAAATCTAAGGCTATAATGCTGATTTCGTCTATGCATCATGAAAATGCTGTGGTTGAAAGTGAAAAGAATAGGCAAAAAGATGGTCAAGGGCTTCTCAACATTCATGGTATCGATGCTTGGTATCATTTATAAAAACAAAATATATCACAAAATATTGAGAAAGGAGTGTCTCAAACACCTTGTTGTTGATTTGTCAAAAGCACACCAACAAACTCGACCAACAATACCAAAATTACTTCTCCCATACAAAAACGTCTCAAGAGAAGTACTGATCTTCAAGATGTTGGCTATACATCCAGAAGCGGTCTATCTACTAAGTATAAAAAATTTTATATTTGCCCAAGACCGAAAGAAAAAAATTAAAATTGTTAAAATCACTCCTTGTTGATATCTGATGAATGTACTGATTAAATAGTTCCTAGATATATCGATTGATTTCTTTATTAGATTAAATTTTTTAATATAAAGACTGATATTCTTTAGGTTTATACTGTTTATTTTTTTATTATAAATATTGCGAGTGTTTTTTATTGAAAATAATTTGAGAGTGTTTTTTTTTATTTTACCTTTAAAATTGGGGTCATATATCCCACGCGAGCATAAGTATAACTTTGTGTATAACTTTTATAAGTATAAAAATATTGATAAACAGAATTTTTCTTGACATATCTTATTGCATTCTTTCATACAGATATCTAGAATTGTTATTCCGTTCCCACAGATTAACCATATTTCAGTAAAATGTTTATTGGGCAAGGAAATTATGTCTTAAAAAACTATATTGAACTCTAAATTCATCATGTAAGTAAGGACATTTGGCATTTATATACATGGTAAGTAAGAGCACCGCAAATTCACCAATATTTCCATAGAATAGACAATAAATATAATGATCAAACTTTGATAAGCGGACACATTTTAAGACCACTTATAAGTGATTTACTAGAAATCAATGAATTTGTATGCTCATAGCCCATAAGTTAACATATAAAAATTATAGACCTGCCATTTTTTTGATGTTGCAACAGCTTCCAAACTATCCTGGCAAAAAAAAACCGTGACGTGTATTTTCATGAGTCGTTTTCCTAAAAGTTTACGGCATAAATTGTTGTCTCGAGTTTTTGTTTTTTGATTTTAATTGATGATATTGATCCAATCTACTAAAAATTAACTCTTTCCTTAGTCTGTCCTCAACGAGAAAAACTAATTTTAAAATCTAAAGCTAAAAGCCTGGTACACGGTTCTTATATTTAAGACCTTCGAAATTTTATCAACAGCACATGTGATGATATTTCTATGACTTTGAACTGTACTGCATAGAATACATTAAACATTATATTTCTCAGACTTTTTTAAGGTACGAAGATTCCAGGTTAACTTGTTTATAACTGTAATATCTTGGTTTTAAAAGTGGAAAATGGAATTGATAATAACATAGATGATAACATTGAAATTTGGTCAGTGATTAAGATCCATTGACGCTTCGGGACATTATTACATAATCGAAATAATAATCACTAGGTAACATTATATTGGACACGTCCAGAAAAAACCCGGGGATATATCCATCTGAACCAACAATTGTTTAAATAAACATGAGGTTACTAATTTTGGTTGCTTAGATTTATGAGACTAAATTTTTAATTTAATTAGGAGATTCAACCATAAAAATAATGATGTGTGTATACTTTCATGTTTGTATCCCTTTACTGAACACACTAACGATAATTTTTAAAATTAAAATGTGCATATATTTCCTAATTTTTTTAGAAAACTTTGAAAACCATGACAAAAGCAATGTATTTCAGAATCTGTTCAGCAATTTTAAGAAAGAATTTTTTCTTACTGTTTTTTCGTCGATACGGATAACTAATACGTTTTATTTTTATTGACTAGTTAGGGTACGAACTAATTAACTGAGACCCTCTGAGTAGCAACATTTTTAGTCTCAATTCACGCATTAAGGTCTTAATGTTACTTTGATGATGGATATAATTGTGTTCGAAATAGAGTGTCATACCAATTTATTGAATTTAACGCTATTTGAAATATATATTTTGTCATATTTTTTCTACCATCTTTTGATCAGTATTTACCGGTTAATCTAAAAATACTTACTGATAGTTGTTACTTTCCAAAATAACTACACCATCGACCAGATTAAGGCCTGATGTTGATTACTAGAGGTGGACAATATAATTCCTTAACGGATGGTTCTAAATTAATCTTCATTTAAAATATTTGCTTCTTATGATTATTACCCTGCACAATAATCTCACCATGAACCATATCAAGGTCTGATGATGAGATTTGGCGATGAAAAATGTAACTCCTTAACAGACGGTAGTAAATTAACCATGATTCAAAATATATGCTACTTTCCTCTTTCTCTTTCTCTTCCACTCTGCTGTTTTACTCCTATTACGTACTTATGAAACAAGGTTTAGATTACTAAACAAGTTTTAGTAATACTTGCTACAATAGTCAAAGAAATATTGCTTCAATCGCACGTAAAAGTTAGTCCCACTCATAATTTTTTGTTCTTATATTAGAATGATACAAACATTACTTCATTATGATCTTTTCCGTCGTTTGAAAGTAACGTAAAATTGTAGATTTTCCAAATCTCTATTTATAGAATCATCCATATTAAGTAAAATAAAAAGAAATACATATTTTATGACATGAATACGTCTTAACATTTGTTTCAAATAATTCAGAAAGATTTATAAACAGAGTTTGGCACCGCAGCTACGTAACTGTCATCTACATCCAAAACTTTATTACACCACTTAATAGTTATAAGATCAAACAATTTGTTACGTTAAGTGAAGACTATGATGCATTGCATGTGGCGGGGAGGGACGCACCGCCACTTGGAGGTCATTATGCCGCGTCACATAATTTCCATTTAGTACAAATTTTGACTTAGAGAAGCCACTCTGCTTTTTTGAGTTTTTATCGCCAGATATTGTCAAGATTTATCGATCGTGTATGCAAAACATTAGTGTGTAATAGTTATGGTGAATATATATGATGTGAAAGTTAAAAATTAGGAAAATTGAATATAATATCAGCCTGTACTTGTAAAAAATCCAAATCAAAATATAGAAATCGTATCCGTATGGAAGGAGCTTCTCAAGAGCTATCCGACGATATCCACAAAACACCATACGATATAGTGTAGCGGTGTCAGGTACGTAAAAAATATTAAAATATTAGAGTTTTCCGATTGAAAAAAAATATTATCATGTTATTTTTGTCTACTTTCCTTGGGAAAGCCATTTTATTAAAACAAATACTTATCCTTGTGAGAAACATTCATGTTAGAACGTATTTCAGAGGTCAAGTGATATGTAAAACTTGACTCAATCATTAATAATAATATGAAATTATACGCATTAAAATTATTATCTCCTTGAATGTGGCATAATTTATAAATGTTGAAAATTTTAACATATAAAAACGAATACCAAAACATTGGGAGGGATCCCAACAGAAGACAATTTGAAATAATGTACTAAAACCTATATAAAATATATGGCTCTAAACTGATAATAAAAATATCGTAAACGACATACGTGAATAAAATTGAAGATTTATTCTCCTTTATTCGTTCGAATAAAGGCAGGAAACCACAAAATAACCTTAAAGAGACACGCGATCTTTTGTTGTGGAAAGATTTCCGTGATGAGGGTATTGGCTTAAGGAAAGTCCTGCGAATATACAAATGAAAATATAAGCTGAGATTGTGGAATGCTTTTTGACATATCGACTTTATGGTAATTTTAGAGCAAATGAGGGAAATTTTATACTGATACTCAGTAGCGTAAAATTTCCTTGATGTATTCGCTGTGTATTTAGTTTAATTTAAAAACGTCTTAATATTTGGTAATATAATCTGGCGATATAATCTACAAAACTATGTGAAAAAGTTCCCACCGTTTAGGGTGAGAGGTTGTTTGTTTTCAATGTACCCATTTATCTCCAAAACGATTTGACTGATTTAGATACGGTTTCCTGCAAAACATGCGGGACTAGTCGGCGAAGATTCTAAGTGTTATGGTGTTAGCTTGCCAAGGAGCTCTGCAACATCAAAGAAATGCTCCCATTGTTCTCCAAAACTGCTTGACGTGTATATTTTAAAATAACACATTAAATTAAATGAATAGCAGCTTGATAATTAAACTATCCACATTAGTTTATTTTCACTTATGTAAACAGTTGCCAGAAATATGTTTGTTTTCCTCATTTTAGTTTTTGTCCTCAATTTGAATGATGTATTTATTAAATTGAAAAGCTTTTTGCACCAAAATTTAAAAATTCACTACAGATTTATATTTTATTATATATCCCCACGTCACCTTTATATATGTGGTGAATATTTCAAAATATTCTAATTAAAACTCAAAGGATAACAATAAGGTCCCTAATTCGGTGGTGTGCTCATTTTAGTTTGGCTGAGTTGATTTTAAAATATGATACTGTTCAGAGGATATTTCATATTTGTGCACAAGTATAGCTGCAATGAATCTCACATTTACTTCAAAATGATTAGCAATCTTTTAAAACTAATCCCAGTCTTAAAACCAAAAAAATTGTTAAGAAATGATATCCACACGTTGCCTCTTCACAGAAATACATGCACCATAACATACATGCACAATACATATGAATTCGACATTGTCACATTTGGACTCGTAATTTTAAAGAAAATTTAAATTCACCCTCTTTACGGCATTCATTTTTCCTCGTTGTTTTTAGCCGCCCAAAGGAACTTCCATGACTGCGAGACTGTATTGGCTGTTTTATATGAAGCTTTGTAATATGTTGGCAATAAATTATTCTGGAAGCAGAAGAGGGAGCAAATTTCCATTTTATATTTTTAGAAACGATTTCTTTTAGAGCATTATCTAATAAAGAATGGGCGCATAACATTTCGTCATCGTCTGTGAGAGATTGACATATAGCGATCGCTTTTCCAAACATACCGAGTTTGGGACATAAATTTTTACCTCGAATCACGAATAATATTCAGGAATAATGCCGCAAATTATTGGTGTAATTTATCAAAAATATCTCCTTCATCAATTTTCTCTTCACGAGGACAACCACTTCTGAAAAGCAGAACTACGCTTTTTCCGTGAATCATTTAAAGATTATATAGGAAGTATCTGCTGTATTTTTTTATATATTCGACCATCAGAAGAGAATAAATAATAAATTATATAATATTCATGTACCCTGAATTTGTACTGCAGATAAGAAATTAAAAATTATATTTCTTAAGCTTGTTTAAAATGAAGAAACCCGGGCAACTTTTTTTTAACTATTATATCTTCGTTTTGCACATGGACAATGTGATAGCCAAAACAATCGATAACATTGAAGTTTTTCAAAGATTCGTTGATACTCGGAAAGGTTCAGATATAATAGAAAGATCTGGTCACTTGATAACATTAAGTACGCACGTAAAATTAAGTACATATCTGGTCAGTAGATAATATTAGGCCCAGAAAAATTTCGAGAACGTATTTATTTCAGCAAAAACCTATTAAAGTAAATTCGGCAATTCTCCTTTGTTTCGCGGATATTCCACGATATAAATTGAAATTCCTGAGAACCCTGATGTTTTATCCGCCAATTATTTTTCTTTCAGATTTAGAAGGTTGAGATCTATAAAAACAATTAAAAATTATGGCTGTCATGAAATTCAAGAAAAATTGTAGTCTTGCCGCTTGTTCCTCGTTAAGAACACCTAATGCTATATTACAAACTAGTGTAGAAAAACACTCAATCTTTTATGAAAAAAGATTTTCATGATATGGGAAATGGCGTAGGAATCATGCAGATATATAAGTTGAAAAATTCGCTGATAAATTGAAATTTATTAAAATTTCCTAATATTTATTATCTTAAATAAGATATCAAGAACTGCTACAGACTGCTTGTTTTCAGGACAATAAATTAATAGTTTTTAAAAGTTTTGAAAAATTAAAAAGTTTAATTAAATTCCTATAAACATTGATCCAAGTATATTTACAGCTCAAGCCGTATATAATAATGATTTTATTCAGAATATTAAAATTTCCTGCTTGTGCTAATTTTTCTCTAGAGAAGGTCGTGATGGTATTCCGGTACCCAAGAATATATTAAGATCTTATGATATTAATTTAATTTCAGTCCTTTCAAGAAATGTCTGACATTACCCAATTCTTTTGAATTGTTTATTTGCTCTTTTCTCTTAGCGGCAACTTGCTGCTTAATGGCAACTTGCTGTTTCTAAATATGAAAAGTCCATAAAAGAAAAATGTATCTGAAATTAAAGTGACCCGCATTACAAAGATTTTAACTATTCACTCCATTATTCATCTTCACCGTGGTCTGTTGGATGGGTCCCAAGGCATACTATCCTTGACGGTGCGCCGCACCCCGGGAACCTGGGTTCGATTCCCGGCCGCTCATCCAGCTTGTTTGGACTGTTGTTCTGATGAACTCTAATAGATGGCTCTTAGAGCAATTAGTCCACCATATGTACCATTTAGATACATTACGGTACACAAAAAATAAATAATAAATTAGTACAGAATTTGGAAATTAAGATAAAGTTTTAACTCCCTATTACTTGAGTGTTAGCGTTTTAAGTAAGTATTTTATATTAGCATTCCTGCATTGAGTAGGTCCATTGGTTAGAAGTAAACCAAACAGTATTGTTGGAACCTTTATATAAAAGCGATATATCGAAATCTGTCATTTATGCATAAAATAAACAAACTTATGTATCCTGATTCAAACAGTGTGTTCTCTTTTCTGACACTTTTATATGAGTCTCTCAAAGAAACAAAGATAAATTTCCGTTGAAATTTGCATTAAAGTTTGTCATTCCGTTCCCTAAATTAGTGACTGTATATTAATTGAATCCATAAAATGCGTGACCGTCAATTAAAGTATTTATTAGAAATTGCTCTTAACTCAAACTCTACTGTTTCATATAAAATTATGTGTGATAAAGATTGTGAAAAAGTTAAAAACCAGTTCTGGAATTTCAAATTGATCTAGAGGGTAAATTTATTAGTACACAAACCGTGCCCTAAATTTAAGACTATGTGTCTAACTAAATTCACAAAATTCGTGACGGTTAATTAACGTGTTTAATAAAATTTGCTATCAACAATCAATTAAAGGGTATGTGTTATTCCTAAATAAAAACTCTACAGTTTTATAGAAAATTGCTTGATAACGATTTTGAAAATGCTAAAATTCAGTTATAAATTCATGAGGTATCCCAAATTAAAATCTATACGTCTAACTAAATTCATAAAATGCGTTAGCGTCAATTTACGTATTTAAAATTTACTATCAACAATCAGTTAAAAGGCTTATGTTATTCCTAAATAAAAACTCTACAGGTTTATATAAAGTCATATTGCATAATTATTTTGAAAATGCCAAGGAAGGTGAAAATCAGTTTTGGAAATTTAAAGTGATGTACAGATATACATAACAATATTAAAAATTGTTCGATACTAGTTCTAGTATTAATAAAAATATTTTTTGAAAAAATTATAACAATGATCAATGCGAAATTATCATTATAATATATTCAATATATTTGGCGTTAATTTTGTAGAAATTCATTAGTCGTGGTAAAGAACTTAAAGAAAGTAAAAATAACACTACATCACTTAGTTTTATTTAATTGTGGATTGTCATGTATATTCCAAGAATTACATTTTACGGTGCTAACATACGATTCTTCAGAATGCCCTACAAAATATATTTGTTTAGAAGAAATAAATAAAAAGATGAGAAGTTACATTTTCTAAAAGAAGTAAGATAATGGCCATCCCATTCCTTTATATTTTTATTTATGAATGTCGTTTCTACGTTAACGAGGTACGCCGTAGTTACTTTTGAAATAGATTTTTAACCTACTTCCGTTTGTAACGCAAACGATTCAATTCAATTCTCGAGCTTTTCACTGACTTCCTTTTCTCGATTTGTTTACATCATTATAATATTTCAACGTCTTCTGAAATAATTTTAACAACGATACGGACAATTTGTTATCTTTAATAAAATGTTGAAAAAAAGTATTGATTTTAAATAATTAAAATATTTAATTTATACAATAGTTGAATAAGGATTTATATATAGTTATTTCGTACGTAATATGAAACAGGATTTCTTTTAAATTTTAATATATTTTAATGTTAATGCATGTAGTAATTTTACAATAAAAAAAATTAGTCAATAGGTAATATTACTTGAAATAATTTAAAATATGTGCAGTTACTTTTTTTGACTAGAACTATTGCTACATTTGCACTAATAAATGATCATCACCTACGGATGTAAGAAATGCCTCATATTACATACAATAAATTACATAATAGCTATATAAAAATTATAAATTAGAATTTGATCTCAGGTACTGTTTGGCATAAATTATAATTAATTCTACACAAGTAAGATAAAGATAAGTATAAAGTGAAAAGTGTAAAAAGTATTAAATTATCTATTACCAAAAATTATTTTTAAAAAATTGCTGAAAAGTGGATAATAAATCAGAGATAATTCACGAAGGCAAACTAATACGTATGGAATGCGTCATAAAATTGTAACAGACTGAATTTTGTATATGTAATGTATTTTAAAAGATTTGATTGATTTAGCATATACCTATAATGATACTAGAAATTAGAAAACGTATTTTTTTTTAATATTTGTCTGTCTGGATTTTTATTTGTTCTTTATTCTCGCGAAATCTGCTGTACGGATTTTTATGTAATACCACCCCGACTTAATCAATATTACTGTATTGTTATTTCCTACGCCATTTATTAGAGTTTTTAGCAAACATTATATTCATAGATATATTATAATACGGTATTGCTAAAGCCATCTATTATCATTTTTAGTAAATTTTATGCTTATTGATTTCTGAGGGGAAAAAAGTTAAACAAACAGAAAAACAATTTCGAATAACTTTTTTTACATCGTTTTGCGCTTTTTGAATGAAACCTCTAGAAAACGCAGCTAGTAGTAATAAATTAATAAATAAATAGAACAACATGACCAATAGAAGCGATATTAAAATTTAGATTAGAATTGAACATTATTCTGATTATACAAAATATTCTCGTGCCACTATTTTTAAACAAAAATGGGTCTTTTAAACAAAGAAGGGCCATGTACTTGACACGTGAATATTAATAAAAATTATTTTCATATTTTGGTTACAAGGGCTATAAACGCTAACTGTGTAAGTTATATATTGTTTTAATGTAACAGGAAAGTGTTTTGATATTCAATATGCTATTTGATGAGAAAATATGAGAAATAATATAACGAGATTAATAGAGTTGATTTACAAAGCGTGACACTAAAAAGAGTGCTTTTCACCCTTTAATACAAGTGAAACCAACTCCTTCAAAAATTTTGCATTTTCAAATTAATTATCATATTAAACACTTTCCAGTCCTTGGGAACGGATTTAGTTATGATTATGGGCTATGTGAATTTTTTAATATGTTTAAAAGAAGTGTAAGTATGTGAAGTTGGCGTCGATCACGGATCTTCAGCCATTTGAGAAGTGACCTGTGTTCAGAAATGTGATCATATTTTCTGAGGCTGAAGATATACCGAATGCATAAATTTTGAAGACGTTCCAACTTGTACAAATATTCTTCATTGAGATCCGGATAGCACACGTCTCCATAATCGATTAATGGTAATAAAAGTGTTTGACAAAGGTAGATTTTCATTTTAGTCGGTAGAAAATTTTGAAGACGTTTCAAAGGGTGTATCTTGTTGAAAACACGACGACTAACATCATTTACTTGAGGCCGCCAATTAAGATTTTGATCGATCACTAGGCGTAGATTTTTAACAGTTGACGTGTATGGTATTATTGTACTGTTTAGCATTAATTTCGGTAAACTAAGTAGGTTTACTTTAGAAGTCAGCCTTTGACTACCGATGATGAGTTATATCTACGGGCATTATCAAGTTCTTTGGCTAAAGTTTATTTCTGAGTTTAAATATAAAAGTTGCAAAGGTAGGTGTATATTTTATTTCGTCTGCATTCCTCTGGTGCTTAATGTTACTTTTAATTTTAAACCTTCAGCGTATTTTTCAAGAAAATATTAGTGAGGTATAAATCTCCAAGTTAAAATCTTTCATCGTTTTTACGTGGGGTAAAAATTGTATTTAATATTTTATTCATATTCTTCTTAACCCGAGAGCTTGTTATTCTTATCCTGAGAGTTTGCTATTCTCAGACATTGTTATTTATGAAATCAGTATTTCCCGTCTTTTAATCTGTAAATCTGTTGGATATAAAGCGATGGACTTTAGACTTCATTGAGGATATTGGTAGGGTAAAAATATTATCTAAAACCTGTGAAATGCGAGCTTGATCTATTCAATAAACTAAAGAAGAAACTCTTCTAGATGAAGATTTTGACAATGGGTGCAAACATTTATCAGAAAGTAAGGCAAAATAATAAAATAATTATAATAATTTGCCAATTTAAGAATTAAAAAATTAATTATAATGTTGACGTTTCTCTTTTGTAGTACAAAGTATGATATCAATAAACCTGTATACCCAGGAAAACATCGGCAGGCAATAGAGGGGGAAGGGTCACCATACAGTCTCGTGTATAAATATGGAAGGTACTTTTTTCCACACGTTCAATAATAATACTGCGTTTATTTTCATTTGGGCTACAATTATGCGGTATAGCTTCCAACCAACACACAACAAAGTACTAATTACTAAATAAGGGAATTTTGAAAGCGCTTACGCTTTTGCTTTTGGCATAACGTAATTCTTCTTAGGTCTCTGAATAAATTCTTCGCAACATCCGCTAAATTTATGCAAAAAGGCCAATCAAAAATGTAATCCTATGTCTATTATCTTAATAAGCCACGTCTGGTCAAAAGTATACTCATATTTAAGAGAATTAAATAGATATTAAAATAGTTCAACAAGTAGATAACACAAATGAAAACCGAGTCGTCTTCACGTCTGTGTTTTAGGCATGAAAACGCCATATTCGTTCATCATAGGCATATGAAGAATGAAATGGAATATCGTTTTACAATCCAATTTATTTTATTTAGTTAGTTACCCTGAACTTAATTCTAAATTTAAACGTTATTTAATTTTTCATTAAAATATGCGACTTAATATAGGACAGTTGTAAAAAAAGTAATTAAAATGTACAAGCGTTTCCGCAATAATTTTTTATCGTATTTTTAGCTATAACTACTGTTTGGGAATGTAAATAAATAGTTGCGTTTAGCTGAAATCCTGAGGCTTATTTATGTAAGAAAATAATACCAGGTTCTTTAATATATCACTAATAGTTTCCGACAAATAAATGAAGATACACGTGCGAATTTGTTTAAGGCCATTTTTTTTTAAATACATGGCTTTTCTGAGAGGTTGTTACGTCAAAACAAAAACAAGCTTTAAAATCAAACAAAATATTATGCATCTATTCATTCGTCTTTCTTTTATTAATTATTATTGATAATTCTTGTTCAAATCTAAATAGTCGTAGTTATTTTTAAAAGACTAGATAATGGTGACTATTTAAAAGTTTAAAAATCCTTTAAACAATTTTTGTGGGTTAACCAAAATTTATACATATTTTTAAAACACAAAATTATAGAATATAAACTTAAGGAATATGTTCAGTATAGTATAATACATTTAAAATAACAAATTTGTCCAAAAATTTGGTGACGTATAGAACAAATTCAAAGCGAAACTAAGTTATCATGAGTTATTTGCACGTAAATAAGATAAACATTTTCAATTTATTTTCACTTATGCAAAGGCATTGTGTGAAATTTTAAAAATTTAACTCAAAAGTAGTAGCATACAAAATACAAACTTGGCAGTAATAACGGTAAAATTATATTTCATACATACCAGGAAATTAGCAGACAAAACGTTTTCCGTAACTCTCATTTTCAGTTGATATTTATTCAAATGCCTATTGAGCTTTAAGGGATATGCTGAAAGCCAATCTACTCCATCAAGTGAATACGTAAATAGATATCCTATTTCCAGGAATGGTCAGGATCATTTCTTAAACACATATTATATGTCTATAAATCTTCCTTTTGTGACTGCCTACTTTAATATGCTTAGACAGGTGTTGATGATGGCTCCTTTGATGTTATTAAAATATTATGCCATTTTAGACGTACTCGACAAACCTAACGTTATTTTTTGGCACTGGTATAATGTGAATAATATCACAAGTGTATTGGTAATATTTTTAGGAGTTTGTGGTCATAATACTTGGTAATATAAAATTTTAAATGGTGTATGTAATTATTTGACTTTTATAATTATATATCGTTTATAAATAAAATATTTTATTAAAATATTAAGGATACAAAGAAAATAATTTAAATTATGCTGGACTTCATTCAGAGCGATATCCAATGTTATTATTTAGAAAAAAAAATTTCTTTCATTTGGACTCCATGTTAGGTTTTACTACATTGAGTCTATTTCAATGAAATTTTATTTTTATGGTAAACCAACAGATGGAGTAGAACAGATTCCCGTATCTTTCCAAGAATTTTAAAACACTTAACATTTTTGGAAAGAAACGGGAATAATCTGCTGGTTTACCATATGGACTAAAATTGATAAATTGAAATGGCGACTTCACTAACTGACAACCTTGGAAAAGAATGCAACCCGAAAGTATAAATCAGTAATAAAGATCGATAATTACAGGTATTATTCTAATCTTATAGTCGGTTTTTACCAACACCCTTTTCATGATTTTTGACTGTGTAGTTTCCGACATAACAAGGATAATGCTATATTTTTGCATACTTTTTAGAGAATCTTTAAATAGGCAATTTAAAATTATGAAATAATTTTTTTTTATTTGCCATTACATTTTTGTTAAATTAAAAGTAAGTTAAGTGATATTTAAGTAAGTTAGAATACTAACCCGCATCCGATTATAATTTTACTAAGACTATTATTATTACCTTGTTCTTGCTCAATATAATCCACAAGCGAGGTTAGTGACAACGAAAAACTTTGAACGGAACCCATGCCCGGCGGTCTGTTAGGCTGGGATTGAATTGACAAATAGATACGACGATACAACACGGTTTCGAATGCTTCAACAAATGAATATTACACTACTGTAGTTTAATTTTTATAGCAAACCGGGAACCAGTACAGGGAACAGGAAGAATACATTACATCTCGTGTTTACGAGATTAGGAATTGATGTATTTTTTTCAATAAACCGCAAATTACAATATATATATTGCCGTTTTCATAGTCGAACTTTTCTCACACAATATTTTTTTTTTACTTTTTTATATTCTTCTCCCTTTTTATTTCAAATTATTTTATTTTGGTTATTTAAAGAGATTTCAAGAATATTGGTTTTTGGTTTTAGCCCGCTGATATTATATCACTCCAATGGAAAATAAAAACGAAGATTAAATGAATTTACTCTCCATATTCCTTTGATAATAAAATATATTCATTTATTTATTATTGCCTTGTATATAATCTTCAAATCTTCAAATTACTTTGGGACATGGTTTAAAATTGAGACGAAATTAATTAATCTCTGGCGCTCTCGATCCCTCTGAGAAATGTTTGCCATTTATCAACCAACCCGCCTTTATCTTCTTACTTGAAACAAGAGAAGTATTTTATACTGAGTTGTAATTCAGGCTCAATAGAAATAAAACATTAATTTTTGGTAAGTTCTAATTCAACATTTGTGACAAAACATTGTGCCTAGAAATACATTATGCGCAATTTCTTTATGTCACTCGTTTTTCCTACATTTGATAAATATATTAACAATGTTACAGATTTAAGCTCTTCGTGCTACTAGCGGTACCTTCAATTTTGTTAATAACCCCATCAAATAAATTTTTTTAAAATATCGGAAATGAAAGAAGGACTCGACCTAAACAAAAGTTCGCCGGCGCTAATTTTTTGAACTGCCATTTTTAAAATTCAAATTGTATTAACTTCACCTATTATCAAAGATAATAATTTTAAACGCACAATATTAATATATTAGTTCGGTCAAACTACGTTCGATAGCTACTTACAGTAAATAAATTATACTTAATCCCAATAAATTACCACCTGTCAAATATCTGGTGAATAAATTGATTAGTGTTGAACGGTTTTTGAAAATGAACATTAAGATATATTGTAAGTTAAAAACATACGATGGAAAAAACTTCTAAACGAGTGAGTGAATGAAAACCGGAACGAAAGTGAAGATGAAACACTTAATTATTCAAGATGGTTACAGATTTTTCACTGTCAATTTGTAAACAAATATGTAATGAAGGAGTAAACATTAAAGTTTGACTTTCATGTATTCAATTATCGAAATAACTTTACACAGTTGATTTTTACTTAACAAGAAAGTACGTGATGTAGTATTTTTTCTACTTTATTTAAATTCTTTACCACGATCTAAGTTTCGTTGTATCATAACATCTTCAGGATTTAACAATTAGCAAAGATTGATAGATGAGGTAATCTTTGCTAATAGCCAACCTGAAGACGTAGTCATACAACGAAACCTACATCGTAGTAAAGAATTTAAATAAAATAGAAATAATACTAGAAATAATACTACATCACCTAGTTTCATTAAATTCTAAATAATGAATTTCTACAAAATTAATGCCAAATATATTTAATATTAACAAGAAAGTATGAAAAGAATACAAATCTCAAACATAATCGAATAAAATTTAATATTATATTTTAATCACCGAATAACTTTTGAATTAAGTAATTAATATATACAGTACTAATAAATTTGATATAAGCATTTATAAACTCATAATAATGTTCTCATTAGCAAGAGAGTTACTTTCAAATTATATGGCAAAAAAGATCGAGCCACGCCTGTTGTCAATCTAGTTGGTGGAAATTATTAATTGACGACCTATTTTCTGATACAGGTTCGCTGTAAATGTCAGAATTCTGAAAAGTATTCCTCAGAAAAATACCTGCAGCTCGGAACTTTCAGACCTTTCTACATTATGCAAATTATCATAATATTTTTAAATATACAATGTTTTCACTTTTTTCTAAAAATATTTTTGATTTTAAGGATATTGTAATTTGGATTTTTTTTCATACTAACGATGATATTGTGGCTTTATTTTTTTTTCTATTTCTATTGCTTTTAACTACAGCCATGATCAAACTATTTACCACTAAAACAATATTGAAAACAGGCTGCCTGTTATTCTTTATTACTCAGCTAAAACTTTCAATAAATTATTTGAATTTTACAAAAAAACGTTATTAAAATTATAAAATAAGTAATCAGAAAAAGGACAAATGTCATTTCTTAGTTATGCCCAGCGGAGTGTTGTAAATATTAATATGAACAAAATGTCCTACGCGATCGTTATTTCGTCAAAGTTAGTTTGCGTGACAATTTCAAACTAATCAAATGAAATTAGAGCATTTAGCAAAAATCTAATTTGGAAAATTCAGGTTTTATGCAAGAAAGTAAAGTTTGAAAGGAAAATTTCAGAATTTATGTAATGTTTGAAATATGTTATGAAAGTGTAATAAAACATTTTCCATAGGTCAGCTCCGTTAAATTGTAAAAACCAAAAATTAATTTTTCATAAGTATTAACATATTTTTTGACATAAATAATTAATTATTTTCTGCAGAACAACTATTTTAAGTAAAAATTACCGAAAAATGCGAATATCAGTCGCCATGTGCCCTTTCTCTTGCATATAGGCATGAATGAGAGGATTCACAAAGAAACAAGCTTTCTTTGAATATAATTCTTTCAATTTAAACAAATTTTTTCTAAAAATAATTGTAAACGTTTCATTACATACATGTGCTTTCCTAGAAACAAAAAAAAACATGATTATAAAACTATAGGTGATAATAGTTTAATCACTTTGACAATGACTTTTTCTCATCATTCATCCGCCGTGGGTTTATCCTTGTCAGTAATACGGTCACAATTATTTATTGTGAATTATGTTATCACTTCGGAATGCTTAGTATTAAATACAGGCTTTAAAATTCAATTAAAATAAAATTTATTACATATTCAGTTAAAGTGATTGCTTTGCGCTTAAAAATGCTTATATAAAATTGTTTCAGGATATTTGTACAATAACTTTTTTAAATCCAGGCAGTATTAACAAATACAGTGAGTATTCTCTACACATCTGGAGAAATGTAAACATTTAACAATACATAATATTTTCATTAATCTATTTAAAATATTTATGTTATTTCCTGCCATTTATCATTTCTGGGCAATACGCCTAGTATATAATTTACGGACTTTCAAATACAGTTAATTTCTTACCCTTCCTCGTAAGTTTTACGTCTATATTTCAGGACATTTCCAAAAATATATCTTGAACCATCTTACATAAAATTTTAAAACACAATTGTTTTGGAAAAGATATGAGTCTCTCTTACTGTTGAAACCTCATACGATTCATGGCATTAGCACACATTTTTGAATATCTTATTCGCCCTCTAATTGGATAATGCCTGTTAAGATGTGCGCCCTTTAACATGTTTTATCAATTTACAAAGTTTGAAATTTCAACACCAAACGGTTTTCGAGAAAAGCGTAGTGGATATTTTAAAAAAAAATCTGAAAAAGAAATAGTTTTTGAGTTCTCGTAACTATTCTTTTACTTGGTATGTGAAATAAAGTTAATTGATAAATTATTTGATCCCAATGTAAATTTATTATGAACATTATTGAAGTAACCTTGATTAAATATATATATATATATATATATATATATATATATATATATATAAATATATATTTATATATTTGTGGTAATAGACATTTCTGTTCACCTTCAGAGACACCTAAGCCGTCACTATTTTTTCCGGTATACAAATAAGCGACATAAAAATACCTTATTCACCTAATTTCGAGGCTGTATTTGCATGGCTTATTCGGCATGTACTTTTTCCAGCAACACCTACCTCTAACAGCTACCAACATTTCATTTACTCTTGTATTATCACCCAGTCAGTAATATTTCTGAGAATTGGAAACAAATTCTCGAAATATTTCCGAAATAGCTGCAACAATATCAACCAATTTTCTTTTCTAAATTGTAGAAAAATATTCAAACCGAACAAGAAATAAAATCATCTAGAATCTTTCTTTAGACATTACTGTTATAAAAATATTTCGGCTAGTACCATCCGTTGTGAATATACCACTCACCTCTTCGTCATTTGATTTGAAACTGTAAACTACCAGTTCCGAAAATGAGTACAATTCTGCCCGATTCAGATCTTTAAATTCAAGTTTATTAACTCTCTTATTTTTATGCCTCAATAACTTTAATCGCTCGTTTGTGTGAAGTATAATTTTATCCTTTACATTTTGGGAAATAAAAAAAGTAAATAAACTTACAGGCTCAGTTTTTTTGGTAGGTTTTCTCATTGTAATCTCGATGCCGTGAGCTGGTGTGCGAAGAATTCTTGATGGAGGCTCTTTGCCCATTTCATATCACTACGCTTACTGTAATAATATCTTAGTATAGATTCCGGGGATATTGTAGTTTCTTAGTCTGACTCGTAGATTATTTCTTGTAACTTTTGATTCCTTGGTCCATTCGGAGTTTTTCATAGTCGTCGTCTGAAGAGGAGTTTATTTCAGAATCTGTTAGCAGTATTTCATTTTCATTAGCTGATAAATCACCGGTTTCCAAAAAAATTATATTTTCCATTACAAAGTCGTTAAAATTTTGATTGGTTACGTTGATTCTAGGCTATTTATTTGATGTCGAGCATCCGGCAGTTGAAGGGCGTTTATTTGAAAGCTTTTTAACACCATTTAAATCCTAAAACAAAAACAAAACCAAAGCGTAAAAACTTACATTAATAATGACGCTATATCCTACAGACGTAATGTAGTCGATATTTACCCGTTAGAGGTCCACCGCACGTTCGTTCAACCTCGCTGTTCTCGCGTCATTGAATTCTAAAGATGTCAGAATTGGCAACTTCGTGAGCACAAGCAACTTAAATTTATAACACTTTTATTTATGTACCTATGTCACTCAGACGTCCGTCAGTATGAGAGGCTTAAATATAATTTGAGATAAAAATTCATAATTCTGAATACTCTTTGTTCCACAATCATAAGCAATAATGCGCAATTGTTGTAATACGTTTTCACATATTATCATAAGTATAGTTTACTGTACAATACATGGGCTAACATAGCCTGTGGCTCTTTATCTTAATTCATAACATACGACTTTCGTAGCATGTCTATAACATTTTACAGAGTAAATTAAACTGTCCATTTTTCTTTTAGGATAATCCACTGCAATGCTTTTTAGTAGGTCGTATTTCTTTGAGTTATGGCTTTCCGCCAAAGGATTTGCTAAGGAAAAACACAAACGTAATTTATCAATGCTGTGGAAAAAAATTGATAATGAGAAGAATACAGACATTAGTCCTTTATAAAAATGTGTGCTCAATTTGTATAAAAGTGTCGACAAATACAATAAACTTGTAAATTCTAACAAACCAAAAATGTTCAAAATGTTAATGGTATCGAGTGTATTGAATCATCAACTGATAGGCAATGTAAATCTGAATGTAATTTAACCCTTATATGTCTTCCTCTGGTCACGATCGACCATAGAAGGAAATATTAATATTGTATTTCTTATCTTAGTGTATTAACAAAACAGATATTTTAGTGATTATAGTAAAAGAGTAAAAAGTAGACGGTTTTTTTAGTCTTTTTAGAGTTACAATTTTTGTAGAGTCTAAGCTTAAGAAATATCAATATTCTTTTAATAATGAATTTGTTTATAGTTAGTCTTCTAGTAAAGTTTTATCATCGCATAAGACCGTTTTGAAATTGAAGAAAAAGTTCTATGCTAGCAATATGGTACTGACGAAATCAAAAACCGAGAACGAGTTGCAAAGTGTATTAGATCACACGGCATTGCGGATCTTAGATTTATAGAAAATTATTTTAAAAATAGTATTTTAGTAAAGTCAGTTAATTTAAATTTAATTTGGAAATGGTGTTTTGATGGTAGTACGGATCATAATGAGTAGAAACAATCTCTCGCAAATTCTAGTATAGATGGCAATAGTAGTTTATTCGTAACTTCTCACGTTCCTTTGCAGTAAGTGACAAATTCAAATAGTGAATCCAACGTTTTATGGCAAAGTCTCTGCCTATCTTCTACAAGATAATGTAAACTTGTTCGTTTGCCATTTGTGAAGAAAAATTCTACTGTATCTAAAAATGAGGAATCTTATTTTAAAATAAAGATAGCCTCCTTGAGTCCGACAACATTCACATTAGACTAACGTGTTTTCAACATCCAGCTTTGCAACTAACTATGGTTGATTATGAAATTTGTAGAGCATTAATTGGACATCATCTGCTAAATGTTATATTTGTAAAGCAACACCCAAAAAATTAATGACATAGATAGGTTATTGCGAAATGAAGCGATGAAAATAATTTTGATTTCGGTTTGTCACCTCTACATTCATGGATTCGTTTCGTAGAGTATTTCCTTCACTTGTTTTATCGAATAGATTCGAAAAAGTAGCAGGTTAGGTTAGACATTGATAAAAATGTTATTTGATAAGAAATTGTACGTTCAAAGTTAGTTTAAATATCGATTAGGCTGAACTATAAATAAACCGCGAAGTGAATAAAATTATTTTTGAATTCAGATTTTTCAGCCAAAATCACAGGCTTAAACAGAGATTTAATTGACTGTTGTTCTAGAATTTTGGAAGTTTTATTTTTCGATATAATATCAATGAATAGCCATTTATTGAAATCATTTTGCAAATCACGTAACTTTTGGTACAAGTATATCCATGGTACAATCTCCCAGATTCCGTCCGCAAAGTGCTAGTACATCGCTCAGAAATTGTAAAGCATCTATAAGTGTCTATCAGAAAATTATATGAAGAGGCTGCCGAAGTCAATAACAAAAATTTGAAGACATTTAGACAAGACCGTGCTGGAAAAATGGTCCGGGATCTTACTAATACTGATTTAATAAACAGACTTATGCTACAGTCAGACTCCTCGGTTATCAGCATAAGGAAGCTTCCCCGAAAAAAAAGAGTTTTTTTAAAAAGTTACGTATTAAGTTTGTTAGTAATTTGTGTAGTTGTATTTATTTTCTCCAAAAAAATAAGGGCTCTTTCCTCAATTTCAAGGTCTTTTTTTACTTATTTTTCTTCTTTATCATTCATTTTTAAGGAGACTAGAATCATTTATTTATGGCAAAACTTTGCAATTAATAGTGCTTAATATTAATTGACATAGATGTGAAAATATAACATTTCTTTATATTTATTTCAATTTTGTTTTTCTCTAGTTTGTAATAACATTATTAATAAATATTGTGAATATTGTAATAAATTAAGTAAACAACGCTTTATTTTATAATTCGCAAACTTTTTAATGATATTATGACGTTTTATTTCCGAAATACCTATTTTTCACCACCCGTCTTGGAACTGTATATCATCAAATAGCGTGGCAAGAAGATATTTTTAGCTCAAATAATGGTTCGAAAAGAAATTTATTTTCATTTACTGCTCTGAGTATAGGCTTCCTTTTAAGCAAGCCGTTTTTATAGATGTTGCGCATTCTGCTGTAATTTTTTCCACCTCTTCAGGAATGTAATCAAACTTTTGCTGAGTGACAATACACATCCCTGTTTCCAGACCTCAGTTTCCACTCAAAAACCTTTCTGCTTCAATTTCCATCAGTTCTACTCCATTCACGTGACCAGCTTAATATTATTTTAACCATTTTTGGTCAAAGTTCTCAGTTCAACGTTTTGTTTCTGTATATTACCACATATATCCAGCATTTATTGACCCATTCGAAGATTTTTTTTAAATTAAAAGGTGTTAGCTTGGAATGTGCTCAGTAATAATTAACACAAATTTGTGTGTGCGTAAACGCGAAAGAGGAAGAGATGGGTGTATTTAATACAGACATCAAAAATCTCTGAAATTAGCAGCAATTTGATAGTTCATTTCATCCATACTCGTAGATTATGGCAGGTAATAACCTTGTAATAATTAAATCAGAGGTATTATGCTTTAATAGTTCGTTTCTTATATCCGCAACAAGCAACAAGCAGTTCAAATTAATTATTTCACGTTACTGCCTATTCTCTTAACATCAGCAGCATCTCAAGGTTTTAAACTTTTCCCGTTATTATTTTCTATTTTCATGAATGATATCACCAACCCCTTCAGCTACAACAAGTTTCTGTAAAGCGATGATAGTCTGAAGACATTTTTGAAAATAAAAAAAACATACCAATCGCATTCACTACACAAAGTTCTTTATCAAATAGTCTTAACCAACTGTTGTTAATTTTTTAATATTCGGTGGTGAAACTGGGTATTATACAAAAACACAAAATAACCTGTACATAATGTTATTAAATCTGTTCATGCGCACATTCGTCTGTCCGTCAACTTATAACTTTTACATTTTTTTGTCCACGTGTATGCATGAAATTTGCGTGTGGATACTTATCATGAAGATATCAAACACTATGTGGCAAAATATTTAAAAAATTAGGATAACTTCCTATAAAAATTATGTCGGAATAAATCTTCTTTTCACACACTCCGCTGAATGGGACACAATCAGGTTTTTTTTTTTAAAGTCGAGGTTTCTTCGTCCATTTTTTGCTCTGGAAATCCATTTACAAAATATCAAATTTCGAAACAAATTTTTTAGTTTTTCAATCGTAGGTTTAAAGAATTGAACAGAGATTGAAATCCTAGCGTCATGATATTATTACAATTAAATTTGATCTACTTCTTGGAAAGGTATAAATTGCTTTATACTTTACGCGTAATCCATCGCGTACTCGGCATTAAGGAAATTAAATGGTATTTTTTAAATAAGAAAGAAATTTAAGCAGTTAAAAAACAAAAATTTCACCAAATAAAATATTGGTGACAGTGATCGGTACGCTAGATATCCATAGGATAATCATCAATTAGCTATTGAAGATAAATCGTCCAAGTTTTCAAAGTAGCGCCTTTTAAAAGAACCATTTAATTTAACCCTAAGACGAACTTGCGGCAAAATTGGTACACCAAGTTTTATAGGACTTTTATTTCATTAACTCATTCTTGTAATGAAGACTACTAGAGCCTCATGTCACATTAGTGTCTGAATATGAGTAATAGCATGTAAACATTGTCCCAAGCTCTGGATAATTTAAAAAAAATTATTTAATTTAATGCAAAGACTTGCATTAATTATTTATAAATATTAAGACGTATTTGGCAGTGCTATTAAAAGAAGGTAGAGTAAACTAGTATCAAGTCAAAAAAGTCTAATCCTAAACTACACATCTTATCTAACTAAAATCAGCATGCATCTTATCTACAAATCCGTATATAAAAATATCGATGCAATTGCAACACTTTTCTCGGAAAAGATTCAGGTTTTTCTGTATTTTCATTTATATTTAAAGGCCTTATCAAAATTGCCAATAAGAAAATTAATGCTACCATATATTTTCTCATCTTTATCCTAATACACATATTTAATATCAATTAAGTAAAACGTGTAAGAAGAAAATATAGACGTCAGTGCATTCCAATTAATCAAATTCAAGCTATACCTTGGATTTAAAATGATACTCGCTTTCACCCTAAAATGAAAATGTATGTTTGAATCAGCCACAGTAAAATAATTGCTAAAACTGAACCAACAATTGAATGGATAACATGAAAAGAACTTAAGCGTCAGCGTATGTCAAAGGTCTGAAAGATAAATGGTTACGGTCACAATGCAAAGAGGATTAATTTTAATAACAATGGGTGCGTATATACACAGCGACATGTGGAGTGATCCGGTAGCGCCGTTGTATATAGGAGGGAGATTTTACAGTAGAGGAGCCTAAATAATATGTGAGTTTTCAAAGCTCAGCTACCGCGGAAACAAAGTAAATATTGGCCATAAAATGATTTGAAAACATACATTGTTGTCACATATTGTGATATTTGAAAATCAATTTTCATTATTATATTTCTGTTTTTAATATTGCTTAATATGTTTTATTGATTTTAATTGAGTTTCTTAATACTTTTTAATTACTGATGTGGATGTTTTGCCCATTGGTCGCATTATCCGTGCTTTGCTGTAAATTTTCATAAATGTACCAATGGTGATAAATTTAGAAAATTACTAACCTCATGTAAGAATTTTGAAAGTTTAAGAACGTTATGTGGTAATGGAATCTTATTACTTGTACCTCTCATATAGATATACCGAGAACTACCGTACTAAGTGTAATACAGATGCACAGAAATTCACTCAACAAATCTGATGTTGAAAGAATACAAAAATTTACTTTAATTTTCGTTTATCGACGAATAGTGACAATAGGTATAAAATTATGATCATCCAAATAGAAACAAATTATAATGAACGTCTTTCACGTAATATCTAAATTTTGCATGTTAAATAAAACTAGCGAAACCGGGTTCTCACTACGTATTTGTAGTCATGTTCATTTACGAGCTTAACTGTTTAACTGTCTGTTCGAATTATATTATCGTTTGAATTGTTTCGTTAATTAAATAGATTATAACGGTACACCCATTATAATTATAATAAATAAATGTGTGTGTTCTGAGTAAATTTTAACATAATTTTTATTTTCTAATATATGTGCGTTCAATTATTTTTAATAATAACCGTCACGCAAATCACCGTCAACTATTTTTATCCAACGTTCTTGAAGTCAAAAATAGTATAATCTACTTCAAAAATGTATTTATAGGTATGTATTAATCTTACGTGGCATATTGTGTTTTTAGAGTCCAAAGAAATAAACAGCAAAACCGAATTGAATTGTCGAGAGATTCATTAAAAAGTCAAAATATGACAAAAATATTACCATGTCTAATCGCGATTCGTATTCATTGTTTAAAAGCAATAGGTCCCTTGCTATTTATTCAAAATACGTAAAATTTGCAGGTGGTCTTATTATATTTCTCAGACGTTACTTACATTCTGAGTACTACTCATTTGAGTAGGAATAGATGTTTTCACGGTATCGGAACATCCCTAATGAAGAAGCGTAACTACTGATCGGCACTAAATCGTACGGAAACCACTATAAAATTAAATGTTTGTGTTATGTATAAAAAAATTATATTCATAAATATTTTTCGTATTTGGATTTGGTTCGTGTTATATTTATAATTGCCCAGTTTACTTTTAAAGTTCCTTACCTCCAAACAGAAAACGGAAATTTTGTGAAATCATTCATTTGCCTCACTGTACGTCTACCGTCCGTCTATATATGTATACATACATATATATATATATATATATATATATATATATATATATACATATATATATATATATATATATATGTATATATATATATATGAATAATATAGTATAACCCGTTATTTAACATACAAAGGACGAATATAGTCAATTAAATATAAGTTGTCATAGGTTGGTGGTGGTTGGTTTTTTACTTATTATCACGTAACCAATTTAAAAAACGAAGATTTCTGAGAGCTTACTAATTGGAGTTAACTGAGAACAGTGTCTGAAGAATAGGGATGTTATACCGATGTAGGTTTTTCTCTCGACACTGAGTTCATTTACTATTTGTTTCTGTGTATGCACATATGGACTAACTGTGAAGCAGATCCAAGTTCTTGATGGACTGAAGTGCCGCGATAAAATATTAGTAGATGTATTGAACCAATAAACGCATTTATGTAGAATGGTACAAATTCTAAACAACTGTGCTACTGGTAGATAACGTGTAAATAATATGGAAAAGTCTATGTGTACGTACTAAATTACCTTCTGCGGGGATTTTATATTTCTGCTTTGTACTTTTAAATCAAATATGTCATGGAATATTTTAAATTTGGGGAAATACCAAAACAATGAAAAGCGAGGCAGGAAGAAAAAAGAAACAAAAAGAGTACTGATACTAGGTATAATGCTAGAAGATTTACAATTTGTTCGCTCACCTTCAGGATAATATATAGTTATAGTGTTTTTGTTTAGATTTAGTGAATTCTATGGTTAAAATTTCCAGAATTTATTTAATTTCATAAAATTTCCTCTAGTTGGATTTTTAATGTACTGGCCTGGAAACTGTTATCTATTAATTTATTTTCTTAGTAAAACTTGGTTCAACTTAAAGTTTAGTGAAGACTTAGTAAGTGAGTAAGCAAGTTAGAAACAAGGAGAAGGAAGGAGTATTGGATATATGTGTAAAATCATTCTTAATAAATAATGTGAAAACAATAACAGACAAAAAATGCAAAAATGTGTCTATTGAGGTGTTGGGTTATCACTTAAAAGAATTATAAAACCAATCAAAACAGGAAATAGAACATTTCACGATAATTATTAAGGTGAGCATAGAATACCTATACAAAAAATAATTGCCTACAGAAAAATAACATTGGATATTAGATTAGAAATGATATGGTTGTTACAATAACCTTATATATTCTTGTTACCGATTTTTAAACAATGATATTAAAGATCATATACTTAACATATTTACATAAATAATGTCGATTTAATCATTTGATCATGTAGGCTACAAAACCTCCACCCTATGAATTATCCTCCGTGTTAATGTAAAAAGGAAATATTTGGTTTTAAAATGAAATAAGGAGTCATCCGTCAAAAAATTTCATTGGTATTAAAACAAGAATAAATATTGGGAAATATAGAAGTAGAAAAGCTACGTGCTCTCTGGTTTTGGGCAAAACTCAATCGCGATCGCTGATTTAAAAGTATAAATAAATTCTTAATAAAAAATAAATTATTAATTATAAGAATTCCAAATATTACCAAAATGTATTTTCATTAACACATCGTATTAGATGTAATTTTCAATATGTGTTACCTGAAATATTAATCACTGATTCCAACACTTATTATATTTGAAACTTACAATTTTAAAAGCTTCATATTTTCAAACTAAATAGCATATTGAAACCTTTTACTGTTTTTGAGCAGATATTTTGCATGAATATTACTTTTAGCTTAATAGTTTATACGTCTCAAACTATTTTTTAAAGCTACCTTTTACATTTATAGTTATTGTGACTTTGATTCTTACCTGAACAAGTAAACAGAGGAGTAATCATTTAGGTTTTTAAAAGATTCAGCGATGTTGTTCAAAAAATAACTGATTAGGAAATATTCTTAATTTCATGGTATCGTTTAATAACATAATATTTATTAAAAGTACTCAAGATATTTACCTACTTATATCTTGAAAGGTAGGTTAGACTAGATCAGCATAACGTTTCACTTTTAATGTATACGCCATCCATGTACGTACAATTTAGGTGAAAACATAATTAAATTGGCAGATATGTTCGTCATTAAATTCTAAAATGAAATTACATTACATCATCTTGTTAATATAAATGCCGATCTAGATGTAGTTTTATATCAAATCTTACCTCTTAAATTGACTCACAACTAAATGAAACTACGTGATGTAGTAGTATTTCTACATTATTTAAATATTTACCACGACCAAGATTTCGTTGTATGATAACTTCTAATTGCCCACCTGAAGATGTTGTACGAGGAAACCTTGGTCGTGGTAAAGAATTGAAATAAAGTAAAAATATTACTACATCACGTAGTTTTATTTAGTTCTGAAAATGAATTTCTTTAAAATTAACGTGTGATATATTCAATATTTTAAATTTAGTAAATAATTACTTGAGTAGCGTACATGCCTTTAAAGAAACGAAATCTAGGAACAAGAAGGAAGAAGAAACATATTTTAACTTGCAAAAATAAAACAAAAATTCCAGTTCTCAGAAAAATTTACGGGTAAATGGAATAATGTTTTCTATAGGTCACGAACACTATACCGAAGGCAAGTTGAAATAATAATTTACATTCTACTAAAAGATATGTACTCCTTCTGTATACTCATACCCAGAACTTTTTGCGCTTTATGTTTAACAGACATACGAAACAATGTTTATCATGGAAAACTGTCAAATTGCTATATAATTCGGATCTAGATGATAAATACAGAAACGCAGCAAGTTATTGAATGCAAAGAATTATAGTTATAAAATAAAATAGTTTTTAAAACCTTTTTTTCACTTAATAATTAAAACTTTTCTTTTATAATGCAAAGTATGGTAAACTGACGTATCCACGAGAAAATCAGCAGGAAACAAAAAATTGCTGTCTCGTGTATTAATTTCGAAAGAACCTGTTTTTACACTTCAAATATTCAAGATTTTCAAATAAATGTACTACTTTCCAACTTACTTTGCAACAACGCCACCTATAATGAATTATTTGAGGGAACAAGTCAGCAGTCACTACCATTACGCAACATAAACCCAAGCGTCTTGAAAGAGTTTTCCGCTATGTACGTCAAATTATGATGAAAAGCTAGACGCTAATCCAAGTTTACTTCTAATTTATTACCTTAAAGGTTGACTCCATTAAGATGGTGTCCCATCAATTCGTACTAGAGAAAATAAATCGGAGGATCACACCAATTCACAATAAAAAATTCGGACACTGATATGGAAAATAAAAAATATACTTGTGTGTACAGACACACACATATATATATATATATATATATATATATATACATATATATATATATATATATACATATATATATATATATATATATATATATATATATATATATATATATACGTCATTAATATTATAATTTACCAGTAACTATCAAAAATAGTAATTTAATCTCCTAACAATAATTTTTTGACATGCATATGTTGAAATAGTTAGTCTGCAGAGTAAGATTTTGTCGCGTCCTAACAAAGGCAAAGTCGAAATAAAACAAAACTTTTCGTTTCTTATCATTGTATTTCAGTTTTTATTTAATGTCACTAATAAGGACATTAATTGCAAAGTCCAAAAATTCCCCACACAAATATTGTGTATTGACACAAATATCTTTATATTATTCTAGAGTGAAGTAGAAGAGAAACTAACTAAGAATAAGTTACTGCAATCAAAACTAAGTTGAATACTTTCAAGTAACTTTTGTTTATAAAGTTTATGTACCTTGTTTACAAAGGTAATAACAATTTAATATTTTTGCTATGGTGCTATCGGATGGAATATCCACCATCAAACAGCCATTGATAAATATACTTGCTGCTGTAAAAATAAAACTGTATTTCATGCATGCCCGGAACTAATAACAGTGGCAACGTTTTCCATAAAACTCAAATTCCATCGAATCTACAATCAATATACAAAGGCCTTTTGAGCTTGAAGGGCTATCCTAAAGCCAATTTACTCCCTCAAGTGAATACGTAGATTGATATCCCATTTACAAGGAATGATCACAGTCGTTTCTCAAATGTATATTACGTATCTACAAAGCTTTCTTTGCGGCTTTCTACTTTAATATGCAGAGGCAGGTGTAAATGGTGGCTTTAACTTTATTCAAATGTGAGGTAATAGTTGGACGATGTTTCATAAACCTGACAATGTTTGGCGGTATTTGGATAATTTAAATAATATCAGGAGCCTATATAATATACTCGATATTATTTAAGACCGGTGGCCATAATTACCTAATATAAAAATTGTGAATGTAATCACCAGTTATGTGTTAATTCTTATCTTTTGCTACTATATGAAACTTTATGTTCATTATTTTCTGCTTTTAAGAAAAAAATACGTTTCAAAAAAATTACTGACATGAAATTTGTATAACTAGAGATTTTCTTCTGATTTTGAATACTACTTTATATGACATATACATATACATATGTATGACATATACATAGCGATGTAACTATAAACTTGGTGATGCAATTATTGCAGCATTTTCAGAAATTAAAAAGAAGTCACTACGTCACTTAAAACAAAATATGAACTTTCTATCGCAATCGTAATTTTAGCAAAACTACATATGTTTCTTTTCAAAAGTATTAATTCAAGTCAGACTAATTTCACTTTTAAATTTTAATCTTAAGACGTAATAAAATTTGCGCACGTATGGATAAAGGGTCAGCAGCAAAGTCAGATAGAAAAAAATTATAAATATATTTACTGAGAAGTTAATCAAAATTCAGAAATAAATTCAGCACATCTGCCTTATTTTACAGTGTAACGATGATATCGGCATAAAAACTATCCTTTCGGCCTGGAAAAAGGCTGTCAGTTCTATTTGATTTTTGCTATCGCCACTATGATTGATTGGTGCTGATCTCCTTTAGCCGTTTGTTTTCGGTGTAAATGATATCTTTACAGTAACTTCAGATAAAAAAATATTTCAAGGACGAGTGTAACTCGCACTATGAAGGTTTCGTACACATAGAAGAATTTATAAACATTCAATGGCACATAATATCCCCACAAATCTACAAGATTTAAATTTTTAGAACAAAAATATATTGCCTAATTTATTTTACACCGACGTATAAAAAATATTTATGTGATATAAGCACAAATTAACTGTATTTGGATTTTTTTCTTCACTTGTACTGTGAGAACTTACTTTTTGCCAAATTTCATGATTCCAGGTCAACGGGAAATATTTTATAAGTTTTGATATATATGCGAGTGTCAAAAAATGCAGCATAAATGGCGGTATTTTTAGGGGTCTTCTTGATTGAGTCGACTTAGAAACTTGATTTTTTACAGCTCCAGGAGACTGTAGACCTAAACATTTTACACTAATTTTAACTTGATACCTTCACGCGTTCCTGAGAAAAATGGATTTAGCACACCGACACACAGAAAACGAACTGATCCTCCAAGGGTTCCTTTTCCCATTTTGAGGTATTGAACCCTAAAAATCAATAGTTTAAGTCTAGGGATATCAAAAGCCAAGTGATTTTGCCACCACGGCTGATCCACCTCTCCGGATATGCCGCATTAAGGTGCTCCTTCATTCTTAGTGTAACGTAACACGTCACCCAATAATACTGCAGTCCCATGCGTTCTTGCAAAATTGATGAGACGTTATTAGCAGAGAAAATTCGTCAGCTCATTTCGTAAAAACGCAATAGCAGCAATAGCACAAACTCCTTGCTAATTATACTATCTCATAAAATGACGCTATAGATTATCTTATAGAGTGTGGGTGTAAACCCACTCCTAAATAATACACCATACTGAATAATAATGGCAATTTTGTGTATTAATTAACCCAAGCGCCTAAACCAGCTTTCATTAGACCACAAAATGTCACAGAAAAAGCTTGGAATTTCCGATTTTTGACCCAGCTTGCTGTAATTTTTGACCTACCTTGCTACCGGTATTGGACAATTTTCTGGCGAATGACTTTATTCATATCGGGTTTAGATCGTCAGTATGAATAATTCTTTGAAATAACATCGACTTCGGAATACTAGTGCACCTTGCCGTAAGTCTTTGACTAATAAATGTTAAAAGGAAGCAAATATATCAAATTAAACCCATATACGTTTACTTTATTTTGTTAATTTATTGATAATTACCATTGTAATATTTAAATGAAGTATGATAAGTTAATTTAAAACGAAGCATAAGCTATTGTTTTCTAGTATTTTTCCAACAGGAAAATACCAATCATTTTAACACTTGACAATTCACAATTCGTTACATGTGAACATTGGCGCTCTTTGCTCTGAATAAATCGCATCAATTGTCAGTTAAGCAACATGAGACATATTATAAATGTGCTAATTTGCACCTAATTGTGATTTTGTACATGTTAATTTTAATTATTTTGTAAGCAAGGAAACTGATTTCAAAAAATTACATTTTGCCAAATTGCTCATGACTAATTTCACAAGTAATTAAAGCGAGGCTATTTAGTGAAGATACATTCTTACAGTTGTAATTATACAGATATACTTTTAACGTGGTAAAATTGGTAAAAAATTATTCGTATATCTCAAATAGTTTTCCCCTGTTTACCTATTAATTTTTCCTGCATTGGGATTGCATAGATTCTTAATTAACTCAGTAGAGTTTTTGTAGTACTAATATGCTAAGTCAAAAAATATGACTGACAATGGAATGTGAACTCAAATTTAGAATTTAATTTTTAATTTTTTTCATCAGTTTAAAAATATTTCATTAAAATAAACATTTAATTTGACTTCATTTCAAAATAGCTTTTGTAAAGAAAAAGCAAGCTAGATAATTTAGCAACAATTCCTCATAATTTCTTTCCTTACATAAAGAAACTGCAGTAGTATAATATTACATACACACGAAAATAACTAAAGTGCGACAGAGCACATCCACATCCCGTACACAGGCGTGTTTCATTGGAAATGGCAACAGGTAATTTCAATTGGTAAGCGCTGAACGGTCTTAATATACTGAGATTGTTTACATAATAACAACTTCATCGTCTATCCAAGAAAACTTTTGTCCATTCAACAATATCCATCAGTTGTACGGTAAATACCAGGAACGCGTAAATATTATGTGGCCTTTGAACCGCAGTAGAAGAATTATATTTTGGTTTGTTGTGTGTCTACTCGCGTTTCTCTTCAACATATTATTTGAATTTCATGGAATGTTCATCAAATGATAGACAGCTTGTAAATTTATTGCCTATTGATGTGGAAAACTATGCTGAAACTGAAAATATAAATCAATCTATATTGGAAAAAAAATACGTAAATAAAATCTTTTGCCGTGATTCGAAATAAAATTGTGAATATTAATTCGGTCGAGTCCTGACCGATACTTAATGGCATAATTATATTTTAATAGCAAATCTCCATTTAAATAAATATAGATAAAAGGAGAATCTGAAAAATATTACTTTCATTTGAAAAAAGAATATTTTTAAAATAGTCGCAAAAAGTATATATCGATAAAAATATTACTGTGGAAGTCATTAACTTATGGATGATGAGTGAATTGTTGTTATAACTCAGATTTGCATAAAACAATTTTTTTACAACCAGATTATTCAGAATACTGCACTCTAGGGTCCATTGACGGACTAGCCAAAAATTTGCATTTGAAAGTTACGGAGAAAAAGCGACATTTATCGCATTTCTACAATTTCACTTACCAGGATCACAGTATTACAGATTTTACCTAACGAAATTATAGACATATGTTAAGAAATAAATATAAAACCTGTTAATTAAAACTAAGTAAACGGGCGTATCTCGATTTTGAACGCCAGATTATCAATAACGCCGGCTAGTCAACGGTATTGGTGACTCCCCAACGTGGTAAAAACCATACATCTCATCTAATATATACAATATAAAATGGGTCAAGCAGAATAAACTATGTGACTAAATTATGACATCGATTTCGATTTTAGCTCAAGATATTTTGATGTGAAAATTCACTTAAAACTTCAATTGAATAATTGATAATAAAGACGATTAAATGAAACTACTTGATGTAGTATTATTTCTACTTTCTTTAAGTTCTTTACCACGACCTAGGTTTCGTTGTATTATAACATCTTAGGTGGGCTATTAACAAAGATATTTAGCAACGAATCTTTACTAATAGCCCACCTAGTCGTGGTAAAAAACTTAAAGAAAGTAGAAATAATTCTATATCACGTAGTTTAATTTAATTGTGAATAATTCATTTCTACAAAATTAACGCCAAATATATTCAATAAAGACGATGTCATCAAGCATAGAACCGAAAAGGAGCCAAGTTCTTCTGGAAAAAGTTAAGCTTGAAAAGTATTGAGATAAAAGCAACTAAGTTCTTGGAGAGCTTTTCAAGATAAGTATCGATACAATAACCGCTACGGCTTTGCATCTTGTTTTAAGGAATATCATTACTATCTCTACTTTTAACTGGGTTACATTCGATAATTTTCTGATTTTATCGTATCAACAATTAGAGTTTTGTAAAGAGAAAATTATCATGATTTTTTTAAACCCTATCAAGTAATAAAACGACAGAAAAATAAACAAATTATCGCCGCCAAGTTCAGTGTTGTGATAGACATGATATGAAACAATCTAGATGCAAAGCTCTAACTCGGTTATTTACCCTCGTCTAGTAATTGTTTTCAAGAACGTGATTGCCTTTATTTCATTGTTTTGACCGCTTATATTTAAACAGGGATTTGATCCTGTTTGGGCTAATATTTTTTAATAAAATTGTATGTTTTTTGTCGTGTTTCGGTAACGTTAATCGTTTTTCCAGATTATTTATTTTTTTATGTACTACTCTCATTAAATTTGGGCAGGTAAGAAATTGGCCGCATTGTTCATTATGAGTATTTAGCCTTTTTTATATAACTTTGACCCCATTCATAATAATTATTAACTCAAAGCTCTTTATATGTATACTGTATATTATTTTATCCGGCTATAAAAGTGCACTCAGTATTTTTTAAACAAAATAAGTAATTGAATGAAATAAAAAAACCTACCATGTTAATTACACCATGTATGATTAATTCAGGATTATAAGAGTTTAAATAGCTTGTCGGCCCTATATGTAGAGCAAGCATCAGTGTCGATTCGGTGGTTTCTTGCTCTCTTTAATCTCTTTTTGGAGGGTTTCCAAGATAATTATAACTATCAAAGTTAAATAGAGGTCCAGGTCTTAGTCTCGATATCAGTGCAGTACAGTAATGCGACACCATTGTTGTTCCATAAAATTATGGTGAGGATCTTCACCTCCTTTCGAGTGGCATTTCTTTCCGTGGGGTCGATTGAATGAACAGAGGCAAGCCACGAATGTGGTGAATGATATAAATATAACTCGCCCTGACACCAATGTCGTGGCCAGCTATATATTCAGAAATCAATTACGTTTTTCGTTTATATTTGAATGCACTTGGAGTACCAGGAATTGAAAATTATAAAGCCACAGGTAATTTCTTCTTTAACATAAAGTAACAAACATAATATTACCTACGTAAATACGTATTTATTTGCTCAAATTTTTTCTCAAAGTGCGGCCTCGTCCTTAACCCATACTTAACGTAATCTTCCCTGATTAACTTCCTTAATGCCACGTAATACAAAAGCAATGCCTACATTTTTACGATTCCTTGACTAAAAATAGGGGCATTCTCAGCTTTCGTACTTAAAATTAGCTTGAAGAAATAAAACGTTTTAGTATTGTGGATTTCTAAGTTTAACATTTATGATAATCATAGTAGGATATCGTCTCATCCCTTATTAAGCTATTCTTTTGCGGAATTCGGGATTGATAATAGTAAACAGGCTTAATTATATTAATTGATTAAGACTATTTTCATGAAACGAAAGATGTTTCAGAAGATACAGATAAAGAAGACAATATGTCTCAAAACTTTCTAAATATTTAACGAAACGGAATTTGTTTTGTTTATATGCAGTTTCTTTCCAATTATTATTAAGAAGTCTTAGTGAAATGGATTATTAATATTGTTTTGGGTAATTGCATCAAATTTGTATCATTTGCGTAGCGATGAAATGTAAATGTACCTATTTGTTTTTGAGTAGTAACCTAAGTATAAAAAAAACTACTCAGTCAGTGTCACATGAAGACCAAAGTTCAAGGTCTAAAAAGAGTGCAGGACTGCAAATCAGAAATGTACATATGTACATTTAACTCTAAATTGGACGCCAAAATGATACGCTTTTCTAATTACGTATGAAATTTTACGCAGAATTGCCTACTCTTTGAATAATTGTTTATTTTAATACATTCGAAACTGAACTATTCTGTTTCTTTGTGATTGTTATTATGAATTTTCCACAGGTACATTCTTATTTTGCTTTTTGAGTATTTTGATAGTAGCGTAGCCTCAATCTTTAATAAATAAAATAAACACAGGTTATAGCCGAACCAGCATGTGTTTATTTCTTTCACAATACATTTGTTAACGTAACTTTTAATTTTTAAATGTTAATTATGGTAACAGATATCTTGTGTTTTCTATGACAAATTTTAATAAATAATTACACTTGATACTCTTCAAATGATAAAAAATAATTAATTCTAAAAACGTATTCTTGCCATATTTACACAATGAAATAACTTAAGATTTAAATGGAAATCGTTGGAAAAACAAGTTAATAATTTTACCAATTTTGAATAACATATTATTACAAGGCTAAAAGAAATTCAAAGTAAGGCTTAGAATTATAAAGTGAAGTGCGAGCATGAATTTCTTCAACCACATGACGATTTCGTCTTGTCAATATCACGTCATCAAAATGATACTTTATTGTTTATTATTATTGTTACTGTCTTCTTAATTCATTATAAGGCTACGTTCTTAAAGGTAGGTGTACGAATTTATTAGACCCATGATTAATAACGGTGGGTTTAAAAAATGTGAAAAAAATCAAATGCTAGCATTAAAAAAGGACGTTTAGTTAAAATGTGAGCAATACAGTTCGGCATTGATGAAAAACTCTTCAGATTAAAAAAGGATTCTTCCAAAAAAGGTTTTCGATAATCTTAATGAACATCAATAGGGTGGTACGACTAGAAAAATAGTATACTCGAATTTACACAACTTTTGTTTGGTCAACTCGCATTTCTAATCAACGACATTTAACCAATATATAGTAAATGGATACTAAACAGCAGTAAAGAAGAAAATAAGACGCCTTGTATTGAAGTGCATATCTCGTTTGAATAATATAGGCGTAAATTTTGTACGAAAAATAAATAATTCATCCATGCAACTATATCATAGTTAATCGAAATTGTCTTTAATTTTTCTCTATATCTTTTGGTAAACACCAGATGAAATAAAACAGTTGCTAAAAGTCAGTAACATTTAATGTATTGTATGAAAGAACTTAAGCCTCGACCGTATACCAAACATCTCAAAAACCTAGGCCTCAGTATACAGCTAACATTTTAAAGATAAATGGTTTTGAATAAAATGCAAATAGAAAAATGTTTAGTAACAATCTGATTAAAGTTACCACGTACGCAAGAAGATTTCAAAAATATGTCAAAGATGCCGTAGATGGCGAACAGTTGCGGCATGACATCAGCTCCATCGTTGTGTGGAGCACAGCAAGCAGCTTGCAGGTTTACGTTAACCTGCTAACAAATGTTCAATAGTCAGTTACAGCCGAGCACATTCTGATAATGTAGTGGGATTCCGTTACCTATTAAATACGAATATACGGTCAGCGAGGTCCCACTACATCGTTTGGATGAGGTCTTTGTTTAAGAATCAGATTTGATTCGAGATTGACGTTTAGTACCGTCACAAACTCACTTGCTTTACACTTTATTAGTGGAAAGCTGATTAGAATCTTGTTCCATTATTAGGAGCCTACACGAAGTCAAGTAAAGATTGATGACTTAACGTATGCAAAAGATGTTCGTCTAATATCTGTATATGGGAGAGTGTTTTTACTCCCCCTTTCTAATTCGTATCGATTTGCCCTTGAATGAAAACCTAGTATAGATTTTCATTCCTTGCAATTCAGATATTAAATTGGAAAAATCCTATGCACCATGTATTGTTGAGTAAAGGGTCATTCTTTGTACCTGACAATTTCTTACGCTCACACCTTCACCGCCTTTTTGCTCTACCACCCTCTAAAATCGAAATATATCGGAACTCTTCACTTTTCCATTGGTTGTGTTTCTTCATACATTAAAAAAACTAGTCTATATGTATTTTTCTGTGGTGAAATTATGTGGTTTGAATGTTAATTCATTCTCTTGAATGCACAAATGGTAATAAGTTATAAAAAATACTAATTACTTTTAAAATAAGAGTTACCGCAATTGCATTGAATTTAATTAAGAAGTTATAGGTTTTCTTAATAGAAAAAGCAAATAACATTTGCAAAGGATATAAAAAATTATTTTATTTCTGTTTGCCTGTGAATGGGTAAAATAAATTTTGAAACGTGACCTACTAAACACAAAAATGGCAAGACACTAAATTATTATTAGCAGAAGGTAGTGCAAGTACCAATATTCATTAGTTGTTATCATTTAAGATATTTTGCAAATGAAATAAATTCTCATGATACTTTGTGTTTACAATAAATTTATGTGTTCTGAAGAAGATTAAACATAATTTTTATTATATTATTTTTAGGTATATGCCACTGATCCATTCAACGATTTTCGATCAACGTCAGTGTGAAGTCAAAAATAGAGTGATGCATTTCGAAGGGGCACTTAAAGTTATATATTGATCTTCACGTGCGGTTCTGTTATTATTTAGAAACTTAAGAATTTATTCAGTTCCTTATATTCAGTTTGTAGGGAACTTACGTCACAGTACCAGTTTGTTCTATTCATCCCTCACGTGGAATTCAATATAAGGAATTATTCTCGTACGATATTAAACTTATGCGTATATTTTTCGGCAATAAACGTTAGTTATTGAATTAAAATGCATGGTTAAGTTTGCAAAAAAGCACGGATTGCATCTTAAGACCTCTTAAATATAAAAAAAATCATATTTCATAATTTTTGTTCGTATTGGGATACGGCATTGCTCCGTGGTAATGTGACGTCTTACGTTAATTTTTCTCAAGTTTGTGGTGTTCCGTATTTCAAAGAAAAGAACGTAGCCTTTGTAAGATCGCTCACATGTCTATTTATCCGTCTGTCACAGCTGCTTTTCTTAGAAATAACTTGTTGAAGGAACTTGAAATTTGGGATATTAAAAAAGCATATTGACATTAATAAATCTCAGTATCTAAAACTCAAAAATAATTATATGGAAAATTGTCGGGCATTCCAGATAAGTAATATTAATATTTTTTTAGTATAGACATATTAGGGGTAAAAAATATTAAGTGCTAATTAAAAGGGCTTTAAAAACATTAAAACAAAATTGTTATCATTAGCCGGCATAATCATGGGGAGTTTAGTTTGACATCAACTTTTCTGTCTCAATAAAAGTTTTCATTCAACAACACACTAAACGGTTCTGTGAAAGTACAAACGAGGATCAGAAAGCCAATATTGAGAAATAACTTATATTTCATGGCATGAAAACGTATTTCTCAACCCTCGCATTTACCCTATAGTATATGTGCAAATACCTGTTGAGCCTTAGAGAGTGATTTAAAAGCTCTGTATATTATGTATATTATGTACTTAAATGACTACACAAATGTCATTTAGGTACAGAAATTATCTGGATCTTTGCTGAAATATATTTTACATGTCTATAAAGTATTAATTATGGTTTATTGTTTCAATAGTCGTAGGCTGATGTGATGAAATCTTCAACATTTTTAAAATTTTAAGTAATCCTTAGACATTATACAATAAAAGATTTACGCCTAATATTACATATTTCTTCGTGCGATATTGACTAATAACGTATTACGTTTTCAAAGACGTTGTCTCTGACAACAAACTTTTGAAAACATAATTTTACTACTATCATGGTACGTTTACAAAGACGTTGCCTATGATAATAAACTTTTGAAAATATAATTTTATACCAACCACAATCAATTCATATGTAATTATTCTAATAGGAGAAAAGTTTAATTTATTTTACTTCTAAAAATTCGCATAAACTATGATTCCATAAAGTGTGGTCTCGTAAAGAATTTTAAAATGCTATTATGGCTATTCGAATATTTTTTTATTCATTCCAAACTATTCATATTATACACTATATAAACAAATTGAGGTATTCAAGAAACTTATATAACTTGAAGCATTTCTGATAAATTAATGTAATATATCAATTTATTAATAATTTGAACAACGCCAGTGTAAAAGTATTTACACCGCATTTTAGTTACCAAAAACTACTTGTAACTGATATACCAATTCAGTCGACACTGGAAAAAACTGGATTCAATTCAGAAATTATATGTATTTATTTCTATTTGTAATATTTTTTGCCATACTATCTATATATATATATATATATATATATATAGATAATATATATATATATATATATATACATATATATATATATATATATATATATATATATACATATATATATATATATATATTTTAAAAATATTTCATGAAGTTGTTTAATTATTAGGCAATAATAATTGTTATTCTAGATAAAAACATAAAATTTTCTACTACTTTCCATGAGAATAAATTTTAATATTTAATTACTTGATTGAATTTAGATTACCCGATCGTATTTATAGTGACGTTCTAGTCCTTTTATTATTTTATTTCAATTCGTTATTCATATAGAACATGCCCTGTAACGAAGTATATCATGTGCTCGTACACGTACTAAAATAGGCCGACTACCAGTATGTCTACTCTCGTCAACGGTTCTCGTATAACTGACGTAGTGTGCAAAAGATTGTCTGGGTAAATGAGTGAATATGTGCATGTTGAATATTGATTAGATAAACGCAAATACTACAAGTTGCGTGCTAAACAAAGTCTTTCTTGTATTATGCCAAAGAAGTATAACTTTTAACGTGCGTACATAAGTACACGCGCCTTTTTATTTGGCACCATACTTAAAAATGTGAAGAAACCAAATTTAGTTTCATAATTTTGTTTGTACGTTTTTCAGCCAAAGTTATTTATTAAGGTAATTTTTTTAACGTGTCTTATTAATTTTTTTTTACTTTCAAGCGACGTTATGATAAAGGAATATATAAATATAATATATAAATAAACATAAATATATAAGAAATACTCCATCCATAAAGGGAGTAAATCAAAATATTGGAAAAATATCAATTTTAAACGAATTGTGAAAACAATGTAAGCTTATATCGAATATATACAATATCGGAAAACGACCAAAAACGATGTCCGTCATCATACGTATGCTCGCATTCACATTGATTACTTGAGCACTTACCCCTCCACGCCAATCCATATTTCACATCTGGTTATGGCCATTTCGCCAATGTATGTCCGAATTGAAAATTTTATTACCCGATTTAAACTACACGTACGTCTACTATGGGCATATATATACACACTATATATTTGTGAAATTACTATGCGTTGAGTAGGTAGGCACTTTATTGCTATGCTACTGCGATATAAATGAATTTTTGAAAATATTAAATTCGCATGTTTTCTGATTGGGCGAATCGATTCCGATGAAATGAAAACTGAATGTTACTTCTATTCAACTCCCATTTAAACTTCGTATTAATTGAGCCGGCTGTATTTGTACTGTGCGTGTTGAAACGAATACACAAACAGACAAACGAAAATTCCAAAAATAATGTTTTTGTTTTCTATTACTTTTATTAAATAACCGTAAATAATTATATCCTAAATATTTTCTAGGTACAGACAGATCAATTTACAGTTTCAAAAGAGGCATTTACATGTGAAAAGAGGCATGTAAATACATTTTCAAACCAAAGTGAACTAGTAACGTGTTTATTCTGAAAGTATTTTAAATATATTCATAGAATTATATATCAGAATATTCGGTTTTTAAAATGAAAAAATAAATTTGCTGAAAAACAAAGTGTTAATGTTTTCAGGTAGTAAAGAGATATTGCATAAACTTTTATGTATTGGTAATTTAATAACCATATAATATAAACTAATTTCCTGCTTTTTTTATTTTGAAATTCCATGAAAATACTTGTCGTACATAAATGATAGAAAGTAAAACAAAATTATGAGATAATTGGTACAAAAAACCTTGTGTAAAAAAATCTCTTTAGTTATTTTTTGAGTATAAGAAACTATTTAAAAAAATTATTCATATGTATATTATTGTCTATGAAAATAAAAATAATCAAATATGTATTAATTTTTGTAATATTGATATTTGTAATTTGAAAATTCCTAAAATGTTAGAGAATTAAAAAAAGCGACTTATTGCGTTAAGCGACCAATTTATTAAAAATGTTTTAAGTATTATTGTATTTGTTACATTTTAACTTCCATTCCACACCTTCATTATCATCACATGTACTTTATAAAAGTAAATTTTTATGTTGAAGAAACATTAGTTATTTTTGTGATTGTGTTAATAGTCTGTGCAAATAAGCCAAAGATGAGAGGATTGGCTTGTGGTCTCCATAAATGTTGGCTCGATAACATGGAGATGGACACGGACAACTTCAAATTCAAAGTTGAATGCACCATACTTTGTATCAAACCGAGTGCAGGCTAATCGTTCAGCATACCCAAGCTCATCATGGGCTGTAGTCCTGCGAAAAATTTTCACGATTTACTTATAATCCAAATACTTGAACAATATTTTAACAAATCTGTATTTCTTTTTCAATTATCTTATTATATAAAGGTCAACTTGGGCCATTTCTAACTTATTTTATTTAATAGCTAAATTCATTAATACTATACTTTCTAACAGTTTGAGATTCACGTATGAAAGTATAGAATATGTTTGTTATTTTTTAAGAAAATATTAAAATTTTAATACATATTGATTGTTTTGCACTTCTGTTCTCATACTTAATTATATGTATGCAAAAATGTAGCGATTCAAAAACCTCCTCGACAATTCTGGGACGAAAAATCAAATCTATTCCGGAATATACTGAATATTGAAATCGCAAATATCAAAATATTGCGGGAAGTTTATTGAAATCAGATATACATATTCTATTTAATTTATTTGAATTTCATTTTGTTTTCATAAATGTTTTACATTACCTACAACGTGCGGTTGGCAGTTCTTTGGGCCTATCTTTGAATATTCGTAATTTTGCAAGTATTTTTTAAGTTTTACATTTTCGAAAAATATGGTTTAGAAAATATTTTATTGTTGCAGAATAATAGAAAAAGGTTTCTCATGTCTCCGATGATAATGAAGTATTAAATATATTGAAGTGTAAAATTCAAACCATCAAAGTGAGGCTACATTTCGACCGCGCTTTCATCTTCTTAACAACATACATAAAGGGCCTTTATAAATAAATTATCATACTGCGTTTATTAATTATTATAACTGAATTACCGGGTATATCTTAGCCGGGACACTGTATGCTGGCTCGTTAATCATATTTGCGCAGTCGCATCAATCATCGGTGTCGGAAGACGGCCAAGAACGTAACAACGATCAACAAACATTTTTAAATGGATGTTAAGACAAATTATTTCCATTAAATGTTAAAGGTGTTAGATATAACCGAAGCAGATAATTCCATTAATATTTATGGCAAACAATTTATATCCTAAAAAATATGAAGAACTATTAACATTATGAAACTAATTTGGAAGTCACTACTAATTAAAAAACAAATAATTAAAAGAACAAAAGAAAAGGAAAGGTACTATCTTCATATCAATATTTTCCGCAATGGCTGATCACTTTTCCACTCTAATTTATTTGTTACGTAATATTTTTCACTGTAATTTATTTGTTGTCTCAAAAACAGTCCATATCTTAATTTGTAAGTCACTTTTAAATATTTATTGATATATAAATACCGTATTCCATTTTTTTTGGACCAGTAAAACGAAATGTTAACAAATTAATTAAAATAGATTTTTCGGATCTTTGTTGTTTAATATTTCATCCTAAACGAGAGGTAACGTATTTTCGCATTGGTACGACGTACTATGTATATCAAGAAACTTTCATAGCATTTCTACTTTACACATTGTTTCACAATTTCAACTTTCAGAGATTGAAGGTGTACTGTATGAAACATCTCTCTAACAGTGTATTCATAAAGATATTCGCAACAGTTTTTAAGGTGTTGTAGTCGAACGACAATAATATAAATCTTGTTATATCTTTTTGTCAGTATTTAATAACATCATGACACTCCCCTTTGAGATAGATTGTTAAAATTTATTAAAAAGAGACGTAATTGAAAATAAGTAAAAACATAGAAGTAAAAATTTAACAAGAAAACCAAGCAATAAAATTATTTTTAAATTATATTTGAACTAAAATCGAATTTAAATATAATTTATTTTTGGGATATATATATATACGTATATATATATATATATATATATATATATACATATATATTGGAATATTATATATTTTTAAAGAAATTAAATTTAATTACTTTGATCGTCATAATAAGCTAAATAGCCAATCGCTCCTAAATTTGGCTTGCATGTAGTTCAAATAGTAGAATAATTCATATACTGTATTGTGATAAAATATATGGTAACTAACCACGACTTCATATGCGTGGAATTCTAGCATCATGTAAAATATGTCTGAAAGTTTGTTAATAAATGACCTCTAAGTGACTCGATAAATTTTTATCACACTTGTTCACTTCAGAAGTAGTGTAATTTATGTAAACTAAAATCCAGTGTTTTTACTCGAATGTAACAATTTAGTACTACGACATATCAGAAGATGTGTGTAAGAATTCTATTATTCGCATATCTCGTGAGCCCAAAATCTGCGTATCAGCTCTGTTGTCTTAACCAAAAATCTACGTAGCGAAGCTGCAAACTAGATATAATATTTTGATAATTGTTTTTCTATGTTGATTAATATATAGATTATAAACCAGTCAATAATAACAAAATTATTGAAATATGTGAGGTCGCATTTTCGAAAAGAATACACTTTAATATCAATTTCCACTAGAAATTATCTTTTTAAAACATTTTGTCTAATTTCGTTTTATGTGCTTTTCTTTCTAAACCACTATTGCTTTATGCACATATCGTCAACTTGTTGCCCAACTACCAGCGAGCTATATTTGTGAACTTAAATCGAATTAGACGCGTGTGAATTTATTTATGAATACGAACGTCACTAGTTATATTTTTCTATCAAATATTTTTGTAATGTAATTTTATGCTTAAAATGTTAGCCAAAACGCAATGGAAGTACTTATTTTCTGTCTAGCTCTGTGACAAAAAGACGTTAAAATAAAAATTCTACTTACTTTTCATAAATAACCTAAACTTCAATATAATATTATTATTTCTTTCTTACGTTGAATTTAACCATAGCGTAAAGAGAAAAAGATATTGCAAAATATTTTAAATACAATTAAAACTTTTCCTATAAACTTTTCTTACTAAATGAATTATTATAATTGCTCAAATGTATTAATTTTTTAAGTAACTATTGTGTATATTGCCGCCATGCACATTTGTCTGTCCGTCATGAAAACAAAATGTATAAGTTTTTAATTGCTAAACAGAGCTGTGTTGAAATATACAAAAACAACATTACATGCTATTTTGCAGAAAAAGTTCAGAATGGTTTATCTTATAATATAACATGGCTGACCAAATAAATTTTAGTCAAATATTAACTCCAAGCTATATATTTTTCTTTAAAAAAAAAATTATTAAACATTTCCCATTATTTTGTCATTCAAAACATCCTTCAATAAGCGTTTATTTCTTTCTTAAATCATTCACGAGTTACTTCAATAATCCACCCTTGTTAGTGTTAATATTAATTTAGTTTTCAATATGCAATTACTTAAGGTCTCATATTGAAATAATAGAAAAGAGATTAGGTTTTTTATTTAAAACTTGTGGATATAAATTCTATTCCGATCTGATGTTATTTTGAGGCACTTAAACTTACAACACGTTCTCATTAGTATTAGAATGACAGTGTATACTTTATTTCAACTGCTCATTTATGTGCCATTGCCCATCTATTAAATTAAAATGTCAGTATATTTATAGGCCAAATATGACTCATAATTACAATTATTTATTAATTTCGGATATCAATATTTACTTTGTTTTGAAAAGTTTTTAATTGTTACTGTACTCAACAAAATCTTGCCTTATTTAACATATATTTAACCCACTATAGATCCATTGAAAAGTTTTAAATTTTATATCGGTTTACCTTTGTTTTATTTGGGCAATTTGATTTTCACGTTATATGTTTTTTTTTCCAATTTGATATCTTGTCAATCCAAATCAAAATCCAGGTCAATTTCAGTTATTTAAGGCCTAAATTAAATGTTTAATGAAAGCTTTAAAATAACACTTTGCTTTAATTAACGTAGCAGGTCCGTTAAATAGGTTTAAATATTATATTCGTCAAACGTTGGAACCTTGATTTAAATTTCAGTATTTTTTTTAATAATTTCTCAATTACATTCATTTTAGGTTTCTTAAGGCCAATTTTGAGAGCCAGGCAATTTAAACAGTGTTACACAAAATTATACTTTGTCTTTATTTAACATACGATAGATAAGCTTGTACATCTATGCAAATCGCTCAAAAACATCATGTTCAAAAATATATATTTTACTTCAACGTTACGTTTGTAATTTTTTTAATTTACAACATTTCATTAGCAAAATTTTTCGATAATAAAATAATAGAAAAATAAATGTCAATAAAGACTAAAACAAAACGTACCGACAGTTTTTCATTTTCTTCTTATGTGTATGAATATGATATTAACTGGCGAAAGGAGAGATCAAATACGAAATATATATTTATTTTCTACCCTTCCGCTATGCGGAAAAGAAAATATTTCATTTCTTTCAGAAATTTCGTTCACCGAACAAATAAAATACAGCCCCTGTTTCCGCATTCAGATTTCCTACAGCCCGGTTCCTAACTTTTATTTATCGCATGGCCATTTATCAAGATATCACCGTGGAAACATCAATACGAACATGACTCCAGCCGACTAATAATTTTTTGCCAACGGGGAAGAGAATTCTGTCACTATTCTCGAAGTTGGTTTAACAAAAAATCAGTTAGGAGCAGACGTCTATTTATTTGTAGACGGGATGATTGAATAATGGGAGACGATTCCGTATCTTCCATTCCCTGTACTCACTTTTCATTGTTTTAAAATTTCACTTACAATGAAGCAGTTTATTAGCTAACGAAATGGAATTTTTAGTATTTTCAAGTTAAAGTTTTAGAAAAATATGATGGAAAACATTGTTATGCAATTCTAGTGTCTGAATAGCTCAAATAACATTATTTGCAATATTGAATATATTTGGCGTTAATTTTGTAGAAATTCATTATTCACAATTGAAAATGAAACTACGTGATGTTGTATTATCTCTACTGTCTTTAATTTCTTTACCACGACCTAGGTTTCGTTGTATTACAACATCTTCAGGTGGGATATTAGCAAAGATCTTAAATCGAATATTAGCAATCTTCGAAAGATCGAAATTCGAAAGATCGGATATTAGCAATCTTTGCTAATATCCCATTTAAAGACGTTGTAATAAAACGAAACCTAGATCGTGGTAAAGAAATTAAAGAAAGTAGAATTAATACTACATCTATACGCACCTAATCAGTAAATCATTTGAACATAGTATTTTAATAGCAACTAAAATATCTTCCGTGTAAAGTTATTTATTACGTAAGTCCTTTTATCAAGTAATTTTGATATAAAATTAGCTAAGTATATTTTTTCTCATAATAATCAATTTCATTTATTTTACCTATAACCTAATTCAGTTTAATTTCCACAATTATATTATCATGCATATTATATAGTTGCCATTTTTATTCAAGTGTACGGATATCCTTAAGAGAACTTCATTTCAACGTAATTCGTAATATAAATTCATCGTTATCACTATAAAATCGGATCGGATGTCATTTAGTAGTAGAAAATTCACAATTTCAATTAATCGTACCAAAAATAATAATTCTGTGAGAAATCGATAAAAATAGAAACGAACGAAAAACTGTCCAATTTTTCAGAGTGGAATCTTAAAAAAAACAATTGATTTAATCACACCGACAGGAAAGTAACACAAAAAAACTATACACTCATTTTTTATATAATTGGCGATTAGTCAACTCTTATATTGATCAAGACTGCTTAAACCAGGGATGTCTAACATAATTGTGTAGAGGGCCAGGTTTATTATTTTTGAAACGGTAGGGGACCAATAGCATAGGGAACTTTAATGTAAAGGAAACAGAAAATTTTAATTTAATTTAATAAAAAATACCAAGAATAATTTATTAAAAAAAAAGAAAGCCTCAGGTTTACCAATTATACTAATGAGAAGACTGACATTTTTTTTGTTTTGCACAGTGCATCTATGTCAGCTAATATTTAAGAACGCAGAATGTCTATAAGATGAGTGTCTGATAAAAATGATCTTGTTTTTGACTTGTTACGTCTCATGGGGGAAAACGCTGTTCGCAAGTATATATTCGTTACTATTTGGGTATTGGTTACAGTTAATATACTTTTTGTAGAATTCAATCATTCCGTTCGGAGAACAATCATATACTGTTTTAGGAGAGAATTGCTTTGTATATCAATAATTCCAACTGTAGGTTTAACTCGGTGCTTTCAATTTAAACATTAAATTGATTTTGAAATGCTTTCATGTTGAGTATTTGTGATTTGAAACTTATGAATCTCTCCTCAAACTCATTCCTCAACCTTTGTAACAACGAGTTAATTGTCTCTTGATCTCTTGAAGATAAGGTGTCCCTATGTACCAATAGATTTTGTTCCAGTTGTTTTTGCAATAATATAAGCTTTTTATATATACCTGCGTGCAAAGTTGATCTTTTCCTTGCAGGTTTAGGTTAATACCAGAGCGATAGTTATGTCAACTAAAAAAGCCAGATCAGCCAACCACTTAGCTTATGAGTTAAAAAACTAATAACTTGCACTTTGTTTTTTTTAAGAAAAATCATTACTTCGTTTAGCAAAGAATAAAATCGCTTCATTGTCGCTACTCTGTTAAGCTAGCGAACTCAAGTGAAGTATACGATGTATTCATGATTTTTACCTACATCAGACAAAAAAGTCTGAAACAGTTTGAGATTCAGTCCTCTTGTACGTATAAAATTAATTTTTGCATAGCTTTTCTTGATGGACAATACAGTGATGATGATGATTGTGATGTGATGCTAGTGTGAATTCTGTAATTAAGTGTATATTAATTTACAGATAAGCTGCGAAGATTTTCGATTTGAGCCTCATGTTTTTCCATGCAACTCTTTATTTCTTAGTAGATATCTTATCCTGTGCTTGTATCTTTCTTTGAATGCAAATCAAGCAATTCCTCGGCCACTCTGTTACTCTTCTGGTATAGTCTTTTGTTACTCCTCTTACAAAAACTGTCAACTACGCTGTATCTGACATATCAGTACTTTCGTCAAAAGCAAAACTATAGAAAACGCATTTTTTAATTACGTTTTTAAAGATGATTCAATATCTTGGGTCATATCATCAATTATCCCTGCTTTAGTTTGATGTGAAAAGCTTGTATTTTTAACTAATGCTTTATACTCCAGACAAGCTATCTATGTGCATATTTCGAAGCATTCCTTGCCAGATTCTCCGTCGGATAGGGGTTTGCTTTCCTTGGCAATGGTTTCTGCTGGCATAAAGGTAATTTTTGTAACTATCTCTGAATTTTCGTTTGGTATATTAAACACTATTTGTTGACCGACCATATTTTTTGAAGGAATTTAAACGATCGATTCGAATTTAACCTTTGTACTTATCGTATTTAGATGCGTGTTTTGTAGAATAATGCCGTTTAATATTGTACTCCTTGCAAACGTATGTTTTGTCATGACATATAAGGCATAGTATGTTTCCATTATGGTCTGTGACAAATAAGTGTGTTTTTAAATATACGACATTCTGCCTGAACTTTATGTTTTTTTATATTGACGTCCAATTCTGCATTAGCAATAAAATAAAATAAATTTATGTACACACACACCTTTTGATAAATATGTTATGAAAATGTTAACATAAAATTTTCAATACGTAGAATTCGAAATACATCAATACGACAACCAAATACGATACCACATCACACCATATATTATTATAATCATGGAGTACAGTTTATTAAATGTTGAACTCCTACATTACTTTGTACTCAGGTAAACATGATAAAATTTGCTAACTTTAGAGGCGAACATATTTTTTCCTATCTCAAACAAAGTGCAACAAAAGACTATTTTAAAAATATATATCACTTACCTTAATGCAATCAACTTCACCCAATATTGATTTACGAAATAGGTCAGTGTAACACGATCGCAACCAAACACTAGTAAAACCAAATTTTCATGCGAGTCGTTGACAAGCTTCGCTGGTCAATTTACTGCGGTGATGCTATCTGACTGTGTGGGTGTCAAATGGGTAGCTGATGTGGGACGTGCCTTGGTGTGCGAGAATTTCATAAATAAATTTTACATACCTGTTACATATTCCGGATATGATATTAAAGAAAATGCCAACATCTTTAAAAGACGATAAATTTTATTCAACCTCAGCACAACAAAGTCAAATCGGACAGTGACCACTGCGGCTATTTATATTGGCAACTCACAGAAACATCGAGTGATTTCTCGTAGGTATCAGGGATGTCTAGTCTAGACATTGGAACTTCAGCTGACGCAATCATTGTCTACATATGAATACATGCATAAGCTAATACAGGCTCTATAGCGAAAACTATAAGATTGGTTATTCCTTGCAACTACAATACAAGTATGTGGAAGGAGACAATTAGACAATTAGACTGACGTATGGAGTAGACTTATGACGCGGGAGCAAGATAATTAGACAGACATATTTCGTAGGGTTCCATAACATACCTAACTACGGATATGTACACATTTGACTATAAGGTATTGGTTCATTTATCGACTATAGTAGTACAACTGACATAGGCATGTTTTTTAATGGATATTTGCACAATATCCTATTAATGTTTTTAAAGTTTTAACTAGCTCACGGGCCGGATGCAGGGCGTTTGCGGACCGCATCGTGTCCCGGAGGCAATATGTTGGATGGGCCTGGCTTAATCAATAGAAGACCGCTACAGGTATATTAATAAGACAACAACTAAAATAAGAAATATATAAATCAAGTTACAATAAACAAGTTCCAAATGTTAACAAAATTCAGAAATAGTCTTAAATCGCACATATTCATGTAAAATCTCGATAAATAAAATGGAATAACCACATTGCGGTTATTTTGAAATTACAACGACTATATCACAACAGCTCTTTTGTAACTACAGCAGCTGTATCGCGTTTGTGATTGCAACATACCGATCGCAACAGCTAAGTTGTAACTGCAACAACTGTATAGTCGTTTATTCCCATATTCTCGGATATTGCTTTGTATTTACTATATTACAAGCATATTTTCTAACTATATTTATAATTATTATCTTATAAATACTAAAACTACAGTACCTGAATATATTACATAAAAAATAAGCCTTAACATATATCAAATATTTTACTGATAATGCTGCGAATATCGCAGAGTAACATGGTGATTAATCTGGTAGAGTAGGTATATTAATAGGATATGAGAGTTTTCCTTTTATGATATGAGAGCTTCCTTAATATTCTCTATTTACTAATGCCTTAATAGTTTTTATTTACTAATGCTTATGTGTGCTGATTAATGGTCACGTTTTCTAACTTGAAATTTAATTATTTTTCTTAAGTGTGGAAATGGTAATGAAATAAAGCTACTATTCTTAACTATTTGCTAATTTCAAGGACATGATAAGAATTTTAACAAAGACTTATTACTCGTATCTCTTTTGTATAAAGTTACAAGAATTGCAAATAAAATGGTAATGAAATAAAGCTACTATTCTTAACTATTTGCTAATTTCAAGGACATGATAAGAATTTTAACAAAGACTTATTACTCGTATCTCTTTTGTATAAAGTTACAAGAATTGTAAATAAAATGGTAATGAAATAAAGCTACTATTCTTAACTATTTGCTAATTTCAAGGACATGATAAGAATTTTAACAAAGACTTATTACTCGTATCTCTTTTGTATAAAGTTACAAGAATTGCAAATAAAATGGTAATGAAATAAAGCTACTATTCTTAACTATTTTCTAATTTCAAGGACATGATAAGAATTTTAACAAAGACTTATTACTCGTATCTCTTTTGTATAAAGTTACAAGAATTGCAAATAAAATGGTAATGAAATAAAGCTACTATTCTTAACTATTTTCTAATTTCAAGGACATGATAAGAATTTTAACAAAGACTTATTACTCGTATCTCTTTTGTATAAAGTTACAAGAATTGTAAATAAAATGGTAATGAAATAAAGCTACTATTCTTAACTATTTTCTAATTTCAAGGACATGATAAGAATTTTAACAAAGACTTATTACTCGTATCTCTTTTGTATAAAGTTACAAGAATTGTAAATAAAATGGTAATGAAATAAAACTACTATTCTTAACTATTTGCTAATTTCAAGGACATGATAAGAATTTTAACAAAGACTTATTACTCGTATCTCTTTTGTATAAAGTTACAAGAATTGCAAATAAAATGGTAATGAAATAAAGCTACTATTCTTAACTATTTTCTAATTTCAAGCACATGATAAGAATTTTAACAAAGACTTATTACTCGTATCTCTTTTGTATAAAGTTACAAGAATTGCAAATAAAATGGTAATGAAATAAAGCTACTATTCTTAACTATTTTCTAATTTCAAGGACATGATAAGAATTTTAACAAAGACTTATTACTCGTATCTCTTTTGTATAAAGTTACAAGAATTGCAAATAAAATGGTAATGAAATAAAGCTACTATTCTTAACTATTTTCTAATTTCAAGGACATGATAAGAATTTTAACAAAGACTTATTACTCGTATCTCTTTTGTATAAAGTTACAAGAATTGCAAATAAAATGGTAATGAAATAAAGCTACTATTCTTAACTATTTGCTAATTTCAAGGACATGATAAGAATTTTAACAAAGACTTATTACTCGTATCTCTTTTGTATAAAGTTACAAGAATTGCAAATAAAATGGTAATGAAATAAAGCTACTATTCTTAACTATTTTCTAATTTCAAGGACATGATAAGAATTTTAACAAAGACTTATTACTCGTATCTCTTTTGTATAAAGTTACAAGAATTGCAAATAAAATGGTAATGAAATAAAGCTACTATTCTTAACTATTTGCTAATTTCAAGGACATGATAAGAATTTTAACAAAGACTTATTACTCGTATCTCTTTTGTATAAAGTTACAAGAATTGCAAATAAAATGGTAATGAAATAAAGCTACTATTCTTAACTATTTGCTAATTTCAAGGACATGATAAGAATTTTAACAAAGACTTATTACTCGTATCTCTTTTGTATAAAGTTACAAGAATTGCAAATAAAATGGTAATGAAATAAAGCTACTATTCTTAACTATTTGCTAATTTCAAGGACATGATAAGAATTTTAACAAAGACTTATTACTCGTATCTCTTTTGTATAAAGTTACAAGAATTGCAAATAAAATGGTAATGAAATAAAGCTACTATTCTTAACTATTTGCTAATTTCAAGGACATGATAAGAATTTTAACAAAGGCTTATTACTCGTATCTCTTTTGTATAAAGTTACAAGAACTGCAAATAAAATGGGCGTGGTAGAGATATATAGAGGTACGCTCAATAAATACGAATTAAGAGAGAGAATAAATTTCTGTGCGTCTTCCAGTAATAAAAACAAGTATGAAATAATGACTTTCTAAATACATAAAAATATTAATCAACTTAATTTTTAATTCTTTTTGATTCTTAATTTTTTTATTTCTTTTACTTATAAAATTAATAGAAAAGATACATTATTACATTTATGATTAATTTATGTGTTATGAATGAAGCTTTAAAATAACTTTCATTTTCATCAAGGCGCAAATATTCATGAAAATGAAAGTTACTTTAAAGCTTCATTCATAACACATAAATTATTCATAAATGTAATAATGTATCTTTTCTATTAATTCACTCTTAAAAAAAATTGTTCGTTGTGAAGGCGCAAACATTTATGAGAATGAAAATTACTTTAAGTTAATTTGGATAATTTTTGTCATTTTACGATTTCTAAACAACTTATGCGACGTATTTATTTTTATCCAAAGCTCACAAAGTTTAAGAGAGTGCAATGAACATCAAAGGCGTATTTTTAATTTTGTATGTATATATGCCAACATATTATCCTTTAGAACCTAAATAAATAAGTCAAGAAACCGAATCGATATGTGAATAGACTCTTTTAGATTATTGTAATACGGCATATACAATTATCTCACCTAATCAAAATTTCTATTAGTACCTTAAAGGAAAGACACTAGTTGCTACAATAATTTTAACCAAAATTTTCCCTAAGTCCTTATGCTCCTTTTATTTGGTTTGTTGAGAAGTTACATTACAATCTTTGCTAATTGCACAGTAGGTTTCATTCATCCTTTATATACGTGGGCGATTTTACACACTAATACGCCTTTTGAAATCATTGTAATAACTTGTACTTACACAACATTGAAAATACATGTTAATTATTGCATAAAAATAAAATTGAAGGACTATAAAAAGCATGTAAATCGTTATGTAATATAATAGAATTAAATTAAACTGCGTCACATAGTATTATTTCTATTTCATTTAAATTCTTTACCACGACCTAGATTTCGTTGTGTTATGACATCTTCAGGTGTGCAATTAGCAAAGATTACTAATTACCTACATGAAGATATTGTATTACAACAAAACCTAGGTCGTGGTAAAGAATTTAAATGAAGTAGAAATAATACTACATAATGTATTTTCACTTAATTGTGAATAATGAATTTCTGCAAAATTTACGCCAAATGTATCCAATATTAGGTGCGTGATTTATAATTTTGTTTAAAGAATTGAATACAAAAGGAAATGATTTCAAAATCTAAAATCAATGTAATTTACTCAAAAAAATACATAGTCATTTATATGAACAAAACCCTTTGATTTTTAATCTACAAATTCAATTCCATAAGTGTCCAATCTAGTAGAAAACATTTCAAAATTTAGCATATTGTATTGATTGCTATCTTACTTTACTACCAAATTAGTTATTTAGGTTCACTATCAAGTTTAAAGGAGATTAAATAGTTAATAACCATACGAACCACCGAAAAAGATTAATAACCATATTGCCAAATGAAGACAATTTTGTATAATGAAGAAACATAGAAATATCTAAATTACTGACTTAAAACTCATACCATTTCAAGTTTGAATATAGTTAGTGAACTCTTTTCCAAGAGTAGAATTGTATCATTTTTACTCGGTGTTTTATATTCGGCTATTGCCGGTGTGGAAGGAAATTTTGAAATAAAAATAACAAAGCAATGATCTTAATACATAAATAATAATATAATTAGATAATTTTATAACTTCTTGTTCGAAGAAAAATAGTTTTTGACAACTTACTAAATTACAACTTAAAGGACAATAAAACTCTTAATTAAAGCTATGGAAAAGTCGAAGTAAATTAAGGGACTCTTTGGGTATTACTGCTTATTGATTTTTTATTACTTTAAATTAAACGATAAAATTCTGAAGACTAATTTGGTAGTAAAATACTTCTTTATAATGCTGCCCTAACACCAACTGTTGGCCAATTGTGTACCAGTATTTACAACGGTACTTTTGAAGAATGAACGTTACGAAACGACAGTACAAAAGTTTTATGTAATAGTTCCTTTTTTAAATATCAAATAAAACAGTAACATTTCAAAAATTATCCCAAAACATTTATATTATAGTGTATTACTATATTGGCATAAGTATTTAAGTTCACGACTCTACAAACAGCTGGGAAGATATTGCAATGACGGTCACCTATAAATGTGCCGATTGTCTACTACATATGAAACATATTTTATGACATCCAATTAGTTTGATTACATTTAGTTAAAATAGAACTCTTATATCGTATTATTTCTGCTGTGTGACCAACGAAACATAACCTATCTTCTTATTGTATTTTATTCGAGAAAAAATATTTTTGGCTACAAAATATAAATTTATTAAGCTATAGCCTACGACAGAACTATATCTTTGAAAGAGTAGATCGCAACATTACCATCAGTGAATGCAGTAAAATGCTGCGTTGCCTGCAACTGAGTGAAAATGGGCCGCAGAATGATATTCGACCTATTGAAATATTAAAAGTGTGTATTTAGAATAGTATAATATAATTTCTAAAACATTGCTACAAGTAGGTTACGTGTGAATCAAAATGAAAAGTATAGCTATAGCTATGGACTTGTCAACGCGATGTTATATTTCTGTGTAAATATTTTCGTATAACAATGATGGATAAAAATATTTAAAACTTTTTTCTAAAAATTACTTTATGGAAATCCTGAAAAAGTAATGAATATTTACAAGAAATAAAAAAATAATTGACGTACATTGTAAGCATATTTCTTTTGTTGAAATCCGACGAAAAAAATCGAGAGTGTAATCTTCTCCCTGAAATTCCGTCCAGCTTGACTTTGAAGTATTAATTTGGAAAAATTAGTAATAAAATTAAAAGGAAATAGTAAAATCATTGCCCAACTCAGAGATTGGTAATAATTTAGTACGTCGAATAACTGAATAAGGCGCAAAAAAATATTGTAGGAAGAGTGATAAAAAATACGATGAATGCAAAACATAACTAATGTAATGAAAATAGCAAGCCGGTCATAAAATATTCAAATACTCCACGACTCTGATCCAGATGTTGCAAATAATAGGGCAACAAGTTGGTTTGAAAAAATTATAATGATTTTACAAAATAAAATTAGATTTTGTTGAATATAACTTTCAAGTCGTGTTTGAAAATTACAGCTTGATAGGAGTGAGAACTTATTCCGCCACTCTCGATTTGAATTTACTCCATTATCTACATGAAAATACCTCTGAAGCCTTTGAGATACCCCGAGAGCCTATTTACTTTCTCAACAGATTATATGAATAGATATCGTATACAGGAATAATCTGGATTATACCTGGTATTATATATTATCACAATATTTCCGTGATATTCCTCACAATATATTCGGAAACAGTATGTTGCGTTGTCAAAGACCTAAGGTCTCTGATAATAAACTTATGATAAATTATAACTAAAATACTTTTAAAGAACGATATAAACCAATAATAATTGTCAGGGAATCAAATTGCGTCACATTGCAATGTTGACGGTTGGTGAAAGTCAATACGTATAAATTAAGAGACTAACTGACTAACCAAATGACAAAAAAAACGTAAAACCAATATGCTATCCGTGATAATTAGCCATATTTTTAGCTTTAAACTTACAATCGGAAACAGAAAATCACAGATCATCAAGAATTTTGTAAACAAACTATAAACATTACAAGCAAATATGTACATGTTATTGCTATTATATGCTTATATTACTAGCAATGTAACGAAGGACGATCAAAGGAACTTGTTAATTTATTTCCAAGATCTAGCGTTAACCTCAAACAATATTGGTAAGAGAATTAGCGCAGTGCTAAAGGAAAAAGGCACAACATAATTTATTTTTTTTTAAGTGATTTATCTGTTAGCATGTATTGAAAGTTTCGAGTGTTATGAAGAATAACGGAAAAGTTATGAGATTGGCCTCGCTGAAAATTATATGGCAAGAATGCGCTTTGAAAGCTTCAACCTGCTATGGTAACTAGGCAACATGATAGGCACTCTTATGTGTAATATTCCCTACCAAATGCACAAGCTTTTCGATAGCATCCGTACTTCTTTGGTTGTTTCTACCTCCTTCCTGATGTGGACGTATTCTCAGCTATTCTAAACACAAATATATTTTTAATTTTAAAAATTTTATTTATTTGATTATTCTAATCAAAACTTCATTACTTTATCAAAGTTCGACTTCCTTTCTCATGATTCCGTAAATTTGTTTTTCGTAATATATTAAGTTTTAAATATATTTGTTCTGCATAAAACTTAATAAATGTCACATCTATCATACTCCATCTAGCACATGATTTTCAAAACATTTTATTTAGTTTTTCCACTTTTCGTCAACTTGTTTAAAACTGCATGACAATATTATATAATAGTGACATGAAACTGATCTAAGTTGGTAACAAAAGTATTCCAAGGAACGTTCCAATGAGTTGTAGTAGAAATTTCTTATTTAAGTTAACTTGATTAGTATCAAAGAGGACTTGGGTTCCAGTTAGATAGTGACCATAGATTTATGATAATTTATTTTAAATACAAAGTTTAGTAGAAAGTTTACTGGCTACAAATATGATTAATCTAATTAAAATATCTAGGTTAATTTCAAATGAAATTTAATCACCAATCAATAGCACAATTAATTATTTCAATGCAAGTGCTTATGATTTTAAAACCGAAGTAAATTATTAAACTTATATTAAAAAAATGCGTATTACGTTATACAATTTTTTTGTCTGTCTTTAACCATATTTTTACGTAGGTTAGTATAATAAACGTTTATAACTTAAACTTATACAACTCCTGATATATTAATACGTAATATGAAATTATTTTATACCGGTTAACGCCCTGGATCTAGAGTTAAGAAGACTGTCTCAATTAATTTTATTCTTAATTTGACTTAGTATTTTTATGTAATAAGAAGGAAGAAAAATTAATATAATATTTGACTTTCCAGCACTGCATAGAATAATACGCACCTCGTTTTTTGTAACTTCAAAATCTTATCTATACAATTTTGAAGACATTTTTAAAATGCGTCTAACTCTTACGTGATGTATATTCAAGCAAACTAGCAGATGGCAAACAAAATTTTAAACACAATCGATTTTTTTTTCTTTGTTTTATTTATTGTCAGCAAGCACATCTTTTCTTTCTTAAATGTCTAGTAACACTTAACACTCATAATATTGATATATATATCCATCTGTGCATTATAAAATGTGACCAGTGGAATTTTAAATTACAAGTGAAATTTGGTAATTTAAAAATACGATTTGATTTGTACAAATAAAAGTACATTAAGTATGAGTATAATAAAGAAAATTATATTCAGTTTTTTATGGTATCTCCACATATTGACAATTAAATGAAACTACGTGATGTAGTAATATTTCTACTGTCTTTAAGTTCTTTACCACAACCTAGGTTTCGTTGCATTACAACATCTTCAGGCACCTGATAATATAATACCTAAGTAATTCACCTGAAAATGTTGTAATACAACGAAACATAGGTCGTGGTAAAGATGTAAAAGAAAGTAGAAATAATATTACATCACGCAGTTTCATTTAATTGTGAATAATGAATTTCTACAAAATTAACGCCAAATGTATTGAATCTATAAATTGAATTAGGGGATGAATATTTATAATGCTCACGGATTATATCGACTGGATAGAGTTTAATAATTAAAAGAGGTTCTTCAAATAAAAATTTCAATAAATTTAAACGATCAAAGAAAATGAGAAATTATGTCGATTAATTCTGATGTGCCGATTATGGTGATCGTTGAGAAAAAGTGCTCGAATTACGACATGTACTGCAAGAAAAAAAGAGGGACTTTTCAAAGAGAGTTTTTCCGCTAGATAAACAGATGATTTGATTAAGGTTACTGAAAGCTATTGAATGCAAATCGCACGATGGATATTTGCGGAAATCTGTAAGGAAGAAATGTCTTCAGTGGCGGACGTATTCGGGTTGAAGATGATGACAAATTTCCTGTAAACAAGAACCAAGTAAAAATAGGTAATCCATAAAAATAAAGATTATGAATAAATCATTTGCTGCTTTATATTGAAAAAGATATTATTATTGAATTGATTTGTATCTTATAATTACAAAATAATAATTTTTTTTACCTCTAAAAAACATTATACCATTAAAGACAACAATTCCTTTCTTGCCATATGAAAGATATTTACCCCTTACGCCTTTGTCAGTTTTGTTAATATATAATTATAAATCTTTTTCAAATAATGTCCAATATTTACTAAATTTTAAATAAAATAATTTATATATCGATTTCGATTCTTGAAAAAATTAAAGAAAACATTTCCATTTTGAAAATAATAAGAAATTACCTTTTAAATACAATGTTTAAAGTACATCTTGAATACAGGTGAATATATATTAAATTAAAAAGGCGTGAATTTATTTTACAAGTTTAATTGAAAGTGTTGATAATTGTATAACCTATAAATGTTTACTATTCTTAAAAACTTACTTTACTTAAATCCTTTTTGCGTTTCTTTGATCATTTCCTGAAGTAATATCTTTGTTATGTAACTTGATAGAACATAAAATAATAAAATCAGCAAAATGTATGTCGGAACACGCATAAACTGCATTGCGTTTTGCAGTTACCTGTATTTCTTGAAAACGCTAAATAACTGAAAAAAAATTAATAGAAAAGTAAAATTAAATATGCATGCTTACTTAAGCATTTTATGCATACTTATTTAAGCAATTTGTTAAAATTCGAGGGAAGTAGGCATATTACACATTATTTAAGGGGTAATATGCCTACTTCCGTCCTAAAATTTTATTTAACGTACATAACGTCAAATAAAAATTTATTTAATTGTTGTTTATTTAATTTGTTTATTTTACGCTTCTATAACTTTATTGATTTCAAAAGAATATTGCTTGTAGATAATATGCTTCATAGATTTAAGATTTGCCATACGTATTATAGCTACCATTTATTTTTTTTATCAAAGCAAAACTGTGGATACTAAAAAAACATATACTCGCCTACGGAAAGGTGAACACGCTGCCAAAACTAGAGTAATAATCCGGAACGACATATCTGTCGACAATATATCTGACATATCTATCACGTAGTAAGCGTTCCGATCGTGAATATTACTATTATTTTTGAAAATCCTATTGTGGCTGAACATTATGTCTATGAATGTGTATTACAATAAATTACAATGTTTCTCTTCATACTATGTTGAAAATGAAATGAAATTATATAATGTAGTATTATTTCTACTTTCTTTGAGTTCTTTACCACGACCTAGGTTTCGTTGTATTACAACATCTTCAAGATTTTTTCAATCTTTGCTAATAGCCCACCTGAAGATGTAATGCAACGAAACCTAGGTCATGGTAAAGAATTCAAAGAAAGTAGAAGTAATACTACATCACGTAGTTTCATTTAATTGTGAATAATGCATTTCTACAAAATTAACGCCAAATATATTGAAAAGACTATATTATTCGTCATACATTTGGTGAATACATCATTTTGCGATTCAAATCGCATACGTCAGGCGGTGTTTTTTTTTCTTTCATAAAATTAAAATATCTTATCGTAAGTTCACGCTCGGGGTAAAGGTACCATTAATCGAAAGTAAAGTAATACGCAAATTATCCATACATGAAAGAAATTATCTCCAAGTTATTAGCATCATATTGCTTTCCTGCTCGTCTGTATAAAAGAGTGAGAGGGAAAGAGTATTTGCCGACATATCACCATGGATTATTTACAAGTGTTGACGTGTTTGGCACTCGCGCTGTCTTACGGTGAGTAAAGCTATTTATGTTAATTACAGTATCCTTGGATATCACAATCTTTTAAGACTCTAAAAAAACCTCTGAAAATAACCCTGACAATTATATATTTCATGCCAAAATGTGACGAGTCTTGTCGCTGTCCGTAAGACATACCTAATAAAAGTATATAATTTTTCACCACTTGTGTAATCCTTGTGCCTTAATTATTATAATTTATTTTTAATATTACACAGAAGTCATGTGATATTAAAATATTTTGAGATCTTTGAAATATTGGATTTGTCTTCATATCAGGATATCGTGTGCAAATTTATTATAATGTAAATGTTAAAATCATGTAACGAAATGAAAATATTTATAATATATAAAACAATATTAAAATTCATGAGAAAACGTTTCTTTTAAGGGAAATCTAAAGCCAAAAAGCAAAAAAAGTATAAGAAAAAGCAAAAAAAGTAGAAGAAAATCTATATTCTATGTCTCGTATGTAAATAAACATAAAGTATCGTGTACGATATTGATTAGCATGATTTGATCAAATCAAATACCGCAAATAATATTAAATAATTTGTAACATAATTAAGAAGAGTATATATATTTTATTTTAAATATTTACTTTTATAATTTTAGGTTAAGTAATTCTAGAAATTAGAAGATAAAGAAAATTATTTTTGGCATATTTGTTTCCGAATAAATTTGCTATCTAGTTTCATTCGTGGTAATATGAGTAAATTAGAAAAAAATATCCCTCGCCTTTCATCTCACAATAGTTTAATAAACAGAATTGAGTGAGTTTATTTCGATGAATACAATTTTAGATTATGAATTCAAAAGCATACTTTTCTAGCTGCAATCGCAAATTAATACAAAAATTATTATTAATCAATATAATTGAGTACGTTGAAAATATTTATGTCCATATAGTTCTTTTGTGTAACTATTTCTGATTGAGTATTCAGTGTTTTTTGTTTACATCACTTTTCATAAAGTGCCTCAAAAATGAAAATTATATGTTCTTCTCTTTATTCAGAAATAGTTCTTATTTCATAGCCTGCCGCTATCTATATCTCCTCATTAGTTACTCCTTGAATTCTATAGTTTAAGTTTATTACTAAAACCTACTGGGATTAATTTACTCTATATTGATGAAAATTAGGAAGAAAACAAAGAATATCATTCATACTAATTTACTTACTTCTCTTAAATCATATTTTCACTTCAGGAAACTGATATCTGTGTACTTTTTTCATCACTAAACTATTTATTCCATCATAAATATTATATATTTACGAGTAAATAAATATATTTAAAACTTCCTTCTCTTAAATCGGATTTTAGTCTCATTATATTGATAACGGTATACTTTTTTTTATAACGTCATACATTAACAACTGAATAAATTTAGAATTTACTTATTTTAAATCAGATTTTTGCTTCAAGACGTTTATATCCGCATATTTTTTTCACCGCATCATAAATTTGCAACTGAACGTATTAACAACCTACTTCCCTTATATCTTTACTTCAGGACTTTAATAAGCATACACTTTTTCACCACTTCATGTTTTTTGAATTGAATATATTTAAAACTTACTTCTTTTAATTCTGAGTTTAGGTGCGGACATTGATAGACACATATTTTTTCATCGTATCATACACATACAACTGGATTACATTTGCAACTTTTGTTATAACATATTTTGCTTCAGAACATTGGTACCCTCATCATTTTCACCACATCATACATTTATAACTTATTACTCTTAAATCAGATTTTTCATCACCACACACTTTTCCACGGCGTCATTTATTTAAAACCGAATATATTTACAACTTAGATCCCTTAAATCAGATTTTCGCTTGATAGCATTGCTAACTGCGCATATTTTTCACCTCGTCACACATTGGAGAAATTAAGACAAAAATTGGAGAAATTAATCGTTCGTGAAGAAGAATGTCACCTTTCTAATGACATTCTTTTTCATCTACGATTTAACCTTGGTATCAAAAATTGTAAGTTTTAACTTTAGTCTCTAACTTTAGGCGATTTTTAAATATATTGTCTCTTTTTTACATTAAATATTTGTCAATTGATGTTCTTATTTGATTTATTATCAGTGGAAATACGAAAGAAAAGTTTAAGTATTAGGTTGGTTGCTAATAATCACCCTTTTTTGAGTTATTTGCGTATTATATAAAAAAATAGGTTACGAAAAAGCGTGGCATTGAATCTTCTGTTCAGTTAATAACTGAGTTCCGGTTGTAAATTATGCGATCAAAGGACTTAGAACTATTTGTGATCATTTGGTATTTAATATATTTTAATTAATTTCATTACTTTGTTTTGTATTTTATTGTAATGTGATAGAGTTTCAATTTACAAGGGATATGTAATTTCGTGAATTTCAGTTCAAAACATACGTTTTTTTTATATAGAACTTTCATAAAATGAAATAGTTCTTACTTATAATGTAATGTCCTTGTTGTCTTTGTTAAATTTTCAACTACACTTTATCGGAAAATGATAGCGATGATTTTAATTCGCCAAATTATTTTTAATACGCCAAATATACCAATGTGAAAGTTAAGCATTTCAAACAATACATCTGTAACTGGAATTCTATTTTTAATGAAAATGATAAATGGGTTTCAAGAAAATTCATGTAATAGAGGGTTAAGCAGACGATGGGGTGATACCACAAGTGTTTCATTTTTAAATTTGAATATTAATAATTAAAAATTTTTTTAAGCATCTCCGCAAAATAATCGTTTTTTTTATTATCTCTTTATTTGTATGCAAACAGATACTATTATAATTTTTTTATATAATTACAATATTGTATGTCTTGTTGCAAATATCCAAATTTAGAAGTAAAATAAAATAGTAACAGTAAATTCTGTACGAAGAAAAAATTATAATAAAATGATCGTAAAACTTTTGTTTATATTTTTTGTCTGTCCGTATGTTATTTTGTGCGTCAATCAGGAACAAGCTACTGGATTTATTTGAATGAAATTTGGTATGGTAATAATTTAAAACCAAGAGCAATATACAAAAAATTGTTTTCTTATTTCGAATTTAACGCAAGTGAAACCGTAGGGCACCGCTAGCATAATGTACAGAGATTGAAAAATGTTGCATATTTCTCCTTATGTTTAAAATATTAAGCCACTGCATTTCACATATCAATAGAGAATAAGTATTACGTCAATATTTTTTTTACATCTTGTTTAAACATAACGATAATTAGTAATGGCGCGGTCGAGTGGGGCTAGACTGGTATTCTGGTAATCGATAGTTTACGAAAAAGCATGGCATGGCAATCCTGGTGTAAGAAATTGCTCTCGTAGCAATAAATCCGCCATGTATATCAATTAGATACATTGAAGTAGGTAAATAAATAAATAAAAACGACACCACCATAAATGCCCAAAATATGTGACAATCACATTTTTAATACAAGACGAAAATATGTGAATTTCGACGCGTTTCAAATGAAAATAAAAAAAAATTATAAAAATCTTCTATTTTGATAACAAATGATGGAAATAAAAAAAAAATCATGAAAATTTCATGCGAAATCTTCATCAAATTCGGTACAAATTTCTATATCGAATCCAATAAAGGTGTTAAACTCGGCTAAAACTTGTACTGTAAAGTTTCAGCAATCATTTAAAATACCTATAAAATAATCAATATACATATGACAAAATCAAATTGTTCTCTAACAATAACTATTTTTCACGATATAAACATATTGCAAAATGCACAATTCTTAAACATGAAAATGTTTTAAATTTTCCGAAAACTATTGGAATAAAAATCATCGCTATATTTTTCCGATAAAGTGTAGTTAAAAATTTAAAAAACAACAAGGACATTACATTATAGGTAAGAACTATTTCATATTTGGAAAGTTTTATATAAAAAAAACGAATGTTCTGAACTGAAACTCACGAAATTACATGTACCTTGTATATTACAACTCTACCATATTACAATCAAATACAAAACAAAATAATGAAATTAATTAAAATAAATTAAATACTAAGTGACCATAAATATTTTTGAATCCTTTGATCGCATAATGTACCACCGGAACTCAGTTATTAACTGAACAGAAGATTCAATGCCATGCTTTTTCGTTAACTATAGGAAATGCCTAGGAACTTTTTTTACATAACACGTAAATAACTCAAAAAGGGTGATTATAAGTAACCAACCTAATATTTAAAAAAATTTTTTGTTCTCCCACTGATAACTAATCAAATAAGAACATCAATTGACAAATATTTAATGTAAAAAAGATACAAGATAATTAAAAAATCGCCGAGATTAAAGTTAAAACTTACAAATTTTGATATCAACTTTATATTGTAGATGAAAAAGGATGTCATTAGAAAGGTCACATTCTTCTTCACAAACGATTAATTTTTTCAATTTCTGTCTTCCATTTGACTGGAAATGTGTGACGAGGTGAAAAATGTGCAAAAGGTGCAGTTAGCAATGATATCTAGTGAATATCTGATTTAAGAGACGTAAGTTGTAAATATATTCAGTTTTAAATAAATGACGTCGTGGAAAAGTGTATGGTTATCAAAGTTCTGAAGCAAAAATCTCATTTAAAAGTAATAAGTTAGAAATATATAATGTGGTAAAAAGTATAAGGATATCAATATTCTGAAACAAAGTTTGAATTAAAAGAAATAAGTTGCATATATGTTCAGTTGTATAAGTATAAAGTGGTAAAAAAAGTATGCAGTTACCAATGTTCTATAGCAAAAATCTGATTTAATAGTAATAAGTTGTAAATATATGATATTGTGAAAAAGTGCAAAATTATCAATGTTCTAAAGCAAAATCTGATATAACAGAAAAAGTTACAAATGTAATCCAGTTGTATGTGTATGATAAAATGAAAAAATATGCATCTATCGATGTCCTCACCAAAACTTAGGTTTAAAAGAAGTAAGTTTTAAATATATTAAATTCAAAATATATGAAGTGGTGAAAAAGTGTATACTTATTAAAGTCCTGAAGTAAAGATTTAAGGGAAGTAGGTTGTAAATGTGTTCAGTTGCAAATTTATGATGCGGTGAAAAAATGTATGCGGATATAAACGTCTTGAAGCGAAAATCTGATTAAGGAAAAATAAATTGTAAATGTATTCAGTTATTAATGTATGATGTTATGAAAAATGTAAGTCTTTATCAATTTCATGAGGTTTAAATCTGATTTAAGGGAAGTAAGTTGTAAATGTATTCAGTGGTAATGTATAACGTGGTGACAAAAATATGTAATTATAAATATATTAAAAAAAAAAGTATGATTTAAGTGAAGTAAGTAAACAGTGAGTAATTTAATAATAATGATATCCTCTTCATATATGGAGTCAATTAATCCCGGTAAATGCTATAAATTCACACTATTAGTGCAAAGAGTAAATCATGAGAAGATATGGATAGCCGCTAGCTATGAAAAAAAATATTTATTTTTTTCTATTCTTTAATATTAGTTACAACTTTAAATAATACCATCTAATAGGGCATAACTTGCTCTAATTGGTCACTTAGTGGCACTAGTTTTTCACAGATAGAGCTTTTGTGATTTTATTTTATGGTGGAAAAAATTGAGTTTCAAAGAAATAATTATCCATAATGTCAGTTATATATTATTATTAGGCTAAGGGTGAATTTATTTTTTTCAATTCTATTTCAACAGATTAAATAAAAATATACATTATCAATATCTTTTACAAATATTTTGTTGTAAAATTTTGTAAGTTATATTTATTTTGTTATATTCTGGTAACTAATAAATTATTCAGAGATTAATAATTTATTTTCAATCAATTACTCATCATGCATTTACATATATATATATATACATATATATATATATATATATATATGTATATATATATATATATATATATACATATATATATATTTATATATGTATATATATATATATATATATATAAATACATATGTATGTATATATATATAATACACGTGTATATAGACATTTATTTGCTAAAACAAATTAAACAAAACTTTCTTGTAGAAAACGCCCCACAAAAGAACTTGCATTCGACCAAATTTTAATAATTTCAAACATTAAAATAAAATAAAAGGGTTAAGCAAAATAACGCAAATTGTAAAACGCATTTAAGAATTAAGAGAAATGAATTGTATAAACGTAGTACACTTTTTAACAAATTATTTACATAAAAAGAGTTAGAAAAATTAGAGAGCGCTTGCTTTTCCACAGAAATGAAAACAGCAAGTAAATTACCAAAAATACGGTTTAAAAAAGGTTCTTAAAATAAACAATTGTAAATGTTTAAATAAAAACATTGAATTCCCTTACATCACAAATTTCACGTATAATATCAATTCCAAATAGAGGAAGAATATAATATCAGGAAAGGCATAAAACATTTTGACGACCACCGAGAAGAATATGAAGTTATTTCAAGATTTATGAAAAATTAAACAAAACGAAATTGTTAATTTTAACGTAGAATCGCGTATAAAAAGTTTATCACTTGCTTATTGGGCCAAAAACAATTTTGCCGCTTGTAAATATCCACGACTTAAAAAGAAGAAAAGTAATACGCTTTAAAAATTAATGCCTTAAATCACTTTAAAATTTACTGTCTCAAGTCTCCCGGCAAATTGTTGGGTATGTGCAAATCGTTAAATTTTTGTTTAAAATAAAATTGAAAATTACTTTAAAATAATTTTATAGTAATTTTCAATTAATATAATTTATAATAATTTGTAAGTAAGTAAATCGACTTAACATCCAGGTGTTGATTAGTTGGTGTATACACATTTTTTTCGGGTTGTTCTAAAAAATATAAAAAAATAATTTTTTTAATAAGAACTTTTTTCAAATATTTTCCTAAATAAATTAAATTTACACATTATAGCTATTTTTTAACTATCAAGAAATAAATTATCGTCGAAATAAAATGTAAAACACGCCTTTTAACACACCCAATAGTCGCTCGGAGTGAAGTGTTTACCCTCATTGGCGATGACTTCGCAGCTGTTCGCGAGTTATACCCCCGAGCGGCGCTGAAAAATGTATGCAAGTATCGTGTTTACAAAAGAGATAACAAATAATTATGAACATTATTTTAAATTCACTAAAAAAGTCATCTTCATAATTTTATTTTAACGAAAATCAACCACTTTTCAGTCGAGGAACAGCGTTTTTGTCCGACACTTATTCCCGGACACCGTTGATATTTGAAAAAAGATCTTATTAAAAAAAATTTTTTTTAAAATTTTTTAGAACAACTCGAAAAAACATATTATAAACATCTAACTTTGCATCCCATAGAAACCGGCTTGCTGAAACAATTTCTCTATATCCTATAACTAAGAATATCCAATCGCGACAGCAGTTTAAAATTAAACATCAATAAATATACGTAATTTACAATAAGTATTTATCACAAACATTGATATGAAGTTGAACCCCATCACCTTATCCACTTTAAGTTTATCGATTTAGTACGATAGTGTTTTATTAACACTTTAATAATTTGTGAGATACCGCATTAAAAATAATCATGGACTGTATGTTAATGAACAGCCATATCAAGCTGAAGTACTGCCAAAGGTCACAACATGTCTAATATATTTGAAAATTAACAAGTACTATAGCAGTGCTAGTTATACTTAACACTAAATGAAGAATACTTTCGAGCCCCGTGAAGCAATATAGCACTACAGAAAAAGTTAATTTTTCATGTACACTTATTTGTTCGGTTATCTGTCACAACTTAATAGCTAACACTCACAAATGTTTATATAGACATTGATTTTTTCATGTATGGAGTAGAGTATTATTTGAAAAGGCCAATAAAAAGGAAATCAAAAATATCTCCTTCAAAATGTTGGTTAGTATATTTTTAGAGATATATTGAAAAATGAAAAAAAATAAACGTAAATAAATAAAAAGTTAAAAAAATAATACGAATATCTGTAGAAAAAAAGATCACCCGCCTTATTTCCGAAATTATTCAGGCTGATATTACAAAAAAAAAAATTTGTTTTAAACTCATGCAAAGGTTGTAGGAAAACTGTAGCCATTATTTCAGATCTTAATATTTTTAAAACACGCACCATGTTTTTAAGCCTGCGAAAGAATAATAGGTAATATATTTAATTAGGAAAAAAATTGATTTATCTAAATAGTTGAATAGTAACACTACGTCCTTTAAATTTTAATATGGACCTCAATGTGAAACTGATCCTCGTAGTGCAAGTTCTACCCGTCTTTGTGAGTCATGAATTGCATTGTGAAGTTTAATGGTAAGAGACGTTTGGATCTGGTCGATCCATTTTAAGTGGGTGCAACCTAGTGAAGTAGATAGTAAAAATTATAATAGACGTAGTGTTTATTGCAAAATATCCAAAACATGAAAAGAAGAATTTAAGAGTAACAAAATTTGTTACAAGTTTCTTATAATGAAGCTTAAAGTGCAATTGTTTCTATGTAGTTTTATTCTCACATTAAAAGCTATAATATTATGGACTTAAACTGTCACAACCAATATGCAAAATCACACCCTATTCCAATGGGGGCAATTGCCGTTAAGATCTTTGGCCATATCGTTTGGTGTTGTATTTTCGCTGCTAAAAATAGGACAAACGTTATAAATATCAAGAACACTTATGATATTTGTCGCTTGAAATGAACACCAAACACATATGTGTATATATGTGAGCATCTTCTTCACAATGATCCTTATGAGATAATTACAAATATGTCAACGAAAATGAAAGAATTGTATAATTCATTTCTTCATAGCAAACAAACTGCTATAATTTTTAAATCGGGTCTAATTTTTTTCGGTTATTTTTGACTGTAGCTTTTTAAAGATAATAAGACGTAAGAATTTTTGTAGTGTTTTGTGTCATTAGAAGTCTAAAACAAGAATTCTTAACTCTTGTATTTTTCATATTTTAATTTCAGGAATTACGTGTTTTGTATAAATATTCAGGCAAGCGGGTTTGAAAAAAATTAATTTTTTGGTACTCGGGTTAAAACCGTAAAATTAATGGACTCTAAAATTATGTTTACCTTCAAGACAATGCATAGTTTTTAGCTAATATATACTAAAACCGAATTAATTTTAAAATCGTAAAATTATAAGCAAATGTTTAGTTTTTACCGAAATTGCTACAAAACAATAAAACATACATGCTGGTCTACGAAAACTTCGTTAATTATTCTTAACATTTCTAGAATATGCGATGCAGAAAATATTGGTTTGAAACTTAGCCGGGCATTAATCTTTATGCTTTTTCCACGCATTTTGTTTATAGCTTTACCTCACAAAATCAAAATTTAATGAGGCAGGTAAATGATGATTCTAAATATATTTATCTTCCAAAATTGTAAAAAACTTTAGAAGTGAAGTTACGACCAAAAAAATTATCGCGAATTATTGATATCCGTTGAATGAGACCAATATTACTTTAGTTAATATTTAAACAATTGTTGTTTATGACGTTAACTTTAAAAAAAAGCAACTTTAACCTGTTAATTACTCCACACGGATTATGAAATTTCTTAACTACGTAGCGGGAAAAAATATACAAAATATCAGCTTTGACTTATAAATGAAATTAATTTTTTGAAATGTTTCTCCAGGTATCGCAGCAGATGAGGACTCGCAAGATATTCAATCAATGTGCGAAAAACCCATTCGATCACTGTACCCCTCTGTCGTATCCCTGGCATACCGCAGAGACAAGCAACACAGTCATACCTGCGTAGGGACACTCCTCAGTCGTAGCAACATCCTGACTACCGCCAGCTGCTTCAAAAACAAGTTATTTGAAAACACACTTTTATATATTTTGAACTACAAAACAGCTGCTGCGGTAATGATTAGTTGGATAATAAAAGCCAAATCTTTCGCATATTGTATGATTTTGATACTACGGATTCTCTCCTGACAGAATTTTGAAAAAATTGAAATCACACAAATTATTCCCAGATTAAAAATCATTCCTCCTAAATTCTGAACAATGTTTGGCAAAAATATTTCATCGCAATAAATTGTCCAAAGGTAGTCACTGAAACAAGCATTGATTTCACTCCATCAAAGATTGTATAAATACCTAACTGTAAACTAGATATCTAGGTCAGTTTACCCCCTGCATAAATTTATAAACATGCCAAGACCTTGCTTAATTTACCGCTTTTTGCGACAACTACCTTCAAAACTATGCATAATAAAATACAACCATAGTAACTCGGGAAATACTGAAAACAAATTCTTATTAGTCAGATGCAGAATATAGTCTCCTTCAAAAATATTGAAACAATGATATGGAACATACCTGGAATACACAGCAGATGTTTTCATTATAATAAATAACTGATAAAAATATTCAACTACATTTTATTCCATAGAGTAGTTTAATTTCAAAGTTTTCTGACTGCTTGCCGGCATAGCCAATTGCCAGCTAATATTCAGCAGCCACTTTTGATTATCTGTTCAGAAATTTTCCCATTTTCTCATAATATCTTTTTTTACAAAAATGAATTCAACGAATTTGCATGAAAGTATACAGCACAATGTGTAAATTTTTGATCTGCTTAATATATTGGTTTTTAATGAATTGAAAGTTATTGTATATTGAAACGGATCATTCTGTTGTATAAGTGTGGATAATTAACACCAAATCAAACTTAAAGTTTAGCTAGGACATTTTTCCTTTATGTTGAAGAAATTTTATCCACGAATGACCATTATCGAAATATCAAAAATAGATAATTTTATTTACAATTCAGATTCAGAATCTTGGTTTTTCCCCAAAAAAATTATTGTTTCCATCGCCACCTGTCTATGTAAATCTTGATTAATATCTCCAACATTTTTTGAGATTTTCGTCTGTACGCTAAATATCCTTCAAATGTTTAGCTTGAATTTTGAGACATAATGAAAATTTTCTACTATTGATCTCTTCCACTCTATTTCGCAGCACATCTTTACATGCCTGCTACCAAAATAGAACAGAAAACAGTGAAAGGTTTCTTTCAATATTCTGTACTACCATAATGTTATGTCAGCTGTTTTGTTACCACCCAAAAAGGCCACTTAAATCTAAAATAGATGTACATGAAACATTAAGAATCTTAACCTCTCATTACTTATTATAGATCGGACCTTAAAAAGTGGCAGGTTCGAGCTGGTTCACAATGTTCCAGCTACGGTGGGCAACTTCGGAACGTTGTTAACATAACTACGCACCCGCCAACGAAGTCGGACGTGCTGAGTGATCTGGCCATCATTCAAATGTCCACAGCACTCGATCCTGATGCTAATGTCAAACCTGCCAGGCTACCTGACAAAGACGTGGATCCGCTTACAACAGAGCAACCAACTATTGTAGGCTGGGGTGGAGACAAGGTATGATAATTGAAACTTAAAGTCAGATAATTTGATTAAGACAAATTATTTTACAAATATGGAAATATGGTCTATATGTTTCCACAGATACAACAAAATCCATCACAGAATATTTCATTAAATCTCTTTAGCTCTTGTTGCTTAACGTGCGAACAAAGAGACTCACGGCTAGACAAAAATTCTATAAACCATATTTTGGTGACCTATTTCTTCCTTGTACCTCTGTAAATCATTTTTCAATAATGTTTAAATCTACGAACAGGCCAGTTCCAGTTTTTTTATATTGAGAGGTATATATATAGACAATACAGTAGCTAACAAGCAAATTTACGTAATTTTCAAAGGCGGTGGAATTTATTGATATAAATATGTACAAAACCGATAGTTTAATTACTACCCGTCGCGTCGGCAACCAACATAAACTCGTCTAGTTATTTTTTCGTCGTTGCTGTGATGTTGATAATGCTATGTAAATACCTTTTAAAAAAACATTGAATTCGCATTTCTTCGGATTGCAGTGAAATAAAAAGTAAATATTAATTCAAGTATATTTTTTCATATTCTTGTAAAAACTCTGTTCGATTTGACTGAGTAGTTCTATGTGCATAAATAAAAAGACAAGAATACAAATATATAAAAAATTCCAGATTAAAATTTGTGCTCTACAATTCCTATTAAATTTCTCCAACAATTTTTTTCCAATTGATTTCCTATGAGAAGGCAGACCAATGCCACAACTTTTTTTTAAATATACATGTTACTAAGGCATATGCATCATAAGGCAATATATTTGAAATTCCATATTTATAATAAAATATAAATACATACATGATAAATTAGTTTCCTTAAAAACAATGATAATTTGAACCTATAACTTTATACTTTCCAGACCGAAGTCCCTACTGAGTATATGAATTTTGTTGGCGTCGAACTCGTAGACGCTGAATCCTGTGCGATTCGAATGAACAAGTCCTGGGGCATGCAAACGGGCGTTATCTGCACGACGGAGCACAATGGCCATTCTTCAACGCCTTGCCCTGGAGATATGGGTGGTCCGGTGCTTGCGGACGAAGACATGATTTTGGGAGTTATAGCGCGCATCCCGGCAAACTGCGGCACCGTCGGGACCGAGGATGCTTATGTCGATATCGCTACGTACAGAGACTGGATCGCTTCCGTCGCTGGATTGTCTTGAATTAATTTTGTAATAAAAATGTGCAATGAAAAGATTACATTTGGTATATTGTCGGCGACGAAAGATTGCGTTTAGTATATATTCAAAATAAATGTACTTTTTCATAGCGTTCTGATTAGCACCCATTGTAATTGTTTCCTTACTTTTTTTGTGCAATTCTAGGAAACATTTAAACGGAGACTTTCCAGTACATATTTTTCGACATAAAAGTTATAATATATACACGTTTGTGTGCTTTTTATAAATACAAATATAACTACAGAAACCTTAATGTTTTATTATAGTCGCATTAACAAAACTGTTTTTATATGATATAATATATTTTGAATTCCATGAATGTTTACGAAATATATTTCTATTAAACAATACGCATACATTTCTAATTTATATCTTTGTGCGTTTAATTAGTTTATTTCGCGACCATATTTTAGCAGATTACAACCAAAATTCTACATATTTACTGGTATTTTAATAAATAACGATGCATACTTAGGCATTTTATTAATTCATTTATTGACCAAACCTTAATATGTTATATGTTATATATATATATATATATATATATATATATATATGTGTGTGTGTGTATATATATATATATATATGTGTGTGTGTATATATATATATATATATATATATATATATATATATATATAATAACTGTATTAGTATCATATCAACTATGATAGTAAAATATGTATCCCATAAAGTAAACAAAATTTTTCAATTTATTTTCTTTCTGTGTTTTTAAAAAATTATCCCGTCTAGGACAAGAGCTTAAACTTAAGTTAAAATGGGAAAAAAGTAAGTAATAACACATAAAGCAACATGTCAGTGTACGATTTTCCACTAGATTTCCTTTTAGACTGCTCCGAGGTAAAAAACATTCACATTTCTTGTACAATTATGGCGATACAGTTGACAATTTCAACGTAGTCGGAGTAAAAGTTATTGGTCTGGTCGTTCTCTTGTCTAACGCTGGAAAAACTAGTACCAATATATTAATACTATGTGAAATTTTAGACTTAAAAATTTTACAGAAAATTGTAAAACATAAATCTGTCTTTTACGGATAAACTATAATAACTCTTTTAGCCAAAATAAACTTAACTTTAAAAACTATAACGAACTGAATGTAAATTTCAGACCTACATATTTGGCGTTTCTTGCAGAAAAAAAATTCTAGTCTATGCTCATGACTCATGACGCAGGTGAAAAGTTATATTTGAAAATGTACATATAATAATCTTAAATAGTGGATATTGTTCCAGTGAATCGAGAATAATGCAAAATTATTTTAAAATAAAACAACATACGCGTATTATATCATAATCAATTAAAATAATAATAAAAAATAAAACGTAATTCATGAACCGATACGCTCCATATAAGACAGTGATCTCGCTTGGCCGATTCCGAAGGGAGCCAAGATTCCCATAATAAATACTTTAGATTTAGATAAATTTAAATATTTAGCTAAAAAAGTGCGCATGGTGCGCCTAAAATCTAATTTACTTGATATTTAAAAGTATGCATGGTACACTTAAAAAAGTCGTTCACTTGGTCGATGCCGAAGGGAGCCGAGTTTATCTGATCCAGGGCCACTGACCCAAGAATTATGGCTCATTTTCGTTCATTGCTCAGAAAGAGTGTGCAAGTACGCGAAAGAAGTTTTCACTTCAAAATTATCTTTTCCATTTTATAATTCCGATAAGTAATTTAAGAAATGTGAATAGGTTTTTGAAAGCAATCAGAAGTAGAAATGCGCATTTTGATGAGGTACGGTGCGATGCATTTGTGCATAGACAGGAGGAAACGAAGAAAGGATGCAGACTAGCTTGCTCTATGAATATTGAAAGATAATAATTTCGCTTCGGCACAGTCACGCTCAGCAGCGCGGAATGCAATTGAATATCCCTCTTGCTTAAACCTTTGATAAATAAAATCACTGAACAATTTAATTATTAGTCGGGAACGGGTTTTTTGCTTGGATTCTTGAATTCTATTAAATAAAACATTTTATTTTTTTGTTCAGAGATACCTCAAGGCATGCATCTTTATTTAATTTTGTGTAAATTTACATGGGAGTTCCATAGCGTAGGTTTAGTTCATAGGATCATTCATTAAGAGTAATTAGTCAATTTAAAACTTCGTTTAAACCATATGATTTTATCACTTTCGTAATTATGCCGTGTATTGTGGATACAGTATGTAGATCAATTGCAGTTTGTGTATATCAATTTACTGTATTTTATTTAATTTGTAGATTGGAAATAGTTTCAGTCGATTTAACCTTAAGGCCAAAACTTTTATATACACAGAGAATATTTTCATATAGGCAATTACTTAAAAGCCATACGTTACAATTATCCATATATAAATATCTAGAAATTCATATCTTAATATCTGGAAATAAAACAAACATTTTTGAATGTGGAGACATGTTTTAAAATTCTGAATTTACAAAAAAATTAAAATTTGTACATGGTGGTCTTTTCATACAGGACACGTGATTGATCTGACCGATGAAAAATTTTTACGTCGTTACATTTTTGTTAATTAAAATAAAATGGAAAACAATACATTCATTCAAAAAAGTAAAATAATAATTTTAAAAAACCCTCTTTAAATGACTACTTTCCTCCATTCAATATGAGGGATAATTCAATTGATATAGAAGGAAGCATTTCGTTGTTTTTAATCACTGGATATACAACCTACTCTTTAGATATAATAACATACATCTTTGGTACTTAGTTACGATATCGCCCGTATACGCGTAAGTATATCCTGAATATCCGGCATATTATTTACAAGAGAGAATTTTTGATCTGTCTGAACCAATGAGTCTGTCTGAACCAAAAATTTAAATATACTTAAATACTTGCCTAACATAGTTTTCAAAACTTACTATTTTTTCTATAGATTCATAATTATTTATTTTTCAAGTGTTGGATGGAATAACAAATTTCTTAATATTCCGCGCATCTGAGCACTCAAAAAAGTTTCTAATGTAAAATATAACCACGAAGTCTGGAGTATATATGAAGAAAAGTTAGTTTCATCAGGTCCCAAAATGACTGATTAAATTTGTATCGATATAAACAAGAAAGAATCAGCATCATATTTAATAGTTATGAGCCTCATAGTCACCCTTGTTGAAAAAATATCAAAATGACTGCCCTAAGAGTGGCCACTTGGAACATCAATGGTCTTGCCCCAAACAAAACTGACTTAGAACTCTTTATAAACAATAACCAACTTGATGTTGTTCTGTTGGATGCAATACCAAAGTCAAAGGATGCAATACCTATGTGACTAAACATCCAGATGGAACGGGGCATGCAGGAACAGCCCTTGTAATAAGAAATTCCATCAAACATCAGGTGCTACCGGAGTATAGGACAAACCACATTCAGGCACACAATTAGTGAAACAAAATTTGCAGAATACTTTTCAACATTGGGAGGAAGATTTGTGGCTGGTGGTGACTGGAACGCCAAACATACATACTGGGGCTCAAGGCTAACAATAACTAGAGGCAGACAACTAAAATTATGCCTTGACGAAAACAACCTCAACTGTATATCATCGGGTGAACCAACCTACTGGTCAACAGATCCAAATAAAAAACCCGATTTGCTGGACTTCTTCATAATAATGGGACTTTCGACAAATTACATGAAGGCTGAATCCTGTTTAGACAGTAGTTCTGACCACACCCCTGACCTCCTAACTATTAGTACGTCTATCATTTGGTACGAGAGGCCTGATATTCTGTATAATAAACTCACTGATTGGGAACGGTTCAGAGAATTCATTGAGGAAGGCATTGAATTAAAAGTCTCCTTGAAAACACCCGACGAGATAGATGACGCGACTCAACACTTTACTAACCTTATACAAAAAGCTTGCTCGGTTAACACTCCTCTTAAAAAAGAAAAAGGTTACCAAGTTGTTGAGAACGTACGTCTTGAAATAAAACGTAAAATACTAGAGAAGAGAAGATTGCGCAGGATGTGGCACCAAAGTAGATGTAAAAGTGACAAGACTGCACTTAATAAAGCTGTTATAGAGCTGAAAAATTCAATCGACACTTTAAATAATGCCACATTACAAAATCAGTTGGAAAGCCTAACTGCCACAAAAACAACAGAATACTCCCTCTGAAAGCTTACAAAGGCGTTAAATAGGCCACAGCAATATAAATGCCCCATTAAAACCCAAAATGGTTGGACTAAGACAAACAAAGAAAAAGCTAACATGTTTGTAAAACATCTGGCCGCCATCTTTACTCCTAATGAAGGCAACAATGCGGAGTTCGAAAATGAAGTTGAACGTACACTGCAGCAAGACCTACAACTGTCCATTCCGCCAAGACCAGTCACATTTGGAGAACTGAGGAGGGCTATAAAAGGACTGCAAGATAATAAAGCCCCTGGATTCGATCTCATCACATAAGAAGTTATCATGCAACTTCCCAGGAAAGCACTGGTGTTTTTAGTTATTCTCTTCAATGGAGTGCTTCGAGTACAGTGCTTTCCCAATCTATGGAAGATATCCATAGTAACAATGATACACAAGCCAGGAAAGCCCCTGGAAGACGCATCATGCAGACCTATAAGTCTCTTACCTGTGCTATCAAATTTGTTTGAGAGAATCCTCCTGAGCAGAATATTACCCATACTCAACAAAGACCTGGTGATACCTAAGTATCCGTTTGGATTCAGACAACAGCATTCTACGATGGAACAAGTGCATCGAGTCTGTGATAAGATTAGACAGTCTTTCGAAAAGAAGGAATACTACTTCGCTGTATTTTTAGATGTCCAGGCAGTTTTCGATAAGGTATGGCATAAGGGCTTACACTATAAAATAAAAACGTCTTTGCCGCATAGTTACTACTTGTTGATGGAGTCATACCTCACGAACAGAATCTTCCAGGTGAGAGAGGACGGAGAACTGTCAATTATCAAAGATGTTATGGCGGGAGTTCCACAGGGAACTGTCCTTGGTCCTGTCTTGTATACCATCTACACCGCAGACCTCCCAGAAACAAAATAGGTAACTACTGCTACTTTTGCTGACGACACTGCAATTCTCGCGAGCAACAAAGATTCGATTGTAGCATCTGCCGTCTTGCAGAAAAGCCTCAATAGGGTCAACGAGTGGATCCAGAAATAGAGAATCAAAGCCAGAACAACCAAATCCGTACAAGTTAATTTTATGCTGAGGAAAGGAAGCTGTGCTCCAGTAAAACTGGGAAAAAATGTTCTGCCACAGACTGACTCTGTTCGATATCTCGGTATGCATCTAGACAGAAGGTTGACCTGGAAGAAGCGCATCAAATCAAAACGAGACGAGCTGAACATGCGGTTCAGAAACATCTAGTGGTTGATGGCATGCAACTCTAAATTGTCAATCGACAATAAATTGCTGATATACAAAATGATCCTGAAACCAATATGGACATATGGTGCACAACTGTGGGGAAGTGCTTGCGACTCCAATTTAAACATAATGCAAAGGCTGCAAAATGGTATGCTAAGAACCATTTCCAATGCACCATGGTTCATCACCAATACAGAGATCCACGAAGCTCTGAAAATAACAACAATTAAGGAGGAGTTAAAATTAATAGGGCATAAATATAAAACACGACTGGAAAACCACCCAAATGATTTAGCTACTGCGTTAGCAACCATCGATACAATAAACGACTGAAACGCCAAGATATGGTGAAGGATGAGGTGTCTCCTGCTCCTTGGAAATGATAAAACGACATAGAACAAATCGGCTTATAGTTTGGAACTGATTGCAAATAAACACAAAAAAAAATATTTAATAGAGCCTTTCTTAAAACTACGTCTCTGGAATTGTTTATATGATAATTTAAGAAACAATGCCTGACTTCAATCAGAAGTAACTAATTTTATTCAGAATCAAGTCTCTATCATACGAAAGGACGGTAACAAATGCATTACACAATCAAATGTTTATCTGTTCAATTTTCAGATTTTTTAATTTCAGATTTTCCAGAACGGTTGTCAAAAATATGGATGACAGAAATTGTGCCAGATATCTACTTGGACAATCATAACTTCTTTTAAAATACACATTTTTTCCAACATAAATTTCAATGCCTCTTTCCAAATGATTAAGCAAATACCTAGTAATGTTTAGTGAAGAAAAATTATAAAATACACCTATTTTTTAGTCTACTAACTACGAATATCCCCTTAGCTGAAAAAAACTATCAAAAACTCATATCATGTACTAGTATATAGGGGTTTAGATTTTTAAATCAATGGTTATAAATTTAAAAGAAATGAGGTGGAATTTTGTGCAAAATTGAATATTAATAATTTGCAAATAAGGCTTAGAAATGAATAATTAAACACGTGTAAATAATTATGGAGATAAATTTTGCAATATTTCATTACGATTCTCATCTTCATGCACTTATGTCCAAAACTGCCGAATCTGTGTGACTAGGGCAGACTGTAAGAAGGGTGGACAGAGGGGCGAACGAAGAGGAAGGTGTTTTCATTTAGTATAAAAATATTGAAGCGAAGTTATTATTTCATTTACTGGAATACCCTGTAATGGATTGAGGGATAAAGCTCCCTGCGTCATTCCTGCCTTGTCATACGGTCGCTTAAATAAAGCTTTCGTTAATTCGCTTATGTAAAATTTTCATAGTAAAAATAACTTATTCACTTATAATTCCTGTCATTCTACCAACTAATTACCAAATTTTACTGCAATAAAATAAAATAATATAACTCGTACGTCGAGGAAGGGTAATTTCATTAGTACTAAGAGCAGAGCAACCGCGGTTGACATAATCGTGTTTAAAGCAGTAAAGCAGTATGTACATATTTGTGTGTATATATATTTATATCTACTTATATATATTTATATATATATATATATATATATATATATAATATATATGTAAATTTGTATTACAAGTCAAAATTAAAAAAAAATATTCGTGCCTTATACTTTTTCATAATGAAATTTTTCTGCATTAACGCAGGGAAAAGAATATTGCTGTGCTCATATTATATCGAATGTTGCGCGGCAGCATCAAAGCCATGCATGCGTTAAATAACTTATTCCGTTACTAGACGGGTATTGTTTTGTAAAAAGGAAAATCGAATGTACTTATAACGAATGGGATTTTTCTTTGTAGTAATGAATCTTTTATGTATAAAATCAAAAACAACCAATGTTTTGCTGTTGATTCACCAAATTATTTCGACCAATGTGTACTATACGAAAATAAAAAGTGTTACTAAAAACAAAGATTATATGAAAAAAGCAAAAAAAAATGATCGTTTCTCAAAAACTAAAAAAGGTGTGGATATTCGCTTATTGCGCTCTTAATTCCTAAAGCGTTAATTGGAAAAATTTGAGTAGAATAATTTAAAATAAAAATGGGATACTGCTTACAATTCACCATTTGCTTTTAATAAAAAAATTATATCAAAATTACGAACAAAACTGGCGATAATTAAAAAAAAATTATTGACACAATAAGAAAGATAAATTAAATATGTGCCAATCGTTTTTTTTATTACTATAAATATAGTAAGAATGAATAAATTCAGTTGTGTCCCTAATCAAATCAAAGTAGAAGTCGTGGAATGTTTTCTCGTTTATGGCTTGTAAAATATGCAAATGCTACAAATTTATTTTTTGAATTATTATAATTATACGTATATTTCTTAATATAATGCGTAATTTTCTTAATTAAACTTATCATAAAAAGTATCTTGTCTAAAATTATTTACTTGACTTGGATTTCAGAATCCTTAAAATCCGTCGGCCATATTATTCAAGTTTTTTATCATATGAAACGTTATTCTCTTTTATATTTATATGATCACAATTCCACTGTTTAACGTAACATTTTTTCCATAAAATGACTTTGCCTGCAAGTACTTACCTATACGTTGAATGAAATTGAATTTCAAATGGAGGGAGGCTAAGAGTGCCCGCGGGAAATAGGTAATGTTTATGAGCGAACTATTTTTGAAACAGGCGACGGTATTTTTTAGCATTCGTTTCCGTATTAATTTATTTTCCTTTTGAGAATTTTCTCCCTGTTTTTAAAAATAATTATAATCAAAGAAGTTTGGGAAAGAGGTTTGATTTGAAAAATTTGGCCTTCGCTTAATGATGAAATTTTATAAAAAATATTAATAAAGTTAAAGAGTTAATTTGGATCATAAATGTCGGAGCATAATAATATAGCAAAATGTTTATTTATTTGTTCAGGTTTTTATTTTGCGTTTATAATTTACATAGGTTACATATTTCGTCCAATTTCCTGGCAAACATCTTCCCTTTTTCTTCCATTTTAGATTATGGGGGACGTTAGAACTGCTGCATAAGGCTTGATGTCCACTCTCCTGGTCTAAAAGCTTTTTTTTTATTTCAGTATCCTTGGAGATGTTGCTTTTATGTTGCTACATTTCTTTTCACTTGTTCACGCTAAAAAAATGAGCATAAATATCATTCTATCTAGTTAAATTTTTAAATTTTTAATTTTTAACTAAATTTCGGACTTTAGTTTACTGGTTTATTTTCCATATTTTCACTGTAAGATCACATACTAACTATTTCAATTTACTTTTAGTCCAAATTTTTTTTGTCTTCTAACAGAACTATTTATATTTTGTCAAGTTTCAAGTGGGTCTCTCTACATATTTCTTTAAGGTTTTTTCGTTTATTTCGGTTTATTTTTTCAAACAATAATTTTTGAAATGTCTGATATGACAATTTCTGGAAATCGTCAAGTTTGCTAAAATTTTTCCCATTTATTTTGAAGAAGTTTGTAAATTTTTCGGGCATAAGTTATGTTTTTACAAAATATCTTCTGTTTTTGAAATTTAATTTGTGACCTGTGGTGTTTTTATTTTAACAAAATTTAATTTTTCTTGGTATGAATTCTATTTGATTTCATAATGAACAAATCATTATTTGAAAAAAAATCTACCGTTTGAATCCTTTCATATAAAATTATCGTATTAAGTTATAAGTATTTCAAAACTAATGTAATTAGTGTTTTATTTCACAAATTTCTCTGGATATTATTAGTAATATTCACGCTTATATTTTTAGAAATTATATGGTGCAGAAACTGGAAATTTGACACATAAATATGGCATATTAATTCGCACATATATATATACATATATATATATATATATATATATATATATATATACATATATATACATATATATATATATATATATATATATATATATATATATGTATGTATATATATTCTCCGGAATTTACATTGAGAAAGAATAGATTTAAAGAATCTATTTAACATTTAAGATTATAAAATTTGAGGAAGAGTGTGTTTTTACATGTTCGTTTGGTCATGGTTTGGAAATAAAGGTTAAAATCAAAAATAAGTAACTCCTGGTGATTTATATGAAAAATTTCATTTATTTTATAAATTCATTAAAATTATAAATTTTGTGTGTCTGTACATCAAAAATATTTACAAAAATCGATGCTGTATAAATTCTGTGAAAGCTTATTTTCTATCTTCAATTTGCTTACAATTCGTACCTGTTGTCGATGTTCCTTATTCAATTATTATGTTGGTAAGTTTATTATTTGACTTTTTTACATTTGATCGCCCAGTACTTTATTGTCAAAACTTACAATTGGTATATTTGTGCATAGAAAATACTCACAAAAATGCGATTTATTGAAGGTAATAAAAAAATAGTGTTTTTTATATTCTGAATATTTGTGAGTTTTTTTATTTGTACGCTCCTCATTCTGTGTTGCTTGGAAATATTCTCAGAAATATGACCAATAATATCTTTATTACTTTTAATTAGACATAAAACATATTTAATTTAATACTTGTGTCACTGAACGGTAAACCCTTGCTAGTGTATGGAAGATTAAAATTATATTTAAAAATCCGTTACCCGGTTACTAACATGGACCTGTATTACAGTTATTCATATTTTTTGAAAGCCCATTGCTTATCATATAGATTTATACAAAGCGCTAGGCGTCTTGAAGAAAAAAAATAGTTAAAAATATATTTCAATCAACAACGAACAAGACCGAAAAAATGAGCATAAATATCATTCTACCTAGTAACGTAACATCACGGCAACTGATTAGTCATGACCACCAAGAAACTCTATGGTCCCCTCTCTGAATTGATTAATGGAACAGAAAATATATCAGGACTAAATACATCACGCAATATTGCATCTTACAATGTGAGTCCATTAACGACAAGCGAGAAACTATCAAATAATCCTCTTACTTCACAGTCAGTAGTATAAATCGCTATTGAACTCTATATCAAATATATCCAAAAACTTTATGGTCCCATCTCTGAATTGGTTAATGAAGCTGAAAATATATCAGGACTAAGTACATCACGCAATATTGCATCTTACAATGTGAGTCCATTAACGACAAGCGAGAAACTATCAAATAATCCTCTTACTTCACAGTCAGTAGTATAAATCGCTATTGAACTCTATATCAAATATATCCAAAAACTTTATGGCCCCATCTCTGAATTGGTTAATGAAGCTGAAAATATATCAGGACTAAGTACATCACGCAATATTGCATCTTACAATGTGAGTCCATTAACGACAAGCGAGAAACTATTAAATAATCCTCTTACTTCACAGTCAGTAGTATAAATCGCTATTGAACTCTATATCAAATATATCCAAAAACTTTATGGTCCCATCTCTGAATTGGTTAATGAAGCTGAAAATATATCAGGACTAAGTACATCACGCTATATTGCATCGAACAATATGAGTCCATTAACGGCAAGCGAGAAACTATCAAATAATCCTCTTACTTCGCAGTCAGCAGTATAAATCGCTACTGAACTCAATATCAAATATATCCAAAAAACTCTATGGTCTCATCTCTGAATTTGTTAATGAAGCTGAAAATATATCAGGACTAAGTACATCACACAATATTGCATCGAACAATGTGAGTCTATTAACGACAAGCGAGAAACTATCAAATAATCCTCTTACTTCACAGTCAGCAGTATAAATCGCTACTGAACTCAATATCAATGAGTTACGAACTAACGTAATGTTTTAATAGTTAAAACAATTCAAATCTGTTGAAATGAAAAGGAATTATATCCGACCATGTACATTAAAAATATTGGAGGAAAAACATAACAAAATACACGTTGTTATGCATAGAAAATCCGGTATTAATCTATCTAGTATGTCCATATTTTGTGAGGAAATACATACATATATATATATATATATATATATATATATATATATATATATATATATATATATATATATGTATATATGTATATATATATATATATGTATATATATATATATATATATATATATATATATATATAAATATATGTATAAAGTAACAACAGATTATTTTCGCATGGCGTGTTAGTAAATAGAGATGAAAGTTACATTTATTTATACGTAGTTGCATATTACGTAGTTCGTAGTTATTTTTAACTCTAATGTGTTTCCACACATGATCTTCATTTCATGAGCGTGGTGCTTTCACCACTCTTTCAAACAGCTTTTTCCTGGCCTAGTTTCTTGAAACAATTATACTAATTTGTAATTTTGGTAGAGAGACTTATTTATTTGCATCTTCCTTTTATTAGCATTTCCCAAATTTACCCTTCAATAAATGATAATTTTTTATGTTTTATATTACTTTCATTTCACTAAACATGGATTTTATATGATTACGCAACGTGCAAATGATTATTTGGAAAAGAAATTCTATCAAATTAATTGTTCCATTTATAATTATAGATTGAAGGTAAGAAAATTCTCTAGAAATTGATTGAAATCATAACGGTACAATCGCCAAAAAATGTTCGACGTAGACGCTCAAAATGTGGGAAATATTAAGCATATTGCCCCCTCATATAAAAGGTAACACTAAATAATATTTGAGTATAAATTTTATGGAGTGTAAATAAAGTAAGGAATTTTTTTTTATTTATTTTCTACTAATTAAAATCCTATAAACTATCCTTTTTCAGAAATATAACTGGATAGGCAATATAATAAGTTATAATATTCAATATATATTTTTTGGGTATATTTATTTTATCACTAATTTTCTTTAGAAGTAATTTAATTGATTTAATAGATATCATTGACCCATGTACAAAGAAGGTATTCATTACGATATGACATATATTTGTTTCTTGCAGCATTTTTAACGTTTGTTTTTGACAAGGAATGACATTAAATATTTAATTTTATACTTTCAAAAATTTGTGGTAAAGCATTTAGCTTTGTTTTAATTCCATTCTTTTTCTCTATTCGGTGACCGCAGGACAATAGTTGTAAGCCCTTGCTGATTTTGCGTTCGTACATGGCTGCAGCAAGACGATATTTTTGGAATTCTGGAAAATCAAATAGTGTAAAATAATTAAAAAAGTAACTAACTTAAACAAATCGTACTTTTTCAATTAAATATGTAAACACGTTTATTGGGAATCGGTCGTGTTTTGAGCCTGTATTAAATAACATACATATAGAAAGTAAATACATAGTTGGGCACTGGCAAGAATTTTTAGGGCGAACGTGAATATTTTCATCAGGCATCGGAAGTTTCCAACTCCTCTTTTGCAGTAACCTCTCGAAGTTCACGAGACTTACCTGGTGTTGAAGATCTTCAAGTTAGAGCTTCTTGGAGTTGGCCTTGAAGATCATCATGTCAGTAAGTACTATTTGATTTATGTATCGGTTAACATTGTAATTTTGTTGAGTGTGAACCAATGATATAAGGGCTATTGACACATGTTGATATAATTTACGATTGATGTAATCGTCTGCTTTTCTAGCCGGTAATTGTTAAGTAACTTTTGAACCTACAGAATTATTGTCTGGATTAATTTTAATAATATTTTAAGATAAATTTCATACCCTTTATATTGTTTCTAAACTTGATAAATATTATTTGATTTAATTTAAATATTATTTTAGGAAAAAATTGTCCACATTATGTTATTCAATTCATGCGCGTCAGAAATCATAGAGATAAAATCAGACTTTTGAGACTCTTAGCTGTACTATAAAAAACCAGGAACATACTCAGAATTTCATCAATGTTAATATTTAAAATTGCAAAGTTTCAATATAATTTAACAAGCTTTCTAAATGTATGAAAAGTGTTCCTACAATAGTTACGAGTTAGATGGGAAAAAGTGGTCCCAAAATTCTCGAAAAAATATTAGGTTGATGACACATTTTACAGAACTAAACGCGGTGTTAACGTTAAAATAAGAAAATACTACTCCTATTTTCGTACTTTAGGATTAGACTAATTATTTATTTATTAAAGGTTTTAACCATATTCGTAATTAATTAATTAACGTATAAAAGGATCGGATTCCTTCTTCCCGTATCTAGTTGTTAATCATGAGATCAAGGGTAGAAATTGTGCAGCATATATATTATATACGATGGTCCACCATAAAAGAAACATTCAAGATAATGTTAAGTGCCGATATTGGATATTTGTTACTTAGTCGAAATTGAATAGATCGAAAAATTTTCATGACAACAGTACAAACATAATTCACCTTTAAAATTATTATATAAGCATCATTTTGACCCGAAAAACGGAAAATTTTATGTGGGATGAAAGTCGGTTTTCTTTATTCAATAACTCAATTTTTGCACTTTAATATACAATAGATGTTGCAACCCCTTAGAAACTGACCCCATAGAAATAACAGATACCTCAAAACCTTAAGCCTGCTTGAAAATTCCCGCCATTCTAATTAGAAATCTACCCAGGCAAAATCGCAGATGAGGGGCAGCAATTTATGAAGCCATTTTTATTTAAAAATGTCCATGTTTGCGGTTTTTTATCTTAACCTTTCATATTATTCCCTTTTTTTAAATTACATATGTAATAATTTTTACAGAAATTGAGTTTAAATTTATGATAATCCATGAACTCAAAACGTACCATTAAATTAGTATTCAATCATTGTATACCAATATCTTCAAAACTGTTTACGTATACAAATGTGTCCCTTTTATAGCTTTTTTCAACTTCATGTATTTTCCTATCGCCGGAAAACTTTAAGGTCCTTAAAACCCCCTATTATAAAATTCGTTGTTTGGATGCCTACAGAAGTTCTCTAAAAATCTCATATCTGACGTAAATGAAAAATATTGAAATTTTGTTAAAAAGAACTAAAATGCACAGTAATTTCTATTTTATATAGAAAGACAAACATCCAATGGAATATTCTCCATTCATAAAACGATCACTTCTCCAATAAGTTCTTAGCTACAGGCACAATGATCAATACTGAATATCAAAACGTATAGCAAGTCAAGGGAATGCCTGCAGGAGATTGATGCAGTCTGGTAGCAATCTCCGATATCAATTGGGCGTTTCCGCTTTCCGTTGTACATCTTAAAGTATATATGTACATACGAGTATAAACTACGACGGTACGAAAACCATGTATGAATTTTTCAGTTGAATTCATTTCAGTTTCATTAATATCTAAATAAACCAAGCTGTTGATTTAACAAAAAACGTAAAATGTACTTTTCAATGCCCTTTTAGCAAAAAACCATTAATTTAAATTGGAGGATTAAAGTCTTCCCCACGAACACCTAAATTTTGTTCTGTATGGAGTATGATTATTGCAAGGTTAAATAGCGAACAAAACTTGGCATATAAATTTGAAAATCGACGGAAAGATTTACAAGGTGTGTTCGAAGAATTTTATTTATTTTGTGATTTATTTACAAGCAGTTAATGTACCTCATAGCAACTAAAAATATCACTTATTTCATAAAACTCCTAATGTCAGTTTACTAAAATATACCTATTCAAATCTTATTCAAAACATATTTTATCAACCGAAATAATGTATGAATATATATGGATATTCTATTAAATAAGGATATTCTTTAAATCCATGTTTGTTGGATATTTTTAAATCCATGTTTTTTATTTTCCAAAACGTACTTACCAGAAAATAAGGTATTACATGGTAAAGGATACAAGTAAACCAGGAAATAAAAATAAAAAATGAATTAATGCTTTCTGCTTCTTTCATAATGCTATTGTTTCTGATTATTACAATATGCTTTTGAAACAAAGAGAATAGTTAGTTAGGAAGTTACAAAGTAAATTCATTGATATTAACCTAATTTATTTGAAAAATTTATACAAAATTTTCTCATTCGCTTAAAAAACCTTATTGGTGTTATGACCATGAATTGGAAAATCGGGATGAAAGAGTAATTGAATAAGAGTTAAAAAATGGTGATATTAATATATAATACTTAAATTGCTAGTTTCATTGATATTTGTAATTGAACCATATTATATATATATATATATATATATATATATGTATATATATATATATATATGTATATATATATATATATATATATATATGTGTGTGTGTGTGTGTGTATATAAAACCAGCCATCATCATATTAATCTATAATTTGATTTTTTATTGATGAAACTCTATCTTTTTTTCATCCACGAGAATCCACGAAAGGAAAAAAATACCTTATGTAATATTTTATTTATAATTTGTTTTCTCCGGCAGTAGCACCATTAATATTTTCAATATAAGTACTATGAAAACAAATGTTATTAACTTAATATTATTACCATTGTCAGGGGAAAAAAACAGAATTTCCATATATATGAAATAATAAATGCAGAATAACCTACATATTAAGTCAATTATTGTCACTAATTTCAAAGTAATATACGTTTAATATGAAGCCATCGTTGAAATATTTGTAATTTAAAAAAGAAATAAACATAATCTATGAAAATGATTACTTTGATATGTATTTAGAGGAGAAAATATCCCCGTGTTAGTCTGTGCAGGATTAAATCCACAAGTACATACCAAAAATCCCTCACAATGTATGCTAAATGAAGTATGTTTTTGAGTAATTATATCCAGAAAAATAAGAAAAAACCTCATCACCTTACCTCTTTAAGGTAGTAAACTTTGTGCTTACCCAATAAATACACCAAGACATTCGTTTGTTTACTTCTTTTCCTTTTAAAAGGCCAGTGTGAAAGTTTGTACACTATAATAATAATGTACGTTCTTGAATACGTCCTTAATAACTAATTACAATCATAAATTGTGAGTTCATTTAGTATTGGAGAAACGTATTTTGACCACTTTTAAAATATTGATGTTCAATTGTGATATGGTTTATTTATTACTCATTGTATAGACTAATCAACTCATTACATATAAATTATCTTTACGATTTTATAGTATCTGTGTCATAGATAGAAGTACATAAAGAAGATTTAGAACTAACCTTGCACAAATATTTGAATTTTCCCGGTCACTTCTTTTCTATTTGCGAAAAACTTGTATCTCAATGTTCGATTCGCAACCAAAGTAGAATACCGTGGACGCTTTATGTAGTGATACATATAACGAGTCTTGACCAATATTTAGAAGAGAAAAAAAAAGGTTTTAAGGTAAAAACTCCAAGGGAATGGAGAAAATCTTCTAATAAAATATAGCTTGATATACTGGTGTTAGTAAAGAAGTTTGAAATTATAAAACAATTTGTTAAAATATTTAATAGAAAAAATTTTAACTTTTCCTTTTTAAAGGGGATTTTGTTTTTTTTTAGCATCTGGGAAAAACAATTATTTATTCCACTGACATAAAATAAGGGCTTTAGTATAAGTTATAATATTCCAATATGCGTAATGTTTATAATATATCTTTAGAAGTTATCGGCAAAAACTAATATTAATTTAAATGAAGGGAAATTTAATTTGAAGAAATATAAATGAATCTTACTATTCTAGATGCATTTTTGAATTAACTTTTTAACCCCTCAAATAATCTTGGAAAATACTGCAGAGAATACGAACTTTTTAAAAAATATGGCATCATGAGTAATGCTGATTACTATAGAGAGTCTAATTTAAACCGTTTCCTTCGTAAAATTTTCCACACTGAAATATTTACGCGTTATAAAAGCTAAACTATTACAACTAAACACAAACAATGTGTGAAAAAAAAATTCACCCGAAAACGAAATCAAAACACGATGTAGCTAATTGATATAGATTATTATTAGTAATACCATTTTTACGTTACAAACAAAATGGTATTACTCATAATAATCTGTATACACAAATTATCATATTTATAATCAGTAAAAGATCAACGATTTTAACGAAGGACTAAATTTGCTTCAAATCAATTTAATCTTATTTTTGTCATAGATCGAAACCGATTCAAACATTTTGCTGACCACAGAAAATTTAAAAACAGGACTTTGGCTTCTGTATCATTATTACCATTTTTTGAAGAAAATGTTTTCGTTAAATTTTTTCTTACAATATAAGCAAATAGGACTTAAAAGTATAAAGATAACTATGATATTAACCTGGAAAATATAAAATAATAAGCAAAAACGTACAATAAACCTTGTACAATATTTGAAAAATAGTTCACATAATAAGTTGAATTAATCAGCAAGAGCGCACTACCTAATTGCACATACTCAGTTTCATGCAGTATAATCCTGCAGTGACTGTGACATAAAAGCCCTATATGAAATCCAATTATACGAAAGCTTTGAGGAAGAGCTCCATCCGCCCGAGGAAAGACGCAATGGCCAAATGAAGAAAATACGATTTACTCGTAAGATGAAAGTGGGTCACTCGTGTCACTTGAAATTCACATTTACTATATAATGTAGATATTCCAAGTTAAACTAGCACTATTAAAAATATGTTAATTAAACAGGAAAAACTTGCAAGCATGAATAGGATTCTAAGAACAAGGATTCCGTACACATTGAGGCTATATGCCGTAAACAACCTATTAGTTCTAATAAACTGTTTGTATAATTTAATTTTGAACAATTCTTTATTGAACTTAAGTGTATTGCCTAATATATCTTTTACCGACGCATATTCCAGAAAAGTGTATCATTCCAGATGGGACTAGGTATCACTGATGTTTGAAATTTTCCCTTTAATTGTCTTAGAAAGCCTGCCATTGTAGCGGCTACCAAATTTTCAGATGGATCAGAAGTATTGTATAGATTTTGATTACCATATAACTAAAAAAATACGCTTTAAAGGGCCATATCTCTTTGTAGCGTAAACCAAAAACTTTAAATTTTGTCAACAAAGTACGGCCATAAGCTTTTATTTACAGTTTTAATTTCAACCCGATATCTTAAGCCCCTTTGTAGGAAAAGAGTTTAAGACAGAGAACGGACAGATATATGGATAACAAAGTCATCGAGTAAGGGTTGTTTCTTTTTATATTGGGGAACAGAACACTAAAAAGAAAAAATACATAAACATAATAATCTATGAAAATATATGTGATATATTACAATTGCTGACGTCACATCTAGCTTCAAAGTATATGCTTTGTAAAAATATATGTAGTGTCGGTGTTTTCATCACTTTACTTATCATAAACAATGTATTATGATGAAATCTATATTCCTGGAAGTATATGAAATCAATTTTACGTTACAACTGAATTATTTAATTAACATTTTCCAGAAAACAGCCTGCTTATATGGCTATTTTCTGGAATATATTAAAAATAATTTGGTAAGCAATGGATATTGCTTATACATATTTAATAATTTATATGAAAATTTGCATATTTCTGAAAATTTCTTTCTTAAATGCATTGTTTTAATATGTAGCTTTAGTTTTACGGTACGGTGTAACAAAATATAAATTAACTTCCTCGTGGTAAATCTCAGTTCTCGGTTCCTCTATCTTTCTGTTCCAAGTAATCTTCAAAATAGATGAAGTGAATATTACAAAATTTTAGCAGCGATATTTTGACGAGAGGTTTATGACATATGTAGTAATTATTATAATAGTATTTAACTATATCATATATTTAAGCAAGTAATCACTCACTCGCTATATAAATTCCCCTAATCTTACTATCCAGTTTTATGAAATATTACTATTAAAAAAAACGTGTTTTATTGAAAATTTTACTATGTTACAGGCCGAATCGTCGAAGGAAAGATTTTGTATGTAGCTAAACAAAATAAATTTGTAAGTAATTATTCTGGAGCAAAACGCTAGAAATATTTAGTATTTTCATAACTGTGGTTTATTTCTGAGAATATTGGCTAACCACTATATAAGCAGATAATTTATGATAATTTTCTGTTCACGTAGCGGTTTAGCACATTTTATGAATAGTACTTGACAATGATATGTTCAAAAGCTTAATATCTAATATAAAATAAATACCTATTTGTAATATCATTATTATAAATAATGACTTTGAATGAATGATGTAAAACAAACAAAAACCTAAACAATATTGAGACAAGTACAAAGACAAGTACTTACCTGAAGTCAGGTGTAGAATAAGATATAAAACGATATAAGGTGTGGTGTATTCATTATTACTGAATAAATCTTCGAACATGCTATTTTGTATACTCGTTTAACAAAAAAGGGGACAAATAAAACTTGAGACAACGTTCCGCATTAGAGACGGAAAATAATGAATGAGACATCATAGACCGCGGAAGCTCCTCGCCCCACAAAGCAGGTTGAACAAAAAGGCCCCACTGCTTCGAGTTTCCTTTTTGCCGCCCACTACCAAAGCAAATAGAACTCTCTGCGAGGCTCACTGTATGATGTCTCCATTGCTCTGCCGCGCTCAAATCAAAACGTTGCGATTCTCGGGGTTTCAGTCATCCTTTACTGCGTGCTGACTTTGACTTCGGTTTTCATTTTTTACTATTATCTTCTGCACTTTGACGATATGTGACCCTTGCCGTTTGGTAGATGAGGTGAGTGCAGCTACAATATTACAGATTGAATTTGTGCGCACAATTAGTTCTATTAGGATGCAATAATTATTTATATACAAAAGTCATTACTAAGTACAGGAAAGTGTATATACATCCAAAATAACGAAGATATATTTGAAAGTCATAAAAGGTTTAATAAACATTTATTCTATTTAAAATATAAGTCACATAGGAAATTTTTGTGTGGATGCTTTATTTAATAGATATAATTCGAATGATTTCTGTACAGAAAATATCTTAGCATTTCTGGAAAAAAATTAACTTACTTGTGCATGGATAAAAATGACAAGTAAAGGTCCGGTGAAAATAAATTTACGTATAAATTAGAAAACTGACTGATATTGTGGAAAAGGTTTTCGCTCGACTCAATTGTAATTTTACATTTGGTGTAGAAAACGATTTAACTTTCTTTAACAGCGCGAAGTCTTCGTTACTATTTAAGTAGACTTCTTTATATTGTGCCATGACAACATAACTAGTTAGAGACAAAAATCAGTGCGAACAGAAAACCAGAGTGTTTATCAAAAATGTCTGAGACATATGGCTGCAAATGTTCATAAAGACAAGTCACCTCTATTCCATCTCCGAAAGTGCAAAAATTCTAAATAATAAAATTAAAAACTTTCCCAGAAGTTTACCAAAATTATATAGAAAAACTATAGCAATGATTTTGAATCTAATAGTTTTTGAGGAATATTTTATTTTTTATTTGTGCAAGATATATTTTGAATTATATGCACTTGAAATTGCACTAATATTTTTTAAGAGTTTAATAAAAATATTACGTAAACATATATATATATATATATATATATATATATATATATATATATATATATATATATACACATACATATATATATATATATATACACATAGATATATACCACAGGTAGGTACCACATGAACTTAGCCCGAAATCTATTCTTAACTTTTCATTTTTCGGCAAAATTTTTGCTGATTAGATCATCTTATTACCGGAGATGAAAAATAGGTTCCTTACATCTATACTTGTGTTTTGCAGGTATTATGCATGTGGTACTTTTTTTTTAAACTTGTTATATGTTGCGTACACGATCTTGTAATTTAATAAGAAGACTTTTTAAAATATGTATAAACAATTATCGGGTTGGCTAATAAGTAATGCTATATTTAATACATTTCTAATCCAAAATTAAACAATCTCGATATAATAATTAACATCATTTTATACCACAGGGCTTCAACACACTAGGAGGAAGTAGGTAGCATCTGCATTAAATTCAGATAATTTGGACTAAAAAAAATTAGCTATAAAATGTCGTAGGTGGTCGTCGTCACTACAAGTTTGTTTCGGTTAAGGCTGACAATAGACTGCAGCAGTTTTAGTGATATTAGCTGAAATAAATTCCCAGCATATTACGGCTTCAACATCTCACCAGCAGCTCAGCGTACCTTTTTTTAGTTTAAATACTTTTTCGGTGTCGATTTATGAGTTACATGCCATTTTAACCATTAGCGTTTCCGATCATGATTAATGTAGGGAACCTATTTTTCATCTCCTTGCACAGGGAGCTGTGCTCAGTTGCACATTATTTAATATTATGATCAACGATGTACTCGACGCCGTCAGAAAAGCGCCCGGTATTAAAGCTCTACTATATGCGGACGACTTGCTCATGTGGGCGACGAGCAGTAGCATTATAGCTCTCTAAACAGCGTTAAATGACGCACTCAAAAGGTTGGAATTGTGGACCAGTCAAAATTCGATGACAGTTAGCTCCACGAAAACCACCTTCCAATTGTTCACGCTCTCCACCAAAATACCCAGCATCTCATTGTCCTACAAAAACACAGCGTTGGAGGAAAGCAACCTCTCTAAGTACCTTGGTGTTATACTTGATAAACGTTTAACATGGCGCCCTCACATCGAACAATGTGCGGAAAGAGCAGCCAAAAGAATCGGGATATTAAAAAGATTAACAGCCATAACCTGGGGTGCAAGCCAGGATGTGTTGATTACCACCTACAAGACATATATCAGACCCGTCCTTGATTACGGGAGCGAAGTGACCACCACAAGTAACCGTACCACCCTCAGTAAATTGGATACCGTGCAGAACACAGCGCTTAGGATAATAACGGGAGCGCCTAAATCCACACCCATTGCTGCTATGGAGGCACAAACCAAATGTAGTTCAATGGAAAGCCATAGAGAGAAAATAGCCCTTCGTTTTTGGCAGAGACACAGAAGTGTTTACATGCAATGGATGAACTACAGACAGATCATTGCCCGACTGAAAACCCAAATATCCCCATTGGCCTCCTATAAGAAGCTGGCTACAACGTATGGAATTGCCCTGGAGGAGCCAGCACCACTTACAAATTACTGCGAGTTTTTCTACAATCTACCGATGGCTAATTAAAGCTTAAAAAACCACAATCAGACGAAATCAGCATCCTTGGACATCGAGCTGAAACAGGCTGCCCTGCAAACAATCAGCGAAGAATACCCACAACCTGATTGACCCGAAACAGGGGCAACCGGAGCTGCCTACTACAGTTCTAATTTTGAAGGATTCTTAGCAGTGGGAGCCCCTCAGAGCAACTACGATGGAGAAATGGCAGCTGTACAAGCGGCAGCAGCTGCACTAAACAAAATAGCCCCAACACCTAAAGCAGTCTTCTTCGTCGACTCACAAGCGGCTATCCAAAACCTGTCCCGCAATACGGAAACAGACTGCAAGAGAACGATGGAGACCAGAAAAGCCCTAGAACTTCTGGCAAATAAGGGATGGCACCTCATATTGCAATGGATCCCTAGCTATGTCGACATCTTTGGAAACGAGAGGGCAGACTTCTTGGCCAAAAGGGGCGCGTCAACCTGCCTGTATGCCCTCGCTACAGAGCATGAGGGCCATCATCAACAGGGCTATTGACCGGACAGGCAGGCAACACCTCACACAGCTTTCCGTAGGGAAAAAATGGGAAAGTCTGGTCACCATCGGACCCATTGATCACAAACTACCACGAGCTGTGAGCGTAGCCAGGTTCAGAATGCAGACTGGCCATGACTACCTCGCAGCACACCTACAGCGCATTGGTGTTTTCCCAACCTCTGAATGTCCCCTGTGCGGACACGATTTAATGAATGCGGATCACCTGCTGGATTGCAGTGGAATCAACCGCCAGGGGGACGATGATGACCCATTCAAAGATGTTCATCTATACTGGTCGGCGCGCCACCAAATGACTCAACAGCCAAGGGTGGGCGTTGGCTGGTAGTAGTAGTATTTTTCATCTCCGGTAATAAGATGATCTAATCAAAGACCATATAGGTGTATGGTATGTTACACAAACATCTATTAAGAAGTGGTTTCGGAACGGTCATTGTAAAAAGAATTATAAATAACCTTTTAAATTTTTTTGTGAGCTCAGACATTATTCATATATACATTGTCTATCTATTAAACAAGTGATGGTGAAAATTATAAAAATAATTGTTTACTAATAATTGGGAAAATCTTAAAAGATATGTGTGAAATGTTAATGACAGGGTTATTCCCCGTGAAACAAACACAACTTTTTCCACGTCACCGTCTCCAATTTTGGTGGAAATTGTTATTAAATATGACATCGTAGGTATAAAGAAAATTTTCGAATATTATGGCCCGGGAACGTCGAAGTTTGGTCATTTTTAAGAATTGGTTTTAAAGTTAAAAGATTTTAAATGGCCAGATTTATCCACACAATGTGAATTTTTTTTACAAATTGAATTTACAGCTCACCTGATTGAACTAGACAGCTGTGCGAGTCTTCTTAATACCTCTTTTTATGGAATATTATAGGATATATAATACGGCATTTCATTATTCAGAAAGTTGGCATTAAAATTTTCAAAATTCTTTATGTGATTGTAAAATGCTCATCAAAATTTCAATTTGGGATCACGTTAAGTTTCAGTTGTCATTTGACATGAAGAGTTTTGATGTTTGTTTGAAAGAACAGACCTCTGGAAATGTTCAACACGCACAATGTTCAATGAAATTTTCAAACATATTGGATTGGGCTAAGTATTCGTTATGTTGATATTTCATATATGATACATACGTGTATCGAAACCTTTTCAAATAACATAAAAGCATTTTAAATCTATAGTCTTGGTACTGACCTCATCTAGAATAACATTACTTATTTCATGTTCGATGCAAATCGACGGAGCATCAGCAGTAGTAAACGCGCGAGATGATTTTGAAGCAAATAGCCATATTGTCTAATCGAGCCAAAAAGAAAATTCAATCATCCAAAATTTTCCAAATTTTGATTCACCGATATAAAAAAAAATAGACAAAAAGCAAGGATGTCAAAAGTCAAAGTTAAATTAAATAAACGCAAATAAAAATGCGTCGCATTTGCATAGAAATAAAATTAAATTTTGTCTTATTAAGGAAAAAATTTATTGAATATATTTGTATAGGAAAAATATAGTTGAATTCAAAAACATTTAATTTTTAATTGAATTTCACTATGGATTGAGTATTTATATTTACCATAATATTGCTGAGGTTATTTTAAAATGCTTAACCACTTAACTGAACGCATATTCAATTTTCTTATAATAATGCTAGTAATTGTTATGTTTAGTGAAATTGAAGAATACTTTGAACACATGTTATTTCAAAGTTGATTTCTCTTTTATAGATGGCTATGAACATTTGTTTTGAAAAAAAAATTATTTAGTAAAGAAAATTGAAATTGGGTTGATTAAAATTACATAAACATTTTCATCTTCAAAAAAAATTTAAAAAATTAATAAAAAAATTAATTATACAGATAGACACAATCCATTTAACCTGTTATGAAAACATTTTGAAAACTTCTTTCTCACTATTTATCAACAATTCCTAATAAGTTGTAATAAATATATATTCCATATATAATGGATATATACTTGTACGAACAACACATATCCCTTATTCCGTAAAAGGTCATTTGATGCGAGCGACAAAAGCTTAGCCCTTGTGATGATGTAAACAAACTGAGGAAATGACTCGTTTATGTTACGAGCGGAAACACGTAAAACGTCTACCTTAAAAGTAACTACTACGTTGCTTGCCAACGTAGATAGAGTTTTCATCTCTGCCTACTGGTATAACGGTTATGACGTTGTTTTCCGTAGAAAATCCATCCCTTCATCTGTCAATCCGTTTTATTACACAATCTTTATAAGCAACAAAAGGCGGTTTTAAAAGGCCGTACACGGAAATATTTGAACAGCTTATGCTAGAACGATTTTGGTGAAGAAATATCTGTGATTTTCTGTTGTAATTGCAGTTTTTTGCACAAGTTTAAAGTTGTATTATGGCATGGTTCTCAAACGAAATTATATTTAGAATGTATTTAAAATTCAAGTTACATTCCATATCTAAAACAAAACAAAACAAACCAATTTATCTTTAAATGCATCTTTGAATTAATTTTTCTTTAAATAAATTAAGTCAGATTTTTATTTCTACATTTCGTATATTAACAGCCCTTTAAATTATTACTATACTGGAAAAGGGCTGCTGAAAATTTTTTAAAAAATCATACGTCTCCTAATTTCACTAAATCTATTATTCTTTTGTTCATATTATGTTTCGTTCATGCCTCGCTCATTTTCCCACTGTGGTATCCAATCGAGATTATTTTTTTCAAATATTATGATTTTGTCTTTTTTTAGAGTTTTGTAGCTTTTAATTTGAAATATTCGTTTATCTGTTTTCATTTTATAGGATCAAAACTATAAGAGTATTGAAGAGTACTCGTTATAAAAAAAAAAAAGACTTTATTGATTACATAAATATGGAATGATACTTGGTAATATAGCCAGTTGGATAAGAAAGCCAATATATTTCAGTGATTTTCAGTACATGTTTCTAGTTAACACGGAAAAACGATGCGTGCTATGACGTAGTTAATTTGATTCAAAAATTGTAACCGAAGATTTTTTTAAGTATTCAGGTAATATAATTATATTGTCATAAAATATAAGAATTATAATAATTTCCTTATCTTTTTGTTATACGAATATGTCTATCCGTAATATAACCTCAAGGTTAATCGAATAATAAGTTACATCAGATTTGGAAACGAGGTAATATCATCAGTATGATTAGATAATATGGCCAATTGTTAATTAAGGTGATATAATCATATATAATATTTCCAAATATTCTCTGCATATTTTTACATAAAAATAATAAATTAATAAAATTCCACTTCACCATATAAAAATGTGACCGTTCAACGTCCCAGCCTCATTGTTGACATATGTTAGAAAAAACTGTAAGAAAAGCAAAAAATGGAAAGGAATGTTATGTCTTGGCTCCTTAACTCATATGTGTCTAATGATACAATGCTCATAAGTGTTAGAATAAGAGCCAAAAACATTTACCCTACCTATTGTTCGTATCTATTTGAATGGCCACCATATCTACATATATCCGATAATATCGGAAATGACAAGGTTTTTCATTTAATTTATATTTCATAAATAATTATTTCAGAGACAAAAACGATGTCAACATGTGTATAGAGATGATTAGATTAAGGTTAAGTAACAAATTAAAGCATATTAATATACTCTTTACTTTAATTTCCTTCCTGAAACCTTAAAAACTTTCCAGAAGGAAAAAAAACTGCTGTATTTTTTTAAAAATATATGTTGCTATTTTATGATAACTTATATCATTCACGAGATACGAGCCTCTTGATAGTAATGTGAATAAATTCTTTTTCTTGAGTTTTTAAGAAACACTAAAATGTGAAAAAGAAAGAATAAAATAACGGTAGATAGGAAGTACTCCAATATAAAATTACTTTGGTAAACTTATGCCTAAATTAATAGAAGCAACATAAGCGACGAAGTTACTGAATATAATATATTCTATAAAACTTTAAAGTGAATGAAGATAAGACAACTTTATCACAAATCATTTGGCTAATTATGTAGTTTGTACATCTCTTTGCCATGAAACACATACTTTCTAAATATTTGCGGACACAATGATACAGAATCCCGATTTATTGCGTATCCGACACAGTTGGTTAATTTCTTTACACAATTTATTTCTTAGAATTTATGATTGCTACAATCTTCTGTATAAAATTTCCTAACTTGTTGTTTGAACTTCTTTATTAAAATTAAACGCAAGAGATTGATATTGTGGTGTCACATAAGCCCTGGGTGTTTATACATATGTTACGTTTAAAAGACGCTTCGTGAAAAAAATTAATATGCTTATTATTTTTCAGACATAATTTATGAATTCCCTGTTTGCCGTTAGCAGTAACCCAAAGTAGCATATGTATATTCAAATTGCGTATGTCTCAATTGCATATATGATGCGTATAATGGAAGTAATGAAATTGGTCTAATACGTTTTTTTTTTGCTTAATACGTAAAGCGGCAAATTTTATTAGCCTATTTTTTTCACACAAATATCTTGTATCATCACGGTATGATTCAATATACGTTAGACCATAGGAAGGAGGGCACATAATAAAGATAGTACTATGCAGGTGGAACTGAGAGACACATCCAATCGTCCAACAAAGCGAATATTTTATGTTCAAAAGTTCTTTTTATGAAATAATTTACGGAATCTACACCGAAGCTATATTTATGTTGATAAAGATATATTGCCTCAATAATGAAAATAAGCTATATCGAATTTAAAAAGAATTTTATTCAGAGGTATTTTCACACCATTACGAAACGCAATATTGTTTGTATTTGCGACTCAATAAGATTTATTGTCTTTTATTGTGTTAAGTCTAGGTACTGCGATAAGAAAAATTTCTAATTTCGATCGATGATTGAAGTTTAAAAATATTATTGATACTCGCTCACTATTTTTTCACTATTCTTCAATATAATATTCATCGTAAACCATAAAATATCCAACTATTATAGAACTTTTCAACTGAATAACAACTAAAATGCTTTCATAATAACGAATTACTTAATTCTGTGTAAGTCGTTTTCAAGGTTATTGAAATAGATATATAGAGTACTGATTTGGGAAATAAAAACGAAAATGTGCAGTATTCACTATAATCATATTTTATTTAAAAGTTATATAAATATTATTATATACCAATGTGATTCTTTTTAATAACCTAATATTGCTTATTACGTCACACTCAATATTGGTTTTATATTTATGTAGTTTTTTTTAAATGATATTGTTGGTTAAATTTATACTTTAAACAATATTTTTAGCCAGCTCTTTCTCTATATTTCTCGGTCAATGTGATTGAATTTAACCAAATTTAATTACGATTTTCGATAATACTGAAAGATATTTCTTTATATATTTTTACGTTTCTGAAAAGTTATAACCTTCGCATTGAGATTTAATTTAGTCTCATCGAAAAAGTGCGTAGAAAAGTGATAAAATATTTGAATAATGGTTATCGATATAATTTTTTTTCTCTGTATACATAAACCATTTACGAAAATAAAGACACGCTAATAAATATGAGAAATTATTTTACGAGACTTTTTTATGTTAAAAATATAATATTAAGTATTAGAAAAACTTCAAAATTTGCTGCATTAGCTAGTAGAATACTAGACAATTCAGTAGTTTTTGAACTTTTGTAGAATATGATCATGTGATCACTTTGTTTTATGTCGAGTTTGCTGTAGAAAACACCTACGAAAATCATTTTTTGTCTGGAGTGTCCGTATTTGAAATTTTTGTCAAATAAACTACTCGAAAATATTGAAGAACAAGTTAATATGCAAATAATTTAATTATGTGGGTTTAATTCAGCTTAATATCATTGTATAATATAATTGTAATTTTTAGCAATTAATGTTGATTTTGGCATTGAAAAAGAAAAAGAAAGATTATATAATTAATATTTTAACAAGAAAAAATTATAGTTCTTTTGAAATTATTCTTTGAAACATTTATTGAATATAACATTTCAACTAGCCAACTACGTTTATCGTTTTTTGGGGAAACGAACGCATTAAATTAATGAACATTTATTAGGTAAAACAAATTATAAATATCCGATAATTACTTCGGAAGAAGTTAAGTTTCATATCATTCCGTGTAATTGTTATAAAAAATAATCTTTAAAAAATAGAAAAGAACAGAAGATATTTTTTCTCTTCATTGAGTTTAAAGGAAAATTTTTAATGTTTTTTAGACAGACTTAAAATTTAAAAATAACACCAGACATTTTCTTTAATCATATATTCCTAATATTATAATGGTCTCAAAGTAAGTAAACGATTTTGGACAAAGTTTGATCAGGAATTTTATATAAGTATTTAAAAGCATTAAAATATCTATAAACAAATAATGATATCATTTTGTAACATTATTAATATAAAATACTGCATATCAAAAAAATTTGATCTGCTCGGTGATGTTCATTATAAAAATAGATATACGTCACATTTCTCCAAGGTAACTAATATGCGCAATAGAAAAGTTCTTTTCAAAAGGTCGGACTTTCCTCAAGACGTTTTTTGTTATTCAGATACAAAGATTTTCTTTTATGAAAATAATTAGTTTTCGACAAAAGTATGCGCGTATGTCCGAGGTTTCTTTGAGGCCTTTTGTCTTTATTGGAATGAATGAGAATGTAATCTTGCCTAATATCTTTAGTAATTATTTTTCCTTGAATAGTGTCTATTCATTGCAATCTGTTGGGTAGTGATTTTAGTGTAATCGATTCCATTTGTGTTGCCATTTTGTTATTAAAACAAAACACTGGAGTACATTCATTGATTTTATTTAATAAGTATTTAATAAAAAATCTTATTCTTCTTTAGTTTGCTATGCGATGTTTTTTATTGTTTGAGACCTCAGAAAGCATGTACTTAAAATATAATCGTATTTACTTTTTTAGAAATGTGATTTTACTACGATCGACTTCATGCGTGTAAAAATCATTTTTCATATACCTTCATAGATTTGCAGATCAATAATAATATCATAAACATTTTATCCATTTAGTATACACTCAAAAAGACATCTTAGTTATGTTTCTAATACTGTATTGTTTAGATACAAACGTATATAAGCACATGCATACCCACAGATTCTGATGTGACTCGCGCTTTTCCATTAACATTTTCAGTGAAAATATCCTTGTTCCCTTATAATTGTTGATCTCCTCCTGGATGCAATTCATTTTCACTAAAATTGTTATCCTTTCATGAAAGTATAGCGTTTATAGCATTTAACAATCCCATTCATTCATTCATAACATTTAACAATCTCAAGCAGGTTTAGACGAAATCAATGCCATTTTTTTCTTGATACATATGCCGGTTATCGTTATTAGGTCTTTTAACGATCTATTCCAATCTATCTATTCCGATTTATCCAAATCCTTTCTTTAATTTTTTTACTGAAACGTAACTGTTTGGTGGTTTGGTGGACCGAATTCATAGGACCAAATTTGGACTACTTTTGTTACCATATCCTTCCATAAAACCCAATTACATAAAGAGCTGCAATTCGGTTTTAATATTTCTTATTCTCTGTATTTAAACAACAAACTGAATAGAGTTAAAGGATTTTAAAAAGTTATAAATAAATAATCCAAAGTATTTTTGAGAAATTTGCAATGCTTTTAACAACTTTATATAAAAAGTAGTGTCAAATAAGTCACTGTTTAAATTGTTATATGAAGGTAATTTTTTAAGAAAGCCTTTGTACGAGCTCCACTCGTAATTGTTAGTTTCATTTCTCTAATTTTACAGTTGATTTTTTTAAATTGATATCTTAATTAAACAGTAAGTTTTTTATTGTTCGAAGTACAATAAGGACAAAAAAACCATCCAACCAAAAATAGTGCGACGATTTTTTATTTCAACTGGCCATGTTGGTGTAGAGAACGTTTAAATGTTATTTGAGAATTATTTCGTATCTAGGTAGGGCTATTACCTACTTTTCCATGGATCAGTACATAACTTTTTTTATGGAAGGAGCGTAAGATCAATCGCCAAACAAGGATTCCCCATAATTCCGTTATGACTGTTCATTCGTCCGTCCATCCGTATACAATTTATACAACATTAGACTTAAGTGCCTATAATATATATATATATATATATATATATATATATATATATATATATATATATATATATGTCAAAGTTATTTGTTTTTCTCGCGAAATTAATTCCTAATTTGCTATCTTGTGAAAATAAGTTGCTGTTGTAGCGTGTGATGAATTTCATTCTAATTTTGAACTTTTCAAAATGTCTTCATATTATAGTGATCTAATATATTTTTTCTAGGATTCAAGAGAAATTATATCACACTGTGGAGCAATTGTTTCTATGAACGAGTTAAGAAACTAAAAAGAAGTTACGGTTTCTTCGTTGCACAAATCGAATGGGCATGGAACTTATAAAACATTTAAAATCGAATCAGCTGTAATCGAAAAGTGTATATTAAATTACAGTACATTCATGTGAATATAGGTTAGTTGCAACGATTTATGGTTTTTCCTTATACCGGTTTTAAAGACATACATATAGTGAGATGTTCGGTACCGTTCATGTGTTCTTCAATGACGCAAAATTTACTGCACAGATTTTGGTAGCTTTTGGTATGGTAATAGTATATACTTTGGAGTAACATATAAAATACTTTGTATCTTTATATTACAGATATAAAAACACCCTGATCTTGTGAATATTACGATATTGGTACTGCCAACGGTCTATTAGCGTTTGCAGTAAACTCTATAATCATATATATATATATATATATATATATATATATATATATATATATATTACGATGTGGTACTACTGAGAGAAAAGAAAAATAGAAAAAAAAACAATAAAATTCCCAATAAATATTCTTATACCGAAATCCACGCAAAGTAAATCGCATTGGCACACCTAGTATATAATATAAACTTATTATAAACTATATATAATATATCTTATTATCCAGCAAATGTTAAAATTTTTTTTTAAATTTCATATCTATAACGCTCGAATGGGCCAGTTAGAAGTTTCTTATAATAATTTTAGGTTATACATCTTCACAAATATATTGAAAAACATGCAAATTGTATTCTCCTAAAATTTTCAAAACCATTGAAACGAAAAGTGACGTCTTTAGAAACCAACGCAAAGCTTGTAGGGAAACTATGAAGATTATTTTAATTTTCATAATTTTAGGAATATTCACGATTATACATCCCCCCTTTTTAATTTTATTAGGGTTTTTTGAGTTCATATTAGCGATGACTTGTAATAAATAAAGTAACTAGACTTCAAACGTAGGTACGAAACTTACGAGTTGGTCCCACACATGTTCCATTTTTTTAGATTCATGGCAATTATTTGTCAGACATTTAAAAATGCAAACAAAATTATTTTGGTAAGCCACATAATTAATCGCTGGAAGATCGCCTTATTTCAAGCAATTATTTATAATTTAGAAGAATACTTTTCATTCCTTTATAAATTTAATATGGTAGTATTTAGTCTACAAATTATTTTAATTATTAAGCTAAAGATAATTATTATCTACTTAAGATAAACATGTGTACTATTTTAATGGTTATTTTGAACAAATGTTTTTAGAGACATAGACATGCGACAGCCAAATAATCCTATTACTGGATTTACTCAACCTATCACATGTCTTTTTGTCATGAATTATTCTTAATTATATGACTATATATTCAGAAAAAACAAATACTAGATTCGTGTTTAAAAATAATCCTTTTGAATGAAAATTAAAGTAATGACGTTAAACGGACGGAAATGAAATTTTTGAATGAAAATTAAATCATTACCTTTAAAGTTTAAAAATTATTTTGGATGTAGATTTACGTGATATGTAAAGAAAAAATATAAGTAAATATGATATAATAACGAAACGATACATCAACTAGATTTAAGAAAAAAAAATTACACAATTGATGTTTTATGAATAGCATGACATTTCATTGCACTTAACAAGTATTCTAATTTACTAAATCTAATTTTCCGTTAATATTCCTATCAATTTACAAATATATTTTTGCTGGTGATAAAAGAAAATAACTGTCATCCGTGCAAAAACACAGATGCCTGATCGCCAAATAACAAATTTTTTATCACTTTCTAAAATTCAAAAGTAATATGACCATCATTTTAACGTTTTCAAGTTTTCAATTCAATTTTGTCTATTTTTTAAGCAATTTCTAAAACAGAAGAGGTTCTGAATTTCATTGAAGAATTATATTTTTTTATGTATCTTACCTCATACCTCCTCCAATTCTCAATAAATTTTTCTGTTTGGAAAGGTCCATTGGATACTACATGATTGTGACCAGGTTCGGACGATTAATTTTGCAGATATCCTGCCTAATGCTCAAGGAATAGAAAGAGCCTTTTACTCTATAAGACACTTTCAAGCAATTGGATGTGAAGTTTAACCTTAATAGACATGTCTTTCTAAGTACGTTAGTCATGATGATGGGTATGATGACGTAGCGGAAAAGTTGTGACAGTACTTCTCTATAATTAAAATTGTATTCACCAAGTTTGGGTTCGTTTAATTTCCCTTGATATGCCCCGTCATCAGATACCGGTCAAAAAGGTTACCAAGATCTGATGGAGCCAGAAAGTGGCGGCAGAAATTCCTCAATAGCGAGGAGTATATTCACAAGTACAAGTTAGGGCTTGTTTGGATTGTCTTGATGAGTTCTTTGGTCAGAGCAGACAGGTTTTTTGGTCAGGGTACAATTGCTAATACCTGATGATGGAGTTGCAAGCTAATGCTAGAAACTCCTCAACAAAAAGGAGTTGGTTTATCGATTTTAGGCTCGGTTGACTTATTGGACTAGTTCATGCATCAGAAGCAATGGCCAAAAACCTGTAACAACACCAGTATTTGCCTGATTTATTTATTTTCGGAAATATTATTGTAATACAATATTTCGAATTAAGTACTCTTATTTTTATTATTTTATATTTTTGAGTACGTTTCTTATTACCGTAACTGTGGACTCAATATTTATATAAAATCCTTCTTTTATGTTCAACGTTTTTATTCTAAAACAAATTACAGATTTTCGTAATTTGCAATATAATTTCTTATCTTAATAGGCTAGGTCATTTCGAAAATATATTTTTAAATCAGTGTAGTAAGTATATTTCAATCGCTGTGCGGTTTGTAATATTTACACTCTAGTATTTATGTGTTACAATTTGAGTTTATATTTTATCAATATCGTATCATAATATTTACATATGTTTAATAATTATATTAAAGGTAATGTTATACTAATTAATACTAATTGAAATTCAATATCTAAAATAAAAGCAAAATTTTCATGCTGAATCGATACTCATTTCCAATGATTCGTAGAATATTTTTGCCAAGTAGATAAAGCAACATGAAAATCATCGAAAGTGGAAACAGCTATCTTAATATGGACGCATAGACCTTAGTATAAGATCTCTCAGAAACGTAACAAATCTCTCGCGGATACATCCTTGACGCAATTCATTTAAAATTAAATTTCGGTCAGTACTTATAATTAAATCTAAGGAAATTGATCGTGTATGGACAATGTTGTGATTGTGTAATTGTGATCGTTCATGTTTAGTAGAATATAACAGCCTACGTGAGTATTAAGAAATCGAATAGTGTGGGTATAATAACTTGAATGGGAGCGTTAGGTCAAGGAATATAAATGTATATATATATATATATATATATATATATATATATATATAAATATATATATATTTATACATGCATATATACATATATGTAAATCTGTTGAATCGATGTCCTAGCTCAGGCAGTGAATGCCCGGTAAAATATACTAATTTATATTTTTAATGTTGCTACATTTGCGAGCTTTTCAAATTTGACACAAATTTATTTATAATAGATGAATAGATATTCCACGTAGTATAACCTAGTGATGGCCCAGGGAGTTACATTCGCTGACATTAAATAAGCGGGATACAAATTTGTTGAATGTTCATCTTATTCGTCAGTCATTCGTAAATATACATATACATATATATATATATATATATATATATATATATATACATTATATATATATATATATATATATATATATATATATATATATATATATTTATGGCCATAATAATCTAAACAGCCTTTTGATGAAAAAATCCCCACTAGCATTTGATTATATTTTTCACTAGTCTTGGAATACGAGCAAACAACTTGACGATTGTTTCTTTTTAAACATTGTTCCAGCTTTCGTGTAGAACTTTTCTTCATCTTCTTGTGAATCATCGATTTCGAATATTTCTTAGAGTTGAGATAAGGACTTTGAGGTAGCTACGCCATGTTTTTTAACACCCCTTTCATCTCTTTTCATTCTAAATAACCTCTGCATAGTATAGAACTATGTTTTTGATCATTCTCTTGTTGGAAAGTGAACTCCTTTCCAATTAATCTTATCCCAGAAGGAACAGCATTTTACTGTAAAATTACTTTATATTGTTCTTTTTTCATTATTCCTTCGATTCGAACCAAATTGACAGTCCCATGGCCCGTGAAACAACCCCAGACCATAACAGAACCTATATATATATATATATATATATATATACGTATATATATATATACATATATATATATATATATATATATATACAAGCTGGCGCGGACCCAATTGGCATATTTAAAATATCTATAAATTCGATGTGAAAGCAAAGAAAAAAAGATAAAAGTTTCCATGAATACAGTCAAGTATGCTATTTATTTTCCATATCAAAGATTATTTTTTTTTAAAACTATATCAGGCAGATGGCCTCCATCTACGTCAATGCATTGTTGCAAATGTTGCTTGAAGTTGTCATATATGCGCCTTTTCTGTCGCGGGTTCTCACCAATAACGGCATCTTCGTCTCCTATGGCTTGCTTTAGTTCTTGAATATTCGCCATCCGCTTCTTGAATATACGGTCTTTTAGATATCTCCACAGGAAAAAGTCTGATACACTAACGTCAGGAGACCGAGCTGAACAAGCTAATTCGCTGAATCGAGAAATCACAGACCCAAAAAATTGATGAACTACTGCCATACATATTGTTGGCTGTTGCTCCATTCTGTTGGAAATAAATGTGTTTAGAGGCAACGCCAAGCTCTCGTAACTGGGATTCAACGAAGGCTTCCAACATAGACACATAGCGTTTTGAAATAACAGTCGCAGTTCATCCATTGTAATTTTCAAAGAAATACGGGCTCTTAATTCCAAAAACACTTACTACGCACCAAACCGTCACATTGAGAGAGTGAAAAGGCATTTTGTGCAATTCCTTCGGGTTCCTTGGTGACCAATATTGCATATTCTGTTTGTTAACGAAGCCAGTAAGATTGAAATGTGCTTCTTCGCCATTAGTAAATTATTCACAATATCTGGATTTTCTCGAATTAAACCGCTCATGACGGTGCAGAAAGCAAGTATTATTCCCTTGTCTCGCTCAGTTATTTGGTGCACACCTAGCAGTTTATAAGGGTGACATATTATCTCTTTAAACATTCGAAATAAACTTCTTCTACTCACGCCTAAAGTGGAAGCGTGTTGGCGTGCCGAGCAGTGACGACTGCGTTCAAAAGCTTCTCATACTGTCTGCAAGTTGTCAGGCAAATTTCTTCCCCTAAGCCAGTATGGTATTTCCAAACGGTACTTAACCATGCCGACCAACATCGCACAACATTAAGACATACTTCCATAACTGGATTTGTTTCTCATCATTTCATGATATATTTTTGTGATGAGCTGTTTCTCTGCCTCCTTCATATTTTATTACTAAAAGAGAACGATATTCTCAAAATTAAAAAAATATAAAAAATTACCAAATAATTCATTTCGAAACAACGCTATAACAAGAATAATAAGAGACAAAAAATATTTTTCCAACTCGTAAGCTTTCTTCTAATCTATAGTCCCAAAACAATACATTCAGTTTACCCAAGACATTACGTTTCAAAATTACTTGAAAAACAATGAATATCTAAAACACAGATAAATAAAATACTCGTCTCTGCTTCACGCTCCAATTACCTAATGCTGAAATAGAAGCAATGGTTCCGATTTCCGTTAAATATCTTTACTTCTTGCTAGACAATGAAAAGTTTTTAAGCAGAGATTAACAAGAAATCCGTAAAACGGTTTTCATCCGAAAATATAAATCCCCGAGTAAAGGAAGAAGTTTTTAAGTATAGAATACGTATTTAATCGTTTATTCCAGATATAAACGAGTATCTGTATATAAAAAACCTGTTTTAATAATATTTTTACCAGCTCATAACACATTATACAAGTTCAACTAATCATGAATTAATAAAAGCTTTACCTATGACATGAAATAAATTCGACATGGGAAATTATGTTGTTGAAAGATTGAGAATTTAAATAACTGATATCTCTTCAGTCATTTAAATTCTCAATTGAACGAATATTTAAGAAAACTTACATAAATAACTCTAACATCAGTTTACATAAAAAAACACCATATTTCAAGACAATACAAATGTATAAGTACATTCGTTCATTTATCTTTACAAATGCATACGCGTCTGTAAATTCCTTTTTTTCATTACATCCCCACTCTCATCTGTACAAGCCTCATATTTCTAACTACCTTTAAGGTTTAGTTACCAAATTATAAATTAGACATTTGAGCTTATGCCTACGCCCATTTAGTGACTAGCTTATAGTAAGCTTTTAAAAACTTTATTTCCAACACCTCTTATTCCAGGTATCGCTAATAATTTCGTCATGTAGTTGAATCTGTAGAGTCCATAGTGTCTCTCTCTGCCATGGATCTAATAACCACTAGACGAGTACTTAAACAAAATTACTATGAAACAAAGTGTTAAAATTTGAAGGCTACAGGGTGATCGTATTCACTAAGGCTGTGAATACGTTTTATTGTAATAGGTTAAAAATCCACCAGTCACATGTGCTTTAAATCGCATTGTCTCAGCTGTAACAATATCGATAACATTATCCGATAGTATTTAATTACCGTGCTACGTACTAAGTTATAATCGAAAATGATTCTCTGTAATGCGTAATTTTTTTTAAAACATGAACCTAATTGTCTTAATAATATTTTAACGTACTTAAGGACATTCTGTAGATAGTAAGAATGATCAGTTTTTATCATTTATTTATTCTTCAATATCTTTAAAATTACCAAAACTTGAATGAACAAAACAAATTATAAGAGTGAGCACAATAACGCCTTTTATTTCCATTTCATATTAATTTTGAAATGAATAAAATGCTTTTCGTCATAATTCTACATGAATTCGTTTTGTAGGGTTGATAAAGAAAAAAATTGTTTAATGTAAAAGTAAAACTAAGTTATGTAAATGTAAGTGTAATTCAAGTAAGAAAATCACATATTGCATAATGAAAAAAAAGGAATTGAAATTAATCACTAGTATATTAGTACGCAATATTACTATTAGTATATTTTAGTAATGGTATATATAGTAGGGTGTATTGTATTGTAAGTAATGGTATATATAGTAGGGTGTAGATAGTAGGGTGCTTTAGTACATTTATCTAAATTACATATTTGAAAATATATGTCATTGGCATAATGTAAAGTTTAAATTTTCTAACATATATCTATAAATATAAATGTACTATTAGACTTAGTTTTTAAAAAAAATAAAAGTTCTTAATATTATCCACATTACGGGTAGTTACCTAACTAAAGATTTGCCATACGTAAAAACCAGGTTTTTTTTGAAATATGTTCGTTTAAAATCGTATCCTAACATCGATTTCCTTCACATGTTATCATTTAACAGTTATAATTTTACGAAATATTTGAATATAAGGTCCATACTTATATTCCAATATAGATACATACTTCATCATGTCAAAAGTATATTTTTATAAAATTAAATGTGAACTACTGTAATATATATATATATATATATATATATATATATATATATATATATATATATATATATATATATATATTATATATATATATATATATATATATATGTGAATATAAAATAAATATAATAATAAATTAATACATAGATTGACGTTATCGATATCGTTATAATGTGAATTCACAATTTCATATTTCGTTTATAGCAGCAATAATTTTTATGGTCCAAAATCGACTATTAGTTCTTATCCCTCAGTAATGTCTTAAAAAGTCATGTCATTATTATTTACAATAATAACTACTTATTTTCTAAATTTCATATCTCACTCCGACTTCTGCACCAATTGAATAAACTAATACATAAATGGCATTCATTAAATGCTATTCAAATACTTTCGAATGTTCAACATAACAATATTAAGTACTTTCTATCCAAAAGTATTTCGAGTATAATTTATGAAAAATACAACGTCATGTCCATTATTAAATAAATCTAATATCTTAATAAAACACTAATTTATTTTAATGGTTTTAGAAATTCAGTAACGTTTCACTTTGGCGCCTCTAATTTATCATTTATTTACTAAATTCATCTAAATGGGGAAAGGTTAAAAATGTTGTCAATTGGTAAGAAATTCGAGACACAGCATATTTATAAACTTCAACTATTATTATTCCTAACGAGCTTATAAATTTCTCAACTCATTAGAAATGTCTTAAGGAAAAGAGAAGAAATATTAAACCCTTTTTTCGAAACTGAAAGTATTAAAACTGAACGAGGAGAAAAACTCCATCGCATTTAGGCAAAAAGCCTTGATGAAACTTTTGACGATCAGAAAATTGATATTTAAAAAACGATCCCAATCATATAAAATTTTGCTCTCTGTTTAACTAACAAATAAAACTTTGCATATAAATTGAAACGATGGAAATGCGGGATAAGTTTTGGCACGCATCCATTGAATAACATTTTCCTGTTATAGGATTGTGGACGCCGAGGCAGCTCGGAAAAATGTAACTATATGTGCAAAATAAATTATACTTTTAAATTAATTGCGTCCTTATAGAATGACGATGACTGACAGCCTTGGTCTCTTTAAGTTGGATTTGATTTATTGGTTTGGTTTGTTCGTTGGTCGCTTTTTCTGTACGTGGATCGTTATTTTACTTAAGTCAGCGTGGTCATTGAGTTACGCACATGTCCTAATATTAAATATCAAGGGAACTCAATATTTATCCATGTGTATTTCGTCTAGTATTGGATAAGCAGTAAAAGGTTTCGGTGGCTACTTAACTAAAAGTGGAAAAAATTATTTTGTAATTGATTTAGCATGGAGTTATTCTCACGAAATTTCTCACAGGCTCAGCTTACATATTTTATTATATGTATTTTTTTCTTTCATGAACATGGCTTTATGTTTTAGATTAATTATACAAAAATTATTATAATGTTTCGCGATATGATGTTTTACTCCTCAGTCTCTTCTCTTCATGCACTTTTGTACCGCATCGAAATCGTTTAAATATCTATTTCTGCTTTTATTTACTTTCAAGAACTTTTTCAGATTCCTTTTTTCCTATTTGAACTACTAATTCAAATAAGAAGTAAGGAAAAAAGGTCAATTTTTATTCACCAAATAAGAAGAAGCTCAAAGTATATGTTATTTATTTTATTGAGTATTAATAACTTGACGTAAACATGTTTAGTTTCATCCTACTTAAATAATAGCAATATTCAAAGATAACAGTTTAAAAGAGCTAGTTATAAGTACATTAAACATATTTTTAGTCATAAATTTATGTGTTATATCTTCAAGGAAATCAACCAACCAAAAGAAATCAACCAAAAATTGTGAAAATTATACAGATTTTTAGAAGTCCACAAAACGTTTGCAGGAAAAACTATGGCTATAATTCTAGATGTTATACTTTTTTTAAAATATTCGCAACGTTTTGAGGAAAATTACAGTTGGCAATATAATTATGTTTTTACATAATCACCACTGATTTCCTTAAAATCCATGTGACGCAGATACCTGTAGTTTAGCTTGGTAATACATTATTTTATTGACAAAAAGATTTTGCACTAATTTCCTTTTTTCCTACATTTTATTATGAGAATTATACATGGATAATGTAGGTCTTCCATCGTTTTGTATTTTATAAATTATATGAAAAAACGTTTGAAAGAGCTTGATATTAGAAATAAAAAATATTTTTAAGCAAAAATAATGAAAAAACATACTTTTTAAAATCTGTTTAGGAGATTACAGGAAGTCTACTGCAATTATTCTAGGTTTTACAATTTTTTAAATTTGCTTCATGTTTCTATGCGTGAAAGATTTTTGTAATAGGGTAAAAGTAGAGTAGATATCCAATTTTTAAAAAAAAAATTATTAGGAAACAATAAACATAAATATAAACATAAAATATATGTTAATTGTCTAATTATTATTGTTATAATTGACCTGAATCTTTGAAATGGTAAACAAAAAGCAAGTCTTTATCCTACTTATCTAAGAACTTATTTACTCTACCTACTTACCCACTTTTCTAATAAATTACTATTCTTTGACTTACTTATCTATTTTTGAAGCCTGGAAGAAAAAAGCTACGTGCGTATAATTGCCTACATGGTAACGATTAATAGAAGCCCTTTGATGTTGCAGATAAGTATTTGCCTCAGGTGTTCCTTCTTCAAATTCTTTGCTTGCATAACGCCTTCTTAATGTTCTTGCTGATATCTCAAATCGAAGCTCCTTGTTCAAGGCAAGTTCGCCGTTATCCATAAGCGCCTCCATGAACTTTATCAATGATACTTGGGTTCACTCAGCATGCGGTAAAGCATATTTTTTCTCATTTACTTATGTGGTAATATATATTACGAAAAATAAACAAATACTTATTTTAAGTAAAACACGTTTTCGGTGACGGGGGCTAGATGCTCTTAAGGACCCTTAAAGAGTTTATACTTACCGAAACTGACGCATTTGTCATTTCTACTAGGGATAGGTACCCTTTGCTTTTGAAAAAGCATAATAAATTATTGTGTAAAAAATAATACGTATTCAATACTTTAGTAACTAGGTAATTAAAATAAAATATATTCTCTTAACCATCTCGTAAAATAAAAAGTTCAAATCCGGATAAAAGAGCAATGTTCCGTAATAAGCCATCGACATTCTAAATTCGACTGTCTTTTCAACGTCACTGAGCAACACGTATTATCCTGTCCCTTGCCTCGCTCACACCATGTTATATGGGACTAGTATTTTTTAAATAAAGTATTAAATTGTCAATGCGTGTTTCTAAATTTGTCGAGTTACTATCGAGGCATTTATCTTCCTGCGGCAACTATCCCACTTTTACTCTACTTTAATAGAAATACAAGGTATAAATAAATTATTATAAAGGCATAAATATTTATTGAACCATCGTTGTGCCAGTTCTACTCTTGCTTGACAAGTTTTCTTTATCATTTTTTACTGTATTCGTATCTGAGAAAATCAAACGGCTTAAATAATCCCTAAGCAATTTCTTTTTTTGTATCACAGTTTTACCGATTATCTTTATTTTTAAAACTGCTTCGAAATCTTTTTGACAGGGATTCCTTAATAGTCTTACTTGAAGGGCACAAAATACAATTGTACAGGTAATGTTAATTCAATTTCACATACATCGTCAAGCCGTTTATTATTTATTTAAAGCAATTGCAATTTATTAATCTGCATGCTTCCTTTACATCAGTTTCAATCTATGCTATTTTAGATCGTTATTGTCATGATCATTATCGTGAAACCGCTATGCAAAAAGTTGAAAAAAATATAAAAGTTTAACAAGTTCTTGTAATGGATAAAAATCCAAACCGTTTATAAAGAAATGACGCAAAGTTGTTTCTAGTAAAATGATTTGCATTTAGTTCCAATTGCCATGACGCAAGTCCACAGGGCGTCATTAGTCACGAAACTGCATATTTTGTAACTAACTACAGTATCGCGTGTCACTTAGTTGAAATTTAAAATGGGTTAAACCAACTATAAAGTTTAAAATTTAAATGAACGTTGTAATCAGTTCTGGTTCGATTCATGTATAACCTTAGAGCTTTTAGAAACCCATGAATATTTATAAATTTTATGAAAAGCTTAAAAGGATATGGGTGAATAAACGATATTTTTGCAGAACATAGGATACACATCATAACCACATCAGCCGTCGTTTAAATAATACCTGTAAAAAATTGAGGTTATTTATAAATTAGTAAAAGTATTATTATTTCCAAGAGCCTGAACTGGACATTCCAGAGATAAATTGAAAAGATGAGAATAAATTGAAAAGATGAGAATAAATTGAAAAGATGAGAATCAATTGAAAAGATGAGAATAAATTGAAAAGATGAGAATAAATTGAAAAGATGAGAATAAATTGAAAAGATGAGAATAAATTGAAAAGATGACAATAAATTGAAAAGATGAGAATAAAAATAAATATAAGAAATTTTGCTTGTTGGGTGTAGAGACAAAAATTATTATTTGTGTGCATGAGATGAATGAAGCAGAATAGACACATATCATAACAAAAGAAAAAGGTTTTCCACATGCGCACTTAGAAACGAATGCATGCGATACCCAGAAATATAAAGATAACTAAAAGATTATTTGAATATAATGTTTAAAAATTTACCCATATATTCGGTTTATGCATATTATCCAAAACGCAGAAAAATATAAATTTGAATATTCAAAATTTTTTGTATTTATTTCAACAGTAAAATTTTCTCAGTTTTCTTTTCCTCACCATTATATACGCAGATGATAATGTAAAAATTTAATAAATTCTTAATAGCTTCCGTTTTGTTTATAATAAATATTTTGTTATTCTTTTTTTTGAGCTTGTTTAAACAAAAGCTTCGAAGTGAATAAAAATGTTTTTTTCTTTATTACGCCTTTGATGTTACATACATTCGTATACGAGAGTTTTGTCGCTATAAGACTAATTTGTTGCAATTAGCGGTAAGCGAATGATATAAATAGTTACATCTGAAGTGGACTGTGAAGACTATGGTCGATACACAACTAATACAGACAATTAAAATAGAAAAATCTCTGTACTTTTCGAATTTTCAGCTTTTAATTAAGTATTCCAATTGGGTCTTCAATAATAAAAATTTATCATCTTTCAAAAAAAATTGAACCCACTTCAAAAAAGCGCCGAATAAGGAACGCACTGAAAAATAAAAAAATAATAAAATATTTGACTCAACTTGATCTTTTCCGGTACAAAATATCATTTCCAAACCTAAATGAAAGCTAAAGGTTTTTAAAATCGGTGTCGAGTTAACGTTTTTTCTCCTTTCAAAAGCACATATACATGCCGTACACAAATGAGAGCTACAATTTATTTGGTTTAGACTCAATACTCATACTAGTCTGAAAACAACAGATCCTAAAATCTCACACATTAGGCAAGCAACACTTCTATAGAATCAGGATCAAGGTGTTGAAATCCCATTTTATATACCATAATTTCTACTTGAGACACGCCATTCTATTTTATGAAATTTGATACTCATGTCTCACGATTTAAGCAGGTTTTTTTTACCCACAACCATAACCTCAAAACTTAGGAAATAGAGCCCGATGTTTAGTGGCAGAGTCCCTGCTTGAAACACTCAACAATAATTTAAAAATTGCATATAGTCACGATTTAGGTCTAAAGTATACATGCAGCATTAAAACTTAGGTGATGAAACCCGGAAATTAATCATAGATTATGGGTCAAAACTCACAATACTAGCATAAAAACAACAGATCCTTAAGTTTTATAATTTAGGCAGGCAGTATTTCAGCAGCAGCTTGAGATACTATTATAAAAACAGCAAGTCTTTAAATATCATAGTTAAGGCGAGCATTATCTCTACATAATCATAACTAAAGAGTTGGAATCCGAAGTTCATTGACAGATTCTTCGTTTAAGAACTACGGTACTAAATCTAGAAATTGCAGATTTTTAGTCTAACAGTTTAGACAGGCAATAAACAATCAGCGTCAGGATTTATGGGCCAAAGGTTTATTATTATTTATGTACCCGTAAATACTTACCTACTTATTTTAACTACTTACTTTTGTTAATTAAAATCTATATATCCGTATATACTTACCTACTTATTTACCCCATTACTTTTTTTGCTATGTCAAGATAAGTCTAACGAGTCCGAACACAATTAGCTTATTCCTCACCACTGAAGAGTTATATCATTACTTTACGGCTCTATTACTGCACCCTTTCATATCCTTAACTTTTATGGAAACGTATAGAGATTATATCCTACCAAATAAAAAAAGGCTCATCGAAACTGATTGGAGTTTTATAATGCAAAATTCAATCACAGCACCCGTGCTGCTAAATTTTTGGAAATTCTTTTATTTATCTCCATTTCCACAGCCAAATCCTAATAAAATATTAATGAGAGAGTACTGGGAGCATTTTGGGCAACATTTTTTTATTTGGGGGTTGTAACCTCACAAATAAAAAAATGTTGCCCAAAAAATTGTGTGCATTTGTTATCTACTTTATTTAGAACATTCTTTTACTTTGAAATATTTCAGAATTATTTAGACTTTTGAGTGTCAAACTTTGGAAATAAAGGGCGGTATAAGCCTTTATTTGAACACTTTTGACATAAATAAAATGCTATCCATTAAAAAGAAATAACTTTCGAACATGTAGACAAAATCTTTACAAATACTCTACCTTATCATTTTGCCTCGCTTTTTAATTACAATTCTCCAATCCAATTTTGAATAAAAATAAAAATATTTTGATAAGAGTCACGTAAGTTTTACAACTAGCCCAAACTTTACATTGGGAGTTTTTAAAAGAAAAGGTGCAGTGATATATAGTCATTTATTTACTTATCTTGCTTGTATGCTAAGAACGTTGAAAATTGTTAATGAATTAACTACATAAATTTACATGGCTTGAAATATTAAGAGAATTAATAAAACAATTATAGAACGTTGAAAATTAGGTGATGTCCTGAATAAATTAGATCTTGTCACATTATTATTAGTACTTAATCAAGCAATGAGTTTAGAGCCAACTCCATTTACTAGTGATCTCCTTATTTAAGAGGCTCCTTATTTAAGTAGTAAACTAACATTAGCAACGATTATTCTTTCTTAAGATAAAAACAATACCAAGTTCTTTAGGAAACCACTTTTTAAAATCGATGAAAAGATAATAAATTTTGTTCCCAAGTTTCTGAACAATAGATTCACCTTAGACTGAACATAATTTTTAAATATTGAGAATGTAATATAATGGAAACGTAGCGAAGGTTTTCAAAAAATGCGGGGAAGTTATGGTAACTTGTTAACTTAACTTTATTTAAAATGTCTATTGTTAAAAAACTATTATTGTTATTTAAATCTTAACAACAAACATTTTCTTAGTTTAGTTTAATTTTTGCAAGTCTGCAAACACATCACAAAAAACATAAAAATTTTAGTAGAATTGGTGACAGAAAAACATTCAATATTTTTGAAAATGGTTTGTGTTCCATACTTTTTCGAAAGGGTGAAATATTTATCAAAGGAAATATTTATCAAAATAAGATAGATTGCAATCTTTGTGTTATTTTTTTTTTCGTCGCTAATACAAAATAAATTGTAATATACTCAAAGAATTTTAAAAAGGCTCGTTCCAAATCTGCTACCGTAATTTGAGTATTTCTTATTGCTTCATATTGACTGGAACTTGTTCTGCATACTTGTTATTAAGACACTGAGCTTTACACGAAATTGCTATATAAAAATAGCTAATTACATCTGAGTAAGAGCTTTGTGCCAATGAATAGTATGTCTATCGAAATACTGTACCTGGCCGCGGTTGATGCTTTTCCCTCTCGCTTTGCTATATATTTATATTTTTAAAATAAGTAAAATTTTCAATTCGCTTAACCCTGAAAAAAGCTTATTTTAAAGCGAAAGAGCTATCCATTGCGGCCAAGTTCAATAACAATTTGTTTTACCATCAAAATTGTATCTTTTCGATTATTTGTAACAGAGTTATTTGGCGTAAAGTCACAAAAAATAAGAATTTTGCATAACCGTGAAGAAATCAGAAGGAAATAAAATTTTACACTAATGAAGTGTATAGAATTTGAACTTATGATATACATTGAAAACCCTTTTAATTATGTGACACAGATCAAAGTTTTTGAAACAATTTTTTTATTACGTCTGCTACATGCTCACCAGATGTCAATAACGAATGAAATCTGACTGCCTAATTTCAACACTATAGCGGAGTGTCGCTAACCGTATATTCTTATTTAATAGCTAATACTAACACATTAGCTTCGGTTAAGCCGTAAGCTACTTGCTGCGCTTTTTCAATCATATCGATGATATTACTCTGCAGCTTTTCGTCATCGCTGGCATTCTTAAAGGCTTTGAAAAGCTTCGTATCGTCTATGAATAACAAATAAAGAGCAATTTTCACCACGCTAACATAACAGTTTAATAGGACACTAAAGAGAAATGGTCTGAGATTTGAAACACATAATATTTTTCGATTAATGTGTAAAAGATATTTTTTAAGTCTGCACTTGTCATTCATATACCAGATTATATGTTCTATGCATCTTAAAATAAGATTTTTCTATGTTCGATTTTGGGATAAATATTAACTTCTTTCCCTTATTGGTCGTTTACTAGTAACGTTGATTAATAGAATCCTGTCGCATTAGTTGAGGAGCCAACGTATATAGCCAGGCTGTGATAGGCCTAGTCACTTAGTTATAATTAATAGGTAATATATTTATTTATGGAAGTGCTCAAGGATTAGCTGTAAAGTATTGGTAGCATTTATAGAAAAATGTTAGATATGACTGTTCACGTTAATAGGTTTTACTTATGGCTCCTTTCGTTTAATGACTAAAGAGTTGAATAAGTTGAAAATGATAAATGTACATTTAATGATATATCATAGAAATTCATTTAGACAAACAAAGACAATTTGATATATATTTTCACCTCAACGCAGTAATTAGTAGCAAAATATGTGACAAATTTTATAATGAATGGATTGTGATTAATTTTGAGTAATATATACGATGAGTGTATATATATATATATAAATATATATATATATATATATATATTTATATATATATACATATATATATATATATATATATATATATGTGTATGTGTATATATAATATAATAATTGTGGCGATGATGTTAACAGCAGAAACCTTTTACTGCTTATCCAATACTAGACGAAATACACATGGATAAATATTGAGTTCCCTTGATATTTAATATTAGGACATGTGCGTAACTCAATGACCACGCTGACTTAAATAAAATAACGATCCACGTACAGAAAAAGCGACCAACGAACAAACCAAACCAATAAATCAAATCCAACTTAAAGAGAACAAGTTTATCAGTCACCGTCATTCTATAAGGACGCAAGTAATTTAAAAGTACAATTTATTTTGCACATATAGTTATATTTTTCCGAGCTGTCTCGGCGTCCACTTTCCTATATCCGGAAAATGTTATTCAATGGATGCGTGCCAAAACTTATCCCACATTTCCATCGTTTCAATTTATATGCAAAGTTTTATTTGTTAGTTAAACAGAAATCAAAATTTTATATGATTGGGATCGTTTTTCCAATGTCAATTTTCTGATCGTCAAAAGTTTCATCAAGGCTTTTTGCCTAAATGCAATGGAGCTTTTCTCCTCGTTAAGTTTTAATACTTTCAGTTTCGAAAAAAGGGTTTAATATTTTTTTTCTTTTCTTTAGACATTTCTAATGAGTTGAGAAATTTATAAGCTCGTTAGGAATAACAATAGTTGAAGCTTATAAATATGCTGTGTCTCGAATTTCTTACCAATTAACACAATTTTTAACCTTTCCCCATTTTGATCAATTTAGTAAATAAATGATAAATTAGAGGCGTCAAAGTAAAACGTTACTGAATTTCTAAAAACATTATAATAAATTAGTGTTTTATTACGATATTAGATTTATTTAATAATGGACATGACGTTGTATTTTTCATAAATTATACTCGAAATACTTTTGGATAGAAAGTACTTAATATTGTTATGTTAAACATTCGAAAGTATTTGAATAGCATTTAATGAATGCCATTTATGTATTAGTTTATTCAATTGGTGCAGAAGTCGAAGTGAGATATGAAATTTAGAAAATAATTAGTTATTATTTACAAATGATGACATGACTTTTTAAGACATTACTGAGGGATAAGAACTAAGAGTCGATTTTTGACGATATTGCTGCTATAAACGAAATATGAAATTATGAATTCACATTATAACGATGTCGATAACGTCAATCTATGTATTAATTTATTATTATATTTATTTTATTTTTATATTCGTATATATATATATATATATATATATATATATATATATATATATATATATATATATATATATATATATGTGTGTGTGTGTGTGTGTATATATATAATATAATAATTGTGGCGATGGTGTTAACAGGAGCGGTAAATTATGTCAACCAGGCAATTTATTAAAATGCTATTTTTGGCTCACAGACGATCCTCTATTTTTTCAATAGATTATGCATACCAATGCACATGCACGTGAAATCATGCATGCATTGGCGAGCGTGGGTGAGCATGCGTAAATATTTTTGTTTTTTCAGTAAACTCTTTCTGAAATCACGAATTACAAATATTTAAAACCGAGAAAAGTAAATCCGGTAATAGCGATTAGTGTTTGTACTACGAGACCCTATTTAGGCGCGAGCCAACAATCAGCACATAATTTTATTGGCAACTTTCCAAATATCACGTAACGTTCATCAATCTTTGCATTTATTTATAAAATCTGAGCATCACACGAGATTACAAGCGTAATAATTAAGGTGGTCTTAAAACCAGTTTAGCCACTAAAATTTAGTTATTAATGTAGAAACTTTGTGAATATAAGGGATGATTTTGTATAATTTAAAAGAATTGTCAGTAATAACAAGTTTTAAAAATGTATTTCTAAATATGTTAAAAATAAAGCAATAAAAAACGTAAAAAAATTTACTTTTAGTCAACAGCGGAACATTTATAATAAGTGATGTAATCATCACCAGCTGAAAGAGGTCCACGCAATCTTTACTACATCGTTTGTCTACTTTGCTAGAGCTGTTCCACTCTGCATCTTCCAGTACGTAGTCAACACTAGAGAACTTTTTCTTTCCAATGGCACTTTTTTCTGCATTTAATATAGCGTACTCATCGCCGTTTGAGGCTACTAATTCTACGAGCTAGGTTTATTTTTTTAGTTTTTAAAGAAGTTTCAAGTGTTTAAGAAAATTCTTACAATTTTTCGTAAAAACTGTTTACCTACTATTATTTGTGATTGATGAGATATTTATTTTGTCCTCCGGTTTTGAAAAAAAAAATTCAGTAGTTGGGATAACATTTTATTTCGGTTTTGCTTCCATCTACCACTTGACTGACACACAAACGCCTTTTAAATAATAATTATATAAATTATAAACATGATTTACCATTAGCTGTAACTTCGTGCGACTATGTGCGCTGATTCGACAATGACTTTATAATATAAAACTCTAAGCCGTAAAAGTGACTGATTGATAATTTACAATTTAAAACCATTTTTTTTTCAATTTGTCCTTCTTCGTCCAATCCTGTGAGTAAACGTTAATGCATAAGACCATACGGCATAGTGTGCTTTGCAAAGCTTTAAAGCTCAAAAAATACATAAATTTTATTTATAATTAAACTATTTTGTTCATCTTAATTAATATTTATTTTTATTCTAATTAACAATAATTCGCTCTTTTCACTGTTATTGACAAGGATACTAATGATTTTCTATTTTGTTCTTTCATGATGAAAATGGGAGAAAAACTTGACGTGAACGTAGGGCGAGTAGATTCATATGTTAATGCGAATAGTTTTAGGGCTGAGTATGTTTCTGGGTATTGTCGATATCGATATAGGTATTTAGTGTTTGTCAATATAATAATTTGACTCGGCCTATTATTTTTTTTCACGATATTGTTACTTTTTTCCCTTGTATTTTGAAGTTTCTACAATATTTAGAATACGCTTATATAGCTCCGAAGCATTATTAACGATATGCTACGTATGTTTAAAATATCACGGCTCGTTATTTTGTGTTATAAGGAAACAATTACTAAATTTTATTATTTATCAAAACATGGGTACAGGTATCCAGAGGAGAAATTCAGAAAAAGTATTGGACGAAAATAGTGAGATAAGATCGACGTGATGATTTTTAATATTTTCTTGCAAGTGACAATTAAATCCGGTCATCACTTACTTAAGACAAAATCATCCAGCATATCTAGTGTCAAAATATCTACATCAGGGATCAATAAGTTTATATCATAGGATAAAGGATAATTTGTGCAATATCGTATTGTTAGACAACGATTCTATTTTAGCAACATCGAGGAAAAACCATACAGGAGAAAAATGTTGATGATACTCCTATTTTCTAAGAAGAGTTTATCCGGATAAAGCAACTACAGATATGTCGTCGGTGCTTATAAAAGAAAAAAAATGTTAAAAGAAAATAAATTATAAGATTCAAGATTTTATTATTTTTTATTATTTTTTTTGATTATTATTGATTTTGGTATCGTCGCACAAAAAAAATTTAATGTGTACTTTTTACGTTCATATTTTTGTTGTGCCTTGATTTTAATTTATTATTATTTAGTATTTTAAAATACATTAATTAATTAAAATTAAGTAATTTATAATACTGTTTTTTATTTCAGGTACGTTAGCCCGTCACGAACAATAACTTTACTGACAACGTCCTCCACGTAATCGTATCATTTTATATTAGCTTGTCAGTTTCTTCATTTAGATAAGACGATTGCTTATTATGTTATTTAATTGCAGAATTTATTTTATTGTGAGTTTCGGCAAAATTTTCATTATTCCAATCGATTATGGTATTGTAATGTTCACTTAACTTTAAATAGTTAATGTTGCACTAAAATAAAATACGACACATCGATATAATGTACTCACTTGATAATTAGAGGTGGCGGGTTGCACCCTACTAACTCACCCTGTCGCAATCTGTAGGACATCGCTTATAATATGAGAAAGATATATATATATATATATATATATATATATATATATATATATATATTATATATATATATATATATTTATATATATATATATATATATATATATATATATATATATATATATATACATACGTACACATACATATACATTTATTTTAAATTATTAAAGTCAGAAAATTAAGTACTCGAATATGTTTTAATTGGAGGTATTATATTATGTATCATTTAAAGAAATTAGATATAAGGACCTACACACTTATAAAGTTTTAAGTAGAATTTTCCCTAAACTGCACTGAGAAAAAAATTAAAAATAGATACACCCCAATCGCTGTCTTCCAACGTTCATAAATTTCCGAAATACCTATTTCAAAAAATTAAGTTTATTGTGATAATTTTTTTCATGCACCTTTTTTTAAATATCATTGGATAGGGGTTTCAAACGAAATCAACATTCTATATATAATTTCTCATTTAAGTTCCATTTATAAATAATTAAGCTTTTATTTAGTTAATCATGCGCCTATCCAATCCATCAACATCAATCAATCAGTTTTTAACCACCGACTAAAAACCTAAAACATCTTAAAACTTTAAAGCTAGTAGAGCTAGTATTTAGAACTTTCTATAATAATAGTTTCGGTTAACATGCGTCCAACTCTTTAGGAAATACAGACAACTACGGTAACTTAATTTAGTCGGTTTAATATAGTAAATGCTACTATAGTTAATAAAATTTTAATTTTTTCTATAAATAACTTTAATATATTAAGACCTTTTCAGTATTTTCGTCAAAAATAATAACTAGGATTTGAAATCTAGTTGAGGTATTAATTGGTCTAATACCATTATAGAAACTTGGGGGAATGAGTATTCTATATATATAAAAAAAAATGTTAAAAGGTGAATGAAATAAATTAAAAATATTTTAAACGGTATTATTGATTTAGCGTAAAGAATAACAATAAACCCCGAAAAACCGGTTTTGAGAATTTTTATCTGTTCGTATATTAATTTGTTCATCAAACACGCGAAATCTATTGGGCGCATTTTGATGAAATTTTATATGATAATCATTTATACTCTAGAGCAAAATATGAACAAAAAATATTTCTAATAATTTTTCATTACTCAGAATTTTGCGCGAACGTAATTGTAGGCAGAGCTAGTAATTAATATTAATTTAATTATCTATTTCTAATGAGGAAAAGTTATTGGAAAGTAAAATACCGTCGTTACTCAACATCATAAACAGTGTGTTTGATGATGATAGAGTTAAAAAAAAATTTGTTGCAAATGGTGGGGGTAAATCTTAATGATTTGAGTGAATTAAATGATCGTCGCGGGACTGAGAGATTTGAAACTGTTTTGTATAAATTGAATGTTAACTTTGTGATGATACAGATTGATGAAATTTGTGATGTTACTGACTGATGAATTACTAAGGTAATATATTGACGTGGGTGTAAAGTCAATTCTATTATTTGGATATAAATACTCTATGTTTTTTTTTAAACAGTCATGAAATATGATCAGAACTAAATCCCTTGCAATTTTAAATAAATTCTTACTTGAATGGACTTAATATTTTAAAATTAAAATAAAATATAATTAATTACATTTTAATTTAAAATTGTAATCTACCTTATCCCTGAAACAAGTTTCCAAACGGGACTAAATGAAATTAGGCGTAAGGAAGCACAAATACCACTGCTAGTGAGTGGTAATGACATATAATTATCGTAAATATGCTGCTCTATTCCGTGGTCATCAAATGCCTGCACTCTGTTCGCCAAACGATATTGGTCCTCGGGTTTGGGGCATATCGGCTGGAATACATGCGGTGATCCGTCAATAAAACAATCGGTCCTTGAATTATTTATACTGTATTTACCAACTTCTGTTACGTTTATTATTATTGGGCTGCCACCATGAATAGTATCGTGATTTATAATCTATAACCTTCTGCAACGTAGATTCCTATAATTCCTCAAGTTTTCTAATAAAGAATAGTGTATTTTCTATCAGATATACGACAGATATGAGCCTGACCAAACAAATAAACAAATAAACAAATCTGTTTTATAAGTTAGTAGAAATGAATAGACAAAATGACAGAATTTTTGCCCGTTATAGCATAATTACCAATTAGTGCAGAAAATATAACCGCGGCAGGTCAGATTGGATAGACGCCTATTCAAAAATGAGGATGAAGTGAAAACAAAACCTGAATAATATAAAAACTAGAGGTGAAATGCTATGAATACATAACTTAATACCAAGAAATAATAAAAATATATATTATCAGTTATGAAACTGAAGCCACGTAGCGTAATGATATTGAAAACATATTGTGTAACGAGTGCAAGAAGATGGAAAGCTTTTATCGAAGTCAAAAGGAACGCTGAGTGATTTCATCTTGTTGTTTAGATTTATAAACGACAAAAGGGAATAGAAATAAATAGACTCAAATGTCTAAATCAGTGAGCCGTTTTTCATTTCATTCATTTCATCTTCGCAATACAGAGGAAAATTCAAATCAACTACGATCCGTCCCTTGGAACGCAGAAAATATTTTCACTAAATCCTTTTCCAGTATCAGTCATGTCGTTTGGCTTCGGTTCAGGGCACTATATATTTTCCACTTTGTATATTCTATATTTTTATAAGTATTTACGGGTAGAACATTATGATATGTTCTTTTGTAGTACAGTTTTATAAATGTATGGTACGTAAATAGATGAATTTTTTTTTTAATTTGAAATAATACTGAAATTTGAAAAAAATATTTTTTAAATCGCAAACCTAATTGTGTTACTTCACCTACTTACAAAAATGTTATTAATATTACGAAAGTGTAAAGACTTATTGTAAATATTGATTACTAATATAATGGTTTCTACTACATACACAGACAAAAAGAAAAGCTGTTTTTATTCCAAAGTGAATCAAATAATTTCATATCTTTTTTAATCCAGACAAATCTGGTTTGGAATATTAACTTCATTTTTAAAATGTTTGAGGTAGATTTTTCAAAGTAAAATTTTATTTGAATGTCATGACACACTCTAAAAACAACTAGGAGTACAATTTAGGTTTGCAAATAATACGTTTCACAGTGAAATGTTTAATCTTTTTTTAAACTAAATTAAAGTTCTATTTGATGAACTTTTATCGTTTCTATTCAAGTTCGACTTATTTTTACTTTTAGAAGCAATGCTTGTTTAAGGAGTTTTATGCTGTATGTCCCGTAGTAATATGTGGATGTTGAGTACGTCATCTGTATAGAGTTTTTCAAACTTTTGAATGAAATAAATCGCAAATCAGGTAAATAAATTAATTTATTTCTATCTTTTTCTATTATTACAATATACGTCTATAATTAGAAAATACATGTTTGCTGTTACAGCTAGTTTTGAACGAAATAGAACAAAGTTATCATTATCATATACCTCTGTACAAACTCTTGTAAAATTATCACAAATACAAATTTCTTCCTGATTTTCGAGTCCTCCGAAAAAACTTTTAAGATTTTCCTTTTACGTGTAGATGTAACGCTACCGATGTCTTAAATATTTCGATTCCAAGTATAATTAATGCGATCGGTAGGTTTTGATGATAGCTCATTTAATTTGAAAATCGACAATTTTTGAAGATCCATATCTGGAAAGCTATTAAAGTCAAAAGCACAAAATTTGAGACATTATCTTGTGCTATCTACTTAGTTAACTCCAGATTAATGAAGCTGCTTAGGTATACAGTAAAATTAAAATTAAGTTAAAATGAATCCTGTTTATAGTACCTAAATCGAACACGGTGTGTTTTGAAGAGAAGCGCACTTCGATGTACTTGGATATATAGTATTATGGTAACAAAAAGTTCGATAAACAAAATCGTCAAGTACATAACATAACGTACTTAAAATGTGGAAGAGTAGTGTATATTTTGTTTATGCAAGTTAATCGAACAATTCTCATTTCAAAGTTCTAATGAAGTGTTAGAATCAAGATTTTTTTTAAGAATTTTTTCATCCATTGTTGGTAAATTTTGAAAATTAGAAAGAAGGAGGAAGCACATCAATTTCAAAGTAATCTTTTGCAAGTTGCTAAAGTAAATCTCTACTTCCTTTCAAAAGTTTTATTTAATGGTATTCAGTTTATAAGCGAGAAAGGATCATTCTACCCATTACACGCCCATAGGGAGGTCCGTTAAAATATATGTATTATTTTGTTATATATTAGCTAAATTATCAATATAAATATACTTGCATAATTTAAAGCATATTAATCAATAATTGTAAAACAATAATTTTAAAATAATAAAATCGTCAATAATTATAAAACAATAACAAGAGCGTGCTTTAGAAACTCAATATTTCATTTTATTTTCTGTAGCAATAGAAATGTATCGTTTCTTCATAGCTTCCATATTATAATATTGAGTTTTGACATGTCAAGACATAATTAATTTGGTTCATCTCAGGGTCAGCCTTAAACTATTCAGCTACTTCCAGGATGCTCTAGAAAATATATGAGATTCATAATGATATTATCCACAAAAGAAGCATAAAAGAATAAGGAGAAAAAAAATAATGGAGAGAATACCTAATGATATCTTTCAGAGATATAAAATTGTACTAAAAAATTTCTTAAACCTCTTGAAATGAGCAGTTTTAATAAAACGTTAAAAAAATTATTTTTTTTAATAAAATTTAACATGTACATTGAAAAAATTTTATTCGTCTCGTTGCAGCTAACTCAAAGCAAGTTGTAGACCCTGACACAAGCCTTTTCCTTGCAATTGGAGGCTGCCCATATCGCCTAGTTTTTCTCGATGCGACGCGAAAGAAGGTAATACCAATATAACATGGGAACGTCCATTTTAAGAGAATATTGGTAGTATACTGATCGGAAAATTAAAATGGAACCGCCGAAATATGTTGCGAAACATCACAAACAGTAGCGATAGATCCACTAAAATCGGTTTTGCAAATATTAAGCTAATATGAGAACGTATAATGGTCTGTCCACCTGTTTTGCATTTGAAATTTAACAAACGTGTACAGTATTTCAATCAATATTTATCTTAAGTTTTAATATCATTCAAAAAATTTCATATGAAAAATTTAAATAACGAAAATAAAGTATTGAAAAATTTAAATCCTTTTATCGGGTTTCAAAAATTTTCTTCGTAGAAGTCATTTGAGATAAAAACTTCAAATTTGATATAATTAGTTACATTAAGTCGCATCTACGTATATTAGTATTAAATATTCAAAAATATTCGCATGGAATTTTTTGATGGAGGAAAATGAAATACGTGCAAGTGTATTTTATACTTGTTTAATATATTTTTCACTTCACCTTTCGTTTGAAGTATCGAATAAAAGCCTGAGGTATGAGAATTGCTGAATCATTTATGATTAAAACTGTGATATTTTTAGAGATATTGATGAAAACTTTCATGAAACTAAAATTTAAATTTTATTAACCTCTTGACCTGGAAACTGCTAAACTCAAACTTAGGAAAGAAACAAGAGCATTCCTAGAATTTTGGCGGAAAACTGTAGCAATGAACCTATTGTCCATAGTTTTTGAGATATCCACAATATGTTCGCCCCTGTAGAAGTATACTATATATTGTATTGAATGACATAAATATTTGTAGAGTTAAATGAATATACATCATTTCACCTTAAATACCTATGCATAATGCCTAAATGTTCATAATGCAAGTTCTACTCGTAATTAAAATGTTTTGAAGCGAAAATTTCTTTAGGCGCACCTGCGCACTTTACAACAGTGACAACAGTGATTTGCAACAGTGACGCAGAATCGTGTAAACTCGGTTCCTTTCGGCATCAGCCAAGTGAACTATTTTTTGAGGCCCACAAAACGCACTACTTTCAAATACCAAGGGAATACTCTTTAAAGCGAAACATACGCACTTTTTGCTTAATATTTTATTTGAGTATAATTTAATATAATACGTGAATTTTGTTATATCTATTAAGTATAATAATTCAAGTATATACATTTATTTTTTAATATTTTCTTTGAGAGTAGTTTAAAATAACGCCCCTAGTTTATTTTATTTTAAAATAAAAGTATCCACTTCTATCGTATGGTCAAAAGCACACATAAAAAAATTATATTTCTAAATAAATCTAGTTATTTTTCCCTTAATTTTTTTATTCGTATATCAATCTTAAACGCATATAAAACCTTTGCTACTTGTTCTACACTATTATGTGAGTTGAGTAATTAGCTTGTATAAGTAATGAAATAAAAAGAATCTAAATTACAAGCTGTTAATATTAACTTTAGGGAAGAAAGTTATACTAATCTATACCCATTAGCAAAATTATCCCATAAATATTAATTGTCAGGTACCAGTAGTTCCACTATTTACTACCTCTCACCCGACTAACGCTTGAGCGCTCCGACTAACGCTTGAGCGCTTTTATAAATAACTGTACGGTCTATTAATTATAACTAAGTTACCCGGCAATTCTCGGCCACGCTCTGTTTGCTAGTTCATCAGTTAAGACGGTACGGTCGTATTAATCAATGCCACCGGTGAACGACCAATTAAGAAAGGAAGATAAAAACGCTCCCAAGATGGAATATAGAAGGGCATTAAGTGAAGTTAGACAAATTACACAGACCGTTCTACTAATGGAGAGTGTGAATTTTGCTGAAATAATCACAACGTTAGTGTTAATCTGGAAGTTTTATATGAGCAATTAACTATAGTTATAGAAGTAGAATATCGGTATCAATATCGGTTATACTATAGTTTTGTTACCTAATTTTTAAGGGTGATATACAAATATATCGTAAAAAGAGAAACGTAGTGATTATAAAAAAAATCGAAATCGAATGTAAGTTTGTATACACAAACGCACACATACGTATATATACACATATACTTATATGTACATACAAATGTGTTTAATATAGTTTGCCTAAACGTACTTTAGCAGACTGAGAGTTTGTTAGTACAGTGTAGTTTAATTTTAAATCATTAAATGAAGAACTTGAGTATCGATAACAACAAAAATAATGATATTCAGTAACATGATGATGTTTTTATTTTTTTGGTTTGTGCAAATTATGGTCTACAAAGCGAGCACATAACACTATAATAATAATTTATTACAAAACAAAAGCAGATACGGTAATCGAACTTTCAAAAAAACAATTGTTAAAAAACACAATCATGATGTATAAATTAGAATATTGTCGGCTATCATAATAGCAGTGACTTTTTCCAAGCAGTGACTTTTTCCGGTACTACAATGCTTTTTTTCAACGCTAACTCTCTCACAAAATAACACCGTGAGAAAACAGATAAGTAAATACCGAAAAGGTGTATTTTCTTTAGAACATTTAATAACCACCACATTCCTTAATAGATATTAACACAAATCTAGGTTGAGAAATCGCTCCGTGGTAACTTTTTAAGTAGATTTTTATCGTATTTCCGTTTCTAAGGTAATCGATTCATTAAAATTTTCGAGTTTTCCACTATTATTGAATTTTCCACATTATCATATCCACTGAGCTATCAGCGTTTTTTCAAATAATTTTAACTAGCTAAATATAACTCGTCATCTTTATTTAAAATAATCAGGGTTCAGTATTTATTTTAAAATATGTATTATATTAAATTTATACTATTTGCAAATATGAATTTATCTATATCTATTGGAATAAGAAAACACTGGTATAACAATTTTACTCATTAACTTGTTAATAAAGAAACAATCTTACATTAACACAATTTATAGTTTTAATCATAACCACTGAAATTTTTTTAACGGCGACGATTACTTTCAGATTGCTGCGAGTATTATTATGAAAGAGAAGTTGTAATATAATTGTATAAATTGTCAGATTTTAAAATTTTATTTCAGACCTTACTTGATGTTCATTCTTTAGGAGTAATTTGAGGAAAAGCGAAATAGTTTTTAATACTTTGAAATTGTAAACATAAATTCTGTAATATATATTTTAACAGCGCTTATCATCCTTCGATTTTCATGAGTAGTTACCTCATATTATGAACAGTAATTTATGTAATATTCTTCTTCTTTGTCAGCACTATAGCCTGGTGCAAGCCAAGGCTTTCTCAATCTGATATACCTGTACAAATTATCAGATACGAGAATTTTATCTCAGACAATTGTTGATAGAATTTAAATATTTCAGTCCTTACAAATAATTTAAAGATAAGCAAATAGAGGTACGGAAGTATTAATTTATTGAGTAAAATGAATTTCCAAACAAAAATTGTCATGACAAATTAGGGATTATTCCAATAACACATGTAAGTAAATCAAAACAGTATATCCGTCATGTCTGAATGATGTATTGATATATATTAAAATATTTTTACTTATATACCATACATAAATCGGCCTTACAAAATAATTATATCAACTCTAGCCGACCCTCACCACCTCATCAACCTCATGACTAACCAAAAAAGAGATAGCATGTATGAGTTCATATACGGAAATATAATAATAGAACATGTGAATAAACATATACTAAAGGAGACTACAGATATTTATTCAGCGGTAACGAAGAAAATAAAGAAGACAACATATTTATAATCAGTGGTATTGGAGAAAGTAATAAAACATGTCAGTGAATATGTGCTTATGGAGACTACAGATTTTTATTCAGCAGTAACTGAGAAAATAACAAAGCAAGTGAGTGAATATGTGCTAACGAAGTCTACAGATTTGTTGCAGCGTTAAATAACAGAATATATGAGTGAAAATGTGCTAATGAAGACTACAGATTTATTCAGCAGTAACGGAGAAAATAATAAAATATGTGACTGAACATAAGTTAACAAAAACTACATATTTTTATTCAGCTGTAACGGAGAAAATGAAAAAAATATGTGAGTTAACATATGTTAATAGACAATACAGATTTTTGATTATTGACCGCGTCCTAACTCGTGCGGTAGGCTGGGAGAAAATTGGCTACCGAATTTACCCAACAAAGGTTGGCAGTTGTTTGCAACTATTTACAATATTCGGTCATTGGTGTTACGCCTTAATTCCTTTCATAAATTGGTTTATCGAGTAACGTTAACCTTGGCTCTTTTGTATTAACAAATGCTTACACAAACTATACACATATATATTTGCATTAAGTGTGAATATTCAAGCCATGTCTATGACGAGTAATAAATAACCGCTCTTTTTCATATGTTTATTTGTTAGCGATAATAACCACTAAAGTTTAAAATTATATCACGTTTAGTAAAACAGGAATTAATTGCTAGCCAAAGCTTATTTTTAACAACAATGCAGAGATTCTAGCAGTTGGTAATTTAATAAAGAAAACGATTGCAAGTGATTGGAGGGCTTGTCATTTAGTTTCGTAGAATGCAATGCATTTGGAAGGAAACTACAGTGTGGCCCATTTAGTCTAGTCCAAAATTTTTTTAGGTAGAAGATATCGTCATTTCAAAATTATACCTTGATTTTCCTGTACTTGAAAAAAAATATATAAATATATATATGTATATTTATATATATATATATATATATATATATAATCATTGTTATGTATGTACAAATGAAGAAATAAGAATTCTAAAATAACAGAAGCTAAGAATAATACACAAAACTCACTCATTGCGTGCTTGCTAAATGACTATTATATTTCTGCACCAAATTTCATGTGATTTAGTGGAATAGTTTTCGAGAAAAAGTGTTTTTTGTAAAACGAGTAGAGATTTTTCAATAAAAATATTAAAAAAATCATTACTTCTAAACTATTGATTTTCGCGAAAATAATATTTTTCTGTCACGATATTCTCTACCATTTGGCCTGCTGTAAATAGGCAACCAGTATGTTTGTTTTGCAACTTAAAAAACTTGACAAAATTTTTAGTACATGTCGATGCGAGAAAATAAATGATAAAATTAAAGAGATAATTTGTGGTACATTTTGACATCTGGTCCGATTCTTCTTCTAAAGTTTTATCTATGGGTTTATCAGTTTACCGCTCAGTTCTAATGATATAGTCATATGTTTATGATTGTATAATTAGCGATACCTTTTCAAATATGTAAATTTACATATGTTATTATGTTATTTTAAAATTATCAAAAGTTTATATTCTGATGATATCAAAATATGTTTGCGATATTTCTGGGGTGTAATTGAAAAAAAAGGTTGCAAAATTTTATTTATTAGACTAGATTAATAGACATAGAAATTATTAACCATGGATAAGTATGTATTTATAAATGAAATCGCAATCAATTAATTTAAATTAAACGTTTCTAAAGTGGTATATTTGCGGTTAATCTAACAACAAAACAAGAACCAGACACAAGAAAATAATCTTAACTCAAACAACGCAGAAAAAAAATCAGCTTTCAAAAAAGTTCACGTAGCCTTATACTTCCGTTTTCTCCGAAAGGCATAAAGTCAAGACGAAAGGCAAATTGAAATAACAATTTACACCCTGTTCAAAGGTATGTACGTCTATTATATACAGCACCCTAAACCTTTTAGTCCTTTTAACATGCAAATGAAGAATGTCTCGCAGTCGGGAAAACTTCCTTGTGCCGATGAAAGAAGCTTGGTGTTTATTATTATGAGAACAATGGCAGAAAACGAATACTCTTAAGATACTGCGAATTTAACTTCTTGGTAACGCCATGAGACGAAGGGGGGAAATGCGTAATTTTAATGTGACGTATCGTGCATTGCTTTGAGAGTCTGCCCGCAAAATGTGATGTCTTGTATTATCTCCGAACATATCATAAAGGAATAAATGGTAGGTACAGTTTATATTGAATTAGTACTCTTATAATACCAATTATTACTTGTTGTTTTGATATTTCAACGTATTTTCGAATTAAATATCAGTGTGGGATGCATTTCCCAGTTAATTTATTTTCGTATTTATTTATCGTTACGCTTTGAGTTAAAAATGGTCATCAATATTACAAGCATTTTTTATTTTAATCCAGAGCTCCCTTTATCTAAAGTCATGTTGTTTGTTAAAAACAATATTTTTTATCTTTATTTTTATCATAGATGTAAATGTTGCAAACTGTTAATGTGTGCTTTATTGGGAATATTGATTCAGTGAAAATAAAATGTATACACTTTGTATTTCTAAATAAAACCATTGGATAGTTTAAAAAAGAAACGATTACATATGTGCAATATTTTATTAAAAAACATTGTGTTTAGTAATCATAAGTTATTTTGGTTTATTTAGTTACTTATATACTACAACAACTGCATAGCACACTTAGCCTACGGACATCTGCCTGGAAAATTAAAGTCAATGAATCAAAACGTAATCTTATGATATTTACATAATGTAGAAATGACCCCAATCTAATGAAATATCGCAATAGAACCAAATTATATAAGCAAATTTAGTTTAATAACTCGGTTATTAAAATAAATTTGTTTGTATAATTTGGTTATACAAGCAAATTTGGTTTAATAACTCGGTACAATATGGAAGATTTTTTTCAGTCTGCTATCAAACAAATCTGCAGGTAAACTAATTCGCATATGAGACTATAATAAAGAGTTACAATCAAACTTATATAATATTTTTCTTATCTGAGACGGTAAGAAAAATATATGTTAGCTTTATTAATCATGCTAACAATTTGGAAATTTATTGTATATAACAAATCTCTGATAATGTAATCTATTATTTTTTAACATTCTTCACATTAAACATGTATCGATAAATATTATCAGATTCACCAAATAACGCGTAACCATTACCTGACATTTAAATAACCGCAAAGGTTTTCTGACACCTGCCTAAGCGGATTAAAATCTGAAGTCGCAAAGGAAGCTTTGTAGATATGTACTATGTAATTGAAAAATTATTCTGATTATTCTTGTCAATATTTTCAAATCTCTTTGTCTTTGTCAATATGTCAAATTATTCTGATTATTCTTGTCAATATTCTTGTCAATTTGTATTCATTTGAGAGAGTAAATCAGCTTTAAGGTATTGCACGAGGTTCAAGAGGCATGATCATTTAGACTGTAGAATCGCCGGAAAATAGAAATTATGGAAACTGTTATCTGCATTGAGTTCCGGGCGTGCGTGATATATTATTTTACCATCGTTCATGTCAAGTTAATTTGATAAATAACTATTTAATGACAGTTGCCATATTCTACTACGTCACAGAAACCACTTTCAAATTTTACCAGATTCATTGCTGTAAGTAAACGGAAATTATTTGAAAAATTTAACTTACTTATGTGCAAGTAACAAATTCACGTTTTCAATACTCTTCATAGTTACGTGTTTCACGAATTTATTGTTTACAAGTGTACGTTTCTCAATTTATTGTCATATTAAGTACTTTCTAGTTTACTATACGAAATTTATTATTTACCGTTAATTTCTATCGATTTACAGTACACTGTCAAAATAATAAATTGTAATTTTGGCCTCCATTTTGAATTTGTTTAGAAGATTTTTGAACTTCAAAATAACCACTACTTCCTTGATGACTGAAAATTGGTCATAATATTCAGTGCAAACTCCATGGTTTATATTTATTAAATTTTTAATGTGGTAAATCAATAACTTAACAAATGAAAAAAATTACTTATTGTTACTTATAACATATTCGTGTTTATGGTGAAAAATTTAAATGTTTAAATACTGAAATTTATGGAATAATCATGTATTTGTAACCTTATGTATTATGTTCGTTGAGATAATTCCACGCTTTATATACCAGGTAATTTAACATTTGATCGAACGCTTATTTAACATTTGCAACTAATTCAATACTTTGACTTGCGTGCTGCTGATTGAGGACAATTTATCTGCACAAAATAATAACTAATTATATAAATGGTAAATAGTTAGAAGTTGAATCCACTGACTACGAAGAAAAGGCAAGATTTATCGCAATCACACCAATTTTATTTGACATGTAGACATATTGTATACAATATTTCTACTCTTATCGAACCGAACCTCGAATACCTTCATGTGTAAATCAATCTATTAATTTTAACTAAGTAGTTGAGCAAATGACCAATGTGGTAAAAAAGATAAAAATTTGCTTAAGATAAATTACATTTGCTGGTTTCTTAAAAAAATATATATCTGATGACATTTTCTAACATTAATATCTAATACTTTTGGAAGGAAAACTCTGTATATTACATATTATTTTCATATTTACTTACTAACATTTTTCCGTATTTCACTTTCATTGATTTTTAATTACTGTGGTGCTAATTTTTTCCCATAAAAATATTTGCATGTCAGTCCCTCCAGGGTATAATATATAGTTTAAGTAGGTATGATGAGATTAATCGATCCCAAAAAAATCCTGCATACAGGACATACCAAAAATATTTTGCGTACATTCTTACTACCTAAACAAATCTATTGTATCTAATGTTATTATGAAATTGCTGATTTCATAATAACATTAGATACAATAGATTTTTAGAAGAGAATAGAAATTAGTTAATATGTCGATTTTTCCCTTTTTTAACGAACAAGCAATTATCAATATAAGAATGAAATGAAAGAAAAAAGGGGAAGGGGAAGGGGAAGGGGAAGGGGAAGGGGAAGGGGAAGGGGAAGGGGAAGGGGAAGGGGAAGGGGAAGGGGAAGGGGAAGGGGAAGGGGAAGGGGAAGGGGAAGGGGAAGGGGAAGGGGAAGGGGAAGGGGAAGGGGAAGGGGAAGGGGAAGGGGAAGGGGAAGGGGAAGGGGAAGGGGAAGGGGAAGGGGAAGGGGAAGGGGAAGGGGAAGGGGAAGGGGAAGGGGAAGGGGAAGGGGAAGGGGAAGGGGAAGGGGAAGGGGAAGGGGAAGGGGAAGGGGAAGGGGAAGGGGAGGGGGAGGGGGAAGGGGAAGGGGAAGGGGAAGGGGAAGGGGAAGGGGAAGGGGAAGGGGAAGGGGAAGGGGAAGGGGAAGGGGAAGGGGAAGGGGAAGGGGAAGGGGAAGGGGAAGGGGAAGGGGAAGGGGAAGGGGAAGGGGAAGGGGAAGGGGAAGGGGAAGGGGAAGGGGAAGGGGAAGGGGAAGGGGAAGGGGAAGGGGAAGGGGAAGGGGAAGGGGAAGGGGAAGGGGAAGGGGAAGGGGAAGGGGAAGGGGAAGGGGAAGGGGAAGGGGAAGGGGAAGGGGAAGGGGAAGGGGAAGGGGAAGGGGAAGGGGAAGGGGAAGGGGAAGGGGAAGGGGAAGGGGAAGGGGAAGGGGAAGGGGAAGGACTGCAAAGAAATGGAAATAACGATTTATTAGAAAAAAAGACGTAAACAAGACCTGTCTCTTGTTTTGGAATAATACTCTGTTCAATAAAACTGACATGTACACGTTATGAAAATCATGTATTGAAGATAAGTCACGATATTGATAATATCATCGGAAGTTTTATTAAGGTCTCAACAAACAAAGCAAGGATATCTACATTGTGTTGTAAGCATTCATAACTCGATCGAATCTCGACTGGTACTTTGAATTCCAATCGTTTTTTAAAAGCAAACATTTTCTCAGTAAATAAAGTTTTTCTGCGATACTGGTACCGACTTCAAAAATAAATTACTTAGTTATTTATTGTATATAAAGGGGCGTCTATTTTGAATTTATTATTTTTGCTTTTTTGTAGTTGGTTTTTTGTAGATATTTTATATCAAAATTTTGAGTGATTAATAGTATTAATGATGATTAATACTATTAACTATGTTAGTTATTATTATAACAAACATCCAGCTTTTTCCTTTCTTAGAATGTTATTTTATTCTTTAAGTTCACGGGAAAAATTTAACCTACAGATAATTTCATCTTTGTCTACAGTTGGTCATCAACAACATACCGAAACGAAGCGATCCGCCAAAGGTTAGCTGTTAACCGTTCAGTAGTTCCTTTTTTCGTCTTCAAAATCCAAACATATCAAACGTTGCAAAGTAACAACCATCACTTAATGAGTTTCGTTCTCTATATCCGAAATCCAATATCACATTTTGCAAAGTATTAACTAAAGTAAGAACTAACCAGTAGCAAATATATCGAATTAAGATTGATTTACTACCATCCGTTAAGAAGTTGAATTATATATCTTCAGAACTCATCATCAGATTCTGACCTTGTCGATGGTGTTAAATATCTTAAATCATTTTTAATTTACTACCATCCGTTCAGTAGTTCCATTTGTTAATCTCCAGATCTCATCATCAGATACTGTCCTAGTCGCCAGTGTAATAATTTTCCAAAGTAACAATTACAAGTAGCAAGTATATTTAGTCACGATTGATTTACTGACATCCGTTAAGGAGTTATATTGTTCATATCCAGAACTCATCATCAGACCCTGACCTGGTAAGTGATGTAGTTATTTTGCAAAGTAACAACTACCCTTAAAAATATCTTGATTCATAGTTTATTTACTGTCATTCGTTAAGGGAATCCATCGTTCATTTCGGGGACCTCATCATCATATTTATATGATACCACCCCTAAAATACCCCCTTTCAAATAAAAAAAGCATCTAAATCGGTCCACTCGGTAAAGTATTATCGCTGAACATACATGAAAAATAAAATTCCGATGAATTGAGAATCTCCTCCTTTTTTAAAACCATTTAAATGTAAATAAAAGTATAGTTCGGAAAATATGAATTTATTTAAAAAAAACAACATTTTTTGTGTAGTTCTAAACAGTGTGTTTTGTAACAATCTTATACGATGATTATTAATTTGAGTTTCTTAAAAAAATTAATGGATTTAGGTACTTTCATCAAAAATTTTTTTTTTTTTCAACCGCGTACAGTAATCTACAGTATGACAAATTAGCTTAACATCCGCATTTGAAGTAATGGTATGATCGAATTCCTTATTTAAACGATTGAAATATAATATTGAATGCTCCAACAATACCACAATTTTATACAAACTAATCTATTATTTAATAAAATTAAACAAATTCTCAACTTTTCAGCCTAATAACTAATATTTCAGTGATTTCAATAGAGAGCTGTGGTTTAGGTAACTTATATACACAAATAAATAAATAGATAATTCCAAATAGGAATAAGAAATACTCAGATGCGGAAATTAAAAGTCTGCATAGAAACAGTTAACAGCATTAAACAATTATAAATTTATGTGTAAATTTAAGAGAGAAACTGTTAACTTTGTAAAGTTAAGAGTTTTCGAACTTACCGCGCCTATAAACTTTCTCTCTTGCATAAAAATAAGCAATAACTGACATTAAATGTTTTTCCTATTTCATTTTTTTTACCAAAAATACTAAGATGTCATTTTTAAACTTCGTTTAAAGCTCCTTCAAAATTATTTATTCTCTGAGGCTCTCTGCTTGTCAGACAAAGGTTTAAGATTTGTCAACCGCATTTTTCTTTGCTGTCTGAAACAGAAAAGTACTTTTGATTCATCTCCGATGAAAAAATAAAATAGTAGTGCTCGTAAGTTTTGGTTCATAATTTCAATATACAATTCAATGCTGAAAATTAATTGTAACAAAATTTGTTAAGCGCCTTACTTTTACCTTTTAATGCATCATAGACCTTTTTCAACATTTTTGTCTTGTGTTGTTAATTATCTGAGGGAAATTTTAAAAGCGTTACCGATACAAGATCTTCGCTCTATCGACGGTAGATTCAATTTCGTTGAAGAAATAAATTTCTTAAATAAAATATATTAAGTAATATGTCAAAAATAAAAAAATTAAATTTGATCTAGACACGAGATCGCTGGCAACATTTATTTTTAAAATTTGCAACGGTTGAACTTTTCATTATATTTACTTCATTTTTTAATAACTGTAATGATTTTAAATGCAAGTTCCATCGTTGTTCAACTTTTACGTAATAGTAATGGGTAATTTATTTTCATATAGTAAAGATTGCATTTCCAGCCAGGAAAATACATGGTATTTCTATTCGTAAAATTGTTTTTCAAAATACAAGGTGTCAAAGACAATATGACTGCAATGATCAAGAAAGGAACTTTAAGATTTTACTGCCAATGTGGTTGATGAAAATGTTGAGATTATGGGAAAATATGTATAATTCTAATATGTATAATTATATGACTGCAAAATAATTTTAGTGAGCAGTATGCGAAATAAAATTTAAGATTACTGTAACTAATAAAGAAAAAAGAAATAATAAAATTGCAATGCGTTTATATAATCAGGTTACGGTTATTTCTTAAGTAGAAAATTCTAAATAAATACAAAACCAAACTAACTTTATTCTTCAGTAACTAAACAATTTTCAAGCCACGAAATTAATATAAACCAAAGTAGGCATTTAATTAATAACTAATTAAGAACTTGTAAACTCATCAAAACTTGTTCATTAGCAAAGAAAATTCTCTCTCTTTCAACAGTTTCCAACTTAAAAATTTCAAAATATGGGAAAGCTATTAACTTCAATTGTATTTTTCTTATAAGGGTATATAAGAAACGATGTAAATAGTGAAATTTTGAAATGCATGTCGATAAAGCTGATTCAGATCTGTTCGTCGTGTATATTTTTTTTCCAAAAGGTCTGTATTTTTTGGGAATAAATGATATATTTTTTGGGAGTAAATAAAAAGGTCTATATTTTTGGGAATAATGAGGTATGGGATGTAAGGAAGTTTACAGCATAGAATCTATACTTACGACTGGAATTGAAACCATTGTAATATTGCTTATGTATACTGATGCATTGTTGTGCAAAAGCAGTGCACTTTTCGCTTTCTCAATATTTCTGCCTTAGCGGACCTTCCAGAAGCTTTCCATTGGTACAGCCTCATCTTGGATTCAGACTCATGATCGTGTATCGTTTAGTAGTTCGAACTGGTAATGATGGATGTTTAGTGTATTTTTAGTAACAGTCAGTTTTAATAAATTTTCTTCTTGGTGTGGGATAATCAAAATAGTTTTAGCCAACATTTTAAACAAACTATTCATTCCTCAAATCTCGAAAAATTTTTTCAACTTTTTGATAAAGTCTAAAGAGATAATAGTTTTAACCAGGTAAAACATGTTGATTGACAGGTAAGAGCGAGTATGAAGTGTCACTAAATATAAATATTTAAAGACGTGTATATGTTTTGCCATAAAAACCTTTATTTTTTCCAAGTTTACTCTAAACTCTGGGATTATGCAATATAATGATTTTGATGTCGAAAAGTAGGCCAAATCTTCATCCATAATTTAAGTATAATAGATCACTTTATATTTATTTCATGAAAATCTGCTTTCTACAACTCGTTCCTCACCGAAGTCGCTAAAAAGGGTAAGTTTAGACCATTGCACTTTAATTTACAATGTGAAAAAGCAATAAGGCCCAGCTTCTCTTCTTTAATTTGAATATAGAATAATTTAGATTGACGTAATGGCAAAAGAGAAAAAGTAAAATGTTTATCTAAAACAATTTCTTACATACATTTTGAAAACCGGCATGTCATTTCACGCCGAAATGTGCTCCAAGTACAATGTGTGTGGCTGCTCTAAATAAAAATATTCGCAATGTCCTTTTACACCGTTGGTGTAACTATAGACGAATTGACCATCCTCAGTCATGCTAAATAAATTTATCTATTCTTTGAAATATAATATTTCATAGTGTATGTTGCTTTAAGATTTATATACATCAGTTGAATGATAATATCTCCTTAAATCTGCCACAACAAATTTTTCCCAGAATCCGCTTGACTTCAAAATTTGAAATGGTAGTGAAATACAACGACCCGCACATACGAAAATAGCTTATACTCAAAAATATTAATAACCAAATTTTGGTTAACATGGTGGAGTCCACTTTTTTCATATTCTACATATATTTCGAAATACCGCTTGAAAGGACACGTTAAAAGGTTAAGTTTTTTTAATAATTTAAGTATCATATCTTCAGAGAAGTTGTAAAAAAGTGAAATATACGGAAAATAATTCATCCTAGCTAAGAGACTACTAAATCTAAAATTAGGAAAATAGAGGTTTTTAGAAGCTTACGCAGAAGGTTATAGGAAAAAAATAGCATTGGTTCTAGATATCATAATTTTTTAAATGTACATTATGTTTTTACGCCTAAGAGCGCTTAATAGGCAATAAGTTTATGTTTTTATATTATCAACTGATTTTCTCAGAAACCGTGCGAAGTAGAAGCTTCAAATTGGCATTGTAATACAACTTATTAACCCATATTTACGTACATTTCTTATTTTAGTATAAACAATTTAGGGACGGGTAAAGAAAGGGAAATGAAAGTCGTTATTTTTTTTTTATATATTATGACTGTAATTTTCTATTGAGACGTATTAAAATAATTTAAATATTATTATGAAAATCATGTTCAAAAATATACAAAACCTATTTTCGAAACTATTGAAGATAGATACGTTATGACAAATTATAATTTGAAAATATGTTAACATAGAAAAAGTATGTACTCTTAAATCTTTAACCTGCCTAAATGTGTACGGAGCACTCGTAAATGCATGTATATGATATAATTTTAAAGATTCTCTGTCATTCTAGCATTATATTTGCAATGAAATTAATCATCTCTCAGCATTATTATTATTATTATTAGTTTCGATTTCGATCCATTAATTCGACTATTTAATGCAATTCGCTTATGAATTTTAGTCAATTATTTTAGCAAGTAAACTTTTAAGAAGTATTTGAATTATTTCGTCAATTTCTATGCTAATTTTGATTTCGTTATAAAAAGTACAAACTAACATTCCAGAATAACAATAATTTATTTAAAATATGTATACAAACCGTTTAAAGGAAGAATCGGTTTTATTTACAAATACTTCCTTTGACCAGCGGCTTTGCTCACGTTACAAACTAAGACGGAGAAATTATGATATGTAGGGTCGGCTTGAATAATTAAATGAAATTGAATGTTTAACTATTATTTTCGTGACTTCGCAATAATAATTAAAAGGAAAATTTTAAAAAATCCCTCTAAATTAAAAACGAAAGGGAGTTATTCTTTTGCTTTTTTATATAGCGTTTCAAAAAATCAGGTTCTTCCGTGACTCTGTTACGACCTATCTTCATTATTCCCGTTGTGAACTTTTTTATTTCGAATAAGGATATTTCCGAAGGAATAAGATTTCCCGATTTTCCCGACTGTCTCTGTGCAAAAAATTACGTCGATCTATTGCTCCCTTGCGACATGAAAGAGGAACAAAGAAAAACATTAAAATATTAATTAGGTTTACAATATTAGCTAGAATGACATTTTCTGGTATGAAAAGTAGCCCATATCATTTTCTGCCCACTAACTATCTTTAGACAAAAAATCACGTCAATCTATATGTCAAGAAGAACAAGGAAACATACTTTCGCATTTAAAATATGAGCTAGTATTCATGATCATATTAGTTAGTATCAGATTTACCGGGACAAAAATTAGCCTCTGTCCCCCATAAATTAGTCTGTGTATAATTCCCGGCCGCTATGTACCCATATTTAAAAATATATCGATTCATTTGTTTTGTTCTGATGTGAAAGGACAAACAAAGAAACTTTTGAATGTATAATGTCCGTTGGAATTGTTATATCAATTAAGATAAGATTTACTCTATTGAAAGGTAGCATATGTCATTTTCTGATTCGCAAACCATCCCTCTGTAAAAGTCACTCCTATCCGTTGCTCTGTTGTGACGTGATAGAAGAACAAAGACATACACTTTCGGATGTTTAATATTAGTTGAGATTGTAATTTCATTTAAGATGATTTCAATTTTCTAATTTAGAAATTAATCTATGACATATCTGGGCTCATCAACTATCTCCATTCAAAAAAAACATTTCAGTGCTTTGTTGCGTCTCAACGTAAAAAAGTACAAACAAACACACTTTCTCATTTATTGTATTAGTAAGGATTACAATTTTGGTAAGCTTGAGATTTCCCAGGACGAAAACTAGTCATTTCCGAGCCTGTCAACTATCTATCTGCAAAAAACCACTCAATTAATTTTACTGCTATTATGTGAAAATGGACAAGAAAATACACTTTCGCAATTATTTTTTAAGTTAGGATTTTAATATTAGTTAGGTTAAGATTTACCGAATTGGAAGGTCGTAAATATCATTTCCCGGCCTGAAAACCATTTCTGCAAAAAATCACTCCGATCTCTTATTCCACTGTGACATGAAAAAAAACACATTTTCCGATTTTAAATATTAGTTGGGATTATAATATTAATTAAGATGACATTCCCTATGTTGGAAAGTAGCCCATGTAATTTTCTAGCCTTCCAACTATCTTGCAAAGAATAAAAAATATGGTGCTAAATCACATCGATTTGTAGCTCCTTTGCGACGAAAAGGGAGAAAAAAGGTACACATTTTCTCATTTAAAAAGTTATGATTATAATATTACTTGGAACTATGTCTCTTGGTATAACAAGTAGCTTAAAGTATTATTTCCCGGCAAGTTAACTAGCTCTGGGCAAAAAATCACCTCGAATCAACTAGGACGTTAAAAAAAGGAAAACAAATACACTTGCGCATTTATAATATTTTAGATAAGATTCTAAATTCAAAATTAAATTGAGTAGTTCTTTTTTTTCTTTATATTGCATATGTAGCAATTCAAAAATTGTGTCGACTCGTTGCTCTGTTGCGACACCATTTTCATATTAACTTTGAGTATTTTTCAATTTTAAACAAAAATTATTCCATAATAAAAAGTATTTTATGCCGTTTCCCGATGCTTCAGCTATCATTTTGAAAGAATTTATGTCAATTCCTTACTTTTTTACGACCTAAAAGAAGGACAAACCTCTGTATTTTAGTATTACCTCCGTTAGGTTAATAAAATTGAAGAATTGGCTTATTTGCACTTTGAAGATATTTAAGAAAACAATTGTAGATATTAAAAAATTCACTTTTTGTATTTATTTCCTTACTTATATAATAATACAACAATTAATAGTTATTTTTTAAGCCATGTTTTAAAGTTACAGGTAGAAAGCTATTCGACCAATCATGCGCATGTCAAAAGGCAAAAGAATAGACACTAATTAATCGTCACGAGTTATTGCTACCTCGATAAAGCTGCATGTGGAAAATACAATTATTTTACACAACGATTCTAGTTAGCTGGTCTGGTCAATGGATGAAATCCTAATTAATACGAAATAAATGAAACTAGTTACCAAAGAGTCGTTAAATACATATTTTTTAATTATAATATAGGCAATTAAGTAACGCAAATAGACTATAAATTTGTTGCACCCCACAAGCGCCGCATTTACGCAAGTATTAGTGTTTCACAGCTAGTAGTTACCTATTCTTGAGGGGCGGGATTTATTTGTGAACGAAGTCAATTTCCATCGAATTGTGTTCGACAATATCTATTACAAAACCTTTAAGAACACATAAGGATACATTATTACATATATGTATATTACACATATTGCCTGCAATTTGAGCATATAAGATACATTGCACGAAAACTAGACGACTTTCCTTTTACAATACTACCTTCTAAAACGAAAAGTAAAATTACAATGCACACGGAACTGTCATGGGAATATTGCATTTCATATCAAGCATATATAGAATATGACAATTTTAGTTATATTACTGTGAGATATTCAGATATAACCGAACCGAGATTTCTTGAAATTAATTACCTGAGCGTAGTTCTATTAAAAAAAAATCGTGCACACAGTATATAATCGAGAACATATCACTGAATATTTGTCCAGATTAAAATATAGGTGTTTGCACAGTCTGCACTGGAGTACTGAGTATGTCCATTTTAAATAACGGTCTTTTAAGGTAATAATTCCTGTAACTCCTTATATATCAAAATAGTTTGAGGTGATTTTATTCGCTTAGTAGGGGCCTCAGAGTCAAAATGGAACAATATTTCTACCGTTTTTCAAAATCAATATGTTGATATATTTTAATCTATATCTTTAATAATGTATATTAATCATGCTGCAGCAACACACACACAAACACACACACACACACACACAAACACACACGAACACGCGCGCTCAAGCGCACCGCATCCGCTCTCACAGGTGCAGGCGCATACGCACGCAGACGCACACGCGCACGTGCTCACATACCCATGCACACACACACACACACAAATACATATGCACACTTTATCCAATTATTTATAATGATTTAATTTAACATTAATCACTGTTTATTATCACATAAAAAGCTCGTCACGACAAAAAGCTCGTCAGGACAAAAAGCTCGTCACGACTTATTTCAAATAAATTTTCATACGAAATCCTATGGATATAACAGAAATTTTGATGGAAATTTCCTGAATCATTATTACCTCTTGGTCTCTGATTCGCACGCAGAAATTTCCTGAATCACTATTATCTTGGCGATCTTACCATAAAGTGGAAACTGATGTCTTATTTCTTTCACTTAATGATACAAATGAGAAAGTTCTTAAGAAGGTTGCGTAAGGGATTGTCCAAAGTTGTATATAAAATATATTATTGTTGAATTTCTATTTTTATTCTAAGAGTATACATGTTTTTAATTAAATATTCATGACAAATTTCTAGAGAAAGTCGTTATAAAATTTTCCTCTAAAGTAAACACCAAATTTTATCGATTGAGTTAAGATTCATTCAAAGGTTCCATCGTGAAACAAAAAACTTATGTTATCGTGCACGTGTGGGATGAAAAATATTAATTCCGAAATGTTTGGCCTCAGGGGACAAATTAAATGATATCGTTTGGAAGGGCTATTTATAAGGATCATATAAACATGTTTTTAATTTTGGGTAGCACGTATTCACGTGTTAGCACGTATTCAGCAACTCTGAAAAATCTCTAAGGTACAATAAATAAAAAATATATTTTTTATTATTAAAAACCGATTTTTTAGAAGCTTCTCTGCAAGTTATATGAAAACTACGGCAATAAATTTAGATATAAAAGTATGAAATATTCGTGATAATATATATGTCCCCCTAATGAATTTTAGTAGGTATATTTAAATATTTATTCCATTAGGGATTACATATTGGTGATAATTTTTTTATAAATAAGGAAATTTTATATCAAATAATGTACATATCATTTATGAGCGAGACAGTTTGACACTTGTTCGTTTTTATTGGTGCGGTTTTATGGAAAAAACGCTAGGGACCGGCTTTTGGTTGCAATTTTTATTTAAATTAAATCACTTAAACCTAAAGAATTTGAAAAGTAGTAATAATGTAATTTGTAAAGATTACGAAACTGTATTTTATGCATTTATTATATATTCAAGGTTTAATAAGAGCGTTGGTGCTTTGCGTCGAATTATATTGAAATCTGCAGTTTTCAAAAAATTTTACATTCGTATTATTATAATATAACTCTGTATATTACATTAAAGATAATAAGGACGTATAATGATGGCAAAAATAAAAACGTAATGCTTTCGCAGCTAAGTTGTACCATGACGTGAATTCACACATATAAGTTTCTGAAATTCTTTATTAACACCCGTGTAAATAAAATTTCATTTGAAAAAAAATCTAATTTGTAAACCAACTACAAAAATATTGGCTGCATTCGTCATTTCAATTAAGTTTTTGAGAAGAGTTGCACATTATGAAAAGATTTTTACAATATATTTCGTAAGTGGATTGATAACTTTCTGAATATCCGTATAATCAATGCCCTCCTCATTGATGGATCAAATATTTGCTAATCTCACCCAACTTCCATATATTTTCAACCTTTCCCTAATATAAAAAAATGTTGCATCTAAGCAATATTTATGTATGAAACAAAGGGTAAATTAAATAGTGGAATCTTATATCATTACACAGAAAAACAAGTCTTATTATAGTTATACATTTAGACGTATGAGGAAATGTAACGAACCGCTGTACTTTGTATAATTTGTACACAAGTCAGCCGAATCTCTCGCGGTTTAAAATTCTAAATACTTAAATTTATAAAAAGGTTTGCAATGATGATGATTACAATATAAATTTTATACGTTTGAAGCTGGTAGAACCAGACGTACAATTATAATAAATGTTCAGCTCCATCAGCTACAAAATCTCAACGATTGGTTCGTTGCATTATGGTTTACCATAGAAACTTGTCACATGAGAATGATAAAATTTCTTTGTCAATTTTTGCCGTGAACTACCGTTTTATAGATCTTACTACCTACCCGTATTTCCCTCGTCGAAGGTGCAATGGCTTTTTTAACCAAAATTTTAATCAAACTTCAAAACTAACTTTCCTTTTTGTAACTACTATTTTCAGTTTATAATAATGAAAATTGGAAATATATTAAAGATTCGCGTTTAGAATTTATTAGAAATACCTATTATGTGAAAAAGATATAACCTTAATATGAACTTCATAAATAAATAAGCATCCAAAAAAGGGTCATTTCTTGAAAAGGAGATAACATTAAAAATATTTTAATTCGTAACCAGCCATAAATTTGGAAATGGGATTCATATTTATTTATAATGATTACGCTTGGAAAACCAAAAATTGGTAATTATAAACCCAAAAATATTTTCTTTTTGTTGTTTTTAACATACAGAGGTGAACATAACAATATTTAAAATAAATTTACTTGTTTAAAGTTCTTTTCAATGTATGGTGTCTAATTTATACTCGATCTAACCTTTAACAATGGATTCCCTTAATACCACGTAATTGTAACGAAGCAGTGCTAAACTTTTACGATCCTTCAACTAAAGCGTGTAGCTTACCCAGCTCTTCCACATAATATTAGCTCGCCGAGATAAGCAAATCCAATTATTGTGGAATCCTCGGATAACCATTACTGCTAATCATAGTTACATGTCATCTCGCCCCTAATTAAACTCGCGTTCTGCGGTATTCGGGATTGATCAACACTAAACTTAGTCGCGCAAATAAGAGAAATCTTAATTGAATAAGATCTTCTCATTTACAATAGTTTCAATGCTTCCAAGAAGACGAAAGATATCTTGATACTGCAATTATTGAAATAAACAAAACTTATCTAGCCATTATCAGGTAATTTGATGTTTTTTTTTCTAAAAAAATATCAAATTACCTTGCAAATAAAAAATTGTATTAAAATTGGTTAGAATTTTTTTTGGCTTTTGCATTGCGTGCCTTGTAATGAAAATCCTATGTATTTGGGCATTACCGTTAGGGTCTAAAAACTATCTAACAGGATTATGTTAAAGAACAAAAAGAATGAACAAATCACAAATATGATAGGGAGGATACAAGATTTATAGGGTTGTCCAATTGCATTTAGAATTTCATGTAAGTTTGAAGGTAAGATTCATGAAACATAACGCAGGTACAAAATTTTGCTGACGATTCATAAAAAACATTGAGGTGCGAAGTTTTTGGGCCACTTAAAATTTTACGTCAATTATACGGAAAAAGCTTTATTTTCACCCCTCTCCCTGATTTATTTTAAGGCTAACTTTACAAATATAAGTCAACCGGTTCCATAAATCTACGATGATCCATTTAATTTATTTTATTTTTTTATTTATCTCTATATCTTCGTGAATGTTAATCGTAGGTAAGCATTAAATAAAAAATAGTAAATTAAATAAAACTTCCGTTAATGAGCTCGTATTAAAAAATAAACGTCTTTGATTTCAAAATGGTTCATGTCTGTGGTAAATTACGACGTGGGAATAATTAGCATTAAAGTTATTTTAATTTGAATAAAATTAATTAAGTAATCGTCTAGCATGAAGTTTTTGTAAAATGAAATTAACAATTTTTGTGTCTTATTTAGAAATAGTGAAACTCCATGATATGTTGAAATGTGATGGGTCTCTTCATTCATAATTTTGTCATGTCTGTTCATGAGTACATTCGTCTGCCCATCACATTATCACGAATTCCAAAATTTTTTTTACACCTTTTCATACAAATAACTTTAGGATACATTTTCTTACGCGTCTCATCGAGTGGGACATCATTAGACAGGTTTTTATTAAAAGTAAGTGAACATTTTCAAGTCACCGCCTCGAATAAGACCTTCTCATTTAACAAAAGTTTCAATGCTTCCAAGAAGACCCAAGATATATTTGAACGTAATTTAAAAACAAGCTAAAAAAACTGACATTTTAAAATGTTATAACTTGGTTTAATCAATATTATTTTTCATAACTGTATCAACATTTTCAAAGTAACTACTGAAAAATACAATTGGGCAATTTCTTGCACTTTGTTATTTTATTATTATTTACTTTGCATTGAAATTTAATTATTAATTAATAAACAACAATTTTTTTGAGCCGACAGAGAACTTTATCACATACCTGTGAAGAGTTATAAGTTGCAACCTCCTTTTGATGAAATATTTTTCATTCTTATTCACATAAAAATAATATTTTGAAATAAATAATCTCTTTTATTGTATACAATTGTTATCTATAATACAAAAGAAGCAAGTTTAGTTAATTACATTTGTAAATTGCATCGACACTAATATTTCATTAAAACCATGAGTATAATTAACGATTTTTAGATTGTATTATAAAGTGGCTTTTAATCTAAAATAAAATGACCCCCTTTTCCAAAGATCTATGCATTTAATTAGGGAATAAATAAATGAAATTATTTTGATAATATTCAAAATATAATCTCTGAAAGATAAGTCACGCTAAAAAGCCAACAAACTCGAGACCGTAGCTTTGATGTAAATAAATTTGTTAATAAAATTATTCAGGCTAGCAATTTTAATTTTTAATGCATAAAATTTTGTTTGAATCTTTAATCACGACCAAACGTGAACTTTGAAACAGATATGATTTAGCCTAATTGATAATTATTCATCACGTAAGTCCGTCAACATAAAAATAAAATCAGATTATTATCGCACTTATATAATGAACAATGATTAATATTTTATAAAGATTGCTAAATAAAAGAAAATGCACAGCAAATAAAACATATAAGAATATTTAACCAAATAGAAAAGAGTACTAAGGGAAAAATGTACAATGATACGTACTGACGACAGTAAGCGGAAATGGAGAAATATATATTAAGTATCAGGTCGCAATTAACGAAAGGCTATTCAGGTGTACAGAGTGGTATCCTTAAAAACCACCATTTGATTTAATCCCACAAGAAGAATGTACGATAAAAAAATGGCCCACTCAGTTTTTCATACTTTTCAATTAATTAAACCTTAAATTTCTGCAATACTGCTGGAGACTCGTGTAACGAGGATACAAGTAAATGGCATATCGACATTGTGTAAAATTTAGCTACTTTAAAAAAAATCACTTAAACTATATTGGTGATTTTGATAAAGTCTTCTTAAGTAATTAAAGTTATTTGACAGCAATATTCAAATAAGACGTAGATAATAAATATCAAATAGTAACAAAAGAACAATAAAACTCCTTGTCTTAAGCCCCACGTGTTGTTTGAATAATGTGAAATTATAATTTGTCTTTAAATCTGAATAAAAATATATCGAAACAACTGAAATAGTTGTTCCTAGCTGATTCAGATGTTTTCAGATACTTCTTTATATTTAAAAGTATTAGCGGAATCATCAATAAGAAAATGAACGATGAAATCGACGGTCTTGCGGTATTCTTCATATTACATATGAAGAATATCGCGGGACCGTCGATAACATTATCAAAGACTGATGGCTATAAGCTATTTAATTAGGCTGTTATTAATCTGTTATTAATCTGTGTTGTCCGAAGGATTAAAAAATATAACATGACTCAATAAAATTATTTTGATTGAATATAAAAAACAGCATTTGCATGAAAGGCAAATATTTTTAAGTTGTATTGAATAACTTACCACAATTTTAGAAATGTTTAGCATTTTGCACCAATATTAAAAAACAAATTAAACACTTATTGAATAACCTCGATGTTTGCTTGTTTTTCTGTTACATCCATTTTACTGGTAGATAATTTGAGATAGAAAGTTGAAATTTGATTTAGTTTGTGAAGTATACCTAACCACAGAAAATTATGTACAAACAATTGTATATTTAAAAATAAAATAAACTTTTGATTAGACGAGCCTTCTATCAATATGCAGTAAGTGTACTGATGAACTGTACTCCGTGGTGTCCTGATTTAAAGTGATTTTGAAAAGTTATATAAATAAAAATAATTTTTGATAAAAACAACAAAAACAATGGGTTTCTACTATTTCTTAAACTAATGTATGTCGTGGGAGTTATTTAGGTAAAGGTTAACTATTTTTAACATAAAGAAAAAGTCGTTCTTAATAAATGCATATCAGATTGTTCGGGTAATATTACAAAATAATTCAATTAATACGTCAATGCCGCGACTTGCAAAAATATGTTAAATATTATCTTGCTGAGTTATAAAATATAGATGGCAGTAAAACGCAGACTAAATTTCAGAATTTAATTTTTCATTAACATAACCCACTTTATTAATATTTCATAAGAATCAATACAAAATTTAATTTGATCGCTAGCCTTCATTTTAAAATATTTTAAAATAAAGGCGAGCGAGGTAATTTAGCAAACACTCCTTGTAATTTCGCCCTCTTAATAAAAGAACTGCTGTTCTCCAATTTTACTTATAGACGAAAATAAATGAAAAACGACAGACCACATGCACATTACATACACCTGATTGTTTCTCTGAAAATATTAACGGGTAATATTGAATATATTTGGCTTTATTTTTTAGAAATTCATTATTCACAATTAAATGAAACTACGTGATGTAGTATTATTTCTACGTTTTTATATCTTCAGGTGGGTTATTAGCAAAGAATCTTTGCTAATAGCCCACCAGAAGATGTCGCAATATAATGAAACGTAGGTCATGGTAAAGAACTTAAAGAAAGTAGAAATAATACTCCATTAAATAGTTTCATTTAATTGTGATTAACGGGTAATTTAAATTTGTATTGTTGAACCATTGTTATTTACGGAGATTGTTTACGTCATAATAAGTGTATAGCTTCTATCGTTCGCCCAAGAAAGCTTTCATTTGCTCGTAAACATTTGTAATTAGTTTAAAAATCATTGCCTCCGAACCCAGTAATATAATAGTATTTCAATTTGTAGTCGACAAGCTCATATTACCCTTCAATATTTTGTTTGACTACAAGGATGATTAAATTTTAAAATTTATTTTCCATTCACGTGAAAAATTCAAATTCAGTTATAAGTGAATATGAATTATGATTTATTTGCAAAAAATACTAAAATATAAAACATTGAAATGTACATGTTATAGTTACGTTACAAAAACTACGTATTAAAAATAATTTACATTACCGGACTCCAATAATGATATTGACGATGACCTATTTATAACAGACTATCTGACAAATATATGTGTTAAAGTACTGCAGGAAGTAGCACCAGAGTTCCAGGTTAAATAAAAATTATTCTACGGTCTAGTTCAATTTACATGCACAGAAATAGACCACACAATTATATTTTGCATTTCTTGTAAAATTTCGTTCCATATCGAGGTTTTTCTAAATGGTGGAATTTGAAATAGAAATATGATGATTTGAAAGAATTACTAGCAACATTCACTGAACAAAACAAGCATCGCTTAGAAACCTTAACTATTCACAGAGTCGTTGCAGACACTTTGAATTAAAAATATAATCTTATTGTAAAGGCCTAAGTCCCTTCAATCAAAAATAATAACAACGAAGTTAGGAAAACATGAATTTTAATTATTTTTGGTAAAGAACATACACAGTTTCAAAAAAAAAATCATAACAACTCTTGTCACTTTACAATTTAAAAAAATTAAAAATATGAACCTTTTAATGAGTGGTTGCGGGTGACCCGCTATTGTAGCAAATAAACTATTTATAATTTTTTGTATAAATTATACAAAGAAGGATTAATCAGAATATCGCAGCCTCTCATCCATTGATATATTACCTTATGTTCCGCATATGAAACAATATCTTAGAGTTTACTATTTAATCAATCAGGATGTAATGTGGGTTATTAGAAAGTTAATACCGACATTTATCCGCCAAGTAATTCAATATTCCATTCTTTTAAACATACATTTTATTACAGGTTAACCACTTGAGACTAGTTCACTTTTTTTTCATTTAAGAGTTATCACTTAGTAATTTTATTTCTGAAACTAAATTAATAAATGAGTAGAAATAATAAAGAAAATCTAATAAGAATCCATTTAACACTGATCATATAGAAAAAGCAGTATCACGAGCGGTCTCACAAATTCAACTTCACAGTACACAGTATTTCTGCTTTAATTTTATAGAATACTTTCATAAATAAAGACACAACCAATCAATTATAAAGTTGCATCAATCTGTGAATTGAAGCTATGGTAAGGATAATAAAATTTGCTGAAATCGAATAATAACATAAAATTTCAATAGTGATCAAGTCAAACAAAATACATGGCTCAATTGCAACTTAGAATTTGATTCCAGACGAAGCAATTGCGATATGGGAAATGATATAAATGTTTTAATTGTATAGTTCACGAATTACTGTAAAATGGACCAAGTTCATCTTTAAAAAGGTAGCTATAAAAAAATTAATAAGAATAAAGTAAGATTAAAGTGGTTAGTCTTAAACGGAGGTAATATTTTATAAATCTAGAAGCGCTAAGCTCTAACTTAGTCTAATTAATTTTTCAAGCAAGATTTTGCAAGAACTTATAACTCTTTTAAAATAAATTTTAAATTTCTAAGTTTCAGTATGTGTTGTGTGCAAAGAGCATTATACATTATATATTATTATTCAATACATAAAATTAAAATATAGCAAAAATTTATCAGTATATTCAATCATTTTCAATATTAATTAAACTTTATTTGGACTTTTTAGTAAATTTAACGCTTCATTATATTCATTAAAATGTTTAAAATAATTAAATATAATTTTAAAATTAATTAAATTATTTTATTACAAACGAAATTAAAATAATAGGTACAAGATAGTAATTGTTTTATTAATAATACTAGTTGTTAGATTTATTATCATTTAACTATTATATTATTTCCATTAAATATTTGAGTGCTAAATAAAGTTACTCTTGTAAGAACTAAAAGCCAAAGAACTATAACTTCCAACGCGCGTACATAAGTACACTCACAATTTTTTTATTTAACCAAAATTGTTTCACCAGATTTTAACCTGTATAGAATAATTTTTGAGGATATTTGTGTAATAAAAACCATCAAATCTGAGTAGAACTTACACTGCAATGATTCTTTATTACAAATATTTATATTTTTTATAAACATAGAACATAAACTGGGTTAAAATAAGTACATGTTCTACAGATCAGATGTTTGTAATCAAAGAATTACTTATAATTTTTAGTAAAAATTAAGTAACTCCTAGCAGAGCAGATTTTTTTATAATAATGAGTTTAATAGTTTCAGATATGGGAGGGAAATATTTATGAATATTTTCAGCAATATCTTTAGGGATGTTTTACATAAGATTCTAAAAGGAAATATTTCAGTATCTTTATTAATTTTTCTTTTAATCCATAAGATACAGATTCTCAAAAATACTGGATTATTTTATATGTCCCAATTTCGGTAATTAATAAAGATGTATATACGAATTAACATGCTTTATCTAATTTCCAAATTACAAGTTTGCGTTCGAAAATATTTCTTTAAAAAAAAACTAATCATATCTTACATAAAACTAAAAAAGTATTGATTTGAAATAATTATTAATACTTCTTTCCAGTAATATATATATATATATATATATATATATATATATATATATATATATATACATATATATATATAAACATACGGTATTGAAACAAATTTTGATTACTTTATTTATTCCGTATTTGAGTGATAACAATTAAAATTCATGCGGGTTAACATGTTTTATCTATTTGCAAAGTTGTTACTTTTCATTTGAAAGTATTTCTAAAAAAAACTAATCGTATCTATATCGTAAAAAAAATAATCGAAATATATTTAAATCCTTATTAATACCTTAATTACAATAATACTCCATAAATATGAGGTACTAAAACAAATTTCGAGTACTTTATTTTTTTCATATTTGGGTATATTTACCGGTTTGCAAAATTGCAAGTTTCCATTTGGAAATATTTCTCAAAAAAAAAACTAATCGTATCTTACACGAAATAAAAAATAGTTTTGTTTTTAAATCAAAATCTCTCTCCATTAATACCCATAAACAAGATGTATTAAAACTAATTTTGAGTACTATATTTTTTCCGTATTTGGGTGTTTTTGGGTGTGTTGTGACAGTCTTTATCAATTTACCATATTTCAAGTTTCCAAGACATTTTACACGACACACATTTTAAACAATATTTCTAGAAAAACTCTTATCTTGCATAAAATTTGGACAAATTTGTTTCGAACTTCTTACGGTATTGAAAAAAAATTTTAGTATAAATATTTTTAAATATTAATTAATGAAATATGTGCAGGTTGACAAGTTTTGTTACAATATTTTAAGTTTCAGTTTTGTGAGATGACAGACAGATGCATGGTCGAACGCTCGAGGAATCTGACCCTAATGTGTTGCTTAAATGTCGCATTATGATTTTAGTTGAAGTCGAAATTTAAAAATTAATTTTTAATTGACCTCAGATAATGGGCTTTTACAAATAATGGACTCTTCACTGTATTGCAGAAAACCTCATTTTAATTTCAATTATTTGCCTCTTCTCATCATATGAAACATGCATAGGAAGTTTGCCTCTTGAAGAAGAAAAAATACGGAAAAAATTAAATTTTTTTATTTGATTCATTCTGCAAAAAATACTTCATTACGTAGTATTTTTGTAATCATTATTTAACTTTTTTTTTCATAATACGAAACTTATTTTAATTTTAAAAATGTTCTTCATTTTTAGCCTTTTGTAACCCAAAATTAAAAAAGATGATTAATCTTAATAATTATGCCTAATTAATAAAACTAATAGATTATTTCCTTAAATTTAAGAAAATCTATATTTTGGAGAAAAGCGATTTAATTGCCTTAGCCCTATTCTATTACTATTTTAAAAAAATATGAAAATTTCTTTTAATGAAATATTTTCTTCTGCTTTTTCGATCAAGGAACTGTCATCGTAGTTGGTAATTCACGCTGTGCATTTGTCACAAACCACTTTTTATCTCGCTTTTAGTAAGTATATTTTTCATAAAGCTCTAATATAATCCTAAACTTTATGACACAGTAATCTTGGAGTTACGTAATTTGAAAGAATGTAAATATTATTAAAGATATCGGCTAGCCCCCAATTATTATTTATTTATATTTGGTAAAACTTAAATTTTGTAATTATTGTACTATTGCATATTAGTTTATGCCTCAAATTAACATTTATAGAAAAACCTTTTACTTTTTCTTAAAATTGTATAACTGCCCCAAAATTTATATTAGAACACTGAATTGAAGTTTTTCATAAATATGTATCAAAGTGGTATGCTATCTTTAAAGAATGATACTGATTATTATGTATTATTTTATTTTTCAGGTTTGACACCTACAATACGGGAGTAACTAATAGATGAGCAATCAGATTGTATAAGCAGCTTGTTTTAAGAGGATGAACAATCAGATTTTGAATAATTTGATCAAATTTTTGAAAATAAGAGTGATTTTAGTAACGCGTAGTCTATAGTTACCTATCATGATTACAAAAGTAAACACGAGACGGAAGAAGACTTTGTAAGGGATAGCATACACCATTTTGAAGAGCCACAAGGTTCTGAAAGGTTGGACTTGGAGCAAAGTAGAAAATCATCGTTTCCTTCTTTCACCGACCACGTTTCTGAAGGTGAATTTGGTTGTTAATTGGCATGTATAAATCTAATCACAACCGTACGGAAACAATCTGGGCAAAATATACAACTGAAGAAATGTAATTCGGGTACCAATGTTTCTCAAGGTTTCCTTTTTCCATGGTCCGCCTTGAGGTTCGACGATGTCATGACCCGAGAAGTGAAAAACAACAGATCGACTTTATTGATTTTCGTTTTTATTTCACTCATTTATTTTGAAATTTAAAGCTAACTATACTTATTCTGCATATCGTACAATAAACAAAAAGGTCAATGTTTTTGCCGTATTTATATGAAGTCCAAGCCAGGGAAACGGCATCAAGATAATGTGTATTTGCGATGCAAAAACACATTATTTGTATAAGGCTTTTACATATTCTAGAAAAGAAAGTCTGACATCAAACACAACGTTCTTTGTGCTTTAAGGTCTAACTTAAGTTTGAACATTACGTAAAAACTAGCCGGAAACACCTCCAGAGTTTTTCCCTTAAAGAAATATACTTGTCAAATATTCTATATTTGAATTGACTTTGGACAAAGCTATGATATCATATTTATCAAAAGAAAATAAATTAGTTATCTTAGTATCATCAACACATTATTATTTCTCGATTGATCACAGCTTCTAAGTCTGAGATTATAACATTCTACAACTCAATAAAGGAGTATGTAAATGTCCTTGATAAAAAATCCGCTCTTTACTTTGTCTCGAGGAGAACAAAATGATGACCAATTTTAATTTTGGGAACAATCCTAAATATTTCCTCTCTAAACAGCCATGTTAGGTGGAAGGCATCTGACATAGATAGCAAGAAAACTTGAAAAAAAATTATAGAAGAAACTAGCATTTCTCTTATAAAACGCCACATAGTAGATAGATAAAAATAGGCAAGCATTTTTTCTCGAAAATTGAGACTTATTATGGACCAGGTGCTTGTTTCTGACAGAGAAACAGAAGATCTTGAAACAACTAGAACAAGCCAATTTAATAAAGCAAAAAAAGTGTTTTGTTAATTATATCCTCGTCATCGTCATCTAAATCGGCAAAAACTTACTCTACTTGGGATAAATTTGTTTGCAAAGCACACTTCAGGGATAAAATGTCTACGAGTGCCGTTAAAATTAGAATTTAATTGAAAATAAATGTGACTTAAAACAAATATTTACCTATAAGTAGTATCATAGGTAATTTTAAGAGTTAAAAACTGTACCTCTTATTAATAATTTAGAATATATTCGTTTTTTTACTATTATTTTAAAGAATGTTTCATAGAAAAATGTATTTTTTATTTCAAAAATAGTTTAGTACTATAAGTACCTACGTTTAAAAAAAATCCTTTCTGATGAATGGGGTAGGGTAATTTTGCATTAAATGTTATTTTTTCTGATAAATAAACATAAAAGATTTAAATTATTATTTAGAAGTTTTATGTATCGACTAAAAAAATACCTTAAAATTATAATTTGATACTTTCTTTGGTTTTAAACTCTGGGGCAATAATATAACCTACGAATCCGATTACGTTATTCGAAATAGCAAAATTTTTTGATGATTAATGTTAATTTATTCAATTAAACCCTATACATATTTAATACTTTTAAAAAGCTGTGATTATACTAATTCAAAATTATCCAAAAATTCATGGAATAGATTAAGGAAAATATAGTTTTCTCAACAAAGTCATAACATTAAGAAACTATTGAAATGTTCAAACTCTAAGTTTGGAAATGAAAATATAATATGCTATTAAAAATACCATCTAAGAGCAGTATTAAAACAATCGAACTATATCTTACATATTAGGTAAACCTGTCATAGATCAGATTAAACATTAGAACCAATGTAAGAAAAAAAGCTGTAGTAAAAATAATATCGCTTTGAATATGACGTCATTCTGCTATTTATATTTGTTTCTTACCTGTATTTGAAGCTTTTCACATTTCAAAAGCTCTTATAAGGTGAAATCTCTCTGTATACTTTACGTATCCGCCAGCTCACTTGTCATTCTGCTCAGTAATATTCGCAACCATTGTTATTGAAATTTATTCTATTTGCGTCGTGTTCATAACGATTTATCTTTCAGATGTCTGCTGTGCGTTGAGGCTTCAGTATGTTTACATAATATATTCACATATTTACTGAATATAAGCGTGTGTTTATTCTCATGGTTTGGTATATTACATGTTTCGTTTTGTTTTTGTTTTAGTTCTAAGCCAGCATCACTTAATAAATAAGGAATATTAATGTAATTTCACTCATTGGATTAGTAAGAAACGTATATCTAGCATTTTATGTCATCAAAGGCGGTCGAATTAACTTTCCTGTTTCCACGTTCTTTTTCACATAAAAAAGTTAAACATTTTTATATCTAAAGCTTAAAACGTGCATACTCTTCCGTGAATGTTCTTTATAAATTTTTACAAATTTCAGTCGATTGTCCTCAAAATTTCAACATTTACTCTCGACACCCTTGCAACAACCCTTAAAGATATGTTGATTCCGATACCACCTTTGTTGGTGGAAGTTGGAAAGAGGCCCGTCATTGCATGGTAATTTCATAAAATTTAATAATACTCGCTATTCAAAGATTTGTGGAAGTTTATGTTAAGTTTTATAATAATTTTTTAACCTATTTCCTGCTTTTGGTCATTGATTTCTGTGATTCTGCTCACTCTCTCTCCCTTTATCAGCATTCAATTCTATTATGCATTTCATGTTTTTTGTTTACCAATTCTTAGTCTAAACCAGCTAGCTTATTTAAATTTTACAATTAACTTTTTAAGGAAACATTCAATGAGAGAAAAGGATATAAAAACTCCATTTTTACAAATTTTACCACCAAGGTATCTTTGATTTCAAATTATGTACCATATCATATACATACATATATATATATATATATATATATATATATACATATATATATATATATATATATATATTTATATATATATATATATATATAAGAGCCAAGTATGTGTATGAACTAGGGAATGCAATCTCAAGCAGGGGTCATAGGTTTAACATCTCGTTAGAACTAGAAATTTCGATGTCGCGAGATCTCGGCCTTGTCAAGATCTCGGGTACTCTTGGCAAATACGTTATTATTTTGATTCTAAAAACTAAAACGAGATGAAAATTGCTTAGTGTAAAATTATTAAAGAAATATATTTATTGTTATAATAAATTACTTATCATTACTAATGTATACGACAATTACCCGCTGTTTAATTTTTTCTTTGGAAATTAATAAAAATAAAATAATACCTTAGAAAGTTCTTTATTGTTAAAATCACCCATTTAAAAGTCGAACTCTAGGGATTATTTTACAAGTCGCTTATTAAAAAAGAAAGAGTATTAATAGTGCTGTCCGACAAACGGCATCTAATTTCAGGTGTTATACACCCAGCAGCTGAGAATGCTCTCTCAGACGCAACACTGCTCAGCACAAGAGTAAGCAAGCTATTATAAGCAACTGTAGAAATTTACTCCTTGTTCCCTCACACTCATGGAAGTCCATTTTTATGAGTGAATCTAGCCTATCTTTACATCTAGCAACACGCAAAAAAGAACGTTTACATTCCCTTTTTTTCAGAAGCTGAAACAGGACTTTCATGACATACTTCCAAATATGCGCGCCAGTTCAAGATTCCACAACGCAGGTTGACTGTTAATAGTTGTGTGAACATTACTTTTTAAAGAACGGCGGTTCATTTCAGATTTCATTCTTCAGCTTTGAAGGATCTTCATTCTCTTTCGTCTTAAGCGTCATTCCGTAATTAATAACAATTAACTTAATTGTATTTTGTGAAGATGGCATTTTCGAATTTTTACCTTTAGCAGTAAAAAAATCATTTTCTTTTTTTTCACGTCAGAGTCTGATGGTAATCATTTATTTTCCTCTTCTTCTCTGGTGTTTGGGAATATTCCCGATCCTTTGATGTAGGTTGATTCTCACTGTCAATTGGCGATGGCGGTACTGGCACTATAGTGGACGCTGACGACGACGAAGACAGTGATACAATATCGACAGCTTCAAGTGTGGCTGATGAACTTTTAACTCCGGTACTCAATGTTTTTGCACCAATTTTTGGGTTGACTCGAACGTGTAAACTTTTTGTAAAACTAGATGTGGTTTTGAGAACAGTTTTGCATAATTTGTACTGAGTAATCAGGTTATTTTATTGCTTATTTGAAGTACTTCTATTCCGGCAAGGTACTATTGGACTAAACATCAATTTTGTTTGGAGTATTCGAAGACATTTTTAAAATATTTACATCTAATACATGAAATAATACAAAAAAACACTTTAAGTTTAGTTAACAATCGCCTACCTGGCATAAGCTCGGATATTATTGTACCCTCTTACTGATGCTACTTGTATTTTTTTACCTCTCACCGTCCATCGCCAATACTCGGAAATATTCAGAATAGTTCGCAGTTCAACACTCGCTAAGGTATCTTTCACCGTCGGTCAGTCAGTCTGATCTGGGTTTGGTCAATCGCCCACGCACCGAGAAAACGTGGATTGCGTCGCTGACCACTGCCTTTTAATCTCGTTAATTTTGCGAGATTTATGCTTTGCAATTGATCTCGTAAAATTGCTCGAAATCTTGCTAGATCAAGATTCTACAAGAATGAGAATGCATCCCCTAGTCAGGGCACTGGTAAGGTTCTGTTGATATAATTCGTTTAATATATTTGATGTAGACCAAACGAAATACTTTAATTGATTTTTGACATCAAAAGTAATTAGATTTTCCCCTCAACTTCTGGGCAAAATATTATACAGACATATTATCCAATAGTGTGAACTTCAGTAATTCATAAACGAATTTTGTAACAATCCGACTAAGGAAATTAAAGGAACACCACAGAGTTCCCCAATGTATAACATCACACGTGCAGTGATCAAATTTTTATTAGTTAGGTCCAAATATCTGCATGACTTCTTTTTTTGAAGTATTATGCTCCTAATATGGTCTCATATAAATTTGTTTAGAAATTGGCTATGGAAATTGGATATGTACCGCCAAAGTCTCTAATATTGTATAGCATAAGTGCCATGACCAAGTTTCAAGAATTTAGGTCTAATATAATTTTATAAGATACTGATAAGGGCAACATGAAATTGATCTTTAGGAAAATTAGGGTGCAATTATGAAACCAAAAAATTGTGATAAGAACTATTCAGTGATTAGGAGTAGACTCCTTGAATTTGGACTCATTACATTTGTCTTGACATGGGAAAAAGTAATGGGGTAAAGGGGAAGGTAAGTACATACGGTTTACTGCAGGTTTACTGCCTGCCTAAATGATCAGGTCTCCAAACCTGCTGCTTTTAAATTAATAGTTTTGGTCTAAAGCAACAACTCTTTCATTCAACGGTAGTTTTCAATTCCTCAGTCCTAATACATCAAGGGCACTGATCGTCTAAGTTGTGAGACTATTGATATACTGATCGCCTAAAAAGGGTATCCATTTTTAAAACAGTATTGTAAATTTCAAGCAGAAATTCTGCCATTAAACTCCGGTATCCAACTCCTCAGTCCTGATTCTGCATATATACTGCCTATGTAAATTTTAAAACATAAAGATCTACTATTTTTAAATCAATATTAAGGCTCTCAGGCATAATGCTACTCCAGTCTTGGACGGTGTAGGTTACTGCCCACCTAATCAGCACCTATTTTTTAAAAAATATTATTTGGTGTCTTAAGCATAGACAATGTAATCTTATTCCATGTTCCATTTCCTCAGCGCTGATGATGCAGGGACATCATCTATCTAAACCTTGGGACTTGAGGATTTGCTATTTTTAAATTAGTATTTTGAACCTCATGTAGGTTTTCTGCCAATAAATTCTGGGTTCTACCTCGTAATATATGAGGCTATGGTGATATTATCTACTTAAACCTTGAGACTTGAGGACCCACTGTTTTTAAAATAGTGTCTCAAGCAGAAACTCTATCATTAAACTTGGGGTTGAAATCCAAAGTTTAATGATGGACCTCGGTGGTCATGCTGGTAGGTACTGCCTGCTTAAATCAAAAAACTTAAGTACCGGCTGTTTCTAAATTAATATTTTAGCCTTAAGCATAATGTATACGTAATTGAATTCAGTATTCGATTTCCTCAGCCTGATTTAGCACTGTTTTGTATATGGAAACTCTGTATATATAGAAAATTAGTTAGAATTTGACCATAGGAACTGACGATATACCAAAATACTCAAAAAATTATAGCACAAGTATCGTAATCGAGCTTCGATGATAAGTCTAAATATAATCTAGTAATAATATCTAGAGTTTTGACACAACTAAAATGGTATAAGTAAGCCTTTCAACAGAATCAGGGCACGATGAGGGAACCGAAAAGGTTTGACTGATGTACAGGAAACTCAACGAGTATTAACTTGTTTCGACTGTACTGAAGTAAGGAAGAAAATAACAAAATAGTAATAATATTTGGTAACTATGTTATTAGTTGGTAGGTAAATAGGTAAGTAATTACAGATATAAACTAAGGCATGAATTGACCAAACTTGCTTGTGTGCGGCGGTGCCTGTGTGCATGTGTGGGTGTGTCCGTGTAGACGTGTGTGTGTGTGTGTGTGTGTGCGTGCATGTATGTTAGGTTATATATGTGAATATATTAAGGTACATTGAATTATTACATTTGTTCTGATTTCGTTAATGGGATATTACAGCTGTTGCATTCATCGTAAGATCGTGAATTTCTGGGTAACATAGAATATCATGGAGAATTTTATAGTCGATGCCAAGTGAAATGTAGTACTTATCTTTGTGTGTGCTATGTCAAAAGCGTGTGTGAATATTAGAGAGGTGAGAAGAGCTGACTTGGCACTGATCCTAAAATCCCTAGAAATAAAGTATTTTGTAAATTTCTTTATGTTTGAAAACTATATTGCATCGCAAAAATACAAATAAATATTTCTATTTTATATATTTTATACATTTCCCTGTTTATTTCAAATTAATTCGATGTTTTTTTTAAATATTTTATTCCACGTATTAATTGTAGTCTCTCTATGAATACGAGACTTTGACAAATAAACTAACCGACGGACAAATTAACGGGTATGTATTAGTTCTATGGTTTCTTGTTTTTACTATATGACTGTAAAAATTTATGATTTGCATGTTTTACTATATCGCTTTTATCGCAATAAAACACAACCCTCGTCATAACGAAATAACTTTTGACCTAAGAAACTGTTAAACATTCTTCATCTTATTTATCAAAGGTTTAACTTATTATCCGAGTGTGATTTTGGATGGCATAAGTTAGAACACTAATTTTGGAAATTTTAGAATTACACGCCAAGTGCATTTTTATTTGTGTATTACATAATATTTTTTAAATTTTATGGTTTCAAATTTTTTCAGTAATATTAATTATGATAATAAATGTGGTAATATTAATCAAAATAAAATTATATGAAACGACATTACAAAGTTATATGAGAATTAATTTATATAATTCGTACACAATATTTAAATAATTCAAAATCTCCGGTGTCAACAAAATAATATCATTTATACCATGTATTGGATTTAAAAATATTCGTGTCCTGTTAAATTGTAAGGAACCAAAATATCAATGCAATATTTTCAAAAAATTCTATTACAATTTTCTTTAGTTCATTCAATGAACTTTACTAACACAGACACAGACGGCAAGCTTATAGCTACAAGAGTATTCTATTACAGCCGATCTCAAAGCAGCAAGTGAAAAGTATTAATGAAAGAGACACAAATAAAGTACATGTATATGAAAATAGACATATAAATAAAATTAATTTAGAAAATAAATGAAAGCATCTAAGTTATCATAAGGAATAGGGAGATAAGGAACAATATGATATAAAAAGAATTTCAATCCTTTAATTATTTTAAGTAATGAGATTTCTAATTCATTTTGACATAGACAATGAGGACGTATTTTTATAGGTATATCTCTGGCGGCAAATCCAATAATTTTATGTGGTAAAGGCCAAAGAATTCTCCATAAAATTCAGTTCTGCACTAATGTTGTAGCGTCTACTATCGCTACTAATTACTATATTAAATATATTTGAGATTTTCCATAGATTAAATGCAGCGCATCACAAATAAGATCGGAAGAGTGTTTAAAGAGAAAAAGGTCTGTACACTAGTGTTCCTGAATGCAATACAAACATCGTAAAATGTCTAGCACTAGCTTAGGATACAAATTTCATAGAGATTTGGCAAAAGAATTATACGAGATTCTTAATCCTTACCTAGCAAGTTTGAACTTTATCTTACGAGTGTTCTCTGCGTAGCCTGCTTTATCTAGTATTGTTCATCCTTTACGCAAGAAACAACCAAAAAAGAAGTTATGGCAGCAATCTTTGATGACAAAAAATATATCAATACAATGGTCATATATGAATAACTGCAACATATTTTCTTCAGAAATAACTAATTACATCAAAGAATTTTTTTTAATATTATAGAAATTCTTAAAAACAAACATTTTGAGACAGTAAGATGCCATACATATTTATAGACGTCATTCTAAGACAGCACGATGTAATTTATATAGGAAATATAAAAGTATTCGAGTAATAATTGATGTACCCTATTTCGAGATTATATAAATTTTATCATAATAAATTTACTATTTGAATAATTTCTGAAAACATAATTTTTTAATTGCATAATTTCTGAAAACATAATTTAACATTTTTCTCGAAGAAAAATCTTATCACCTTTAGAAATATAATTGGTGCACAGCGAAAATGTGGATAAAGTATTTAAATTTTTTTAGGTTATTTAATCTAATAAAATAACAAAATATGAAATATTTAACACTTCATAAATTTTGCATAAAGTAAAATATGATGGTGTGCCCAAACATTTAAATGAAAACTATACGTAAACTAACTATAACCTTTCGATGCACATGCGTATCATTTTGATACAAACTAATCATGTTGCGTAATACTTCATACGAGTGGGGAGACGGACTCTTCAGTTCTTCCACCTACCTATCGAACGTCGGATCCCAATTTGTATAGGCAATAGTGACGCACTGATATCAATTATTTACGTATTTATTAAAATGGCTTTTTATCAGTTTCTGAAATAAGTGGAATAACATTGGAACGTAATCACTTATTTGTTTTATAATGACAATTCGTATTAAAATTATATATGTACAAGTTACCCCGTTATTCTTTATTTCTTCTTATGTTTCAGAAATCAATGTGGAAATGGATCCAAAATTTATTTTCAATTATTCATAAAATGGGGACGCAGAAATACTTCACAAATTGCTACGGACTGACAATGACCTAGAACAGGACATTGACGAAGAAAGTGACACGAACAAAAATGAGATAATGGAGGATAGGGAAAGTGGCTTCTTGATAAAAATGAGGGATAAATTAGATGAAAATTGTATGAAGAAAAAGAAGATAAAAGAAGATTTTGTATAAGAGTCGAATTAAAAAAAATCTAATTTATCAGAAAAGAGACGATAAACGAAATATATAACAGGTTGCAGAAAACCGATCGAAAACCGATTTAAAATTTTAAAAACTTCGAACTGTTTACAAGTATGTATATTAAATCTATTATAAACATTCGAGACTCAGTGATATAAAAATGTACAGTTGTACTAAAATTAAAGCCTGCATAGAATTATTTTATTTGCCAAGGATTTTCAGAGCAAATCGCTTAAATGGTGAAGAGCGTAAAAAGATTTTCCCTTATTTGTAGGTCACTAAGGTTTGATAACACCAATTCGTGTGGGTTACAACTGTCTTACTGCCATCAGAGAAGTATATGACAAATTAATAGAAAATTGTCAAAAGTGACTATACTCGGTAACAAACATGGGGTACACTGAAGTCCTTACAAAATAGATGTAAAAAACTGGTTCGATAATTATTTTTTACTTTTTAATTGAATGTATATAAAAACGAATTTTAATTAAGTTATTTAAATTATTAATTTATTGTAGACATCAAAGTTTGTCATTGTATGTTTTTACTTTTTACTTTCGTTTCTGCGTTTTTCATAGCGCATTTTAAGAAATGTGAATATTCAGGTTTTAATATTGTGATACAACCAAGTTTATGGTAAAAAACAAAAATAATTTATGTTATAAACAAAAATAGTTTACTAACTGAAGCCCAGTTGATTGTTTTTTTTGTACATATTATATGAAATAAAAGTATATCTGTCGTACTTTTTGGGTATTCAATTACATAATGATTTACTTTAGTTATACGTAATTTTATGCTTTTCTTGTGTTGAATATATTAGGGGTTAATTTTGTAGAAATTCATTATTCATAATTAAATGAAACTACGTGATGTAGTATTATTTCTACTTTCTTAAATTTCTTTACCACGACCTAGGTTTCGCTGTATTACAACATCTTCAGGTGGAATATTAGCAAAGATTCAGTTCCTGCTTCTAATAATATTTTGTAGGTATTTCTTATAAATTAGAAACATTACTAGGAAAATTTATTTAGATTATCTTTCTGTAATAAATATTGGGTCTTAATTGGTGAACGATGATATCTTTATATATTGTACCGTACTGATGTGTATTGATGTGCGTAGATATATGATTCAAATTTTGGTTGAAAAGTGCTGAAGTTAATCTTGATTTAATAAATATAATTCATTGTTTTTTTAAGAAAATAAAATTTAATACTAAAATGTTATTTTAATATTATTTTCTTTTATGAGCAGTTTTCTTTGCTGAGAAAATTTTTTTTAAGTATATTAAAATTATACTACTATAAATACATAATTCCAAATATCATCTTCTGAGTACCATTTTATAAATATAGTATATATTACCTACACATCACTAGTAGAATATCTAAAGAATATCTCGAAAGACGATTTTCAATTTGTTATTTATAAAATTAGCTGACTGTTTGACAAAACTGAACTATTTTGGTTTTCTTTTAAATTCAATCAGTAATATATATTAGTAATTATAAGTCTTCATAATTATTTACATCCTAGTAAAAATAATTTATTTGTGAAAATGTACATTTACGAAACTTTAAATAGACCGCAACAAAAAATTTCTGCATAAAAATTTAAAAACTATGTTTAAAAATAATCGATTTAAAAATGCACATTAAGCCAATCATTCACCTTTTTTTTAATCCTTAATTAACAATATGATTAATATGTCATTACTCGCAGTCAGTTAAGAATATATGTCTTATACCTTCCGTTAAAAAATATTAGGATTATTATTTTTGGAATGTGTCCCGATTTTCGATTGTTTTAGATTAATACTTAAACGTATATTAAATACTATAAATTTAAAGTTATTATATGAATTGTACTGAAGTTAAAAAAATATCAATAATACATTCTTACATTATACCTCATTGACCATAAGGAAAACCTCTACATTATGTAAATTATGTTATAATAATTTCCACCCAGAAATAAACACCCATCTCTATATAACTTAATTAAGAAATAAGTATGCAAAAATAAGTTTAATACGAAGTAATTTACAAGCATCGTTAACAGGAGGGCGGACATGTCCCGCCCACTCTTAGTGGTGCTTAAGTAAAGCTTTCGTTTAATAGGAAAACATTGTCCGATTAAGATTCCTATCATCCATGCGGCCAAGTTTGATGTCGATCAATCCCGAATGTCGCAGAAGGAGAATTTAATTAAGGAAAAGGCGACATGTGACCGAATTAGTTGGAATTGTGATCCAAGGAAACTGCAACAATAATCGCAGTTTCCTTGAATGTAATGGGTCTTCAAATTTTAACTTTTGTTTTTCCTTTTTGGATTTGATAGCTGATCTTAAGTTATTTTGGTGCACTGATTACGAATATGTACTTAGATTTTCTCCATCACCCTCATTTTTTTTAGAAAAATTGTGGGTGTATGAAATTTATTTTATTACGTAAAGTGTATAAAATCGCAAAAAATCCATCTTTTCTAAGTAAAAAATTTATATTATTATAAAAAAAATAATTACATGACTTCGAAAAATTTTAAATACATTTAAATGACGTTAATAAATAAAATTGAAATATTAAATACTCTTGTGGTATCTTGTTTTTTTTTCACCAAAGCTTTGACTGTGAGGTCTTTCATAAATTTTCTTATATCCGGGCTAATGAAAATACTGCTTCACCTTAGCTTCAAACAGAAAAGGAAAAATTTAGTGTAGATATTTAAAACCTTGTTATTCTTAACTCTGACGTGATGGAATTTTTTTAACATTTTTTTCCGAAATGAGCGCCTCAAAATCTATCAAATCTGAAAAGGGAAAACGATTGTGGACCTGTGAGTTAATACTTTTTAATCCTGTAAACCTATGGTGTTGACCAGTCTACAGATGCCACACAATTTACATTGGTGCGTTGTCGTTTTTTCAAAGTAATTTTTTAAACTTTTGCTGTTCTTCTGGCTAAGTATGCAGTGTCGTGATGAAGAACTATTTTACTCTGAGGACGTTGCTCCGGACATTTTTTCAAAACAATAAGCAGAAAATTGCTGATATACTAGTCTGGGATGATTGCTTCCCAAACAATCGTTTTCTGTTCGTTCAAAGAACGAGGCCACTACCTTTCTTCCAGTACTCTGTCCTTTCTTCATTTTGTAAACTATACTTTGATTGAAATGCCCACTCTCTAGGCTATCGCTTAGTTTCGGGTTCGTAACAGTATATAAAGCCTACGTGACCTATAATAATATCGAATAAAGTATTTTAATTATATCCGTCCGATGTTTCTAATAAGTCGTGAAACCGAACTATAGGACGGCATTTTTGAGTTTCCGATGAATGATTTGATTATTAAATATAAATTTATAAATAAGCTGCCTCACCTCTACATTTTCATGTAAAATGCTAGGGCAATTTTAAAAATATGTTGGATAAAATAAACTAATGTCAAAACTTACTCGAATACGCTGACAGGTTACTCTCTCATCACCCTTTATTATATGTTCAGTTGTAAACAGTAGTGCGGGATGGGGTTTCATCATAAACGTTGTGTGAAGTCGGTAACAATCAAATTGCTGGCTGAAATCAAAACGAAAGTCATAAAAATCAGATTACAAGATTTTTTTCATTTTAATTTTTTCATGTTGGACATGATACATACAGTTTCGAATAGGTGCCAATTAAAGATAAAAATGAGACATTCAAACCGCGTACCTCAATGGAAAAAGATTGATTTTCTACAAATTAATATAATTTTAGTCATCATTATTAGAAATATCCAGTTTTAAGAAATTTTTATGTGTCTCTCGTAAACTTATTTGTAAAGTTAGCAACATTTTTCAAGTTTAAGTAATTTGAGGATCTCCATCTCTTGATCTCGACGATATGAAGTGAAAAATTATTGCTTGCTAACTCTCCTCTGGTTGGGCGGTAATTTAACACCTTACATAATATAAATAATACATAAACTCAGATAACTTATAGTAAACCACATAATTATAGGACACATATGGATAGTTATGAATAGGCCATTTTAAACCTTAATTTATTTCAACATTACGTATTAGCAAATATAAAGGTTATAGGCTATATTTATTTCAATGACATTTCTTTTCAGTAGAATACTCTAAGACTTTCAGTAGAATACCCCTTAATTATACCCTATTAATTTCAATCAAAGGGTAAACGTTTACAGAGTTACACGCTTTCTAACGCTTTGCTATACGCTTAAGTTTTCGAAGCAGGTTTGCAGAAGCCGTCAAGCGGCAGCCGTATGCATAATATCCATGTCTTTTTATCTTTGAGGGTGAAATTCTTGGTTCTTTGTTAATATTTTTTGCTTAAATGGTAAAATAAGTTATTCGGGGGACTTTTTTTATTTCAGTGAAAAAACAACTTATTTCACATAAAATTTTAATGGTATTTGCTTCAAAATAATGTGTTTTAAGATGGTGACTTAAAAACTAATAAGATAGTATCTTTCTACTTGGCTTCATTCATATTTTTGTTAATTACTGAATTGGCTTTTTTCCAACTTTCCTCATTTTTACCATTTTTTTCATTTTCAACCTTTTCGATGAAATGAACATTTTAAAAACATCACTGGTCATAATGTATTAAACATGCAATAGCCTATGATGTTTTATATAACATGGAATTTATAAAATTTCTAATTTGATCGCCTCGCAAAGTTTTCTTATATTTCTGTATATTTTCAATTTAAATTTGTGTTTAATTAATACAAAACCTTTTTTTTTTTATCTGACGCGGATTTCATATTACTTGCAATTGTAATACATTAAATAGCACATCGATATTATTTTTACATAATTAGCAAAAGGTAAATTTCATTAAGACCCATGAAAACCATTCATAACATAAATTTCAAACCTATATCAAAAAGTATTTTAATAAAAAAAAGCTAATAGTTTGTGACCAATTATATAAACAGACATTTAAAATAAATTAAAATTACACCACACTTTTATTTTCAACTTAAGTCGAACTTAATTCCACGATAAAAGAACTCACATTAACTAATATCAGTTTGTCAAATAACCCCGAAAACCTTCGAATAAACAACGAAAATAAAAATACGTTCTTATAAATAGAATAACAGTGTTTCTTCACGGCAGTGAAAAACGTATATCGTACTTGACTAATAGCTGTATAACTTTCTCAATAAATTCAAGCCAAGCGCTCATATAACTTAATTAAAGAAAGAGCACGCGAAACCGAGTTTTAATGCGAGGCAATTTACAAATGTCATTAAGATGGTGCGGTTTTCCGTATCTTTCAAGAGCTTTTCAGTAAAATTCTCTTTTGAAAGGAAAGTCTTTTGCTGTTAACATTTGTTTCGTTCACACAATTAACTATAGTAAATCTTGCAGAAGGAGAGTTTAATTACATATGAGATTTTGTACTATACAATAAATATAATAAAGGCAGAGAATCACAATGTTCATTTTAAAGAATATAAAACCTTGCGGAATGATTTATATTCTTGGGACAGCCATATTCATATAATCTTAAGAATGTTATTAATTAATGCACACAAATATTTTTCAATATATGGAATATTTATTCATTTTGGTTGATTTTAATTATTATTTCTATAATTTTTATCTAATTGGTAAAATACAATAAGCACACATTTTTATGTGGAAAGATTCTCAATATACTGACTTTTTTATTTCGAGAAAAACAAAAATGTATGTAACTACGTCTTATTGCACTAACACTATTTAATGAGATATATTCATGCGTATATGAGCGGTCGAAAAAATAACACGAAAAAGGTGAAAAACGAGATAAGAGCTTTCATATATACGCGCCGAGTTAATTAAACGCAGGGGGACTCTGCTCTTCTACAAATGGAAAATAATTTTTTTAATGGGTTTTTTTTTCTAAAGAAAAAATGGACTAAATATTTAGATTTATTACGAGAATATGCAGGAATGTTTTTGGTTAGTCGTTATTATTTTAAATCTTTCATAAACTTTCGTATTTCAAATAATGGAAAACGAGAAATTTATGAGATCTCTAACGGAACCATTTGTCAGTCTCCTCACACAGGCATTTTTAGAAAATTTATGTCGAAATTTGGAGTAGTTATAATATATATTATCCTAAATATATTTACAGTAACACTGAGATATATTTCTGTATAAGTTTTAGACGGTCGAAGTGGAATAATCAATCATATTTTTTTTTTACTTTAATAAATGATTTGAAGTAAAATTGAAAATTACAACAATTTCAAAATATTTTGTAAATTTTTATAAGTGAGTTCTAAGGGTATTGTATAAAATATTTATAAAAAATGATTTCTTTATTCCCAACCTCCAAAACCGTGGAATTCAGAATAATGGAAGCACTATTAGAAATTTACGACTGTAAATGACATGCTAAATAATATGTGAGGAATTTTTTTATTAATATTTTAAACTATACCTCTAAAAGTGAGTTACAAAAGCATTGTGTAAAACGTTCATCAAAAATAATTCTCTACCTTTAACCTCGGAAACAGTTAATTTCAAAATTATAACTTCCCTATTAGGAATTTACGCATGTGGGAGACACACAAGGCAACATTCGTTTATACGGCTGAAGTATTTTAATATTATTATTTGTAAATCTTTTACTAGACATAAGTACTATGTATGCCTAAAAATTCATAAGTGCCTAAGATTACACGGAAGCCTTAGCGAGTGAGTTCCAGGTCGTGTAAGACAGGTTTTATTTAAATTGAATTTGAATTTCATCAAATGTTAATTAACTAAGTTACTACTTTGTTCGCCAAATCCAATAGTCCACCTCCGTTGGATTTGTTTATATAGATTATTCGAAAAAATCGAAATAAAGTATAGACACATAAAATTAATCCAAAATTTCGCTTCCGTAGGTTTCGTCCTGTAGGTTATCGTGAAAAACATTTTTGTTAGTCGAAGATTCCGCTATCGATCCATAAATGGCGCCCTATGATATTTGTTTTGCTACTGTACTATAGATGATGCTCGGTACAATCGAAAACGTAGATATCGTCTAAAAAAATGTATTGAATACTAATCAAAGAGTAAACATATGGGATAATTTGAATGGGATAATTTGATCCATGTATGAAATATATGAAATATCCCCAAAAATTAAGTGTGTGGACATACTTCATAGAATCTAATACTGATATCGTCGCAACCCAATAAAACGTTTGAGATATCAGGATGAAACAAAAAACTAGGTATTTCCAAAGTTACTATAAAATATATTTCCATAACTCCAGTAGTTTTTGAGTTCAATCTGTTCAGTCAGAAAAACAGAAAGGCCATTTTTTTAATATTAAATTAATTTTAGTGACCAAATATTTAAACTGAATATATGAAACTTCAATTTTGTCTATTTCTACGGAAACAAGTAATGATTATAATTTCACGTTTTCATCCACTTTACGATGCTTAGAAAAGTTTATGCAATTTTTCCGATGTTTTTGCTTATCGAATTTATTTGTCATCAAAAAATAATACTCTCTTTTTAAATCAGTATTTTATAGTGTCAGAATAATTCGAGAGAGGATTTTTCAGTTTGTACGAAACTTTTTGCAGTTTATAAATGATTAACAACGAAATATGGAAACTTTTTTTGCTACTTCAATTTATTTCCAATTATTTATAGATTACAAAATGCAGAGAATGTATTGGTGTGGAAGTGGTTTTACACATTATTAGATTCACATAAGTATTAGCACTACGATTACGGCAGATTACATTTATTTTCATGTTCAAATATTATATTGAAATAATACTGTTAACTACGAACATAACTCGAATAGAACTCGTACTACAGGGGTTCCTTGCACAAGGGTACATCAAAGAGATTAAACATTTAGGTTACATAATATTTTTAATAAACTGCTTAGAAATGTTGACTTTATTTTCCACTGTTCAAATATATTTTTTTAAATATGTTTCTCATTAACAACAGACAAATATATAATAATAGCTTAAGTCTCTTTAAATTATTAACGCAAGTTTAAAGAGAAAAGACTGCATTGAAAGGTTTATCAAGTATTATATTTATAAAGAAAAATAAACGTTTCAATCGCTATATATCATGAATATTAAAAATAGTTTTCTCTTTGTTTATTCACATGATTTGGCTACTTTTTTTATAAAATTTCATCACAATCGGAGTCAATATGAGAGAGTTTTGATTAATTGACAAGATTCCATTCGATTTGGTTATGAAACCCAAAAGTTTGTAAACACATCAGTAAATACCATTTGTACAAAGTTTGCGTACGAATGAACTGTGCGCAAATTGTTAATGTTTTAATAAATATAAAACATAAAACACTTTAATAAACTATAAAACAAAGCACGATTGCTACTTTTGTCGAGACGCTTCTTATCCAGAGTTCCATAATAGTGCAAACAAAGCTTTACTTTGTGAGTTCCGTGAAAAGCCATCAGCTTTACACAGCATTGCACAGCGGAACTCAAATATTTCGATCGATGCTACGCCATTTTTTGGCTTATGATGTTTGCCTTCTCTTGGATCAGATCAAATTTACAGTATTTCCAGTTTTCTACAATATATTATTTGGCGTTGAGTACCGGACTTAGTAGTCGTTAGGTCAATGTTTTGGTAAAGTATCCATGATTCATTCATTGAACAACGGTTTCCAAACCACCTGTAGGGTCGTTGACTGTTTTCAACGGTTGACAGAAGCAAGAACCTTGCATTACAGAAAAATATTACTTGACCTTATTTTTAATAAACATAATTTTAATTTAAATAAAAACTAACACATTTATTTTATGATTGTGTCACAAATTTATCTTATCATCTATTCATTAGCTTCGGTTATTTCCTTTACATGGCCTATAAAGGCAAGGAATGACAATTTTTGTTTCAAATACATATTGAAATTTGGATCTTCAAGTATCAATGTCATTGCAATTGTCATGGACGTTGGAGATATAATAATATCGTTAAATGTCACTCAAAATTAAGAATTTTTTAAACTTTGCCCGAAAATTTAGCACGGAAATCGACACCCTTTTATTCATGTTAATATTAACTTGATAAAAAAATCTATTTAATTTTATTCTTTTAAATTATACAAGAGCCTAGTAAAGAGATAAGAATGGACAATTATCAAATATATTAACTGCAAAGCCACTTGTTTCACAAAATGTTATTAGAACCGATAATTATAGCTTTGCTTTGTTGCTGTAATTGCTTTTCATGCACTAAATTAATTTTATTTGTCGGCTTTAATCTAGATCTCCTTACTTTGGAAAATATTTTATGTCTCGCAAAATGGCATGATATGATTATTCTGAGATTTAATAAAGGTAAAGTTTTTAATAATATTTAATGTTAGTAAAATTAAAATCAAAATGTAGATGGAAATTTTAGCGTTTCTAAAATTATATTCTAATTAATGAAAATATAATTATTTGTGCCTAGAAAGGAAATTAAGTGGTGAAGTAGATTCATAATTACAATATAAGTATGCACTATTGCTTTCATTAATAACAGAAGTCTTAATATCGACAAATATCGTTATATATTTAATACTCAAGTAAAAAAAATCATTTTTTTTATAAAAATGGTTTTGTTCTTCCTTAGCTATGAAAATTTAAAATTTATCCACTCAAATAAAAATAACAATGAAACTGTCTTCTTTAGATTTTGCTTGATTTTTTCTTTTACCAGTTTTGGCTGCTGCTTCACCCCTGAATTTTTTTTATTTTCCCCAGAAATAATATTTTCCCCAGAAATAATATTGTGTGGATCAATTTATCTTCAGCCTGAAGATTTCCACTGCTGAACACCACACACAGAATAACACACAAAACGATCCCGTACCGCTTGCGTCAGTGGTTTGCCGCGATCATTTCGACTATCTAGGGGGAAACCATTCACACCGTACGTATTCACACGTGATCACGATTAGACCACCTTTCTTATCTAATGGTTGTCGGTTCTATGCGCTATATAATACACACTTACTACTTCAGCCTGCTACTGAAGCATCATCATAACAAAAATCCAATTAGTAGTGGTCGAGTAGTTTCTGCATACTTCTCTAAGATAAAAATTAATCAAATTTATTCTCAGAAAAAAGCTCCGCTATAACATAGCTGTCGTCAAAATAGTGTAGTAGTATTTATAATTAAAATATATGTGTTAGAATATTTAAGTTATTTATCGTTAAATTAGTTATTGCAAGAACGTATTTTATTTCATTGCTCAACCCGCTGACTTATAGCTAGATAACATTTTTCGAGCAATTTTCCGTAAATAATTATCGACTTATCAAAAAAATTCAATAAAAATGAAAAGTTGTCTTTCTAGAATAGCTGCAACACAAGCATCATTGAAAGATCCTAATAAAATTCACGATTAGCCAAAATATGACTGAAGTCATGTTAAGTGGCCTTTTAAATTTAGTTTACATACACAATATGTTTTTTAAAATAAACACATTAAATGTATAGGGTTATCTCCGAAAAAATCTCAAAATATTCTAAGTATAAAAAAAGAAATCTTGACTACACATATGTATACGTAAAAAACTCTTTAATTATTGATGTTAAGACAAACTATAATGAATGTTAAGACAAACTCATAAAGATTTAGGCAATTTTATGTGAAATCTTTAAGGAATATGTAAATTCTGTAAGTGTTTTTGATTCCAAAATTCTTACAAATCAACATACCCAGTTAACTGAAAAACTTCATTGTTCGACGTGTTAAAGTAAAGGAATATAATAATGATAAATGACAAACAGAATTACAAATCACTTTGAATTTTTTTTTGTTCATTTACATATCCAAGCTTAAATTTATTCTTAATCTCCGAATATTTGGAAAAATCTATCTAATTTTTGATAGTATTTTCATGTTTTACATAACACACAGAACGTGAATACGTTATCATAACTTTTTGGCATATAATACCTAAAGTATTTTTTTGAAATTACAAACGAAAATATAAAATAAATACGCTAGCCACCCTAGCTATATTTACTTTATACATGAATAATTCATAACTTCACATATTTTATTGCCTATGTCCAACTCAAAGATGCATTTGATGTAATATTCATGATATAAACTTGGCAGTAGTTACGAAAAATAACTTTGAAAAAACGTAAAATTATCAAATTATAATTATTGTTAGAATATTAGATATAAATATTGCATTGCTTTAAACCTAATATAATAAATTGGAAATAAATATAAAAAAATTAAATATTTAACTCATAAACTACGAGAAACTTTTGAATTCACATAAAAATTGTGTATTTATTGTTATTAAAAATTTATTTATCGGTAAATGAAAAACATCCAATCTAAGCTTAAGAGATCAACATTTTTAAAAACAGCATTCTACTTTAAATTTTTCTATTGTCAAGATAAAAAGGTTTGTGAACAATAATATTAAAGCAACTTAAAGGACTGTATTTCAAATGAAAATTGCCATTAAATAAAATGTATGGCAATAGAACTTCAAGTTATGATCGATGTAATGAAAAGTGTCCTACTTTAATAATGACCGCATAAATAACATATTAAATTTCAGCCAAGCTGAGACGTAATTTTAATAAAATAAAAGTAAACGCAGGCGAGTGTCAGTAAAAAGTATTGTAAAATAACATTAAAAAAGAACGCAGGAGATCCCCAACTGGTCTTTATCAAAATCTGCCGTCAATCAGTCTTGAATTTTACAGAAGTAAAATTTAATTAAGAACGAGAAAATATGCAATTGTGATAAGCAGTAATTTTGATCCGTTGAATCTGTCGTCGTTAAGTTTATGGCTTCGAGTTTTTATTCTCTATGAAAGATGCTACAGAGTTAGGTTGGATCGTGCTTAAAAGTTTATTGGTTTCTTTTAAGAGTTTTTTACTTTACAATTAGATGGTATAAAGCAAATTCAGTATACAATATTACGTAAAGTGTAAGACATAAGTAGAAATTATTTAATTTATTCTTGCAGAACTCCTTTCCAAGGAACCTTTTTTAAATTACATTTTAGTATGCTGAACATTAAGTTTGAAAATTTTAAAATGTTTCTTTGATTGTGAAAATGTAGAAAAGTTCTATATTTTAGCCTTGCAGATTTGAATTATGAGCAAAACATAAATTTTCCGAACAAATATGAATGCAAACATGTGAATGCAAATTTTCATTTATGCTTATATAATAATGATGAATAGTTTGCCAGATGACAGTTCGAAATATTTTCAAAAATTACCTTACAGATTTCAGAAATCAATTGTGAAGTAAATAAATGTTAACCTCATTTTAAAATAGACTATTTTAACCGATTTTATACAGTATAAGGAGTAAAATAATGAAAATGGGAGAATACTAATAAGGAGTAAAATAATAAAAATGGGAGAAAACAGTGATATATCAGAAAAATATCCTAGTATAAGTAGCATCGTAAGTTAAAATTTAAATAATTCTTAGAGTTAACTTAATCGAAAATGAAAGACGGTAAATTAAAACTAGTTTTAAGAAGAAAGCTCAAGTGTCTCGACAATGGTGTTTGTAATGTAATTTTATGCTAGGTATTCGAAAAACTAATTCCCGGTGATGACAACAAAAATATATATAAAACAACTCCATTAAAGCATTGACGTTTTTCATGCGAACAATGTTGCGGTGAAAAGTTAATAATTTGTAAATGACGACAACGGACATATTTTTTTTGCTTCAAATTGTGGAATGTGAAGTAAAAAGACACTTTTGGATATCATACCTTATTTTTTTATTTACTATATTCATTATACAAAATTGGGGGAAAGCTAGTATTACATAACAACTAGCATATTTTTTTAAAAAAATCGCAGTCAAATTGGGAAAAAAAGAACAAATTAACACTTAATATATCAAACTTAATTTCTTCATTCATTACTTTGTTACAAATATAAAGAAGCATTCGTGTTTTAAGGATCACTCTATTATTTTTTCCATGAATGTAAAATAATAAGGGTTTAAAAGTGGGGCAAAAATAGTTAGCTATATACATTACCCGTTGAGATCTAAAAGTTAAATTTATGATATTTTTAAATAACTTCAAAAAAGGAGCAGGTTCTCAATTGTCAGAATCTTTTTTTTTATGTATGTCCAGTGAGTTCTTTACCAGGTGGACCGATTTGGATGATTCTTTTTATTTGAAAGAGGATACCTTAAGTATGGTCCCATGTAAATGTAATGATGATCTGATGATGAGTTCCAAATATGAAAGATAGAAATCTTGAACACATGCCAATAAATAAACTATGATTCAAAATATTTGCTGCTGGCAGTAGTTACTTTGAAAAATAGCTGAACCATCGATCATGTCAGATTCTGATGATGGTTTCTTGAGATAAATAATGTAACTCCTTATCGGATGGTAGTAAAAACCTTAGACAGAAACCTTAGATAAGATAAATACTTTAGACAGAGAGGAAATTATCTGTATACTAGGTTTTGCCAACGACTTATAATGAAACATACTAAGAAAGAAAGTAATTGAATGTTAGTTATAGTACGATTATTAAAATTATTAATCACTAGTAATTCTAAAATAAAATATATTTTAAAAAATCATCTTCAGAAAGAAGGTACTAAGGAGTAAAAAATAATTAACCTAAAATAGGTACCTATTTATTCGAAATAAATAACTAAGTTACTTATCTTTGAAGTTAATGTCAGCATTGCCTATCAATCTAAACAAATGTAGAATTTTAAATCATAAATAATCCCAAATAAAAGTTAAGGTTCTAAATTTACTTTGTAAATTAATTTAAATTATACTTATTACCTCAAAAATAAGTAACTCCGTTACTTATTGCGAATAAGTAGATATATATTTTGAGTTAAGTATCATATCTCAATTCGCTTAACAGTGCAATTATCGTATATTCACACAAAACTTGGCTCTTCTTTGTAATAAATGCATAATATCTATGACCAATAAATCTTTTAATACCATTGATTAAATTATTTTTTTCTTATAAATATAATTTAAAAATGTGTCTAATGCAAAGTTGAAACCAAAATCTTGTTTTTGTACCGCGAAAATGCGTGTTAGAAAGATCAGCTTCGTATCACTGGCTCCAACCTCTGTCTGTTTGCGGTCTCAATTGGTACTAATAAATATAAATATGAATTCATTGCGAACGACAACTAATTCTGGAAAAATTACATCGAATTATATTTAGTAAAATTTTATTAAAAGTGTACGCGTCCAGAATTGGTGGACCCTCTATTATCGAGATCAAATAAATTAAGAGATTATTTATCACATTGCATTATTGCTAAGATTTTGAAAGTGGAAAACTAAAGATGATCGAAATGACAATTTGTCATATGAGGCCCTGATATTGCTATATTCATTTCTTCTTATAATTTATATTTTGGACATGAAAAAAAAAAATTAATTGTTGTTTAGTAAACTAAAGTGAGAACTACATAAAAAGTCATTTTTTCAACAAATACAAATATAAAATAAAGTGTTTTTGGTACATAAATTTAATTTTAATTAGAACAATTCGCGCCTGATTAGACAAGTTCATTTAGGGAACTTATGCAAACATGGCTCGTTTTGGAGTTACGCGTTATCAAAATATTGTGAATATACTATAAGTTTGTTGCACACCAACAAACTTAGTATTTTAAGAAAGGTGGCGTCCCTTCGCTTGTATATTGGTGATTTTGCGACTAGTAAATGTTTCTACTCGGGCAGTGGGATTTTGTAAATACATCCTTGATAAAACTTTAACTTCTGAAATCCTTGCTTTTTATCAATTATTTTTATAAACGTCGGTGAATGAAAATTTTATACATTTTAGATGATTGGCCAATTTGTATATTTGGTTTCTATTACATAATGAGACTATTTGTTTCAAAATGTTCTCTTGCGAATGTTACTGTTGGTACGCCATCGAATTAAATGAAACATGAAATAATTAACCTTATTCTATATTAGATCAATACCCTAAATGGAAATATAAAATACTACCGTATTATTTAACAATTTCTTCCATACAAAAATATATCAATTGATTGTTCAAAATATTTTACACAATTCATCGAAAGGAAAAATAAGGAATGTGGGAGTACTATGCCTAATCACCTTTCAGTGTATCTGGTGCATGCTTGACTTTATTAGAGGTCTGTACAAACAAAAAATAACCTTTGTAAATTGATTTATATGTCCATCTCTCTTCTCGTCTATCAAATCCGTTTTTCTCGAAAGGAATGTTGTGTAAAACTTTAAATTTAACAATATGTTAATGCCAAATTATTTCCTAGCACCTCATTTTTTTTTCAATTTCCTAAATTACGTGAGATTTCAATTGAAAGAGCGGTTTTTAAAGAATCTAAAACTATTGTTTAACGAATACAGACGAATTTTAAAGAATAATTTTTTATTCGTACGTCGTATCCGTACGTATCCTGTTTAAATATTTGACTATTCTACTTTAATTCGTGCCGAACAATAAGGCTTTCCAAGTGACATACATATATGTGTATTGGGTATATATATATATATATATATATATATATATATATATATATATATATATATATATATACATATATACTTAAAGGGGAGAAGGTCAGGTATGGTGCTAAAACATTTCCTTGTTTGGCCTGGATATGCTATGCGAAATATAATTGAATAAAGCTCTAATAGTAAAGTAAAAGTACGCTCTTTTCCTTGAAAAATTATGAATGGGAGTACTATCATCTATGATATTGAAGTCCAATTTTATAATAAAATCTATCTTGAAAGTGCTTTAACGTTCAGAATTGGGTACTAACATTTTTAAACTCTTGTATTTCAGAAGCAAAAATGTTCTTGAGAAATTCATTACGTTTTTATGCCTATAAAAGATACGCATGGTATTTTTATTGTGGGGAATATCATTTAAATTCGTAAATTGTTTAATGTAAACAAAATTTTCAAATGTTATATTTAGGTAAAGGTGTGAGGAACCCTCATATTGCAAGTTCTTATTGAACATGTTCATTTTATTACACTCTAATAATAACTTATGGAAAATTAAAAACAAAAAAGCAAACTTTAAATTTTTGAACATCATAATGCATTTTTAAATTATAATCATTCACATGATAACTTCGTTTATAGCATTTGTAATAACACCACATCGACACCTAAATCTTGTGACATCCATTCAATTGCATTCAAGTCAGTAGATGGGCTGAGAGGTTATGAGCTTTATATTGTTTTTTTGAAGTCTGATGAAATGTAATGATCACGTATGATAGTAATAGACATTAATTTTTAATTAAGTTTTAAATCTCCCCACAAAAATTATTATGGCACTTCTTATACTTGGATAAATTTATGTAATCGCAATAATTAATTCCGCACTTGAGCCCAATAATTTCTTTAGTATCATTAAATGGAACGGTATAATCTGGATTATGTAGTAATTAATTAATTTAGTTTTTTGTAATCAATTTAGTTATTTTTGTGCGATCAGTTGGTTGTAGATCTACAATGTAAATATTCCTTTAATTTATAATATTATTACTTATATAATTACATCTCTACACACATATGGTGCTGTTTATTAGTTTAAAAACTAAGTAACAAAATATTTCGGACCTATACCGATACAATATGATTCTTTTTATATAAATTTAAAAGTCTTCATAATAAATTATAAAATTACGTGTTGCAATGTCTAAAACGGGAAAAATTAGTTTGTCACATTACATATATTTAAGCTTATACAATATTTTTATTAAACTCTCAGAAAATATTAATTCAATTTTAAAGAAATAAATATAACGTACAAGGTTACTTTCACAACAAAAGAAAGAAAAGAAATTCTAAAAACTATTAGATTAAAAATCTATATTTTTCTGAAATATCTTTGGTAAACTTCTGACGAAGTTGTCATTTTTATTATTTTTACTTTAGTACATTGAGAGGTGGAATGGAGGTGACTTGTTTTCTATGGACATTTAACACATTATCTCATAAAAAAATGTTTGATAAACCTTAGATTTTTCTATTTGTATTCATTTTTCTTTGCGTATCAAATCACAGTATCATGATACGATATAAACAAGTCAACTCAAAATAGTAAAGAAAACTTTGCGTTTTCAAAGAAGGTAAATAATTATCTACCCCAAATGTATAAATACAAATGAGTCGAGTGCAAACCTATTCCTTAATATCAGTCAGTTTTTCAATATATGTGTAAATACATTTTCACTGGACCTTTATTGGTCATTATATTCAATGCACAAGTCAATTAATTTTTTCCAGAAATGCTAAGATGTTTCTTGCACTTAAATTTATCGTATCATTCTATTAAATTGAGTGTACATATAGACTATTCCTATTTAAATTTTATTTTATATCGAATAAATGTTTATTGAAACTTTTATGACGTTCAAATATTTCTAAGTTATTTCGGATGTATTTTGTGATATGCAAACAGAACTATATTGGTTTGTGGGTATGCCAAGAGAACTAACTATGTGTATATTTAATCTGTAAAATTGTAGCCGCGCTCACCCAAATTACCTTGCGTGCCAAACGGCAAGGGCCACATATTTTTAAAGCGCATAAGACAATTTTAAAAATTAAAAGTCGGAGGCAATGTCAATTTAGGCATTGCAACGCCTTGATTCAAGCACGACAGGGCAATGGAGCTGGCATGCAATGCGGCGGGCGAAGAGCTCGGTTTGCTTTGGCGGTCAGCGACAAAAAAAAAAGCGCCAACCATTGAAGCATTTTGTTCAGGGCTTAGGACCTTCGGGGCGTGGGGCTTCCGCTGTCCACGATGTCCCACTCAGTGTTTTTTTAAATTTTCCGTCTCTGTCGCGATACGTTGTCTCAAGTTACATGTGTCACCAGTTTTGTTTAACGACTTGATAAAATACCATGTCACGATTCGAATATTTATTCAGCAGTAATGAATCAGTTTTCGCTCTTTCGACTTCTATCATCTTAGATCTTATTCTACACCTGAGTTCAAGACAATTACTTGCCTTTGTACTTACTTCAGTATTTTGTAGGGTTTTGTTTGTTTTAGATCATTAATTTAGACATTTTTTTAATAATTATGTCACAAATAGGCATTTTTTTTACATAGTAAGCCTTTGAATATATCATTGTCAAGCAATATTCATAAAATATGCCATAAAGCTCTGTGAATAGATAATTGATAATTGTATTTAACTCAGTTATGAAAAGCTCTTAAATGTTTTTTATTTTTCACAATTAAATGAAACTACGTGATGTAGTATTGTTTCTACTATCTTTAATTTCTTTACCATGACCTAGGTTTCGTCTTATTACATCTTCAGGTGGGATATTAGCAAAGATTAACTCTTAGGAACAACCAACAGCATTTATATGTTTCAAACACAATAGCGGAAGACTGCTTTGTGCGGATTTTTCCATTGTTTATGTTAGTGAGTTTATTGCAGGGGCGCAGACTAGGTTATATTACAGAGAGTTATACAATATATCAGTATTTTAGTGAGGGTAATAAATTCAATTGTTGTTATTATGTGAGGTTATACAATGCAAACTTTACGGTGTATGCAATAAAATTAAATGCAAGTTATTGTCGGTAATATATTTGTACAAAAGCAAGGGTATTTGAAAGTAAGGCCAAGGTAATATACTAATTCTACATATCTTATTATCGGTAATATATTTATACAAAAGCAAAGGTATTTGTAAGTAAGGACAAGGTAATACACTAATTCTACATATCTCCGGTTATGTGTATTCATATATTTATTTATTTATTTCTTTTAATTTTTTTTTTGTTTTTATCATATATACTTATATTTATATGTGTATTAGTGCTGAAACAATTTCCAGGGTACTGTAGTATCAATGTCTTATATTTATATTATATCTAGAAGATATTAAGAATGGGTAATGATATTATATTTAGTTGTTCATTTAATATATTGACATTGATATCTTTTTTATATCTGTTTATTTCTAATGTTTCTAAGATATTAAGTTTATTGCCTTTTGTATTTATTTGTAATATATATGGGGAATTATCAGAATGGGGGTGATGGTTATTTTCAATGAGATGTTTAGCAAAGTGAGATGTGTCTGGTTTATTATTTCGCCAGCTGGCGATGTGTTCTTTATATCTTGTATTAAAATCTCTTCCTGTTTGACATATGTATACACTATTACAATCGTTACATTTAAGTTTATAGATACCACTCTTTTTATGTTTATCTATTTTTTCTTTATTATTAATAAGGGTTTTACCCAAGTTATTTAAAGTACTATACGTACATGTTATATTATTTACATTTTTATTATTAGTTAAGAGTTTTCCTAATTTGAGTGATACATTACCTATGTATGGGATAGATTTATAGTAAATATTATTATTATTTGGTACGACCGGGTATATTTCTTGTATTAGTATTTTTCTTAATTTATTATGGTACAATTTTGTGACAATTGATGGGTCATAATTATTATTTGTTGTGATTTTTTTTATAGTTTTTATTTCTTTACGTAGGTTAGGTTTTTCTAGAGGGATGGTTAAAGCTCTGTGAATCATGGAATGGAAGGCTGCTAACTTATGGGACCAAGGGTGTTGAGATTGACCATTAATTATGGAGTCTGTAAATGTGTCTTTTCTAAATATACTAAATTTATGTTTATTATTTTTGCGTTCTATTGTTATATCTAAAAAATTAAGTTTATTATCGGACTCTACTTCTAAAGTGAATTTGATATTATTGTGTAGGGAGTTAGCAAAGTTAACAAACTGGTTTAACTGTCGCTGTGTACTTTTCCAGCAGATAAGGATGTCGTCAACGTATCTATAATAGTATAATATATTGGGCGCTAGTTTACTGTTTAAGAGGCTGGTTTCTAGATGGTTCATAAATAACTCGGCTAAAAGGGGACTGAGGGGGGAGCCCATTGCAAGGCCATTAACTTGTTGAAAAAAAATTTTTATCGAATAGAAAATAATTTTGGTCCGTGCATAGTTTAAAGAGATCTCTAATTTCCGATGCTTCAATGGGATTTAATTTTTTCTTTTCTAGGATATCTGAAATGATATTTAGGCAATCTTTTGGTGGTATATTAGAAAATAACTTTACTACGTCGAGCGATACTAATTTACAATTGGGTGTTAGACGTATATTTTTAATTTTATTACAGAGATCAACAGAGTTTTTAATGGTATATTTAGGCGTAAATCCAGTTTTATTTCGGAAGATCTTATTCAGGTGAAAAGCTAATTGTTTTGTGGGTGCGTTTGTGTATGAGACAACAGGTCGTATGGGTATATTTGGTTTATGAATTTTAGGTTGTCCATATAGTATTGGGGGTCTAGGGTTCATTTCTATAACTTTATGTTTCGCGAATTCGTTAGGAAATATGATGTTACAGGTTTTAATTAATTGTTTTACGTTATCTGCAAATGTCTTGGTGGGGTCCCTTTGTAGTTTTGTGAAGTCATCTGGTTTAAGGAAATCGTACACTTTATTTTTATATTCACTTTGGTCTAGAATAACTATAGTGTTGCCTTTATCTGCTTTAGATAGGATGAGTTTATCTTTATTAATTTTAATTTGTAAACTTGCTTTTGTACAAATATATTACCGACAATAACTTCCATTTAATTTTATTACATACACAGTAAAGTTTGCATTGTATATCCTCACATAATAACAACAATTGAATTTATTACCCTCACTAAAATACTGATATATTGTATAACTCTCTGTAATATAACCTAGTCTGCGCCCCTGCAATAAACTCACTAACATAAACAATGGAAAAATCCGCACAAAGCAGTCTTCCGCTATTGTGTTTGTAACATAAAAATGCTGTTGGTTGTTTCTAAGAGTTAATCTTTGCTTATATCCCACCTGAAGATGTAAAACAACGAAACCTAGGTCGTGGTAAAGAAATTAAAGATAGTAGAAAAATACTACATCACGTAATTTCATTTAATTGCGAATAATGAATTTCTACAAAATTAATGCCAAATATATTCAATGTTTTTTATTTATTACTTGGATATATGTGTACAGATATATATATATATATATATATATATATATATATATGTGTGTGTGTATATATACATATACGTGTGTGTGTGTACATATATGTCTATATATATACATATGTATATATATATATATATATATATATATATATCATAGCGACAAAAATGTATGGCCCTTTAAAGCATACTTTTTTTTGCTTACGCGATAATCGACATAAATGATTTCTAATTCTACGTGTAATTATATATTTTTTTTAACATACACCTGCAAACAATTCAGTAAGCAGTACATTTTGTATTAAAAAAATTTAAATTTTACAAATAGTTCAGTAGAAATATTGTATCATTAAATGTTTATAAACGCCTAATTTGTACGGAATTCTCATTGTTGGAGTTCATTTCGAGCTTCACAAATTTTTCCTTTCCAACTAACAATTTATTGTGTTTATATATCAACCAGAAATATATTAAATATATATTAAGTGCACATTTGAACTAAGACGTGTAACCTACTTTCATCTTACGAGTAAATCGTATTTTGCTTACTTTAGCCACTACTCCTTTCCTTGGGCCGATAGAGCTTTTCCTCAAAGCTTCCGTGTAATTGGATTTCATACAGAGCTTTTATATGACAGTCACTGCAGGATCATATTGCATTTGTCTGAGTACATGCAATTAACTAGTGAGCTCTTGCTGAATAATTTAATTTACTTATCACATACATTGTTTTTCAAATATTAACAAGGTTAGACATTGTCCCGAAGTGCATTTTTGTTTATTATTTTGCATTTTCCATATTAATATCCTAGTTATCTTTATACTATTAAGTCCTATTTGCATATATTGTCCAAATACATTTTTTCACGAATATATTTTCTTTAATAATGATAATATTAATGTACACTTAAGTCTAGTTCATTTTATGTAGTTTGCAAGATACTTATATCTGTTACAATCTATGATAAAAATAAGAGTAATTTGAAGTACATTTACCCTATGTTAAAATACTATTTCTTTCAATAATTATAATCATGCTAATTTTGTCCTTTTTTTTCTTAAAATCGACTAAATACTGAATGCATATTGAGGGATATATTTGTAACGAAAAGTCAAATAACAAAAACGTGAACTCTTCCAATTTCCGCCTGGATTTTTTTTATAATTATTGATATGTCATATGTAAGCACTCTTGATTTTCCAATGACGAATTACCTGGATACTGAGACCTTATTAAAAATTTACGCCTAATCCTTTTTTAATTCATTTCCTTCAAAATTTTAAAAAATATATGTGACGGCCCATCTCAACTTTATACCTGTTTTGAAATTTATTACCCGGACTTTTTTCTATTACATACTCCGTCTAACGGCTTCATGGAGTCTCGTTGCATTTCAGCATCTAAAAGTGGACTGTCATAATCTTATTTATTTTCTACGTTCTTATTTCTTCAAATTTTTGTGAAAACATTATTTTTCTATAACATACTCTATAGTAGAAATAGGAAATAATTCGAATACCTGTGCATGGCCTGAGCATAACAGAACTATGATTGTGTTTTGTTATAATTTTCTTTATACACTTCGGATCTGTGACAAAGATACTATCCATTCGTAATCGTTATTTATATGCAATGAGTTAATTAGTCTATACAATGAGTAATATATAAATCATAACATAATTAAAAAACTGACATCGGTATTTTAAATGTGGTGAAAATACGTTTCCCTAATCCAAAATGAACTTATTACTTCTGTTCCTAATTAGTGACTAGAAAATGTCACTTGTCACATACAATATTGTTATAATCTTTAAACTTTCACAGTGCCACACATTTTAAAAGGGAAACAAGTCAACAGTCTTATGTATTGCTGTATTTATTAGGTAACTACAAAAGTAAATTGACAGGCTTATTTATCTAGTTTGCTGGATATTATCTCTGCCTACGTCACTCAAAATTCTGCCTACGTCACTTCTCATATAATGTGAAGGATTTGCGTTGTAAATTTATGGATTTAATTCTAAACAGGCTAACACAGGGGCAAACTGATATCCCACTTTTTTCACATACTTTAAAAAATATAATAGTAAAAACTCCATTAAAATCATTCAGTTGCTTTTACCTAACAGATGACCTTTGCTTGTTTATAGTCCCTTGAATTTACTTATTTCAAAATATATTTTATTAAATTTTGCCCGAATGTACGACAATAATATACTATTCTATAATACGTATTGACTTTTATCCTAGGTTTCGCTTATGTGTATTTTATGTGATTAAAAAAAAAAGAATTTTACAGTTAAAAGAATAAGGCCTTCCTCTAGATAAAAAACAAATTTTGGATTAATATGTATGATGGTCTATTTTATGTAATTTTCTCCAAAATATATTTAATCATTTAAATGTGGTTCAGTAACAAATGTCACCATTCTGTAACTCTTATTTTATTACTGGCCTACTATGAGATGAGAGGACTATGTGACAATTTATGTCACCTCTCTTTCATGGAGTCACACACACATACGCCCATAAAAACACGAGCGCGTGCTTACACACACACACACACACACACACATACACACACACATGCTCACGCACATGCACTCGCATAAGTAACACATACATATTTTTAATGAAATATTAATATGCGTATTAATATACTATATCGCTATGTTAAATTTCAAGTTCCTGCGTCAAATAATTTCTGAAAATAAGAGGGTGAACCAAAAGCGTTTTGGAAATTTTGTTTCCTAAAATCCTAACTGCAATAATTTTGGAATCCGTACAACTCAATAAAATAATAATAAATGAAAATGAAGTGATTGATTCGGTAGATTTGATATTCAAAATCATAATTTTTATGTTGTATTACATATTTTTATATTATATTATATATTTTATTTATATAAATTTTGATAAAATAATAAAATTTTCATAGATCGAATAGAGTTTTGAAAATGAATTACAATATAACTGACATCGGATTTATTTATGAAATTCTATTAAGTGAATGCAAAAATGTTTTTGTAATCATGATGATATCCAAAAATTTATCAATTTTTTTTTTAAATACTTCCAAAGTATTATAAATTGTTAGTTAGCGGACAAATGAAATGTGCTGGTAACAAAATAATATCAAAGATATCAACATAAAAATCATTCAAGCATGTATATTTAAACGAAATTACATTGACATTAATAAATATTTATTTGGGTGAAAAACAACAATCAAAAAATCTTTTACTTCATTTCGCTGACATCATTTTCAAAAGTTTGCTTAAAGTTAGATTAAAGTTACATAATTTTCCTCCACTTCCAAACCCTTAAAATAAAAATGGTACATATACTTAGTCGATTGAAAAATAAGCATGCATTGATTCGTCCAGATCACTTCCTTTTCTCTTTGGTTACCAAAGATTCGATGCCGAATTATATTCTCGCTTTACTTAAAACGATGCCTCCATTCCATGAATTATTTTTCTATTTCTTAGTAATGGTAAATCATACTTTTAACAGCAAGTTACGTTCCTTTCTATATTTGTGTTTAGTATAAAAATAGCTTATCCGTTTGAAATAAAAATGTTCCCTTCAAATAGACTGTAGAGTCAGGGTAAATATTGGTTGTACAATACCTTTTAATAAACGTGGTTAACGAGCAATAACGATTTTAAACCCATTACTTTCCATCGTCATGTTTTTAGGACAGTGAAAATACATTTTTTTCAATAGGTATATATTTTTGAAACATACTGTTTCTTTATATTTATTCTGGCACATTATCGAGATATTATAAAAAAAATCATGTTTTTCCAATTTAAATGGTATTTTTTTATTACCAAACTTAAATGAGCATGTTTTCCCGGGTATCACAACATCCTAAATCTTATTTTATTTCTAATTCGAAAAAAGACATTTTAAATGACGTGTCTAGGATAATTGTAAATACTGCAAACTGTATGTAAATGTAAATTCTACCACTAAAATGATGTTTCCCTCGACTGTAATACTATACAAATGAGCTGTCCTATGAATACGATACTTGGAACTTTTATGTACCATTAGTTATTAAGTACATGTTTAATCTTGTTCACTTGCAGCAAGTCGTATGTTGATCATGTAATTCAAACCTCAGTTTGTACTTTGTATCTGTTAGTCAATTGATGCAGTTTGAACAAAAAAGTGTTTAATTGTGTTTGATTATTTTTTATTGTAACATTGTATTGAATTTATCTAATTACATATTCTGACAACTTGAATTACACATTCTGACATTTTAAACTCTATTGGTAAGTAATGTGATGTACCTGTGTTCTCATATCAATAATATATTTACTTTATTGTTTTTGCCTAAATTTTCTCATGATAATTTGTTTAATTTTTGCAGATAATAGAACCCTTGATAGAAATTATTACGAGGCTTTGAAACTTTCGGAAAGAGCAGAGTATCTCTAAGATATTGAAAAATCGTGTGATAAATAGTTAGATAATATTGAGGTTGCTGTGTTGTATCCAATAACTGATATTAAGGAGGACCACTAGAATAAGATGGGAATTTTACCGGTATCAAATATGGCTAGTCAATTGGAGTTTTTGGTACACGGTAAAAGAACTCGAGAGAAGGAAGACAACCATCAAGAAGTTGGTTATCTTCCTTCTCTTGACTTCTCTTGAGTGGGTAGAGAAAATAATATTTCTTGCCATAAGTGTACCCCCACATATTGCGGTTTACCAAATGGCACCAAAATTTATCGAGATAGCGAAAAAATGGTTTCAGAACTAGAAGGAAAATCAGTAAATGAAATTTGTGAACAGTTATCATATAACGATATTTCATTTTGAAAGAAAGAGTAAATTAAGCTGCAAATTATTTAAAATTATATAAATACCTATCTAAGCAAAAATTTACTGAAAATATTTACAGGAATTTTTATTTTTTCAAAATGTTGAAGTACACACTCCATTCATCGAACAAGCCATGTCTCGAAATTAAGTGGATAAAATAAAATCTTATTTGGTTTCAAACATATTTCAAAGATTAATTAGTAATCTAAGCTGTTGATGTAATGATCATCAAATATTTGGAATACCACGGGATAAAGCAATTAAAATGAGAAAACATTATAAGATTTGGATACGAATTTTGAGCAGGTTGCGGATTCAGTGGGTATTATTACAACTTTTCCTAATATACCGGAAATATGTTTCAAGTCCAAAATCCATAATAAAGGTAAAAGTTTGGGAGTTAAAGTTGTGAAGAAGTAGCTTGAGGTAAGTAAAAATCCCAATGCGCATGTGATAATTTTATCACAATTTTGATAATTTTATCACAAGTATACAACTGGTCGTTGATTTAAAAATATAATAATTCAAGCTACTGGGACAGTACCTGAAAATACGAGAAATGAAAAAAAAATGGCGTAGGTATTTTGACTACCGGTTCGACAAAAATAATGAAATGTTGTGTGAAATGGCATGACAAAAATAAAATGTGTTCTGACTAACTTCAACACTATAGAAATATTTGTAAAAACTATTAGTTATTCCAAGACAGAAGAAACTAAAGTCTTGCCCGGAAGAAAAGTTGCGTTTTGAGTAAAAGAATGGTATTGGCGATTTGTAACTAGAGTATTGAATATATTTGGCATTAGTTTTATAGAAATTATATTTTTATTCATAACCGAATGAAACTACGTGATATAGCATTATGTCCACTTTATTAAAATTATTAATCACGACTTAGGTTTCGTTGTATGACAACATCTTCACGTGAGCAATTCGAAGTTTAATTTAGTTGTGAATAAAAACTAAGTAACTAGAGTATCATACCCAGATGAAGCTATTTCTCTTCTGGATTTCAAACAGCGTATATGCTTTTCGTCCGTAAAAAAAATACGAAAGTGGGACGAGTAAACCAACAGCTGGATCTCTTTTATACTTCTGGATCTCTTTTATAGCCTATTAGATTTAATAATCTGTGACATTTTATGATAAAAAGAGAAAAACAGCGACGGTTTCAAGGTGAAAGCTGCAAAAAAAATCTCCAACTTATTGCTTGAAATGTGAAAAAAAAACTCTTTGCCGTGACTGTTTCCTGCCATATCATACAAAATTAGCTTATTCTTATTTAAATCGTCTATAATATTCGACTTTTCTATTGAAATTATAAAAATAAAGTGACTTTTTTTTAAGTCGATATTTTAATGTCTTTTGTTACCTTATCTTCCCATCTTCATATTTTTGGAACAAATCAATATACCAAACATCAAGAAAAAAATTGTTTTTCCTTAATAATCATCATGTCTATGTATTACTAACTAAACGTTTTCTTATATTAATATAAGAAACATAAAATTTCTCTAGTTGGGACTGAATGGGTCAATTAATTGAATGGATTAATTTTTGGATTAAAGTAATACAATTTTGCAAAACATTACCAAAATCGACTGAAAACTTAGTAATTTGTATATCAAATCAGTCTCTGTTCTAAGGACTATTCAAAGTTCAATTAAACTTTACAGAGAGACAAATATGACACTGCATTAACTCATATCATCCTTGAAAAAATGTCTCTTATAAGAAAAAAATTATGTTTCTGAACATCGCCTTTACATCAATAAACATATTGACTGTTAATCGAGGTTGGGCTCAATTTATTACACTTAATTCCTTGAAACTGCTGACGCGTGCTTTAAAACGTTTATTTCACTTTTTACAACCTTCAGGAGGGTACTTTTAACATTGTTAATTGATGATCAATTCTACCCAGGGTCTAATGTAGACATCGTGGCGTCTATGATAGAAACGGTTTTATTTGTACTTGGCTTGCAGACACTCTCGCGTGTGGCTTCTACGCGAGCCGTCGCCGAGTTTTTGTCTGATGGAACTAGCATCGCAGCACACATTGTTTAAAATGCAATGTGAAATTAGGTTTTTAATCTATTGTAATATAATACAAATAAAATAATTTATAATGAAAGACAATGTGGTGATAAATAATATAAATATCTTTAATTAGATTAAAAAAATACTTTGAACCCTTAAATGTTCAATTTTTTATACGAATCTAAGTATACACGACACCCTTTTAAAACAAGTTCTACTTATATTAACAGGTTATTTTTCCTTGAATCTCACACTTTGTTTAATACATGTATATTTCAATTAAACTGTATTGATAATTAAGGATATTTTTTCTATTTATTTCGCAGCCGACTGTTATATTTCAACCGAAAATATTGCGGGGAAAAAGTTTGACAATACTTGAACAATTATGATTAATTAGAAATAAAACTATGAAATATTTAATAATGCATGTATTGTTTCATTCAGTTTAAATATGAAGTAAAATACAAAATATGAAAAAAAAAACTAGGAGTGCACATGTATAGAATAAACATAGTATTACGTTTAAATCCTTTTTCACCGAAAAATCTACTTTCCAATCACATTTAACAGATTTTTGACTATCTACGTAATATATCATTAACACGCTTTATATTGGACTCACTTGCATATTTATAAGTATGTCTGTATGTATAAATGTAACAGAATCTTTCAATTAATCTTTCACTCATTTCTACACGACCGAAAATAAAATTTTAGTTTAAAAAATTTAAAAAAACATATAAAAAGTAGTCTATAAATACAAAGATTTTAGTCAAAAGTGAAAGAGTAAAGAAAAGTACATCCACTCCTTCCTTCTTGTTTTCGACACTTCCTAGCCAAAAATCATGAAAAAACAATGTTGATAGAAATTGGCTAAAGATTACGAGAAAACAATGCGATTATCCTAGATCTTAGTTCTTTTGGGAAATCATGGTATTTACGCCAGTAAAAGATACACTGTGAGATATGTAAATACCGTGAAAAATATTAAAACTATTTATAAAGAGATTAATAAAAACACTTTGTACCCTCACACTTTATACTCTTTCATTCAAAATGATATACTGATATCTTTGTTTCAAAGTTTAGAAGTAAATATGTATTTGTTTCTTTACGGAAATGACTTAGGTCATTTGCCGACTGGAATTAAGAAACCTCTAAACTTTATTACAAAAATACCTCGATTTGCGGCTTTCCACACGAAAGAAAGGGTATGGAGAAAATAATATCCTTGAACGCAATATATTTCTTGAGGATTATCTTAGCTGTGGTTATGTATACTTCCTCACAGCATGTTGCAGCTAAATATATTAATTTTTCATGGTGCGCATCAACGGAAAGAAATATGTTTGTAAGTGATTTCTTTTATTTCAAATGTACCTGCATTATGTTTCTGTTTATCTACTTAATTATATTTGCACCTCATAATTTTTCCACCGCAATAATACATTTCCACCTAATCGAATTTAACACGAAGTTTTTCAATAAATGGCATTAACTGATCATATATGTGCACGACAAAGTATACAAACGAGGGTGTCCTCAGTCTAGTCAATCCGATTTTTTAACCGTGATGAAGTGAACATTTCGTTACGGGTCCATTTTATATATGTATATATATATATATATATATATATATATATATATATATAGATATATATATATATATATATATATATAGATATATATATATATATATATATATATATATATATATACACGTGTATGTGTTTGGTTATATGCGCGACTGCCATGGTCCATATGTGTGCGTGTACGCGTATGCCCGTATGCGTATGTTCACATGTGCACGCGCGCATGTGTTTCTGTAAATGTTTTTAACACCTTATGAAATAAAGATTATATAAGATTTACAAAAAGAAAGTCAACTGAATTTTACACTCATGCTATCCACTCCCTGCTAGTAAGTTGGAAACATGTATCACAAAATTATGGTAATTATTATATCTAAAATTAATTCATATTAAATTGAAAATATAATAAAAAAATTACAACATTAATGACCGCTCATTACTTATTATCCAACCTACTATTACGTAAAGAATTACAATTCCTGAGGTTATGAATATATGAGGTCACTTCAAACCATTTGTCTCTGAAAACTTACCTAAAAATTTAAAAAATACACGAGGAAATTCTTCAATTTCCTCGTGTAATTTTTAAATTTTTAGGTAAATTTTCAGACAAATGGTTTGAACTTCTAAACCTTTTGAAAGGTTGAACAACCTTTTGGTTCAATCTTTTCTTCTTCAATATCATTGGTATTGTAATTGTCTTCTTTCTCCATAAATTTGAGTCTTTTAAATATTATGCTGGAGGTGAAAACATTTTTACAATCCAATTAATATCAAGAAGAGGGAATTTTAGTTTATTTGTTATTTGTTAAGGCATTCACACAAAAACTACTAACAGATTGACATATAGCTGCTTGTATTTGCAGCATGAGAGTGTGTAGCTTCTAGATTGTTATGACACATATATCAATCATATCTTTTGTATAGTTATTAAAATGCAGTTGACAATTACAAAATAGTCGAAGTAGAAGTTGTTTTAGACGTTCTCTTATCGAACGCTAGAATAATTATCACGAATACATTAATACGATGGGACCTTTTAGACTTAAAACATTTTACAGAAAAATGTGTAAGATATCAATATCTATTTTACGAATTAACCATAATAACTATTTTAACTAAAATATACTTAACTTCAAAAACTAAAATAAACTGAATGTAAATTTCAAATCTATTTACTTAGCGTTTGCCATAGAAAAAAAAATTTTGGTCATGAACACACATGACTCATGACGGAAGGGAAAACTTCTATTTTAAAATGTATATATAATAACTTTATCAATCTTAAAAAATGGATCTAATTCCAGTCAATCAGGAACAATGCGAAATAATTTTAAAACAAAATAACATAGGCGTATAACATTAAATCATGATAAATTAAAATATTTATGAAATCTGAAACTTAATTCACAATTTAAAAAAAACTACGTGATATAGTATTATTTCGAATTTTCTTAAGTTTCGTGGTAAAGAACTTAAAAAGAGTAGAAATAATACGTTACGTAGATTCATTTATTTGTGAATAATCAATTTATACAAAATAAAGCAATAAAACGTAATTACTAAAACTGGTTTATAGAAGTAGAAATATGCTATAAATACTTTAGATTAAAATTTAATTAAATGTATAGTAAATGTGCGCATGGTGCGCACTTATATCAGATATTTAATATAAAAAAAAATTAATTCACTTGATATTTAATAGTCAGCATAGTCCACCTAAAACTACTTTACTTGGCTGATGCCGATGGGAGCCGAGTTTACTCGATTCAGCTTCACCGACCTGACCATTGCCCCTCATTTTGATTCACTACTCAGAAAGAGTGTGCAGGTGCACCAAAAAGAAGTTTTCACTTCAAAATTCTCTTGCAATTTTAAATTTTGATAAGTACTTGAAGAAATATTAATTTTTTTTTGGAAACAATCAGAAGTAGAAAAGCGCGTTTTAATGAGGTTCAGTGCGATGTATTCGCGTAAGGAAAGGGTGAAACGAAGCTAGGATATAGGCACGTAAGAATAATACCCGCAAATAACGTCGCTATGGTCACACCCAGCAGCGCAGACGAATATCAGGGATGCAGTCGAATGTCAGGCCTTTCGACCTTTTTTTAAACAAAATCATTGAACGACTTAGTTATTAATTAGGCATGTTTTTTTCGATTCTTGGATTAAAATAAATATTTAATATATCATTTTACTTATTTTTGTTTATAGATTTCTGAAGATACTCATGTTAATTTAATTTTTTTTAAATTTATATGGGATTTCAATGGCACAGCTTTAGTTTATAGGTTTATTCGTTAAGAGTAAGTTGTCAATTTAAAACTTTGTTTAAACCATATTATTTTTTTACGTTCAAACTTATGACATGCATTGCAGATAAAGTATTTTATTCAATTGTAGTTTGTTTTATTACACGTATGCACATACAAAACTTACTGAAATTAATTTAGTTAACAGATTGGGAATATTTTCAGTCATATTCAAAACTTATTGTAATTCCAGATATTAATACAAGAATTTTTAGCATCAATATCTAAAAATTCATAACTTAATATCTGAAAATACAACAAAAGTTTTGAATACGGAGATATATTTTAAAAATCCGAATAATTATAAGATTATTAAAAAAATTATTAAAAAAATTGAAATTTGTAGAAGGTCGTCTTTTCATATAAAACACACGATTGATCTGACCGATTAATGTTTTACGTCATTATATTTATGTCACATAAATTGCAATCGAGAACTAGGTTAATGAAAGAAAAAGAAAACGATAAAAACTCTATTCAAGTAAATTAATTTCACGGGTACAAAATCAAGGCGAGCCGCTATTAATAAAAAATTATGAATTTTGTTAATATTAATCACTAGATCAAGTGTCTACAAAACCTTATCTTTAGATGTAATTAGATGTAATAATATATACCTTTCATCGGATATCTCCAGTATACGTGTATTTCCTAAATTAGTATTTCCTAAATGCAACTCTTTTCCTTCATATTATTTAGGCACGAAAATTGTTGATCTGAGAGAAACCACTATGACGATTTAAGTACTCCATCGACGAAAAAAGCTAGCAATCTACTCGCCTCGCATATTTTTCATAACTTACCATTACGCTTATATATCCATAATTATTTATATTAAAATGTTGGATTCGATAATGAATTTGTCAATTTTCCATACATTTGATGTAGCCAAAAAAGTCACAAGTATAAAAAAAGAAAGCAACGAACTCAGAAGCATCTATGAAAATAAGGCAGCTTCACCCACTGCCAAAATAGCTGGTTGAAATCATCGTCTAACTTTAATAGTGTTCTCGCAAAACCGTGTTTTTGAAATATTTTATGTAATAACTTACGAAACAGTGGCTAACTTCAATCAATAGCAGCTTATTTAATTCAAAATTGAATTGTCTATTAACAAAATGCATTAAAAATTTTGATTTTGTGTGGTCAAATTTATGTGGTCAAATTGCAGCCTTTTTTAATTTTATGTTTTTTCCAAAATGGTGGTCGGAAATATAAATTGCAGATTAGTATGAGTATATATAATTTTCACAAATATTTCTGTATCAATTTACATGCCGAATATATCCCCATATTCAGAAAAATTAATTCGAAACTCTTATTATTTGCTTGTAGGTAGATTTTTTCGATTTTAAAAATCAATGATATAAAATTTAAATGGGAGATGCACTTAAAATCGTATATAAAATTAAAGCTTTATAATTTACAAATAAGGTTCATAAATTAAAAATTGTATAAAATTAAATAAAACGGTGTTATATTTAGCAATATTTTTAGTGCGATTTATATCCAGAGTATCAACTTTTTTTCCATCCACATTGTTCAAAAATTATGTAATCTGTGAGACAAGAAGTTAAGATTTTTTTATAATGCTTAAAAGAACAATTGAAGCAAAGTAATTACCTAATTTAATGGAGTACCCTATAATGTGTTATGATATGACCGTTATGATATACCGTGAATAATTAATTAAAATTAAAACGAATAAATAGTTTAGAAAATAAATAGTGAGCACACTTTTACATAACTCATTTAAATAATTAGGAATAAGATTAGATGTTTTTCCTTTTGTTATTTCCCAAGTTTAATTGAAGCAGCTTACGAAGGAATTTCCATGACCTTTTTTAAGTGAATAGCAAAGATTAAGAGACGCTGTGACAGACTTTAAATATATGACATAAACAGGTCTGAAACTGAATATCAGTTTGTGAAATTAATTTACTTGAATAGAGTTTTTATCGTTTTCTTTTTCTTTCATTAACCTAGTTCTCGATTGCAATTTATGTGACATAAATATAATGACGTAAAACATTAATCGGTCAGATCAATCGTGTGTTTTATATGAAAAGACGACCTTCTACAAATTTCAATTTTTTTAATAATTTTTTTAATAATCTTATAATTATTCGGATTTTTAAAATAAATCTCCGTATTCAAAACTTTTGTTGTATTTTCAGATATTAAGTTATGAATTTTTAGATATTGATGCTAAAAATTCTTGTATTAATATCTGGAATTACAATAAGTTTTGAATATGACTGAAAATATTCCCAATCTGTTAACTAAATTAATTTCAGTAAGTTTTGTATGTGCATACGTGTAATAAAACAAACTACAATTGAATAAAATACTTTATCTGCAATGCATGTCATAAGTTTGAACGTAAAAAAATAATATGGTTTAAACAAAGTTTTAAATTGACAACTTACTCTTAACGAATAAACCTATAAACTAAAGCTGTGCCATTGAAATCCCATATAAATTTTAAAAAAATTAAATTAACATGAGTATCTTCAGAAATCTATAAACAAAAATAAGTAAAATGATATATTAAATATTTATTTTAATCCAAGAATCGAAAAAAACATGCCTAATTAATAACTAAGTCGTTCAATGATTTTGTTTAAAAAAAGGTCGAAAGGCCTGACATTCGACTGCATCCCTGATATTCGTCTGCGCTGCTGGGTGTGACCATAGCGACGTTATTTGCCGGTATTATTCTTACGTGCCTATATCCTAGCTTCGTTTCACCCTTTCCTTACGCGAATACATCGCACTGAACCTCATTAAAACGCGCTTTTCTACTTCTGATTGTTTCCAAAAAAAATTTAATATTTCTTCAAGTACTTATCAAAATTTAAAATTGCAAGAGAATTTTGAAGTGAAAACTTCTTTTTGGTGCACCTGCACACTCTTTCTGAGTAGTGAGAATTCCCTCTTCTTGATATTAATTGGATTGTAAAAATGTTTTCATCTCCAGCATAATATTTAAAAGACTCAAATTTATGGAGAAAGAAGACAATTACAATACCAATGATATTGAAGAAGAAAAGATTGAACCAAAAGGTTGTTCAACCTTTCAAAAGGTTTAGAAGTTCAAACCATTTGTCTGAAAATTTACCTAAAAATTTAAAAATTACACGAGGAAATTGAAGAATTTCCTCGTGTAATTTTTAAATTTTTAGGTAAGTTTTCAGAGACAAATGGTTTGAAGTGACCTCATATATTCATAACCTCAGGAATTGTAATTCTTTACGTAATAGTAGGTTGGATAATAAGTAATGAGCGGTCATTAATGTTGTAATTTTTTTATTATATTTTCAATTTAAAATGAATTAATTTTAGATATAATAATTACCATAATTTTGTGATACATGCTTCCAACTTACTAGCAGGGAGTGGATAGCATGAGTGTAAAATTCAGTTGACTTGGAAAAAGAAAAATGGCCTATGAACTACCGTAGGAAGTTTACATCATCAAAGTTTCTTTCTTTGTAAGGCTTTGCTGATCGATCTAAACAAACAATAATCAGTGAGTGCAAGGTCTGAGGAATACGATAGGTGGAGGAGGATGTGTCCAAGCAAAATCCTAAACTTTAAGATTAAGTCAAAAGTTGAGAACAGATTTCAGCGCAGTAGTAAAGCTGGTACGGGCTAAATTCATATAGCACCACGTACCATATTCCAAGCTTTTCCCAAGCGGTCTAAATGATTGTCTACAGTTCCTTGGGAGCAACCGAGCTCAGTAGCTAGCCAGCGTGTCGTTAATCAGCTATATTCTTAAATTAACAATTTTAAACTGTCGCTATCTAATTCCACGTGTCGACCAGAGCGTTGTTGACCATCAAGGGTCATTGAAGGTGATCATTAATCACGGCTGGGAAACCTCCAGAACCATTGTTTTGCACTTGCTTAAGGAACTACGCGTTGCCATATGTTGGGCATAGCTTCAACAGCAGAGTGACTAGATTGATAATCGTAGAGTAGACAGTGTCTAACGTGCGTTTTAATGTCGTTCATAGTTAATGCCTGTTAAGAGTGTAGTGTCTTGGTTACTACTGAATCACTAAGAACATGCCGCACTCTTTATATATGTATAATCATGGAAGCTTCTAGAACGTTCACATATTTTATAGATAATTTTGGAAGAAACACTCATTCTTTATTAGCCAAACATATATATATATATATATATATATATATATATATATATATATATACATATATATATATATATATATATATATATACACACATATATATATATATATATATATATATATATATATATGTATATATATATATATATATATATATATATATATACAGCTTTTGTATTACACATGGCAATTAGTGGACTTCAATTCCTTTTATTAAAAAAATAGACCATCAATATTTTCTTTTGCCTGACAAGTTTTTAGTTGTCATTAAAATTTCACATGTATTACTTTACATGACTTTACTTAACTTCTAACATATGAGAATTAATATTAAGAAATGTCAAAGATAGTCTTTGCCAATATCCCACCTGAAGATGTTGTAATACAACGAAACCTAGGTCGTGGTTAAAGAAATTAAAGAAAGTAGAAATAATACTACATCACGTAGTCTCATTTAATTGTGAATAATGAATTTCTACAAAATTAACGCCAAATATATTCAATATTAAGAAATGTATTATTTAGAAATAATAGAAATGCATACCATAATATATAATGGAAATATATACAATTATTATTATTTTAATATTGTAACTAGTGAAAATAATTTAATTTTGAACCAACTATATACTGAAAAATAAATTTCAAATATGACTTGTATTTATCTATCCTGAATTTGATAATTATGAATTCACAAATATTTTATTTTATTGAATTATGATAAACATTCATTGTAAATATATATCAAACATTATTTTTCGTGACCGACATTATAAATATATCTCTTCATTGCATAATTTTTATCACAAAATTACTTGAAAGCAATCCAGCGTTGGAAACGATAGTCTCTATACACACATCGACATAAGCATAGTCGGTTCCGACCGTGCCGCGGTTCGCCAAGATGCGCACTATAACACCCAAAATCAGGTCTTGGTCCGCAGGCAGTGGACCACCCATACGAGTATCTCCTGGACAAGTTTGCACGCCCTAGCCCTTGTTCATTCGAATCGCACAAGATTCAACGTCTACGAGTTGGAAGCTAACAAAACTCATATACTCAGTGGGATTTTCGGTTTAGAAAATATCTGGTTACATATTCAAATTATAATTGTCATTATGGTAATTAATTTTTATATATATTTATATTTTATTATAAACATGGAATTTCAAATATATTGCACTATGAACATATGTTTCAGTAATAAGTACATTTTAAAAAATATCATGAAATGCCTGATCACAGAAAATATTTAGGAAAAAATTACTTAGCGAAACTTAATAAAAATTGTAGGGCATGAAAATACATTTTTTAATGTTGGTATCTTTTCCTCCTTTTCTTTTTGTTTGTGAACGTGTCAGTGTAGAACTACTGATCCAATTCAAAAAAAGATTTTAAAAGGATATGAAACATTATATTTAATGAATTAGCATTTAGTATTAAATTCTTAGAAATTAGTTATTTAGTCAGAAGAGAATTAATATTTTCATAAAAATAATTTAAATAACATTATCACAGCAACAACGAAGAATCACTAAACGCTTCTTTGTTGGTCACCGACGCGACGGGTGGTTATTAAACTAATGTATTTTGGACTTACATACATCATTTAAATGCTTCGCGTATTTAGCTAAATTATGTAAATTTTGGTAGCTACTGTATTGTTTACATCTGTCTATCATTGTAAAAGAACTGCAGAATTGGCCTCTCTGCAGAATTACGAATTATAGGAAAACAATTTAAAGGAACGTCAAGAAGAAATAGATCACCAAAACATTGCTGTGAGTATATTTGTTTGTTCCCACGTTAAGCAATAAGAGCGGAATATATATTTTATGAGGTATTAATTGAATAATTTTATTGGATCTATGAAAAAATATTATTTATATTTATTTGCAATCGTTGAAGGAATCGACTATCTAGGCTCTCAGTGTAGTGCCTTTTCAGTGTACAGAGCACACATGTTTAAAAAAATGTTCACTTTTGCAATTATTACAATATGCGGGATTACGTAACACAACTTAAGTTAAATATTTTCTAAAGGTTCGCGTAGAACTTATTTCACCGCGGAAAATATGTAAGATTGGTTAATGATAATTAATTACTAAGTCATAATAAGGGTGGCAAGCAACATCAACTTAGAATGGTAGAAAGGTAGTCAGTTTTGCAATTATAACTCTTCTATACATTACTTAAAATATTGAAAGTCACAAGGGCAAAGAAGCAACAGCAGATAAAATAAAATTGCAAAATAATTTATTTTAAATAATGTCTATTTTTAAACCTCAATTATCATGCCTTGTCTCCACGCCAGCCTACAATAGTTTGATGGTCTATTGTAAGCGGATCCACGTCTTTGTCGGGTAACCTAGCAGGTTTGGCATTAACATCGGTATCGAGTGCAGTGGACATCCGAATGATGGCCAGATCAATTAGCACGTCCGATTTTGTTGCCGGGTACAAAATTACGTTAACAACGTTCCGAAGCTGCTCACCATAGCTAGCACATTGTAAACCAGCTCAAACTTGCCTCTTTTTAAAGTCCGACCTAAAATAAGTTATAATAGGTTAGGAACCTTAGTGTTTCGTATACATTTATTTAAGATCTAATTGGTCTTTTTAGATTATAACATAACAGCTGACATAAAATTACGGTAGTGCAGGATATTGAAAGCAACATTTCACTGTTTTCTGTTCTGTTTTGGTAGCTTGTATGTGAAGATGAACTTTGAAATGAGTGGAAAAGGTCAATAGTAGAGAATTCTCATTAAGTCTCCGCTTTTAGCTAATATTTTAAATTACAAATTTAAGGGATGTTAAGCGTAGAGACAAATATTTCAATAAACAGTGGAGATATCAATCAAGATTTGCATAAACCGGTGAGAACGGAAACAATATTTTTTTTGGGGAAAAGACGAAGATGATATTGTCGAATGGCAAACAAATTTATTTATATTCAACAGTTTTATTACGGAAATTCATAGATAAAATTTCTTCAACATAAAGCAGAAATATCGTAACTAAACGTTAACTTTGATTGTAAGTTTATTATCCACACTTGCATAGTGAAGTGTTCGTGAAAACACAATAATACGTTTCAATGTCCAAAAACTTTAAATTCATGTAAAACCAATATACTAAGCAGATCAAAAGTCTTCGCGTTATGCTGTAAATTTTCATGAAAATTCGTCGAATTTTCTTTATAAAAGAGATGGAGTGAAAAAATGGGACAATTTCTAAACAGGTAATCAAAAGTGTCTGTTGGATATACTGGTAAGCAGTTAAAAACATCGAAATTAAAATACTCCATAGAAAAAAATGTAATTTAATTTTTTTATTAAATATTTATTATGATAAAAATCTACTATATATTTCAAGGAGACAAAAGCCTGCAATAATAAAAATAATTTGTTTTCAGCATACCCCGAACCACTATGAATTTTATTATCGATAGTTATGAAGGTAGTTGTCGCCAAAACACAAAATTAAACAAGGTCGAGACATATTTATAAACTTACGGAGGCAAATTAACCTAGTTATTTAGTTTGCAGTAAGGTCTTTATAAAACCTTTGATGGCGCTCCATCTCTGCTTATTTCAGTGACTAACACTAGTAAATTTGTTACCAATAATTCAATTTGAAAAACATTTTCCAGAATTTAGGAGCAATAATTTTAATCAGGGAATAATTTGTGTAATTTTGTAACATTTTTTTTATTGTTCATGTCATGAGAAAATTGTTGAGTTTTTATCTGATTAAATTTTTTTTTAATTGGCCATTTATAAAGCTTCTTAATATTTTTTAGACTAACTCTAATCATTGCTTTAATAGCTGTTTCGCAGTTAAAAATATATAAAATTATGTTTTCAACTAATCTGTTTTTGAAACAGCTGGCGGTAGTCAGGATGTCACTACGATTGAGGAGTGTCCCTAGGCAGATATGACTGTGCTGCCTATCTCTGCAATATGCCAGGGATACGACGGAGGAGTACGCATATTGACGGAATATATTGTGAGTCGTCATCGGCTTCGATACTTGTAGAAACATTTCAAAAATATTTATTTAATTTATAAGTCAAAGCTGACATTTTTTATATTTTTTCCTGGTGCGTAGTTTAGCAATTTCGTAATTCAAGTTGTATAAATAACAAATTAAATTAATATTTCTTTAAAGTTAACATCATAAATAACAAATAGGTAAAAATTAACAAAATTTATATTAGACTTACTCAAAGGATATAAATAATTCCCTATAATTTTTGATCGTAATTTCACTTCTAAAATTTTTCACAATTTCAAAAGGTAAATATATTTTGGATCATCGTTTGCCTGTAAAATTAAGTTTTGATTAGGCGAAGAAAAATTATAAACACAACGAAAACAACGTAGAAAAAAGTTTAAAGATGAATGCTTAACTAACTTTTAAACCAATATTTTCTGCATCGCATATAATAGAGATGTTAGGAATAGTTAATGGAGTATTCGTAAACCAATATGTATGGTTTATGGTTTTATACCGATTTCCCTAAATACTAAACAATCACTTATAATGTTTTGTAACAGATTTCTTAAATGTGAACTGCATACCGTAGGAATTTAAAATTAAAGTTTTAGTATTTGTTAGCTTAAAATTAAGTTTGGCCTTGAAAATAAACATAATTTTGGAGTCTATTAGGTAATCCTGGCATAAAAAAATTAACTTTTTTTTAACACGCCGATTGAAATATTTACAAAGAGCTGGTAATTCCTGGAATTAAAATATAAAAAAGTACATAAGTCAAGAATTGTTGCTTTAGATTTTTAATAACTCAAACTACAGTAAAAATGCTTAAACCTTATTGTCTTTGAAAACACAATGATTATAATGAAGAACACAAGAAAATAACGACAATTCCTTTACGACATACAGACAAACGTGTGTGTGCATATATGTATATATGTATATATGTATATATATATATATATATATATATATATATATATATATATATATGTATATATATTTAAGGTTTATTTATCACGTTTGTACCAGTTCCAAGTTTAGAAATTCGGCCCCGTATCTACGCTCATTACATAACTAGCTTGTGAGCATACTTTTAATAACGTTAAATGTAATGTCTCTTATTCCAGGTATCTTTAATCAGTTTATTCTGTAATTTTAATCTGTATAGTTAAAATATTAAATCTCTTATTCAATACCAAAAATATTATAACTGAACAAGGAGAAAAGCTCTATCGCATTAAGGCAAAAATCTTGAAACTTTTGACGGTCGTAAAATTCGTATTTCAAAACTTATTCCAACCATGTAAAACTTGGCTCTAGGTTTAACTAACGAATAAAACTTTGTGTATAAATTGAAATGATGGAAAATGAAGGTTGCGGGATAAATTTTGGCACCCATCCATTGAATAACGTTTTCCGGATAGAGAATAGTTAATACGAAATAAATTATACTTTCAAATTGCTTATGTGCTTATGGGATGACGGTGACTGATAGACCGGCTCTTTTGAAATTGGATTTGGCTTGTTGGTTCGATTTGTGCGTTGGTAGCTTCTTCAGTATCTTTACTTAAGTCAGCATGGTTTTTGTGTTACTCAGGTACCCCATTATTGATTCTACGGGAATCTCTATATTTACCCATATGTTGCTCGTCTAGTATTGGATAAGCAGTAAAGAACTTGGATGGCTACTTAATTAGCAGTTAGTACTTTTCTTTTATAACTGTTTTAGTGTGAAGTTATTCTAAGACCGACTTCTTCCAAGCACAGCTAACTTCAGCATTTTTATATGTACTTTTTCTTTTGTGAACGTAGCTTTATATCAAAGGTAAATTATCATGAATATAATAATGCATCGCGACATGATGCTGTACCAGGTCTCTTCTCTTCTTGCACATTTTAAATTTGTATTCAACATAGACGCTCAAAATAGCTATGTTTTTTTATTTTAATGCAACAATATTTTACGATAATCTATATTGGTCCTATTCACTATATATATATATATATATATATATATATATATATATATATATATATATATAATATATATATATATATAATATGTATATAAATATATATATATATATATATATATATATATATATATATATATATATATATATTCCTTCTATCCAGACGACGGTTAAGAACCTGGAAGATTTGAATGTTCATCTTTAAATTTTGCCTTAAAATTTAGAAAGTACGTGAGGTAAAACTAAACATATTTAAGTGATATTATTTCTTCTTTGTGAGTACTACAGCTAGGTACAGGTCGAGGTTTTCCAATCTGCTCCCTCCAGGCATTACGACTTGATGAATGGTTTCTCCACCTGTCGACTTCCAACACTTTTAAGTCTTCCTATACACTGTACAACCTCCTGTATACCGTCAATTTTCAAACTGGGTTTTAAACTGTATAGATCCAGTTTTTAAACTGGGTCCAGATCTAATCCGTCGAAAAACCTCTCCCAAACATTTAATTTTGTAGGACTTGATTACTCTCAAAATGTTTGCCCATCTTTAGTATAAATTTCATTGTTATATAAGCTTCTCCAAATATTGTTTTCTTTGATCGCTCCAAAAATTTATCGAACGATCTTTCTCTCAAAGATGAGTAGTCTATTCTCTTCTACTTTATTAACGTCGTGTTATTAATCCTCGTTAAAACAAATAACATACCTAGGTATTTTGTACGTACTTTGTTAAAATAAACGAACTAGGAGCTGAAAATTTATTGAATGGATAAATAAGGATGTGCATAATGAAAATTATGTAAAATTATATAATTATATAATATAAAACTTAGAAAATGTTCTACTTAAAAGAAATACGAATATACTATAAAATATCAATTTAAATCTTTCTTTCTTTCCAATAATCTATACAAACCTAGTATACTGCTAGTGTTAAAGGATGTATTTAAATAATATTATGTTCATCTCCATACATCTTCGCACCGTATTCGCTTATTTCTAAGTGCTCTTGTGTAATGTTTTATGGTTGTATTATCATATGTATCTATTTTGCTTCATTAACCTTAAATATTAAATTAAGAGACCTCGTATATAAAAAAAAATCAGTACTTTCCTTTTATGTATGTATAATACTATTTATGTTTTAATTTCAAACTTCTGGGTATATTAAAAGTAATATAGATTTTGATGATTGATTAATTAGTGTTAAAATCGACGAATTTCAAAAATTTATATCTAGAAACCTAATAAAATCAAAGAGGCGTAATTGGAAACTCTCTTTAATGCTATCTGAATATTAAGTTCGGATTTATGTCGCTAATTAAATAAACAGGAGTGTCAAAAGTGACACGAAAAAAATCATGTAAATATTTCATATCGTTGACATATGTGTTTTCAAGAGGGGCGCCTTTGGTGTATTTGGATTTATAGTGTTATGGTAACAAAAAGATTCAGCAAACACAACAGTTAAATGCATAACATAACATGTGTGAAGTAAAGTACAGTAATTGGGTATATTTTGTTTAAGCAAATTAATCAAACATTGCTTATTCAAAGTTCTGGTAAAATGCTAAAATCAATAATTTTTTCAGACTTTCCCAACACATTGTTAGTAGATTAGAAGGGAGGCTTAGGCCTTCATAAATTTAAGGGCTTCCGCCAATGTAACGTTTCATAAACTGTGCTTTAGAATGAAAAATTAATTCTCTACTTCCTTTTAAAAGTTCCTTCGAATCGAAATTCACTGTAGTAAATAAATGAAAAATAATTATTCTCTCCCATTACATATTTATAAGGAGATCCGTTAAAAATATAAATATATTATTTTGCTATATATTAGCTGAGATATATACATGAAACATATACTGGCAAAATTTCAGGTGTACTCACATAAAGTATCAACTTGCAGAAATTCAAACATATTGACCAACAATCCTAAAAACTCTGATAATATGACATAAGAACCTTAAACACTTAATATTATTTCACTCTTTGCAGCATTAAAATGTGCCGCTTGCCTCGCAGCCTCCATAATCTAATATTGAGTTGAGACATGTCAAGACATAATTTAATTTGGTTCATCTCAGGGCCAGCCTTAACGCATTAAGCTACGTCCAGCATGTTCTGGAAAGTAAGTGACGCAGAGAATGATGTTAAAAAATATAGTACCATAAAGGAATAAATATGGAAGAAAAAGTATTGGAGAGAATATATAATATTATCTTTATGACATAGGTACTAGGAAATCTATAGTCCAATTTACAATTATTTGGTACAAAATAGTATTCCCACACATCTGTTATGTGCTAGGTAAACAATGAAATTTTTCAAGTGTGACTTTTACTCCCGCTCCAAGAATTCCGTGCCTTTTATATAATAATTTTACCATAATATTAAAGGTATTTTTCTTAACATTACCTATCTTTTTGTATTATATATTCTTTTAGTGAAATTCGCAGAAGTCTAAACGTTTTGAAGGAATTGATTTCAACATAAAAGGAGTTTATTTCATCAAATAGTTAAGGTATCGCAGTATTACTAGTTTGACTTTTTATACAATAAGTATTCTTGATATTTTCATAATTTAAAATTAACGAGGTTGCAGTCACTAGATGTTTATATGTTTATGTGACTAGATAATTAACTTTAAACGAATAAGGTTGCCATCGCTAGATATTTGTTTGTATGTTAAATATTAATTGTTCTTTTGATTACCTCATCTACTATAATACAGAAAGCATAATATGCAGTCACCAAATAGTTACGTGTGTGCTACGTATTTGTGCGTTCATGTGACTACCTCGTCAACTTTAAATTCGTAATATTGCTGTCGGTATATGTTTATGTATTAATGTGGCTACCTCTACCAATACAAAAGGCTACAGTCGAGAAATATTAATGTAACAGTTAACTTTTTTGTGTCCACGTAATTAATATTTAGACTGCTAATAAATAAGTTTGCTACTGTACAAAATTTGAATCGCTGTATCTCGATGGTATAACACGCAAATAATTATTATGAAGATAGAGATTATGTATGTTGTGTAATGTATAATTTCGATTTCATTTTCATACGACAAATTTAAATTTAATAATCAATGAAATATTATTATGGCTGTTGTTCAAAGTGTTTATCTTGGATGTAGAAAATCTATAACATACAGCCCATAAATTGTTATTATTAAACTTACATGTGTACATTATGTAAAATAATATATTGTAAATAAACTTTTGCATAACGTTCCATTTCCTATTTCTCTCACTTAAATAAAGTGGAATAAAGGGACGTCGTCAGGAACATATTTGATAGCCCAACCTATCTTTCTTCCATGTTTGCCCTCTCCTTGTCTTTTTAGATATTTTTAGAAGTTTTTCTAAATGTCTCGACTTTTAAATTCTTCTCTTTGAGTAGAGAATTTCATAAATCGACGGCCCGATTTTCAAAGAAATAACTCAATAATAGTAAGGCGAATACACAGAAAGATTAAGGATTCTGGAAGGAATTCGCTTCTCAATTTTTGATAACGTGGTTCTACACTTAAAGTGATATATTTTTATACTACCTTAAAAAATAAACTGATAAATGAAAAATGTGGTTTTAAATTAACCGTCAGACGTTAAGTTAAATTCAGAATAAGTTTTTATAATATAGAAACTACATAGAAATAACCTATGTAATAAAGAAAATAAATGAAATTTGTATACCTGAAAGAATACTTCACTATTTATAGGTCATCTGTAAATCTTTAATGTAATCGAAAAAAATTGACTTCAAGGAATGATTATTTTCTTTTGGTTCAAATTAAAATGTATTTTTGTCTTAAAAAGATTATTGTTTAATTGACATTTAAAAGTTTAGATGGGGAAAAGCTGAATAATATAGATGCTGTGAAAAAAAACAGGTACTTTGGCTGAATCAAATTGAGTAAGTTCTAAATATAATGTAAGGAGCCATAAAACCTAATGTTAAATACGTATAACAAATTAAATAAAACAAGCATCTTAACTTAGAAAAACTGGTGTTCTACTGTTGTTTATTAATCTACCTAGGCTGGAAAAGGTTTGAAAGTAGACTCGGGGAACGCAAAAAATATTTTCCCTTAGTATTTTTTATTTTACCGTTGTAATCTTCATTAGGGTGTTATTTGTTTGTCACTTGGCGTATCTCTTGGTATCCTTATATAAGATATAGACATCTTAAATTCTAAAATAGTGTAATGTAACAAAAGTATATTTTCTACCGACAGATTCCGTAATCAGGCGTCGTAAAATGGAGGTCTCAATGAAATAAGTCAAATCGTGCTTAAAATAACAGAGAGTCACGAGATTAAAATAGCTTTGTTGTAAATATTTATATTAGGTTATAATTTTGTGTAAAAATTGGTCCAATGGTTCCGAAATGGCAGTGCTTAAAAATTTAAAAAATCTATCATCGCGAGTAAACCTCCCACTACGGGGGTCTCGTAGATATTTGTACTTACAAAATTGTAATGGTGTATCTATTAAACAAAATATGCTTACTCTATATTTGACAGGTGTTAAGACGTGGTGAATATTTCTAAAAATAGAAAATCTAGGTTAATCATTGTAAGTTTTCTACGACCTTTGCGCAAAAATTTAAAATGTTTTTTTGTTCATAATTGTAGATTAAGTAGTCTCAAAAATAAGGGTGCCAGCATATTTTTTTTGCATGTTTTTCTGTACATTTCTAAAACGTAATAAGTATAAGCAGAACATTACTTCAAAAAGAAAATAAAGTTTGTGTGAAACATTTACGTTTTTCTAATTTATACCAGACATTTATTGCATTTATTTGCAGCGTTTGCATTTCGATTCACAAAAGTCGTTTCTTATGATGGCCTTTTTAAGTATTTTTTTGTTTTACAAAAGATGTGGTGCAACTACTACAAATTCGAAGTAGAAATTTAGATTAGAATATATTTTAAATATTAATTGAATTAATAAAAACAGAAAATCTCATGCTCATACCCGTATGTTTATGTGCTCGTTCTGTTAAATTGGTTTAATGATTTAACGCTTAATCCGTTGAACCATTTGAATGAAATTGTGAACGTGGTCCTTATATATATTTGTTATTTACATTTAAAACTTAATTAAAAAACGCCGCAGGAATGGGATATTTGAATAAAATATAAATATATTTTTAATTTTTTCACCGAAAAATAAAAATTTTTATTAACCATTTTTTGAACCATTTTATCACCAGGTAAAAAAAGATTCACAACATATTGTACAAAAATACTCTTCTTCAGAAGAAGATGCTACTTCCTCTTCAGTCTTCTCTTTAGGAATTTTCTTCTTTACTGTCATTTTCTGCTTATTTACTTTGGTTAATTTAAGTTATTTCGCTTTACGCTTCTCTTGTTCCTTCTCTAAGAAATTTTTTCAGGCGTGTCAGTTAGGATGGTAGCTTTGTGGCGTTTTCTGGTGCTTAAGAATTCACGGGGTCCGGCTTTAGGCACAGGACGAACAACTTCAGGCAAAAATATCTCTTTAGAAGTAGAAGGTTGAGGAGTTAATGCTCTTGGTTAATCTATTTGATGGCTGATTCTCATATAGCTCATTTATAAGTGATGGCGTATTTTCCGCGTTATCAATAATACTGGGACGGTCAGTGACATTACTCGGGGCATAATCCGAATCTATGGATATTTCACGATTGAACGGTGTTATTACTGAGGCAACCCCTTGACAATATTAACAGGTGAGAGAGCCATCGGTAATGCAGTGCGAACAAGTGATGGGATGTTATATATTGACAAGGTTTTTCCCGGATTGTTTCTCATCTAATAATCTTGAGCTCCAGATAAATAAGTTTTGAACGGACCAAATACGGAAACGTCTAGGGGTTGTAATTTGTGTGAGCAATGGGGGGGGGGAGAAAACATAACTACGCCATGTTCCTTTGCCAAATCAAGTGTTTTCACACACAAATGTGACGAGTGGTTGTCCAGTAGAAGAAAAATCGGAGTGTCTTTTAATGGTCTTACATGTTCGATGAAATGCGGTAAGAAGCAATAAAATTCTTCATCTGTGATCCATCCGCTTGGATTATCTTTTCCAATGCAATCTGGTGGGCCATCACGAACAAAGTGGTCCTGATAATTTTTCCGGGGAAAAATGAACATCGGGGGGATGTGAGAACCTGTAGCCGAAACTGCTACTACAAGAGTGACTTTAGTGCCTCTTTCTACAGACGTAACAGAGCCAACGTTTCGTTTGCCTTTTGTAGCAACTGTCTTTGTTGGTCTCAACACTGTTGATACCCCAGTTTAATCTACATTCTAGATTGATGAAGCTGGGAATTTAAATCTGTCCATCACTTCAGCCAATTTATCAAAATAGTTTTGCACGTTGACACTGTTGAATTAAGTTGCTCTTCTGAGACTCGTGGCTTCAGGTTTTTGTATGGATAATGAGGAGTTCCTTTTTAAAAAGGCCGTCATCCAATCTTTCCCCGCCATTTTAGTTTCTTTCCAGGAATCAGGTACAGCAATTGTGTGCTTAATCGCACAATCATATGCCAAGCGACGCACTTCTTTTGGTTCTATTCCATGGAACACTTGCGCCAGCATGAGTAAGTATTTGCATAAACTGTTCTCCTGTTCCTGAGTAAAAACTTGACATGTGCGAAGATATCAAAAGTGCACATTGTCAGGGTTTTTCTTATAACGAGTAATAAATCTTTTTAGAGCATTTCTAAAAATATTATAGTCTTTTGCTGCTCGACATAATTTTTTCTCTCCTCTGTTCACCTCATCTGCGGCTAGTTTCATAATATGAAGTAGTGTGGTACCTCTACTAGTCTTCCTTTCGTAGTTTCGCATTCTGAAAAAGAAAAATGAAACACTAATTAATTAACAAATCTATAGGTAAGTTCGACAAAAGGTAAAGGACGACTCTTACGGGGTAAGAAGTCCCTTCAATGTACTTCTTGCCCCGTACCTACGTCGAGTGATTTGCAATTTTATAAAATAAAAACGGTTAACAATAGATAAAATTTATTAGCATGCATTTATTATGAAAACAATAAGAATGTAATACATATTTACCTTATTCTTTTCTTTTTATGTAAAGCGGTGTTACAAAAGAAATTAAAAGACACAGTTTTTTTACTTTTAGGCGCAACAAAATTTCGATAGCCCTGTTACTCGCATGTGCATACCGAGCGGACTGACGACTTGCGGCGACGCGCTTGCCCCTCCCCCCGCGCTCAATCGTGTGATTCATTTGTTTCTAGCGTTGTTCAATACTGAGATATTTATGTTGGGACTTCTTACCCGCCGGACTTTTAGCCCCGCCCTGCCCTACTTCTTTTCTACTGATAAATGTTTAAATTGTTGTATTTAAATATGTACAAAGGCGTCATAGTGGAAGTCCCACTCATACTTAACAAGTTTGGTAATTCAATTTTTTTTCCATTTTCTTTTGTATTTCATGTCTCTCATCCACTACATTATTGACAGTTAAATATGGAAGATTGCATATATAAACGTGGATAATTAATTTATTATTATAATATTTATTTCAAGTTAATACCAAATAAATTTTATAGGACAAACTAATGGTTTCCAAAGTGATATTTTACTAAATACAGAAATAATGTGGCTTTATGAAAAAGTTACAATTAAATAAAACTCTGGTGACAGTATTTTATATATAAAGTGAAAGTTATTAAAAAACTACAACAATAACTCCAGCCAAATTTTGTGATATTCACTGTAAAGTACATGTAGGTATTACATATTTTTTAGAAATGATATGTAGTCAATAATGTAATTTCTAGTCAAACGAGATATGGAACCCTCATGTGGATGTGCCAGCCAGACTCGCATTTGGCCGGTTTTTATAAATAAATGTTTATTTTGTATCGTTAAGGGAAAAAATATTTCCGTGAATAACAAATATATTCGTGGATTTCCTCTCATCGTGAATTAAAACCTTAAAAACTCAACGCGAATGCAGACAGACACAATACAAATTGAAGTCTTATTTGCTTCACAAAATTCAAGGTTATTAGTTATTTTATAGATATTACCTATGTTTAACCTGTAAATTAAGAATGTCGTTAAGTAAGTGAATGCTTTTATGGGTTTTAATGAAAATTAATTTCATATTACCAAGTGAAAGACCTCGAATAATATAGATCGCCAAGGGCCAACTAATTGAAATTAGTTGATATCATTTTTATTGAAACAGACATGATTACTCCACTTGTTGATCTTTTGATGAATTGGATGATTTATTGTCTTTATTTCCTATATCGGCATATGCATACAACTTTGAATTAAATACGGAGGTCGCGGTATTCTATATGCTATTCAGACATATGTTATTCAATAAATATATATTTTAAATTATTAATGAAGGGTAAAAAATGTCATTAATCAACAAGGTAGAATTAATATTGTCTTTTTTATGTAAAGAAATGTTTATAATTTATATTTGTTGCTAGGAAATAAAAAAAAATAAGGCTTGAAATGGTAAAAGAAAAACGAAATAATCTTAAAATGTGGAAAAATGCTGAAAATAATGAAAAATACTTATAAACATTTTGAAATTATTGCAAGCAAACCAGTATGAAAATTTTTGTTAGTATGAAAAGAAAATAGTTTTGATCATGTTTTCATTATTATTTATTTTTCAATATAAAATAATTATATTGTTAACATAACACGGTTCGTATACCATAAAAGTACTTTTGTCTAATATGCTACTAGTACAAACTTCATGTAAGCTTTGATGCTTCTGTGGAAAACTAATAATACAATTCCGACTTAAATTTAATCAGTTTTTAGGTTGAGAAATTTTGGAGATAGCAGATAAAGTAACAGAAAACTCAATTTTTTTTGTCTTGTTAATCAAAAGAGTGACGCTTAATGATTTCAAATCTATTTATTATAATATTTTATGTGAGATAGTTCTAGATATATTGCTAAACGTGCCCAAATTATTTTTCTCGTATCTAATTTGACGTAAAAACTTAAAATTTGGAGTGATTATTTGGTATATTATAATTCACATATATATAAAGAACAAACGTCCAGAAATACGTGTTTCGAATTTTCAGAAGAAGCAAATGTAATACGCGCAGGCAGATACAGATAAATATACTGTTTTTAATTTATCTTTTAGTTTTGGGATATCAACTAAAAACCTAAAATAAAAATATTCCTAAACTATTGCTAATTTTACCTGAGACATTTCTAAAAATACTGATAAAAATGAGGAAACTTGTAAGCTCAAAATAATGAATAAAGAAACTTCATTCCTAAAAGTTTTAGCGGACAACAATAGCAATGGTTCCTTAGTTCATAGCATTTCAGATGTGCACGATATTTTCGCGTCTGTAAAATATATTATGTAATATATTTTCAAAATATTAAATGATATTAAGACTTGTAGATACCTTATTAGAATTATTGGATGCCCTGTTAAATGCTTATAAGTATCTAAGCGTTTACCGCACTGGTAATGCAAGTTCTACTCGTATTTAATAGGGTTTTATACATATTTCATTATCTATTAATTGTTTCCACTAATTATTTTACTCAAAATATTTTCATTGCATATTAAACATTTACTACTTGTTCCACACTAAAATGTGAGCTGAGTAATTGATTTGTATAAGTAATCAAATAAAATAAATCTGATTCCACAAGCTATTAATATTAACGTTGGGGAGGAAATTTGTGTTAATTTATAACCATTAGCAGAAATACCCCATAAATATTAATTGCCAGGTACCAGTAGTTCCATTATTTCCTACCTCTCACCAAACTAACGCTTAAGCGCTTTTGTAAATGACTGTACAGCCTATTAATTATAACTAAGTTACCGGATACTTCTCGGCCATGCTCTATATGCCGGCTCATCAGTTAAGAAGGTACAGTCATATTAATCAATGCCACCGGTGAACGACCAATTAAGGAAGGAAGATAAAAACGTTCCCAAGATAGAATGTGGAAGAGCATTAAGTGAAGTTAAACAAATTACACAGACCGTTCTACTAATGGAGAGTGTGAATTTTAAAGAAATAACTACGACGTTAGTGTTAATCTGGAAGTTTCAGAAAAGCATTACACTATGATAACGACATTAGGATACCTGTATCATACAATACCACAAGGATATTATAGCAGATTTCAAGGATGATATATCAACAATGGACCCATATGATTTTAAACAAATTAATTCAGGATTCAAATATATACGTGTGTATACATATGTATTAATATGTTTTATTTAATTTATCTAAATGTAATTAAATAGACCGACATTTGGATAATATAGTGTAATTTGATTTTAATTTGATAAATATTGAAGTTTTCAAATAATGACCAGCTCATTATATTTTATTAAGAAAAAGAGGTTAATTTACTTTTAAGTCTAGGCTTTGAATGGTTGTAATATTTCGTTCCAGTAGAATTCATTTCTTGTCATTTCTTGAATTTTTTTAATTAATACAAAATTGTTATGAATGCTTATTACTTATTTTAAATTTATATTTTTATAACAAAGGTTATTTCATTAATAAATTATTAATAAACAATTCATCCTTTTATTTTTACAGTTTATTTTCATCTTCTAACTCCATTCATAAGTCTATATAAATCATCACGGGATTATCTAACAATTCCTTTGTTTTAGCTTCTTACTTTTTATACATCTGGTCAAATGTAGCAAATGTTTATATATTTTAATCTCCCGAAATGTTTATTGAGGAATCCATCATTACACTTTTCCCACGTGTCTCAAATTATTCTATTAATTTAACGATTTTATAGTCATTGCGCAGAAATTGCAATGTTTGGTCCTAACTCATTAATATTCTCTACGACCTTGTTTTTGTTTTAACATTTTATATTATTCAATTTCGTACCGTAATCCCTATGACTTTTTTAGTTATTCTTCAGTTTTTTCATAACACAAATAGCATAAGTACAAAGTTAAGATGCCGCTTGAAAATGGAACTGCCTCAATTGTCTTTATAATTTTGTGATCATTTCGGCGAATATTCGCCATAAATCAATCGCATGCCTTTTATATCTTCTATCTGAATACAAGTTTTTCACATTGATTTATATTTTATTTAAAGTCCTCCAGATTTGGGTCGTTTTGGAATATTCGGTCTAAAGTTTGAAAAAATAATGACAGAATGAATAATAAAAGAAAGAATCCCTCACAATAGAGCTCTACATTTGCCTGTTTACTTAGTACAGGTTTCTGCATTTTCGAAAATACTGAATTGATTGTTAAGTGCGGGCACATTTGTTTAATTCACTTATAATTTCATCCTTTATGAACGTTGCCATCCAAATTTCTTTTATTATTCTGTTTCCTCTATTTGAAAAAAAATCAAATTTTATCTGTAATTCTACAGCCATTGATATTCTATATAACGAAACTCGTGATTATAAAAATAAGCAACTAAACGTAATTATCTACCTCTAATTTAAATAAACATAAGCTTGAGGCAATTCGGCCCAGAAATGTGCAAAGAAGTAATCCTATCTAATATTAGCCGACCAAATAAAGATTCAAGTATTTGAGTGTCACTTACTGATAATAAACTTTATCAATTGCAGAATTGGTTGCATATTAAATGACACTGATAAAATGAAGAAAAGAATTGTTAAGATTACTTGCCCAAAAAGTCCATGTAATAACAGGGCATTAAGGTAACGTGCTCCGCATTATTTATTGTAGTAAAACTCAACAAAACTGTCAAGGCTAGGTCCATGTTTATATATATTTTAATGAAGACCTTTTTCAAGATGTTTCTCGATTATCTTCGTTGTTTACGGTTTTGTTACCGTGATATTTTATTGTGTATTTGGTAAAGTAAGACGAAATTTTATAAATTAACCCTATTTCCCCTGAAGTTTTGATTTTGCAGACTGCATTATTCATTAATAAAATCTTCCTCAATCCATTTTATATATATTATTCTCCGTTTACATCAATGAAAATACATATAGAAAGGTAATTAAAAAAATGCCAGTGGATAGAATGCCCATTTATGGATATGTGAATTTACTCCTGTCCTCTCTTAAATAATAGAAGTTTCCAAGTTCGAAAGAAAAAAATAAGCATTCTTCGTAGTTTTTGAAATTAACGTTGAGCAGATATGTGGCAATGCTTTCCATAGTCTCAGCTCTTTTACATTTTTTTTTAATTTTACAATTTTTATATTAATATCTTTATAATTAGGTTCTTTGATAGTTTATGCTATAGATGTTATTGTTTCCTGTTACAACTTAAATAAATTGCTACTCTTGACATGATATCGTCCAACTACATTTCTGCTATAAAACAAAGTTGATTGATTTTGCTCACAGATGAACTCATTTTAGAAAAATATTTTATTCTTCAGAATTCTTTCAAAGCGCTTTTTATATCTATTTTGGCAGATCAATTTGAAAAAAAAATCAAATATTTTAAGATTTGGGCGGTTTATTTTGCCACCTATGTGTATCTATACTATTGGCTTAATAATGTAAAAGATAGATTCAATTTATTACACAATGATAAAACCTGTGAAGCACAAGTAAATCTCGCACTACTTGTGTTCCGTACACATTTAGGGTTCCGTGCACATAACGTATTTCTATTAAATTATTTACAAATATTAATTCTCATGACGCGAATATATAACTGTAACTCTCCTTCAAACATAGTGCATTTTTGAAATATTATAAAATATGAGATAATATCTCCAATTTTCCAGTAACTTCCTTATTAGATTTCAATGACACTTTTTCCACGATTTTCAGTTAAGTAGTTTCGAAAATGAAGGAATCATAAATATAATTTTCTATTTCACATAACAAGTTTTTAGCAAGTTTTTTAACTGTGTTCAAAACTCTGTGTCATGTAATTTTTTTAATTTGATACTACGTAAATAAACAATTTCCTTCAATATTGCACAATTAGCCTTTGTAAAACAATATACATTTTATTTTGTTCTATCGTTAACCATCTTTTGAATAATATTTATTAATTACGCTTTTATTTTTTTAGTTTTTGAAAATTCTTCACCAAAAATCATTTACTAGGATATTATTTTTTTTGGATTACAAAGATTTGTGATTCCGATATTAAACAGAATCTTTCCCATCATTCGAGATTGATATAAAATTTCAGGTCTTCGTATCATGACGTAATATTTCCACCATTCTAAAGAAAATAATTTCATTATAATCAAATCTATTCCATAGCAATTGTAATACTTCGCAAGAAGTTTCTTAAAGGAGATATAAAGAAAACATTTAAAAACTAAAAACCATATCAGGACAAAAGCTTTCAAATTATGTGCCTTTAATTAAATATGATTCATATATATATATATATATATATATATATATATATATACATATATATATATATATATGTATATATATATATATATATGTATGCATATATATATATATATATATATATTTATATATATATATATATATATATATACTGAAAAGCAAATAATTAACCTGTTACTTTACTTAAAAAAGGTAACTGTAATAAGAATATTGACTTAAAATATATATTGCAAGCATAAAAATTGTAAAACTTGAAAAAAAATTGACAGAGCTGAGACTATGGAAAGCATTGCCACATATCTGCTCAACGTTAATTTCAAAGAAAAGTGGGAAAACGTTTTACGGCTACTTAGAAGTTTGTCATTTCCTTTATTATGGGGTGATTTAGATTAGTTAAATATTTCTTCATATTTTTATTAATTTAAAACAGGCGGTCATGATTTGCGAAAAACTACAAAGAATGCTTATTTTTTGTTTTGAGCTGACTTAAAGTTTTAAAAGTTTTTAAAGTTTTTTTAAAACGAAAAAAAAATTTTCTTTTAACCACATCAGAATCGGTTTATAAATATTATAGTTTAGGTCATAGCTAATATACGCATATCAATATCGAGGCAACTCACCATGCTTTGGTTTAGATTATCAAACTTTCCTCAACGAAACGATTTTCCTCGAGCGTAGTTTTTGATTTGATTCTATTGATTAAGAATGTGTTGAGGCCGTGTAGTGTTCATATAGTTTTAATCCGTTAAAAGAAACATTATTCCTTTTCATTTTTTATTTGCTCATTTAGAATAGTGCACTGATTACTTACAGGTCATAATGACGGCAAGCCGCTCAACGAAAATGAAAACTTATCCAACACTCGGACTCGGATTATGATGTATCGACGCACAATGCCTGTTTCCTTTCTAGTCACTAATGGTTACTACTTATTTTTTTTCTGACATATCGAGATAAACCCCCCGTATACCAAACAATAGACACTTAACATTTTTCATTAAAACTGATCAAACGGTGTTGTAGATAAATGACTTTATCTAAAATTAATTCATAAGCAACAGACATATGATTTAGGGAAGAAATTATTCAAAATACTTAATAAAATTTTCTATTAATAATCAGTTAATTAGTGTAATTTCCCTAGCTGAAACTTGTACTTCTTTACAAAGATGCAGCATTCGATAAATATTGTGAAAACGCCAAGGAAGCTCAAAATCATATAATGAATGTGAATGTTAACGTTTTCTTTTTAATTTTTTGGCAAATTCTTATCTACAAAGAGAGCATTTAAAATGTTTTATTATGGTCTGTTGTAGAAAAAATAGCATATTTGGTAATAACACTACTAAAAAATGATTTAATCCTACGTAGATAATAGTTCGTATACTATGAAGAACAAGTCATGTTTGAATTGTCATCAAAGTGATAATATATTACTGTATCCATAGTTATTATTTATATAAAAAACATAGTAATATTTGATAAAGTACGATATTGTCGCTGTGATAATAATTCAAACAGTGATTTATTCCTGTACTAAAACGCGTTTCATCGTCGCTATCGGTTCCATAAAATTACATCTTAAAAAACGGACAAAAAGGTATATAAAAGAAGATAAGATATATTTTCTCCGAGGAATAAGTTAATAGCCACCACATTTCACGATAAAGATGAAAAACAAACTTAGGTTAACAAATTATGCCATAGTTACTTTGCAATAGATATTTACCGTTTTTCCGTTCGCGACATAAACAAATCATTAAAATGTTCGAGCTTTTCACTGTCTTCATTTTCTCAAATGTTAACATCATTGTAGCTACTGAGGTATTAACGTCTTCCAAAGTAATTTTAACTGGTTGTGGAAAATATGTCATCTGTATTTAAAATGCTAAAAGCACAGTGTTTACTTTAATTTACTTTAATATTAAATCTGTACTATTTGCAAATACGAATTAACCTGGATTATGGTGTTTAAAATAGGATAACCCTTATTTTTAATCTCTTACATCATAGCACTTATTAATAGTAAGATCAAAATTGTATTCATTAAATCTTTACTATTTCAAAAATCTTACATTTAACACTAATTATAGTCATGATTTATAGGAATAATAACTTAGAAGTTTTAAATATATATATATACACTAGGAATATTTGTATTATCAACAAATATCATCTCGAGATTGTAATAAGTACCACATATTATGAACAGTAAGATACTTAGAAACTTTATAAATTATCAGGTATTAGTATTTTATCGCATATTGATTCTTCTATTCTTTACAAGTAATTTAAATATAAGCCAACAGAGTATCGAAACGTTATGTTACTATGGAAAACGAATTTCCCAACAAAAATTTAATCGAGATATGAATAAAAATCAGAGGTAATAATCATAAATTAATCATAACAGCATACGATTAAGAAGTGCGAAAGAATGATTTATTGAAAAAATATTAACGGTTCGATTATAAATTGTACGATTATTCTAGTTGTCGAAGATATTTTTGTTAGACGGCTTATAAACATAAATATTAAGGATAGTATACTTGAATAAAGTCGATTTAATTATATAGTTATATGGCTATTAAACCCTGACAGTTAAAATTATGTGCTGCCTTAAAATTACAAGAAAGTATTTTGGTCCCTCGGTAAAATACCATGAGACCACGTGTTGAGAAAATTCACTGCTGAAGTAATGAGATTGAAATGAAAGTTAAGGGATAATTGTGGAGACAGTAAAAGAGGCGTGTAGTTGCTGGTTCTGGGGTGAACTGAGTCATGTCCGATGACTACATATAAATAAATAAAAATTAATTCAAAATACAAAATAAAGCCAGATGCACTCGCAATATATCTTAGTTTATACGACTCAAAATAGATAATATATTAAATACGTCACCACAAATATTTACCGATGATTCTCTCTCATTTCGAACTCTTTCATATATGTGAACCTGACTCCTTCAAAGTGTCGTACTTTCAATTAAATTAGCATATTGAAGAGCTTGTGGTGTTTTGGAATAGATATATTTATTGATTTTAATTTCAGCCCATTTACAAAGAGGGCCTTAACTAACTTAAACATTTACTTTAAGTTTTCTGTGAAATTTATTCTTAACTCGACAGCTTTGCTTGTTTAGGAAATATTCGATGATGTCATTATTTTTTTTTAAATGTCTATAATTTTGTTGTATCTTTCACCAATACATTATTTAACAAAATTGCTACTTACATACTTATCACACTGTACTTACTTTGAGATTATGTTTTATGGTTCCTCTTTTATGATAATTTTCTGTTTCTGAAACGTTCAAGATGATACTAAAATTATAATCTTTGAGTATAAAAGTTGAAGTCTGTTTAAGATATAAGCTCTTTACTGAGTGATAAAATAACTTTCATTTTTAATTACATTATCAATGAAAATTAAGGCGGAATAAATCTGCTTGTGGTTAAATCTAAACTCAAATCGGACTCCCTAATATTTTAATCAAATGGTATTTATGGCATATAGCACATAAGTCACACAACTTAATATTATAAAATATAAAAAAAAAAAATTCTAAGTTCCACGATTTAATTTTAAACCGATCAAAGCCAAAATATTTTTCAAGTTTTATTACATCATTTGTTGTTTAATCACATGATTTAAATTAAATTTTCTGATCTTTGTTTCATTTTTAATTTATATATGCTTTCTTGACTCAGGTTGATTTAATTATCTATATATAATACCTGAATAGAAAATTTTGTACCCTTTTTAAGCATTTTGCGCGCACATAGGAGTATTAAATTTGGCACAGTTAAAATTAATAGGGAAAAGTAGTGCAGAACACTAAAATTTCTATATAATATACGTTACACATACCTTCAATTACATATAACAAATTCATTAAACGATTCATTGTTTACGTTCAACAATAAAAGTTTCATTGTCTACATTCATACTCTCACTGTCAAACAATAATTTATTGTTAAACAGTCGCACAAAGTAAAGATGCTCGCCAACGGATTTTAAAATGTTAAGCTGCGATTTTGGTGTTATTTCAAAGGTTATTAAATATATGTTTATATTTTTTTATATATTGCGTTATAGATATTTGTATTACTACCATTAAATTAAAGTTAAATTGATATTCGTTTTAGCGAATGAAGGCAAACGACACGCGTTAATGATGTATTTATACACGCTCTAAGCTAACCTAATAGAATAAAATGAAAAAAATATATAAATACAATATTTATAGAGGTGATCTCTGATCTATCTAACTTCAAAAACTTTCAATTTTTTATGAATCATGGTCGAATTTATGAATCATTGTCTTTTCTTGAATCATGGTCGAATTACAGTCGCAAGACGAATACTAATATTTATTTGATTACTAGAATCTTCTTCACCGACTTAAAACTAATAAAGCGTCAAGCCTCGTTATTTAGACTGGATTTGTCACAGCAGCATTGGATTGAAGAGTTAGAACACGAAGTTTAAAGGTCGGGGTCTTGGCTTGGGACCCAAAATATTAATTTAAAAACAACGAATCCTGCAGTTTCAAGGTTTAAGCAGGTATTTTCCCCAAAGCACCAGGATTTTAGGTACAAAGGTTAAAAATATGAATAATTTATATTGTAATAAGATACAAATAAGTGTGAAATATTTCTAGAAATTAGTGAAATGTGAAATATTTCTAGAATTTGAATAGTTAGATTAGATTAACAGACGTAAAATTTCCAATCATGGATAAATGTGTATTTATAAAGAAAATCGCATTCCAATAATGTTTACTTTAATCGTTTCTTAAATAGTGTATTGACGATTAAACGAACAAAAAAAACAGAACCAGATCACAAGTAAATAATCATCTTAACTGGAACAACGTAGAAAACAAAAATCAACCCTCCAAAAAGTTCACGTGGCTCTGTACTTCAGTTTTCTTCGAAAGTCATAAATTTAAGGCGAAAGGCAAATTGAAATAACAATTTACATTCTGTTCAAAGATATGTACATCTGTTATGTACTACACCCTAAACATTTTAGCCCTTTTAACATGCAAATGAAGAATGTCTCGCAGTCGCGAAAGCTTCTTTGTGCCGATGAAAGAAGCTTGGTGTTATTGTATAAACAATGACAGGAAACGAATACCCGAAAGATACTGTGAATTTAAACTTTTCGTTAAGGCTATGAAATGAAGAGGGCAAATACGTAATTTCAATGGGACGTACCGTGCGTGGATTTGAGAGTTTACTCGCAATATGGAATGTTTTATATTTTCCGCAAGCATATCTTGAAGGTACAAGTGGTAGGTATAGATTGTATTGAATTCGCACTCTTTTATTTCAAACTATTACATTTTATTCTGCTATTTTGACATATTTCAAATCAAATATTACTTAGGAATACATTTTCTAGTTAATTTCTTGTGGTATTTATTTACTGTTTCGCACTGAGATAAATACATAAATAAATAAAGGGTCATAAATATCATACGCATGTTGTTTATGAAAAAAAAATTAATCTTTTTTCACGATAGATCTAAAAGTTATAAACCAATAATATAAGTGCGATGTTGAAAATACTTATTTAGTGAAAATAAAATGCATCGAATTTATGTAGCTAGATGAAACTATTCAATAATTAAAAAAAAATTAACGATTACGTCTTTGCAATATCTTATTAATAAATATGTTTTTGACTTTTTAATGCGACCCCCATATGTATTATTAACTTGATAGTTTTCACGTATTTCCACAAATTTGATGCCTTCAAACAAGCGTTAATTTTATCAGGAGCTGTTGATCTTGGAATGACCAGTAGCATATTGCGCAAATCGCCGGTCAGTGGAATAATCGTACCTCTAAAAAGGTCCTGGTTATTGCTACCGTACCACCAAAAAGGTCCTGGTTATTGCTACCGTACCTCCAAAAAGGTCCTGGTTATTGCTACCGTACCTCCAAAAAGATCCTGGTTATTGCTGATCGCCGGTCAGCCTAATCATCGTACCTTCAAAAAGGTACTGTTTATTGCGCAAATCTTTGAACGTTTTATTAAGTGCCTCCAATGCTCATTTATGCACCATCGTACACTAATCCTAAATTATTATTTTATAATTCTCTAGTACTTTGGTCATTGCTGATTTTTAGGCAATGTTGCCCCTCGATTCATCTATCGTTTGCAAATTCAATGGTAGTTTGAGAGCAGAATGATTTGCTGTTTATCCTCCTTCTAACAATATGATAGCAATCACGGATGTTGTTACAGCCAGTGTTATTTGAATTTGTGCGCAAATCTAAACTAAAATCAATGAAATAAGGAATATTTTGCCAGTTCCGTCATGTCCATCGAGGAAGGAGATTCCACCGTAACCGTCGTTGACTGATATCGATGTGTCGTACGCTGTTTTCTACTGCTCATTCAAAAGCGAGACCTTTGTTCGTACTGATTGACTCAAAGCCTCTCTATTGTATTACCGTTCTCGTTCAAATTCTTGATTGAACGCATCGTACATGGGGCGATTCGACGCTGGCTATCCTAATTCGTGCATCGTCTTTCCGGTTGCAATCCAAAGTGATGAATAAGTCTGGTCGCCCATACTGGCGCACGTTAATCATCGTATCTTGCGCGTATTCATGCATTGGGCTTCCAACATAGCTGGCATAGATATCATAATGGTAAGTCGGCAGACATTGCTTGTATCTATATTCATGGTATCTCGCAGTGAATATATTCTTTCGTACGCAATTGGTGCTGATTTAAACATACACACACACATTATATATATATATATATATATATATATATATATATACATGTATGTGTGTGTGTATTACCAATCGAGCTGAAAAACGAATAAAAACATTATCATGTACTCGTTATTGGATTAATCATACTGATCAAAAAATTATATCCATCCTCTCCTCGACAAAATATCAGGGGGTAATGTAATGCACCATACGAACGATAGGTTTCACAAATGCGCTGAAGGTTATTATTGTGGAACTAGGATGTCGCGAAGTATCAAATTTTTGCCAACCACTATAATGGCAACTTCATTTAATAACTTGAGATATGACACATAACTGGCCACGAAGTGCTGGTTTAATTTTAGGACTAAATAGTTTATCATCATTAAATTCTCTATGAACATTTCATAGAAATAAACATTAAATCTTACTTGATTCCTAAAATTATTTTATGACATTAAGTGCTTACGAAATTTAGCAATTATTCATCTTAATTTTGACCCCTTCATAAACAAAACCGCACTCTTAATTTACTTTTGTACTAGAACAACTAAAACATGACAGAGCATATCTACATCGAATACACATGGGTAGTTCAATGGAAATATTAAAACTAAATATTAAATCGTAAAAACTTGGTGAGTTTTTATTTATTAAGATACATTACATATTAGTAAGCGTGGAGTTTTCATCGCAATAAATAAATAACTCTGAACTGCAGACGAAGTTTCTTCGTGTTCCATCTCAGTCTGTATTCAGTTTATTTGTGTTCCTTCTCAATGTTCTGTTTGATGTTTAACTTCATGTTGTTAAAGATAACGATTTATAAATCTATTCAACATTCATATGGAAAACTACGTGGAAATAAAAATAACGATTTATTTGAAAAATGGACGCAAGTGAGGTATGTATCGTGATTTGAAATAATACTCTGAAGGATAAAACTAAGATTACTTTTATCAATTTTTGCAACCTAGTGAAAACCATGTATTGAAGATAATTTATGAAATTAATAATATGATAGGAAGTCTTATTACGGTCTCGACAAACAAAGCAAGGAAAAACTACTAAAAGACAATGTAGATAGCGTTTTATTAGTTTTAACTTGATGAAGTCGTGACCGATATTTTAAATCCCAAACATATTTCAAAAGCAAAAGTTCAGCAAAAATATAAATAAAATTATAGTCCGGAAAATATGGATTTAATTTGAAGAAAAAAACATTTGTGGAAAAGTTTCAAACGGTATGTGTTGGAAAAAACAAAATGAGGAAAAAACTAGGAACATTAATAATTTGAGGAAGATAAGTGAAACTTTTATTAATCAGTATGTCTGGGTACTTGTTTATCTAAGAGAATACAAAAATTCCTAAATGGCTGATGAATTTTGCTAAATTGTTCACAATGGAATTAAAGAGAATACGGTGATCTCGCACTAACTGATAAATTGGCTTGGCATCCGCATTTGAAGTAATAATTTAGTCGTATTTATTATTTCAACGACTGTACCGCCTTTTTATCCATCAAATAATCTATTATTTTATATAGTTAAACAAATCCTCAGCATGCTTCAGCAATCACTACTATTTCAGCGTTTTCATTAGAGAGCTGTCGTTTAGATAATTTACCTATGCAAAAAAGTTAATAGAAAATTCCAAATAAAATAAAAAACACTCAGAAGCAGAAATCTTTTAAAATTATTACTATGAAAAAGTTTGAGCGTTAAAGATTTTATATTTAAAAAGTTATAAATTTATGTGCCAAGTTACATTTGAGAGAAAGCTAATAATTTGGTAAACACAAATAAAAGGTTTCGAATTTACCGCACCTCTAATTTTTTTTGTCCTACACAGAAACGAGCGCTCAATGAAATGACTTCCAATAATTTTCTTATTTCATTTTTTATTATCAAAAATACTAAGATTTTCTTTTCAAACTTCATCTGATGTTGATACAAAATTATTTATTCACCAGGGCTCTCAATCTTTAGGCCAACGTTTACGATTTTTCGACCGCCTTTGTCTTTGCTGTCTGAAACAGAAGAAGTATTTCATTCCAACTTTTTATTCAGCTCCGCTAAAAAATAAAATAATAATGCTTGGTAAATTTGGTACACGTTTTGGTAAAATAAATTTATGCTAAAGATTATTTGTAACATAAATTTTTAAACACCACACTTCACCTTAATTTTTTTCATAAAACTTCTTAATATTTTTGACTTGTTTTAACAATGTTTGAGAGAAATGTTAACAGGGTTACCAACACATATTCTTTACTCTAGCGGCGGTAGATTCAGTTTCGTCAAAATAACAAATCTTTTCATTTAGATAGAAATAAAATATATTTTCTAATAATAATGATTTTAATTATCGATTTTATTGTGATTTTTATTTCGTAGTCAATATTAAACAGTTAAATTTGATCTAGACACAAAATCGCTGGCACGAATTATTTTTAAAACCGGCAACTGTTTAATTGTTATTGATATTTACCTCACTGTTTAATGAAGCTGGTGATTTAGAATGCAAGTTCTGTTGATATACTTTTGACAAATATTTGTAATAAATAACTTATAAGTCAACGCAATGGATAATTTATATTCAAATAGCAAAGATTGCAATTCCAGTCAAGCAAATATCTGGCATTTACATCTGTTTTTCTTAAATTGCTTTTGAAAATACGAGGTTTCACAGATAATATGACTCCAACGATCAAGAAAGAAATATTAAAATTTTACTCCCAAATTGGTTGATGATAAATATGGAAAAATATATATAATTCAAATGTGGAAAATTATAAAAAATTATTCAGCACGAACAATATCGATGAAATTTTATGAAGGTCAAAATGTATATAAGTCACCTTGCAAAATATTTTTATGGAGCAATATGCAAAATAAAATTCGCGACTACCGTGTTAAATAAAGAAAATGGACATAATTTACATCTCATTCATAGTATCAAGCTCCGATTATTTCTCAAGTAGAAAATTGGAAAAAAAATTCGAAACCAACACCTATTCAAATACACGTGTAACATAACTAAATTCTCCAATAATCGCACAATTTTCAAGCAATGAAATTAATACGAACCAAAGTAAACAATTAGTTAAGAACTTGTAAACTCATCATAGCATGTTCATTAACAAATAAAGTTCCTTCAGTTTACAGTTTCCATTTTAAATTGCAAAATATGGGAAAGCTATTAATTTGATTTGCCTCTTTCTTGTGTCCTAGATACGATGTAAATAGTAGAATTCTGAATAGTGTACCGGTAAGTCTGATTTAGACCTGTTCGTCGCGTGGTCTATATTTTTGGCAATAAATGATAGCCATAATGAAACAGATATAAGTTGTACGGAAGTAGTAAGAAAGTTAGTACAGCATAAGATCTATACTTACGGCTGACATTAAAGCCATTGCAATATTGCTGATGCATTATTGTGCAAAAACTGTGCACTTTTCATTTTCTCAATTGAAATCTTTCCTTCTTGGCGGCAATTTCCAGAGATTTCTCATCGACATGCTCTCTTGTTTGGATTCAGACTCATAATATTTTAATAATTTAGTGACTCGGACCAAGAAGGTCCATAGCATATTCAAGTAGTTTCAGCCTACATTTTAAACGAGCTATTTCTTCTTAGAGTACTTGGGTATTGACTGTTATAAGTTTTACGACTTTTTAATAAAATGTGAAACGCTTCCGACTCTAACCAGGTGAAAAGGTATAAAGAATCATTAAACTCAAGACCGATTAAAAATCGTAATGTTTACAAATATAAATATTTTTGTTTACAATATTTATGGTCCACAATTAAATGAAACTACGTGATGTAGTATTATTTCTACTTTCTTTATTATTATTATTAGCAAAGATTTTTGTTTGTTTGATCTTTGATTTGTATTTGATCTTTGCATATATATCTTTGTATATATATATATATATATATATATATATATATATATATACATATATACATATATACATACAAATATTACATTATCGAACTTAGCTTACACTCTTAAATATTCGTATCTAAATTTTGGGGGGTGATAACACCTTCCTTTTTTTTTTAAATCCATATAGACTCTTAAGCACCGTTCGAAGGTCTAGTTATAAGGATTAATTTTTTTATAATTTTAGGTATCATATCTTCTGAGATATCTTGAAAAATTTAAAAAATTTTAAAAATCCTAATTCCGAAACCATTGAACCCAAAATTACCATGAAATAAGGGTTCTTAGAAGCCCACGCAAAGGCTATAGGAAAACTATTGCAATGATTCCAGATGTCATAATTTTTTAAATGTAAATCTTTTTTTATACCTATAAACGTATAGTAAGCATTATATTTATGTTTTTCTATATTCTCAACTAATTTTCTTAGAAACTCAAAAAAACAATCACGTTGATTCATCGTTCCTTCGTTATGTGAAAGAACTTCAAGCCAATACACTTTTGCATTTATAATACTCGTTAGGAAGAAATTTACCGGGTCAGGAGGTAGCATACGTCATTTTCCGGTCCGCAAAAATATCTCTGTGTAAAAAATCATTCCGATTCTATTCGTTGCTTCGTCTTGAACTGAAATAAGAACAAACACACATAATTTCGGACTTTTAATATAAGTTAGGATTGTAATATTACGAATAGTTCGATGAAATTTCCTGGATTGGAAAGCAGATTATGTCATTTCCTGGCTCCCGGATTTCCTTTATGTTAAAAAAACATTTCAATCCTTTGCTGTGGCTTGACGTAAAAAAAAGACTAACATACATACATTCTCATTCATAATATTAATTTGGATTTTAATATAACTTAGGATCCACAATTACTCACAATTAAATGAAACTACGTGATGTAGAATTATTATATAATTTCCACCAAAGTAACGCCCAATATATTCTATATTCAATATAACTTAGGATGAGATTTTCCTGGATAAAAAGTAACTTTTGTCATTTACCGGTTCGCCATCAACCTATCTACAAAAAAACATGTCGAATAATTTTTAAGTTTAGACGTAAAAGAGGAACAAGCAATTATACTTTCGCATATATAATAATCGTTATGATTATCATATCACTTAGGATGAGATTTACCCGGTTGGAAGGTAGCATATGGCATTTTCCGCCAACCATTTATGTGCGAAAAATCACTCTGATCCGTTACTCCGTCATGATGTGAAAGAAAAACAAAGAAACATACTTCCGGATTTTTAATATTAGTCAGGGTTATAATATTGTTTGAAACGATGTATCTCGATAAAAAAATTAGCTTACCATGACATTTCCTGGCAATCTGACTAGATCTGTGCAAGAAATCACGTCGATAAGTTGTTAAGCTTCATAGCTCAACAACTTATCAAAAATAAAGAAAATAAAGAAACACACTTTCGCATTTATAATATTATAGGAAAAAATCATAATTTAGGATTAAACTAAGGGATTCTATTGCTCCTTTATATTTCGATTTCGTATGTAGCGATTAAAAAATGCTACTTGTGATGCTACTTCCTTATTCAATTTTTATATTTTTCAGTTTCAAACAAAAATGTTCCCTCAATAAAAAGTGCTTAATTAACAACAAAAAAACAAGTCAATGTGTTACTATGTTGCGATGTAAAATAGGGACAAACAATACTTTAGAATTACATTAGTTAGTATAATAAAACAGTAGAATTTACGTGTGTGCACATTGAAGATATTTACGAAAATAAATGTCTGAGAAGACAATTTTTGTATTTTAATTCTTATTCACGTAACAATATCACAATTAGTGATTATATTTCCAAGCCGAGTTTTTAATTTACAGGCAGAATCTAATTAAATCAACCAAAGTACATGTCAAAACGGAAAAGAATGGTGGACATTCATTAGGACTTACGAGTTATTGCTACTTCGATAAAGCTGCATGTGGAAAATAAAATCATTGTATACATTTTAGTTGGCTGGTCTGATCAACGGATGAAATCCTAATTAGTACAAAATAAATAAAATTGTAAACATGTATATATTGACCCGATATTTTCATTTTAATTATAATATAGGCGATCAAGTAATGCGAATAGACGATAAATTTGTTGCACACCACAAGCGCCGTCGCTACGCGTGTATTATTGGTATTACGACTGAGCTAATTTTAGTAAATACGTACCTAATATATAAAAAGTGAGTAAACAAAATACATTCCCATCGTACTGTGTGCGAAAACTAGACGACCTCGTTTTAACAATACTACCGTCTAAAATGAAAACCAATTCACAATACAAACTGTACTGTCATTAAAATTACGAGAATTTTACATTTCGTGTCAAGGATTATTTCAAATTTCTGGCAGATTTTAGTAATATAACTGTGAAATGTAAGTTATTTAGTTATAATTGAATCGAGATTTCGTACAGCTACTCACCTATGCTTATTTCTGTTTAAAACATAATTGTGCACAATGGGAGTACATACGTGGGAATACATTTCTGAATATTTATTCATATTAAAATGTAGCTGTTGTTCAGTCTACATTGGAATACTGAGGAAGTCCATTTTATATCACGGCCTTTTTAAGTAATATTTCCTGTAATCTCTAATCAGGTGATTTTATTCGTTTACTAGGAGCCTTGGTATTAAAATGGAACTATATTTTTGCCTTTTTTGATATATATATATATATATATATATATATATATATATATATGTATATATATATATATATATATATATATATATATATATATATACACATAAACACATTTAATCAAATTACTTGAAATGATTTAATCTAACATTAATCACTTTTTTATTACCACGTAAAAAGCTCTTAACATAGTTTTACCGCCACTTCAAATATATTTTCGTACGAAATCTTATCCAGATAACAAAAGTTTCGATTAAAAATTCCCTAAATCACTACTACATAAGCCGACCATTGCATCTAGTTTCATTCTTATTTAAATAGTTCTTCTTCACCGTATGAGTTTGGTTAAAGTCAAATTTGTTCTTTAGTTGTGAGGATGACTTAGATCTCAACCGAATAAGATTTTCCTGTTATGAAAGTTTGCTTGAAAGATCTTACGATAAAGTAGGAATGGAACAGAGATATCTTACTTCTTTCCGCCTGATGAGATAGAGAAATTATCCTCGTTAAAAATTGGTTTTTAGGGTTTTTAAGCAGGATAACTAAGGGAATGTCAAAATTTGTTTGTAAGAAATATTATTGTTCAAAATGAAAGTTTTTATAATTAAATATTTATTATAAATTGATAGGTAATAAAATATTCTTCTAAATTCAATTCAATAAAATGCCGTCGTGAAACAAAAAACTTGTTATTTTTGCACACCTTTCTAAATGAAAAAAAAAATTCAAAATAATTATTCCGAAATTTTTTAATAATTATTTTTAAAATCTAATGCGTAAACCAACTACATATTGGCTGCATTAGCAATTTCAATTAAGTTTTGCGATAACTTTTGTACATTTTGGTAAGTTTATACAATATATTACTTAAAGAAATTGATAATTTTCTGCATATCCGCATAATCATTGCTGTATCCAAATCTTTGGGATTAATAAGACGAGTCGCTATATTTGCATATAAATCAATCCAATTTTTTGTAGTTTAATTTGAAAAATATTCAAGTTTGTAAAAAAGAGTGCAATTAGGTACCAAAGAGGTGGAACCAGACGTATATTTATAATACATATTTGCTTCCATCGGTTTCAAACTTTTAATGATTGATCGGTTGCATTATGGTATACAATTAAAGCTGGTGACAAGAACGATGAACTATGTTTACTAGTCATTTTTTTCCTTGAACTGCTGCTTTATACGACTTACTACCTACCCATATTTCCTTAAACGAATATGCAGACTTTTTTTAAACAACATTTTAATAAAACTTCAGAATCCATTGTCCATTCTGTGATTACTACTCGCAGTTCAGAATAATTAAAGTTGCAGCTATAGTAAACAATCGTGGTTAAAACATATTAGAGATATCTGTTATGTTAACAAAATATGAACTTAATACTTTTTTAAAAAAGAACAACCTGCAAGAAGGGTTATTGCTTCAAAAGGAGGTATATTAAAAATATTTTAATTCAAAACCAGCCATGAATTTTAAAATGGATCCCCATTTTCATTTCGAATGTATACCCCTGGAGAACTGAAAATTGTTTAAACGATTATAAATTCATAATAAAGATTGTTAGCAAAGATAACAATTTAACCCATAATTTTCTTCTTGATATCTTTAACGTATAGAGATGAACAAAGCGATAGTTAAAATAAATTTGCTTGTTGAAAATTCTTTGTAATATAAAATCTTTACTTTCATTTATACTTGATCTAACCTTTATCAATCGGCTTTCTTAATACCACGAAATTATAACAGTGACAATATCGCAAAAGCAGTGTTAAACTTTTACGATCCGTTCACTAAAGCGTGTAGCGTATATCTCGTAGTTAATATTAGCTCGTCGAGATAAGAAAATCTAATTAGTGAGGGTTTCCTCGCATCGCTATTACTGCTAATCGCAGTTGCATATCATCTCATCCCTAATTAAACTCCCCTTCTGCGGCATTCGGGATTGATGAATACCAAACTTAGTCGCGCAAATAAAAGCAATCTTAATTGAATAAAACTTTCTCATTAAACGAAAGTTTAACGTTTCCAAGGAAACCAGGATATCTCGAAATTTTGCAATTATTGAATGAATTGAAACTTATCTAGCTATGTTTATGTAATTTAATGGTTTTTTCCATCATCCCCAATAAATTGTATTAAAATTAATAAGACGAATTTTTTTAATCAATAGCATTAAATGTGCATGTTTACCTTGCTATGAAAATCCAACATATTTGGGCATTACATAAGGGTCCTAAAACTGACTAACGGGTTAACGTTGAAGTGCGAAATGACCGCAAAATTGACAAACCTGTTAGCGTGGATCCAAGACTTAAAGGGCTGTCGAATTACATTTGAAATTTCACATCAATTGTAAAGTAAGATTCATAGAATATGCTGAGGCTACAAAGTTCTACTCACGATTCACCAAATATATAATGGGTACAAAGTTTTTTGGCCACTTACAATTTTACGTAAATTAAAAAAAGAGGTTTTATTTTCATCCCTCTTCTTAATTAAATTTAAGGCCATATTTACACGTATAGACCCATCACTTCCATAAAATTATGATTTTCCATTTAATTTCTTTAATTGTTTACTGTTCTTTATATTTTTGTGAGTGTTTATCATAGGTAAGCATTCCATTCAAGATATTAATATTTGCCTTATATTTCTGGCGACATATTAATTTTAACTTCTTTTACTGAGCTCATATTACAAAAAGCAGAAAAATGTCTCATCGTGGCGACATGCCAGAAGTGTTTACTCCTTCATCTTTCATTTTCCTTTTTTTTTTTTTTTCTTTCAAAACTACTTTTCATTCGATCTTAAAATCATATTTCTAACTAATTTCATGCTGCGTAAACATATGACCATGCTAATAATTTCATCCTAACATAAAAGATAGTGTATTATTTTATATTCGTAGCATTCGTCTTAGATTACAAAATGGTTTACTTTGATAAAATATATATGTTACAATTTGGAAATAATTTGTATTCATTTTATTTTAACTTAAATAAAAATAATACAGTAATCGTCCAATGTGCAGTTTTTTGTAAAAAATTGTTAACAATCGTTTTATTTTTTACAATATTAACGAAACTCCATGAAGTCTTGAAATTATCAGAGCTCTTAGTTCATAAATTTGTAATGTCCGTTCATGAGTATGTTCGTCTATCCATCACATTATCATGATTTCCATAGTTCAGTTTTCTACCTGTAATGGAAAAATTATGGAAATAGTGAAATGAAATTCGCAAGTGGATACATATTATGGATACATCAAATACTATATTGAAAATATTAAAAAAATGTAAAGTAATTTCTTTTATGAATGATGTTGGGGTGAATTTTTTTTCACACATCTAAACGAGTAAGATATTATTGGATAGATTTTTTTAAGTAGACGATTTCTTACTAATTTTCATTTTAATCTCCATAAAAATATACCGATCAATTGAAACAATTGCATCATAGTTGATTCAGGTGTCATTTGACTTTGACTTTTCTTTATATTTTCAAGCATTTCCGAAATCGTCAATAAGAAAATTAATGTTGCCCCATAGTTCTTCATCTTTATGGTAATGAATATAATTAATATAAATTTAATATATAAGGTAATACAAGGTAAATACCTGATACATGTGCATTTACATTTTACAATATTAAAACCATTTGAACAAAATAATCCCTGGAAATTAGCAAAAAATTGATACATTTGTGACGTGAAAAACAAACTTAAGTATCATAAAATGCCAAATGTCTAGAAGATAAATCGCAATGAACACACATCGTGTTAATTGCGATTTATCAGAATAAAATTTAATGACAATGACAAATGAAACAGAATAAAATTTAATGACAATGACAAATGAAACAGAATAAAATTTAATGACAATGACAAATGAAACAGAATAAAATTTAATGACAATGACAAATGAAACAGAATAAAATTTAATGACAATGACAAATGAAACAGAATAAAATTTAATGACAATGACAAATGAAACAGAATAAAATTTAATGACAATGACAAATGAAACAGAATAAAATTTAATGACAATGACAGTAAATATCATAAAGCGTATTGATAAGTGAAGTGGTTGTGCACAAGAAGGAGAATTTACATTATAAGAATTTTGTAATATGAGAGCTTCCAAAGCGCAGACATTATACATAAAAAGCAAATTAGGTTATGGAATCATATTAATTTTTATCATTGTATTTCTCTTTCAAATATTTTTAATTTCCTTTCATTGAGTTTTTAATATCTCCTAATTACTAAGACTTAAGTGTCAGTCCGTGGTCGCGTGGTCTGTCTGCGCTGTTAATTAATTTTCTTAAATGTACAAGTGGCAATACATCCACAAAATTTTTAATATCGACTGAGAATTTGTTAACTTCAAGAAGAGTGAGTATATTAATACAAATTATTACTAATATGTCTTGTACAGTTCCAGCAGTAGCGAGTGACAAGAAATGCGACCGTATTGAATGTAATACGGACTCACGGAGGTTCAGTCAACAAATGCGGTGGAAATTAAATACAAAATTTAGGCTAATATTCATTTTTCTATATATAATAAAAATAAATGTAGAATTATATTACCTTGTAAATATAAGAAATAATTAAAAACTATATTATTGTTAGCGGAAATAACTATAGCTAAATTTAAAGTATTGCATATAATATATTGTTCCAGCAGTAGCGAGTGACCAGAACTGCCACCGCCTTGAATGTAATACGGACTCACGGAGGTTCAGTCAACAAATATGGTGGAAATTAAATATAAAATTCAGGTTAATATCCATTTGTCTACATATGATGAAAACAAACTAAAAAACTGTATTATTGTTAGCAGAAATAACTACAGCTAAATTTTAAGTATATGCAATTAAAATTAAGCTAAAGATTTTTTTTATATCCAGGTAATGTTTGTTAGTCAAACCTAGTGAAAACTTTAGATTTTCAGCCATATTCATTGGCAAATTTAGTTATTAACCGTATGGTTTAGTGACTCATTTTATCATTTGTAGTATTACTTAGATGAAACCAATTATATTGACACATCTGTTACATTCACAATAAGAAATATATGTTTTCAAGATAATAATACTTAACGTTTCCTGTTTTCATAACTATTTTCCTCTGGTTATTTTACTAATCACGGTCATGATTGCTATGTAATTAAGTATCGCACTTAATTATTTTTACCTATATCCTTTCAAGGCAAAAATATTATATTGCATTTACAAATGCCTATTTGTAGTCCTATATTGATTTTACAAGCCATTTTGTTTTTCTTCTGAACCTAAATGAGTAAATCGAGAAACCAAATTGACGTCTTAACAGATTTGTTTATAATATAGAAATACAACAGAGAAACTTACTTTTTCGGGTTCTAATTTACACTGGATGCCTAAAGTCAATACGACACTTGTTATTTTTATTCAGAAAATTTTAAATTAGTCTAAAAAAACTTTTTTTGATTTATTTTCCTTGTCTTTAATACTTTTAAGTCCTCACATTCGTTGTATTCTGTTTTTTAGGAACTTACTTCACAGGACCTTCAATTTTATTCATCCCTCACATACGTAGATGATTTATGGAGCATCGTGTTTGTCGGTCGGCAATAAGCCGTGTAGAATTCACTGTAATGACTTTTTTCCTACAATATTAAATGTACGCGTATATTGTCCGTTGAAAGAAGTCATTTACTGAACTGCAATATATCGTTAAGGTTATTGAAAAAAGTTAGTTTCATAGCAGTATAAATAAAATTCTTTATCATTTTTGTTTTTATTTTGAATACGTCATAAAAGAAATCAACGATCTATCCTTCACTTTTTCCCCTCAATTTTAATTTAGGATTCCGTACCTCAAAAGAAAAAGCATAAATTTTACAAAGGCATTCAAGTGTCTGTCATTTATTGTGGTGGAAACTCTATATTACAAAAAAATTAAAATAATTTCAACTTAAATAATTTCACTTCAAATAAGATACGAAACTTTGGATATGCGAGCCAAACTCGCATTTAGCTGCTTTTTGCAAAAATAATTATAAATTTCAAATTGTTAGCACATAAAAAATTCTACATGTTAATAAAGAATATATAAACTGCTTCTCAAACAAATGATGAGCTTCCATGAGTTGCTGATAAAAATAATTGGCTTATTATGAAAGAAAAACCTAGGAAAACTTAGATTTTCGAAAGCTTACTAATTTAAATTGAGAAACAGATATATTAATTTATTATTTGTTCCTTTATATGTATATGTATATATATATGTATATATATGTATATATATATATATATATATATATATATATATATATATATATATATATATACACGCACATACACATATATACTGACTATAAAACGAATCTAAGTACTTCAGGGACTGTAGCGCCAAGGTGAAGTAGTAGACCTAATGTAAAAGTTGAAATTACATATCGTAAATAGTAGAAATTCTAAAGAACTCTCCTGCGAGTAGGTGAAAATAAATGAAGTTATGTAGATATATCTAAGAAATTTTCTTTTATGATTTATAATTTATTATTATAATTTAGTATGAAGAATAGGAATATTCAAAAAATTTTATGAGACCCTTCTTTATTGAACCCTTGAAAGAACACCTTATAATAATAAATATATACGAAAAATTAGGAAAAAGGCAAAAAAGTAAAGGCGAGGTATGAAGAAGAGAGAAAACGAACGAAAAACTTATTCTAGAAGCCAAAAATAGTTTTTTTCCGACGAATTTTGAAAGCGTGTGTGGTCAATGTATTTTCGGTGCATACCCGCGAATTGCATAATTAGTAATTTCCCCAAAATGTTATATTCCATCAATTCACTCTATTTTAGCTTTAATATAAAATGTTATTAGCTGATAACATGGAAACTACTATTTATTTGATAATTTTCAAAATAAAATTCTAGCTCAACTTAGAGCTTGGCGGCACTTGTTGAGTTGAGCAAGTTGATGAGAAGCTAGGCAAATACTCAACGATCTTGATCTTAAAGCCACGAATCAGTCACAAAAATGAGATGAAACAATGCCTTTGATACTGATTCAAGCTACTCTGGCATAGGATTAATATCGGATCGTATCTGGATGTTGGTACATAGATGCCTAGTAGAAATTAGGAGGAAGCCTAGTTTCTAGTTAGTAATTAGAAACTAGTTAGAAATTAGAAACTCGTGGAAATCTTGATACAGTTTGATAAAGAAATGAAACAAATCCCAACACTCATGGCTTTTCAACGCAACTTTCAATATTTTAAATAAATGCAAGTCCAGATACGACCACTTTCTTATTTGCGGGGGATTTTATCAACCCAGCTCAATGTAAAAGATGGGAGTATATGTGAGCGCAGTGATCATAATTTTTAAAATGAAAAAAAAAATAATTAACCACTTCTGTATTTTATCATAAAGATTAAAGTCACTTCGTATGGAGTAAAAAGTTAATTAAAGGTAAACGTAAGAAAACAAATTTTAAAAAAATTATATAACAGCAAAAGCTTGTTATGTGAATTAGTTGAACACTGTAATACTTAGTACTTGTACTAAAACAAACGGAAAATTCATGCATGACTCTACTACTAATTATTAACTAAAAATAATTATTAATCAGTCTAACCTTTTTAAAAACTAAAAAAAATATCTTTCTTACTCTGATGTTTAAATGATAAATTTACGGGTATAATTAAAATAATAACCTTCCCTTTTATACGATTATCATAAAAATAAGGAAAACAAAGTTAAAATGAATATGTAAAATTTGTGGAAAAATATTTTTTTTTATTATTGATTTTACTTATGTAAAATTTTGACAATTAAAAAATATATCTTAGGAGACGGCACGTTCATGACAAACTTAGTTTGGAATGAACATTTGTGTAGCAATATTTTCTGTAACACATACTGATTTCATACTTTCAGTGCATCTTACACTGAAGTGTAAAAGGAAATTTAAAACAAAGTTTTCTAAATGTAAATTAAGCGAATTTTGAAATCAAAACGTTTTGCTTGAATAAATGTTTAAATTGCAAATATGTAAGAAGTCTTGCAAGATTGTTTAGCTTGTCTGGAAAAATAAATGTAAGGTTGAAAGTTTATGGGTCATAATATTTACAAAACAAGTAGGCATTCGATCACCATCCTAAAAGATATATATTGAAAATGTAATTACTGTGTAAATTAAATAAATTTTTAAGTTATAACGTTTTGCTCAGAGCATATACTCGTACGTGTTTAAATTGCAAATATGTAAGAAGTATGAGATGCAAGATTATTTAGCTTTTCAAAAAAAGTAAATATAAGGTTGTACGTTTATACCCATAAATAACTTTCACAATACAAATAGGCCTTCGATTACCATCTTAGAAGAAACATGTAATAAAAATATAAATATTGTTTAAAATTATGCAAATTTCAAAATCCAGACGCATAAATTATAAGCAGGTGTGTTTATTAAAATTTAAGAAATGAATCATTTGGTATGTATGTTTAAAAAAAATTTAAGAAGGACAATGTCAGTTTCATTCGATCCCAAACTCGACTGTTACGGTGTGCTTGGCCGTATGATTGCTTGCCCATACGGGCAATTTTTAGATATCTGAGCTATTAGTAAAATTTTCCGAATATATTTTTTACTATTGACTTGTTGGTGCTCATTTTAATTTTCACAAATGAACATCAACGTAGGTTCTCCATTGACGTATAAATATATCACCACCAAAGTTTTTCGGACCATACCTCTCCTTTTGTTATAACAATCAGAAATTGCACGGTTATTATACCATTCATATTTAAAAAAGGGATAATGGCTGTGATTTTGAGAAATAAAATTACGTGATTTGTAACTCCTTCCCGGAAAATGGAGTTTGGCAGAGGTGAAAATTTATTCCACGACCCTCAATCTGCATTTACTTCATGATCTATATGCAAATGCCTCTTGTGCTTTGGGGGTTACCCTGAAAGCCCATCGACTCCCTCAACTGATTATATAAATGGATGTCATTTACAGAAATGATCCAGGTCTTTCCTCAAATAAATTATACCTATCCACGGAGGATTATTCGCGGATTCTTGCTTAGATATAGGTAGGAAGGTGTAGTAGAGCCGTTGATATTATTCAAATTTCTAATATTTGTTAGGCCATATTCAGTATTATGTTGGGCAATTTTGACAATATGAGGAAGTTTAGGAGAGAGAGAGCTTATTATATTGTCAAAGATCTTCGTCACTGATGACAAACTTTTGAAAATCTAATGTTAATATCAGTTAATACTTGATTAATTTGTAATACTTCTAAAAGGAGAATTTTAAGTCCTATTTTCTTCATTATGCAAATTACTTTACAGCTGAAAATGAGCATAAAGTCTAGTTTTATAACTTGTGCCGTTCTCAAAGAATTTTAAGACCATTCACTTTTATTTTTACTCTGCTGCTGCTAGGCATTGTGATAATTTCAGTATTTGCTTTGGACCACTATTCGATTCCAAGCTATTACAAGTAATAGCTATTAAAATTAATTGATCTGTACGAGAAATTTTCTCATGAAGAATAAAATATATAATAATAAAAAAAAAATTAACAAATACATATATTTTAAGTAAATTTTTCCCAAATATTTTAAAGGAATATTGTTAATAAAACGAATGAGACACGCAAATAATCTGAAATACTCGTATATTTCACACACAATCACAGTGGTAAGTGTAAACTGAGTTGATTATTATTTAAAACTTCGTTTATTTATTTTAAATTTTAATGTAGACATAAAAATATACAAATATTTGTTGGGTTTATTGCTATATGAACAATATCTTCAAGTTGACAACAATAATGAAGTTTAGGATTTAGTAACTTAGACGTGTATAAAACATATTGGTAGATATCCACTATTACAACGTTTATAACATAAAATTATTAACAGGAAAAATTATAAAAGCATTTAACAACTAAAAGCAGGACAATAGTATGAGAAAAATATTAATTTCAAAACTTGACATTATATGGTTGAGGAAAGGGAAGCAACGTGGAGAGAATCAACAAGGAGAGAACTAAGTGAATACGAGAGGAAGGATTTTTCAGACCTTTTAAAAACGTTTCACATAGAATCAGTTGCTGTTATCGCGATCCAGTTAATTGCATTTGGAAATTTGAATCGAGAAGACTTCTCAAAAGGTATTCCTTCATTCCACTATTATTTATGGAACAATCACATACAAAACAACAATAATTGTTATCTTTCTTTTTTCTAGAGTAGATACTTATTATTATTTTCAATCCATAATTAAATGAAACTCTGTAATGTAGTATTATTTCTACTTTCTTTAAGTTCTTTACCATGACCTAGGTTTCGTTGTATTACATCTTCAGGTGGGATATTAGATCGTTCTTTGCTAATATCCCACCTGAAGATGTTGTAATACAACAAAACATAGGTCGTGGTAAAGAAATTAATGAAAGTAGAAATAATACTACATCACGTAGTTTCATTTAATTGTGAATTATGAATTTCTACAAAATTAACGCCAAATATATTCATTATTTTCAATATTAATCGCCGATTAGGTAAATTACATATGCGTTGTAACATATTCAATGCATAATTTTACAAGTTCGTGTGAAAGAATATTTTTTTCGGAATCTCATATAATTTCGTCACATTTCTCCCTTATTTGGTATATATTCAGATCTTTATTTTTTTTGTAGTTTCGTAGTACAAAATTTTCTAGTAAGTAGAAAATGTTTTTATTTTATGATAGAAAATATTAAAGCGAATAATCGTATATATTTTATGTTTTTCCATGCCACGAAAGCCTTATTTCCATTAAAATATATATCGTTATCATTAAGATATATGCTCTTGTATGAGTCCAAAGATCAACAAACTTGCCATATAATGTTACGTCCCTCACTTTCAACGTACTAGGCTTTTGAATTATTTACCTTACATGAAATCTAAATTTAAATTTATACATTTGAATGTTAAAATAACAGCGGCGAAAATAATATTATTATTAAAATATTACGAATACGTTAAAATAATAATATATGTAGATATTCCGTGTACAAAATTATTTTGCCCTGACTTTTAATCTAATCTTACATAATATTATTTGAAATCAACATAGTTATCATAAAGAGAGAAGATTCTTAATGTAAATAATGAACATTTTTATGAACTGCCTATTTGTTTTACTGTTTTTGTACATGTACGATGTATTTAAACACAGCTGTTTTGTTATTCGATAGTGCACTTAAGGCAAATGATGAGTCAACAAATGTTTATTAATCCTCAATAATGTTACAATAAACAAAAATAAGATATGAATTAACAAAAGGAGAATAAATTTAATAAACTGTCGAAGAATTTCGGAAATAATATAAAGACGTTCTTAACTCCATAACTTTTGGCAGCATGAGGTAAAGGGTCAACAAATCTGAGTTCTCTGTTAGAAGTAGAAGGTCTATCGTTTATTGTGGGAACAGGGCTGTCACGAAGCGTAAGCTTGAACTAGAACGAGGGCTTTCCTGTGGGTTATTGCATGTCACATGTGCTAATTGTAAGCTCGAAAATGGTGTGACAGTCCAGGATTGAGTAACTTAATTGTTTTATTAAGTCCAGTTTGAAGTACAAGTATCGGTGTATATCTTTTCTAGCGCATCCGAATTTTGCAGTGTTTGTCGATATTGCACCCAACCTGCTGCTACTTCAAAGTAGTAGAAGTGAACAATTGTTCTAATAGTCCATTTACCGGTTCTTCCTCGCATGGGATACGTGCCAATAATACGACCTAGTAAGTCAATGCCTGCCATAAATTTATTATAATTTTATATAGCCCAGGTTGAGGCACTTCGATATACTCTTCCATCTGCTTGTTCCAGCGACGGCCTGTTCCTAATGGTTGAACAGCCGCATTAGTTGATGCAACATAAATAAGTTTGCTGTCCAACTACTTTACGATAGCTACCTTGTTGCCATCCCTTACAACACAATTCAAAGAGCCTCTTCCAACATTTTATAACATGGCACTGGTTTTGAACAATGAGCGGTTATTTCTTTTCTTTGACAAAATATTGATTACGAGTAATCGTGTTTGCTATGTAGTAGACTTTTGTTTCCAATGCCCAATACATCCTTATGATAGACCAACACATGGTAGACCAACACATTGCCATTGAACATCCAAAGAACTGTTTAAGTTCAACAGGTGTCGTATTCAGTAATTTTCCCGTTCTTGATACGTTACAAATATTTGTATATTGAGCCATAATTTCAAGCCAATAGTTATCAATATAATGAACTAAGTAATCTAGGAAGTTATTGTTAGCTGCGTTAGTCACAATTAAATGAAACTATGCGATGTAGTATTATTTGTACTTTCTTTAAGTTCTTTACCACGACCTAGGTTTCGTTGTATTACAACATCTTCAAGTGGGCCATTAGCAAAGATTTTTAGTAAAGATCTTTGATGATAGCCCACCTGAAGATATAATACAACGAAACTTAGGTCCTGGTAAAAAACTTAAAGAAAGTAGAAATAATAGTACATCACGTAGTTTCATTTAATTGCGAATAATTAATTTCTACAAAATTAACGCCAAATATATTCAATAGCTGTGATAGTGACAAGCGATACGTTCAAATCATCGTAATCTGGAGAAAATTCGAAATTTTTTATATGTTTTCATCGTAAACTTGGCTTCCTTGATGACTCGGAAAGTATTCGATAAGATGAGAGAGGTTCGTCGTGCAATTCATTCCATTCCTCATTATTTTTATATGGAATTACATTGCCGGGTACTTCCTCCCGGCATACTTGAACTTGGTCTCTTTTACCATCACTGTCTTCCTCTTCCATATCTAACTCATCATAATTGATCGCCTGCGCTCTGCTTCTTTCAGATAGAAGACCTCTAAAATATGTAAAAAATAATACTAAATGCCCAACTCGGGCACGTGTCACGTATGATACTTATAGAAAAACTTTAAATTTATAAAAAATAATCAGACTTTTGTTGCAAAATATTTACTTTGAAAGTAAAATTATAATCGACACTAAAAGTTTTCAGCAAAAAATCAGAATTATTAAAACAAAAAGCAATATTTACCTTTACTTGATTTCGTCATGTCGGTAAATGCAAATAAGTTAAATTTGCACTGACGCGCAAATAATTCATTTTGACTTATAACAAATGAGCGATGCATAAACAAATAAAACAAAACCTATGCTAACTGTTAAATGACGAACTTCTTCAGTTTTCCCATAGCTTTGGGTTCTTCATTTGATATAAATTTATGTCCAACTAAATGGTTTTTAAGTTAAGAAAGAGATGAAATTCAAATGGTATCAATTTAGGTGAAAAAGGTAACTTAATTTCAAATTACAATTATAGTCTCTGTGCTTATAAAAAAAAAACTTTGGTATAATATTGCTGGCAGTATTTTCTTTATTTTGTTAAACAATTTACACAAAAAGATACAATAGAAAGTTAAGTATATAATGGTACTCTTAGGTAAGTAATCAACTATAATAATTCTTTTAGTCTCAGAAAACTAATGCCATTACTTTATTGCCAACAAAATCACTCTAGCTCCCACTGCTCCTGATGACCCCTGACTTCTTTATTTTGTAAACCTAACTTTTATCAGTAATAACAAATCTATCTAAAAATGTTCACGAATAAGCTTCAAACTACTCCAAACAACAGCGAAAACCGCGAATGAAAGGATCGTCGGTAAATAACGTCAGAAAATTCCAGTTTAAATGAATAATGTTTTCAGTTTGCTCGCAAAATATGCCTAAAGTCTCAAAAATCTTTATAAATTATTTTTCGTCTCACATGACCAAATCACCGGTTTTTTTTACGTTTTCGTCAGTAGTCGTAATTAGCCCCTGTCTAAGTAATTTGTGTGGTAACTAAAGAAGAGGTGAATATATTGAAATAAATACTACTAAGTATTCTAATTATTTCTGTATAAGACCACAAACCTTTTAATCTACTGTCGTATAACGACATATATACACTAAACGATTCTCTACACTCTATTCTTAATTTTTTGTGGCTGGTTCAATGTAATAAATATCTATGTTTTTTAAACCCTAATTTTAGGGAATCGAACTTTTTATTTTTTCACTATTATTAAAAAATTATTTTATTAAATTATATAAAGTGACTGTCGTGAGTGATTTTAGGGATTTATCAAATAGCATGATATTTATTTCCCTTGTTAGAAAATATAGTGTTCTGATTAGTTTTATAGGTTTTGGATATAAGAATATTCTGATAACATAATCGAGTTATGATTGGTTTTGAAAGTTTTGGATATGAGAACATTCTGATAACCTAATGACTGAAGATTTTTATTAATTTTTATTTTGTTATACAATGTACATTTGCAATAAACGCCCACAACACCTCACACTTTCTTCTGGTACAGGTATGTACTACATGAGGATCCACCCGCTATAATGTTAAAGTTTCTAAACGGTATGACCAAAAATTTGTCAGGCCTTGGTAGATGTATTTTAAGGTTATAATAATGTTAATGAGAAAAAGTCTGAGTGAGTATTTGGATATGAGAACAAAAAATTATTTTTAATTGGCGGACGTGGGTAGTTGCACATTAATTGCATTCTTTTGTAATTCGGTGGGGAAATTATATAAACGTTCAGTTGGATTTTTATGCATAAAATCTGATGGCCCATATAGACAACCATGTGGAAGACCCGACATATTTATGAACAGAAATATTATATTTGTCATTTTATTCTTCAAATAAGATCTTGATAAATAAATTTGGAACTATGAATATTATTTGAGATGAAGTGAGTTTTGAAAATTTACGCATTAGTATTAGATAAAATATTTTTTTCAGATTTTACACATAACCTTATTATTAGAAACGAGTTTGCTAACATTTACAGTTTTAATATTTGTAATTGTTTAATATTTACCTGAAAGATTTTAAATAATGTTTTCTCCTCTTACCACATCCTAGTTCTCTGTTAAAGAATATAAACATATTCTATCTACCAACGTGATTATTTACAACTAATGTAAATATTCAATTTTAATGTGAAAATGAGAGGATAAAACTGGCAAAATTTTGCTGAAAACAGAGAATATTAAAATTTTATCAATTTGAGTCCAAAAAGTTATTGCTATCATGACAGGGAATTTTTAGTGATATTATTTCATTATTTTTGAGACTTTTATACAGTTCCTAAAATGAGTAGTTTTGTGAAAGTATCTCATTTTAATATTTACACTCGTAATCAAATAAAGATTTTTGGCAAATCGTATCAAGATTTCCTTCGTTGTTTACGGATTTACGGTGATACGGTTACCTGAATAGATTTTTACGTCTACCAGCATCACTGCTATAAAGAATTTATCCGATAAATTTTTCACAACATATTGTTAAATTTACAAATCATCTTGAACTAGGTGAAACTTCAATTTTTATTTTGTGACTTTATTTTCCGTTTTGATGATTACATTCTGAACTCAGTTCACGCATTATTTTAATATGCTGTATTTTTTTTCTCCTCATTTCTTATTCAGGTAGTTCTTTATCAGTTTTTCGCATGTATTATTTTCGATGGAATCTAAACGTTTCGATCTTGTTATATACTTTAATTAAAACGACAAAAGCATTACGTAATCATCCAGAAAGAGGTCAATGAAAGTATGCAAGGAAAGGAGTTTTCAAAAGAAATGTTAGTAAATAAACACAAATCACATCGGCGTCTATGTGAGTGTATCTACTCGTATTTACGTACGTACACAGGTACACATATAGATACGTATGTGTATTTTAAAATTTAGTCAAATCTGAAGGAATTGTCCGATTATTCACAGATTTTTCAATATATAGTTCTTAAAGAAATGTGCAAAATGATAATTTATTTCGACCTAGAATTATGTTGGCGAAATTTTAAACCTGGGTCCTACAAAAATTAAAAAATCCAACTGGATGGGAACTTGTACTTTTGAACTGGGATTTGTATTCTTCATTGCTAATCCTTACCCTTTTAATTATAGTCGTCAAATATTTCCAGAGATGGAGTCAATATCAATATTATATATTCACCTATTTTCATTTCAATACATTAGAAAGTTACTGAAAATTCGCGAACACGTAGTAAAGAAAGATGGCGACAACGTTAATGACGTTGCTATGGGTAGGTTTTTGAAAGTTCACATTCTCTATATGTTATATTTTCCGGATAACTCGGAAAATTCTGCTGCTCTTAAAGCAAAATACGTCAGTTATATTTGTGACATAATATCAGGTTGGTTGATTTAATATTAAATTGTTATTGTGACACATTTTTATTATCATGATTCATACGTTCTTCCACTTTGATAAAAGTTTAATTTAATGGAATTTTCACAAATCCACTTTTATGCATTTAATTTTTCCATATATATTTCGAAATATATGAAAGTAATATGAAAATACTTAAGTGATCTGAATTTGTCATAAATATAATTTTAATAATTGGTACATTCGTAAAAGTAAGGCATTAGGTTTATAACACAATGAAATACGTCAATTTTATTATAGAAATAGGTAAAATATACATGAATATTTTACACAAGCAATTTCATGAACAGTGTAATAAAAAATATTTTGGAAAGTTGTCAACTTATCCTCGTTATTCAGCTTTTTTATAAGTACGTTTGTCGTAAATTGGCTTCAGCAAAAATTTTGCCATTTTGAATATATTTTCATATTTATTATTTTATGCGTATCTGCAAAATTTATTGCGTATTTTTAACTTACACAGCTGTAAATAGTAAATTTATATCTGCCAATTTCAATGTAATATTTCCGAAAGCATAAATGTATATATATATATATATATATATATATATATATATTTGTTTTTGTCTTAAATTAAGACGAAGTTTTGATTAACTGTAAATATTTTTACGATAATATTTAAAATATCGGTCAAGTGTCCGCGAATGCCCGCGATTGGTTCTAAGCATACGCGAGCCATAGCGATTTAAATGACAAATACTTCTTTTGCTTTACAATTTACTATCTCTCGTATTAAAAATGAACTCTGAGTGAGGCATTTTCTATCACTTCTACCCTAGACATTTTGGCTTAAGAAAATTCTTCAAACATATTAATTAAAAAAATTAACAGATATTGCGGGAAGAATTCTTTTGTTTCTTTAGTTATAATTTTTGAGAAATCGGGGAAATTTTTTTACGACTATATACTTAGTTCGTTTGACTATTCTTTCTTTTAAGTTAGTTCAACATTTTCTCAATATTAAGTAATCAAACGAATGTAAGGTCATGTACTTGACGAGATTGTGTAATTTTCTTTTGTTTTCAGTAGACATAATTTCTGGATTTTATATTTCTAGCAAAGAAAAAAACCTTTCAGGACAAATTCCCTTTTAGAAAAAACAATTCATTTAAAATCGATGCGCCCGTTTTTTTTTAATTTTAGCCATATATAATACGCGCTTTACAAAATAGTAGAAATACGCCGTACTTTAGTTTAAATTTTTAAAATAACTTGGTTGAGAGAATTTTCCTCAAAAGTAGGCTTCAATGTGTTTTTTTTTCAATTGCAAAATAATATAATAAAGTCTTACTGTATACATTTCATTTTGATCTCTTAACACACACCTTTCACGGTTGCATATTTCGTATTAACTTCTATTTCCCTTTTGATTATAATGTAGCGATATCTTGCACGTTATGGTGACTAAAAATCAATAAAATAAATAATTAACCGAGACCAAATGTATAAGAATTGAAATTCCATTTGCACCCTTGCTGAATAATTTATACATTAGGATAAAATTTTAAATATCTTCAGTCTTGCGTGTTTACATGATAGAGCCTATGACCAGAAGCCATTCAAAATTTAGTATTACTAGTTTTACGAGCCTCCTATATTCTTGTTATCAGTAATGCATGAAAAAAGTAACCCAGGTGATGTACCCCGATGCCCTTTTTATTATTTTCTTCACATCATCTTTGACAATTATTTTCTTTTTAACATGTAAAGATAATGCTCTTAGAGTACCAAAAATATATGGCTATTTAAATTTATAATAAAATTAATGGAACTTTGAAAACCATATACAAATGGTAAACATTAATGATGGTTTATATAATTAAATCAAAAGCCGCGTGACCATAAAATAATATGTTGAATAAGTTTCTTTAAGTTTTTCTGCAAATGGTCGGTTAACTGGTTTGAGTTGCTCTCATATAAAAACTTTGCATTTTATAGAAGATCACATCGGGTAAAGGTTGCGAAAATTCCAAGCAAGCTGAAAACCGGTGTTGGAAATCGAGATGGATGTGAAGTGGAAAATTCATGATGATCGATAACGACCGATATAAAGGATTTTGAAATGTTAATAATGTATTCTTTTTAGATTCGCACAAATTTCCTTATAATATCGATCATACTTTACATGTATATATAAATATATATACATATATATATATATATAGATATATATATATATATATATATATATATATATATATATATATAAATGTATAAGAATGATAGATACATTATAATAGTATCTCTGTGATAGCAATTCGATGAAATCGATGAAAAATTCTTCTGCCACTAACAGGTATTTTATTATCATTGTATTTCTCACTTCAAAAAAAACCCTCTCATAAAAGAAATTAATAAAAAGAGAAAACATGTATTATCTCCATGAATGAATGTAATCGTCATCGCGTTGTTTCATACAGAGGAATGTTGAATTTGTGTTAACAAGTTACGCGGTAGTCAGTTTAGAAGCCGAGTTTTAACATGTTTCTTTTTCTAAAATGAAGGAGTCATTTCATTTCCCGAACTTTTTACTTTTAATTTTCTCAGTTCATTCACTTCACTATAACCATTAATATAACCATTAATACCATTCGGCTAATTACCACTATAACCATTAATACCATTGAGCTTTCAATGTCTTCTCAAATAATCTCAAATGGCTACGGAAATATTTGTCACTTGTTTTTAGAATCGTAAGGGGAATATGTTGATTTTAATATATTTCAGTTAAATTTTTGTTTTCAAAAACCCACACAGGAGTGATTATTTGATATTTTACAATTTATAGAATAATATGCCTAATTACACATAAATAATATGCCTAATTACACATAAATAATATGCCTAATTACACATAAAAGGAAAGTATACGTTAATACATCATGATTTACAGTTTTTGTGTAATGATATTTATATGATTATGCTGGCGTTAAATCATCTTATCTATAACTTTGTGAATGAAATTAATTGGGATTAGTATTGCAGAATTCACTTTTATACCTACGGAAATTGGGGCATTAATATTTTTTGAGTTCTATTGCAAACTGCGAACCATGTAATTTCATCATGTCTGTTCGTGCGCCTTCTGTACTAAATCGCAGTACTGCAATTTTCAAATATATTGCATTGTACCTATTTTGGAAGTTTATGCCATTAGTAAATTCAAGGACATAATATTTTTTGAGGTGCCCTCTAATACAAAGGAATTTGAGATAATTTTTTTGCCAATTTTATCAAACGGGGCACCATTGAATACTTTTTAAATGTAATTAAAAATGTTATGTAATATTCTTACTCATATTGATTATTGCCCCGCATTCCCGCTCCTCTCTTCTTTCAATGGTATATTTTATATATATAAGTAAAATCATAATATTTAACAATTACTCCAAATATATTAAATAACAATTAAATTAGGGTAAAATTGATATTGTGTTTGTATTTTGAAAATTATGAAATTATAAAGATTAACAATTTAGATTAATTTAAAATAATCCATTTATTTCATTAATGAAGCTTAAGTTTCATTATCACCTGAAAAATTAAATATTTTTAAAATTAATTAACATTCTGTTTAATGAATCGTCATTTCTATTTAATGAACAGTCATTTCTATGTAATGAACCTTAATAATTAAGCTCCATTATAAAAATTAAGTAATTGATTCTTTATATTTGAGAATATGCATTCATTAAATTCTAAGAGACAAGTTAGAATAGATTATATTTACTTTAAATAAAATAATTCATTAAATCGTTTTAAATTTCTCATGCAATATCAAAAATTAATTTCAATAACCTTTTTCAAATTAATTTTTTATTTTTAAAAATTCTTCCTTTCAATTGAATATTGTGTTGGTTTATCACATTGACAAGTAAAAAGTTTTTAAACTAAAGCCGGTTAAAAATATATAAAAATCATCGATATCTTTGACATTCTTGAACGCCACTATATATATGTAATAGTAAATTTATGCACATACAATCATTTAAATTTAGGTTAAGAGGAATTTTAAACTAAGGGATTTGAAACTGTAATAAGTCTAAAGTAAAAACTCCATAAATAATAAGCTCACTATAATAAACAAGTAAATGGTATAGTAATGGATAATTATGAGATAATGCAAAACAAAAACAATCTGTTGGAATAAAAACAACATTGATTGAATTGCACAAAAATTTATTGAATTGCATGGGAGAATACAACAGAATTTTTAGAGCTTTTACTACTCCTGTGCAGTAATATGGAAACCAATTTAATGATCCTAGGCGTATCCTATCATTATAACCATAAACGATCATAAGATATTCGCTTGTTCTGTCACGGAACTAATATTGTAGTTAGTAATTGATACTACGTTGTTGTCACAAAAAACTTTTTAACTTTCTTTTAGCAGGTAAGCTCTAAAGGCTATATTAAGATCCTAACATTTATTAAGGCTACATTGTAATACAGGCGTTTTGATATATATATATATATATATATATATATATGTATATATATATATATATGTATATGTATATGTATATATATATATATATATATATATATTTATATATGTATATAGATATAAATATACATATACATATACATATATGTATATAACGGAGCGTAATTTTGTTTATTGTTTGGAGTAAAATTATTTGATTTAAAAAAAGCGTTTTAGCGATAAATTGGTAACGTTTTTGGAAAAACATTTTACTCCTGCTTAACATTTTATAACTCCCCTAGAATTTACGAAACAACATTTTATTACACTTTTATATAAACTTATATCAATGTATCTATCTCCTCAAATGTAATTAAAATTTATACTATTATTTATTACAAAATAACATTCCTTAATTTTTTTGCACCTGCCGTTATTTAAAAAAATTATAAATATTTAAAAAGGTATATAATATTTAAAATGTTAAATATTTATATGATATTAAATATTTAAAAAGATATATAATACAAAACTTAAATTTTTAATATTATACTATATTTAAATTTTTAAATATTTCTAGGCACATGCTGGTCGAGTACACACTTTCGTTTTGCATTAATAACACTCGGGAATCATTTAAATCAGTAAACGCGAAAATATTTTCTTAGTTAATAAGATCTCTGAATTATTATGAAGCACAGGGTTTCACAGTACAGCCAAAAATGATTTCGCTTACTAGGAAAAATAAATCTTTTTTTTATAAATACTGAGAGTATTTTATTAGAGGTCATGTTTACAGACGATATATCAATACGACTAATTTAACTAATTATAAACAAATTATTCTCAACGAAGTAGTTTCACTTCACATGCACGAGTTTGCACAAATTTATTCATATGACACCTGTGCCGCATTAAATGCATTAGAAAAGTCACAAAAAGCAAAATTAAGCAAAGGCTTTTGCCGAGGACATCTTAACGAGGATGTAATATTTGAACGATGTCAAAGGCTTCATCAAACTAAATTTTGTGTATTAAACACTGACAGTTATTCTATCGGAGTATTAATTTTTTCTTACCACGTATTCTCTTTTAATTTACGCAATCTCCCCAAACCATCTCATTAAATCAAGTTAATTACTTTAATAACTCTGCTTTTTACCTTATATTATTTTTCACTAATTATATACCTATTGAATTGATTTTAATGCGAATTATAAAAAATCTGAAATGAATGGCGCAAAAAATATTTTGTAGTTAAATAGTTAATTTTAAAAAGGTTTTACTGGAAAGGACAATCTTTTTGCTTTCACGTTAATACCCTAACTTAAATTGTAAAAAAGGTAAAAATAATTTTTAATAAAAAACTTAAGTTTATTTAAAATTAACTAGTCGAAGCGGCACCACTTTTTGTGTAACATTTTATATAAATTACGGATCAAAGTATACCAAATGGTTGCATTATTATTAAAGGTTATAACATATTATTTTTGGAAAAAATATATCACCGAATATAATAATAAACTAAACAAAACTTGAGAATTTGTTTACAAAGGAAAAAAATCTGAGGAAAATTTAAACGTCCAAATTCATGAAAACCTCGCAAATAATTATTTACGAGGTTTTTAGAAATTTGCGGATGACTGATTATAATTTGTAGTCATCCGCAATTTCTGAACCAAGTTAAACTTTAAATATGCTTCATGACTCGAAAATATAAAAAGACTCCGCAAAGCATATAACATTTCAATAAATATTCCACCTCTTATTGCCGAGATGAAGTATTTATCGTAAACAGAAGCAGTATCAGGAATTTAGAAAACCCGTGCATTGTAAACTAATCATATTTATAAAATAGAAAAGGCAAAGTTTTCTGCTTCCCAAGAAATATTCCAAAGAAATCACTATGGTGTGATGTATTATTCCGTTTCCATCAATACTGCGAAAGAATTAAAATATGTAAAAATCAAACAAAACATTTGAGTGATATCTTATTTACACCCTATTTCCTGCATTTCTTCCTATTATTAGCACAATAAATAACGGTCATAAAAAGACTTATTTCCATACAATATCGCATATCTAAACAGATAATAGTTTTAATGACTATTATAATAAAAAACATAATGTAAACATTTTTTTATTTCTCCATAAAATAGTACCAACTTAAACCACTGGAATATATGAAACAAAATTAGTAGATGTTGACACCATGATCTAAATAAAACAACGAAATTAACGACAAAAAACGCAAATTTTAAGTTAGAACCAATTACATAAATACACGCCTAACATAGATATTCAATTTATATTCCAACATGTTTAATGAGCTAAATGATACAAAATAGCGTCTAATTTCTCTTGTTAACACGTTTTTAGCATTATTAATAAAATACTTACCGCGTGGTGAAATCACCGAATAATTAATGAATTACGTGTATTAAGAAAATGTTTACCGCGAGCGAAGTTTTACCATGCGAATAACTTTACTCCCGGTAAGTATTTTCGTGTGCTAAGTGTCAACAAATTAACATATTCCTTACGTTTAAATTGTTTAACTGTACGCAATATATTGAAATGTAGACATTTCTCTTAACATAAGGAATTTGTCGGATACACTTTTAAACATATAAATAATTGGATATTTGACTATTTTTATTAATTATAATATCAAGGTGCAAGCTAATGAAGCTTGAAAAATTTTATTAATAATCTTAAAAATTGACCGAGTTATACAAATTTAAATAATCTTAAAGAAATCAAAATTAATCTTAATTAATTTTGACCGAGTTATAAAAGTTTAAATTTAACCTTTAAAATAAGACGGCAATACTGTGTTGTGAGGTCATTTTTAATCTTGCACATTATATTCTACGAGAGGAAAAGAGACAGGGATATACACAACTCTATTGGTATTTTCAAATTTAGAAGCCTACACCTGGCTTATTTTTAGATCAATTTTTTAATTTATTTCAACACTGGTTTTTAATTAACTTGTATTTCACAATATTCAACGAAAAACATTAAAATTTAGAATGAGTCAACTACCGTTTTGCCAATAGTCAAACAAAAATGTTTCTCTAGTACTGACGTTAAATGTAAGACACACAGAAAAGAAAATCTCGACATGTTTCTCGGTTTCAAACTATTTAAGTTCATCAATATTATCTACTAGTTGCCAATATTTTTTATTTCTTTATGGCGCTTTCACTTAAATTAAAATGATTAGCGAAAACATACACGTTATTAAAAATGCATTCATAAATAATACTGAGCCACGCTCATATATTCAGTACTTGTTTAATACTTCGATACTATTTAAATACTTCTTGAAAACTACTAATATGCTAATTTGATGTATTTATATGTAATGCAAAAAAATATATTATTTATCCCTGTCATTTTAATATGATGAGAAGTGGAAAGTACGATCGGAAATATTATTTCGATGCACATCACAGTATTTGGCGAGCTTTCGGATTTAGGTTGAAAAATATATTATTATATGTTCAACGCCATATTTATATGAGTTCAAAAATTTAATGAATGATACATTTCCAAACGTTTATTTACATTATTAAAAATAAATTTTATTCACAGCCGTTGGCCGGTATAACTACAATATATTTTCCAATCAATATTGAATGATGATTTTTCAATCCTTCTCCAACTTATAAATGAATTGAAGCAACACATCAATTTTTAAGGAAAAGCACGATATATCGTATTGAAACTATATCTTTTTTGTCGTTGAAATTCGACGTAAAGTTATCAAATAATATTCCTCAAATTCTTTTATGCGAATAAGTCTATAAATGGGCTTTTTATAACGATAGGCTATATAAGTCTATAAACGGACATTCATTCGTAATCCTACGATTTACTACAGGAATTTACTCCAATAAATGGGAGTGCACATTCCAGTTCACCCGCTGTTAATCCGTGAAGTTGGAACGTCACTAATAGGGTATTGTTACTTTTTAATTATTAGCTATCCAGTATTTGCCGTCGTGTTTATTTGAGTTACATCGAATGCTAATTGCGCTCCCAACTTCATTTACGCAGGTCTATGGAAAATATTACTAAATTAAGTAATATATTAATAAGGCATTTATAATAATTTTGAAACTAAATCTTTTCTTACCTACTATATACCCTTTGTATTTTGGTATTAATATTCAAAATTGTCATTTAAAAAATGGCTTAGATTTTGAAAAAAATAATAAAATAAAAATTTTTAAAAGATATTTTATCTCAGGCATATATATATGGGTGTCCCAAAATTCACGCAATATTTGAATTTTGCGCCATTTGTGCGGTAAAGTGTTGCCAACCAAAAAAAAATACAGAGTGACAGCTCAGGGTTATTAAAAATGGAGCGCTACACAAAAGAACAACGCATTTTTATTGTTGAGCAAAATTTACAATTTTTAATTATAAATCTGTGTTTTCTATCAAAATTACTTCTTGCGTGAATTTTGGGACACCTATATATATATATACATATATATATATATATATATATATATATATATATATATATACATATACACATATATATATATATATATATATATATATATATATATATATATATATATATATGTGTGTGTGTGTATGTGTTTATGTGTGTGTTTGCGTGTGTGTGTGTATACTAAAAAAATTGGTTCTAATATTTGGCTATTGTAGACTAATGGCTGAATTAACCAGTTTCGAAAACGAAACGTCTTTTTTTATAACTAACTAGTTTTGTCATGCAAGTTTCCATCAGATAATCGGAATGATGATGATTGGAATAAGCATTACAACTATATAAAAGATATATAAATATAAATTTCTTTTTCCTTCATATTTTGCATACAAAATAGAAAAATACATAATTTATATGGCAAGAAAAACTTCAATAATATAATGAATATACATTATACGTACATAGAATTGAAAATAATTTGAAATGTTATTGGCAACATCACTTCCGATAAAAATATATAAAATAGCCGTATAGTACAATCGATTTGTTAAAATGATAATAAATATCACAAACAAAAATTATTCAACCAATTACTAGCATATTGGTTTCGAGAAGAAAACCTCCCGAGTTTCCATAAATTAATAACCGGCATCAATTAGAGTGAAAACGCGTATTTAAATAAAAAATCGTTGCAAGAGGGGTGTTTTTGTATGATATTTTGCTCCGAAAAGTTTAAATATTATACTTTATAATAGGTATGGAATTTTTACGTCTTTTTGTGTAATAAAAAATTAATCATTAAAAATGCCACTATTATAAAATGGCTAGTTTGTTTTTTTTTTGGAAATTATTGGTATTAAGGTTTCTGTAATAAAACAAGAAGTCTCTATAACTAGGTAATGTCCGTCCATCCATCCGTCAGGATCCCCTGTACATGATGTAGACGACTACAGATTTCTACTTTATACTTGCTAAGCATATTTGATATGTTAAAAAGGCTAAAGTTGATATCGTCTGTATATTGATATCGAGTTTGATCGTATCATTTTATTAGCAACCAAAATTGTGGAACAGGTTAAGGGAAATAACCAGGGAAATAACAAAACATGATCACGAGATTAGCAACCTCTTGATCTCAAATTGGAATTAGAAATTTAACTTTCTAGTGAGATTAATACCTAAGGGCCAAAATGGGAAATTCGAACAATGACTTGTACATTAGACGAATCTCTCACAAATTAGATTAACTGTATAAAAGAACTGTAATAAAAATGATCTCTGTGCCTGAATATCACAAATTTTCACATTATTCCGCTATTTACAATTGTTTCTTACCTGTGTTTGACGTCTTTACATTTCAAAAGTTTTTATGCAGTGTAAGCTTCTCTTTGTGTATTTTACGCATTCACCAGATCACTTGTCATTCTATTCCGCAATATTCGCAACCAATGTTATTGAAATTTATTCTGTTTGCGTTGCGTTATAACAATTTTTCTTTCAGACATCTGCTGTGTGTTGAGGCTTCAGTATGTTTATATTATATATTCGAATATTTGTTAAATTTAAACGACTGTTTATTATCATAGTTTGGTATCTTACCTATTTTCTTTTATTTTTATTTTAAGCCTAAATAAATATAACTTGAGTCACTTAGTAAATACAAAAGATTATTATAAATACATTCATTGCGTTATTAAGAAATTTGTATCCAGCATTTTATTTTATTAAAGGTGGTCGAAATAACTTTTCTGTTTCCAGGTTTTTTCTCGCTTAGGAAAGTAAATCATTTTTATATCCAGAACTCAAAACGTGCGTGCACTTATGAGAATGTTCTTTCCATTTTCTCTTCCAAATCTCTCTTACATTTTTCAGCCCATTTCCCTCAAAATTTCAACACTCACTCTTGACACTATAGACACCAACCTCAGGGATATCATTATCCCTATAGCACTCTTTTCGGTGGAAATTTGAAAGGGACTGTTCATTATCTGGTAATTTAATGTAATTTTACAATATTACACTATTTGGAGATTAGTAGAAGTTTATGTTAAATTTTATAATAAAGTTATTACCTGTTTCCTTTATTTGACCATTAATTTTTCTATATATGCTTATTTGTTATTATCAGCATTAATTTGTATTATGCGTTATATACACATCTTTTTCGTTTAATTATTATAAATAATTCATTTAAAACAAATCTCCTTTATCTTTGTTAACCAATTCTAAGTCCAAATCTGCTAACAAATTTCAATTTGTACAATTAGGTTTTGTGAGGATATATTTAATGAAACATACAACTTTGTATTAAAAGGAGAGGGTTACACAAACTCTTTTTCTAAAAATCTTACCGACAAGATTTCTTTACTTTCGGATTATGTATCATCACAGTTATTATATGTATAATAAAGTAAGTATATGTTGGGACGGTAATAAAATGGGGTGCAATTGACATAATTAATTAAAATTATTTGACGTAAGCTAAACGAAATACCTTATTTTCAGTTTTCAACTCTTAGAAATCTGATTTAGGAAAGTTAAAAATATACCATGGAATTTCCCAAAATGGATAACATAAGTGTCATGGTCAAGTTTTTATTAAATAGTTCCACATATTTTGGACGATTCCCATCTTATTCAAAATCACATCGGAGTCGGTGTATATATATATATATATATATGTATATATATATATATATATATATATATATATATACGTACGTACATGTGTATCTAAAGGTTTATAAAATCTGAAGTAAACATTTCATCGATTTTTTTTAATTACGCTTAACAGAGCGAATAAAACAAGTATTTGAAATCGGAATTCGTTCTACCTTGAGTTAAATCAACCTCCCACAAAAACTATAGAAAGACTAATTAAATTGAAACGGAATAATTCATAGTCTGTTGGCATAAATACGTAGATGGTTCCTACTGTTTTTCGTTAAAATCGGAAATTTAATTCCAGATGAAAAATCCAAAAATTTAGAAATTTTAGTATTCAATTACATCACATTTTTATGGGTCTGATTCCTAAGTTGCTTTATTCTGATCAAAGTTGTGTTTTATGAGATTTTTGGCAGACAGCTGGTTTTACCTATTACTAGAAACAGATTTTGGATGGCTCGAAAGCCAATTACTCAGTAGCAGAGGGAGATTTTGGATGGCACAAGTCAGAACACAAATTTTGGAAATTTTTAAATTATACGCCAGATGCAAATTTATTTGTACAATATATAATGTTTTTTAAAATATATGGTTTCACAATTTCACAGTAGTTTTGTGATGATTATTAAAACAGTGGCGGTTTTATTAATAAATGAATCATATTAAACGAAATTAAGGATATTGTCTGTACTTTCAGATAAAAGTTGATCAGACAGTTCTATGAATATTTATGTTACATTGCATCATTTCGTGTCAGCATTGGATACAACGTTATTAGCCAATAAATTTATATAATTCATACACAATCTTCAATCAGTTCACAATCTCCGGTGTCAACACCATAATATTATTTATACCACATCATATTTTTAAAAATATTCGTTTCCCGTTACATCGTGTAGAACCAACATTTCGATGCAGTACTTTCAAAACTGTATTACAATTTTACGTTGTTCATTTAAGAAACTTTATTAATACTGATGAAGTTGATACAGATAGTTAACTTATAGCTACAAGAGTATTATCTTACAGTCAACCATAATACTACAAGTGAGAAGAATTAGTGCTGCAAAAGAAACACAAATGAAGTATATACATGTAAAATAGACATATAAATAAAATAATTTGAAAATAAATAAAAGCATATAAAAGAGGGATAATGGGTTTTGAGACATAAAAAGGATTTCAATCTTTTAAATATGTTAAGTAATGCGATTGCTAATTAATTTTAATAAAGTTTATATATTTCTGAACAGAAACTGGGGACGTATTTTGTGTAGTTTTATCCTTAGTAAAAAATTCCATAAATTAATAAAGTATGCCTCAAATTTTCATTCCTCTGTAGGTCACTAAAGTTTTATAACACCGTGCGCGTGGCCTAGAACTGTATTTCCCCCATTAGCCAAATATATGACGAATTCGTAGAAAATTGTCAAATGTGCTTCTATGCCTTCAGGAAAACCTTACCACAGATGAAAAGCTGGAAAGTTTTCTTGGTAGATGTTTCTTAATTCATATCAATCTCCAAATCATCTATCAATCATCATATCTATCAATCATCATAACTTCCAAATCAGACAAGTACAGTATAAATATTTATGTTCTAATTTCGTGAATATTTTATATCTATAATTTTGAAGTTTATTCTCGTGGATTAACGGGTCCTTTACACAATTTTCAAAACGGGATGAAACATATCTGCTGATAATTAGGTTACATTTAATGATTTTATTGATTTAATATTTAGAAACAGTGAAAAAATGAACTGGAAATATCTATAGAATTTATTAATATAAAAAAATCCTGCAGGTTTTAACACTGAATTTGGTTTTCAAAATGAAGCTGCAATTCGATTTTACTTTCGTCACCAGAGCGGGAATGTAATCCTTATATCTAGTTTGTATGATGACAATGCAATTGATAAAGACACAGGTGACCAAAAAAAACAAAATCCATTAGTTTATAAAATATGTACAAAGGTGAAATAGATACTGTCAACAAAATGTGCGTATCGTACAACGTGGTCAGTAATATCAAACAATTCGATGCTTATATTATATCCATGCTTAATGTAGCAGGAATAAACTCTTAAATTATGTATTCAGTTAATGGGAATAAGACTATGAAAAGGTTAATTTTGTTTGACAGCGTTGGGAAATAAAATTTTGAAAAACATGTTCAAGAGCTTAAGAGGATTCCTGATAAACTCTAACAAAAATTAATGAGAGAAAGACTAAATTTCAAGATAAAAATGAAAAAGTTCATCATGGAGCTTTATCGGCAGGAAGAGGTGTAAGTTTTGTTAGGACAATAAAATGCAAAGACACGAGTCTTTAATTTTTATTGAGAGACTATTGATTATATTTGAGTGCAAAAGTATAGGAAAAGTAATTTTTCGTATACTGAAAAGTATTTTTCCTAAAAAATAAACAATTTTGGTTGTCAAGTTAATGTGTCAATGAAAATGCTTAACATTCTAGTTAGATTTGAAGAAAAAGCGTCCTAAATTTTGAGGCTCAAATATTATACTCAATAACAAACGTGGCTTACACTAAAGTCCTTATAAAGTAGTTATAGAAAATTGGTTTGAAAATTGATTTTCAGTGTAGTATATATAAAAGCGTATTTTTTTATTTTTTACATATCCATCAAACATTGTAGAATATATTTTGAATGTAACACGTGTTTTTTTATATTTTGTTTCTCTTTGTTTTTTTACAAACAACGAGGAACAAAATATAAAAAAACGAGATAGTCCATGTTAAGAAATATGAATGCCCATTCAGGTGTTGTTATTTAGGTATAATGATGATAATATAAAGTTTATGATAAAAAGACAAAAATAATATATGTTAAAAGAGTATACGAACTGAAATCCAATTGACTGTTTTTTTATACATATAATATGACGTAAAAGCGTATTTGTTTTACTTTTTGGATAAGCAGATTGAATTTCATTATGATTTTATCGGTTATACGTATTTTTATGTTTTTTTTATTGTTACAGTTTCTTCTCTTAAGAATTTTTGATAGGTATTTCTTATAAATAAGACATTTTACTAGAAAAACTGTTTTCTACAAAAACTAATTAAAAACATATTCGGAAAACGCATCCAGATTATTTTTTTCATAAATATTGAGTCTCAATTGGCAAACAGTGATTTTTTATAAAATATATCACACTCATTTGTATTAATACATGTACATATATGATTTAAAAATTGTGACAAAAAATGCCAATATTAATCTTAGTATATGAAAAGTTATTAATTGTTTTTGTTATATAAAATAAAATACCTCTATAAACTATATTCTTTCCTGGAAAAAACAGTTTAAGTCCATTAAAATGAATCTTGATACACATCGAAAAATGTCAATTTAAATATTATTTTCTGATTATTATCTTACAATCCTAGAATCTACTGCCAGTGGTATATCACTAGCAGAATATTTGAATAACATCGCGAACGGCTATCTTATAATTAAAATTTGTAAAATTTGCCGACTGTTTGATAAAAAACACTATTTGATATTTCTTTGTAATCTCAATAGGTTCTTAAATAAAACAACATGTTTCAGTAATAATACGTCTTAGTAATTTACTTTTTTAAAAGTTTAATTAACAACGCGATCAATACACCATTACTTGCAACTGGATTAAAATATAAATCTTGCATCTTTCGTTAAAAAATCTTAAGATTACATTTTTTACAATATTTTTTGTTTATCTTTTTTTTTATATTACCTTTTGGTTTCAAGACTTATATGATTGCTTAAACCTATATTACCCAATGCAAATTTAAAGTTATTATATGAATGATATTGAAGTTAAAAAAGTTTAATAATACATTTTTCTATTATTCGTAACTGATAATATGGAAAACCTCTACATTATTTAAATGATGTCCTAATAACTTCCACACAGAACTAAACACCCATCTTCTTGTAACTTAATTAAGGGAAAAGTATGTGAAACTAATTTATAAGTTTCGTTAACCGGAAGGCGGAAAATGTCCCACTCAACTCTGAGCGATGCTTAAGTGAAGCTTTCGTTTAATAGGAAAATCTTGTTCGATTAAGATTCTTATCATCCGCGGGTGCAAGTTTGAGGCTGATCAATCCCGAATGTTGCAGCAGGGGAATTTAATTAAGGAAAAGACATGTAATTGTAATTAGTCGGAATTGTGATCCGAGGAAGCAGCAATAGTTAATTTTCCTTAGTCTTGTAAATTTATGTTATTTGCAAGTTTATAGATGACACAAAATTTATATTGAGGGTTATAATATTTTCTAATCTACTTTTCTGATATTTTTGCTATTACAATTATGTGGCGTAATAATTTCAGATTAGGAACATATTTTAAACTGAAATAAGCGTATACTGGTAACATAGTATTTTATGGAAATTAAAAAAAATCGAGATAAAAGTTTTCCACGCCTATCGATTTATTTAAATGATTAATAATGACTTACAAACCCATTTATATCGATAAACGCAATTATTTACTAATAAATATATTTTATGTAAGGAAATATAAAATATACTAACTATTGCCCGCTGTTTTGACTGTGTCGTATTACGAAAATGTGCTGTTCACTTCATGCAAGTACTCCATCCAATGCGCGGTGGAAATATGTAAGTATTTCGCAAAAGAGAAGAATAACTACCTATGTGATTACTGAAATATAAATAATAAATATCGCAGAAAGTTTTGTAGTTAAATACATCTACTTTACTTACAAATTTCAATATTAGTTAAATTTGTTTATCAGATACCAAAGTTTATAAAATAAACACTCATCAATATCAGTATAATCAGCAAAAATACTCTGACATTATAATGTTTTCAAATATTGAATATATTTGGCGTTAATTTTGTAGAAATCTTTGAGATCTTTGCTAATATCCCACCTGAAGATGTTGTAATACAACGAAACCTAGGTCGTGGTAAAGAATTTAAAGAAAGTAGAAATAATACTACATCACGTAGTTTCATTTAATTGTGGATTATAATGTTTATTGAATGTTACCTATTTACGATAGATATAAATTTTGGAAAACTCTATGCCTTGACAACGCATTTAGTTTTTCGTGGGCGGACATAATCTTTTTTAACCTTTATAATCAAAGTCGTGCTTCTATAAAAGTGGCGCCATTATCAATGTTCGTTATGGCATATAAGTGTAAATGAAAGACAAACAAACAAGAAGATAGAGTTTTACTTTTATTGTATTAGAAGGGGTTATGCAAATACGATTTGTAGAGATTCTTTCTGTGCCAGTGTCATTGCAGTATTACAAAGATACCGCTAAAAAAGGCTTGACTAATACTTTAAGTATATAACTAAATATTTCCTTCTTTTTCTTCTTCTTTACCGAAATGCAGTTTTTTACCCAATATTTTGCTGAAGGTGTCTCACAGTATGAAGCTTCCCTCACAATCTATGTCTATAATTGCAGATTTTTGGCAACGCTTTTAGCTTCTTCGAGGGTTGGTTCTGGAGATCTTTGGTAATATGACTAAGTCATACCTTTTTCAGTGCTATGTGTTGAAATTTTCAAGTGGCCGATTTTTCCCGCCAAAGAATATTTTTGTGTGTTAAGGATCCAGTTCCATTTGATAAACATAACCACACTAACATAGTCATCGTCTTTGAATTAGTTAAATTATGGACTGATTCTCAAAACTCATAATTCTCACATTCATACAAAAGAAACTCTCTTTTTCAACACAGCATAAATATCAAAATGTCTCTTTAGCGAGTAACTACTAGGGAAAACGATACATTGACTATGTTGAAGCGTAGAATAAATAAAAATGGTATGGTGAGAGGTTGAGCCTGTATGGTGGAAGACCTATAATTTCAGTATCTGACGTAGACAAATATTTGGGCGTTCTTCAAGCTGTGTGCATAGTCGTGATTAAGGGCTATTTCACTGCACGGACGTTGCTCTCGAAGTTTTTCCGAAACAAAAAGCAGATAATTGCTGACACACTGGTTTGTGGTTAGTACTCGTTTTCTATTCGTTCAAGGATCGAGGCGACTACCTTTTTTCCAGCACTTTGTTCTTTCTCTATATTCTAGGCAATCCTTAGGATGAAATAGCCATTGTCCAGACTATCGCTTTGTTTTGAGTTCATAAAAGTATGTACATCCTTCGTCACTTATGATAATATCGAATAAAGTATTTTTCTGATCTCCGTCTAGCCTTTCTAATAATTCCTGACATCAGACCAAAGGACGGCGTTTTCAAGTTTCGGTCAAATCATTGGATATCCACTTAGAACAGAGCTGCATGAGGCATAAATGTTCGTATATAATTTCTCTACTTGACTTATACTAGGATCTAAACTTGCCCTAATCTGCCGACAGGTTCTTATCAGTCTTTATCATCAGCTCAGTTATAAATAATAGTACTGGATGGGGTTTCATCATAAAAATCAATGAAAATTGATCGTAATTCTGTTGTTAGTGAAAACCATAACCAAAGTCATCAAAAATTGTGGAACAAAAATTTTTTCACTTTAAATTTATTGTCTTATGTGAAACACACCATTTAAAATTAGGGCCAATTCAAAAAGAAATTAAAAATTCAAACTCTGCACCTCAGTGAATTACCAAAGAGACCGATTTCCAACATTTTATTTTTCGTTTTCATTATTATAAATATACAGTTCTAAGAAATTTCTTTGTTAATCACGTAAACTTTTTCGTACAGTTACAATACTTTGAAAGTTGAATTAATTTGAAGACCACAATTATAAAACATTTATAAAATTTGGCTCAAGATCTCGACGATATAATGGAAAATTCGTTGCTTGCTAACTCTCGTCTAGTTGTACGGTAATTAAACACCTTACATAATATAATTGACACATAAACTTTTATACTTATACGGTAAATAACCACATAAATATAGATACATATAAATAGTTATGAATACATAACATAGGGCCTGTTACCAAAATTAATTTCCACTCTGTCAAAATTACTTAGTTTCAAATATAAGTGTGTTTGCCTAAATTTATTTTGAAGAAAATATTTTTTAAGCCCTTTTTTAGAGGAATACTCTAAACCTTTCAGTAGAATACCCCTTAATTATACTCTATATACTTTAAGTTAGTGAGTAAAAATTTGCAAAGATACATGTTCACCTAATCGTTTGCTGCGCGCTTCAGTTCTCAAAACAGATTTTCAGAGGCCGATCTGTGTTGACGAAATGCTTAGTTCATTGTTTATTTTTTCCAGTTTAAGGAAAAAATAACATATCTTTTTAACAATTCGAATGAAAACACACTTCAAAATTTTAATTACATTAGTCTCGAATTGTGTAAAATTATTAAAATAAGTTTTTTTCGACTTTATTTCAGTTCTTCTAGATACATAAATATTACCGTTGATAAAATTATATACTTCCACTACAATCTTTTTTTCATAAAAACCTTATTTTTTCTCATTTTCTCCATGTTTCACCACCTTTTGTATCTTTCACCCTTGAAAATAAAAATGTCGGTAAAGTTACTTATCCATATGTAATGAATATGTAATAATTTATGTTGTCTTACTCCATTGAGGCATTCAAAAATTGCTAATATGATCGTCTAGCAAACTTATTATACTTCTATAGACTTTCGGTTAACATTCTGGTTTAACCTAAAAAAACCTATTCTACCTTATACAGGTTCCATACTACTTGCAACTACAATACATATAAACAATGCATCGATATTATCTTCACACTCTTGGCAAAACTCATATTTAATTTTGCCCTATAAAAACAATTCAAAATACGTTTAATTCGGAAAAAAACTTATAATATATGGCCAATTACGTAAATGTATATTTCTTAGTAATCAAGATTAAACTACACTCTCCTTTTCACCTTGAATCGAACTTAATTTTACGATAAAATAACTGACAATAACTAATATTCATGAAATCCCTTCATGAAATAACCCCTGAAAATATTTGAATAAATAATGAAAATTATTACGAAATTTATAAAAATACATTCTATTCAATAAAATTACAGTTTATCACTAGGGCAGTGAAAAACACATATCGTACTTGAGTAATATCCGCATAATTCCCTGAATAAATTCAAACCAAGCTCTCATATAACTTAATTGAAGAAAAAGCAAGCGAAATTGAGTTTTAATGCGAAGCAATTTTTAAATGTCATTAAGGCGGTGTGATTTTCCGTAGTTTTCAAGAGCTTTGCAGTAAAATTCTCTAATAAAAAGAAAGTATCGTGCGGTTAAAATTTCTTTCGCTCGTACAATCAAGTACGGATTGTAATATCTAGAATATGGCTAAAGGGGGATTTAATTGCATATGAGACAACTTTACCTCAGGTATATCCATGATGGTGAAGTAACGAATTCCCGATCGCTAGGTTTTTTTTTTCTCTAAGAAATTTTGTAGTATACAATATATATATATATATATATATATATATATATATATATATAATAAAAGCGGAAAACTATGATATTTAATTTTGAAGACTATAAAAGCTTATAGCCCGATTTATGCTATTAGGACAGATTATAATAATATAGTTTTAAGGAAGTTGCTAATTAATACACACATAAGCTATTCATTATATTGAATATTAATTAACTTCTGTTGATTTCATTAGTTTTGTGTACATTTTCTTTATTTAACTAGTAAATTAAAATAAACAAATTGTGTTTTTAAGTGGAGATACCTAAGATTGTCGATAAACTAACATTTTATTTCGTCGAAATCGAAAAACGTATGTGATTTCGTTTCATCGTACTAATTTCTTTAATCGTACTATTCTACTATTATTATTCTACTATTATACTATTTTTTCGTTTCATCGTACTATTTTGATTTTGTAAAAGCATTTCGATTTTACAAAATCATGGAAATATTACAAAATTATTGGAAATTGTATTCGTGCTTATATGAGTAATCGAAAAAATAACGTGAAAATGGTGAAAAATAAGGTAAAAGCTATTAGATATACACGCCGAGTTAATTAAATGCTGGGGTGATCTGTTTTTCTACAAATGCCTCAGTTTAGAAATTCACCACCGTACGGTCTTTTTAAGAATTGTTTTTGAAGTATTCTTGCTAAAAATGGACTAAATTTAATATTACTATTCATTAGCAAAAAACGTAAAAGAATAAATTTAATTGTTAACCGTTTACTCGGGAATTGTTTAAATTAGTCGTTATATTTTCTTTTGAATCGACTCTTTTTATAAAGTTCTGTACCTCAAAAGATAAAAAAACGGGGTACTTCATCATTTTGCTTGCCACAGCTAATTTTATAAAAATATGTTCCAAACAGGAACTTGGAAAAGCGATAATGCATATTCACCTTTATATATTTAATAGTAATACTAAGATATATTTATGTACAAATATTAGAGGGAGAAATTAAATAATCAATAATGTTTTTGTAAATTTCATAAATTGTTTCAAGTTGAAAATAAAAAAGCGTATTATAACAATTCCAAAACGTTTTTCTGAATTTTATAATTGGGTTCTAGAAATATTGTTTAAATTATTCATAAAAATAGATTCTTTATCCAGAACTTGCGAAATCGCTGAATTCAAAGTTACAAGGGCGCTACTAGACATTTACGCCTGTGAATGACATGTTAGGCAATATATTAAGAATTAATCTTTACGTACATTTTAAAGTATACCTCTAGAAATTAGTTCTAGAGATACTGTTTGAAATATTTATCAAAAATAATTCCAGTTATTTTAGCAGTTCTAAATTATAACAGCGCTATTAGAAGTGTACCCATGTGAAAAACATACAACACATAACATTCATATGGTTAATGAGAAATAATACGTATACTTGAATGTTCACATGTGCCTAAGATTGTTAGTCGTCTCGAAATAATTTGGGTTTAAATATTTACTAAATAACGTTATCCTGAGTTTTTCAAAAGTTCCGACCCAAATAGACTGACTGTGGTCTTGCAGAGGAGATTTTGTATCAAAAGCATTACAAAAAAATATTCCATTGTGTTTTGAAAAATGTCTTTAATAAGATTCGGCTCGATAAATTCAATGGAAAAAAAACGTTTCACCCCCAATTTTGATATACGGTAAATATTAAAAATATATTTTTGTTCTTTTTTCTATATATTCACATAATTCAAATACTTCCTGTAGTTAAATATGTGGGTACTCACGGAATACAGACGGCTATATCGAAATTATAAGAATTCCATTTCCTAAATTTGGCTACGGAAACTTTACACTTATAAATCCCTTACCTATTCAAGTCCCACGGAAAATAACTTTGTTATACATTAATGATAAGCCAGTAAATGTTTTATTGTAAGAAAAATTTCATTGGAAACCCCTCTTGGTAAATATAATAAAAGAATTTTCTTTGAAAAATAATGTGCTGTCGACTTAAAATATAGTCCGTCAATAAAATGTTTTCATTATAAATGACCATGAAAGAATTAGCTTTTAACGTATACTATATTTCAGAAAATGAATTCTCAATTTTACGAATTAAAACTTGTAAATTTTGCAAAATTATTAATAGAAACCATTTTCATATTTGAGAAAACTCACGAAAAATAACTGTGATATTTTAATGACATACCATTAAATTCTTTTTCAGTAAGAAAATTTTCATTTGACTAATATTTTTGCAAATAAATAACCGATTTTTCTTTTTCACATATAATTTAATGCCGACCAATAATTTTTTTCAGTATTCGCTTTTTCATTGAAATCTTTTATTGGCAAATAAAATTAACGACGTTTCTTTTTTAAATTTAGTCAAGTATAGATCCCTCATTCGGATCAGATCGAGCTTGTGGTTTTTCAGGTCTTCCTGTATTTGTCTTAACTATGTTTTCTTTGGCATTGAGCACTGGACTGTGATTCGCTCCTTCGGCAACGGTTTTCAAGCAACTTGTAACGTTGTTGATGGTGCTCGAAGATTGACAGTAGCAAGAATTTTGCATTATTGAAAGTTATTATATGACATTATTTAGAATAATAAATAAAACATTTCATATATGTTTAAGTTTTAAATGTATTTTAAACTGGTTAATAAATTTTTGCATTATTCCTTTACGTGAACTATAAATAAAAGCAATGACAATATTTTGTTCTGTCTTGTCTCAAATATTTTTTTCTCAAATTGATTCTTCAAGTATTAATTGCACTGTAATTATCATGGACATTGAAGATATAACAAAATCGTTTATATATTATTAAACATTAAGATATTCTCTATCACACAAATATTAAAAAAAGAAAAATCGACGATCTGTTGAATGTATTAATACTAACTTAGAATTAAAAATCCAACTAATTTTATTATTTCATATTATACATGAGCGTAGTAAAAATATAAAAAGGGAAAATTATCAAAAAAGGAAAATTATCAAAAATAGTAATTCTAAAACAACAATTATTGTCTTTTAAAATTTTATTTGAACCATAAGTTTTTACTTAGCTTTGTTGCTGTAATGGCTTTTCATGCTTTAAATTATTTTCATCTAAAAGCCAATTTTCTTAGCTTAGAGGGAAAATTTCAAAATTAAAAGAAGTTTAAATAACTAAGCGATTTTGTACCTTGCGAAAGGGCCTAATATTGCCTTGTTGTGTGATAAAAGGAAGATAAACATTTTTATAATATTTACTATTAGTGAAATTCAAATGAAAATTTTAGTTTTCATAAAACTATGTATTTAGTGCCTACAAGAAAATCTAGAACTAAATTAAAATCGTAATGTAAGTAATCATTGAACGTCCAATTCGACAGAACGTCCGGTACGGGATTCGTCCGCAAGATCGTAGTCCTCATTCCTGAACTTTCTGAACCAAATCTTTGCCGTCGCGTAAGATACCGTGGACTCGACCTTCGCATGACATATATTATTTGTGGTCTTTGCATCGTGACTCAGACGACATTCGTAATATAGTCAAATTAAATAATGCATTTATTTTATATAGTTAAACAGAAAGTTATCTTTAAAGTTCGCGATATAGTATTTCTTTAAGTAAACAAATTTCGCATATCTCGGTTAATATCAATGTCACGTATGTTTCATCATCATCATCAGTTCCTGTCGCTCCGGTTAGAGCATAGGGCAGACGTAAAATTTCTCCATTTGGTGCGGTTAGCGGCCAGTTGCTTAACCTCCCTCCAGGTCTTTCCAGTTATCTTTGCTTTTCTGGACCGTTCTCTGCCAGGTCTTTCTTGGTCAGCCACATCGTCTTTTTCCTTCACGGTTCCAGTCGAGGGCCGCCTTCTCGATGGCTTCGTCAGCCTTTCGTAGCGTGTGGCCAATCCAACTCCACTTCCTCTCCCTAATCTAGTCTGCGATGGGTTTTTGGTCCGTTTCAGCCCACAGATTCTTGTTCCTTTTCACCTCCGGCCACCTCACGTTCATGATGCGGCAAAGGCGAGACCCTCCACGTCTCACGGTCGTGCATCAGGATGGATTTCACGTTGGTATTGAAGATTCTCATCTTCGTTCTTTTGGAAATGGACCGACTTCTTCACACCGGGTGTAGCTGGACGAACGCTCTATTTACCTTTCTCACCCTGCTCTTCAGGTCCTCCTCGGCTCCTCCGTTCCTCGTCAGCATACTTCCGAGGTACTGAAAGCTCTCCATTCTCTTTTCGACATTCTTGTCGCCCAGCTTCAGGAGTGTATCAACGGTGGTATTGAGGCGCATCTCTTTCGTCTTGCCGACGTTGATTTTGAGGCCCTCTCTCTGCTTCGGCCTGATTTCACGTATGTATAATTACTTATTTTCTTGAAACAGAGACTTCCAACTAAGTATTGCATCCTTTGTACAATATATTATTTACAATAAATAATAATATATAATCAGAGAAGGGGAACGAAATATCTGTTCTCAAGTCAAATGAAATCTCCAAAATAGTGAGAAAATGTTGAAAAATATTTTCTATTTTGGAAAATTTCACTCAATTCTTTAATTTGGCTATTATTTTAAAATTAACAATTTTGTGAGAATAAAAGAGCTTACTTTCCTTTTTGTACTTCTTCTTTCTATCTTAGGCATAGAGTATCAAAAATAATTCCAATTCAGTTTTTTGGATAGAGATGAAATATAAAAGTTTTGAGCAAACCTTGTTTTAAATTTTGAATATCAAAGTCCATTACGAAACGACCCGTAAATTAACATTTTATCACCGGCATTTAACATTTACTCAGCCGTTTATTTTACACAGCTTTTATCCGTAAAAGAATATATCCACGTTGCTTTGAAAAACAGTTTCTTTTTCAAACGTCACAACGTTTGATTATAACTTTTGCACTACTGTTTGATGTATCGTGTAATTCTCAGAATCTCTAACAATTAACCTTATGATACATTTCTACTTCGCTTTGCAATAACTAGAAAGTTTTCAAAATCTCGTTCTACTCTGACATTTTTAGTCAATTGAAAGTAAACCATTGTCAAAATTGATATGACTGAAGGGAGGGAAATTAATAATAAATAAAATCAAATATTTACTATAAATGCCTTAACCATATTTTATTTATATGTTAAATAAACAATATTAAATATTATTAGACACACTATCGTCATATTTTAGGGGCTTTGTTTCTAACGACAATCTTGTTTGGATTCGTGCTTTAGACTAAACCCTTAAATAAGTCGTATCGACTTTTTACAATAACGACTATTTTATTAATAAAATTTTGAAAATAAAAAGAAAACATTAAAACAACTTTAAACAAATCTAAAGCAACAAAATAATTAAAAAAACAAATTTATAACGGAAAGCATAAAAATATATATTTCCATGATACTAGTGACATCGTGTACCGTGCTATTTATCTACTGATTTACCAGAGTTAAATCTATATAATGTGAAGTAAGTTACAGTAAATGAAACACGATACTAGGTATTTATTAGAAGGAAACATAAGCTGTAAATAAACAATGGTAACTCGGGGAAAGTGAAAGTAACTTCAACATCATTCGGCGTACATATCATAATATAAAATCTACAAAAGCTCTAAAATGGCAAACTACGCTTTTTAAAATACTGTTATTACATTCTGACGAAAAGTTTCATAACTTGGGATAAGTTATACTAACTGAAAAATAGTATTTTTCACATTTCATTGATGAAGGTAAAAGTTACCTTCGGAATATCACAACGTTAAATTGAGTCGTACAAAATATGGAAATTTTATAAACACCCAGTAGTGATAAATGTCTAATTTTCCATAAATAATACTTTATTTAAATGCAAATCATAAATATGGTAAATTTAATGTAAATAGTAACATTTAGGAGAAACCATTTATTTCATTATTTTCAGTTTATAAGAAACTTTAAACTTTAAACTAAAATTTATAGAACAGATATTTGTTAGGTTTTTCCCCTTTTCAAATATATATATATATATATATATATATATATATATATATATATATATATATTATATATATATATGTATATATACATATATATATATATATATATATATATATATATATATATATATATATATATATACATGTAAATATAAAAGGTACAGCTGAAAGTAATGTAAGTGTCACAGCGTCTGAAATGAGCGTAAAATCTTAATGCACAACAGATGAATATCAATTTTAGAAAAAACATCAAGTTACAAAATTAAATAATGTACAAACCTGGCCTCCGCTCGAATTAAAATTAACTGACATGGAGCATGGAGGAAATATAGCACGGATAATAGAATTAAAAACGAGTATACCAGAGGAACATTCAAAGTTGCACAGATTGAGGACAAGGTAAGAGAGAATCGCGTACATTGATATGAGCACTCTAGAGAAAATTAGAGCCCGAGGCCTACCCCTGTCATCTAAAAGAGTACCATTGAAAAGGATGTCAAATCTGTGGACATGGGCCCAATGGCTCAAAGATATACTATGTGACAAACATCTACGAAGAGAACTAATCCCAAATGTAATATGAGACCATACCGAGGAGACAGAAGAAGAAGATTTATTATTATCAGTCCACAATTAAAACACAATTCGCTTAAGGTAGCAAAACGGTACCTTCATTCTGCTTGGCTTCATTGACCCTTTATAAGGACTATTGACGTTAAATCTAGCAATAAAGTTATGGTCAGCTAAACATTAAGTTGCAATTAGTTTTCTAGTATAGACTGGTAAACATTTTGTTATTTAGTCAGTCAAAGTTAGTTGTTTAGTAGAGACTAGTTGGTATAGTTATAGTTAATATTTTAATGAAGACTAATTAGAGTAATTGAAGTAAAAAAAAAAACTGTAAGTAATTTAATGTTAGTTGTTCAATAAGAACATGTTTATATTTTTACAATTAAGAACATTTAGTTAGTTAGCCCGCCAGTTGTCTCGAATTAGTCAATATAGTCATAGTAAACAAAATATTGTGAGTCTGTTAGTTACGATTAGTTGTCCGATAAAGATAAGTTGGTATAGTTACAATTAATAAACACGAATTATAAATAATAATCTGGTAATAAGTAGTTAAAACACTTTTAGTCACTGAAAAATCGAATGACTGAGGAATTTATACGAGTTCAACTTTAAATTAACATATTTTATGTAACAATTAAATAAGAAAGAAATGCTTCATATGTTTGAAATCTACCGGTTATATACATACTGAACTACAGTATCTGTTTTGAAACATATATTTATAACTTTTATATTTATCATTAAAATATTTTTTATTTTTCTGAAATAATTACTGAATTGTTTTTATTACCTAAGTTAGTGAATAAGTTATTTCAAAACATTTAATTTAGAAAGAGACTTCTTAATTAATGTGCAATCACTCAAGCAAACGAAGAAAAGCCAAAAAGAAAAAAATTAACTTAATAAATTTACATTTATAAATAGCATAGACGACGATAGTAGCCGCAACAGTATTATAAGAAACGGGTGGATATTTCATTAATTACATCATCCCTACAATTTTTAAGACCCTATAAAACAATGGTGCTAAAATTATCATTCCACAAGCATTTTACAAGCCCATTACATTTTTATTTTGTGTTTTGGGCAGGTTCCGAAGACAAATTTATTTGACATTGAAAACAGTCTATTTCTGCGAGAAGATAGCCTTCCGTTCTTCTGACGATTTAATGTAAACGATTTTAATTTCGATTTGAAATTTCCTTATCGAAAGACAAGAAAATAGTGTAGAATTAATTTTATGTGCGAATCAAATTTTCATACCGTTAGTATATTTTTATGTATCAGTTCAATTGACTAACACTACAGTGTGATTTATGAATTAAATTCTCAAATATTAACTTAAGTATATGATGTAAAAGAAGACATTTTTTATTTCGACATACATTCCGCTAAGTAAAAATAACCTAATGAATATATTTGGCGTTAATTTTGTAGAAATTCATTATTCACAATTAAATGAAACTACGTGGTGCAGTAATATTTCTACTTTCTTTAAGTTATTTTGCTAATAGCCCACCTAAAAATGTTGCACTACAACAAAACCTAGGTCGTGGTAAAGAACTTAAAGAAAGTGGAAATAGTACTACACTACATAGTTTCATTTAATTGTAAAAATAACCTCCTGATAATTTTAATGAGTACAAAATGAAACAATCGCTTCAAATAAATTGCAATAGGAATGTAATAAAGGTTTGGTTAACATTTATAAATTGAAATTATTAAATTAAAATATAGTTTACAAAACGCAGAACATTGTGGTCTTCAATGAAAATTTATTATAGTGTACTTTAAAGTCTTTCGACTAGGGCATATAAGCAATTATAATTAAAAATTTGGTTTAAATTTATAAGGTCACAAATTTGGAAACCGGATTCCTAATAACTGATTACCGCAAAAAAATTTTTTTCTAATCTCGTTGACGTAAACCAAAATTTTTCTGTTTTCGTTACCGTGATGGAATTTTTGATATCACAAGTTCAGAAAACGGATTCAGGTAACTCGTTACCGTTGCTATTCCTGAATCAGTAACTACAGACACCATGACATATTGTGCAAATGAACATTTTCAAGTAGTGTTTCGAAACTTTCCAGGCTAATAATAACGGGAACTTTTTAAACCGTAAGTTATATATCTATGACAACAATTTTAAACTTAATTTAGTAGCAGGTTTTAGGCACTATACAAAAAATTTATTCTAAAAGAATAATAAATAAGAACAGTTTGGGAAACCCACTTAAGTATATTTGGGTAAAAAGGACCTACTAGAGGATTTCCATTTGAAGTTAAAATAATTAAACGTAAAATAAAGTGTAAATTGAAATATTGAAAATACAAATACTGAACTATAGACTAAAGTTGATAAACCTAATTTATGCACTAAATTTTGAATATTTAATATATTTTGGCGTTAATTTGGAAGAAATTCATAATTCACAATTAAATAAAACTACGTGATGTAGTGTTATTCCTACTTTCTTTAAGTGCTTAATATGAGTTTTTTTACATTCAAGAGCACAACACACTTTATGGGCCAACAATAAATAACCGGATGTTAACTAAATAATAGTTAAATACACATCCAAATTATTTGATTTATGATGAATGGAAAATTATATTTTGTTAATAGAACTTACGATTAAATAGACTAGACGCCCTGTTTAACTGATCTCAGGTCATTTAAATGTAAAAAAATATTTTATCAAAATAGGGTTATCGATAAAAATAGCGAAAGGTAGTATCCTACCTAAAAGCAATAAGGTAAATAAATCTAGTTGTTCATTGAAAATCAAAATGACTGTTGATCAAAATGATGTTGAAAATTTATGAACGAAAAACAAACGACATGCACAAAAAGGTGCAAGACGTGGATATACCATATACAAACATATATTCAAACAAATGTAATGAAATAAAAAATAAGTTACGTTTTATGGAAATCCAAGTAATGCCGCTTAAGTGAAATAAGTCTCTTAAAAACTTTATTGAGAAAACTATCCTTTTTTTAAGAGAAAACCGATTATTTTTCAAAATAATTGTTAATAACATTTTTATAGAGCTCTTGGAAGTTACAGTGCAGATTGTATCTTGTTGTATCCTTTATTTAAACATGTAACATACTATTCCATGAAAATAGTCAACCCAACAATATTGTCAAAAAACACGTAAAACGTGAAAAGAGCGAAACAATTTATTTTAGCTACAAGAGAAAATTGTCAGTGTCAGTTAAGAAATTAATTTTAGTTAATTTATATAGTGGCTTTAAATTTAAAAAAAATCAATTTGTGTAATTATTTGTAATAGTTTCTGAAAATTAATTACGTACTTTGATAGGATTTTATTTTATTTTCATTTCTTACCAACAAATATCGATATTTTAAAATATTATTTATGGGGATACATTTATTTGATTTGCACAAACTGCATTTAATTTTTTGCCTTTTCTTCTTTGTAAATCATTGAATTGTTTAAATTTTTCTGTTTATGAAAATACCAGCTTAATAAAAATTACTTTATATTTCTCTAAACCAGGCTCATTTTCACCGGTCTCAATTTGGCAGCTCTCCCCAACCCTCCTTGCTATTAGTTAACGCTGAAGGTTCACCCACCATTATTTATAGGATTTGCAGCCGAGCAGAGCGGCCTGCCTTTAGCTGACCGCAGTTAATAAATAAAGGCACCGGTGTGTAATTCGTTAGATAAAATTTGGGCTCTTTACGTTGTGTAGTGGACAGAAATGGAACATATTTTTCTTGATAATGTGCTAGTATATTGTATTTTAACAATCAAGAGAGAACAATGAAAAAGTATCCGTATCTAATCTCTTAAATTATTAGAGAGTTTTACCAATATATGAATATGAAAGCTGTCTCATTAATTAAGCTGCTGAAATTCTGATAAATAGAACTATAAATTTTATAACTTATCTCTATTTCTATCTTACACGTACAAGTTAATATATGTTTTTTGTTAAATAATTTTATTAAAATTACTTAATCAATTTACCTTATATTGTAACAAATTTTAATGTATTTAATGCATAGAATAGTTTTTTCTTTATATACATGAATGAAAGTATTATTAGTTTGTATTTTATCGGTCAGCACACAAAAATACAATATTGCAGTAGAGTTTGATTATTTGATAATAACTTACTGCCCACTGATTTTACGTGTCATTAACTGTAAATTTTACGAATAATCTTAAAAACTAGTCTAATTTTTTTCATTGTAATTATCAGTTATAAATATGTAAAATTAAACTGTCTCCATTCTTTAAATAATTCTAATATCTGAAATCAAAAACCAAGTTATTTTTCCCTGAGTTTAAGTAAAAATCGCAAAAATAATAATATAATTAACATTACAGGACCAGTAGCAATTTCATCACGCTTAATTTTTTTGAAATGGTGTCGAGCAATTTGCCTAAGGAACTAAGTCAAGAAAAAATCACGTCATATTAAAAAAAAAATATGTTTGACATTTGCGCAAAAGAAGATATTTCTATACACTTCAGTTTATTAAAAATAAGGCTAAAATTATTTTATTTTACAAACCGCCAAAATGGTGTTACATTAACAGTTTGAAAAAGATTATTTTCCATACAAAATATTGTAATACTTTTTGGATCTTACTGCCGCACGATAACTACTTTAATAGCTTGTCAGAAGAACGTTTTAGTAAAAATTCCTCTTAACAAAATGCGGCTCCAAAATGCGACAGTGAGTAATACTAATTTAAATGTAGCACACTCACAATTGAATACCAATTGAATACTTATCCAAGTTAAAACTGAATAGAATAACCTTTATAATCTGAACAACTGAACAATATAACCATAGCAACGGCATTAACCTGGAAGTCATCTTCGTCCACTGCACGCAGGGCCTGCCAGTATCTGTGTAGCGTATGGAAAAAATTAGGATTTTTGCCTTCATTTCTGGAAATGGTTTTCGAATTTCAACTAAAATAATAATTTTCAACAGACCATTACAAATAACCTGCAATCTGTCAGGTTCCAAACCAAATAGTTTTGCTTCACTTTTTCTGGACATAGTTTCACACTTCTCGGCAGCATAACTCAAATCCTTTTCATATTCAAAAATATATCAGTTTATTCACTTTGCTGAGAAATATAAAATAAAAGACGTCAATATTCAATAAATTGCCCTCTTCAAATTTTTAAAAACTTTGAAACACCATATAACTATCTCCAGATTTCGATTGGATTTCTACTCATTTACTGACGTATCCTTCAATACACTGTTCCTTCCTTACTCTCATTAGCGCCCTTCTGGATTCTAATACAATAATTTTGTCATTTTTATGAAAGTGAAAATTGAATCATTTTTAATTTTCCGTAGAAAAAACATGCAATCCTTCTAATTTTGTCTGTGTGTCCACCTGTCACACTTTTGCAGTTTTAGAACTACGTGCTTGAAACTTAGCCAATATATGCTTCAGATATAGATAAAAACCTATATGTTAGAAAATATCTATTTCCCTATTTTTTTTGATCTTTCTAAGATAGTAAGATGTGGAAGCAAATATTTTTTGGCATAATGCATTTTGAATCGTATTTTGATTTTATGGAAAGTCTTAAACCAATCAATCCAAATCCCATATAGTTTGGATTATTTAGAAAGAAGACTATATATGTACATATATATATATATATATATATATATATATATATATGTATATACCCACTCGTTTTCCATTCCTTGTGACTCAGAAGAGGTGTTGCTCTTATGAAATATTTGTTATCTTGTTTATGATGAATGATAAAAAACTTGTCGAAATGTGTCCTTGTCACCTTTTTTAGTTCTTGTGTTGTGTTCATTTTTAATCTGAATTAAACTATTAATTTCTTATATTTCCGAGTGAATTACGTGCACAAATGTTATAATAGCAGATGATGCAGTATTCGTTCTCAGCTAATTTCGTATAATGCAATAATTGTTTAAAATATTACAATGATAATTAGTATTAAATTAAAGAAATTAACTACTAGAGATGTGCCCTTAATTCGATACATTTGCTTTCTTCCTTTCGCTGTTTAAAACGTTGTTTAAATTTATGTACATTTTTTTTTCATAACTATCATGTTTGCATTGGAAAATTAGTTTGTGTGCAACATAAATTATAATTATTTGTTTTTGGGATTGGTTATAATTAAGAAAAAAACACAAATTTTTTACATGTACTTTTATCAGTCTAATTTATAATCGAATTTTTACTCAACGTGAACTTCACGTGGATTTAGCTATCATTTTCAAATAGATGTTTTGTAAAATTTTTAGGGGAAAAAATGGATAAGTTTGTTTTATTTTTTTTACAATCTAAAACAAAACAGAAATCGCCCTACTCATTAGGCTAAAATTAAGCATGAAACAACTTTTTAAATAACATACCTACAACTGTTAACAAAAGATTTAGCGAAATTTGTATGAACCATGAAATTAATTCTAAAAAGTCCAAATTTATTTTTGGTTTAACTTTTCTTGGTTTCCTTTAAAAACGGTAACCAAAATAAATATTCAATTAAAACATGCAATCATTTTAAATATTCAATAAAAGCAAACATAAGCAGACCGCTATAAGGGTATAATATCGAACAAAGACGCCAAATTGATTTATGTAGAAATTAAAAGTGTTAAAGAAAAGATATATTACCGCTAAAGAAACCAAATAAAAATATTTGACTATTGAAGAAAATATATGAAAACACAGATGTTTAACTCGACGTCATTTTTTGACATCGACTTTTTGTTTTCGACTTTACTTTTGATATTTTGTATCTACTTTTTCATCACCATTTTAGAGACACAACTCTTAAGTTGGCAGAACTTGGTTTAAAATAAAAAAAACATTGACGCGTACAAAGACGCCGTCAAAACCTAGCACATACACGTAATAAAAATGATATTAAGTCTAATGAATTAAATATTTTAATTACGACTACCCTCAGATCAAACTTAATATTAATGAAAAATAAATAAAAATGAAATAGGGCATTAAAATTGCACCATAAAATTATTATTAAATCTTCATAGCGGATGTAGAAATCTAGTTCCCATCATTCGATTCTTAATCTTTTATTTTAGTATTACAAATATAATATCTAACTCATCATTAATCATACGTTATCGATTATGTTAATAATGATATGTATGTAATAATGCAACGTATGTTAATAATTCACGTATGTGTTTATGTAATAATCAATTTTATTCTGCCAAACAAACGTTGATATAGTAACATCAGTTTATGAATGTTAAAAGATCCCTAAACGACACAATTGGTGACACTAATTTTTCCCATTCATTTTTTTCATGCAATTTAATATTAGGCGTATATTTTTTTTTGTTTATTTAGTAATCCTCTAAAAATTCTTGTTTAAAAGCTTAAACATTTATAATAAAAAAGGTATAAGTGAATTGATACCTAAATTCTCATCAAAAGCAAATAATCAAAAAATTAGATTAGTTTTTGAAAATTTAACTTTCATAAAAATCTCAAACTTTTCTTTTCAAATATTACCGATAATTTTCTTCAAGTAAACTCTTTGACGTTTGAGCTGTATTATACTTTTTGAAATATACAAAATGGCAATAGATTTATTTTATTTTTTGTGTGCAATTTTGGACACCTAGATCCGTTATGATTTTGCTTCGGAGGTTCAAAAATAGTTTAACATTCATTAGTAGATATTCTCCGTATTTGTAGATATTTCTCGTATTTTCTTCAAACAAATCAATTTAAATAAAACTGGTTCAGTAAATATTAAAATGCATATGTACTTAAGCGCAATTGAAAGACGGAGACAACATTCTAGATCAAAGAGGGAGACAGAATTTTTACTATAAAAATTCGATTTCGTCGATATACTTGTAATAAGGTACATGTCAGTTAATGCTTATCACATATTAATCCATCGTAAAACAAAAGCGACCTGTTAAAGAATAAGTTTATGACATTAACACGAAAATATTTCTTTAAATTTTTAAAACTTTTTCCATTATTGTTACCTATGTAACCTAGCTGAGTCTTTTATTAAAATAAATATTAAAATTTTATAGATACGCACATTTTGGTCAGATTTTTATTTCAAATGTAATTTCGAAATTTCATAATTTCTCTTTGCCAGTGTGAGGAAATCCAGAAATCCTTTCAGTTATTTTTAAATACTTTCATCACCTTTTTGGATAATTATTCGGGTAACAAAAAAAGGTAGCGCTTAAACAATTTGAAACAAACTAAAATATAAAAGAAACCAAGATATCCCAAGATATTTTGCATTTACACTTTAAACTCAAAAATACTAGACCAGTAAATATGTTTCTCTAATAGGTTATTTTAAACCCAGTTACTTCAAAACTTTCTCTGTTTTAATAATATTTTATTTAAGCAGTTGTATATTCTTCTGCTATAAATAGAGAAATTTTAAATCAATAGTAAGTTGATAATTGATTCCAGACAACGAAAAATATTTTAATAAAATAAAATAGATGGAGTGGAAAACGAGAAAAACACTGATCTATTCGAAGATTTTTGTTGAGTTATTTCTTCCAAGTCATTTAAAAGGTTTTAAATTAAAATCATTTAATAATACAGTATTATCAAAAATTTGTCCCATATTATAAAATATGTAAATGCATTTATAGTCGATAATTATATAAACAGTAAACTATCTTTATAAAGAGAGAAATTTATTCAGCTATACTATAAATACTACTAGTAGCAGAGAGTACATTAAACGGAAATGAAACTTGCACTATAACAGTAACCTACAGAATCAGGCATATATAAAACGTTAAAAAGTATGTAGTTTCTCTATTATTCAAAAAAATCTTCTATATTTTCCACTATGTAAATATATTTCCAAATATACAATTCACAGACGGGAAAATAACATGAATATTTTGAAACCTCGTCAAAATTTTTTCGAGTAACGCTTTTCCTAATTTTGACTTTAACGTTTTTTTACTTTGCATTGCAATATTCCAATCTGGAATGTGTTCATTTTCTTTACAAAATATTTTATAATTTGTAGACTACGTTTATGTGTATGTTATATTTTTCTCAGCGTTATAACTATAATTTTTATATCGATATGCAATTCATGAACCAGAAAAAAATATCACATGGACTAGCAAAAGATTTCAGTTTACGAATATCAGAAATATGTGGAAAAAATTTTATGCAAAATTTCTGTGTGGAAAAAATTCATAAATTTTTATTTATAATTATTCCACATATGTATTGATATTGCATAATATTTCGAGAAAAAGTGATTAAAATCTGAGCATGGTCATATTCAATGGTAAGATGAAGAATAAAATGCATGGATACCAACACTGGGGTATTAGTTAAGCACTACTCTTGATACCGATTACCACGACGTTAATCGAGAGAAAGACAAATTTTTTTATAGAGTAGACCAAAATCTTGAAGCCAATCTATATGTATAAATAAAAGTAAAATATATCTCAATAATTCGTGACAAAATTCCAGTTTGGCTTCTAGGTAATTACCTAAATGTGTGAAAATAGGGGTGAAAAGTTGTTTTGGAACTTTGCAATAATTATGGCAATCTGTATTGAGTCTCATATAGAAATAAACAAACAACTTTTTCAACATTTTTGGGAAATCTATAAATGTAAATATTTATTATATAAGAAATAAATAAAACCAAATTTAGTCACGGTTCCTTTTGCCGGATTAACCCGGGACGGCCAACTTATATTTTGTAAAACTTATAATGACAACTTTGGAAGATCTAATTTTTAAAATTTGTTTAATGGTCGAAGTTTTTTGGACAAGAGATAACTTAAAATATAAATAATTCACAGCATGTACATGAAATAAATATTTATTCATTATTATTATGAATATATTTTTATAAAATTAAGAGTGCAAATGTTTTCCTCGCTTTTTCCTTTTACTAAAAACTTTTAGAAAAGTATTTCTAAATTGCGACTTAAATTTTTTTAAAGGTTTAAAATAACACAGTCGCAATTTTAAGAATTTATAAATTGCGTTTTTTTATTTTAAACAGTTGTCTTTTTTGTGCTTACAAATACTTGACAATTTCGTGGTTTTAACTGAATAAACTTTCCTTGTTTTCTTCTTCTTAGTTTATAAAATACTTTTGCAACTGAGATTTTTAATTGATTTTTTTTAATTGAAACGATTTTCTTTACTTTTTTGAAACCATTGCGCAACTGAGAATATTAATTAGTCTTTCTTATTTTTTTCTTTTTATCTTATGATACATTTTTAAACAGCGATTTTCCTTAATTAAAAATGATTTATTGTATTGCTCTAGTTTATAAAATATATTAGCGATTGTATTTTTTTTATTGAAAAGGTTTTTCCTTGCTTTTTTTTTAGTTTATGAACATTTTTCCTAACGATGTTATCATTAATGTTAACAACGTTTAAGATGTTCACAGATTTTTTTATCTTTTGTTTACACGTCCTCAACTTATATTTAGGTCATTATTATCACCTGTCGTATATGTTTTGGACAAAAATAATATATTACAGCCTTTAAATATTAATGCAACTATTTGGTACTTTTGATTCGAGATTTATATAAAGGCCTGCACAAGAATGGTGCCAATTTGGTAAATTATTTTTCAATAAGCTTAAACCTTTCATTAAAATTTGTTTTGTTTCTTACAAACTACTATAATGACATTAAAGAGAAAGCAAGAATTGACAACATCTAAAAATCAATTAATTAATTATATATACTTTTATTGCAATTAATTCTTAAGAAGGAAGGTCGCCGTAAATTAAACCTAATAGATATATAATTAGTGAAAAATAATAAAGTATTAAAAAAAGAGTAACTAAAATAATTTAATTAATTCGATTTGATGAGATGGTTTGCAGACATTACATAAGTTAATGGAGAATATACGATAATTATCAGATAAATAAATTAAAGATATGAATAAGTTCTACGGAAGGCAGTAAATTCACTTTCGGCTTTAATACATATTTACATACATACTATATTATGTCATATTTTGGTACAAGTATACTATATATTAATATGGCAAGTGCAAGATATTAATTTATGTCTGATTAAATACTTAATCATCCTCAATCATTATACATGCGAATTATAAGTCTATTATGATCTGCAGTATGAAGTATGACATCAGTCAAAGTATTTATCGTGATCCACAAACGTACAAAATAACAAAATCTTGTTCTTGATTTTCAAAGGTTTTTTTAATAACGAATTAAAGATAATTTTCTTGTATGTAATTTGCAAACCTGAGAAAATAGAAGAAAAATGGAAAATTACGAAAAACCTAGACTACCAAGCATCACTACTGTCTGACATGTTCTCGTTGAAAAAAAAAGTAATATGTCTTTGACACTCTAATTTAAAACGGACACATTATTTTTATGAACTTTTAATATTATTTGCAGTCATCATTCAGCATTTAATGTAATTAATTATAAGATTTGTATCTGTTATACTAAAATTTTGTTTCTTTTGTTATTAAAAATAAAGAGTGACGCTGGACTGTTTTTTAATCAGACGTACGAAATTTGAGGCCTTTTACTAGAAACTCGAATAATTAGCGGAGTTCGTGCATAAATTATTTATTTTCTATATTTATGTCAAAGAGAAACTAAGGAAATGCAGATAATAAAATTGAAATAAAACAACTATCAAAATATTAAAATAATATTTCAAAATTTAAATTGAAGAACTAAAAAATTTATGGAATTTTATAGAAAGGAGTACTTCCACATTTCATTTCATTTTTTGCTAACCGAAAAATTCTCCTTCAGTTTGTTATTTGAAATTTATGTTTCTGGTTGTAGATAAACATATAATTAATTTTGATATTATTTAACTTATTTTGTCACATTTTTTATATTAAATTAGCATCGTTACAATTTGCAAAATAAAATAGTTAATTTAACTTAATTTATGTAAAATAATTGCATCAAAATAAATGATGAAAATTACGCAAAAAAATAATTATATAGCCCTGTTGTAAAATAAAATATAAAAAAATACAATTACAAAAAAATTATCCTCAATAGCCCTTTTCTTCTCATAAATTACAGCCAAAAAGCGAAGTTTATTATAAATTACAATAAAATGGAAAAGACAACAAAACGATATTTTTCGAAATATTATCTTCTTACAAACCACAAAATAAAACTATTGAATGATAAAAAAATCAGTAACAATTTTCTCTGTTGTAACATATCAATGATATAGCTGAGATGGATAATGACATGGCTTATATAGTGGAAACAGTTTTGTTAATAATTGTGACAAAAAGCTGAAATACTGAGTTGTATTATAAACAGTATTATGTAATTACTTCATAGAAAACTTTTCAATTATATTTGGGTTAAAATTTATAAAATTGCTTTCAAATAGTAATACGAAATATGAGGTTAATGTGAAAAAAACTGTTGACGGTAAAATGTGTATTTAGAACTGGTTTAATAAATAAGATTATATAAAATTAAATATACTTCAATGGTTTGTTATTAATATAACAAAACTATGAATGAAACAAAAAAACAATGAAGTGCATGTCTGACAATGTATGAATTAGAAATTACAAAGTTTTCGCCATTTTTGTATAAATGTAACTACCGAACCCTAAAAAATAAGTAGACTTTACTCGCCGTGAAATGTCTAGAGAGAAGTCGATGTCGCATAGTATTTTCATGCAAGTTCGTCATCTTGAAAATATATAAAACAACACGATAATTCCGCTAAGGATACAACATTTTAATAAATGAGAAATTTTCCTTCTTATTGCTGGGATTAACAAAAATTACAGTATCAGAAATTTACTAAGCTAGTGGATTTTAAACTACGTATATTTATGAAACAGAAAAGGTGAACTTATCTGAGTTCTAAGAAATATTTGTGCATAATCAGTAATATTATACGTCTTATTCCGTATCAGTAATATGAGAAAAACAAAAATTACTAAAAATTATACAATACATTTGAGAAATATCTTATTTACCCACTACTGCCTGAACTTTGTATTTATAGCACAAAGAAAAACAATCATTAAACTAGTTATTATTATACGTTATTCGTATAAGAAATAGCATACTTATCGGTATAAGCAGAAAATGGTATTAAATAAAATTATAATAAAAAACATATTGTATATATATTTAGTTTCTCAACAATATTACACCAACTTGCACTATTGACTAATGAATAAATATCTAGAAAAATATAACAAAAAAAAATTGAAAAAGTGATTGACACGGTGATCTAAATGAGACCAAAAACTTAGTTGACGATGAAAAACGTTATTTTTAAAACAGAATAAATTAGATATTTCATTTACGCCCATTTTTTCTGAACAAAGAAAAACAATATCAAATATCATTTAATTTGTTATTTATGTGCAAATAACTCACTTGCGCTATATATTTTTGAATACGCGCAAAAATATTTTTTTAATATTTCTCCTTCCGAACTTTTTTGTTGCAAACCGTATATGCGTTTATTTTGATAAGAATTAATTTCATAATATAAAAAGTACATTGTAAGAAAAGAATTCGAATTAACAGTGTTTATGCTTAACTCTTTTGTATACAAGGGCTTCCACATAAAAGGTAGATAAATGTTGTAGTGGCCTTTTAGTTAGACCTATTTAAGAGAAACATTATCTTCGTGAAACTTTAATGGTTTAGGCAGCGCACGCTAATATTTCTGTCAGAGCACAGATATTTTTTCTACTTATTTTATTTTGATGGTTACATAATATCCAAATCATAAAATATCTTTACAAAATGTGGTCTATGTGTTATTCTAATGTATTTGGATGGATTTTGTATCTTGTGTGAAAAAGTAACAAAATCCATCCATACATCCTCACAAACTTTCGCGTTTATAATAGTTTTCCCTATTTATGGATTTTATCGTGAACTATTTGAAATATATGATCTTCATGAGTAAGGGTAAGCTGATAAGCCATTGGGAGGCAAAAAAATAAATAGATTCCATATTCGGTATTTTGACCAATTTTAGCATTCGTTATAAAGGTGATTTTTATGGTGGTAAATCTTCACGTTGTTTTTTTTTATTATGTAGTAATTAGTTGATGACTAATTGTTAAAATCTAATAGTTAGCACCAATTAGGTGGCAACCAAATATTGATGAAGATAAATACAAATGAAAATATAAAAACTTAAAATGGTTTTTCCTTCATTTTTTGCATAAAAAATTAAAAACTATATTACCTATGTAAAAAAACAACCTCATTGAGACAATATATATAAATTATACTTTTACCGAATTAAAAATAATTTGAAACATTATTCAGAATATTATCAAGTAAAAATATGTGAAATGAGAATAATCGATATGTCACGATAAATAAAACTATTACAATCAAAAATAAAAGTGACGCGATCAATTACTAATACATTTTTTCGTGAATGAAAACATCCCAAGTATTCACAAATTAATATTCAGTTTCAATTATTTAGAATGAAAAAGGTTAGATGTATAATAAATTTTAATAAGTGTGATGCTGCTTTACGCCATTTTGCTCGGGAAGCTTTAAATATTGCAATCTACAAGAGAAAAAATACACTTAACACAAAATGTGCAGTTAGATTTTTTTTCACAAACTATTTGCCATATTCTCTAATGAAAGAAGAAATCCCTTAACTCCATAATAACCGTCCATTGATCTGTTACAACTTCCAGCATTTCCATTTCACATGGTTTCTCTTCTGATTATTCCCACATGATTCTTAATAATCCAACATAATTCCAGGAAGTAACATTTTCAAATTCGTCTAATTTCCGTCAACCATTTTAAGTGATATAAAAGACTACAGATTTCTACTTTATGATTGTTACTACAATCAGGTGAAATGTTTTATTTTTTTTAAATTTAATTATTATATTAACCCCGTCAAATATTCAATATGTTGAAAAAGTTATAGTCCTCTTGATTTTAAATTAACTACCAAAGCCACGGAACTGGGTTAGGGAAATAAAGTTCTATCTACATAGTCACGACATTAGCAAACTCCTAATCCTTTCATATTCTCAGGTTGAGAATGAAAATTTAAAATTATAGTGAAATTAGCATCTAAGTGTAATAATAAAAAAATCAAACAATATCTTTTACATTAGTTAAATTTCTCATCAATCAGGTTAAATGTATTAAAGAACCAATTCGAGGAAAATAAAACTGTAGCAAAAATTACATCGGTTTGAGAATATCATCCATTGTCACACGATTCCGATATTTATATTTGCTTCTTAATGGTATTTAAAGGTTTCTACATTTCAAAAGCTCTTGTAGGGTGAAAGCTTCTTTCTGTATACTTTACGCGTTCCACAATATCACTCGTCATGTTGCTCCGCAATATTCGCAACCGTTGTTATTAAAATTTATTCTGTTTGCGTCGTGTTCATAACCATTTATCTTTCAGACGTCTGCTGTATGTCGAGCTCCAGTATGTTTATACAATGTATTCGCATATTTACTAAGTTTAAGTGGGTGTTTATTCTCATGGAGTTGTATGTTACGTGTTTGCTATTGTTTTTATTTTAATTCTATACAAATGTAACTATCACCACTTAGAAAATGACAAAGATTATTATGATGGTATTTATTTTATCAGTAATAAAATCTGTATATAGCATTTTATTTCATTAAAGGTGGTCGAATAACATTTATGTTGCCATATTCGTTCTTACGTAGAAAAGGAGAAAATTTCCATATATAAAACTCAAAACGTATGGGAATTTATGTGAATATTTTCTGCAGACTTATACTTTTCAAACGATTTCCATCAAATGTTCCATACTGATTACCTTAGCAAATAACTTTAAGGATGTGACGATCTCTATACCACCCCGATTGGTGGAAGTTTGTAAAGGACCGGCCATTTCCTGATACATTCATAGAATTTCATAATATAACGGTTCTTGGAGATTTTCAGAAGTATATGTTATGTTTTAATATAAATTTTGAACCTATTTTCCGTTTTTGAACACAAATTTCTTTTTCCTGCTTATTTCTTATTACCAGCATTTAATCCGGTTATGCATTATAAGCATATCTTTGTCGTGTAATTGTTATAAGCCATTATCGAACACCATTATCGTTTATTTTATTACAATTAATCAATTTCAATTTAAACAAATATCGTTCATGAGGATACGTTTACTGGAAAATATATATTTCTCTTAATAGGAAATAGATACACAAAACCTTTTTTTTACTTTGTTTACTACCAAGATTTCCTCAATTACCGAACACATATCATCACCGTTAACATATTAAATAAGATATTCCATATGAGTGTTGGGATACTCAGGAAGTGGGGTTCCGTTGTTTCATATTATTTAAAATTGTTGACGTACTTAACTAATTTAATTTCAACGTCCAAAGGAAATTCTAGTATTTGAAATATTTTAAACCTTGGTAAAAATATTGGTCGGTTTCAAGTTTGGTGATTCTAAAACGGGGTTTTTGATAAAAAAAAATGTAAAAAAACCACAAATTCCTTTAAAAATTTCAATTCCATGTTATATACTAATACGAAGTTAAAAAATATTTTACATATATGGGATTAAAAGGATACATTACCCAACAGTTTGAAGCACATTCATTCCTAAACGGGGTTTTCCATAAAAAATATCGAAACATACGTCAATTTAATTTTAAGGTTGCTTTTTCATATTTTTCAACTAATTAGAACCTAAAAATACTTTGCATTTGTGGGCAGGTAATACATTTTTTTTCATTTCTCTAAACTTGAATTGCAATTTGCGTATGAGCATACAATTGCAAAATCTTATTCATATAATTATAAAACTATGAAAACCGCGAGGCGTCCAGGCGGACAAACAAATTAAAAGACATTACTAAATTATGAAAGTTCCTCTTTTTACTATATAACATTTCAAAATTGATGATTTCCATTTGTTGATTAACATTTGTTTCATTGCAATAAAATATAGCTGTCTTCGCAATGATACAATTGTTATGATAGTGATGAATTATCTGAAATAAAGTTCTAGATGAAAATTTTATATGATCTCATAAGTTCTCAGTGATATTTTTCACTTTAACTTTACTTCGAATTTTCATTCAGCGAAATACTGATAATATATAAAAAAAGGATAAATAATCAACGTACTTTATATACTTTACATTTTATATGTACTGCTTTCCGAAATACAAATATTTCCTGAAAGGATACAATAATTAGTAAAATGAACAAATGTATGTCTTGGTCATATAAACCAAATATTTTTAAATAACAGGGTTTTTATGTTGTCCTTGTAACTTATTTGTACTTTTTTCAAAATTATGAAAATTTTCCGGTAACATCCAAAAGGTGTTGGGGGGTGGGGGAGTCTTCTTACTTTCGCAAGAGAAGAAGGGTGTTTTCAAGGAAATCACATCGCAGTGCATCTTTATGTGTGTACGTATATATATATATATATATATATATATATATATAAATATATATATATATATATATATATATATATATATATATATGTATGTAAGTTTCCAAAGCTTTATAAAATCTAAGGTAATATTCTATCGATGTTGTTTTAATTATCACAACAGAGCGAATAAAACGATAAGTATTCGAGGTTCGAAATACATCCTGCTTTGGGTTACACCTACGTCTTAAAAAACTAAGGAAAACTGAATCAAAACGGGACTCTTTGTAATCTGTTTCTATAGATCAGTACGTGATACCTACACTTTTAATTATAATATAATCGCAAAATTCAAACAATTTTTGCAATAGAAAATTACTGACAGGCCGTATGCTGCCAGCGTAAAGAAATAAGAGTCCCACGTTAATGCCGTAGCTATGGTTTCATTACTTGACACCTCATTCCCAGCTGTTATTTCTCCCTATAATAACTCGAATAAGTTTAAATTATAAATAGGAATCCTCCAACCATGTTTGCGACATAATACATATGAAGTTGGTCTATTTACTATTTAATTGTGAATGTGTTACATTTTCAATAGCAACTGGTAATTCCAAGTCTCATGTGGAAGTGGTCTTCAATATGATAGATATACTACGATGTCTCAAAGTAATTATACTCCAGGAACTGATATTTTAAAACTAAAAACGCAGACTTGCACTATCGTAAGGCTTTTGCGATAGTTAAGCTTTTCGGGCTACTTTTATTTAATTTACATTGGTGAAGAGATGCTAACGATCATTGTAGAAAGAAATAAAAATATATATTACGTCTACTAAAAAATATATTAGGCGTCAGTGGCGCGAAATTGAAAAATCCTTCTGAAATTAAAGAATTCCTCGGTTATTTTTATTTTGTATCGGTTTTCAGATCAAGTCACTTGAACCGTGATGAACAATCATGTGAAAATCACATAATTATGATGTAATAATCAAATAATCAGTTTAGAATGATGATTAGCGTAAAAAGATTTTCTCTTCTCTGTAGATCACTAAGGTTTAATAACATCGATGCGAGTGGCTTAGGAACATATTGCTGCCATTAGAAAAATAAACGAAAATATCTTAAAAAACTCTCCAAAATTCTGCACCCCCGAAAAAAATCCTACCACAGATAAAAAACGTGAAAATTTTCAATGCACGTATTAATTTATTCAGTACGTGTTCTCCAAACTAAACAAATACGGTCTATCTCTCGTTGATTCGCGAATAATATATACCTATATTCTTAAAGGTTACAGTTTTAAGTAGATGAACAATAGATTGGGGCCGTAAGACAATTAAAAAATCTGTGAGTGACATAATTACTGATCATGAATTTAAAGTAATAATTTCGTTTATGTAAATTGTGGGATTAATAAAAAAAATAAAGTAGAAAACTGTAGAATTTGGGAATTTAAAAGATCGTGTAGTTTTCTCTAGTTTGTATTTCAAAATGAACTAAAATTTCGTCTTATGTTCCTCGAAAGAACAGGAATATAATCCGTATATCTAGTTTGCACGATGATAATGTAGCCAATGACACAAATGATTAAAAAAAAGCCTAAAATCATTAGTTTTCATAATATGATAGGTGGAATCGGTACTGTCATCAAAATATGAGCATAATATAACGTGGCCATTAATACAAAAAGGTAGCCAATGGTCAATGGTTGCATGCTGATATAACAGTTCAAATTTTTTATTAAGCTAAAAGAAATATACCTTTTTAGGGCATTGGCAAATAAACTTTTAGAAAAACATGTTCAAAAGTATTGAAGGATTCCTAATGAAGCGCCGATGACATTTTAAAAGAGCATTGCTGAATTTCAGGATGAAAGTGAAGAAGTCCAATCTGTACGTCTTGCACGTCTTCATGCCGGTAAGGCTGAAGCCTTACCAGCATGAAGACGTGCAGGATTTGTTAGGAAAATGAGAAGCGATGGTTCGTGCTTTCGGTTCGTTCAACAAAATTGCCATGTGGGTTAAATTCAAAAGGATCTCCATCGGAGTAAGCAAACAATGTATTCTTGATCTTTATAATTTTTGTGATCATGAAATTTTAGAGAATTTATTTCCAGTCTAATAATTTCTTTGTATTTTACTAGCGACTTGTTGGTTTTAATCTATACTCACATTCTGCTTTTTGGCAACACATTTTTAGAAAAACCGTTGCATTTTCAGGTTCTATGCATAATGAATAAATGACAATTATGCAAAGTTTTATAATAAAATGGTCAAAAAGAATTAATGTTAAAATAATTTTCGAACTGAACATTTATGAACTATATATATATATGTATATATATATATATATATATATATATATATACACACAATATAAGTCAAACGCATACCTATCGTATTTTTTTGGGTAACTGAAATTAAATTTCATAACAATTAACTGTGGTGTTACAAGGTTTTATGCTGTTCCCCTTGTTAAGGTTTCTGTCTCTAATTATATTTCATAGCCATTTATTATAAGTAAAATATGTAATTAGAACATCTGATAATGAGTCTCAATAGTACCACACTCATTTCGATTTATGTACATAGATATATGATTCAAATTGATAATAAAAAGCGCCTATGTTAATCTTAATTTATGAAAAGTCATTCGTTTTTTTGCTGTTTATTACCATTGTATTGAAATGAAACCCAAAAACCATTAACAGAACAAAAAGTTAAGCTATTGACAAAGATAATTCTAATATTGTCTTCTGAGTATCATCTCTAACTATAGAAACTATTAACCATATATCTATAATAGAACATCTGCAGAATATCGCCAACGAATTTCTTCAAATTAAGATTTATGAAATTTATCCACTATTTGACCAAAAACAAATATTTATGTTTTCTTTTTAACAACGATCTGTTTTTAAATAAAATGATTCGTTTTAGTAATGACACCGTATTCATTATTATGTAAATCATCATAAATATCCTTTGTTGTAAGTACAAAATAAAAACAAAATACAAAAGTACAAAATACAAAAATTTTTTGTATAAAAATCTAAACATTTGTATCTGAAAAATAATAGTGAAATAAAAATTATTTTCCAGATTTATTAATTAACAACGTGATTAATACATTATAACTTATTATTAGATTAGAACATAAATCTTGCCATTCACTTAATAAACATGAAATTTATGATTTTACAGTCAATATTCAATTTGTTCTTTGTTTTCAAATAAGCATAATTTTTTTAACATTTACGTTATTCCTTAAATGTATGTTATACAGTATAAATTTACCGCACTGATGATGAAATTATATGAATTGTAGGGAAGTTAAAAAAAATTCAATAATACATACTGTCACTAATCATAAATGAAGATTTGATAAAACTCCACATAATCAAAAGATACCAAATAATCTCCGCCAAGAAATCAACACCCATCTTCATGTAACTTAATTAAGGAAAAAGTATGCGAAACTAAGTTTTAATGCGAAGTAATTTACAAGTGTCGTTAACCGGAGGGCGGAAGATGCCGGCCCACTCTTAGGGGCGCTTAAGTAAAGCTTCCGTTTAATAGGAAAATCTTGTTCGATTAAGATTCCTATCATCCGCGCGGCCTAGTTTGATGTCGATCAATCCCGAATCTCTCTGAAGGGGAATTTAATTAGGGAAAAGACGACATGTAACTGTAATTAGTCGGAATTGTGATCCGGGAAAACTGGAATAGTTAAATCCCGTAAACTTACGTTGTTTACGAAGACTGTAAATGCAGCAAAAGTTTATATTGTAGGGTTGCAATATTTTATAAACTACTTTTACGATATTTTTGCTATTATAATTACACGACGTTGAGAACTACAAGTTTGGTACAAATCGCGAACTGAAATAAATATGTCGAGTAAATTTGGATGGACTCCAGGTAAAATAGTTTTTCACGAAAATTAGAAAAATGTGTGTATATATATTTTTTTAATTTTCGTGAAATACATACATACCTACATACATAATGTATATATGTAAATATATATATATATATATATATATATATATATATACATACATCCGTTATGCCGTATAAGCATGATAGAAAAACAAACAGCGTTTCGCTTTCTTTATATTAAAAGGAATTGTGGAAACACACTTTGCAGAAATAATTTCTGGGCAGTTTCATTACAGTATTACAAAGATGCCGCTGGCAAAAAGAGATTTAACTAATACTTTAAATTTATGATGAAACATTCCTTTCTTCTTTTTTCTATCCCTATCTGACCACCAGTACAAGAATGCGTTCCTTAGCCAATATGTTGCCGTAGGTGTCACATTGTGCGAAGCTTCCTTGAAAATTTTTGTTCATACTTGCAGATTTTGGCGATGGTTTTAGCTTCCTCGAGGATGTAATATTGGTGTCAAAATTAAACGAGTGTTGATTCTCACAATTCGTAGATAAAAAAAGCATTTTCATTGAAACGTTTTTACCGACTTCATGAACTTTCTGAAGAAACAAATACATCGATTTCTAAAGTCGTGGCTCTTAACAAATCTATTTTTTACTTTTTCCATTACCACAGTAATGATTCTCAATCCAAAAATTTTGGAAAAATTTACTGTATTTTGCAACTCTGAGAGATATAATATGTAATTTATATAGATTGGTTAACAGAAATTCTACACGCCTTTACATTTATGTAAAAACCATTGTTTTTACATATACGTAATTCTGAATTAAATGATCATAGTGCGAGTTCTACTTGTATTTAAAAAGTTTTATTTGCTGCTATTTTGAATAAGTGTAAAATTGAATATGTCATGGTCAATTTTTACCAGAAAAAAGGATACATAAATTCATGTACAAATGTAGAATATGACATCACAGATTTTAAATACGACAAGATCTTTTATTTAATCTAGTTTTTAAAATGTCAAATTATTGGGATATAAAATAGTTTTTATAAGAAGAGACTACTTCTGACATCGATCCTTTCAGTGATACCACTGAGAGAAGAAGCAGTCTCACTGTTCTTTAGACGTCTCTTTCATGTCCTCATCCTTTGTTAACCGTATATCTTATAGGTGTCGAGGCTATATGGTGGATGATCCTTAATTTCTACACCTCCAGCAGTCAAGAGTATTTCGTCCCGAAGATATTGCTCTCAAACTTTTCCAAAAACAAGCAAACAATCGCTTATATACCAGTCTGTGATGACTGTTTCCTGAACAATCGTTTTCGGTTCATCGAAAGAACGAGGTTACTACCTTTTTTCGAGCACTTCGTTCTTTCTTCATATTTGTAGGTAATTCTTAGGAAGAAATACCCACTATCAAGACAGTCATTCAGTTTCAGGTTCATACCAGTATATACAGCCTTCCTCACCTGTAATAATATCAAATAAAGTATTTGAATACTCTCAGTTTAAACTTGCTAATAATTCGTGACACCAAACCAAAGGACGGCGTTTTTGTTTCAGTCAAATCGTTGAATACCCACTTAGAGCAAAGCTGCGAGACCCCTAAATATTCCTGTCTAATTTTCTGTACTTGACTTATGCCAATATCTAAAATTTTCGAATTTGCTAACAGGTTACTTACTCTTTTATTAGTCTTTATCATGAGCTCAGTTTTAAACAATAGAGCAAGATGGGATTTTACCATAAAAATCTGTCGATGACATCGATCGTAATTTTGTTGTTGGTGGAAACCATAAAAAAAGTCATAAAAAATCATGAAACAAAAATTTCTCGTGCAACACTTTATTGTATTTGAAATGGTATATAAAATTTCAAAATAATATAAAAATATAACAAATTCAAACCACGTACCTTAATGAATTAATAAAGAGATTGATTTTCGACATTTCAATTAATTTGTTATCACCATTATCACAAATATCCAATTTTAAGAAATTTCTCTGTTATTCTCGTGTACTTCTTTGTACAGTTACCAATATTTTATAACTTAAAGTATTATAAGAATCACGTTTATAAAGGAATCACAAAATTGGTTCAAGGTCTCAGCGATATGAATTGGAAAAATTTTCGCATCTTAAATCTTCTCTGTTTGGGTATTAATTGAACACCTTATATAATATAATTAGCACATAAACGTCGATTACTTATAAGTAAATAACTACATAAATATAGACATATATAACTAATTATGAATAGGTAATTTTACAACATAATTTTTTTTCACTCAATAAACATTGCATTTTTGCAAAATATAAGGTGGGTTTGCCTAAATTTATTTTGAAGAAAAGGTTTTTTACGTCTTATTTCTTTACTGGAATACTCCAAATATTTCAGTATAATACCCCTTAATTACACTATAAATTTAAGTTAAAGAGTAAAAATTTACAGATTCACATGTCACCTTTGCTGTGCGCTTAAGTTTTCGAAGTAAATTTGCAGATGCCGTCAAGCGTCAGTCGTATGCAAAACAATATCCGTCGCTTTTTAACTGTGTGGCTGATATTCTCGGTTCGTTGGTAGTATTTTCCTAATTATGTAGAAAAGTAAGTTATTCAGGAAACTTTTTTTAATTTAAATGAAAACCCATTTCGATATTTTAATTACGTTTGTCTCAAAACAACATTTTTAAAGATTTTTTTAAAAACTCAAAATATTTTCTTTTTAATTTGATGATAAAAGTATTTTTGCCACGTATTTCTTTTTGTTAACAGAAAGCTAATCTATGTGTTCTACTTTCCCCATTTTTCATCTGTTTTTTTAACCCTTTTCGATAGCTAACTTTCTGTTGAATCGTATGGCATTCATAAAATAGTTAACCTAATCGTCTAGCAAACTTTTGTTTTACTTACATAGCCTTTCAGTTAACCCAACACAAATCTGTTTTATCTTATACGGGTTTTATATTATTTGCGACTGCAACACATATAAATAATGTACCAATATTATTTTTACATAATAAGCAAAACTAAATTTTATTATGACCTATGAAAACCACTAAAAACATATAAATTTCATATCTATATCAAAAAGACTTATAATTCGAAAAAACTGATAATATGTGGCCAATTATATTTGTTATCGATCAAAATTAAACTACACTTTTATCACCTTAAATCGACCTTAAGTCCATTACAAAATAACTGACAATGACTAATATCCCTGGAAATGGATGAAATAACCCTGGAAACCTTCGAATATACAATGAAAATTGCCACGAAATTTGCGAAAATGCTTTCTGTTCAATAGAATAAGGGTTTATTATCAGGACAGTAAAACATGTATATCGTACTTGTTTAATAGCCGTATGGCTCCCTCAATAAATTCAAACTAAGCTTTCATATAACTTAATAAAAATAAACCAAGCCCTCCTATAACTTAATAAAAACAAAAGCTAGTTTTAATGTGAGGCAATTTACAAATGTCATTAAGGTGAGGCAAATTTTTGTCTCTTTCAAGAGCTTTTCAGTAAAATTCTCATTTAAAAGAAAAGTCTCGTGCTTTTAAATTTTATTCGTACGTACAATTAAGTATGGTTTATAATATTTAGAATCTTACAAAAGGAGGATTTAATTACATATGAGACAATATTATTTTAGGAAATATCGGTGATGGTGTAGTAACGAATTCCCGATCGGAAAGTTTTTTTTATTTCGAAGAGATTTTTCATTATAAAATAAATATAAAAAAGTGATGGACCACAATTTTCAATTTTGAAGAACAATAATCGTGTACTTTTAAAAAAGTTGCTAATTATTATCCACATGAATTTTTCAATATATTGAATGTTAATTCGTTTTAGTTAATTGTAAATCTTTTGTCCATTTTTTTTAATCACTGATAATTGAAATAAAATTGTCGATAAATTGACTTTTTCATATCGGCAAAGTCAAAATTGCACGTAATTTCTCAATATACTAACATTATTTGAGCGTACAACTATAAATAACGCAAAACTATTGGGACTTACATTCACTCGCGAAAACCAGGTAAGGACTATTAGATATAACCGCCGAATTAATTAAAGGCTGAGGGATTTTACTCTTCTACAAATTCCTCATTTTAGAGATTATATACAATGCGGTAGTCGCTGTATCTTTTTGGAACGGTCAGAAGAATTTTTTTAAAAGACATTTTCTTGCTAAAGAAAAAAATGGTAAGTCCGTTTTTTTCTTTATCCATTTTTATATACATATCGACTTATTAGAGAAAAATGGAAAAGAATAAATACAGTTTTTAAACGTATACTCGTGAATTATTTTGACTACAGAAAACGGCATAATTATAAGATCACTAATGTATCAATTCGTCAGTCTATCACATTTTTCTATATTTATTTTCTATATTTTTTTAATCGTGTATAAACTTGAAACAGTGATTATGCATATAAACTTGTATATATTCATTATTAACACTGATATATATCGCATTCATATTCAAAGGTCAATCATATTTCTTTTAATTTCATAAATTCTTTGAAATTTTAAATAAAAAGTGAATAATAACATTTCCAAAGGGTTTTTCAGAATATCATAAGTGAGTTCTCGGGGTATTTTTTAAAAGTTTTTATAGAAATGAAATCCTTCCGAAACTTATAAATTCGAAATTACAACAGCTCTACTAATAAAAATATTGTGATATTATTAGTTGTAATTGTTTTAATGGAAATACTATGTGAGTTCTACTCGTACTGGAAAGCTTTTATTTATCTTGCATTATATTTTCATCAAAATAAATGCTGGTTTTGTTGATATAATTTAAGAAAGCTTTTTATTAAAAGATATTTCTCCTTTCGTAAATCTATAAAAAACTTTTTTGTGTACGCGTTAATTTGTCACATGTATACGCGTTAAAAGTTATGCTTCTTTGACAGAATACAAGAATAACTTTCTTTAGCACGCAAATAATTAATGGAAATAAGATAACAATTAAATAATAACAATTATTATTATTATAAATACTGATAAAAATAAAAGTATTTGTTTTTTTATTATGTTATTATGTTGTACTTATCAAATTAATTAAATTTAATTTAATTATTTTAAAAATGGAAGGGAATATAATGAATTGTTAAATTTGATATAATAATATAAATAGAGTTTAATTAAGAATTAAAATAAATGAATATCCTAAAAATTCATTTTAAATTTAATTATTTAGTAAATAATAAGGTAATTATTTAAAATTCATAGGAGTATTCGCATACAATACATACCGAAACTTAACTTCACCCAGAGAAATACTTTTAAAATGTATTTTTAAAAGATTCTAAGCATCAAATCTATCACGAATATTGTGCAAATACGAACATAAATGCTTTTTTTTATTGCATGGACCGCTATTCAATTTCGATTACTTAAAAATATTATTTAAAAGCACAGATGAAACTTGAAGTTTTATCAATGTAAAATACGCTTACAAATACCTCACCAACTATCATGAATATAGTTATCAGTCACTAAACGAATTTAAATATATATTTAGTGAGCAACTTCACCTGTCGATTTTGGTTGCATCGCGCGTACGCATGCGCCTATCGCAAAATTTCACTCTTATAAAAAACGTATAACTTTCATAAAAAACACTTTTGATGATTAAGAATTCCACCACTGATCCATAGATGGCGCTCTGCGGTATTAATTTTGCTACTATGTTATAGATGGTGTCCTATGGAATATAACCAAAAACGTAGATTTCATCTAATAACATATTAAATAGTAATTAGAATGTAAAGTGATTATGCAGGAAGGTTTGTATGAATATTTTCCATATATATTTAATATGTGAAATGTCCCTAAAAATAAAAAAATGTGTTGAAGACATTCTTCACAGAACCCAATATTAACATTTGTCAAAAATAATTAGTCTCACCAGAAATACTTTTATAGTTTATATAATTAAAATATACATAAAAACATTTTTAATTATTTAAAGATCATATTTTATTGTACCCTACTGATTTATAGTGAGATTAAATACAAATTACTACATTTAAATTTAATATGAATAATTATAAATTTAAAAACAAAATTTAAAAAACAACTGAAAGATTCTCTTCACTAAATGAAAAAGCAATTTTCTCAAAGCCTTATCTCTAGTATGGCTGAACTAGAAGTGCCATGGGAAGATTCTATTCCACGTCAAGGCTGGTCAAGATATAATCAAAATTTAATTTGTCGAGGCAGGCGAAAAAAGTGACTGAAGACATATTAAATAGCTTCTTTAAGTTAAGTGATATAGATAATAATTTGTTCAAAATAAATATATAAAGATTAAATATATTAAAAAAATATCAAAATTCTATACATAAAACTTTTACTTAAATATATATATTCTCTTTATCAACCTGTCAATGTGTGTATATATATATATATATATATATATATATATATATATATATATATATATAAATATTCCGTTTATCAACCAAATTTTTAAAACTTATGAAGTACGAAACAAACAGCTTCGTCTGAGACAGACAGACATAAGAAATTAAATCTTAATTTGTCACATATATATGAAGTCCCCAAATATTACAATGAAAGTATGATAAACTAATAATAATATATGCAACTTTATCCTAAAATGTGTAAAATACTTAAATTCTTTTATATTTTTTGACTTCAAAATTCTGATATATCGATATAATCTGTCAATCAAAAAACTTAAATATTCTGTGTTAAAATAAACAACTGGAATAATGATAAATGACCCAGAAAATCCCAAATCTCCGTAAATGTTAATTTACTGGATTTACACTTCCAGACTTACATATATTCGTAAGTTTCCAATATTGACCAAAATCTATCTACATTATGACAATGGTTTTCATGTTTTATACGATATGTAGAATATACAAATTTTTGATAACTTTTTGGCATAAAATACCAAAAATTTACGTTCTGCCTTACATGGCAAAAATATAATATAAATATGGCTGGGTAGCCTATGTACCCGTCAAATACAAACCAATTTATAATTTTACTTGTGCTATTGTCTATGTGCAAGTTAAGACGTATTTGATATCACAATTAGTCGTGATTTAAGCTTTTTTCCGTTACGGAAAATTATATATATTTTGAGAAAATGTAAAATGACTTAATTGTAATTACTGTTTAATTCTTACTTTAAACTTTTGTAATCATGTCCAAATTTTGAGTTTATTTTTTACTTGTTATCAGTGAATAAAATAGTTACATTCTAAGTTTAGGAGACCACCATTTTTGCAAATAACATTCTCCTTTCAGTTTTTCCCTTTTAGGATAATATATATATATATATATATATATATATATATATATGGATTATATATATATATATATATATATATATATGTATATATATTACACGAAAGAAGCATCAGTAAAGTTTAAAAATAACGCTGAATAAAATGTATGGCAATAGAACAGCAAGTTACGTATGATGTGATGAAGAGTGGGTATATTACTTATATAATAACCGCATAAATTTCAGTCAAGCCAGGATGAAATTTTATTAAAAGAAAAGTAAACGAAGGCGAGTGTTAATACAAAGTGATTTACGTATGCTATTGAAATCGAAAGAATGAAGTGACTACCTGATCTTTAAGATACTTAAGTGAAGCTTTCGTTAAATACAGATAAGAAACTTTTACGTGATTACTATTCTTTTATTCGAAATATGGAGTCTGGTAACAGTTAATCTTGAAAGACGCAGAAAAAAAAACTAATTAAGAACGATACAATACGCAATTGTGATAAGCAACAGTTTTGATCTGGTGGATCTGCAATCGTTAAGTGTATGGCTGTTAGCGTTTTATTCTCTATGAAAGATGCCACAGAGTACAATTGGAGAGCATCCCAAAGTTTCTTGACTAATTTTACGAGTTTTTTACTGTATAATTACACGTTACAAAGTAAGTTCAGTATCCAAGATTACATAATGTATTGAATGTAAATTGAAACGTATTATAAATAGAATTGTTGAAATAAATTTTGTAGAATTGTTTTTCTAAGAAAAGTACCTTAAATTATTTTTTTAAATAATATTAATACGATTTTTTTGTGAATAACGAAATTCTACAAAATTAACGCCAAATATATTCAGTACCTCAAATAAAATTAGAGATTATTTTAAGAGGAAAGCTCAAATGTAAAATTCATTAATGCATTGCCATTTTCTATGCTAACAATGTCGTGGTAAAAAGCTAGTAATATGTAAAATAAATCTGTAAACATATTTTATTTTAACAAATCTGATTAAAATTGTGAAATGTAAAATAAATCGACATTTTGGGACTTATGTCCCTATATATCTCATGATGCTGGGGCTGATATCATGGGCTGATATCTCATTTCTAAGCATTATTTTATTAAAAAAAGCCAGTTATTACATAAAAGACAACTAGCACGGCATTTATTTCAAAAAATCAAGTTCAAATTTTGGAAAGTAGAACAAACTAATACTTTAATTGCCATACTTTGTACCAAATATAAATAAGTAATAATATTTAATTAGATATGCATTTTCCCTATTGGTACTTAAATGCTAAATTGTGGGTAATTTTATGTTTCAGTTCATTTAATAATCATAGTTACATAAAATTTTGGCACTTGTATGCATATAATTAATGCAAATTATTTATTAATATAGCCAACATACCTTTTATATTATGAAGTTAATTATTTTTTTTAATACAATGTTACAATATATCCCATAATTTTAAGATACAGCGTTTACTAGAATACATATCGTTTAAAGTTTCATTGTACTTATTTATTATTGCAGCCTGTACATTCATTAAGCATTTATAATAATTCTGAGGATATTTACGTTACATTTGTGTCGCGCACTCATATAATTTAATTAATGAAAAGCTACATAAAGTGACTTTTATTAAACTACCATTTTTTATATTTTCCAAGCGAACGAAAATCTGATCAACGCTTTTTGCCAAAAATAATAAGAATTAATACAATGAGCAGCATGATTTAAAAAAAAAAACGAGGTAGCAACTAAAATATTTTATGCAAACTCTGAATAACAAAGTCTTGACTTGTATAATGTTTTAACAATTTATAAATCGGTCAATTATTAAAATACATTTTGGTATGGGTAGTTTCTCCTTGTCTATTTTCATGATAACTTATTTAATGCAAAACGTAATAAGTAGGGTCATTTAGTTATTTCCGCTTTCCGGCATTACTTGTTCCTTTCTTCAGCATGGTGCTGCCTGTATGCTTTCTTTTGCTTTGCTATGCTTAGCGCAAGCGATAGCATACTGCGTTGAATTGTTATTATAAGATATGTGATGAATATGATCAAACAGAAGTTCCTCCACTAGCTTTGGTCCATAAAAGGTCACGATATAACTTAAAAATATAAATTACGGTTATTTTTTCCTGCAGATTTTTATTTTAATGAAGTTTGAGCCACAAAATATCTCACACCGTGGTTAATATCAATGTTATGCATGTATCAGCAATTATCTGTCTTCTTGAAATAGACACTTACAGCTAAGTGTCGTTTTCCTTGTTGAATATATTATTTACGAAATAATTAGTTACAGGATATATTAAAACCCTAAAAATATAACTATAAACAAAGCAAGAATTTTTTTGTCTTCGTTTTTTAATATAAGCTGACCACGGTCTCTTTATATTACATTCTTGATGGGAGCAGAGAAAAGGAATATATGTTCTCAAATATAATGATATGATGTTCTTCCAAAATTAAAAGAAAATACGAAAAAAATACGTATATCCTAGAAAATTTCATAAAATTATTAGATTATACGCATTAAATTTATTACCAATTGCAACCCAACTTAAAAACAAATTACATAAATGAAAAGTAACCTACAAAACTAAATGCTAAAATCTCGGATTCGGCAATAGAAAACGTCATTAAATGCATTTTAAAAAATTGCAAACACGAAAGCATACAATAAAGACTTTATTCCTAATTTATTACGTAAATTTACGTTTATAGATAACAGAACAGCGTTAGTAGCCGCAATAGTATCGCAAAGAATGGGCGGAGGTTTCATTACTAACACCATCCCTAAAATTCTTATGGCCCCATAAAACAGTGGTGCTAAAATTATCACCCCGCATGTAATTCAAAAGAGCATTATATTTTGGTTTCATAACTTTGGTCAGGTTCCGAAGAAAGATTTGTTTGTCCCATTTCGTTGTTTGTCTATTTATGTATATTAAGTAAAAAGGATAAGGATCATAATTTTACGTGAAGGTTGTATATAAAATCGAAAAGCACTCTCAAAATTTTCTTCAGGGATTTATTTGAGAATGCTTTATAAATGTGAAGTCAGACATTAAATGGACAAAGTTAAATATTTCAGAATATCTTACCAAAAGTTTTAAGGCAGAGTAATATCAAGTTTTTTTATGGCTAAGATTATAAAATCATGGATTTGTTGGGTAGCTATTCAATTTGTAAAGGTAAATCTTGAATATTGAGGACCGTTGTTCAAATAAATTAGAAAATGCATATTGAAGTCACTGTATTTCTGCAAGAAAATAGTTTTCAGTTCTTCTGTTTCGCTTTTTCATGACATATTTTTTATACCAATTAAAAAAATCAAGTTACACGCAAACTAAATTTTTGTGTGGCCCGTATGTGTTTATGTAAGAGATTAATTGAATAAACCTGATGATATGCAGTGCGATTAACGAATTAAATATCATCTTAACTAGATGGAGTCAAAAGAACAAACTTCTTATTTTGACATGTATTCCGCTAGAATAAAATAACTTATCGACTGTTTTTATGGATGTAAATCTGTTGAAACGATATTGTTTAAAGTAAATAACCATAAAAATGTTGTTTATTAAAAAATACGTTAATATTGGTTATTTGGAATTTTTAAATTCAAATTTAAAATTTACGTAAAGCAAAAAATCTTGCCCACTGCATTGAAATTTTGTTAGTGTCCATCAAAATTTTCTGGAAAATGGATTCAGGTGTAACGACTATAAATATAAACACTATGGCAAATATTGTACAACTGAACATTTTCAAGTTATGTTTCGAAGCTTTCCATACAAACATTAACTAAAACTTGTTAATCTATCTGATATATCTAAAAAAATAGGTTCAAATTCAACTTATTTGTAAATTCTGTGCAATATACAAAAAATATACCCATACGCTAAAAGAATAAGTGAATAAAAAAAGTTTGGGAAACTCGCTTAAGGGTATAGTTGGGTAAAGTGGACCTACCATGGGATTTCTGTTTATAGTTAAAATATAAAATAAAGTATTTGATAAAATATTAATAGCAAAAGTATTAAACTACAGTTTAAAATGTATTATAAATTAAACACTAAATAAAACTTCTTAAACTATCACATATATCTAAGAATCTAAAAATATTTAACTACAATTTGAAACTGATAGAACTAATTTATATTATAAATTTTAATAACTGGAAATAACAAACGACATTTTTGAACTAGGGATTTGTAATTATAATGGGACATAATTAACAATAATCTCGATCTCAAACTATAAAGCCTATATATAATTTCTTTTCAAATATTAAATTTTTTAAATCATATTTAAAAAAACAAGTCAGTGAAAGTTAGACTAGCTCGTTATATATTTTGTATTAATTCTAAACAGTCAAGAAAAAAAATGTGTTTCTAATGTAACTTTGCACCGAATGAAATATGATTTGCCCTCTCTAATTTCTTGTCACCTGGCTTCAATCGTGTGGTTTCGTTGCATAAGTATTTAATACTAGGTGATCGTGTACGCTTAACTGATATTTGTAATCATATATTTTATAAGCTAAAAAGATAATGCAGGTATTTTAAAATCAATTCAATTAATTAATTTCTCACATTTATTTAAATGAAAAGGAGTTGAGGCCCAAATTTAAAGTCAATTGTTTTGGTTTTCTAATAACTATACGCCATTTAATTTTTTTTTATTTAATATAATTTTAATAAGGTTGTTAAATTTCTCTATATATTATTTCCTCTACACACCACGGTTTGGATGTTCAATCTACAACAAGAATGATATGACTTTTTTTCGTTTACCTATACAAAGTCAAGAAAAAACAATGTGAAATTCTAAATTTACGGTAAGATGTCATTAACTAATTATTCTATAACTTTAAAATGAATAAGGTGACGTTGAGCAATTTACGTAAAAAATATTTCATTGAATGGAATTATCGATAAAAACCGCGGAAGATAAGGCAAAAAGAAATAACTTTAAACAAATAAAATGCAGGAAAATTTGTTAATTGAAAATTAAGAGCAATTTTTGGGATGAAAATTTACGAATGTAAAACAAAATGACCAACAACATTTGCAAATCGTGGGATAACTGTATGTACACATACTGGGCATGTACTCGTAAACTTAATTGAATTAAATTAAAATTGATTAATAGTACGATGACTTTAGTCTGAATTAAAGCGAACGAATGTACTGAATTGTATTAAGCAATATTGGTTAAAAAATATTTCATTTTTTAATAGAAATCCAAATAATGCAGCTTAAGTGAAATAAGTCTCTTAAAATATTTAATTAAATCGCCTGTCATACAATTGAGAAAACAAGTATTTTTATATAAAGAACAGATTATTTTTGACAATAGCTCGTAAAGGATATTTCTATATCTATTATATATATCTGAACCAGGAAGTTGAATCAAAATGCAAATTGTGTCTTGTTACATCCCCTATACAAACATATAACATACTAGATCATGTAATTTGTCGGCCGAACAAGATTGTCAAAAAAGCCACCTAAAACTTGAAAAGAGCGGAAAATGGCATTCATTCTGGCGACATGAGAAAATTGTCACTGTCAGTTAACAGATTTCTTAATTCAATTAGGCAATAGATTCCTTAATTTATTTAGTCAATAGCTCTGAATGAAAAAAATAATTGATAATATATTTTGCATCGTTTCAAAAAAAATTATTACTTCGATTTTTTTTCATTTCTCACCAGCAAACCTTGATACATTACAATTTTGTATAGACACATTTATGAAGATATATTTTTTGTATTTTACAAATTTTATTTTTTACCATTTTCCCTCTATCATTGAAAATTTTAAAGTTTTGTGTTCAAAAAATTATTAGCTTTTTTAAAAATTATTTTCTATTTCTGTAACGCCAGACTTATTTTCACCGGTCTCCTTTAGGCAACTCTCCTCGATCCGCCTGACTATTAGTTAACACTGAAGGTTTACCCACCATTATTTACAGGATTTGTAGCCGAGCGGGTCGACCTGCCGTTAAGCGACCGCAGTTAATAAATAAAGGTACCGGTGTGTAATTCGTTAGATAAAATTTGGGGTCTACGTTGAGTAGTGGACAGAAATGTAACATATTTTTCTTTGTTAATGTGCTTGTATATTGTAGTTTAACCAACAAAGAGAGAACAAAGAAAGAGTATTCGTATCTTATATGTTAAATATTAGATAGTTGTGTCAATATATTAAGGTGTAAATTGTCTTGTTCAAGTTTCTAAAATCTAGAAAAATAAGTCATATATTTGGAATCTATCTTTGCTTCTAGTTTATGTGTATAAATGAAAATATGTTTTTTATTAAATTATTATATAAAAAATACTTAATTAATATTCCTAAGTTATAATATTTGAAAAACTAAAAGTTATTTTTTACACATACACATGTGAAGAATAAATAATATCAAATGAACTTATTTTTTTTTTATTTATTCTCTACTTACTAAATAATAATAACCTTACAGATATTCTGACAAGTGAACAGATTTGTAAATATTAGTAAGTATAAAAATATAATTTTTTTCATCTGAATCATTGACGTATTAGAATTTTTGAATTAATGTAAATAACGTTAATTACAATTCTTGATTTCTATACTATTAATGTCACGCTGATATTAAATTGGGACAGGTCAGTCCTTCTTAAAATTAATATTTAGAATGAAATTAATTAAAAAGGAGCCCTTTTTTATTAATTTTTTTAAATAGACCATTGAAAATCAATTCATATATTGACAATATTGTATGAACATTTGTCTTTAGAACATTTGTCAAATAATAATATCTTCAAAATCAAACACATTTTTCCTTTACTGAAGACCCGACCTATTTTACTGAGCCAAAACTTATATATTTTGGTTTATATATGCATTCTCTAAACTATAATATATCAATCATTCACGTTTATAACCAGGCTAAATACTTAAGTTTATTAGTAATAAAACCTTTAATATTAAACTGACTTCATTCTGCTATAATCAATGATGCTGAAAATAAGAACCAAGTTAAAATATAAGGTAAAAAAATTATATTAATTCATGGCAAAATGTTCGCTAAATATGCAGTCATTAAAGATTAAATAAATCGTAAAAGTTGAAACGTTTTGCCTCTATGTGTGTCTGGAATTTTTGTGAAGGAAAGAAAACAGATTCCAACGTGATGTTTTATTTTTATAATATTTATTTTACAAAACTTTTGATGAATATTACAAAACAAAAAAACCTAACTAATATTATATACACCGTAAAAATATCAATGCTATAATTACGAGTGTTTTTGTTTTTTAATATTGTCTAAGAGAGTTATCGTATAATAATATTTTTATCGATGAAACTCGCTGAATTTTTGAATATTTTTCCAATAATTAATACATACATTTTCCAATAATAAATACTTATTTTAAAATTTAAAAAATTATTAATTGTTTAATTTTGGTAGAAATTGCTCTCAAAATTGTATAATGTCATAAATCCGTTGAACGATTTATCTAACAAATTAAGTCAATATAAAGTAAATTTATGTTAACATTTGGAAAAAAACTATTTACCCTTTAGTTTTGATAAAAGTTGCTACCAAAGACAGTACAATCAATATTACAGATACCGAAGTAATAATTTCACGACACTCCTTTTTATTTAAAAGAAAACGCACGAAAACCGGAAAAATTACTTTTATTTTTACAACCTGTTAATGTTATATATTAATAGTATTTAATACAATGATACTAACTGTTTGGAAAAAATAAAAATAATTTTCAATAAAAAATCTTAATAATAATTTTTTAATTTTGGTGTTACATGACAACCACCTTACCAGATCTTTAGGCGAGCTATCTAATAAAAATTCATCCTAACAAAATTTCGTCAACGTGCAACAGTGCGTGATACAAAATAAAATATGATGCAGTAATAATTTAATACTAAATCTATTAGCCTCATATTTTATAACATAGGTTTTTCGATGATTTGCCTTTATGAGAGAGACATACCTGAGTTAAAACTGAAAAGAAGTAACCTTTAGAATCTGAGCAATCACACAACACAGCCATAGCAAAGCCATTAACGTAAAAGTCATCTTCGTACACTGCACGCACAAGGCCTACTAGTAACTGTCTATTTTATGGAAAAAAATCAGGTTTTGCCATTACCTCCGGAAGTGCTTTTCGAATTTTAACTAAAAGTAATAAAAATTGTAAACACACCATTAGAAATTGTTTTCAATCTGTCTGATTCAAACAAAAATGGTTTTGCTTAATTTTTGTAGGACCTAATTTCAGATTTCTCGGCAGCACTAGAACGGAATTCTAAAACACATGGTTGTTGACTTTGGTGAACAATATCAAATAAAGGACATCTGTAGTCCAAAAGATGCCCCCCTCACATTTATTTACCTTTGAAACAGAACAAAATTATCTACTGATACCGATTTGTATCGTGCTTATTCACTTATGTATCCTTGGTAAACACCGTTCTTAGCTTACTCTCATTAACTTGGTCCAGAATTCTAAGGCAATGCTTTCACCATTATTATGAAAATTAAATCATTTTCAGGTATCCGTAGTGAAACAGGCAACCTTTATAATTTCGTCACATCAGTGTGTGTCACTCCACCTGTCATATTCTCGCAATCATGCTCTCTTAAGTTTTAGACTTATGCGCATGAAATTTTGCAATATAGTTGCAAAATTTAGATCAGATCAAGATATCAAACGACATAAAATAGAAGTTTTTTTTGTATTTTGAGATATTATTCCTTAATAATATCTCAAAATTAAAATTTTAAAAAAAGGTATTAAAAATTTGAGGTGAATATTTTTTGGCATATTTCATTGTATGGCATTTCATTAGGGAAGTAATAGAACGAGGTTTTCATTGAATTTACTATTTTAATTTTTTGGCTGGGTTTTCGAAATATTAAGCTAAGGTAAAGTGCAATATATTACGTCTCCCCATTTCCAAAGAAAACAAAACCAAACAAAATATCGTAAGTATACGGAATGCAAGTAGATATAATTTACTTGGCGACTAAGCTTGATAGGGTACTTAAGATAAACTAATGATATTTTCAGTATGTTTTAAATTACTTAATCTAAATAGTTACTGTCAAAATTAAAAAACAAAGCAATAGAGAATCATATTGATATTACTAAAATAAACTTCAAAAAAAGCTTAATCTTTAAATTTTAAATATTTTCCCTATTTTCTTGAAACTGGTCAGTTTTAATAAAATTGCTTAAGTGTATATCAAAATACGAATCTACTTTGTGCGATTGAAAGACGGAGATTTGAGTAGAACAGGAGGTATTTTGCAATTTGCTAAAGGTAACATAGAAACGCATAATCAATTTTTTACTACAAAAGTTGTAAATCGCCGAAAAAATTGTATTAATATATGTAATACTTAATGGTAATCACATTGAAACATATGGCGAAATAAAAGCAACTTGTTAAAAGATAATTTCGGTCTAATTTCACTACCACAAAAAAATGTATTGGAGGAAATGTGTTTCATATCTAAATATCTATATTTGATGTATTTTTCTCTAATTTGCTTACCCAAAAATATTTCGTACTATCTAAATGAACCACAGCACAATAAGCCACGATTAGTTTAGTTATTTTTAAAGGATTAATAAAATAATTTTTGATAATATAATAAGTAATATTTATCTATCCAAATTACTACTTATCCTCTCATAATTAATAAACCCTTCATTAGATTTTCACGACTTTTCTCTCATTTTTAGCTATATAATCAAGTTAAGTATTTTATGAAAATAAATATAAAAATATAGTCGCAACCCATATTTTGTCTGATTTTTCGTTTGACAATTGTTCCGGTAAATTTCAAGTTCTATAATTTATCTTTGTGAGTAAGAGGAAATCCAGAAATTATTTCAAGTGTTTATATATACTTCATTTACACTTTTAAAAACATAGATAATCCTTAAAAGAATTTTAACATACCAAAACATAAAAGGTATCAAATTATTTTAAGATAATCTGTACTTAAAAGGATACTAAACCAACAATTTCATCGCAGTGATATTATTTCAAATTCAGTTGCATGCACAAACAATTTATGATGTATTTCTAATGAAAAAACACATTGTTATTTTGGTTTCTCCTAAATATTTATATCTACATTTTTTCTAGTAACATAGCACAAAATTATTTGATAGTAACTAAAATATCACGAGCCAAAGCTGCTCGCTTAATAAGCCACTTTAATACAACAGAAATTCCTATGTTGCTAGTTACATTGATATTTAAGTTAATACAAAAATTTCTAAAGTTTTAAAAACCAGACAGAAACTAGACCTTCTTTTAACAATAATTGAAGTTACTCTTAAACTGATGCATAAAAGTGAATTCTCGTTATGAGCAGGGTATTTAACGCAGTTAAAATTTTTAAATATTGAATCAAGCAGAGTCAGAAATATTTGAGAGCTTAAAATACATGAGTTTATCATCACTCTACACCCTCAGCAACTTAAGCGTCATAAAGGCTTACTCGCAAGACACTGCACTGCGGTGAATCAACATCACCACAGAACCGCACACAGACAAAAGACTTATAGATGGCGCCGTGCTACGAGATGGCTCATACTTCACTATCGTATGCGGAAAAGATCTCCGTCGACTTTGCCGAGAATTGATCGCTTATAGTCGAACGGAGAAGAACTTAACTGATACCAACATGCAGGATGGCCTCTGCAAAATGAACAAGATGCCGAAGAGAACAGCATACTACATCTTTTAAAATATTTTTTAACAATCCAAATTTATTTGTCCGGAATAATAATGTTATCAATGTAAACTAGAAAAAGTTGGATTTAGTAAAATCAGCGTGTTAAGAAAAAGTTATGAACTGGCTTGCACTGATTTTTAAAAACTCTCCATTTTAAGAGTATTTATATCATGGAATTATCTATTTGTCTATAAATTGCATTAAACTTACTTGGTATCACAATTAAAATTGCGCACTGTATGTTATTCAGAGAATTTTTAAATTGTGAAAAATATTAAAGTTTTTGAATTGTTGCGACGTGACACCAATATGGGTTTTGACTGAAAAATGGCAAGTGAATTACGCCAAATAGCAACAAACATTCTTTAGTAAGCTACTTTTACTTTCATTGGATAAAAATATAAATTAGCAAGAGTTCTCTACGCCAACTAACGCAGCCGGTTATTTAGGACTCTGCAACGATTTATGCATAATTTTTTATATTAATTTATGTGGAATACGATTTTTATAAATCTATTTTTGTTAAAAAAATATTTTTGCTATTTTTTCATTTAAAATCGGACTTCAATTTTTATTCTGTTCGATGACGTATCAGGTAATTAAAATTTACTTTTTTTTACAAAGAAAATTTTGATTTAATTGCTTGAAATTTTGTACGTTTATAGTTATATAGGATTTGGTTTTAGGTCAGCTAAATTTAACACAAAAACTTGGCTTTAGGTGAACATAATTGTGAAAAATCGCGTCACTTCACAAGAAAAAAATTAAATTTTGAAAGTTGACAAATATATTTAAAAAAAACTTAAATTATCATGAAGAAATAGGAAATAATTATGCTTCCAAATACATTATATTTTGTTATTTTTTTGTGTGATAAATTTATTTCTTATTCTGCTCACAAATATTGTTAAGATACCACATTAAAGTTTATATACCTCCTACATGTATAATTAAAGTTACTCCTTTATAAATAATCATGATTACCTGATTGTTTAGAGTAATTGTTATGAATTTAAATGATTCCATTTCAGTGGTAAATGACAACTTCAATTGTATTTTAATACAGGATACGTGGATGCGTAGGATATTTGGTACAATATTATTAATAAAATAAACAAATAAAAAAAGGAATGCTAAATTTTGCTACTAAATTAGTTTTTTTATTATAGCACTTCAAAAATAAATCAATAAAATGGGAATGGATGAATGTGGAAATGATATAAATCATGATTTTTTCGGAACTTTTCGTCGAGATATTTCTTTGAACAAAAGCAGGCAGAAGGTTTTAAATTAAAAATACCATATTATCGAAAATGCGTCCAATCATATAAACATATGAATGTGTGTTTATGGTCGAAAATGATACATTTGATCCACTATCCTTAGAAAGAAAGAAACATTATTCAGCTCTTCATTAGATATTAACCAAAAGTAGAAAGTATGTTAAATACAAGGGGAAGTTGTATTATGATAGTTCCGGATACAATAGGTATATAAAACATTTGAAAATATGTCGTATTTCTATTATTTAAAAAAATTTATTATATTTTCCGCCATTTAATTATATTACTAACAATGTCTTTCGTGGGCGGAAAAATATCGTATTTATTTCAAAACCCCGACAGATTCAAAATCATTGTTAATTTTCGAATAAAATTTAGGAAAATTTCAAACAACGTGGTTTTTTCGCAATTTTTACTTGAACATTGGGGTAACGGAGGAGAGGGCCATATTTTGTTAAACATTTTAAACAATATCTTGCATAGAATCCGGGAAAGTGATCTTTGTGACTTGACTAAAATAGGAAAATTAAATTAATTAGCTTTACACCATGTATTCATTTTTAATTTGAAATTGTTTACCTCTTAATAGTTGTCCATTTGAATATGTTTGAGAGTCAATTATTGAAGTATAAACGGTTCAATATACTTTATCATTACGCTAAATTTTACGTTAATAACGTGTGATTAAACAAAATATTTAGAACAATACGAGGAGAGAAATTTTGAGAGGAATTGTTTGAAATTTTGAGAGGAATTTATTGTGGACATTGAAATTTATTTTCATTGAATGATATTACGCTATTGTATTATGTATAATGACAACAAAAGTCAGGCGGGATCGTTTGAACTTCTATCATAAAACGTTATGTGCAAATGTCCAGATAAATTTTTTACGTAATTTTTTTTGACACAGATAATACTAAATTTAGAAAAGAAACAGGTTTTCTCTGCTTAATGCTTATGTGATTGTTTTGCAGCCATCGTTCCTTAAAACAAAAAAACAATTCAAATTGATATATATATATATATATATATATATATATATATATATACATATATATATATATATATATATATATATAAATATATATATATTTATATATATATATATATATATATATATATGTATATATATATATATATATATATATATATATAACTCGTTACCTAATTAATTTTTTTTTATTTTACGAAGATGCCAAACTTTCAGTTTAATTCAATATTATAATAGTGGAGACATTCCAAACCGAAGAGAGACACGATGAATCCGTGTGAATCATGTAAAATCTCACCCGTATAGTCGGTGATCCAATATTATTAAAAATAAATATACCTATATAATTTAAATTATAATTAATCGATCACCTAACATTTTTCAGCTTCAGGTATCCTTTATTATAGTAGTACAAAATTTACCAGGTACTGAAGCTAGTTTTATTTTTATATGTTTATGTTTAATATGTTCAAATAAATAAGGTGACTTAAACAAAATAAGGAAAGGACACAAAATAGACGCTCCTAACATTTTAAACTTATGTTTTTGCCATTGAAAGTAAATTCACTTAGTTTCGTAATTCAAGGATAACAGTTTCAAGATCGGAGTATATGAAATTAGACTTAAAATTTTATATCGGTAAAAGTTCTGCCGATTAAACGTAAATAAATGGCAGCTGGAAAATATATTGAGGTTTTGCAAATCTTATTATTTTATACTCGAGGTAAAATTTTATGAATTGAAAATTGAAATGATTCAAATTTTATGTAAAATTTTTATGTGGTAAAAAAAAGGTAAAATTTAATATTTGGTATACTTTGGCGTATAGTTTTGCGCGTATATTTTGGTATACAACAATGTTTTCAGAAAAATAGGTGTAAATCGAAACGAGGAAAAGAGAAATGAAAAAAAGTACGAGGCCAAACAATTGTATGTTAGTTAACAACACTACTCTTTATACCAGTTTTCACGATGTTAAACATAACATAGAAAATTTTTCGTGGAGAAGAGTATCGTCTACGTATTTACTGAAATATGTATAAACACAAATCAAGAAAGAGGAATTTTTTTTAAATTTTAATTATGTAGCCTGTAGCATTTTGATTGAAAGACAGATAACAAGCTGAGCACAGTAGGTTTTCGATCGTAGGACTACCTATAGAATGCTAAACTTGAAAAATATTGAGTCATTAATAGCTGCAAAAGTTTTAAACTCTATTACGGTGAAGATAAGAGGGGGAAATGATTTTACCACATGCCTTTTTACAGCTGAAACGATTTTGATAAATAATTATCGAAAATGATGCAATAATTCTAGCATTGAATTAGTCTCATTATCACTAACAAACTGATAGACAAAATGACTGGTTTTAGACGCTGTATTTTTTGGTCGAAACAAAGTGGAGTTTTTAATTTGTGAAGGCGGTGTCGAATTAAAGTTTTCAAAAAGGTGTTTTGTTATCGGGGCTCATTTTAAATCTCCCGAACCTCTGCGTATATTATATAAAACCCAAATACCTCTTACTTATGCGTCAATAATTCTTTAGCTTGACTTCCAGGTAATCGCTAGTAAAGGGTTTTTAAATATTGTTTAAAAATTTGCAACAATTATGTAAATTTCTATTCGTAGTCCCACATAGTAAAAAAAAGAAAGATCTTTTTCACCGTTTTTTAGAAGTGTAAATAATTTTTACATAAAAAGATCATGTGTGCAATTCACACGTGGTAGAAGTGAAACTTTCAAAAATTTGAATTTTGAATTTAATATCAATTTTTAATTTTAATAAAAATTAAAATAATTAGAAAATTTTTTATAATTCCCCTTCCCCTTCCCCTTCCCTCCCCTTCCCCTTCCCCTTCCCTTCCCCTTCCCCTTCCCCTTCCCCTTCCCCTTCCCCTTCCCCTTCCCCTTCCCCTTCCCCTTCCCCTTCCCCTTCCCCTTCCCTTCCCCTTCCCCTTCCCTTCCCTTCCCCTTCCCCTTCCCCTTCCCTTCCCCTTCCCCTTCCCCTTCCCCTTCCCCTTCCCCTTCCCCTTCCCCTTCCCCTTCCCCTTCCCCTTCCCCTTCCCCTTCCCCTTCCCCTTCCCCTTCCCCTTCCCCTTCCCCTTCCCCTTCCCCTTCCCCTTCCCCTTCCCCTTCCCCTTCCCCTTCCCCTTCCCCTTCCCCTTCCCCTTCCCCTTCCCCTTCCCCTTCCCCTTCCCCTTCCCCTTCCCCTTCCCCTTCCCCTTCCCCTTCCCCTTCCCCTTCCCCTTCCCCTTCCCCTTCCCCTTCCCCTTCCCCTTCCCCTTCCCCTTCCCCTTCCCCTTCCCCTTCCCCTTCCCTTCCCCTTCCCCTTCCCCTTCCCCTTCCCCTTCCCCTTCCCCTTCCCCTCCCCTTCCCCTTCCCCTTCCCCTTCCCCTTCCCCTTCCCCTTCCCCTTCCCCTTCCCCTTCCCTTCCCCTTCCCCTTCCCCTTCCCCTTCCCCTTCCCCTTCCCCTTCCCCTTCCCCTTCCCCTTCCCCTTCCCCTTCCCCTTCCCCTTCCCCTTCCCCTTCCCTTCCCCTTCCCCTTCCCCTTCCCCTTCCCCTTCCCCTTCCCCTTCCCCTTCCCCTTCCCCTTCCCCTTTGAAACATTTTCGCAATTTAATTTTTTTAATTAAAAAATGTTTCTAGTTTAATTTGTTTTTAATTTAGAAACACATCCGATAGTCTTTTCTTTGTTTTCTTTTGTTTAGTTATTAAGCACTTCCGCGTCTCAAGTGATTTTAATTGAAAATATTTTCCTTAACGTCTTCTTTCAAATTTATAAAACATTCTGGCAATTGAGGTTTATTCACTTTGAAAGGTTGTCTTTTCTTTATTCGTTTCCGTTTTTAAAATACTTTAAATATATAGCTTTTTTAATGAATGATTTTCCTCATATTTCTTTATTTTAGTTTATGATATACATTCGCAAATAATTTTTTTTTAATTTAAAGGGTCTTTGCACTCTCATCTTTAGTCTGTTTTGATTCAAGCACATTTACAATTGAATTTGTTTAGTTTATAAAATATTCCTCTTCTTTGTCTATTTAGTTTATAAAACACTTAGAATTAAATTTTTTTTCAAGCCAGTTTTTACTTTGCTCACTTTTTTATAGAAAAATTATAGAAGTGTTCATATTTTAGATATCATTTTTGCAAGATTTCTATGTAAAAAAATATTAGAATCTTTAGTATCTATTCTAATTACAATATTACATCTGTGTATTTAATCCATGATTTAAAATTATATGAAATGGTCCGTTTTATCAAGCAAATTTGGAAGTTGGTTAATTTAATATATTATCTTTACGACAAAAATAAATCATGTTAAAAGTGTTAATATATTTTATTGCAGTGATAATTTATACACAGTTTGGCCCATTTATAGCAGCCAAAAATATGTAGAAGACGTCATAATAAATTATCTAAAAACAATAATAATTCGCAAAAACCAATAATTTAGAAGTTACGATTTTTTAAATTTTTCTGAAATTCCCGGTTAAGTCACATAAACTACCCTAGATGGCTTTCAATACCATTAACTCGAATGAAATTTAGTGTAGAAGTAGGGAAAATATGTAGCTAGCACATGCAGTTTTTGTGTTTATTCCTAGATTTTACCATTGTTTTAGAATTTTTGTTAAATTTACTTTAACTTACATAAAAACGGTTTAATCTTTAAAAAATCACCATGAAAAAATGTACTACCAACGGCTTCGTAAACTACCTTAAGATATCGTGATTGTGTAGATATCAAGTTGTAATGATATGGGAATTACAACGTCTTCAGGAAGTAACATTTTATGCACCACGTCGCTTAAAACAAAATTAACTTTATATGCACAAAATCGCTAAAACAAGTTTCTTTTCAACCTGTTATATGACTTAATCGGGGAATTTCCAACAAATATTAAAAAATCATAATCTCTTCTTCAATATCCTCGCCTGAAGATGTTGTCACACCACGAAATCTAAATTGTGGTTAAGGATTTATATAAATTAGATGTCATATTACTTCACGTAGTTTCAATTACTAGTTAATGAAAATTAAGTGGTAATAAATTTCGACGAAATTAACGCCAAATACATTTGAAATTTTAAGTTATTACTTCTAAACCAGAATTTCGCGAAACTAATATTGTTTTAAATGATTTCTTACAACGTCTCTTTCACAAGAGAATTGTAAGACCAATATGAATGGGCCACCTTGTGTAACATTAATAGCAATTTTAAACATTATAAAATAAAAACTGGACAAGATTAATTCTCGTTGCAACATAGTTCTTATAGTATGAATCTGATTTGCTACTTAAATTTTGTTTAAGGATAAAAAAAGACAATAAATAATCGATGAACAAAACGTTTTGCAATTAAAATATAATACGGATGAATTATTTTCAGGGACTTTTCAACTTGAGATATTAATTTTATTAAAACATTGCTATTTTCATGTGTGCTGTACTGAACTTTTAAAGTATTTATTTTTAATAATTTAAACTATTTTACCCTCCATAAAATATAATTTAAATAACATTAAATATCATCACCGATATAGATAATATTGCCTAACTTGACTGGAAACAACGTGCAACGTCGGTTTCTCTCAAAATTATTTAGAGTAAATAAACTTGCATGCATTAATGAAATTTTATGAAAATATACTGGTACAGACCTGAGATAATATATAGCAAATTATTTTTTCGATTTTTAAGGTGAGTTATTATTGTTGAGCAGTATGTATGAAAAATATTAGCGTACCCTATAGCATGGAATATCACTAGAAATCTTTTACTATGAAGTTAATATTTAATTTATATTTTTTAAATGTTTAACCACGTTTACACAATTACAAGTGTTTTACAATAAATAATACAAAATGCGATTATATATATATATATATATATATATATATATATATATATATATATATATTATCGTATTTAGTATTATTTTTTGAAAGCTGTCTTTTAAGTTTTATGATATTTACATCACAATATTTATAATACACTTTAATATTTAAATACAAACGGAACAAGAACAATAAACACAATTGTTTCCACTATTAACTGCTTAGCATTTATTTAGAAGAGTTCCAAGAGTTTAAAAATAGTGAGATATGAACACTTCGTGTTCCCGTTAATTAAGCAAAAATAAGAATGTGTTAATAATAAAATATAATTTCCCTAAATTATAATTAGTTTTATTAAACTTTCATTAAATAATTTTCAGTAAACTTTCATTAATTATTTATGTTTATATACCTTTAGAGTTTGATATAGATGTGTAATATAAGTATTCAATGTGCTCATACAAAATAATTTTCTTTTTAGTTGAAAAAACAAAAAGGAAATACGTTAAAGGACATTTTCTTCCGTGCGGTTAGTTTCTCCAAAAGCTTCCATGTAGCCATTACAGTTTATACTTTAGCGATGAGCGGTTGAGTTTTTTCCAAGTGTACTTCCGCTGTCACGTCAATACCTTAAAAAGGCTGCGGCTAAGAACCGGCGGAATACAGTACAATGCACTCGGATAATATCATTGTTCGTTCACATTGAAAGTTTTGCAATAAAAAAGAAATGTAGAAAATGAGGTGATAAGACTTTTATAACCTCTGACGTGGTTGAGATTAAAAGTTGTGAATCTCAAGCTTAATCCCCAAGACAAATTTCCTGGCCCTTGAAATATTACGTGATATGCGGTTTTCTCTTCCATTTTGTATTTACTAAACAAAGTGATATAATTTTAATACAGTTTTATGTTTCATTATGTCGACCCATCATGAAATTTTAATTATTTTGTCCAAATGTTTTTATACGGTATTCTTAAAAAATAGCTTCATCACCAGGAAATTTTCCTTATTTATGTGGGTTGAATTAATTTTACAATAAATGAGTGCCACAATCTGTTTTTTTAATGAATTTTCATCAAATCTATTCTAAAATTGGAATTAGTTTACGCTAGAATTAAAACTTTGAAATTTTTCGCAAACCTTGAAAAATGTTGCTTTGTAATATTCTCAAAGCTATGATTGTATTTACAAATGTTACGTACTTTTGTCCAGGTTTAAAGGGACATTGCCACTTATCAAATATATATATATATATATATATATATATATATATATATATATGAAATATGAGAATTAGAATTTTTTACTATGCTTTACTAGTATGAAGCAAATTAGAACATGGCTCCATTAGTTCGAGTCTGTAGAAAGTCGAGTAGAACCATGTGATAAACTAGTGTATAAGATTCTTCTACGTTTAAGTGAAACATAACCAAATATCAACCTTTTTTTGGAAATTAATTTTTCTTAGGCGTAAAAAGGTTCTGCCCTTAATAATCCAAAGAAGAATGGATGTCAATGGATGTCCGTGACCTACAAGGAGGCTTTATTCAATATTTCAGACTTTAAGGTCAAAAGATTTTATAGTGTGTTGTGTTACAATTAAAGTTTAAGTTTTAACATTTTTTGATATAATTTCAATTCATAAAATGATTTTTTCAGAAATTACAACAAATTTAGTGTAATATGTAGCTCTAATAAAGTATTTTTCAATTTTTTTTTACTTTGTAAATTTTCACACAGTTTCGCCTTAACATTTTTTAATCAATCTTATGCACAGAATCAATGTGAATAATGGACAATTTTTTTGTTACTTAATGTATAAATGTGCTATGTATCAATATTTAAATAAACATTAAGTTTATTTATACAGTGCGTAATCTTATCTTTATAACAATTAATCAGTAACGTGATTGGGTACTATATTTAATAAACAATATGTGGACATCACGTTTTTAAATTGACTTCCAATCCCTTGAATGGTTTCCGTCCATAAATCCTTCTCCAATTTTTCAACCATCGCGCAGTGTGTTAACTGATTCAACTCGTTGGCTTATATTATTGACGAAGCAAAACGAGCAGCAATTAAGAGAACTTTTCCAAACTATAAGGCGCAATTTACTAAGAAATATAATATTATGTCACATGGTATTCCAAAATAGTAAATGAATTGCAATATCGTTTACTATAAGGTGTAGTTCACTAACACAAATAATTTTCACAATTAAATGAATCTACGTGATGTAGTATTATTTCTACTTTCACAAATATAATTTTATGTTACATGGTATTCCGAAATAGTAAATATATTGCAATAGTATTTACTATAATGCAATTTACTAACAAATATAATTTTATATCATATGATATTCACGAAATAGTAAACATATTGCAGTATTATAAAGTTAATTTGCTAGTTCAATTAGTTTATCGGTACTTATTTTGCTCCCAGCTTAATAAATTCAGTGCGGCGCATGATTCTCTATTCATTATCCCACACCTACATTATTATAAAAAAACCTGTTAAGCACGAGTGGAACTCGCACTACGAGGGTTCCATACTCATTTAATAGCTCATAATATTCCTATTAAACTATTTAAACAATTTATTTCAAAACGAAAGTATATTCCAAAATAATAAAAATAATTTTTCTTTTGTATGACTGCAAGTTAACGATTTTATTCGGTTTTTTTCTTTACTTGTGCTGTGAAACTTTGCTTCTTGCTAATTTTTATGATTCTACGTCAACGAAAAATACCTTATAGGTTTTTATTTATTGCCAAGTATCCAAATATACAATGCCAAGTGTCCGTTGATATAGATGATTGATTTTTACAGCTCCAAGCGACCGTAGACCTAAGTAATTAATAATAATAGTATTTGATGTTAATTTGATACCTCCGCGTATTCCTGAGAAAAAGGGTCTTGACAGACGGATGGAAAACGATTGCGTGATGCTTGAGGCATCCTTCAGGGTTCCTTTTTTCCGTTAAGGTACAGAAACCAGAAAAGAAATTTTAAAGTTGATTCAACTGAATTTTCTTTAATGTCCTTTATATATTTTACTTTTTACTTTTTTTGTGCATGAAATAATTTTAGAATAGAGTCAGTAAATTTACAACATGTACATTTACTGACTCTATATTTGCCCTATAAATCACTAGCTATGTTGGCAACGTGTTAACATCACAGACAAACAAAAAAGTATACATATATATATATATATATATATATATATATATATATAAACTTTATAAAAAAACAATCAAATGCACTCCTGTTCACACACTCGTAAAATAAATTTCACAATCTAGTACCTGAAATATTTTCTACATTTTTTAAAATTGAAAATTTTGATAAAAGTTAATATTATTTTGAAATAATATATTCCATCAATAATTTCCTATTTATTTTTTTATAATTTTACTTTTATTTGGTTAGTATAATAAACAATAAAAAATTATTGAATGTATTTGGCGTTAATTTTGTTGGAATTCATTATTCACAATCAAATGAAACTACTTGATGTAGTATTATTTCTACTTTCTTTAATTTCTTTACCTATATCCCACCTGAAGATGTTGTAATACATCTAATCTAGCTAATATCCCACCTGAAGATGTTGTAATACAACGAAACCTATGTCGTGGTAAAGAAATTAAAGAAAGTAGAAATAATACTACATCACGTAGTTTCATTTAATTGTGAATCAAAAATTATGTAAAACTTATATGGCTGTTGTTAAGCTAAAACAATAAATTAGGTTAAATGAAAATTATGTTTTTACATAAATAACACATATTCTAAACATTCTTCGACTAAACACGTTTATGTAGAATTTAGAGATCTGTAGAATCAAGAGATTATTGATATATAACTTACCTTGGAAAATAAAACACTTATATACGGAACATAGATGTTTAATATCCATATCTCATATAACATTTCAATAGTCAATTTCCAGGAAATATTTCAAGGAGTTTTAGATAATATATTAGGTAAAGTATAAGGAATAATTTCAAGTAAAACTCCTTTTTGGCTTTAAATACGTGTCTACCACACGTGATATTCGCTCCCCTTTCTTACATTAGAGGTGAAAAATCCATAAGTTCGCACGCTCTTTTTCCATTGTGGAGCTTATAAGGCGGGAAGACAAAAAGCTACTCCTCATAAAACGTGAATAGCCCATCTATTTACAAGCACTGACTTTCTTGATGTCTTGACGTGATGCCGGAAACCAACTCGAAAAAGCTTCTTGTATAGTCTACCCATGCGTCGGACGTGTCGAATATAATTGTAGTATATGTAAAAGCTCTTATTTCGTTTTTAACTTATTTTCTTCCTGAGAGATAGTTGTATTTACAGTAATATAGTTAAGTGTTTATTCATTGAAATACTACCAAACTATCTACTTTTATAATCAGAATAATAAAAACTTATTCTAATTTAAAATTAAACATTTTGCTTTATTAAATATTTTTGGATCTGGGTATTTAGGCTATCCAAAATTTGGACCGGCTAAATTAAAAACAACTCCAAATTTCTTATCAAATGTTTATTATTAATTTATATCCCGATCCCGAACGTACCCACGTTGAATTTTCCATTAAAATATAATTAACGAAAGGTCACGTGAGTGATCTCATAAAGCTTCTGTTTTACTTTCTTATTGAGGCGATAAAATGAATGATATCGTTGGTAAGTTTGATCATTATAATATTTGAATAAGGACATTGTCATAGATTAGAGGAAGCTTTTTTTTTAAAGGTTATGTTTTATTTTATTAAACCGTGGATTTATTAAAAACATATTTCGAAAATATTTTTTAGTTATATGTGCTGTGCACGTATTATTTTTCATTCCTATTTATTTCATTTACTAGATACGTTAATCAAAAATTTTTAAAAATGTAGGACAGTGTTGTTAGACTTTATGCCAATTACTTAGAAGAAAAATGGATCAATTTCTCACTTAGCTTAATTTAGATAAAGTCCAAAAATTTATTATTTTAAATATCTTGATAGTCTTTCAACAATATTGTTTGTTTACTTCTTGTAGCATAAATGACGACATTTTTAAAATTTCATAAGCATTATTGTGTTTTTAAAAAATAACTAAAGTGAATATTTTTGTTTATATTGCACTAAAGATTACTTCTCAATTTATAACTACAGTTTTTTTTAATTTATGCGAGGAGTTAACCTACAATTCAATAAACAATAAACGCTTCTCAACATCTTAGGCAAGCTAAAAACCTGACCTTTTTAAATTTGGTTTTGTTCAGTAAGTTGTATTTGTTGCTTATTCAGTTCCGTGAAACAGTATAACACAATACCTATAATGAGAATAAGGACATTAATTCCTCACATTAATATCTCAAAAGGAATATTCCACATACGGTGCTCAAAAATTCGTTATCTCCAACATATAGAGCAGAAGATATTAAACTATGAAACATTCACAAAATACAATACAGCATATCATTACCGGTTTATTGTTGTTACTTGTAAAATTTTCAGTGTGTTTTCTTGCTGGAAATAAAAGCAATCAAAGCTTTGAAGGTTAGTGCATATATGGCAGCATAGGTAACTAACATATGGTGTCAAATGTATGTGAGATAATAGACGCGTTAACTTATCAAAATACGTCAGATCCGTGCCCGAACCTAGCATGTTTACAGCAGCTGTCGTAATGGGTCGACCTCAAAGTTTTTCTGCAAAATTTTATTATGGAAAATTAGTCAAACAACGATTTTGCCTCAAATTTTGTGTTTAAAACAAAATTTCTTATACCAAATCGTGAAACATATTATAAAATGCATATGGAGAGTCAACTATGTCGAATACATTTGTATATGAAAGGCATAAATCAGAGGGGTGCACCCCTCTAAAAGATTTATACCATTCGTGTACATATGTATACCAAATGATCGAAGATTTATCTTGCCCGAGATGTCCACATCCACAAATTTTCAATTACATTTCAGCTTCTATTTTATAAATAAAATATAGTAAATATACCTACAAATAAAGTTCCTGAAATATTTCTGTTATGCATAACTCAGTGTCTGAGGTTCATCAAAAGCAGAACTACGCATAAGATGGTAATAACTACGCGTTGGGAATCATAAAGCTATAAATAAAATAACGATTAGAAAGCGCACCATGTGTGCTCAAACATAAATATTTCATCATATGTATTTTCGCGAAAAATCTTAATTAAATACTTAATAAACAAAATATCTACAGAACTGAAACATGATCTATAGTCTAGTAGTAAGGGAGCTGCTTAAAGGTGTCTATAATGCCATTATTTCAAATAAGTTATTAAATTTCTACAAAGTTTATGGGGCTTTCTGAATCTGAATTCAAGTTGGCGCGGTGGGGGATGGGGCCATGCTTTATCCGCTCTTTTATTAAATTTCGCGGATCACAATGAATTTACCACTAAAGCAAAGACTACACACGAAAATAATATTTCGAAATGGCGGCTGAAACATTTTCCAAAATGGCGGCAATATAGAGAGCCGCGTCACTTTAACTATATACCCAGGAGGGATCCACTAATAATCAATTTCTTTACAAGGACTTGCGTGACATGACTACAAGCATGATATAAAAATATTTTCCCGCTTTCAAATCAATTGATTTGTTGATCTCTATGGATTTTTAAACTTTACACTCACACACACACACACACACACACACGCGCGCGCGCGCGCGCGCCCGCATAAACACACACACACACACACACACACACATATATATACATACATATATATACAATTCACAACAAAAGTTTTTGAGGGAATTTGTCGATGTTAAATCAGTGGCAAATGTTAAAGGCCGCCTTGGACTAGACAAATCTTCGATAAGTTTGCGCCCTTCTGAAAGATTTGCACCATCCGTATACATATGTTTTCGACAAAGTTGACTCTATGTAGGCATCTTATAATATTTTTTACGATTTGACATAAGAAATTTTGTTTGAAACACAAAATTTAAGGCAAATTCTTTTTTCGACTAATTTATCTATAGTAAAATTTGCAGAAAACCTTTGAGGTCTATTACGACAGCTACTATAAACACATTGGGTTGTGTTGGAAAGTACTACTTAATAAAAAAAATACCAATTCTATAATATTGCTGAGGCTCCTAGCTTATTCTGCTCGGCACTTTATTGTAAAACTATAGTGATTAATCTGAATATCAGAATTATTGAGAAATCTACCACGTTTTTACACCTTTAAAAGGTAAACTAGATAATATATTTATAGGGTGAACAATCATATTAATATTTGAGAACAGTTTAACAGAAATGTAACTGATTTAATAAAACAAAACATGGTTGAATAAGTGACAAATACAGTAGAAGTATTCTAGGCCTAATAGCGAACTAGTAATGAACCTGTATGTATTAATTTGATTATTTAAAAAAGAATGTTGTTCAGCGGAATGTATCCATGGCACTTTATTATATGAGTAGGTGAATGAAGAGAAAAATAAACATCACTTTGTTTATTAATTTACTTTGTTTTTTTTACATATACTATGTTTGTAAACAAATGCGTTTAAGAACAATTTAAGTTAATTCAATTACACAATGTTCGAAAAATCAATCCTGGTAGTTCTGCTAGCCAATCCAATCAAGTCTTCGGCCATCTCTCTACCCTTGGCGTGAGATTTCCTTGAAATTCGTTCATTTTCTTTTAAATTACGGCAAAATGACAAAATTCGTGTTCACCGCAATTTTCATATTCTTTTCCTAATTTATAACATTTTAAACAAGACACACCGACCTTTTTACCTTGATGCCACGTTCATGGATATCTGCCCTTAGCTTGAGTTTACGTTAAGGAAACCTTCAAAATTTATGTGTTTGTGACATATTTGACCTCGGAAAATATGATCATGACTCTGTATTTAAATCACGGTAGAAATGGGTAACGATTCGTGTTCTCACAATTACCCTTAAATATTTATTTATGCATAAGAGTGTATGGACTCGGTAGCATATTTTCTGATCATATTCAATAAGTTTTTCTTTCAATGTAATTAATTTCAAAATTCTTTTATTTTTTTGAGTCGCATTCAATTATTTATCAGTCAGTTCATATTTTATTCATGGAGTTTATTTAAGACCTAGTCGGGGAAAAAGGGCCTACTCTGTGCGTTTTCATGACTAACACTGATGAAACAATTACAGGTACTGAATACATTTCTGTACTGATACTCTATGTGGAGGAATTGTAAATCATAATAATTTTAGACGTTTTGTGTAAATAAAAAGTTACCTTCACACTTTACAGTTTGGATCAGCAATTTAATGGGCATGAAAAGTTTTTTAAAAGTAAACGAAAATGAATTGCATAAACATTATTATATTGTACATAAAAATACTCTACTGACACTGTTCATTCAAACAAACTATTATTAGTTTTGTCTTTATAAATTATCTTAAATCTTATTATTACCTCAAACTAATACAAAAATAAGCCCTTTAACATTTTCGGTTTCGTTTTTTATGTAAATTTGTGTCTATGCTGCATATTCAGTGTTTAGTATCTTAAAGAATAGCAACTTAATTGAAAAAATTATAACGAGGACTTTATTATAATAACGCTGTATCCATGGAAACAGTTCTCAAAACAATTTTTATAATAAAATAATCACGATTGTCTGTCCTTTTTTGGTAAACACGTCATTTTTAACGCATGTTCTTTCACTTAAAAGGAAAAAAAAACAGTAAAATTTTTATTTTGGCTTCATTGCACTTAGTCACAAATATTCAAAAATCAAAAATTAATACATTATAATAGTGAAAGTACCCGGGGTGCGGGGTCACTGACCTAACTTTCTCAAGCAATCACAATAAAGACGTTTACCGAGCGACTATGCAGGAGTGTCAGTTATATATTATTATAGACTCGAGAATTCTTGAATAAATATTTATTCAGGAAAAGACGCTAAGAGCCCGGACTTAGGCTTATGTACGCATATGGAAGATGAGTTTTAACATAGCTCTCAAAATATCTACGGGAGTTCCCGCAATACGCGGAAGCCTCGTGAGCAAGTTATAATAATATCTCTAATAATTCCGACGGTTTATTTAAACTAAGATTATTTTCGTCATTAGTATGAATATTATTCTAATTTTGTATATTGAGTACGTAAAATATTTCATTTACTAAAATAATACTCAAGAGGCACCCCGATTGTTTGTTATTACTTAGGTAGTGCGTTCAAAACCAAGTTTTAATAATAGTTAAAATACTTACGGGAGTAATAAAAATATCGTCTCTAGATCTGGAAATAAAAAGTTAATGATTTTTTTTAACTTGCTCCATCTGGCGTAACTAGTGGTCACAAATTACTAGTGGTCATTAAACAGGATTTTCAGCGCTAATGTTAATTGGTCACTAATATTTCAATATTTTATTATTTTACAATTCACAATAGTGAATTCAATGAAATACGATAATTGAAAGTTAAATTTTTAAACGAACTCAGCTTAAATCCTGTCCCAGCAAAAATGCTTGAGACAGGATTTTAATATCTTTTACTTAAAATTTTAATCAGATATTAGCACAGAGAATTTTTTATTTGGTGTATATAAATATATATAATATATATATATATATATATATATATATATATATATACATATATATATATATATATATATATAAATATATATATATATATATATATATATATAAATATATATATATATATATATATATATATTTATATATATATATACCCACACATATATGTACACTTAGAGTTTATAAACTACTGCGCAAATCGATTTAAAATGAAAAATGGCAAATGGAACTTCAATTTAAACACAAAATATCAATATAGTTATTTTCCTTTGGATGATATGCGTGAAGAATATATTAAACATTTTTCTACATTTTAATTGGAACAACTATATCTAGCATGGACTTGCTAAATTTCAACCACTTGAATCTAATAGTGCAGAAAAAGTTGGGATGCAACTGACTTAATATCAGATGAATTTGATGAAAATATAATTTTTGTTCCTATTTTACTCTGTAATCCAAAAAAATACCTTAAACTACCATTACCGATTTGAAGATCTTCAAACACAAATACATTTCACAATTAAATGAAATTATATGATGTAGTATTATTTCTACTTTCTTTAATTTTTTTACCACGACCTAGGTTTCGTAGATATAATACTACATCACGTAGTTTCATTTATTTGTGAATAATGAATTTCTACAAAACTAACGCCAAATATATTCAATATTCAACAAATACATTTATTATTTGTATATATACTAAAGTCAGAATATTTTTAGATTTTCCTGCCATTATTCAACCGGACGTGGCATCACAAAAGAATACTTCGTAGATTATAACAAATTTATTAAATAATTATTTATTTAAATAAACTTTTGAGAAAATTCTTTATCGATTCATTAGGAAAATTTTAAGGGGACTTTTAATATACGAATAAGGGGAATTTTAAAATTTACGAAAGTCCGTGTTCTCCAGCTGAGTGATATTAGCAAAAATGTTATTTAAGTAACGTACTTAAAAAAAATACAAAAATGGTATTTATTTTATGTTTATTTACATACATAATATTAATATCAGAATGTATTACACATAATATACATTTTGGATTAATTGATGAATAAAAGTAAATAACTTACAAAATGCTTGTGAACATATTAGAAACGGTGTTTTTTATTAAAAAGGTAAAAAACCCCAAGTGGAAACACGACCAGCCAATACAAAGATGTTAAACCTGTCTCCTTCAAACCCTGCTCCACACGCTCTCCTTGTATGTTTTTAATGTGAACTTTGTTATATACGTAATATAACAAAGTGAATTTAAGTGTAAAAGTGTTGAATACATTTGGCGTTAATTTTGTAGAAATTCATCATTCACAATTAAATGAAACTACGTGATGTAGTATTATTTCCACTTTCTTTAAATATTATTTTCAATTTTCTGAAAAAGAAGTTTATTTAAAATGTTATTTTAACGACTGTTTTTCAGTTAACGAATAATGTCTTTCTTTGTCGGACACTTATTCCCAGACACCGTGTATATATAGATATGTGTGAAGTATCGTTTGAAATGGCTAAGTATAAGTGTGTAGAAATACAAAAAAAAAATTCCCAATTTTAGGTATTATATCTTCAGATATATACTAAAAAATATGGAAAAAATATGTTTCCTGTCCCTTATTTCTAAAGCAACTTATTGTAAAATTATAAGAGTTATGTGGGTTTTTGGGCGATAATTCTATATTTCGTATTTGTTTTATATATGCACCGTTTTTTCACGCCTGAACTAAAAAATATAGCGGGCAATATATTTACGTTATTAAAAAATTCGTATATGCGAATAATTCATTAGAAATACCATATACTCTTTAATGTTTAAAAGATTATAATTTGTGCAGAACCCTAATAGTGTGAGCCACGATTCCAAGCATGCTTAAGAGGTTTTTAAATAATTATTTTAAGATATAAGGTTTAAGTTTATCATCTGATTAATAAAGAGTGACCAAAAATGTTCTCATGAATAATTTCATAATAACAAAATACTTTAAATCTTCTGTAAACCAAATGTTGATAAATTTTCTTTTTTTTGTAAATATCTTGATGTTAGACTGTTAAAAAACTAGTTGGAAAAACATTCTTTCACCGGCTTCTGCCATATATTTCTCTAGTCAGCTCGCCTGAAATATTTTTCGCATTCCAAATATGCTGATTGTTAGATATATCCCAGTTTATAATTACACAAAAAAAAACAATGAACTTTTGCTTCCGAGATATTGATCTTAAATTGACCGCTAAATTAAAATGTCAGTGAAATGTATCTACTTACCACATTTTATACTATATATTTGCGCAAAATAATTTCAATATAAATAAATCGATTACCTTTAATATAATAAATGTTTTAATTAAAACCATATTCTGAACTTCTATAGTAGTCTCCTAAACAAATTTGTTTTGACTTTGAATACAAAATGAGAAATTTTGTTTAGCTTGTTTTGAAACAAAATTGTTTGGCTAATAATAACTCATTCATTATCGACAATATATTTAGCACTCAGATTTAATTACAAACTTCTAACAAGTTCTCCATGCAGAAACTTGTTGGCAGCAAATATTTCTGGAGCTATATTTAGTACTCATTTATGGATATACTCTTGTTTATGGCTTACCTTCCAAACATGTTTACATTTTTGGCGCTTTTTAGTATACCGTACTTTAAAAGGACGAAACAGAACCTTTGCAGCATCACTCACGTGTCCATTTTTTATGAAGTACAGCCGTTAAAAGGTGACATTCGGAACAGTACTTAAACCTTCTTTTTTCATTTCTTCATCGACTGCAATATTAGATTAAAGAGCAATTTCTAAAGATCCCCAGCTATTTATTCCTGATCTTTATTTAAGATTATTTCAGGGATTTTGATAAAAATTTGTGCCAAAAATTTTCTGCTAAATAATTTCACAAAGCAAGCATAAATTTAGCACAAGGGTGAAGAATAGTTTACTCGAACATATCTTAGTAGTTTTAAGTTATATAGCGTGTGATATTTTTAATTTCACGCGTTGTGTGGAATATCAACAGAGATATCAAGTTTAAAGAATCTCAAAATTTTTTCGTAACTTTATGTAAAACAGTACTACAGATATTGTTGAAAATATTCTCAAAAATACATATCACAGCCCTTTCCCCTTCACCCCGAAAACTGTTGAAGTTAAAATTTAGAAAAAAAAACAAACCTGCCTGAAAATATATTTAAATTTCACAGTTTTTGACATTGTCACGATATTTTTAGGGCTTTCATATACATGCTAGGTAACATATTTGGTAATTTACATAGTATAATATTTTGAAATCCTTTTAACTAGATTTTTTAAAGACTGTGTTCCACACGATACATAAAATTAAAGAGAAAGTGTCCAAAAATTGAGATGATGTCGCAAAAATTTCCATGTGTATAATTTTAGTGTCTGTTTTTGACTATCCACACTAATAGCATAAATATGAAAATGAGTTTGTCTATCAATTATTTACGGCAGAATCACGAAAGTAATTTTGTTTTAATGACCAAAATTGGCAGAAGATAAATTGACGTTTAAAAAATAAATATCACGGCGTCATAATAAATAAATCGGTCAAAAGCTCAAAATAGGGGGATCATTTTTCTTTAGAAAATTATCTACGTTTCTACTAGGTATATCAGTTTAACACCCAAAAAATAATTAAATATCAAAAAATAATACCGGTCCATCCCGTGGTGCACAGATCCCGTGGTGTTTTTGTCTCAGGTACGTCTCGGAGGTTCGTGAAATCTAAAGAGTGCAAAATTACTTGTTTCCCTTTTATAATTATTGGAAAATTTGGAAAATTAATGAAAATGTATTATAAACAGTTTCGAAACTTCAACTGTCTCGTTTGTTATACGCCTGAATAATAGTTTTAAAAATGAAATATTAATGAATCGAGATTTAAACAATAGCCTACGAAACAGAAAGATATGATACAGGGAGACGCAAATAACAAAGTTTTGGAATGAACTTTTTACATTTATAGCTTGCGCAGTTAGACTGGAAATAGCAATCATCATTTGCAATTCGTCATATGGGATGCGGACAATATTTTTAGAGCATAGAATACTTTATTCTGTTCTATTAATATGCAGTAAGAATGTATTATATTGTGTAAAAATAGGAAATATATACTTAAAAGAATGCAATGAAAGAAGTATTGTAGACGTAAAAATATATTACAAAAGGACAAAGAAATAAGTTGAAGAGACAGAAATGAAATTATTTTACATTCTAAGAAAAATATAAAAATATTACTTATAAAATAAGATAAGGATTAAATCAGATAAATCTGGGAGTAAAAACTGATTTGAAAAATGTTATCAAAAATTATTGTGTCGCAATGTTTTCTACTATAACTCTAAACAAAACAGAGTGGGACAATATGCAAATAAACAAAACAGAGTGGGACAATATGAGAATATAAATTCTAAAATTTTATGTAAAAAAATACCCACCGTATTTTGTTAAATAATTTCATCATAAATAGCATCCAGTTAAGCCTTAAAGCCCAAAACTTTTTTTTGTGTTTTTACTTTAATTTAAATTTGCTGAATGCCAAAAAATTTATAGATTTCGGACTATAAGCAAAAATCAAATCAAATTTCTTGGATTTTCTTTAGTAGAATAGCTATAATAAAGAGCTTGCCATAATGTAGTGGTTACCATAATGCAACACCAGGGACACTGTATTTTAACAAAGGACTCTTATGTAGACCAAACAGTTGTTGATTTGAGAGCTTTAACGGTTTTCTTACAACTGATTTCGCACTAAAGTAGTTCGTATCTCCTAGAGAAAAGGTAAAACAACAATTTTGTCACTTCTACTCCTGGAAGAATAAATATTCAATGCGCAATATAGCTAATTTACCAAAAATCGTTCTTAAAAGTATTTTTAAAAAAACCTTGTACACTGTTAAAAAAAGCATGTTAAAGAGAGTTTATTTTTATAAATAGCTGTATTGGTTACTTCGTTTACGGAGACTGGAAAATATTACTGAATTCTAGAGGGTTAATTGCATATAGCAAAGCCTAAATATTTTTAAGTCCATTCCTTGAAGTTCTATTGAGCGGCTATTTCGTAACTTACGAACAATATACATACTTACAAATAAACAAACAGGTGAAAATTCCGAAAACCTCGTTCTTTGTTCTTTTAGTTTTATTTTGCCCTTTCAATCAACAATGTTTAATATATATATATATATATATATATATATATATATATATATATATCATAGTAGTGACAGATAAGTCCAGATTAGAAAAAAAATTCACAGAATCGTTTTTCTTTTAAATTTAATATCCATAAATAAAGAAAACTTCATATACAAGGTTATTTTTTGTACGACATTTAGGTTTTCAATAATAGATTAAACTAGTGGAAATAAACACTAAAACAATTTTATAGATACAATTAAATGAAACTATGTGATATAGTATTATTTCTACTTTCTTTAAGTTCTTTACCACGACCTAGGTTTTGTTGTATTACAACATCTTCAGGTAGGCTATACAATCTTTGCTAATAGCCTTAAATTTTATAGATACCAATATGCTAATAGCCGTAAATTTTATAGATACCAATATGCATAATTCTGCCAAACGTAATTTTAATCTGGCTGTAGTTTTATATTCTAGTTTAGTACCATTGAATGAAAAATATTTCTTTAGTTTGAATGCAATACAAATAATTTCATAACGGGGATTCTAAAGCGATATAGATGTTTGAATTTTTTTTTAATAATTTCGTATTTTCTACAATGTCATTATAAATTATTGTAATTTCATTCTATGAAGCCCCAAAAATTAACTGTAAAAGGCACCCGGCATATTTCCACTATCTTTATCTAAACTGTTATCACTCATACCCAATTATGCGGTTAATGGTTATCCGAAATATACATATAGTAGGACAACTTTAATTGGTTGAATGGCGTAATATGGAAGTTTTTCTTTATAAGCTTTCTCAATAATTGAAAAAATATTTCGGGCTGGACCAAATGGCAATGAGTGCTAGATATATCTGTAGATTTTCCAGATAAACATGGGAGATTAAATTTTAATATTAATAAAAGACTTTGGAGGGGGAATTAATACGGCCTGATAAAAAGACAAGCCACAGAGAAGAAGTGTCGAGAAGAAGCCATGCCAATGCCATGTTTATATATATATATATATATATATATATATATATATATATATGTATATATATTTATATATATATATATATATATATATATATATATTTATATATATATATATATATATATATATCATAGTAGAGAAGAAGTGAAATAAAATATCTTTAAAAAAACAAACTTCAAAAAACGTAAAAAAAATAATAACACAAAATTGGTCACTATTTATTCGGAATAAATAACTAATTTACTTATTTTTGAAGTCGGTGCCAGTACTACCGACCCACTTAAACAAAATTTATAACTTAATTTAAATTAAAATGTAAATTTAAAACTTTAAATTCTTCAGTATTTACAATATTGAATAGATTCATAAGGGGCGTATTTTGTAATATAAACATTTAACATTTGTTCGAGTCGATCGGCGGTACTGGCACCGACTTAAAAATTTGTAACTTTGTTATTTATTGAGAATAAGTAGGTTCCTATTTTGAGTTAATTATTTTTTACTTTTTAGTACTAACCTTTTTCGAAATCGGTTTTTTAAGATAACTTATTTTAGAATGTTTAGTGATTAATAAATTAATATTAATTACCGCATTTGTTTTTTAGAATATTAGATAGGTATTAATAGTCACGGCCAAAAGGTAGTATATAGATAATTTCCTCTTTTTCTAAAGTTGATAGGAGTAGCTGCCAATGATTGATTGTTACCCTTTGAGAAGTTCGGTTATCCATATCCGAAGTCCAATATCAAATTTTGCTAATTAGAAATCGCCAATTGAGGAGTTCCGTTCTCCATATCCGAAATCGAAAAACAGATTTTGCAAAGTAATAACAAAAGTACCAATGACCAATGGCATATATATTGAATCACGATCTATTTACTACCATCCCTTAAGTAGTTACATTATTCATCTTTAGAACTTACCATCACAAACTGACCTGATCGATGGTGCAGTTTTTTTACGAAGTAAAAATTACTGGTGGTAAATATCTTGAATTAGGTTTAATTTACTACCATCAGATAAGGAGTTCCCTTGTTCATCTCTAGAATATATCAACAGACTCTGACATGATCGATAGTGTAGTTATTTTGCAAAGTAACAACTACTAGTAGTAAATATCTTTAATCTCAGTCGATTTATTAATATCGGTTAAAGAGCTCCATTGCTCATCTCCAGAACTTATCATCAGACTGCGACCTGGTTAGTGATGTAGTCATTTTACAAAATAACAACTACTCGTAGCAAATATCTTAAATCATAGTTGATTTTTTAACATTCGTTAAGGAGTTCTGTCGTTCATTTCCAAACCTCATCATCAGATCAATATTAAATTTATATGAGACTACACCTATAGCACCTTCTTTCAAATGAAATCACTTTCTTTCAATGAAAAAATCAGCAAAATCGGTCCACTCGGTAATGAATTATCGCTGAAAATATATAAAAAAAAGATTCCGACGAATTGAGAATCTCTTCCTTTTTTGAAGGTGATTAAAAAATGTTAAAGATGATTTCACTAAATAAACGCAAATAAAACTTTTTAATCCATAACTATTTCAGTATTAATTACATCAATATTCATATATAAACAGAATTTAAAGAAATGCGATAATCTCCGACTTTCACTTGAAATTCACATTGTCGCCCTAAATTAACTAGCTTAGTCCAGTTTAATCAGCTCTTTCTTTTGAAATTTTTATGTGTCTCAACCAGCGGTAATAATAAATAGGGACGAAAACAGACACAATGTTTCATAATATACTAATCACATTATTTTACAGGAAATTGGCGTTAATTTTGTAGAAATTCATTATTCACAATTAAATGAAACTACGTGATGTAATATTATTTCTACTATCTTTAATTTCTTTACCACGACCCTTTCGTTGTATTACAACATCTTCAGGTGGGATATTAGCAAAGAAGATCTTTGCTAATACCCCACCTGAAGATGTAATACAACGAAACCTAGGTCGTGGTAAAGAAATTAAAGAAAGTAGAAATAATACTACTTCACGTAGTTTCATTTAATTGTATCTAATTAAACATTAATACCTCAATGAAAAACGTGCGAATTAATTTACAATTGACCATTGTTTTTAAACCGCAAACGGTATTATAGTTTTAGAGATTATCTCCATATTTTTCATAACAATTTATGGTTTTCGAATATTAAAACTATCCTTATCTTTATTGTCATGCTTTTATTTCCTTCGATATAGTAATTTTTCATTTGCATTGTATGCTTAAAGTCGTTTTAGCACAATAAATAGGTAACTTTTAAATTTCAAAAGTGCGGTGGACGCACCAGATTTACCCAAAAAGTTTTATTTTAAAATGATGCTTCATGGACCGTGAAATTTAAAAAAGAAACTTATGACTGTCATACCTATAGTATGTCTTAATACAGGGTATATGCAAAAGAGACCAGGAAATTTTCTTAGGATTTTGAATGGATTACCCCATGAAAATGAAATAATGCATGATTTTAAATAACATTTCAGGATTTCGTAAATAAAAATAGAAAAATGGAACCCTTATTAGTTCACTTTCGTGTCTATACCTTTGTTACAACCATTTTTCTCAGAAAATGTTTGATGGAGTAACTTTGGCATAGTAATATAACATTTTGCCCACACATATCTTAATAACTGACACTCAAAAACTTTTAACCAGAAATATTGAATGGCGGAGGAGCGTAGTAGATTAAATTTGTTTTGACTCAAATAGTTACATACAAGGAGAAAATTTATTCCACTCGGAAGTTAACAGAAAGACAGAGAGACAGCCTTGTCACAATAACAAACTTCTGTTTGAACCCTTTATGAACGGAACTCTACAAAGGAAAACGTCTTTCTCTCTCATTCTCTCTCTCTATTTCTCTATCTCTCTCTCTCTCCCCCACCCTCTCTCTCCCTCCTAACATGTTAACATAAAGCGATTTTAAGTTATAGAATGTGAAAATAGCAATTAAAACAATTGTTTGTGCATACAAAATAAAATAAATTTAAAAAGATATATAGAAAAACCACTAAATAACCATAAAATAAAAGGTTTGCTAAGATTTGAAAAATATGTACAAATAATTTAAATCCGACTGAAATTTATTTGTAGTTATAATTTTTTTTATTTTTATTTTTACTAAAATCTGTTTAAGTATATGATTCATAGAGCAAACATTAACTGAACGGGAAGGTGGGTATAATTGCTTAATTTTTGGCTAATTTCATAAAGTATAGTGTTTGGTAGTGAAACACGTAATAATAATATATATTCGTCTCATCCGTATGTCTGTACATCCGTATGTCATGTTCCCGTAGTTTCTACAGTTTTAGACTTGAATGGGTAAAATTTGGTAAATATGATATCTACCTTCGTGTAATTTGGTGAATAAAGTTCTTAGTTAAGATATATTACCAAAAATCTTTGTTAATTTTTAAATTATTGAATAAGGTACCGCCCGTTAATAATTGAAGATGTGTTTTTAAGAAGCGGGGTTATAACAATAGAATACTTGCGTGGTTCTGTTAGAGCGATCCTTTAAATTGAAATGTAGGTTCAGTGTTTAAAGCGCATTTACGAAATATTAAGCTTCTCTTATATTATGTGTTTAAAAATACTATGTGAAAATTTCCAAAAATAATCTCCCCAAAATAAGTCCAGAAAATAATCTTATTTTAAGAGTATTTTCAAATAAATGATTTCAAATAATTCATCAGTTTTGAAGCCTCATAAATTTTAAATACATGAAAATGACGCAGATTAAAACGGTGGCACGACTGAGCTTGCCGGTGTATGTTAAATAAACTGATGTTATTTAAAATTCTATTTTGCAATATTTCATTTATAAACGATTCAGAAGACGAATGGCAATAGAAGATCAAACTATTTACATCCCATTTTCAGCTACCATAGCACTTTCTGGGCACCTATGGGCTCAATATAAGAAATTACGAAAACACACACACACACACACATATATATATATATATGTATATATATATATATATTTATATATATACACGGTTACTTGAATGACTTAATATGTTGAGAAATTACGACGGAACGCTAAGTTATGCGTCGTCCGAGATTTACTAAAGCGAATTTTACAAATTGAAAGAAAAGTGAGAAGTTTTTGACATATATTATGAAACATTAAAGGGATTCCCCCAGATTGTTTAAAACAACTGAACGCTAAGTAAAAATTAAAATCGGTGACCTTTTCCAACGTTGTTACAAACATTTTTAACAGTGGGTCTTATTTGTGTTTCATAGTTTCTTTTGTTTATGAATACTTTAAGAAGCAAAATGCATTTGGAGAGCTCATTGTTCCAGGAGTAATTTATATAAAACAATGTTTTATATTTTGGTGGATTGTATTAAATAGTTATTTAAAAAACTGACCAACTGCGAGCCTGGCTTGCGAATTAAGAGTTTCGTACCTAATTTTGAAGTGTCATTATTTTATTTAACATAAGTCATGAAATATATTTAAAAGCCAAAAAAAATATAGTGATAGTTACCTGAAATAATTAAATAGGGAGGACATGTCCTGTAAATTTCTTAAGATGTCACGTCCAAAATTATCGTTATGGTTTTACAATACTTTTATCATAGTTAACTTTTGCGTGCCTTTTAAAAATCTCTTTTCCATAATTTAAGTTGAGTAGTTTCATGAATAATGGAACGCATATTTTTTTTGTATATTTTCCATGATATATCTGAAGATCTGTTACCTAAAACTAAATAACATTTTTGAACCCTTCCAAGCGATACCCCATGCACTACACAAGGCTTCATTTTGATCAGAGACCAAATTTTAAGGAGCGTTTTTCACCACATTTTTGACTGTCTCATATAAACGAAAAAACGCATGGAGATGGTAAGTTAGTTATTCAAAACAAGAAAAAAAGAGCGCCGGGCCACGAACATAAAAATCGACGCGCGGCGTGTACAAAGAAACCGCCATCGCACCTGTCTCATACCGCCCCCGCAACTGCCGCCACGGAAGGCCATTCGCTACAGAATACCGTGCCACGGGACTCCATTTCGCTTAATTACTTACGCATGTATTGCTACACGATCTATACGTTATCGACGCTATATTATTTGGGGATATGCAAATATACGGTAATTATTTTTGGGTTTACATTAAGGCCCATATAATTAAAGACAATTGTCATCAAATTAAATTTAGTACAAATATGTAGAAACGAAAAATGGATAATGTAATTATAATCTCAAAATCGTGAAATCGTGAAATGGGGGACAAAGTTGCTCGCGTCCGTGATCTTCACACGTGTCCCCTGGGTAACGCTAAATGTGCAACAGCGATTCGCCACTTTGCGCGCCGACCATGCGAAGAAAACAATTATCAAACGGCACTTCTAAGCGCCAGAACGCAGGCCTCAAAGTCATTGTTTGGAATGCCGGAGGTCTAAGCAACAACAAGTTCTTAGAACTAAAACGAAAAGTCCTGAAAACGGATGCGGATTTATATGTCATTGTTGAGGCAGGTGCCTCCACCGAGAGTTCCCAGTTCTACACAACTACAGGATACACGAACCACATTCTGAAAAGAAGCAGGCAAGTGGCCTCAGGCATAATTATGGGAATAAAGACAACTCTTATTTGCAAAACAGAAGTAATCCATAAAATGGAAGATCAAGACAAACTGGTGGCTTTTCAGGTTGAAGCCTGGAAGGAGTCCCAGCACTTCACACTTTTCTTTCTCTACAACCCACCTGAAAACATCCCGGGCTTAGAAATTCTGGAACGACGAATCCAGCCAAATTGTATCATTATCGGCGACTTCAACAGCCCGTCAACTAGATGGGATTATAATAGAACATCAGGCACGGGTAAACACCTTGAAGATTTTATCGACGACAACCTTCTGGATGTACTGGACACACCGTCGACATTCCTGTCCTTTTCGGGAAGTCTCACAAGGCCAGACCTCGTCATCTCCCACCCCCACATAAGGGAAAAAATACGTGTCAGCCTACTTGATGACGCTGGAGGCTGTGGACACAGAGCTATGCTTATCAATTGCAAGTTGAAAGGGGAAGAAAGAATGCCAAACAGGGCGCCAAGGTGGAACTTTCGTAAGGCAAAGTGGGATGAATACCGGCAACGTACAGACGAGGTGCTTTCAGATGTGCCAATAACAGACCCAGAGAAAACCACAAGAGACATCACGAATTGCATCCTCGAGTGCGCAAGAAAATGTATACCACGTGGACAAGTCAAGCGATATAAACCCTTTTGGAATGCAGCCCTTGAACATCTTAAAAATGCCCGAAATAGGGCCAGGCGTAAAGCAGAAGGATCTAAATCACATCGAGACTGTGAGGAGCTTCGTGGAAGACAGGCTGCTCTTACGCGGGCTATAAAAACAGGGAAAAGAGAAGTTTTTAGAACCTTTGCGGGTGGGCTAGATTTTAGAAAAAATGGTCCCAGAGCCCACAAATTCCTGTCCACTTTAAATAACTACGAAAATAAACAGCAACAACATCCTATTCTACACAACAATAAAGAGCTCACTTCTCATGCTGAAATCGCAGAAGCACTCTGCAGACATTTTATAAGTGTCAGCAATGTAAAGATCAACAAAAAAGTAAAGCCATGCCCCCTTCGGACTCCTCCCCAGACATGCCTGGATCAGACACTGAGTGGAATCTGTACAGAGGACTTCCTTATGACTGACCTTGAAACAGCCCTCTCCCAGTGTAAAAAGAAAAAAGCAGCTGGTCTAGACCAAATCTTTCCTGAGATGCTGATTCATCTTGGAAAAACAGCAAAGGAGGTGCTACTGAGACTCGTGAATCTCACCTGGAACAGTGGAGTACCCGGCAAATGGAGAAAAGTTGAAATTATACCAATCTTGAAAAAGGGAAAAGATCCGTGTAGAATCGACAGCTATCGTCCCATCACTCTAACTAGTTCCCTGTGCAAGGTGGCTGAGAGGATGGTCCTAAACAGGTTACAGCTCGCCACAAGCTATCTGGATCTCATCGACGATGCGCAGGCTGGCTTTCGTAAGCATAGGAACACCATGGATCAAGTTGTGGCTTTCTCTCAGTGCGTTAAAGACGGTTTTCACCGGAAGATGTCCACGGTAGCAGTCCTCGTGGACCTCAAAGCAGCTTACGACACTGTGTGGCGCGGCATGCTTTTGCACAAGATGGCCAAGGCCGGATTGTCGGGAAAGCTTTTCCACTGGACAAAGTCCTTTCTTGGAGAGCGCTACCAAAGAGTAAAATTCCAAGGCCAGTGCTCCAAATTCCGTATCCAAAGACAGGGGCTCCCTCAAGGAGCCGTTATCAGCTGCCAACTCTTCAACCTCATGATTAATGACGTGCTTGACGCTATCAAAACCAACCCGGGTGTGGAGGCACTACTGTATGCTGACGATCTGCTCATTTGGGCCAGCAGTAGCTCTCTTCTTTCCATCGAGTCAGCGCTGAATAAGACCCTCGAAGATCTCGAAAGATGGGCGGATGAAAATTGCCTCACAGTAAGCACGGAAAAAACCGTATTCCAAGTCCTCAGCCTATCGACAAAACAGCCAGATATAAATCTGACTTACAAGGGTGTGAATCTTGAAAAACAAGATGTTAGTAAATACCTAGGCATGTACATCGACAACAAAATGACATGGAAAGCCCATATTAGCAGCTCTGCCGAAAAGGCCATCAAAACATGTCGTCTGCTCAAACGCCTAACAGCAACGAAATGGGGTGCTACCCAAGACGTACTCCTAACGACGTACAAAACCTACATTCGTCCTGTCCTTGAGTATGGAGGCGAAGCTACCATAACAGCAAGTGAAAGTACTGTCTCTCCCCTGGAACTCGCACAAAATACAGCACTGAGAATCATAACCGGAGCCCCGAAATCAACACCTATCGCCGCTATGGAAACTCAAACTAACATTGAGCCTATACAGTGCCGACGAGATAGATCTGCACTTCTTTTCTGGGAAAGACAAAGACGAATACTTCCATGTAAATGGAAACAATACAAACAAGCTTTCTCTCGACTGAAAACACCGAAAACGCCTCTCACTATAACTGACTCTATCAGAGAAAAATATAACATACCACTACCAGAACCAGCACCTTTTCCTCAGAAGTCAGATACTGTGTCCTGCTTGCCCCTTATGGAGCTTCGACTCATGAACCACAACTTGCCGAAACACCAATCAATTGATGTTGCCCTGAGAATGGCTGCCCTGGAGACTATCCACACCAGGTATCCCTCCCAGGACTGGTTGCATATTTACTGTGACGGCTCGTCGATGCCAAACACAGGGAATACCGGAGCAGGCTTCACATCTACAGTATTTGAGGGCTCCGTTGCCGTCGGTTCCCCGCTTACCAACTACGATGGAGAGATTGCAGCGATATATGTCGCCGGGGAACTGGAGCGTCTTATAACATCACAAAGCGTGGTTTTTCTCATCGACTGCCAGGCAGCTATTCTGGCACTCTCCACCAACCGCTACACAGATTGTCCCAAAATCCAACTCTGTCGTGCCAGACTGTCCAACCTGGTGAATGCTGGCTTTCGACTTACTCTGCAGTGAATTCCGAGCCACGTCGGGATAGAGGGGAACGAAAAAGCCGACGTACTGGCAAAACACGGAACGACTCTACAGCAGCCCATCTGCTCTCCGTCATTTTCATCCCCTAAGTCGGCCGTCTGCAGAGCGATACATGCCTAGATCAAGTCTCGGCGCACACAGTCCGCCGTCGGAAAGAACTGGGCTTGTCTAATTGATTCGCCTATTCGACGCGACCTACCCAGAGCTGTGAGTGTCGCAGTAAGCTGATGATCACCCTGCCTACAAAACAGCTTTTCTCTACTGGTCGGCGCGCCACCTAATGGCAGACATGCCAAGGGTGGGCGTTGGCTAGTAGTAGTAGTAGTAGTCAAAATCGTGAAATAAAATATTATTCAGAGGATGTTAAATTTGTTGAAAAACTAATTACTTTTAACAATTATTAAAATAGTATTCAGGATAAATACACAAAAATGTCGTAAATTTTCGATGATTATAAATAAGTTGATTCAATTTTACTGCGTTTACTGGGTTTACCTATATCTATCCAGTTTGCAAGAAAAAATTCTGTCCGACCGCAATAATAACAAGCAAACTTTTAAATGAAGACAAATAGTTTTGCCTAAATTTAAGCTCTCAAATTTTCTTTTTAATTCTGATAATTGTTTGAAAAATATTCCTGTATATGAAATAAGTTGTTTTTCGCGTACATGTTGCCCCCTTATTTTCCATCTCCTCAAAATTTATGTAAAAATAATCCTAAATAATAATTATTAAGAGACATGTAGATTAATAGGCTTTAATACTAAATCAAATATTAAGTTTCTATGTCAAGCGGTTTCTAAAAGAAATGGCTGGGATACACCAAGAGACACACATGTAAACAATCTTATAAAGTTTCCGTTTTTCCTTTTGAAAAGCGGTATCTAGAAAACAGAATAGATATTTTGAAAAAATATAGCAACCTATTTATTTTAATATCATCGGTAGTGACAAAATTACCCTATAATATTTTATGTTCTAAGCTTAAGTTAATGGTTTCACAAAAATCACATTTTAATTGTTACTCTTAAAGAAAAGAATTTTTTTTTTAAAAATGGATACTTTCTTCCAAATTTGTTATCAATAGCACTTTCTAAATAAAGCAAAGTTCCTGATTATACGTATTGGACTAAGGATCCATCGTATTCTTTAAATATGTCGAACATAACACGTCAACGTATCCAACGTCTTCGAAAGTTTATTTTCTTAAGTAGATCGATGTCCGCATCCCTTAAATACATACCCGCTTATTCCATGGCAAAGTTTGACACTCTTCCTTGAGATAATATTTGTACAGCTCTCAGGGTAATAACAATACCCGGATGTAAGGTTGGTATGGTACATGAGAAATCTTCGCTCGCCATTTCAATGTGTTCGTTGTAATTAATGTAAACATATGTGTTTATATTTTCGATTTTGAATGGATATTTTGGTGCGTCTTTTAGTTTGTTTTGAGGTTTACATGATAAAGATAAACCATTGTAATCTCGTCGTGTCCATCCATCCAATCATTGGTCGGTTTTGAGGCTTTCGTGATAAGAAAAATTTTATTAAACCGACATGAAAAATAATCATACTATTTGTCACAAATACTTATATACCAAATACAAATACTAATATATCACAAATACTTTCAGTATTTGTGGAAGTTTGTTCACGTATTTATTTGAAACCATTAATCTAATTACTATAATTTCCAGATGATAACAAAAATACCAGGAATTATCAAAATCTGTTAAGTAGTATATAATCGAACTCTAAAAAGAAGGAGATTTTTAATTCGATGCAAGTATTTTTAATGTATGTGCCATTACTCGGAGATGCCTTGATTTATTATCATATTTCTTTTTTGTTCAGGAAATGATTTCGAACAGATATAACATAAATTTATTTAGAACATAATAATAGACTACGAAAATATCTTAAAACAATTTGCGGCGGATACTTATATAAAGCTTTGTTGACCAATTTAAAGTCAAGTTTGAACTCATTTGAAATTTTCTTATTAGTACTTTAATCGCGGCACAGAAGGTGATCGAGTCAGAAGGCGAAGATATGTGGTAATTTTAAAAATCACATGTAATAATTTTATCAAATTTGTGATCATTTTAGTTATCTTGACGAGTTTTATGTTCACAAGTAGAGACCAGAACCTGACGAAAGAGCCAGAAGATGGTGACAGAACTCCTTAATCATGAGGAGTATATCGATCAGGTTTATGCCCGTTTGGCTTTTTTTATGTGTTTTAGGTCATAAGTTATGAACAGGATCTGACGATGAAGTTGGAAGGTGACAGAAACTCTTCAGTCGTGAGGGAAAAAAATTTACATTAGAATTGTTGGAACCGCCTTTATGGATACTCCAATCGCCAGCTCCTAATACACATAGTGGTCACGGAATGGTGATGGAGCTGAAATACGACGACATTAAATATAATATTTAATAGCAAAGATTTGTTTTATCAACTTTGGACTCGTTTCCGAAGAAAAATTTTACCTGATGGGTCCTTTATTCATCAGTAGTGGCCAGAGCCTGGTGAGAGAATCGGAAGGTCAGGAACTTCTTAGTAACTCAGAGGGTAGACAGGTTTGACTGGTACTGGTATTTGCTACTTTCTTGCTTATATCTGGAGATATAAGCAAGAAAGTAGCAAAATAAGTCGGTAGGTAAGTATATATTGGTACATAAAAGGCATGAGGCAACTAGGATCTCAGAAAGTGGGTAATTATGTACATAAGTAAGCATTACATGTATATAAAGGCATGAACAGACTAAGACATTAGTATGTAGGTAGGTAAGTAAGTATAAAGAGGCATATAAAAATTATGAAGCAACTACGATGTAAAATAAGTAAGTACGAGTATATGATGTAGGTAGGTAAATGTGCGTACGTACAGGTATAAATAATAGTGTGAAGCACTGACAAAAGTGAATCCAAAAAAAGAAATATTATTGGTTTGACCGTATGTTTACATGTATTTACATATATATATATATATATATATATATATATATATATATATATATATATATATCAAGGTATCCCTTATATGGGTGAAACATTTTTTTGGGATATCGAAACGCATACCCCTAATTCCTTCTAAACTATATAAACTAAAATATAAAATTTCATGTTCCAACGTCAAAACTAACCCGTGCCGGCTGGGTTATAAGTTTTTGCAAATAGCTCTTTTTAACACTTTCTTTTATGTGGCTAAATAAATTCAAATATTTATGTTTTATGAAAATATTTATCTAAAAGTAAGCCTAAATTGTAGGTACTTATTTATTAAAGAAAAGATAAACTTACATATGTCGTTATTACCCGACCATTCGAGAATAATTTACAAATACCGCGAGGAGGTACCGTTTCTTCCGTGCAACTTGCATGCATATGTTTCAAACTAGTACCCATGCGTTAGGAAACAAAAAGTTTCATAAATAAGGGACACCCTAATATATATATATATATATATATATATATATATATATATATACATATATATATATATATATATATATACATATATGTATATATATATAAACGACACGTTTATATAATGTATTAACTCTGGGTATACAATCTGATTTAAAATTTCAATAACCCATTTCATTGAACAGAAAATATCCAAATATTAGATAATTAAAATACTAGCACTCATTTGGAACTTTTGGAGTAAAAAAATCATTTCAAAATATAAATAAATTTTGAAAATATTGCACTCTTGAAAATGTTTGTTGTCGGTGTTAAGTTGGATATGAAGTTTACGTACCAATATATGGGTGTGTATAAACGTGAGAGAGAGGGGAATAGACAGAGAAATGGCATCGTCTTTCTACCGATTCCTAAAATGTAATCATTTTCCAGATGATTTATTTCTTTTCACGTTTTTATTTCACATGTTTATTTTATAAATTATTTATTATTTATTTATATACATTATTTCAGTTCCTCCATGTTCAAATAAACTTTTTAAAACTTTATTATTAATTTAGTTTCATAGTTATCCCATTTTTCAGTCAATTGACTCGTTAGTTCATTTGTATATTTAGAAGTGCTCTTTGTGTATTTTTATATGATCTTCTGTTTTTTGTTACTTTTTTTAAGATCTCTAGAAACTTTAAATAATTTACTACAAAATGTCTATATCAAATTCCACAAATTATTAATAAATATTTGCACGTAAAACTTCACTTATTTCTGTATGTGTAATCTCTTCTTTTCTCCGCGTGCAATGAAACGAGCTGACATCTGAATATATACATCTCGTTGATAGTTGGCTTTGAGCAGTCATAATATGGAGTCGTGCGATCCGAACATATATCATAATCGACTCAACATCTATAAAAAAAATTATGTAAAAAATTAATAGATGTGAGTTTTGGTACCTGTGCAACTTTTTAGATTAACGTTTAAAATAATATTCGAAATTTTCTGATGCACGGAAAAAGTTGTGTAAACAAAACTCAAAAATACACAAAATCTACTAATTTATACAATATAATTTGAAACATATGTGCCATATATCCGTTTACGGAGAACGTTTTCTTTTCTTGAAAAATGACTCAGAAAAAATTCACTACATTTATATTTTTGTCTACTAAAAGCATATTCAGGTAAAAACAACTAGTTAGGGTTATCTGGCATAGTTTATCTGATTTTCTCTTTTGAGAAACCAATATCAAGATAGGTTTAATCGCTATAACCAAACAATGCATAGCGTAGATCATTAAATACTATGCAAGAAATTATTGTTTAAGAACTTCAACTAAATTATTTGTTTCTTAAAAAGACGTAGTAAGATATTCTATGTCAATTTTGATCCTTATCTTCTATCATCAGATTTATTTCCTTTGCAAAATAACTGGCGTTGACTAAACTCTAACGTATTTAATTCTTGACGTAAAACACAAAATTTTTCCTCTCTCTCCCTCTCTCGAAGAAGAAATGGGGTACATCAAAGTAGCGGATACCATCATATGTTACCAAACAAAAGAATATTTTAACCTCTCGATAAACAAATACATTGCATGTCAAAAATATAGCAAAAAGTTATATATTTTACAAGAGTCGAGTGTGTAAAAGTTTAATTAATAATTGTGTTTAGACAAGCTACGAGTTTAAGATTGATAATACAAGATAAGCCTGGAAATTCATATAAAACATGTTATTTTTACTCTTTATGTAACCCATAAAACTCGCTAGAAGTTTTTGCGTAACAATTTCTTGCGTACTATTTAATAACTTGCAATAAAAATTTAATTGTTGTTATCAATATATTTTTTTGGGGTTCTCCACTCAGTTTTTTTACGCGTATACATTTTCAGTGGAGAAATAAATAAAGGCAGCGTATTATATTTTAAGTCATTATTCGAGTTTTGCGGTACGCTAAACTATAACAATGACTTAAAATATGTGCTCTATTTGTACTCGGCAGATTAATATTATATGTTATTTTTAATCAGCAGATTAACAATATATGTTATTTGTACTCGGCTATTTGAGACAATATATACCTTTCTTTTTTATGTACTCTATTTCTTTTAGTGGCACATTTTTGATTCGCCCTTGCCTACACTAACAGATAGGGTACATTTTTACGGGTTTTGATTATACTTTTTTGCATACAAAGAAACAACGAAATATTTTGTATTTTTTTAAACATAAACCTAAAAAATTACATAGAAAAAAATAATTACATTTATTTTCCATTTAAGTCCAATGTTTTATAGATTTTACGCCATTTTTATTTTGTTTTATGATAGGAATATGCACTTAATTACAATGCACTTATTTACAATTAATAATAGGATATTGCCATTAATTACAATGTTTTATAGACTTCACGTCATATTTATTTTATAACGATAGGATCATGCACACTACGGCTGCTGAAATTTTACTGCCTAGAAGATTTTGAAATAGAAATAACAATTCACTGCAATGGACGTGGATGGACGGAAATGGGAACCTGTAGTGCTCTTGAAAATTCACTCCTTTTTTTCACATTTATTTCAAAAATTTAAAAAGTTAAACGACAAATTTAATTGAACTTTAATTTTAAATTTAGCGTCAAACTTTCTTCAACATAACTTTAATTGTCAATTTTCATTTTATTTCTCACTCGAACTATACATAATATATATTCCAATCAAAAAACTACAGCTTATGGTAACTTTCTGCAAATTAAACTTATTATTGTTTCGCCAGTCATTCTTATTGTGTATAACTTTTCGTTGATAAATACTTTTAAAACTTACTACTTAGTACTTTTAAATGCATTTAACACTAACTCTTCTAGTATTTTAAATATATACTACTAAATTACCTTCAGTAAAATAAATAGTTAATCCTATTAGGAGCAACTGGTAACTTCACGGAAAATCCCTTTCAAATACTTTAAGTTACCAATCATATGGATATATACATAGCAACGGCTCAAACATATATCGTGGATTGGAGAGATAACTGACCTTTTTTTTTTTGACCGCAAATAGATATGTTTTTTTTTCTCTTTTTCAGGTTTAAAAATAATAAATAATTGTAAGCTCTCTTCGTCGATATAACTATATATACGTGCAAGCATGCAAACTTAACATTCTAAACGCTCGTTGATTTATTTTTCTGTCAATCTGGAGAAACTTCAAAATTACATCGTTTATACAAAATATTTATCGTCTTATTGAAAATAAAAAATGTAAAAAAAAATAAACAGAAAAACCATTCCAACATAGACATGTGAAAAATTGGTAGACAATAATTCTTTAATTTCGAATATGCGAAAATGTCTTTTCAGGATGCAGTCAGTTGTTTCGTTTAGGAAATAAATTTGACGTGATACTTTATATTTTCATTTGTTGCCCAGATTATTTTCCGCGTATCGCATGTCACTCATTAAAAAATACCAAAATCCTGCTGCTGGATAGGTTACTAAATTAAAACAATAATAAATGATACCACCTTAAACATATTAATAACATTTCTGTTCTAGTAATAACAAATAATACCGTCTTAAACGTTGAAATAACATATTTATAATAGGGCTGATATCTGTACGCCTTAGTTACACACCCACCCATTTCACTGCAAAGCGGGAAATGCTTCCACTCAGCTAATATTTGTAAGGCTTTCGAGGTAATAACGGTCCACTAATAAATAGTCCATTTTCCCTCCCCTCGTCGTCGGCAACCATTTTCACAGATTCCTTACTACTATTGCAGGTATATAAAGTGTTCAGTTCTACTTTACTAATACAAATAAATGAAATTGAACTTTATGACAATATGAAAATATTTATACCGATATACGTGTGACCACTGCGTTAAGACATGCCACATAAATATATATAGGGGCGTATTTTGATAAATCCCGCCTTTTGATTACGGTTCTAAGGTATGTTATCTGTTTCCAATATTTGAATTCTGTGGTAAAAGTTATATCATTACATAAAAAACACATAACAAAATAAATATATACATTTGTCTGGAGACAAAAATATCCTTGTTGGTGATAAATATACTTTATATACTAAGTATACCCCAAGTGCGGAGGAGAGAGAGTCTTATTTGATTTATGTTAATAAATATAATTTTTATAAACAGAGAATATAAAAAAATATAAAAACAAAAGCACAAGAATCGAGATTCGAACTCAGACTTCCATCACCTTCCGTACATAATCCAGTGCTTTGCTGCTGCGACAGTGGCTCACTGGTACGAGTGACGAAATAATAATACACCTATTAACTCGACTTCTCTCGTTTGGTCACACTAGGTTTAGCGCCGAGTATACCCGAAGTATATCCGAAACACTACATACTTGGTGTGACGCGAAAAGCTAATTTTTTTCCATCAAACAATTTTGACAAGGTGAACCAAAAGAAGTTTCCACTTCAAGAAGATTGCAACGCTTTGCGAAATAGTAGCCACTTCAAAACATTAAAATGCTATTTATGCTCAATATTAACCGAATTAAATATACTAAACTGAATAAAAATTTAGAGTGATCAAATAAAAACAATCTTTTTTCAATTTTATTTTACTTTGTAAGCAATGTTAAAATTTTATTATCAAAATAACAAATAACAAAAAGCTAAAGCAATCGACAAAAATTTATAATAGCATATTTTATTTTTTTTTAAACCTAAACTTGTTCTCAAACATTATCCATCAAACGCACATTTGCCAAAATTTTAAATACTATACCGAAATAATTATCATCAAATTGTAATTTTGTCAGTATGACGTTTGTTTTTTTAAATTGTAGTAAATTTCAAAAACATTCGATAAAAAGTACAAATACGCAAATCCTTAAAGAAAAAAGATTTCTTTTTCATTGTTTGTTTGTTTGTATTTTCAAATTGACGTAATAACTACTGATCTAATTTAAAATATATGCATTTGAAACAAACGTAAAAACATCCTGACAAAGCGTGTCGCATTTTGGTAGCTTATAGTTTTCACATTGCCATAAGTTATATAATGTTATATAACATTGTATGATTATAAGTTCGTAATTAATACTGTCAACACAGTCAGAAAAAAGTCGCCGATCTAGGTGCTTTCGTGACGAATGCTGTTAAAACTATTACTGATATATTAACTAATATTAACCGAATTAAATATACTAAACTGAATAAAAATTTAGAGTGATCAAATAAAAACAATCTTTTTTCAATTTTATTTTACTTTGTAAGCAATGTTAAAATTTTATTATCAAAATAACAAATAACAAAAAGCTAAAGCAATCGACAAAAATTTATAATAGCATATTTTATTTTTTTTTAAACCTAAACTTGTTCTCAAACATTATCCATCAAACGCACATTTGCCAAAATTTTAAATACTATACCGAAATAATTATCATCAAATTGTAATTTTGTCAGTATGACGTTTGTTTTTTTAAATTGTAGTAAATTTCAAAAACATTCGATAAAAAGTACAAATACGCAAATCCTTAAAGAAAAAAGATTTCTTTTTCATTGTTTGTTTGTTTGTATTTTCAAATTGACGTAATAACTACTGATCTAATTTAAAATATATGCATTTGAAACAAACGTAAAAACATCCTGACAAAGCGTGTCGCATTTTGGTAGCTTATAGTTTTCACATTGCCATAAGTTATATAATGTTATATAACATTGTATGATTATAAGTTCGTAATTAATACTGTCAACACAGTCAGAAAAAAGTCGCCGATCTAGGTGCTTTCGTGACGAATGCTGTTAAAACTATTACTGATATATTAACACTATGAAGTAGTTTTAAACAAAGTCTGGAAAAGTCTGGAATAGCATATATGTAGCAGTTGTTATCAACGATAAGCCAACTTGAAAATTTTTAAGTTGAGAATCTGGTGTGTGTAACGAAATTGGTGAAATTTTGGGTGATTTATTAAATGATATTGAAAGAACTGTTTATTTTATTTTATTATTCTTGAAAATATTTTTTTAAACACATCGAACATGTTTTTTCTCGTATCTGTGATTTCTGATAAAAGACGCTACTTGTAGAAATGCGTTTCTATTTCTTGACGTTTTGAGCCCAAAAAGAATCATCGCTTCAAATTCTTTTTATTTTTAAAATATTTTGTCCTGTCCAAAAAGCAAAATTTTATTGAATAAAGACTTACATAAATACTATTTTAGTTCTCCAAAGTTAAATAAAACAAATGAGGTTTGTGAAAGTGTCAAACTAAAATTGAGAGGTTTTCCTCTAAGATGTTCAGCTACAATAATTTTGTCTATGGCGTGCTTTCCAAAACTTTTGTAGATACAAGAATCTTCACCGATTATAAAAGTAGCATAAATAATATTCTGTTTTGACACAGATAATTTAAAACTTTCTAGTATAGTAACTTTCTCCATGCTAGCTAAAGACCAACAAAAATTAGTGTTACATTGATATTCAGGAGAATGACCGTTCTTAGGAGGAATACTCCATATAAAACAGAACGCTTGGTTCTTAGGAGGAATACTCCATATTAAACAGAACGCTTGGTTCAATATGGACATTTAGATAAGCATATATAAGTTATATCTGTGATTGTACGAATATCATCAATAATATCACTACACAAAACAGCTTGAACAGTTTCTTCATTAGAAGTTCCATTCACCTTTCTTTGTACTTATCTTTGACAGATTGATCGATGTAAGAAGTTCACTTAAACTTGAGAATCCGCAACCTCTCAATATTACTCCAGTTACAGCTTCTCGATGCACGATGTCCCTTCCGTATATCCCTACTACTTAAAAAAAATTTCAGCACTAAAAATATTGAAAATAATCATTGATGACAAAAAATTTATCTTCTAAAAAATTATATTTAAATTATTACCAGCGCAACAGAAATTAGAATGGAGGTCTGATTTTGTATTTAGTTACTAGAAAAAAAATAAAAATCAACTATTCTCCAATCTTCCACCTGATATCGAATAAATTTGAAATTTTCTCTTTTGAAATTTTATAGACTAATTATTAGCTAAAACTTATATACGTATGAAAATAAAACTATTAAAATTAAAATTGAAAATTAACAATGTTGTCTGATATGCTGGCTGATTATTTTTATTATTATTGTGTACTGTAAAGGATAACAAATTTAATAACAACGTTTTTAAACGAAATGTATAAAATTAAATAACACTAAATTAATAAACAACTTTCTACGCTGGGCGATCGCACTAAATAAATAAATAATTTTGGTTAATATTTTTTAAAGCAAGGCGCAACTCAAGGCAAAGTGACCACCCGTTCCAAAGTTTCGTGAGTCACTGAATTAGTTAGCGCTATTGCATTTCACAATAAGTCAATTTTTGAGTTAATATAACATTTTTAAACATAAAATATATAAATTATATAACGTGCAACCCAAATTTTATTGTGCGTCTATTTTTTTGTAATGTATTAATATGCATTAAGAAAAAAATATTTTCTATGCTCGTTATATGAATGAAGAAATATGTTCAACATTTTCTTTTACAAATTTTTTTCATAAAACTATTACAAATACCATTTACATGTCACTATAATTTGCCTATTAATTTTATGAGGTTACATCACAGAATCTTTCTGGTAAATTCAATCCTTTGTAAACTTCTTGAAAAAGAATTGCTTTCGAAAATCCATTGATGTATATTAGTAACATTACATTAAAAAGCTGCCTTATCCTATTTGAATGAAAAAGGTATGACTTCTTAGAAACATAAAGATTTATGGCATTCATAATTACTATGAAAAATCGTAATCAAATCGGCCGAATGCGCTTAAATTGACAGAAAACTTGTACGTCCTTTTAAACATTGTTTAAAATGATGTGCATACAAAATAGTTTTCTTGGCTTTAAGCATTAATCTTCAAACCAAGGCCGTTTTTGGAATTGAAAATCGGATGTTTTTATTACTTCTTAGGATGTTTTTATACCTTCTCCGCGTAGAAAGGAGAAAAGCTGTTATAAATAAATTAATGAAAATATTAAATCTACGAATTGAAAGTTTCTACAAAGTTTAAGGTGAACAGACTCGAAGCAAGCTCACAAAAAGAAAGAAGCCTGTACCCTACGGTAGATAGTTCCATGGTATCGTGGTGATCAAATGTTGCCATGATGTTATTTTATGTTATTCCCACATTTGTTGAAGTTTTCCTTTGTGTTCACGCCCTCATCAGTAACAAGTTTATTTTTTTTAGTCACAAAATATCAATAATTTCTGTTCCAATAAAATATGCTAAAAAAATTCTACATTTATCTTCCCAACACAGACTACATGCACGCAACAATTTGTGGATGTCGATTAAGCAGTCGAGGTGCAACAAAGTAAGAAAATAAATGAATAAACCAGCAAGCAAACTCTCTTTCGCAGTTAATGCATTGGTAAGGATTCTTTTTGAAATGCATTTTGACCGTTTCGAAAGTAAAATTTTATAACCTTTCATTTACATTTAATATATACTTTATTGTTATATACTTTACTACCCGTGCCGATGCGATTATTGACAATTTTCCTGTGTTCCTTTGCTGGGAATTTTGTGAACATAAAGTTTACTAAAAACGCTTATAGATGGCTTTGACAGTACCATATTGTAATATACTTATACATAAAACTGAGTTTACTAAAAACCCTAATATGTAGTGTTGGCAGTACCATTAATTTTTACCAAGTCGGTTGTATTTTTTATCAGTATAGCATTCAGATGAAAAGTACGCTATTTTTTGCTCGAGGATATACACTAACAGTGTTCCAAAGTTCTAAAAACAGGTTTTTGGCTACTACCATCATTCTATACGCCAAATCAATTATTATTTTAAAATATTCTCGGTGTACAGAATTCACTCTGCCACAATTTCATTACATTTATGAATAACAGTGTTTTTTTAATACTAATATTTATAACCAAATTAACATATTTAGATTATATCACACATACGATAATTCAATTAATGATATGATGGCTCTTAAAATTAAGGTTAAAAAATTATTAAAATAATTTAATTAGAATATTCTAATAAAATAATAGTAATTTAGAATACTTTCAGATTTTTAAATCTCATATTTGATATAATAGAAGAAGTACAAACTTCGTAGCGATGTACATAGCGTCCCCTATCTTGTCACTTTCGCAACGAGACCTTAAACATTACTCGATGGTATGTGGAAAAAAAATTGCTCCCCTTTAAAAAAATGTATTTTAAAATGTTATCTTCATACAAATCTTTATAGTATAATTATCTATACACGTATAAATTACAAGGTTGCAGGAGAAAGGAATGAAGAGATAGAATGATAAGCATGAGGAGAATATAACAGTTCCGTTTCTGTCATTTGGTTACGGAACCATCAAAGGAGATTTCTTAATTATATGAAAAAGTTTAAAAGCTAACTCCTTTGGGAACGATTTTTGTCACGAGTAAAAATAAGCTTTAAATACCTTAAAACAGTATTTCATTCATATATCTAATTGAATAAACTTTGCAAACCTGTTCGCGTATTGACATTTTTACGATTACTCTTTGTCTTTAGTTCTGTTATAAGTTTTTCCATGTATAGTTTTTAATAACATATATAATTTCAAATAACCAACTTAAAACAATCAATTATTTATATTAAATACAATGGATCGAAGAACAATATCTAACAATAAGAAGAGAACAATACCATAGCTAGTGTATCCCCGTGGCTTGTATATACTTTAGCTCTGAACTTGCCAATTTTAATACTTTTTTTAATACTGGAGTTCGTAAGTCTGTACGTGCATTCGCGTTTGAATTAATTTAAGTCCATATAATTTTTAATAAATTTATACATATTTTTATATATGATATTTGTCAGACATGAACCTCTGAAATATTCTACTTGTATATAAAGAAAAATAAATTAAATAAAATAAAATAATATTTTAAAAAAGATTCATGTTTATTCTAATTTATGTTGTACAAGTAAAACATTACCAAAAAAGGTGAATACGTGACGGCGGAGAGGGCTATAATTGTAATTTCTGAACAGGATATTTTGTTATGAAAATTTTAATGAAATTTTCCAGGTAGAGGACGTGGTAAAGTAATTTAGCAAACACGTTTTTATTAAAACGAGCGTGCCATTTTTGTCGAAAACTCTCTCAATTCTCTACATTAAATTATTCCGGAAAAAAATATTATTTAAAGAAACGTGTCATGATTCATGACTAAAATTATTTAGCTGTGAATTAACTAAATAATGCTCTTGATAAATAATAATAAATTATTTATGTCACTATGCAAGTACATATAATAGACCTTAAGCAATCATCGCATTACAACGCTTTTATTGAGCTTTTTATAAGACTTTAACCAACATTTGTAACAAGAGAAAGGGTAAATGAAAACCTTGTTCATTTGTTCATTATAGTATATTTTCTACTTCTGAAGACTCTAATCTACCCTTAACTTACCATGTTCCAAAGCAATACAGTAAATAGCTTGCCTTTCGTCAAATTTTGCAACTGACTATTATTCCGCGATGGATTATATACTTGAAACTTTGGATAGGTTCATATTTATTTTTATAACATATCTTGATGATGATGGTGGTGGGCAAAGGATTTCCTAAACTCTGAATAGCATATATATATATATATATATATATATATATATATATATATATATATATAGATATGCCATCTGAGACAAATCAAATCAAGAGCCAAGTAGCTCCCCATTGTTAACGAGAACCATACAAATTTGATACTTGATCTGAGAGCTGAGAAATCTTCAGAATGTTAAGGAATAAGTTAAACGATAAAAATGTTTACTTCTTTATCCCTATTTCCTTCATTAGTATTCATTTAATATAATTTGGAAATTTTTAGGCAATTTTAGTATAGGAAAATTGATGTAAAGACATTGCCAGTAGGTCAAATTTCCACTTTAAAACACCGATTAGGATTCTTGTCCAAGCTACAAAATCGCCGACTATGAATAAAATTGTACCTTCAGTGACCAGCAGTGAACAATTTTTAAATTCCAAAACTTATGATTTTAAATTAGAGCAAATGTCCTTTCAATAAATTCTATACTGATGGTATCAGCATTGATATTTTTAGACCTTTTTAGACGATTTTATTTTTAGAGATTTTATTTCCCACCATCACAAGTAAATTAATTACGTCATATAAAACTACTTTGTTTTCTCCTCAGTAGAAGAAAATTTATATTGTTCCAGTGGTCAAAATTTCTGCCCTTACAAAAACTATCGCCAAATATCCGTTTCACCATTTTAATTTAAGTTTTCGAAAGTATCAAAGTATCACGCAGGCCCAATTAGCAACTTACCTCAATAAGCATACGATTCTCAATATCTTTCTTTTTCTTTTGCTTCAATCTTTTTTTCATTTTGACAAACATCATAAATTGATAGTAACAAATACAAATGCATTAATAATTATAGTGACTAAAAATATTTAAAAATTTCATATGATAAATTTTAATTAATTAATTGATTGGGGAAATCATATCCAAAGAGTTTTTGCTGAGCAGATTTCTATTTATCGAAATATCAAATCAAGGATCATAATGATATATTGAGTTTTTGCTACTCTATAAAGGTCATTGATGAAAATTATATTTTGATTGACTTATCAGTATTTCCTCCCAATCTACCTTTAATTTTTAATGCGACCCATGTAGACAATTCTGAAAATTATGTACAAAGTTCATTGAATATAATAGTTTTCTTTGTGATTTGGAAATTTCTTGAATTCATTTAGGTCCAAACGAAAAAAAAACACTAAAGTAATAGTGAGAAAATTATGAATAAAATTTAATTTTGCCCGTTGAATAAAACATTGCAGCAAAAATGTCAAATTAAAAAAAACATGTATATTTCAAGCACTTCTCAACCTAAAACGATATCCAATATTTCATTTAGTTCTTTGCAATGTTTGACCATCATTTATTCAAATTAAAATTATAAAAAGACTGCAAATTACTTGTATTTTTTTAACTATTTTCGAAAAAAATGCTTTTTGCTATGTTTTTCCTTCCGTATGTATGCCACAGCCAGTTTTATTGTACGGCCACCCAAGTGACTATGAAGGTATGTTGATTAAATGTACCGATCAAATATTTATTCCTCTCCCACCGTTCTATCTGAAGTTTACTGGTATATATCGGTTACCGGTTAATGATTATAATTTTCTTTTAATATATGTAACGCGGTTAACAATCAATTATTTTCTAATTTTATTTAAATGACTAACGTATATTAACTTTATAAAAAAATTAGAGGAATTTAGAAAATAAATTTGTGTTACAATTAATTACCAGTCGTGTGCGATGCTCCAAACCACTGTCCAACTTAACTTAGTTTTTATGTATTTCACACTATTATTGGGCTTGAAAATTTGCATAAGAATTAAAGGAATCAATTATTCCTCAATTGACGAGATATTCCAAACCACCACCAATCTTGGCTTTAAATAAACTATAAGAATGGATAAATGTGAAGTGGAAACAAACAAAGTAGATAACTAATCATTTAAATTTATGTAAATCAAATTAAATACACGTGTCATTGCAAAATCTTTTCACTGTTTAATAATGTAATTTTTCTACTTACAATCACGCACGAAATAATATCAAAACAATTGCTCCACAAGGATGCACCAATACAAAGAATTCATTTGTAAAACAAAAGGGCGTAAACGAAAGGAACTCTCTGTGAGGAGAGCCAGCATCCGAGTGCGCCAGCTAGTTTTATAACAAATTATGTATTTAAAAAATATGTAGCTAATAGACTCATATTATATGAGTATGTTTATCCCAGCGATCATAAATATATTAATTCATATGATATATAAATATCGTTGATATTTTTGAGATCGTTAAATCAATAGATCATTTAGATCGATCAATCTAGCGATCTATTGATTTTAGATCAATCGCTCGATCGTTTTTGTTTTCATGACCGAACGATTATCACGATTACCTCGATTTGTATAGTTCCATTAGATCTTTCGTTAATGAAACTCTATGAGTGCACCGTATAAGTTTCGATGTTTCATACTTTACAAAAAAAAATTATTTTTACCATCTTCTACTAGGTTTTACAAACATTTTTTTTTTATTTTGACCTGAATATGTTTGCGTAAAACCTACATTTACACCATTATTCCTTATATTTTACTAGCTGTGGTATCCGCTTTCGCTCAGGGAGTTGATATGAGATTGTGTGAACTTTAACATATAAAAGTTAAAATTTTTTTTAATAAAACCATATTCTAACTACTTACAATACTTTAATACATATATATATATATATATATATATATATATATATACTACATATGTACGTACAAATTTTTCCAATTTCGTATTCGAGAGCAAGCTACATATAGTCGACTGTGAGAAAAGCAGCCTTTGAGGTTAATGCCACATTGTTTTAAAGTTTGTCCTTGGGCTTTGTCAATTGTAAAACTATAGGTTTATTTGATTAGAAATTGCAGTTCAGAAGAGATCACTGGTATTTTGAGAATAATACCGTGCGTCCTTTGTCTCTTCCAATCATAAGTTCAGTTTCGATGATATTATTCGATAGCTGTTTGACGATCACCCTTGTTCCATTGCATAGTTCTTGTGAGTTGAAATTTCTGAGTAGTATAATCGGAGACCCAATTTTAAGTCAAAGATAGTATAATAGCATTCCTGAAACTTGCAGAGTTTAAAAATTCTGTAGGGAATTCTTTAGCATTTACCATCGTGTCTATTGATTGTCTATCTTTTCACCGGGAAATTTCTTTTGAATATTAAAGTTGATATCGTCGACAATATTATTTTTGGTGTCCAAAATTGCCCTCTATAATCGCCATTCCGGGTTAGTATAGTTGTGAACAATGTTTGGATAAATTTGGTCGAGTAATGGCTATGTTGTAGAAATTACCGTTGAGTTAAATGAGGTTAATCGTCCAGTCAGTAAGATATGTGGCTTTGCCTATTTATAAAAGGTTTTGAACAAAATGTGCTGTTGTTTCGTCTTTCGATTATTCAACTCTCATATTTTTTATTATTCACACTATATATATGGCAAGAGAGGTGATTTTTTTGAACATGCATTTCCAGTTATACCCAAGTCAACACCAGCATGTCTGCTGGTGTTGACTCGGTAATAACTGGAAGTGTTTATGGAAAATCTCCTGAGAGTGTGAATAGAGCTCCTCCAATCACTTCAAAGTTTCCTCACAATTTTTTTAATGTTCTGTCCATGACTTCGAGTGGTTTTTTATGTGCCATTGTGCATTCTTCCCAGAAGATGATTTTAGCTTATTTTAAAAGTTCACCTCGTCCAGATGCTTTTGAGATTTTGCATACTGGGAATTGTTCTATATATAAATAAAATAAATATAAGTCAATGAATCTATATATAAATAAAATAAATGTACGTCAGTGAAGTGCCATTTTTTAGAAATCTTGTCACTTTTCGTCCTTTGGCAGTGACTTTACTATCACTAAGGGTAATTATACTCTCTTCTAGTTGACTCATTCGCATATGGATATATCAGTACGTGTGGTGATCGATAAATAAAAAAAATATTATTTCTTGTAACTCTATGTATTAATGTATGGAATGATGGTTGCGTAATTTTAGTCGCAGTATACATGGGGCTAGCTTTTTTCATACCGGTATGTGCTTGGGTTATATTTCTACAAATTATTTACTGTAAACACTTTTTGTCGTGTTGCTTATAATATTTCTCCTAGTAACTTCATACATTCAGCTAAATACAATAATTCATTAGAAATAATTGAACGTTTTTCCCGGGGACTGACTGACTTATTTTCATCCGGGAGGTAATAAAAATTAATAGATGGCTGAAAATACTTAGTTATTTAGACACTCATTATTGAAATAATATATATATGTAAGGTGTCGATATTTTTCCTATAAAGTAGTAGCATAAGCCCTACCAACAAAATATGTTAAAGTGTTTTTGATTGCATGCATACCACTAATATCTTCAATTTGAAAAATTTAGGGAAAAAGAAAAAATATCTTTATGATATTTGAAATTAAAATATAATATTGATTTCATTTGCCGGTATGACAAAAATCCACATATGACTAAATGTTCGAGAAGCAGGCTCAGCGTAGGTCAATGCCTCATTGTTTGTATCGTCACCTTGAATCAAAACCATTATAAAAATTTAAATAATACAGAATTACTCCCTTATACAATTTCAGCATTTTCAATTATTTCCAATTAAATCGTAATTTTGTCACGTCTTTATCATAACCTTCAATTACTGTTAGTAGCAAAGTTATTAGAAACATTTTCCCGGTACCATCTGGTACGTCTAAGTAAATAATTCTGCCAGTGTTGTTGTTGATCCGGTCCATGTTAACGTTGTAATTTTTTTTTACTTTCATTGAGGAGTTTTGTTGTGTATGTATTGAAGTAGTCTTTTTCCTTTGTAATTTCAAAGTTTAGTACACTGGAAGTATCTTGCCATGGTACTAGCATCTCTAGTTGTACTGAGGTCTGGTTTTTTATTGCTAAACAGTTATCTTCTAGGCGAATGAGTGTTTCATTGAAGATGTCAGCGTTGAATTTGATTGCAAGTTCTGGATGAGCTTTTTGTATTTGATACAGTATATCATCACTCATACTCTCTTTGAAGGAGTTCCATAGCTGTTTTGGATTACATAGGTTACATGTTGTGAGTATTATGGCAAATAAGTCTCTGATTTGTTCAGCTGAGACTGTGAGTGAGGCTTCTTGTAGTATTCATTCCCAGTGGTTGTCATTTTCCAGTAGACCGTTAGCATGCTTCACTACCTCTGGCATTGGTAACGGTCAACAGTATTGAAATCTGTGAAACTTGTTGGTCCCCGTATTTCGTGTAGCAATATCCGGAGATAGAAACATTCGGCGTTGTTCAGATGTACGGTGTACACTCGGCCTAGAGCGTTAGTTTTCGTGATTCTTGAATGATACTCTACTGGAATTCTTTGTTTTTGTCATTACAAGATTATTCTTGTTGTGTTCCACGTAGGTAGGGACGTCGACATATAGTAAAGTTTTCGCGAATGGATCCATTTCGCACAGTTGGAAAAAACTGTTAATGTTGTGTTCTAACGTGGTCCGCTTGCAATTTTTCTGGCGGTATTTTTGTGAAGTAAACTCCTTTTCTCCATTTTCCAAATATAATGCTAGATGTTGCACAATTGTTTTGTGTTCGTGTATAAGAAAACTAAAAATTCGCCGCGCTGCTCGTTACTGTTGATTAATCTTCCCATTTGTTAAATGAGTATCTCGTTGTTTCTGTTTCTTTGTTCATTGTTGTTTAAATACTGCTATGTCACTGCCTTTGTTGATATACTTACAGACATATTTAAAGGATTTCACTGAATTGCAGTGTTATATGTTTATGTGTGCTTAGAACATTTTGGTGAACATGGTACTACCCATTGATTATCTATTTCCAATTCGCCTCTGCCTCGTGAAGCCTCCTTTTGTGTGACCGTATTTGGGATAGCCACCGTCTCCGGTTTATATGTCAACCGAGTATGGTTTTGGGTATTTTTCTGTACATTTTCCATTACTCATACACGTAGACATGCATGTAGACATACACGTCATACATGTTGTGTAGCCATGTTAGATTGTGTGAGTGGAGCAATCCTCGTTCAAAATTGGCAGATGTTATCCATTTTTCCGATTACGACGTATTTGTGTTTGTCATATTCTTTTGTCGGTTCGTAGTGAAATGCTTCATTTGTTAATTTGTACTATTTATTTGCTCTCGTCCGCGCTTGCAGATGATATTTTCATGGGTGGCTTGCGTTTACAATATTTTATTAAAAGATTGTGTCGCAATTCTTGATTCTTTAATTCGTTCATTTCGTTGTTCTTCGATTTATCTGTTTCTCACGGTGCTCATTATCGTTCGCTGAAAATGTAAACGTTCTACTCGGTCTCAGAACTGGCCAGATTTCTTCCTCTTTTATATTTTTGGGTATTATATAAAACATAAAAGAAATCAACTTTTTACTAAGAAATACACTATATATACTTCAGACACTTTTCACGCTTTGTTTTCGATTTATATTTAGACACTGTATCACTGTGATTACTTACACTTCACTGTTTGTTTTTATTCACTCACTGCACTTCACTGACAAGAACTGGCGTTTGAACCCACGATGGATCTTATTTTATAAACCCTTCCCAATGGATAGCCCCGCCCATACAAAAAAGGCTTCGAATGGTCCACAATGTTCCAGAACATTTCGCAACGTTCAAGAGTGTTCTGGAATGTTTCAAAATGATCCGGAATGTTCCTGGATGTTCTCGATCGTTCGAGACTATTATCAAAAATTCCACAACATACCTGAATGTTCTGGGATGTTCTGGAATGTTGTGGAATGCTCTCGAATAATCTCGAATGTTCTAGATTTTTCTAGAAATTTCTAGAGCGAAAAACTTCCAGCCCCTAAACACATCCTTCAGGTAAAAACGGAAACCTTCTTTACTGAGGGGGGATAGATGGCTACCACACTATATAATTACCTTGATCGTACCGGAACTCGTTTCTGAGTTTTAGCGGCACGTACATTGTACACTTATATAACATATATTGATTAACGTCGAGGAGTTTGGTTGCTATCCATATATTAAAATATAATTGATCAGGATAGAAATGTATGGAAGTCTTATATTTGGAACGGCGTGGAGTATGTTGTTTAATAAAATTTATTAATGTTAATCCTATGTAATTCGACATAATATAGTTAAATTGACTAAAAGTCGTTTCATATTTAATTTAATAGTCATCACCTGTTTACGTAGCAACGTCATTAAGCTATTGTACAATTGGTTTCAGTATTCAAAAAAGCATGCCACTGAGTAATTTTTAAGAATAGTAAAAATAATTCAGGTGTACTGTTTATTTCACATATACTAACAGCGTACTTTACTTTTCACTCGCCCCATTATCCACCATGCTTGGTTATTAAAAAATATATGACTCATACTTTAAAAGTAACGATAACAAGCTGTGCTCTTTTCTAAATAGATTTTATAATATTTCAAATGAAAATTTCTTTATTTTGAGAATGGTTACTTAAGGTATTAATGTAATATTTAACATAAGATTTTACATTGTTTGATAGTTGAATATTAAAATTACTAAACAAAAATTTTGATAGGAGATTAGCATATGTCACGTAATAACTATATTAATTTAATACAATATACCTTTTATAAATTGTTCCTCGATGTAAACGTATTTTGTTTTGCTATTTGCAAAATATGGAAGAAATAATTTAGTTTTTTTTTTCGTTTAAATCGGGTTGTGAGCGAAGAATTGAAAATAATTTTTAAATATCTAAGTTAATGGTAAATAGCTGAGTAACAAGTTATTTAGAACATAATGTATAAGCAACATAATGTATGACTAAAAAAAAGTTTGAAAAAGTTGTTTTTATAATGTAAGAAGAACCATCACGAGAATCGATTTAGATGTGTGGAAAAAAGCCGTCAAAATATGGAAAATGCTTGTTTTTTTTCTTGACAGATTATGAAATAAAATATTTCAAATCATGTTTTTCATGTCGCAGCGTGTTTTTTCTCTGATTTACTTATTGTTATGACACAAGTTAAAATTAGGTATTTTTTTAATGCATTACTAAGTGTGAATACTCTTAAGAGTAAACCTAAAAAATATCATTTTTATCATATATATCACCTAGTAGACGTCAAGTTATAATACCGCGATAGATATCGGATGTGGGATAGTGTAAGGTGCACTGATTAACTATATTCTTTGCTTATACAAGCTTCCCCTTTTTCCTCCTTGTTTTCCACCTGGAGTCACTAAAAGCCTCAACTCCGTTCGCTAAACGACAACCTTTGTTAGGGTCGACAGTGTGTTGGCAGAAACACTTGAGATAAGATAGATATAAATCAGTTGATCTCTTTTGACTTTGCAGCATTTAAATACGGACTTTTGTCATATTTTCTTTACTATTCGGGAAATATTACAAAATAAATATAGAACCCTTATTGTAACATTCCAGAAAATAAATGTTTCATGTAAATAAATGCTTCATTAGACCTGAAATATGTTCATTTTCTATGAAATAAAATAATATAAACATTTTTTTAAAAATTTCGTTACAACGTAGAACTTATAGTCACACCGTGGTCTCACATTCACACCGTAATATTGCTGATTTCTTTAATATCTTTACGAAACTACGTAGCATTAATTTTTGATTAGGTTTTGTAATTTAATGGCGAAGTTCTGATTCGTATAAATTGTCTAATTTACATCTATTTATATTTTCATACTTTTATTCAAAGTTTTACGATCAATAGTAAAAACACTGGAACCCGATTTATAAATAACAAATAGTATTTACAAAAACAAAATTTTAAAGAAGTCAACATGAATTATTCTTCGCACCTTGTAACTACACCACACACATAATTGATACTCGTTCACGATGACAAAACACTTTTTAAAATTTTGATGTTTATATTGTTAAGATCAGGAATATCATTTTCTTTACATATATAAGAGTCCTTGTAATATTTTTGATAAAGGATTTTTCTATTAATTTTTCGCTTTATGGCCAGCAGATAATGTATAACTTATGGTATAGACGTAATAAAATCTTATCAAATATGGCTTGACATCCATATAACATCAAATAAAATTGCTAATTATTTGATGTTATATGGATGTATTGAGATTGATATTTAAATTTAAGATTGAGAAGATAAATACCGAAAATCACTAATACTTTAAATGACATTTATTTTCAAAATCCGACGCAACAAACATAAGAAGGGGCGAAATGTTTATATTGTAATTCCAAGATTTAACTTAGACATTCTTGGTAGATTTAATAATTTAATATTAATGCTAAACCAAAAGGCTTGTCAAAACTGTGACTGGTTCGTAGTATCGATTAAATATTTAAATCTAAAATATTATATAATCATGTCAGAAGAAATTACTTTTATAACGAAAAAACTTATCAAAATGTTTAATTTATTAGACATGGTTATAAACATTTATAGACAAAAGCACAATATTTTTCAACATGGGAAATTAAATAAAAAAAGAAAAGAACAAAAATATCGTACTACTAGGTTGGCTACTAAGTAATGAGCTTTTGCAAAAAAAAATTGAATTTTTCGAAAAACTTTGAGAATTGTCTACAAGTATACATAAAGAATACCTTCGTCACACTAAACATGCACCACATTAATCAAAATCATTTATAGTTTGGCTATTAAAGATTTGAGTCAATATCTTAAAATATGAATGACGTTACCAACTCTGTGGATCACTGTTACTAAGAGATTTTATTCTGCTAATTTTTTAGCTCATCATATGTTAGAGAGTAACTCTCGATACCGTCTCTGAAATTACGACAAGATGATTATTCCCGTGGTTTGGCGTGACATGTTATATTAAGAGGCTAACTTGGATAAAGTTTGACTGATTTTTTTATATCTACAAATTAAATTTCCTTATTGAAAGAAATCCCAGACTTTCAACGTAATTTTAGCTATTAAAATTGAATTGCCTCATGGTGCAGTAAATAAATAATCATACGAGTTAGGCAAAGTCTGAATATGTATGTATACATATATGTAATATCTTTCGCTTTTCCACATGATGTGTTCTACAAAACCAGTGGAATTATTTACTTACATAATTCTGGATAATTATGCTTTTTTATACCAAAATATTAAAAGCTTAAGTATTATAATTATAAGTATAAATCTCACCTAATAATAACAAAAGATGTCATAACAGTAATAATTTAGTACAAACATTTATTATAGACTCGCACATTACATGTGCCGACTTATACTTCCAATTCAAAGGTGTATTGTATTAGCTTCTGTTATTGTATTTACCAAGCTTTTTATCGTTGTGCAGCTTTTCACTCGGGTAACAAAAAGCCACTCCTCGTAAAAACTTATACCTTCACACCGCCGTTGCAAGCCCGTTCATTGCAAGGCGGAAGTCGTCGAGATCGTGTTTCGCATACGTATTCGGAATTTAACGGTTGCGACAACTGAACATTTATTTTAGATACCGGCTCCTCTATTGCATTTTTAGACATATTCGTCACGTTAAATAAAATTTCCACACTAGTATAAAAATGTTATATTATTAGAAATAATAATATATACACACATACAATTTTTTTCGTTTTATTTGAAAACAAATTATCGTAGAGAGGTTTTATATAAATTTAACTTACAAAAACGGTTATTTATTAAATATTTGGAAAGATTATTCTGGGATATTTGCTAAAGAAATTTACATAATTATTTGATCAAAGGAAATGTAAAAGGCGCTGGTGAATGGGTTTAAGGTCTACCTGAAATATATTAACATCAGGAAACGTTAAACAAAGCATCTTCGGAGGATTACTAAGAGAATTGAAAGTAAAAAAAGTATGTTACGGTGGAAAATAATGCAATCACATCATTTATATCTTCTTTGTATCAGCTTCGAATTGAGAAGTATTAACAAATGTTGGATAATATTGTTACCCTTACTAAAAATGATTGTAGCTTAAAAAATACAATATAAAAAAACTCATTCATCAACATTAAGTTAAAGTAACGTAGAAAATATACGTTTTTAGCTAGTGAATGTAGGTGTTTATAAATAATTACAATTTCTGGTAGATCTGGTAGAGCAGTAACGTAGTAAGTCGTAGACACCAATTAAAATGGTGAAATTTCAGAATATAAAGTACGGAAACCGAATTAGCAGTTGTATTAATATTCTCTAATATGAAAATTACTTGATATGGAATAAACTATCTGAATAACAAATAAACACTGTATTAATTTTTTTTCTATTTCCTTAACAAATTTCTGGGAAAACTAATGCTATAATATATTCTTTCTTTAATTTTTACGAGAAGTGAAATAATAATTGTTGTCAAAGTTATAGGTAGGAAGAAAAAAATCATAGATAGCCTAGAAACCTCTGAAAATATGATCGATCATAGCAAAATTAATATATCGTCATTAGTTTACGTAGGTACTTAATGGGATGATTATGTGTGAATTAATTTCACTTGTCCGTTTCCCTTTCGCTCTCGATACAAGTGTACGTATGTTTATCTCACAACAAAGCTATGATGAGAACTGCTAGCATTTTGATTAAAGTTAAATTTATTTCAGTTCACTTTTAGGTTGAATGTGATATTGGACGTCATGTCGCCCTCTAATGGGGCATGCGAAGAAATTAATCTGCTACAATAAACGTTTTCACCGAATATATCAAATTTTATATTAAAACAAATACAAATTAAATCTTGTTCTTTTTAACCCCTGGACATTATGAACATACAAATGTCTACTATGATTCCAAAGATATGTTTTGGTCATAGAATTCTAATAGGAATTAGATAGGTAGAGCTCTGACAGTATTAACACATAAAATAATATATATTTTATATGATTGTGTAAAGGCATCATTGTTTTAGTTTTCATTGAGCAGCATATAATGACACCAAACTCCAATAGGCTTACTAGATAATAAGTTTCAATGTACCATGAGTAAAAATAAATGATTATGTAAACAAATCTTAAAAGCTCATATGATATCTGTTGTTAGGTTTATTAGTAATAAAAGTCTAAAATTGAATGGTATCTAGTTTTTTTTTAAATCGGTGCTGTTGATATTAAACACTAAATTAATATATTAAATAAATATAATATTATTTTTGTGGTAAAAATTTAACTAAATACCCAATCAGTAAAAATAAAATAAATCGAAAATTCGAAATATTGTATCCGTATGTGTATTTTGAATTGTTTAATGACATTTGTCCCAAAAGAAAAAAAGCGTATTCCGTTAGAAATTCAAGTGGAAAATTTATTTCATAATTCATCTGTAATAAGTTCTATAAAAAGAAACCTTAATATAATAAAAACATGCTGAAGACAAATCAAAATATCAAATCCAACTGTTGGAGTATATAAATCCTTGTTGATTACCGTAGATTTTTATGTCCACTTATTATATATATGCACACACACACATACATACACGTGTGTGTGGGTGGTCGTGAGTGTATTTATATAATTTAATACTTAATAAACTGACTATTGAACCCTAATCTATGCATTGTCTGACGCGCCTTACATTTGATGGCCATGAATATTAACTGCAAATATATAAGAAAACATTTTGTGGAATGTCATTTTATAAATGATAAAATTCATTTAAATACCATAATTTTGCGCAAAAGGTATCCTGAAAAAAAATATTTTGTGCCTACATCTGCTTTATATCATGATGTCAGCTTAACCGATCTCCATTCTAGTGTACATGATCGGTTTCGAACAAATTCAACGGTTGTCTCCCCGCGTGCGAGTACAATGTGGCACGCCCCGGCTTGTAAGTCTGCGCTTACAATAGCACAAGCTTACAATAGCGTCTAGCATGTTGTCGATTCACTGCAGTGTAACAAATTATGAATGAGTCTTCATGACATGTAAGAGGCTTAGGTTCAGTGAGTTTATATTCCATAAATGCGCATTCAATAAAGGCGCTGTTAATCTTATTTTTATATTCAAGGTGCTGAACGAAAGATAAGAAACGTGCTGACATATTGACATTACAATAATTTTGAAGTAATAATATAATGTTTGGTATAGCGTCTTCCATATATAAGAATGGTACATGATATGCAAAATTAACTCTTTTTTACTTCACCAAAATATAAAGTACATACATAACTCTTCTGGACAGAGAGGTCGAAGCCAAGCCTCAACCACCGATTTTAAAAATATGATGTTCTATTTACAAAGTAGGTAGACACTGGAGAAAAAATTTTAAATATTCATATCCCAAGGGGTCAATAACGTGAATTGAGGTTTCTTGATTTATCACAGCAAAATTTCCTTTTAAGTCTCTTACGTTCATTAAGAAAAGTCCGTTGATGATACCCTGTGGTACTCAAAGAATACCCCTACCCATGTCTTTTTTATTCAAGAAACACGAACTTCAATAGATTTAATATCCTAAGTAATTTTGCAAAGTACCACAGAAACGTGAAAAGTCTTGAAAAACTTATATTGGTTTTCGGCTTATTTTTTAGGTTCAGTACGACATGACTGCTTTTAAAAACGATTATGAAACAAATACATTTTAATTTATAATAAGAGAAATATTGTTTGAAAAAAAAGACACCAGATGGCGTTATTGTTTTGTTTAATTATTTATTTATGCTTTTCATTCGATGACAGTTAACAAGGCACAACGCTTAAGCTTGTTACGATTTACTTAAAAGAAAAAAGTTTCACGTATATGAAGCAGTAGGTAAAAGCTGGTATATACAAACAACAAATATAATAAGTACGATAATAAATCCGTTTGATTGAATATTTCAATCTGCGATTACTTACACATTACACTCAATATTAATAAAAATCATAGGCATAAAAAAATGTTCACACCAGCGATAAAGCTTGTCTTGCGAATTGAAAAAAAAACATTTGAGCCTCCCTTTATTTTTGATCCATAATCATTAATATTTTTTTGCACTTGAATTTCTCTCTTGAATTATTTTGAGAACAGAACTATGATGAATATTAATTCGATACGATGTAAAAATAAGTTATTGATTATATATTAAAGATTATATTAGTTACCACTCAATCGGAAAAGACCATAAAAATGTTTTATCGAAGAAAGGATGACATGGCACCATAAATTTATGAATGTTGTTAAATGATCAGTTTATTTTTCTTCTAGGCAGAAGAGTTTATATAGTACTTGGGAAACAATTATTCTTTAACAACCAAATATTTAAAATTAAAAAGAGAACGCACAGGGGAGTTGGTATCATAATCCTCATGTTTCAAGTAAATTTTCCTATTCGAAGTTTTAAAAAACCGTAATAAAAAAAATGTATATACATAAAAATTATTATTTTTTGAAAAGCGATATTTTTTTAAGTAATATTTATAAATATATTCAGCTAAATTTTAGTTTTCCAAATTTTTACATGTTTTATGTTTTTAATATACTCCATAATAGAATTAAATTTGTTTTCTTTTCGTGATCCTTCTTGGATACCCATTTTTCTTTGGGAGTTAATCAAATATTTTAATATTATAAAATAAAATATTGTAATATATAAATATTGCAATACAACATATTAGAGATATTCACCATTATTTTAGATATTTTCCGTATTTCTCGACGCTAACCAGTTGTAAGAAAATCGATTCAGTGCACATCGAAATACCAACATGCAATTGTAAAACAGAGACTAGAGTGCTATAACAGTTTGTTTAAAATGTGCCTGATAAAAATTCAATGTTGCAGATTGGATTTTTTGATTTGTATGATATTTATTGTCATATTTGAACCTTTGATAAACTAAAATTTATGTGGCTGACTTTAGATTTGTGATATTCTATTTAAAAGAATTAGATTTCGTTATTCATACGTACTTGGTAGTATTTCAATACTTCATACCAATATATTCATGAAAATGGCTTCAATAGGTACATGGCTATAATCCTTGTCTTTCCCTCTCTTTTCATTTTCTGAAATATTTATATGTAACTATTTTTATAGCTATTAAAAATTTGTTATTTTCTACGAATTTTATAAATTGTCTTGAATGATAAAAAAAGTGAAATTCATCTATCTAAGTTAAGAAGATTCACTTCAACTGAAAACATTTTAAACTTATTCTTAATATTTATTTTTAATTTTATTTAAACCTATATTTTTGATCTTCTTTAAGTAGCCTTAGCCTCTTCCACATTCACCTTTAACTTCTGTCACTTACAAAACCTAACAAACTTTTTCTCGCCCCGTCAATAGTTTCAGTTTATGGTTAATTCGTAAACAATATTTGTCATCCGTTACTCTCACTGACCCATAATGTTTTTCTGAGTACCTTCGTTTTATAAACCGCAAAATTCTGTTCATCTCTCTCGGTTAAAGCCCAGGTCTGGCATAGGTAAATCCCCATAAGTCTCACGATAGTCCCGTAAATTATTAACTTCGATGCTATGCTTAAGAGATTTGGGCTTAAGAGTTTTCCAAATGCATAGGAGCATCTGTTTCGATTACCTTAGTATTCACTTACCCGCGATTACCCTAGTATTAACTTCTTCTTCAAATATGTTTGGACTGATAATTATCGACTTTAGTTATTTGAAGTTCTCCACTCCCTCGATTATATAACTTCCAACAAATATATTTCAAGGTAATCTGAGCTGTCTTCTTATCGCGAGGTATTTAGTTTTAAAGGCGTTTACATGAAGCCCAAAAGTTTTCGCTTCCATCTCAAGTCTTAAGCTGTGGGTTACCATTCGACTTTTAGACTTACTGGTGATCACTGTGTCATCGGCACACGTCGCAATAAAAGAAGTCTTTCTGTGATAACTTCCAGAATAAGATTGAAGACTATAGTGGATAGCGCGTCGTTTTTTTTTGATATGGAATAAATTTCAAAGGGCTCTGATAATTCGTTTAGCACACCGAGCATCATCATACTGAAGAAGATATCTGCACAATTAGCACTATCAAACGTCTGCTTAAAGTCAATAAACATGTGGGGGAGTTCTATGTGGTAGTCGTAAGTTTTTGTAGCATTTGGAACGATAGGTGGATCTGATCTGTGATGGAGCGGTCATATATACAAAACCGGAAATAGAATAGGTATTTTAATTAAAATACCTGAAGTCACTTTTCACTAATTCATAAACATGATTTCAGTAGGGCAGAGATCGTGGAACTCGGTTACAAATTTCAAATATTTAATCAAACAGGCTCAAAATATACAATACCTTTATATAGCGGACTACAATAATAATCTCAAATTAAACTTACAAGTTACAAAGACTTAAATACAAGCCATTACACTGCGGCGAATAAACTACACCGCATACGAGAAAACTGCAAATAGACGAGTCTTACAGATGCATCGTGCTACGAGTTGCCTCATACTTCACTATTGTACGCGGAAAAGATTTTCCTTGACGTCATCGAGGATTGATAGCATGTACTCCATCGAAGAACAACTAACCTAGTTCCCATATGCAGGAGAGATTCTGCAAGATTTCTGTGAAAAAAAGATTAATTTAGGGAAGTTTTGGGGAAATCTTTTTACCAGGAAGAAGAGGAGGTTAGAGTAATTTTAACAAATTTCCAGTTTTAATAGTATTTACGAGTATGTAACGTAATTAAATATTTACTCACAAATTGTATCTATCCTATTTGGCATCACTATAAAAATATCGCACGCATAAAAAATAGCGCATTTGGAGTTTTAAAAATTTGTGTAGATATTGAGGTACTGCGGCAAGAAACCAATGTGGCTGTTAAATGGAATATTATAAGTGAGCTACAATCCTGGTTGTTAATGAAAAATACTATGTACGCCTTTCAATGAAAAATATAGCAACCAAGGATCCTCTATGCAAACTAAAAAAGTCTAGCTGATTAAGACTATGAATTGATACACACTTGAATTTTCTTGTTTAGTTGGTAAACATTTTTAATGATCCTATTTTTCGTAAGATACACGATGTTTCTTCAATCTCTCCTTAACATTAGAGGTAGTCGATTAAAGTCGCTTTTTGTCTAAAATAAATTTTATGACAGTTCTGTAAAATTATATATTGTTGGCTTATATGTTATGTATTGTTTTAATATAAATAAAAATGAACTTTAAAATGCACATCAATAATTGTAATTTTGAAAATTTTAGCTACTTCAAATTAAGGAAAATATTTTGCATTGGCAAATAGACGTAAGAAAAATAGCTAAAGTACAGCGAAGGATCGAGAAATAAATTTGCTTCCGAGTAAAATATAATTTGATACCTGTAAAGTAAACCTTCGGTTTCTTTTGCCTCCTTTAATTTTTATGGATACCATTAGGACACGCTGTATAATAATTATACCTTCTAAATTAAAGTTATATTTCCTTTCATGTAAATGATCATTTAGGACCATTTTGCATTAGAATATTTCTTATAAATTTGGGCAATTTCATATAAATTGTAAAGAGCGACAATAATTAAAAATAAAAAAGAAATTTAATATTATAAAGAGCAAGGACAGGTTGATTCTTTCAAAGATTATTATTATTATTGAAATTAATAAAAAAGAGTAAAGATTGAAATCTATGATATATATATTGAAAGAATAAAATAGAATGGACTTGAATTTAAAAGTATTATTAAAATATAATATGTTCACGATAATTCAAAAATAATTGAAAGACAATGATTCTTTTGGAGTTTTTGACCAGATTTTTCCTCAAACGAAAATCATGAAAAAAATATTAAGTTATTTCAAGATTAATCTCATCACATAAATACTAATTTGACAATAATATGTAACTATATGCAGCTATTCACTAAATTGTTTTAGTAATAGAGGAAGGTTGCGAGATGACCTATTTTTTGTGTACATTTTCAAAAAGGTCTACATAATATTAAAAAAGAAAGTTTTAGAATCCTAATCATTAATTCATTAAAATGATTTTCTAGACGACACATGGAATATCAATGATATTTTTAACCACTAATATATATATATATATATATATATATATATATATATATATATATATATATATATATGTATGTATATATATATATATATATACATATATATATATATATATATATATATATATATATATATATATATATATGCACAAATATATACATTTTTTTTAGTGTCAAATATAGATTTGAGCCATGCGCCATGTATCGTAAAAAGTGGGCAAATATATTTTATACCTAAAAATAATTTTATTTGAAAAATATGTTTTGCCATGTATCTCAAAATTTTAAAAACCACGGTAACAGATCGTTGGTGCGAAGGGTCCCGGGTTCAAATTCCAGACAAACTCAAGAATGTTTATGTAACGTTGCAACATTTTAAAATAAAAAGTAGCCAATATTGAAAAATATAGCCAAAAATATTTGATACTTCAGAATAATTTTATAAAAAGAAAATTAGCTTAGCCAAGTATATCAAAATTTCAAGAACCATGACAACTACTCGTTGGTATAAGGATATGGTTTTCACTTAGGGTACGAGAAGTATCGGGTTCCAGTCCCGGACGAACCCAAATGTATTTATGTACGTTTCAAGATTTCATTCACGTTAAAGACAGGTTAAAGCAATACACCGATAAATACGAACTGGCCGAATTAAGTTGGAGAGAGCCGACAAGACGCGAAGCTGGTCGCTTGACTGACGAGACGTCAAGCTAGCAGAAATAACTCGCGAAAAGCCAAAAAAAACGGAGCTGGCCTAATGGGGATTAATGCGGAAAAATCCCACAATACTCGAATCTACCCTAATGTCAAGGCATGTCTTGCCATCTGAATATTTTATCTGCCTTCCTGACCCGCTATTAGATGTTTTAACATTGTGGCGTTGTAGGTCCAAGAATATTAAATTTTATTATAAATAATTATTTACTATATCTGCGTTATAATTCATTGATTTGCATCAATATACAATTCATCAATCAGATTATATGGACCAGCAAAGGACTTCAGAACACCAACATTAAATAAATTTTTAAACTTTTACAGCGAAAAAGCGAAATGTGATACTGCCAACATTCGCTGAATATGGAATTAGATTTAATGCAAGGTTCATAAATATATATGCAGAAACGGACATATTTATATGTTTGAGCGGGCTTTTGCGACAGGGGAAAGTGTAAAATTAGAAATAATTACGTTGGATAATTAGAATCTGGTTTTCAAATCTGTGTGCTCACGAAGTGTATTTGCTGAAATTAAATACTACGTGTACCAAATAACACTATAAAGTCTTGTTGCTTTTGAGTTAGTGAGTACTAAGCATAACGCATTGTAAATTATTTTTATTGTATATGGGTTTGACATTCAAATAATGTGAAAATATTTATAACATTGCAAAGGGAAAAGTTCGGCTGTGAAAACGAATAAGTCTAAAGACTTATTCGTTTTCACAGCCGAAAATTGTCAAAATGATTAATCGCATTCAGATGAAATTTCCAAGGACGTATTACGAAGATCAATAAAAATGGGTCTGGTATTACAGAATTATATTTTATCAAACACTTCGTTTATGAGACGAGTCAAGTTTTAAATAAATAACCTGATTTCTCATAATGAAATACCATATTTCTAATTTGCCCGATTTACAATTAAATAAAACTTGTCACACAAACCGTGTCATTTTTATTCTTGCCACGCCTGAACCCAACACTACATGAATTTTTGCCGATAATGTGTAACAAAAAATATTACGCCATGTTAAAATGTTATGTAGTAACAGCAAAAGTAATGCAAGATTGTTTGGATACCTACCATGGGACATAATGCCAAAATGTCTGGATTTTGGATTAAATCATTTCAGGCAGCGAAAACGTCTATGAAATTACTTAGCATGCTTGCTTTATCTATAACTTATTTGCTACATTGAAGTTTTATAAGAAGTGTTTCTTATAACAGATACAACAGAACAGATTCAAGCATATTCCCATGTAACTCTTAAAATAATACGTAAATTGTTTTCTAAGGATTGAGAGGATAGTGAACTTTAGTTTAAATCAATATTATAGGAATTACAACTTTCAAGACAGGATAGTCACTGTATGGGTTATACAAAGTCACACACAAATCACCGATGAACCTCTGAGTCATAATATAAGATTCGATATGCCGTTATGACCAAAATGTTATTTTTGTAGTACAGATATTGCCAGCTCAAAAATTGTTTACTCACTTATGTTGGTCTTAAAGGGAAAATTAATTTTGTTTAAGTAATTTAAGGATGAATACATATATAATTAAAGCGCACATGAAAATTGAGACCATTCAGAATTGTCACCGTGAATATATAAATATGGTGGAAAAAGAAAATCGTGTTATCCAACTTTCATCTTCTCCATGTGAGAATTTTTGTGTACACTTTATATGTAGGAAACAATTACAATTATATTATTATTTAATATTTTGTTATTCTTATAAAACGTACTTTTTCGGTTCTTATTTATCGTTTTTCGGTTGTATTTATCGTTTTTTGGTTATTTAACCTTTTTGGGTTGTTTTTCATCGTTTTTCGGTTGTTTTTCGGTTGCTATTGTTATTTATATTGTTATTATAATTTATACATCGTTTTTTGGTTATTATTAATATGAATATTTGGTAACATTTCTAAAAAAGCAGTCACAATCTAATCAGGGAAAATATCACAAGTAAGGTAAAGTAAGATGAAAAATTTTGATAATAAAAAAAGTTTAGTTTAAAATTTTGAGTTAATTTAAAATATGTGAATAACTCTCCGGAATCAACAGAGTAAATAGACAAAATTATTTGTATAGTACTTTAATTAGGTATTATAGACAAATTTAAAAATTTATAAAAGTAAGTAATTTTATAAATAATCATGATACTACTAAAAGTACCGATATTTTAAAATAAATTCATCAACTGATTGAAAACATTTATTACTAGAAAATTCATTTCATATCTCGTCAGAAAAATCTATTTATTATTATTTGACTCTCCACATCATAGGACGTTACCACGTTATGTATATATATATATATATATATATATATATATATATATATATATATATGTATATATATAGTCGGTAATTTATCAACCGAGTAAAAAGTAAAAAATTATGTACTGAATACACGAACAACCCTATCCTTATCGCAATATAAATAAAATATTACACAATTTCCTGTACCCAAGATAAAAATTTACACTTCGGATTTTTGGTTTCCCCTCTTTTTAATCACACACAGTTTTTTTTATTAATACTACCATATAAAACCTAAATAAAACCTTATTGTTTATTAAAACGTAATCTATAAAATAAAATCTTTCCGACTTACTATAAGTTGCAAGAGCTTTCATGGCTCCCTGTTCAAAGCTTTTTATGAGCTTTTATGAATTGCGGCATGGTAATGCATAATATAGTTTTAAACTTTTATTCAGATACATAAAATAATAACTATTTCAGTTCATTATCCATACTTTATTAAGCAAACAATTATAAGCGTCGTGGTTGTACCGATTTTACATTCTTTGTTATCAAGCCTCAAACCTACCCGTAATTACAGTACTTAATGGAAAATATAGGTGGCGTTACTTGTACTGATGCACGGCGAAGAGGAAGTGAGCGCCTAGCATTATTAGTACTTCGTATGGAGCACGCTAAATTAACTTTGCGCAGAGGCAATATCGTAACCAATGAGGGTTTACCGAGGTGCGATTATTGCTAGTTGAAAACTTTTACCAATACCCCGCCTTGTGGACGTGAAATACCGTCCGCTAAGGCAATTTTTGGAAGCCTGTAATGGGTCTCCGTTTATATTCTAATGCATATTTTAGTACTAACCTGCCGGTCTACATTTAGGTAAAGGACGCGAAGCGTGCTTTTTTAGCTTATTTCACAATATCAGTTGATATAGACTTGGATGATACGAGTATTTTGAGATACTATGACGAATACGAGTCACGAGTATTATAAAATATCGGTGACAAAATACTCGACGAGTATGGGGGGCGTAATTTCGTTGTGAGAAGACCATATTACAAATGGCTGTAAACTTATAGTCGCGGAAGACGTAAAATAAATCTTAATTGCATTCTATTATGATGAGTTCATTGCTCCTACACTTTATTTCTTACAACTAAAATTGGCGGGAATTCCTATAATTTTTAATAAAATGCAGTGTCATTTTTCTTCCATGCTAATAAATATTTATGGCTCCAGGCTTAGGACTAATAAATAAATGTTTCATTTAGCAAAGTTATTTTGATAGCATATTTAAGACAAGAATCACATTATTTACAATAATAACATTATTAAAATTTTTTTTTTTATTTTAGCCATTTTTTTAAAATAATATAGTAAGAATGTTTGGAACAAACAAATTATTCCGTATTAATTATTATTAAATTGCATATTTTCTCTTCAAATATTTGCTTAAAATATATCAATGACAATTTAGTTTTGTAAATATTGTAATATCAATGTTCAATATACTCGTATTTATAAGTTTTTTACTGAATAAAACATTAGGAAAATGCATTAGGGATGATTTCCTTTTCACGCAATTACTTTCACAAAAAAGCTGTCAGAAAATAGTGTAATAAATTCCAAAAGTACCTTTGTTTCTTCGCATTAAAGGCTTCACAGTGAAAAAGGAACCTGGAAAATGAGGTAATATGACGTTTTTAACCTTTGGCCTTGTTTATATCGAAAGAGATGAATGTCGCGTTTTAGTTAACAAAATTTATCAAATATTATTAATTTAGTATTAAGTCATTTTGTATCGATTTATTGTGAAAGTTTAATGATTTAGAAATATTTTTATTTATTTTCACTTAATGAGAACAAAAAATATTTTCACAATTTAACAACGTTGAAAATATGGTATTGTATTGTATATTTGTATATAAATTGATATGGAATTTGTCAAATTAATATAATTTAAATGTTGTGCAAAGATGAGGTTTTATTTTGTTTTCACCAAATCCACTACATAATTTGAATTATTGCGTTATACTTACATAAATTTTAAGTCCTCCATTAACCATTTATAACTTTTTGCTATGCAATATTTTAAAAGCATGACACTATGATTTGTTATGTTTACAAATTTCTAAAATTTTATTAAAGTTTTAAGGGCATTGTCGCTTGTATAATTATACGTATCTAGAATTTGTTATTCAGTTTAACTTAAAAACCTGTTTAGAGTTCTTGATAAGATTTATTGTTGTGAGGCAGATTAAAATATGACCTCATTATTCGGATAAAAAATACTCCCAGCTTTATGTAGAACGTTATTATAGTTATTTATCGTTTGTTTGAAACCAATTTTCTCGTAAACATTTAAAATGTTTACACTCTTAATTCAGAAAAGGGCAGATATTAATAGGTTTTTGTGACCTTGAAGCCGACTCTATGCCAAATATCATTTGTAAATCAGCCAATTACCTAATATTAAATTCTCTTTTCCTTGGAATTGTAGTAATTATTTCAGAAAAAGTTGAGAATTGTCATATAGTTCATAATATATATAAATATTCCAAATATATTTTAAATATTCGAAGCATGTTTCTATAAATAAATAGAAGTTGTTTTTCGCAGAAATCACAATTTTTACACTGATTATTTGAGAAACGGTTGCTAATTTCTACACAGTTTGATGCACAGAACTAGTTGTATGAATAATAGGCAGGTTTTTTTTATATTTAGCATTCACGGGCTATATATATATATATATATATATATATTTAAATTTAAATAGGTATTATTTACGCCGTGCCGCATAAACAAAACATTCCGTATTTACAACAGTTTAACATTAAAATAACTTGATTAAATAATAATACTGTGTACATAAATTGATGTACAATGTACCCAAACTTCTTTGATTTTTCAACCGTTGCTGAGTATCAAAACGTAAAATAAACTTAAAGTATAAATTTTCAACCTACAAAACGTAATTTATTAATAAATATATTTTTTTATTCCCGAAATCGGAGACATATTGTTATTGCTTAATGCTTTCATCAGTCAAATTAGTTTGTCAGTGATTATACTGTTCCAACATTTAGATGTTCAGTGCGGCACTCGATATTGGATGTCTTACCCTACACTGATACTAATGGAACAAAAATGTTATATTTTAGTGAATTTAATTACCTTTATTTATTCCAACAATAACTATTTTTTATGTATAACAATTTTTAAAACCGGCTCGGAATTCTGACCATATGTCAATTTATATCACAAAAAGAAAACTGCTTATGTATGTCGACATCACTTTGATATCGTCACCTATATCTTAATGAATCTTCATACGCGTCTCTAAGTGTTATTGCCATGCAATGCGGCTTCATCTATCTACCGAAATACGGAGAAAATATCCTCGGAACCAGTCCTTTATATCATACGATAATTTGTAACTTATTGTGGATTATTTCACAAAAAAATACAAGCAAGTGCGTTCTTTTTCAAACACTTATAAAATAGGGTTTGGAATATTCCACTCTTTTAAAGTTATTAATGTAACTAAACTAAATGTTTTTCCAATGTAATTCTGACACTGAGAATTTTTCCACATTTTTCAAATCCACGGCTGAAAATCTTAAAAAAAGTTAATAATGTATATAAATAACGAATCCCGTTGATCATTTAATAATTATGAAAAAAAGTACTGAAAATTATCGTGTTTTCATTTTGTTAGTGTGATGTACCACCAAGAGATGTCAAAAGGCCTTGTGAGCCGTTAGAAAAGCTTCAACAATAAACACATGAAAGAAAGGAAAAACATCTACATAAATAATATACTGCAAAACGTTCTTTGAATAAATTCGCTTATGTAGAATTTATGTTTTTTTCATGTAATAAAAAAGATACACTGTATCCAACTTGCATCCAACACAAAGCCCTAAAATTTTATTTATGGAAGGCAAGTCAGTCGTAATATTCATATTTCACATAATATTTTAATGGAAAATAAAACCTTCTTAACGGTGGAAACCTAATACTCGCTCATCTTCACCGTTACTACATTACAAGTGAAAAAACCCATAAATATGTATTTCGCACGTTGTCTTTCCGTCATGGAGCTTTTAAACCGGAAAGATGTAAAGCTACCTCGCATAAAACATTGCTTGCCAATCTGTCTGCAAGCATTGACTTTCTTGACGTCTTGACTTGATATAGGAAACCAACTCGGAAGTCCTTCTCGTACCGTTTATAATTTCCCATGCGTCGGACCTGTCGATCATAATAGTGATACTCTGTATATAGACTTCCAGTTACATTGACTGTTCTATTTCATTTCTAACTCAATTTCTGAATGATACATAATAATAACTTTATTAATAAATTTAAGATTAAATGAAACTACGTTATGTAGTATTATTTCTACTTTATTTAAGTTCTTTACCACCACCTAGGTTTCGTCGCATTACAACATCTTCAGGTTATTAGCAAAGATGAAATACATATATATATATATATAGTATATTCAATAAATTTAAGAATTTAACCATTAAATAATTATTGGTCCACTGTTTACTATTATTTTTTTAAATATTGAATAATGAAAACTGGGTTGAAGGCTTAATTATGTCGATGTTTTTGCAAAGAAGTTTTTAAAAATAAAAATGGTAATTTCTAAAGTTAAAAAAAATAGATTTTATATTAATAAAATCTGTCAAATACGCTCACTATAAGAGAACGGCACACACTCAGACACATGGAAACATTTATGGATACATATATAAATATATTGTCTAACATAACTTTCTTAGGCATAAATGGTATATACCAGTTTTTTGGTAAATATCGGTTAAAATTCTGGTAACAGTTAATTTATCATTTTGACTTTAGTAGTTGCGGTGACAAAGGACATGTTTTTGTCGAAATTTTCAGAACAATTTCTAAAGGTATCTTACGTAAAATTCTAAAAAAATTAATTGGAATCCTTTCACTCGCTGGCTTTATTAATATTATTACAGTTAATTTTTTTTTCGATTACGTGATTTGGTCCTTGTTGCATCAATACATCTCCAGTTTCTACCTCAAACAGTTTCTGACAAAAACGGGTCTGACCTACGGAAGTATACGTTATTTAACTTAAAGGGTTTCCTTTATTTTTTGTTAAGTTGACTATTGTGGTAAATATTTATATTATCATAAATTATAAAAGGCCTTTTTTGAAAAGCTTGTGTTTTATATTATTGAACCGTGCAGTTATTGGATAATTATTTCAAAAATGTTTTATTAATTAATTATTCTGTTTACATATCCTCATACACATTATGTACACGAAAAATAAATGGCAGATTAAAAAAATAATAATACATATTTGGTCCGACATTTTAAAAATTATTTAGAAGTTAAAAAGTGAAATTACATTTCTCACATGACCATTTTAAATACATAAATCTGACACATTTTCAAATATATTTTCAAATATATAAATCCTAATAAATTCTTTTAAAAATCATGTTTTTCAATTTTCCTTAACATAGTCATCAGCATTTCAAATTTAATAGATTATTTCTTTTTTAAAAATCAAGTTATGTGAATATTTTTGTAAAAATTTCATTAAAGTTCTCTACCTAATTTTAACTATATTTCCTTGTTCACTTTATGAGAGAACTTAAATGGAAATCTTTTAAATCATAAATTTTCTCACCTTTGTATTTAAGCTAGACAATTTAGAATTACAAATTTATTGTTTTATAGTCAAAGGTGTGAAAACTTTACAAGAAGAAATAAGATATTAATTCCCCACATTAATACCATGAAAAGAATTATCCCCATTCAGTAAGGCATCTGTCTCAAACTTACATAGCAGAAGACATTAAACTAAGACATTTAGAAAAATATAATAGGCAAATATTGTTGTTAACTAATCTGTAAAGGTTACATATTGTTGTTATCTTCAAAGTTCTTAAGCCAAAACAGAGATAATTTTCATAGGTAGCATACACGTGTCTGGTGGAAATAAAGACAACAAAAGTTTCAAAGGTTACTGATGCTTGTTTAGTAAACAAAAACATGCGTGGAAACATAAATAAAGTTTCCAAATGGAATCAAGTTTACGTGAGACAATAGACACTTCACTTTCACATTCTAACCAGATTTTCGTGAACTAATGTCCAAATTTTGAATCACATTTCAGCTTTTTAATTTACACATCTAAAATAAGCTCCAAAACCTAGTAATATAGGAGCGATTAATATGTGTCTATAATGCGATATATTTCGAAAGTTATTCTAGAATTAAAAAAGTTTGTAGGTCACTCTAAGCGGGTTAGCGCAGAAGGCGGTGCCGGCTGCGCCATTTCATCGAATATCTCAAAACAAGCTAGACTTACGATAAAATTAGGGGCCTTAAAACACTAAAATCATTTTTAAATATGGCGGATAAAACATAAAGCTGCCTAAATATAATTTTATATTCAGGTAAAACCAAATTTGGTAAAAAAAATGTATGCTCTCAAATCAATTACATAAATATTCATTTTATAATTATTTATGTTTATTTAAGATTTTAACTTCCAATAATTCTATAAATATTGTTAAGATGCCCACAATGTTTTATTCAATAATCGTTTGATTTGAAATCTTGAGATTATGATGGAGTAATAAAGTACTATTTTTTTTTATTCCTAACTAATTATTGGGAGAACACTCTAGGATCAAAAAATTAAATAAAACATAAAATGATACGTAAGAACTCCCTAATTATTTTTTTTATCAAAGTTAATTCGAGATATATAAATGAAAATGACAACGAAAATATGTCCCACCTCTTAAATTTACTGGAAATATATTATGATGAATCAACCTTTCAGAATTTTCGAGAAAATCACCATATTTATGAGCTTATGAAAATTGATTTTTTTTTATCGAATGTAAGTCGAGAGATATAAATAAAAATAACAACGAAAATATGTCCCTCCTCTTAAATTTACTGGAAAATTATAACGTTGACTCTACATTTCAGAATTTTGGAGATCAATCACCATATTTATGAGCTCATGAAAATCATTTTTTTTATTGAAGTTAATTCAAGGGATATAAATGAAAATGACAACGAAATATATGTCCCTCCTCTTAAGTTTACTGGAAAACTATAACAATGACTCTACGTTTCAGAATTTTGGAGAAAATCACCATATTTATGAGCTTATGAAAATTTACTAGACAATATATTTACTATGTGAAAATGGAAAGAACATTTGCAAATAGCTTAACAGACATGTTTTGCGACTTTAAATGTTCATATCATAACTATGAACCCACGTAGTACGAGTAGCATTCGTACGAGTTTTTTATAACCATAGATTATTTAAAAACTTCTGTTTTATGTATTTGCATAGCATTTCATTATTTATCGGCCAACCAGTAATTATTTTCTAAACTTTTTCACCGAGATATTCTATAATAAATATAAACACTCTTAAAAAAATTAAAATTAAGTAAAATTCTTTTCAAATACACGCTTGATTTAAGTGGCAGTAGGTTGTGTTTTCCAGATTACAACAAGCTCTATATAATATATGCGTACTGCTAGAGGATCCTCGCTGTTTGGATTTTTAAAAAGAATTATTTTATTTAGTTACTGTTATTTTATTTATTTTTATTTCATTTAAATCCGGTAAATGTAATTAAATCAGAAGCGCGTGATGAACTGAACAGTTAGACGGACTGATTGTGTATAGGAATCCGGCTTAATGCTGTGTGGTCTTGTTATTGAAAACTATATTTCACCGGTTAAGCACTAGTGTGTAGATACTGAAAATAGAAGCTTGGGAACTGCTTCAAACAATGACATGCTGCAAAACAAGTTTTTGTTGGATAAAGGTGCAATATAAGATAAACGTAAGGCAAATCCCATACATATAGGATATATAACAGTATTACAAGTAGGTGGTCTGATAAAACGGTTAAATGTTCAAAATATAAAGTTAGATTTTCAACAGCGCTATTCAAGATTTGTTGATTAATATTTATTTCTTTGCAAATTCTGTAATACAGCCGATTTGAACTGAGATGTCCAGCGACAGGGATGTCGGGGTTTTCCTTAAAGACTTAGAATTTCTTTTAGGGTAGGATAAGATACTTTATTGCGGTAGACGTGTATAACCATATTGGTATTATGAAAAAAGTAGGCTATCATATTGTATATATTAATGTAAGAGTATCGGTCAAATTAATTTTTGAAGTTTGTGATGCTTAGTTCTTTAAAGTTTTCTGAACATACTACAAGTTCGTTTTGAAGGATTTTTAGTGTTGGGAATACGTCGGCATAGGAACAATCATCAAAATGGGAAATCGTGGAAAATATAAAAATTAATAAATTTTTTCATTAAAAGTGAGAGGTTTAAATGAATAGATTGCCCTTTTAGACTGAATTAATATTTCGGATTGAGAGGAATTATATAAAACTTCTTGTGTACTTTCGTCTAGATCAAGGGGTGTGGGAATTATGACTACTTTTCAAAATGCCCTTCTGTTGTCATTGTATTCAACAATTGTTGTGTTGTAATCGGAGTCACTTGAGGCTTTCAGGAATTTTGAATAAGTATCTTCAAATACATAATCTGGAAGAAATGGACTAACTGCCCTTCAGTTAGCCCATTTCTTTTTTTTCTTCGGATATATAGAATCAAAGTAGCTAGAGTAATGTTGAGGATGTGGGGTTTAGAATGATATTCGTGATGGTGTATTTTGGTACATTATCAATATTGATATAGAAATGGTAAATAGAATCAGCGTCTTGATTGAATGAATTCTTTGTTTCAATATTTATAGGCTTTACAGGGATCGTTCCTATTCGATCACGTTCAACGAAATTTTACTTATAATAATTGTTCTGGATTCATATGCAATACGATGATCTTTGCCAATTTCAACTTGTGACATGATGGCTGAAATTGCATAATTAGAATCATCACAGGTAAGTAAGAAAGGTTTTTTGAAATCGGGTTAAATGAGGAGCAGTTATCAGTTTATTTTTTAATTGCTCATAGGCTAATTGCTGCTCATTACACCAGTTGAAGGGTGTATATTTCTTTAAAAATAACGTAAGGGGTTATTTTTTATATGTTTATTAAGGGGGTATTTCTTTAAAAATGACATAGAGAAGTATGTTAGCAATATTTGCTAATAGCCCACCTGAAGATGTTGTAATACAACGAAACCTAGGTCGTGGTAAAGAACTTAAAGAAAGTAGAATTAATACTACATCACGTAGTTTCATATAATTATTTATTTGTAATTAATTAACTTGACAAATCAGAATCTGGTAAGTATCATCGGATCAGAGGCGTGTGATGAACTAAACTGTTGGAAGGACTGACTGTGGGAGGAAGCCGGCTTACCCCTGTGTAGTCTTATTATTGAGAATTGCATTTTACCTGTTAAAAACTAGTGTAGATACTAAAAATAGAAGCTTGGAAACTACCTGAAATGCTGATTTGGTGAAGCCACGTTGTTCTCGGCTAAAGATGCAACATAAGATAAACATAATGCCAATTCATATGTGACCTTTCCTCTATGTGAATATTTTCGTATAGCAATTTATTAAAAATTTAGAGGTTTTTAAAATAAACAAAATTGATTGTCTTGTTGGTAAACAAATTATAAGTAAAAATTATACTAAAACAACACAAAATACTGTTCTCTCATTATTTGGACCAATATTTTATAATTATCATATTACAAAGTATTTGTAAATTACCACAAATTGTTGTATACAAGATTAATGCAAATAGGAAGTTCCTTGTTTTCCTTTTAATTAAAAGTGTAAGTTAAAAATATCATCATGATTATTTTAACAAACCAATCGATTTAAAAATTGCTCTTACTATGAAGAAACGGAAAGAAATTTGAAATAATATAACATTCATGATCACTCTTTAAACTATCCTATTTACCTATTTCGATTCTTTTGCATTTCGCTCTTTTAATTCAAGTTTATACTGCATATTTTAATATAGCAAAGAACAGCAATTAAGAACACATATGATAGCAAACAAATTTTTGGGAAAACACGGTTTGCATGATGAGCATGTTACAATTAAAATTTTCATAACAAAATAATAAAGGATGATATATTTTTCTTTAAACATATCATTTATAATGTATATTATAAATGAAAATGTACGAGAGAATCTCGCGCTATGGGGTGTTCGTTCTCACTCCAGCACACAAACGTTTACGGATATAAAAGGTTTCCATTAAACTATTCACAAATATTACTTATTCACAATGTATTGCATACACTATATTTCAGATGGTTAAAAACGTTGTGCATATTTAAATATTATAATTTCTCACCACATAAACATGTAAATTTATTGCTTAGTATATGTCTTCCAGATGTGTTTAATACATAACATAAAATAAAAGCAATTCTTACACTTGTATGGATTTCTATGAACTGTTTACAGACTTTAAGTTTGTCAACTACTACTTCTAAACTAATAAAACCGTTACTCTAGATATTCTTCCGATATTCAAAAACAACGGTTTATCTTTTAGGGGTGGAACACGCAAGTCTAACAAAATTACCATTTTCATCCCATCCCTATATTGAAAAGGTGTTCACGAATTACCCCCGATTTCTTTTAAAAACTTTTTCAACGATATGCAAAACCGTATATGCAAAAAAAAAATTTTGTATCGCTAATAATCTGCAAAAAAAAAACAACTGTACCACACATGTGGACAAACGGACGCACGACCATGGTGAGATTATAAGGATTTATAATTTGCCAACTTTTCCATAAATTTCACATTTCACATATTGATATAACGGATGAAATTCGTGTTGACGAAACAAGAAATTAATTTTCTCAAGCGATCACAATGAAGGCATTTAGGGAACGAACATTTGTAAGACGTGACGCGGCTATTTAAGTCATGTATTATTATAAACTCGAGGATTCTCGAATAAATGTTTGTTCAGGAAGGAGACGCTTAGCGCCAGAACGTACGCGTATTTGCTTATGGAATAAAAGCTTTAACCTCGCTCTAGAAATAACTGAGCGCGTCCTCATAATACACGGAAGCATTATGAGCAGATTCTATTGATATCTCGAATAATTTTGGTGGTTTATTTAATCTAATATTACTTTCGTTATCAGTATGTATTTTCTCGAAATGCTGAGCAAGTACAATATTATATTAACAAGAATAATACTCAAAATATATCTCTGTTTCTAGTTATTACTTCGGCAATGCTTTCAAAAGCTAGCTTGAACAATATTACCGTCGAGTAGTAATTTAAGAAAAAAATTATATATGCAAACTGTAACTCGTATGGTTAACCAAACAAAATCGGGGATAGGTGAACCCATCCTGAAGTTATTTAACCCTAATTAAATTTTAAAAATATCGAATATATTTTTTTTAGATTTCCTTAATTCGGTCCTTTTATACTTAATTTTTATAATTGTAACACCCCCATATAATTTTCCCTTGTTCATCTTTTTTAACCTCTTTTAATTAAATTGATCTTGTTTAATGTATTTCTGTTCTAAGATATCCAAATACTTTTAAAAACTCTTCTAGTTCATGCCATTTTTAACGGTATACAACACGCGAAGAAAACTTTTAAATGACCTCGTTTTTTTTTCACAAAGTTAATTGATAAATGCAAATAATAAGGGAAGCAAACTGGTTTCCAGAATAACCACGTGGTGCACAAAGACAACTGTAGAAAATGAGCAGGTAAAGATATTTTGTTCTTTTCTTGCGCACGTAAAATCGATCTCCTGTTTTTTTCATGGTAAAATCAGTTTCCCTTCTTTTTTTTTGTTGTATACTACACGTCTCCTATTTTAGTCGAGATCTAACTGTCTTTGCTATTGAACATGTTCGAAAGAGCGCAATTTTTTTATTTTGTTATTTAAATTTCGCTGTTATATTTATTTTTTAATTTTGATAGTGTTTTGCTAAACTTGTTAAATAGTATTTTTATTAAATTCAGATTTTTTTTGTTAATTTTTTTAAATATTTCTACCTATTTTTATTATCATAACAATGACAGAAAACACTAAACAAACTGTACACTTCTTCTTGCTTTAATGTAATTTCTTAAAAAATACTATTAGATTATGATGATAATAAAAATACTGTTAAAAATTATGATGGTCTATAGAAGAGCCAATAGTATTGCATATGGGGCGTAGATAATTTATCAGGAGGAGTATCCCGGTAAACGATTTCCTCAACGTAACATAAAACCTACCAATGTTTACATGAGAGAGGCCACTTGAATTTCCAAGAATCTAGAATAAACGTAAGACAGTATGGTATTGCTATCGATGAATCCATACTTGAAGAGTTCGATAAGCATCCTACCAGAATTATAAGAAATGTAGCTGCGATGTTAAACCTACCCACATTAAAAGTTTGGTCAGTTTGAGCAAATGGAAGACATGCTTTCCGTTATGCTACAGAGCAAGGTAATTTTTTATGTACACTTCCTTAGCCTTTCGTAAAATATTTTATTTTCAATTTGTTTTAAAATAATCTAATTGAAACACTCCCAAATTATTAATTAATTATTTATTCGTTTTCCACTTTTACCTGCAGCATATTCTGCTGGCCTCAGTTAGAAGTAATAAGATAATTCTTTAAAAAAATTTATCTATTTTGTATGGAAATTTGTAGTAAAGAATATTTCATGAATATCTTAATTATTTTGTTTCCGGTGTCGAAGAAGATGACCAAGAGAGGAGCGTACAGTTTTGCCATTTCTCATTACATACTAATGTTGTGCGCGAAAACTTTTTAAAAAATATTATGTGGATGGATGAGTCAAAATTTAGTAGGGTAGTAATTGGTAATCGGCATTATTTACATCTGCAAAGGACGAAAATCCACATGTGACTAGACCGATGAAATTTCTAAGAAAATTTAGTGATAATGTTTGGGCAGATATAATAGGAATATGTTCAGGCAGATGTAATACCTTATCCATTATCTGACCACGCTACTTAAGAGATAACCTACACGGAGGTAATTATCTAGAATTCTTGTAGAATAAACATCCGGGATTACTGAGTGATGTGCTGATTCTTCAAGAAGACAGAACTGCGGTATTTCAAAATGGCGCTTCTCCGGACCGCAATCTAGTAGTAGTATTTGAATGATGTGTTTACTAATTCATGAATTAGTAGAATTAGCCCGATCTCGTGACCACCACCACTCCCGGATCTGCCTTCAATTGATTTCATCGTTTGTGGACGTGTTAAAGAACGAGTGTACTCACTAAGATTCAAAACTGGCAGTATTGTCTTTCTCATCTCTTTTTTTTTGCAATGTATCCTGTAATTTTTTTTACAATGTACCTCCTGAATGAGTAAAATGTCCTTGTGACCTTAGAATATATTATTAATTTATTCATGTAGTTTAGGGATTTGTATTTCGATTAGCATTTTTTAAACAGCATAAACTAAATATGCTTTTAGATATTTAGGTACTTTATATTTAAATATCTTGATCATATTTAGTTTTGTATTAATGAAATGAGAAATTAAATTTTGAATATTTTGTTTACTCAATTTCAAGACTTCGTTAAGGCATTATGTTTTTTATAAACGGAGTCACCTCAATTTGGAGGAAATTTTCAAAAATAACAAAAAATAATATCTCAAACACCATGAGATTAAAGGTTATTAGGGCTAAATAGCTTCGTAATGCATCCTACATTTCCCTTTGGCTAACCATTCCCCTAACATCTGTACATATTTCTATGTGTATACATTTATATATATATATATATATATATATATATATATATATATATATATATATACACACACATATATATGTCGGAGCGTCAACGGGCTCTCGTACGATATCAGATGGATACCATATTTTGGCTCATATTTATGGGCAGGAAAACACGTACGAATGCGACGATATAGTTTTTAATTATTAAACTTAAATTATAACACACTACAAGATACAAGTTGCTAATTAAAACAAAAGTTAAACAGTTTTCAAAAGTATTTAGTATACACTTCTAAACTAAATATAATCGACAATGGCAGAGACGGGTAAACGAATACGTTGGCCACGTGTGATCGCGTCAAGCTCCCAAAATTAAACGAAAGTCAAAAATCATAACAAAGGATTCTTTGTGCGGTGTCAGGTAAAGCTTCCTGCACCCCTCTCGACGACCCGTTCACATGGGCCTACGGCTACGTTTGGTGACAAAAAACTGTCACTCCCGTTTCCGTTTCTTTGTTAGGGCAGGTATAATTATTTATCAGGTATATAATATCATTAAACAAATGTATACGAATAGTGCAGGAATTTTTGCGTTGGTTCCTGGGCGTCGACATTTATATATATATATATATATATATATATATATATATATACGATACCTTATGTATAATCATGTTAATTAAAGCAAACGAATTACTTTTATAAAAAGAGGTCAAATTAAATTTTCAAATCACAGTTTGTATTACCTAAGAGACATATTTAATAAAATAAAATGACGAGACTCATATCTCATCATCATTTGAGTTTACTTGTGGTATGTATAAATAGTCTTAGGACTGTCAGTTTGTGGAAATGTTTCAAAACAGGACGAGAAAATAATGATGAAAAATAATACGATGTGTTATAGTAATTAAAGAATATTACCATTTACATATTTACCATGTAATTTTCCACTGCCATTCGTTGTGCTTAGAAAAATAATTAACTTTTAAAATTTTATATTTATTCAATAGAAATTTAAATACTTTTTTCTAAATTTCAAAATTCATTGCATTAAAACGAAAAAAAACTCTCATAACATCAACAGCGTATCTATCGATTTCATACAGACTAATTGAAAACCGTTTGACGTAGAGATTTTTAATATAACTTGGTGACAGAGCATATTAATCCATATATTTTGCATATGTAACAATTTAAAATATTTAGACGGTCGTTTTAGCGAAAAAAAATTAAATACCCAACGAAAAAATTACTTTTGTTTATCATCTGGGCTGGTTTTGAAAATTAGGTTGTAAACACTCATAAATTTGTTTTATATTATTTTAAGTGCTTACTCTCAGAGACATGCACCAAATTATACAAAGTTCATTTCCAAAACTATTGAACCAATTAAAATACGGTGCCGATATATTCTAACTTCGAAAGTACAGGACAACAATGATTTTAAATTTAAAGTTTTTTGAGAAATAAAGATAATTGTGTTAAGAATTGTATTCTCTAAAATATTTCAAATTGAAAGCACGCACTTGACATATATTGTAAAATTCTTTCGATAAACTATATTTGTAAAAAAGTGGGAAATCTCTACTGGACCTAATATCTGTATAGACCGAAAGGCCACCATGAACATTTATCGTCTTATATTATGTATTGTCTTCGCCAGTTTTGCTATTCATTAGGTGCAATAAAAGGAATTACAAAGTACTGAGCATGCCGAAGACGGGTAAAGAAGAAAAGAAGGCGGGCCAAGTAGCTGCACCACCACGACAGATTCAAAGATGTTTAGTCAATAAGATAATTTTATTTTAAACACCGATGTTTTTTTATAAATTTAACAAAATTTGTAAACGACACTCCGATCTTGGTATTCAAGCAGTTGACACCGTTTTAATACCCATCACATATTCAAAATCTATGTAAAATAATTAATTTATTTTGTTAGCGTCTTCATAAAATAAATCGCCAGTACTGTAACAGTCTAATAATAATTCTTAATTCCCTACACACCGCATAACCTGGTTCTTCGAACTGGATAAATATACCGTATTAATATAAAAATTCATCAAAATATTCTAGTAACGTAAAGTTACAGCAGCAACTTGTAAAGGTTATTCATTAAAACAATATAAAAATTTAACGATTTACAGCGTATCTAACTATCGTTAAATATAAAGTGCATAAAAATCGTTAACGTTATAATCTTCAATCAACGAAGATATATCAATACACAGGATAATCAGCAGCCGAAAACCGAGAAGCGTGAACAAAACAAAACAAACGTCATCCCTTCAGAACAATGGTTCTCATCACCAAAATCGACTACAGTCAACACGAGTGTAGTCAAAAGGATCAAAATCGCAAGAGTAAAGATAAATAAACAAATCCCTTGTCCTTTCCTATTTAATAATTCACCATAATAGCCTTGAAAGCAATCGTATTGTCATATAATTCTTTAAATTTCATTACAAAATAGATAAATTAGTTACCAAAATGCCGGATATTGCAATATTCTACATACGACCTTTAAAAGCATTAGGCAAACCCGCCTTTGAGCAGTGCCTCATTATTGATTTGCATTCTCATATAAAAAATCGATTAAAACACCCACACAGAATTGCAAAAATCTATTCAACGTACCGAAATGCCCAAAATATTCGATTTCACAAAATTTTGACATAAACGCAGATTTAAACCAAACAAAGCTGGTCATTCTCATAAAAACAACCATTGACGACCACACAAAAAAAAGTAGTCACCCTATTATTTGTAGAGATAATCATAAAGTGTAAGCATGTGAAAAATTACAAAGGATGGTAAATAAATGCATAGAAAAATTCAAGGCAGCTAAAACATGTTTATATTGTTTTAATATTGGGCACCGCAGTATTGAATTCAAACGGTTAGGATATAAGAAATGCGAGAAAAAACATAATACATTAATACGCTACAATAGCTCGAATAATTACGATAATCAATAAAAATCAAAAACTTCGAAACAGATGAATTTCCGAGAACCTAAAACATAAGGGTATATGGTGCCATAGTGGCTACGAATGTTTTACTATCGTCGGAGCTAATTAATATAAAAGGAAGAAATGGTGAAATAATTCAAGCTCGAGTATTATTTGACAATGTATCGCAATCTCCTTTCGTCACGAAAAAATTACCATTTAAAAATATCGATCTCCCAGTAAAAGGTTTTAATCAGCTAAAAACCCTTATCAAACATACAGTCAAAACAAAAAACTTATCAAAATTCAACAATTACAGTGAAACGATAGAATTTTTAGTCCTTCTGCGAATTTGTAACCATTTACCAAATAAACGCATAGAAAAGCGAGTTGATTTTCAAATCTAGGAGTATCGGAGTGGAAATCTAGGTGTATCATACAAAAGCACTGAGAAATAATTCTATATATTAGAGGAAAACTCAATAAAATTCTAGATTTAAAAACTCAATATATTGAAGGTATGCATGAAGGTATCATGCTGGGACACATGAAGCGTATTAATTCATTTGAAATTAGAGAACATCATTGTTCCTACCACATCACCCATAGTTAAAGAATCGAGCTCAACCTCTAAGGTAATCCTGTATAACGCCTCAATACAAATTAGTACAGGAATTTGTTTAAATGATTGTATAAAGGTCGCTGCCATCGTTTAAAGTATAAGCTTTGACATCATCCACAGATTTCGAACACGTCAAATTGTTTTATTAGCCCATATCCAAAAAATATATAAACAAATTCTCTTCGACAAACGGGATATATAATATCAATTAATTTTATAGCGAGAAAATGAAAACTATAAGTCACATATTTTTACAATCCCGGTAGTCTTGTTCGGCTATGGATCGACACCACATTCGGCTGCATGCGTAATCAACCAATTAGCTGAGGATGAATGTTCAAGGTTTTCAATGGCCCGTTAAATCCTGAAACGTAACTGCTACGTAGATGATGTAACACCAGGGACAGATACTTTCAAAGAGGTAAAAAAACTTATACAAGAAACTCATTGAGTTGACAAATGGGGGAGATTTGCTCTTAGAAACAGAACACGTTCGATGTTCTGTTCTCTGAGATTGTAAAGACTGTAGTTGAAGAACCTGCTGACATCAATCCCTTTACGTAGGATATATCTCAAACAAACACGTTATGCATTCAATGGAACCAAATGAACGACGAAATCACATGCAAAGAAAAGGATGAGACCAATTTAAAATTCACTATAAGTCACATATTATCAAACATTGCGCAGATTTATGATAGAATCGGTCTGATAGGCCCTGTAATAGTTTGTGCCAAAATGTCTATGCTAAAATTGTAGCAATGTAATGCCGGATAGGATGATTTATTACATGAAGACATACGGACCTCTTGGATGACGATTCAACAACAGTTATCGATCCTAAATAAAATCACATTTTCAAGAAAAGTTATAATAGAAAATAGTCAGCGCATTGAAATTCTGTGACAATAGTGAAAAGGCATACGGAGCATGCATTTATGTGAGATCTATAGACAACACCGGAGACATATTTTGAAATCTTATTATATTTAAAAAATCTAAATGCCCCACTAAAATCAATAGCATTACCTAACTTGGAACTATGTGCGGCATTATCACTCTCACAACTCGAAAAACTGTCATGCTTGCACTTTGTCGACCAATTGACGAAGTTATTTGTTGTCTGATCCATACATTGCTATGCAATGGTTTAAAACGCAGCCATATTTAATCAAAACGTTTATTGCCAAACGAGTTTCAAAAATTAGCGACTCAACAAAAATGATGCATTGTAGACATGTCCCATCTCAGGAGAATATTGTAGACGTTCTTTTACGTGACGACTACCATTCGAATTTCAAAACGAATTTCAAACATTATCGTAGAAATGGTACCATTAACGAAGTTGAAACCGATAATTATAACCACCATTACATATTCAGATTTGTAATAAATTGAATACTCATCAGTCGGTAAACTAAAACGCGTTCTAATTTTATATTGCAATTTATAAACAATACCACGAAACACCAGACTACATCTTTTGAATACCTCACAATGAAAGACTCGGCAGTAAGTTCCATAGTAAAAATGACCCAACAAGAATGTTTTAAGAACGAAATTAAACAATTATCCACTGCAGGGCTGCTTAGCTCTAGTATTAATATCCAGGTATTTAATTAATTTTTAGACAAAGACAGACTTATTCGTGTAGGTGGCAGATTAAAGAATTCAACGTTTTCATAATCTCGTAAATTCCCAAATATCTTACCTAAGACACATCACGTTACTGACTTAATAAGCAACTATGTGTGCAATGAGATTAAAATACTGGTCCATTAGTTGTAAAAATGCAACAAAATCAATTATCAGAAAATTATATCTTCTTTTGAGATAAAACCAAATTACTGCCCATACTTTATGGGCGATCTTCTGAGCAGTAATGAACTGACTGCGTCCAGTTTATCCTTCATCATTCCATAGTTTGCATCTCCTTAGTAGATATTTTTACCGTTTTTTTTTACATTTTCATTCACTGCTCAGATTCTTTCCTATTTGTCGCACATTACTCCTTACTTCTGGAAATACTGGAATTCCGCTAGATATCACGTTAGTAAAACATATATTAACAAACAGAAAATCTTTGTCATTCAAATTATGGTAAAACTTTCATTACTCCACACAGGATTAGATGTTTGGAACATAACATCACACGAATCCACGGATTCAATGATATATAGACTTTATTTCACTGAAGTGGGCGCTTGTTTGTTGATCTTTGGCACATACTCGCTCATTTCACAGAAAAGGTGGAAATTCTTCCGCGCAGTTAATATTTGTACAGCTTTCTATGTAATAACAACATCCAGAAGTAAAGCTAGCGTGATATTTGAGAAATGTTCTCTATTTCAGGGCGATGCTTATAATTAATTCATGTATGTATCTACACTGTTTTCTGACTATAAATGATTATGTTTTTAAGACGAACTTCTTAAAGCGCGCCTCGGTCTAAGGAATATATGAAAGCAAATTGAATTCAAAGAGCTAGGCAGATGCGTATTCGGGCAAATCTGTGCGTTTTGATTGTTTTTGCCTCTTCCTTTTTACATATGCTTTCTCAAGGCTACACATAATATATTTCATTCTTTATTTGATTTCTCATGAAACTGCCATTTCGTTTCTTACCTTGTAATATGATCTTTTCAAGTAATTTTTTTTTATATACAACACGCACAATTCCTAATATGTTTCACTTCTATTGTGTGTTTTTCACGTGTTCTCTTGTGTAGTTTAGTTTATAACATTAAGTTAAAAACAACCTAAACAAAATATATATTACTATTATTTTTTAATATGATCGGTAATTTTTTTTTAAATTCTGCTTTATTTTCTCCTTGATTAAAATTATAGTGTCTGTATGTATAAAAATAATTTGTGGTGCTATCTCGCAAAGCGCAACGTTCCTTTTTTTAATTGTTTGCACTGACTTATGAAAATAATGCTTAATTATTATATTTATGATATTTTTAGGAAAATTTAGAGGAATATAAGATGTTAAAAAGTTATAAAAACATACTTAAATTTCCGTTCGTCGGAAATTAAATTACACTTCGAGGTCATCTCTGAAATGCCAAAAATATTTTCATTATTTACTCCCTCTGATAGACAGCTTTAGCTAGACATGTTACCGTGATGTGTTATTACATACCTTTATTCACGATTTAATTCCTAACCTGGTAATTTTTTTTTAATTAGAATTAACATAAATAAATTCTCTTTCAAGATAAAGTTTTTAAAAAAATATCCTTTCACAATTTAATGAAACTACGTGATGTAATATTATTTCTACTTTCTTTAATTTCTTTACCACAACCTAGGTTTCGTTGTATTACAACATCTTCAGGTGGGATATTAGCAAAGATATCTTTGCTATTATGCATTTAATTATGTATAATAAATTTCTACAAAATTAACACCAAATATATTCTATATTAAATATCCTTTCTTTATTTTCATAATACAAGCTACAAGTAAGCAAAAGTTACAGGAATCGATAAATTTGTTGAAGATGTGTGATAAAGTAAGGAGACGAATAAACAAACGACTACAGCATTAGTAAATTACAATTGATTTAAATAAAAAGATGGACAATTATGACGAATATCTCAAAATAATCGAAAATTTTCCCGTGACCTTTAGAAAAATTTTTCTTTAAAAACAACGCTGTTTTCGTCATAAATTTAGATTCAGTAATTTCAGAAGTAAATATTGAGGGGGAGGTATATATATATTTCTTCTAAGCATACCTCTGGTAAAATAAAATATGTGGAATTGGAAAAAAAATGAGAACATTTTAACTAATCCTTTGAAAGGATACCTAATGTTACATAGATAATTTAAATCATTTTTTTAAATGTTCACTTTTAACCCCAATTTTTTTTTAATGTCAGCAGCTCTTGAGATTTGTTGAATTTAATATGCTTTGTTACTATGACAAATTTAATTTTGTACATTAAATGATTTCTAGGAAAAACGGCTGTGATAAAAGTACACCTGAATGATTCCATAATCACTCACGTAGTACCTATCGCATTTTCGTTTTTCTTTTTAAGTCCGTTTTTTATATATAAAACAGCGGACTAAGATCATGTTGATATAATCATGCATCTTGCGTGTGTAGTTATCTGCGCCCCTTAAAATTGTTGATATAAGTTAATTCTATAGTTGAGAAATAAGAAGAGAGACAAACTTTGAAGCTTAATATTTTACAAGAGAATGAAGCTTTATATTCTACAAACGTATAAAGCTTAATATTTTACAAACGGATGAAATTTAATATTTCACAAACGCATGAAATAAGGTTCGGTAGTCATTTACATCCCTTAAAACCATTGTAAGTTAAATTAGCTTACTTAATTTGAAAGGTCTAATCAAAAGCTACAGTATGAATTTTTTTTAAATCCCACGGTTAACAAATATGAGGAGGGGCAAGCATCAAAATAATATGCAATGTAACCCATTGTATCTTACTTTGAAGCTTAATATTTCAGAAACGTAGCCTACAAATGAAAATGATAAATTAAATCCCAATGTAATTTTAAAATACGTATACAAAGGTATCACACTCGATTGGATGTGAAACGAAAAAAAAATTGATTCCGCTTAACGTATTTGCATTAAAAAAAATTTCAAAGTGTTTACTAAATACTAATAGCGGCCTTCATATAAAGTACCTGCATGTAAGTTTTCATACACGTATAACTACAGTCGTAGAAACTAATAGATCGGGACAAACAGGAACGTACAGGTTGACTGGTGAACATGACAGAACTATGAGGGTTCCGGTCTTAATATTTGGCTACAAATCTCTGAAAAGGGGTTGTTAAGTATTTCAGAAAGCATAAACTCCTTGAGAAAAAAGAATTTTATTTATCAAAAAAGTTTTGTCGTGTCAACTTCTGTCACCGAAATAAACCAAACAATGAAAACATGCTGATAAGGATTTATACTTAAGATGTAACAAGATTAATCTTTCTTTTTCGAAACCTAATTTTTGGAAAGTAAAGAAGTAAAAATAAAATTAGCACCTAAATATGACCTTTCAAACTCGAAGAATCATCTGTACGTATCACTGAATAAACTTTTTGAGATTGTTCATACATTGAGATATTTCCGATTATTTGTTTCATTAGTTCCACCACCAATTTCCTGCTACGTTCCTAATTAGTTCCACCACCAATTTCCTGCTTGAAACCTAATTTTTGGAAAGTGAACAACTAAAAATAAAATAAGCACCTAAATATGACCCCTCAAACTCAAAGAATCATCTGTACATATCACTGAATAAACTTTTTGAGCTTGTTCATATATTGAGATATTTCCGATTATTTGTTGCATTAGTTCCACCACCAATTTCCTGCCACGTGGTTTCTTGCAACGCTTATTTTTAAAATTTTCAGAATAAATAAATTTGTAATTAAATCGCGAACAACGATGGACCATAGAATAATATTACACATCAACATCTTTTCTATTGCATCTGTATGACTTATATGCACTTTGACGTTGAATCTGCCAAAGCTTTCTGGAACATTCTGAGCCATACACTCCCAAAGCATTACCATTACTCACGAGTCATTTGCAAGTATTATACGGTTCCAGTAAAGAATGAGTATATTTAAAGGAATGTATAAATTAGAAAAGAAACGATACAGCATACATTCTTGCATGAATGAAAGACTTGAAATGTTTTAAAATTGAAAAGAAATTTCATCGGTGTTTGATAAATATGTATATTATAATGTTTATCATGTTTGCAAAACATATTACGCAAAAGTGTTTTATTTAAATATTATTTTCTATTCCATTAGTAACATTGAAATCGTATACAAAAATTCTTATCAATGTTGCAAAAATAAAACTAAAATATAAGGTGAAGGTATATATATTATATATATATATATATATATATTTATATATATATATATATACCTATTTATATATATAAAAGAGATCTGAGATCTAAAAACGATGTATTTTTATGGAACATCTAATGAAATTTTTCAGGCAAAAAGTGTGAAAAAATGATAAAATTAATTTAGACAAAACATTTTCATTTCAACGGGCGTATAATTTTCATAAGCAACTACCTCATTCCTTTCTTTTAATTTTTCCTTGAACAGGAAACGTTAATTAAACGTTTGTGTGCGAGTCGTGTTTTATTACTAAAATAATATGACTGTTAATTAATTGAAATAATACTCTTGATAAATAACGTGAAATTATTTATAGAACTTTTATATGGTTTTTAATGACCTTTTTAAAAGTATTTTCGTTAACCTTTATTTTCGAAACAACAAAGAAAAAATTAATTATGAACAAAATACTTATACTTGCACTTTACGATGTTTTATTTAATTTCTTCTCTGAGGACTTAAATCCATTCCTACCCAATTGTTCAGTCGCTAGAAGATCCGAAATTTAATCAGAGCCAAATCTCTCTGACTCCGACAAACTGTGTAGTCACTTCTCAATAGGCTAGAGACTAGAAAATTAAAATAAATACTTTTCCGGTTTTAATACATGATGGTAGTAACGGAATCATAATTTAATAATTGAGGAGGGCGGTAAGCAAAGGATCTTCTAAATCATAGAGAGTAGACCCAACCAGTATGAGCTCAATCTCTTATTAGTCAAGTTATATTGATAAGATATAATCATTTTTGTTTGTTTAAAATAAAAGTTATTTTAAAGGAAAAAAATATTTTTCAGAATGAAAATTTTTTCAATTCTTAAATCAAAATAATTCTTTAAGAAATATTTGGTGTATTTCAAACAAAGCGAATATTTACTGAAATTTTAAAAATTTAATTTTACATTCGTTTTACTGCAGTTTCATAAATTCAAATGTAATCAATGTATTTAATGTAAATAAATTATTTGGGGCCTTATCTTTTGAAAGGTATTTTATTCCCTTTCAAATACAGTACAATCGAGCAGTGCAGTTTTTTTCCTAATTTGAAATTAGATGATTGACCGACCGAACAGAAATAAAATGAATGAAATGTTAACGATATTGACAAATTAGTGTCATTTTCGTGAAAATTTTCTGCCTTATTTTAGATCGTTGTTCATTGTTTTGTTTCTGTAAAATATAAGCTAATATTTTTACAACAACTTTCAAAAATGTGTAATTAATTTTGAAAAAAAATTCAAAACATTTCACAAATATTATGTCATTAGTATATTCATAAACACAATGAAGATCTTAGTTATACGTACAAAACTAAAAATTTCATTTCCTTACATTCCACCAAATATTTCAAACACAGTAGCAGAAAAGTGTTTATATTTTTTTGGGCTAAATATAAAATTTCCATTTCTTTACACTTCCCGAAATATTTGAAACACAGTGGATATATTTTGAAATGTTTATAGTTAGTAAATTAAGTAATTATCAAAATCTGAATAGCTAATACAATTAAGAAACGATATTAAAAAAACGTTAAATAAAAAGAATTATAGTTTTGATGGGAATGACCTGTGGAGGAGTTTTGGAGAGCACGTCCTGATGACGAATCAACAGCAGATATCATTCAACTGAGGCTGCCAACTAAAATTTTTATGAATCCAGGATATTTACAGTAGTAGAAAATGATTTTACAGAATGGTCTAAAGAAAGCTATGTCAATTTAAGAAACAAGCTTCTTATTTGATTTGGAATCAGACTAAAAAGGATAAATTCATCAGAAAAAACTTAACCTCACTAATAAAATCACTAATCAACCGCGATATGCTCGAAAACAATGGACAAAATTGGTAAAACCAATATGAGACGAAGGTCTTTAGCCCTTAGTTACTTGCATGGGGTCATCGTACTTCGTTTGTCGAAAAACTTGCACTAGTTGAATCGTCATACTTATATTTTGTTTTTTTCAGAGTATTTGTAAATCAATTTATAATATCAATTATGTCAATTAACTGATAATATTTGTGTCAATTTAATTTGTTAATCCTTTTTTTTTCTTTCCGCAAATATTAGATCTACAAAATGTACATTTTTACAAATGTTTTTTCCGCCTAAATTTTTGATCATGGATATAAGCGGCAGTATTTTACAGAGGTTAGTGGAGCTATTTGACAAAGAAGATGAAGTCATCCGAAGTGATTATGAGATTGCAAGTAAGATGGAAGAATCATCACACAAATCGTCCGACAGCAACGAAGATCCTTCTGTTAAATAGGGTGACAGTTTCTATTTGTCTAGGCATAATGGAAAGGCAATAGGCAGAAATGAACTCAAAAAAAATGTTTAAGACTCCTCTACAGAGCGCTATCAGAGCATGTGCACACAACATTATTCTACATTTGCCGGGTGTCAAACAAGCAGTAAAATTTGCAGAGTCCAGTAGAGTGTTTAAATTTATTTTTTACCGAGGACATTTTGAATTTGAATTTTGGAAATACGAACGAGTATATTAAAATACTCAAAAGCAATTTTAAAAGGTAGCAAGATGTTATAAGTACAGATATTTAAGAAATGAAAACTCTTTTAAGTTTATAGATAATGGCTGGATTATTGAAAGCATCGCATCTTAGCAGACTCACGGGTCACTGATGTGACTTATACCCGATTTTTTTATTTTTTGGCTTCAAGTTTATTCTGGCGCACTACAGAAAGATCTGTGACGATAGGAAGTGACACAGTGAAACGACTAGCTCAACGAATAAAAGGAACTGGGCGAAATATTATCACAGATAACTGTTATACAATTATGTAATTAGCCACGGATTTGCAATATCCGCAAATGCATTGACTATTCACAAAGCAAATACAGAAAGATTGTAAACTCATCTAAGGCAACTTTTTTGCAAGAATTTGCAAGAGAAATTGTTGAGAGTCATCACAAAATACGAGATCATGTGAATCTAACTCCAAAAGTATTAAAAAAACGTCTCTTGAAAGTGTGTGATTTAGAAAACCGCCCGGGATTATCATAGGGGCAAGCGTGGGAGGTGTTGATTCTCCAAGAAAGAACGACAAAAAGTGTTAACACTGTGTAAGAAATGGTTCAAACTTTTGTGTAATTAACATTTTACTATATATTTCAACACCTGTCATGACGTATATATTGATATGTAATAATAATAATTACATTTTAAGCTTTTGAACTAAGTATGTGCCAAAAATGTATCTTTAATTAAAATTGCTTATTTTAAGTTTTTTGTGTTTTTAAATATTTTAATTTAAGCTTAGTTTTTTTTTTATATTTCATAGTTTGAACAAAGTATCTTTAGAATATATATTTCAATATTTCATTTCATATAACTAGCCATTTAAATTAGTCCTAACAAACTGTGGTCTCTAAAGACCCCATGCGAGTGGTTACGTGATTTTTTCGTGCGAGTAATTAAGGGTTAAAGAGGACGAAGGGGCATAAATTTAGACAATGGAAAAATATAAAGTTTTTCAACCAAGGTGGTGGTAATATATATATATATATGAAATAAATACTTGGTGATAGTAACAATTAAAACGTCTATTAAGGGACTAAGGATATCAAAGTTTATACAATCACTAACAACAGATATTATTAAAAGGATATGTGCTCTGACTTCAGATTAATAAGCATGAGAAGGTAAAAGTTGATCACTATTGATCACTGAGATTACTGATAAAGAGGGACCATTTTATTCATAGTCATTTACTATGCAGCTTGATAAAGAACCACTGACGGTGTGACAAATTATGAAATTTATAAGTTTATATCCAACTGGCAATTCGTCTATTCCAATGATTATCATACCCTGACAGTTCCTGGAAATTTCTAAACGTTTATAAATGAACATTGCTTAATTTAATGGAAAATAAAACATTTTTAGCATACCTACACATTTGAATGCACTTATTCTTTAAAATTCTAAAAGTCAAATTGTTTTTGGCTTTCTTTTTGTTTCGCTTGACCATGCACTTCCAAACAGGATCATTGAGCCAAGGAACTGTTTTAAGCTTGATCTTGATTTGTCCGAAGAAAAAGAGGCATTCTCATTGTAAAGAGAGAAAATTTTGTTTTTAAATTCGCAAATTTTATCGTGGACCGTTTCTTGATATTTTAAGCTGGGGATTAAGGCTACGCAACTTGTGTGGCTAAATGATAAGGCTGTACTCGGAAAAATCCATGAACCGAGATTTTCCCATAGTGCGTTCTTTCCACCTTTATCAGCACTTACGAAAGATGAAAGTGCATATTTTGTCGTTTCAGTTCTTTGCCCTCTTCCTTTAACCCGTCAGCAAACTTAACAACAACTACTATATATTGTCCAGCAGTGGTTAGGTTTAAGAACAGCATGCGCTTCTTTATATATAATTTGCTTCGGCCTAATAGCGAATCCCTCGCTAAGCTCTTATTAGCGAATCCCTCGCTAATAAGAGCTTCACAAATAAAAGACGTGGTTCCTTCCTTTATGAACGAACAGGCTCACTTCTTAACAATGAGAACAATAGAGCAGCAGTGGAAGGCGTTATAGCATATTCCTCTATCACATCATGGATTAAGAGATGTTCTCGCCTAATTTTCGGCACCTAGTTCGGAGCTTGATACTTTCATCGAGCATATTTTTGCAAAAGAATCAAGAATGCTTTGAATTATTTACAAAAATTGTTGAATTAAACTGGAAATCATTCGGGGGTGGGGGTAAAAGTTACTGCACGCAGTAGTTGTAATTGTTTTTCTTTTTGACGTAATTTAATTTTAATTAGCTACTTACCCTTGTACCCTTGTATTTAACTTTATTATTGTATTACCCTTGTATTTAACTTTAGTATTATATTCCATTTAGCTCAGATATTATATCAGAATTTTTATGTCATTCCCATTTAATTACATATTTATCTCGTTACATTTTAACTATCAGGCGTGGAAAAATCTTTCATTATTTTTGCAATTTGTCAATATTATTAAATCACTGCTTGTAACACTTTTAATTTATTAATTAATTATTACTAGGATAATATTTTTTGAGATAACACTGATGCAAGACATAAATAATTATGACAACGGTATTTGCAAGCTCTACAATTGTGTATATATAAAATGAAACAATTAAATATTTGAGGATTGGATCAACAATAATTAAAATTTTGCTTCTGAAATATAGACCAATAAATTTTCAATAAAATATTTGCAGATATATAAAAATGTTCCATTATAATGTTTTTAACGAAAATCCAAAAATTTAGCGACTACTCACATGTTTTTGGATTATAGAAACATTTAACATGACGAAATTAAAATAACATATAAAGGAAATATCATAAATTATTGTATATCTAATGTGCTCGAGTTAACGCTTAGTTAATCATCGAAGCGGGCGATCGTCAATAAAATTGAAATGAAGTAAGTTTAACGTAATGTGGTTGAGAAGAAAATTTGTATGATACAAATATGTTTTCTGTTTTACAGCGTTTTATTACATGGAAGTTTCGAAAAAGTTAGCTAAATTATTTTCTTATCCTTCTAACATTACAAGGAAGAAAATTATTTTTGCTTAAATATAAGGGATTCCTTTAAATACTACACGTAAACTTTAAATACGTACTTTATTTACGTACTTTAAATACGTACTTTATATACGTACTTTAAATACGTACTTTATATACGTACTTTAAATACGTACTCGCATATTGTATTATGACAGTTATGACACAGGAGCAAGAATTATTTTACTATTTGTCTGTAATTAAGATACGAAATAACTTTATATGAAAGTGTAGATATAGCAATGTGTATTGGCCTAGTGAATCCTTGGTTATTGTAAATCGTGTTTGAAATTACAATTCAAATTGTGTATATATACATACACACACACACACATATATATATATATACATATACATATATATATATATATATATGTATATATATATATATATATATATATATATATATTTACAATGAAAACAAATTAGCGTTAGTTGAAAATGAATAAGTCAATCAAGAACTATTTAAATTTTCTACTAAACTTCCTCTGAAATCATGAATAAAATAAGTGAATAAATAAAAATTAGACAAGGTCTCCTATTCATAATTAAGCAAACTTTGTGTTCGCTTTATAATTTCGATATAAAAACGAAAAACAATCACAACACTGAAGGGAGTCTATATTCCAAGAGCAAGCAGAGAGTCCAAAATTATTATTGTGGGCATAATGAAGCGTAATATATGGAAGCGACTTCGGGTGTAAGTTTTATCCTGTAATTTTAAATTTCAAGCTTCTATCGACTTTAAACTATGTAAAAATCGTAACTCAGTAGGTGATCAATAACCATGGATGTGGACAAAGTGATGTTAACTGCTTTTTTTCTCTGAATTTAAGGCACTCAATGTTAAAAATAGATTTTTACTTACCGAAGAGAAATTTACTTACCGAAGCACAATTGTTACTCGGCTACAAAATTGTTACTCAATTAAATAAAAATATGGCGGAGTATATAACTACGTGCCCCCTTTATTTAGCATAATGTTTGTTTTCCTTACATTTTACCGTATCTCCTTGAATATTCTTCCCAGTTTATATGTTTAAAGGTTTAATTAACGACTCTATGCGCAAAATTAAATGCCTTTAAACTAATATGTAAAATAAATAGTATGCGTACCATTATAAAAAAATAGCGATTCTAATTCAGCTAGGTTAGAATCACTAATTTCTTATAATGGTGCGATTTAAATACTTTGAATTCTATATGTTCTACTAATTAGTTTATAGGAATTTCATTTTGCGCGTAAAGTAGCTAATTAAGTTTTTGAAAATAAAACCGGGTAGAATATTCTATGTGATATTTTAAAAGTTAAGAAAAAAACATTCTGCCAAATAAAGAGTATAGTACGCCATATTTACAATAATGTCTTGAAGAGAACCGTCCAAAATTCTAAACAATATATGCCACACAAACGCTTCATTAGGCATTCTCAATTATGCTTAATTTATAAGAAAGTAAAGTAAACGTAAATATTTTTTAACGATTTCGTATTTGGATTCAACTTAAAGGTAATGTTCTCGTCGTAAATTTTATTGCGGTGAACGATAAAATCAACAGTCCTTTAACGTCTTTACAAAACGGTATAATATTGACCAGCAATTCAACTTTTTAATTTGATAGCGAATTTCTCGTTGGCATGAAATGCCTAACTCCCGTCTCTTAACATTTTTAATCGCCTTGTTCAAAATTTTGCCCCCGATAAAGAAACACTAACATCGATTTATAGTAGCAAATTTATTTTAAAAGGGGAAATGAATTTTTCGCAAATTAGTCAAAAATTACTGTTCGAGGTCAGGTAACTATATCGTATGATTAATACTCTATACACTATAACAAAATATTAGGCTTGGAATTCAGGCATTCATAATAATATCCCTGACTTGTTTACCGTAGAATAAAGAGAGTGCAGGTTTTTGTGAAATTCACCCTAAATAGAGGAATTAGTAATTTACGAGCTGTGTATTATTTCATCCTTAACTAATGTTATAGAAATTGTATTAATGAATAATGTATACCACTTGTATAATTTCTACAAAACCTTCGAGCTCTTTGTATTAAAACTTATTTGTAAAATCCCAATTTTTCCTAAAATCAGCAGAAGAAATCTTTGAAATCTTGATTAAAAATGTTTCAGTATATCATAGATGGAATCAATTAATTTAGGTATCTAAGTTATACTAATTTTTTTCCAAATTTGTTTGAAATTAACGCGTAGTAACTTAACGTCGATTAAAAGTTTCTTGAAATTTGTTTCATCGATTTAGAATTTAAAAAAATTTCGGTACTTCACAGCAATATTATATCCATAGATGAATGCATGTTTTGTTATTCCACGAATACGTAATATCTCAACGAATGCACTTGAAATTTTGCTCATAAATAAAATTTAGCTTGGAATAATATATGCTTTTTAACCAAGAATGCGAAGAAATTCGTAATTATTTCATAATATTTACTACATTTCTACTTTCTCACGCAGAGAGGAAACTACGTGAGAAAGTAGAAATATCAGGTTTTTCTTTGCACTTTGATTTTTGCATTAACACATACCGTGTTTTCTGAAAGCTCAAAATTCAATCACGATGTTACTCTTGAATGAGAAACAATTTTGGAAAATTTTCAACGGAGACAAATTATAATTTAGATTGCTATTATTTCAGTTAATTTATTTTACCAAATTTAAATAAGTAAATTATAACCGTGAATCAAAATCCTATTATTTAATAAAAAAAAGAATATTCCTTTATGTCTATCAGTTTTTATTTATTTGTAAATATTTGCTATTCTATTTAACAATGATGGTAACGTTGCTTCACACCCTACGGTTGTTTGCTTCATTATTGAATAAGGCGTCTACTTCGAGTTTTCATGTAAAAAATAATTTTAACTATTGTGATTTTACCAGTAGTCAACTTTCAGTATAGCTATGTATTTTAATTGGAGTTAACTGATAGATAGAGACATTTTTTTAAATACACAATTTTTACTATATAAAGGTGTCTTTTTGTTAATCTTTCATAGTCCCTTTTCTGAAAAATGTAAACACGTTGGAGAAAAACTGATTATATATTCGTAATTAGCGCCCCAAAACACCCCAAAATCAGACATAAAATCTTAAAGAGAAAAAGAAAGTCACATTTGCAGGCCTATATCCAAATAACTGCCACCACAACTCTGTATGCGAAGCACTTCTCATAAAGAGTTTCGGCTATGAACTGACGCAGCACTATGCTATGTAGCAGATTAAACTTTTATATAACATTTTAACTTTTAGGATTAATCATATTATTATTTACTATTGCATTGCAAATTATATTCCGATTTTCTTCACAAAAATTCGTAATCAGAAATCATATCTTGACTTCAATTATTCCTTTAACTTGATTCTCATGTGGTTGCAAACTTCAGAAGCTTAAGTTCAAATCTTTAATTTTTTTTAAATCAGCCATTACTCTTACAGTAAAATTTTATTAAGCTATTTGTTGAACTTTTGAAAAGACGAAGTTAAGCAATTTAAAATGTTACTTATAAAATTATGAAATATGAAAAGAAATAAAAATTATTGACGAAACAGAACAATTTTATCCAAGCTAAATTTCTAATCCAAGATATTTAATATAACAAAATCATAATGATAAGGATATATCTCACCTAGTAAGAACAAATGAGGTAATACAATTTTTTAACTGCTTGTAAAACCCCACATGCTAATACCCCATATGTGTTTATGCGCTACATATTCTCCTCACATATCAAATTGAAACGTGTAAAAACCTCTAATAATATATTTAACGTCCTCTTTTCGTTGTAAAACCTATAATACGGGTAATAAAAGCTACTCGTTGCAAAAAGATTTCCTATATAGCTGCTGCGACCCAACTCGCCGGAAGGCGAAAGTCAATGGGGTCGCGTTTCATATACATTCATTGTTTCGTGCATTTCGGTGGTGACAACTGCGACAACTGAGCCTTTATTTTTAATACCGACTACCCTTGTCTTTTATGAACCATTCCATCACGTGAAATAATTTTTTTATGCAAATGTCTACATATTAAATTGAGTGAATAACAATTTATACACAACATAACAACAATCAACACGAACCATAGTAACAATGCTTGCAAATAACGTACACATAGTCACATAGATTATAAGTAGATATACAATGTCTGTAGGAAGGATGAAAGATTATTATATATTAGGATTATATATCTTTGTTAGCGGGGTCAATGGAAAGCGTTGGGACTGCTTTAATACGAAAATTAGCTCATTTGTTTTTGTCCTAACGACACGCCATTCTTCTTTAAAGGAGTCGAATGATAATTTTATTTTCCCTATATTAAAAGCACACTAAGATAATCAAATAAAATTCCTTCTTTCCTTGACTTTTCAAATTCATTAGTAATATATTGCGTATATAAGCAGCTCTGCTACAAAAAGGTAGTTTTCCACTTGTTTAATTTTGACATATTGTATAATATTGAATTTCCCAAATATATAATCCTTAAATAAAGTAGGATTTCAAAAATAACATTGTTGTAAAAAAATACAATAAAATGAAAATGTTTCTTCCTTTCCGGCCATGGTTTGTCTTAATATAAATTAATTCAAAGCAAGGGAACAACAAATTGTATTCGTTTCATTTATAGTTTCATTAATCGTTTAATTAATATTACGGTTTCCTCGCAGCTGTATAAACATAAAAATTATGAATACGCTTCTTCTGGGGATAGTAGAATCCTGATAAAATTGTTTCTTCAAAAAAAAGACCAGGCTCATACATACATGACGTGAAAAAAATGTGATACAAAAACAAGTAATGCTGATGCTATGATGAATTATTATCGTCGAAAATTAATTTTAACATAGAGTTATTTTTGAAGTTACACTTCTTAGGCGGCAATTCGATTTTCGATAAGTGGACAAAAATTGAAGGTTAAATTTTAAGGTCACCTCACGTTTAGGCATATTTTCTTACATGCGAGAGGAGAAAGATATGACATAGAGAGAAAGAGAGCTATATACTCCGACACCATGGAAGTGGGGAAAAATGAGCAACAATACAAAGCAATTGAATAAGATATCATCGTGATAGACGCGTCGTAGATGTACGATTTTTTTTGTTTCTACTAGAAACTTAAATATTTTCTATAATTTGTCTTATTTCCATTAGTAGCTTAAATATTTTCTCTTTCTGGTTATACACGACAGTGGTTCGTATTTTTAGATGGATTGAAATTCAATGATATAGTTTCTGAAGAGTTTACCGAAAAACCGTTTTGGCCAAAGTAAAGTAATATTTTCAATTATATTTTAAGTCATTATATAACGGGACTTCAAAACATACAGCAATAATAGTTTAAAATGCTAATCAATATTTATTTGAAAATTTATTTCTTGCACCTGATCCATTATTAAATAGCTAAGATTCTCCGCAAAAAAAAATTATATGATGAAATCAAGTAGCAGAGATTAAAAATTAAACGGTTACAGAATAAAATACGTAGATTAAATATAAAATAGGTAATTTAAGTGTTTAATCACCGAGGAAACCAGATTACTTCCAGCAGCATTGGTGTAAAAAATAAGGAAATATTCGGATATATTCCAAAAACTAAATTCTCTCCAGAATTAAGAAAATTTGCTTAATAATTGTACGTTTATTCTGTAAAAGTGTACAAATTTGTAAGAAAACCTTTTGGAACATATTTGCCTTCGTCGAGAATATTTGTTAAATAGTATAGTTGAATAGGCAGAAGATCCGGCTTTACAAAAAATGCATCTAATGCTATAGAATTAAAAGCAGAACAAGCAAAGAGAAAAATATATTGTACTCTAGATTTGAATGAAATGTAAATAATAAATAATATAGATTGGCATCCTTATAGTAAAAACAAAATTTGGTTACATTGATTTTAGAACGAATCTAAACACAGGTTGCAACGGATGCTTTGGTTTTTTGCTCTTTGCTTTAAATTATTCGTAGAAAGTGCCAATAGCATATTTTTTATTAAAAGGTGTAGGCGGTGAAGCAAGGGTTCATTTATTATTACAAATCATCGATATGGTTACTAGCACTGGTGTAGACATAAAAGCCATTATATTTAACTGATATCCGGCAAACTTAACAATGGCGCAAAGCTTGGGTGTTCCTTATCCTTGATCCTTTACCTGAAAACATAAAAGTATTTGTTATAATTGCTAAGAAATAGTTTCGGAACACACCGAGATTTTCAAGATGTCTCTGGACAAACAATAAAATGAAAGAATAGAGAAGATTTGCATAACATTTGCATAACAGACGCAATTTTCTTTTGTCACCTAAATCTTAAGTTAAAATAATCTCAAAATATCAATACTACGGTAATGATTTGTTTGAAAAATTAGACTCCACAGTTAAACAATATGGCATAAAAAGAGCACTCAGTATTGAAAATGATTTACTGGCATTTGAGAAATTAGATTTAATTAAGGAATTGCTTATGAGTTTCACAACTAATATGGTAAATAAAAAAAAGCAAAATAATTGTCCTAAATAATAGTTCTCCCATAATGTTTTGTCCTTTTCATAAAATCAGCCAGGATCACTTTGAACTATTGTTTTCAAATATACATAAAGATGGCGGTAACAACGATAAACCCACAGCCAGAAAATTCGAAAGCAATTATAAAAAGATTTTAAGTCATACGAAATTAAGACTGGCGGAAAAAAATATTTATTTTAAACTGCTTCTCACGTATCGCACACATAAATATGACATCAAAAAAGAAAACAGTGACGATATCTTTCTGATAGAGACAATAACTGATGACGACGTTGTATTAAGTGACGTAATAGATGACATAAAATAATGCAATATTCTTTCGTATTTCGGTGAGAAGATCAAAGGGCATATTACAAATTTTATGGTTCATTGTCTAGTTAAAAAAATTAAGTGAGATACATATCATAGCTGCCATGATACGATAGCACAACTTTCAAAAAAGGTAAAAGGAGTCTAATGTACGCATCTAATTGTTTTAAAAGTAATATTAAGAAGGGGCTTTAATAGTACAGAAAATAGAATTCCCAAGGCCATCTTTACAATAAAATATGTAATCAGTAAAGCCTTGAAAAATGTGTAGGTGTAAAATTGTTTGAAGGTGTTAATTTCACCAATTTGAAAAAGAATAAATAAATCATTTAATAGAACTAACGAAAGCAAGTATGCGGAAATATTTGGATACTGGGATATTCTATTTGAAAAAACGATAAGATCTAAAAAAACCGTTCGACAAATATTAAAAAAACTCACTCATTTTAAAGAATAGTAATTCAATCTAATTTTTTGGTTTTCACTTTATCTAATTTCTTATTTCATTTTTATTATTTCTTTGTAAATTCGTTTAATACGAGATATTCTTTTCTAAATTCATTAAATAATTCTTTTATTGAATATATTTGTCGCTAATTTTGTAGAAATTCATTATTCACAATTAAATGAAACTACGTGATGTAGTATTATTTCTACTTTCTTTAATTTTTTTACCACAACCTAGGTATCGTTGTATTACAACACCTTCAGGTGGGATATTAGCAAAGATCTCTTTAAATATCTTTGCTAATATCCCACCTGAAAATGTTGTAATACAACGAAACCTAGGTCGTGGTAAAGAACGTAAAGAAAGTAGAAATAATACCACATCACGTTGTTTCATTTAATTATGAACCCATAAGTATTTTGGTAAAATTCTGTGGACACAGAAAAAAATAAGAAACGATAATAATTCTCAATTACTTTCCGATCAGTATCCGGACAGCTTTCCGTATTTATAAGCGGACGAAATCGTATGTATCGAATCAGCTTGTATATACATATATAAAATCCAACAAACTTATAAATTTAATTATATAATTATGAATATATCTTTAAAATATTTTTGATTAACTCATAATTTATTTCCCACGTGAAAGTGCTCCAAATTTCAAAAAATTTTGGGAGTCTACTTGATATATGCACCTAATTTTTTAGCTGTTTGACTTTGAATTTACCAAACATTTCAGATTAATTTCAAAATGCAGCAAAAATGTCAAAAACTGTGAACTCCTAACATTTATTTTGGAATATTTTTTATAAATTATCAATTCACATTCTTGGCCATTGTGATATTGAAGGATACTCCGTGAAACGTTAGAACGTTTATACTGACTCCAATTTTATATAGCAATTAAAGCTTTTTTAAATTCCTGCTTATGGCATTTAATTAAAAAATAATAAGCAATAGGGACTTTCCATGCATCGACGCTGAAAAAAAATGAAGAAGATTTTTAGTTTAGTCACTGGAACCAGCAGTTTTATTGGTTTATAAATCTAGAGATACCAAAAATCATTTCGCTATCTGCAGTTGGTTGACTTTTTGTATGAAATAATTTTTTAGCCCATTCTACTTTTTATTTCATAGAAATAAAAGATTTGCATCTAAATCCAAGGTGACTTAGCCTCCTTGTACGATGTAGGCATGCGCTAAAATATTTTCTGACAAATGCATGTTTTTGAAGGGTAAACATTTAAAATAAGACCAAATAATCTTAATTGTGAGTGTTCGTTATCATAAGTATGGTCGTATTCTTAGTTATCTTAACCAAGAATTTTAAAAAACACTAAGTATTTGATGCCATATTCCCTTTTGAAGTTAAATAGTAATTTATTTAATTTATAGTAGATATTTAAGTATTAATTAAGTCAGTAAGTATTTTACCTTTATGTACTTTTTTTTTCTCTGTCGCCCTTTGGTGGCCCTGGTCGCCCGCGATTTTTATATTTAAAAATAAGTTAAAAAACAAAGAATAAAAAATGTTTGTCAAAGAGGTTTCTCTCACCTCAAATGTTTACACGATTATATAAAATTAATTTTTATTTAAATTTATATTTTTGACAATACATTGTGATGATTGCAAAAATGTTTAGAATTCCAAATCTGACATACAATTTTGCGAGTGAGTGTAGTTTCACTGTAATTCTAATCACGATCACTTTAAAAAATATGATGTACCTGATGTTATACCAATGTCATATTTTTAGGCTTCAACTGACTCATGGACCTGAGTGATTATTGAGACATAGAGAATTAAAACATCCAGGGTTCTTTTCAAATTCTTGAAGGTAACAAAATTTATTTTTAACTGCTTTTCCTTGGAGTAATTAGATTTTTATTCTTTAACTGTTTAATTTATCTCACTTATTCTGAGCAAATGTGCCAATGATGTCTTTTTATATTTCGTTATTTATTATGTTATCGGTTCATTAATGTTTTATTTCTTTACAAAAACTTATTATATAATGTACTTTTGATTTGTCGTAGTATGGCTTGTATATCAGTATAGCATAACACTATGACTACGACTGATGAAAACAGGTTAACGATACCTGTATTTTGAAAAATATGGTTCTCGCATATGACATGTCAATTATTTACCAACTCCGTAATGTATGGATCATATTAGCTACAATAAAAACAAAAACAAAATATTGTGTGGATAATATTTTGCTTTTGTAATAACTAAGTTCAAAGATGCATTTAAATCTACATCTTTATTTATATTTTACATTTGGCCCATTTTATACATTATCAAATAAGTACTTTAGATAAATACACTCAGGTATTGAGTGACTAAAATATAATAATAGCATCAGGTACTAATGAACTAGGAAATAACTGCATTTCTTAAAATATTTTTTTAACGATTTATACTTTTTTTTCATATAGAATTATAAGCGTCAATTTTTTTTATTTTCAACCCAATTTTTTTTAATATCAACTAAGTGATTATCTTTAGTCGAATTACACTCAGATTTGCATGATTTAGTTTTGCTTACACATGGAACCAATTTTATATTCAGCGAGTCTGAAAAATTAGTCCACGCAGGATTATGACAGAGTTTCTTTTGGTTATTTTTTGGAATTAATAATTTTTTTTGGAATTAATACCAAATACAGATAAAGACGATATTGTGCTCATTCTTGTAATTTTAATTGATCAGATAACTGTATAAAATTGTAATATTAAAAATTATAATATTAAAGTTGCTAAAAAATTAACAAATGATGAAAAATAGCAATTTTTAATATAAAGAGAACATCTTTAAATACGTAATTATTATTGATATTAATTGGACCAAGTGTAATGACACAAAGTAAACATTACAGAAAATAATTTCCGATATTGTGATAGGCCGTAGCTCGATAAATAAATACTATCGAATAATAGTTCATCGATACTTTCACAGCCCCGACCATCATGATTTAACGAACATATGACTTGCGCGTCTACTGACCAATTACAGTAAAATGTGTCGCTTCTGATTGGCTAAATAGAAGCGAATACTATCTGCTGGTACCCCCTCAAATTTTGACACACTTTGTTTCATAATGAACGTGTTAGCCAATTAGAAGCGAGTACTATCTGCTTGTACCCCCTCAAATGTTGACACACTTTGTTTCATAATGAACGTGTCTAATTACAAGTTCAGTGGTTATCAAGTCTATGCACATAAACTATTTATTACTATTTAGGTTGGCAACAAGTAAATCCACCACTCAGAGGGGTGTATGTAGAGCACAGTATTCGGTTTTTGCCTTTTTTCACCTCATTGCTTTTTAGCTTGCGTTTTTGTGAACTTGTTTTTTAGAACAATATTTTATGAGAAATTGATATATCTCTAAGAGTATCAATTTCAATCTCATTTATTCTCATCCGTCTATCGTATTTATGATTTTTATATTAAAGTAAGCGAACACAATTTGTCTTTGAACCTACCTTTGCCCAAACTAATTTACAATAAGCAAACACATAAGGCTTTTATAAAAGTCTTATGTGTTTGCTTATTGTAAATAAGTAACTGAAACATTTTACTCCCTTGAACATCCAGATGAAATTGTATGTAACAATGGTACCTTACACATATGATATCTATTTAAGGCTTATATTTTTATTAATTTAAATACCATTTAATAACTATATTAAATAAATTGAAAATGAATTTCTCGTATCAGAACCCTTATATACTTCACTTTAAATAAATAGTTAGAAAAGTGAAGGAAAAACTAATTTGGTACAATTATTGTATGTATATTTATAACATACAGAAAATAAGCAAATCCTTCGGAATAAGTTCACTAATGTAGTTACAAGTAATTTTTAAACAAAGATAAAAGTCACGCTAGGGTTAAGACAGTTATGCGACACCCATGTTTATTTTACTTATAAAGCAACCGTAATGTCATCTATTGACCACGCTGACAAATAAAACAGGAAGAGTTGGTGAAACATGGTAACTATAAATGCGTTATTCATAAGGATTGTTAATATGGTACAATTAAACTATTATTCAGGTAATTTAATACATTGTTACTTGAGAAAAGGTTCAGAAATAATTAAGACTGATCGCATTTCAAATAACCACACAACACCAAAAATTTACAGGTTGAATTTTTCAATAAAAATCCCAAAATATTCAATACATATTTTACACTATGAAATACTCATTGCTAAGTATATATATATATACTTGCATATATGTATGTGTGTGAGTGTAACAGTGTAACTATAGCGTCAAGACGTTCCACATTTCAAATATTGAATATATTTGGCGTTAATTTTGTAGAAATGTATTATTCACAATTAAATGAATCTACGTGATGTAGTATTTATTGCTTCTTTCTTTAAGTTCTTTACTACGATCTAGGTTTCGTTGTATTACAACAGCTTCAGGTGGGCTGTTAGCAAAGATTGAATCTTTGCTAACAGCCCACCTGAAGATGTTGTAATACAACGAAACCTAGGTCGTGGTAAAGAAATTACAGGAAGTAGAAATAATAATACATCAAGTAGATTCATTTAATTGTGAAACCATATTCAATTATCAATTAAATTACATGTTCTAACTTATTTAATTAATGTTACATTTTAGTCCAAACTAAATTTATTAAAAACAATAGGCACCGATTCTATTTGCATTCTATTATCTTGTATCGCTATTAACTTAATACCTTCACTGCGGATGACGATGTTTCATTTTTCCTCAAGTTATTTGATTTATCCTTTACATTTTCCTCTTTCCTTATCTCCCTTAATTACCATGATTAACCCGAGTTGCGAACTTTGTACATTAATATTCAACTTCCGTCGCCCAGGGCTGCTACAATTTTGCGAACAATAAAATTATGAAATACAATTATCGAATTGCGCACCGCTTTTAAGTTCTGCAGGCGCCCTTTTCGTAAACGTTTAGATATTTCATCGATAATTAAGGGTACAGAAGAAAAGTTTTTAAATAATTTTTTAAATGTGATTATTTTTTTATTAAATTATGAAATCAATTAATTTCTGTTCACAACCAAATGAAACTACTTTACGTTATATTATATCTACTTATAATAAATTATTTACGAGATTTATTCTAATTATTGAAAATTTTGCCCATTTCTTCAAATTCCCCACCTCAAGATGTTGTCGTACAACGAAACCTAGGTCGCGGTTAATAATTTAAGTAAAAGAGATATAATACTAAATCACGTAGTTTTTAGTTGTTAATAAAAATTAAGTGATAAGGAATTTCTGCAAAATTAATGCCAAATATATTCGATATTTAAAATAAAATAGTTAAAAAATTACTGTGTGTGTTTGAAAACTACGTAAACCTTTCGACAAATATCGGAATGTAAAAAATGTAAAAAAAAATTCTTATCGAATAAATAGTTATTTCACAAGCTGCCTACATATTCTATCAATATTTTTTTTTGGAATAAAATACTTATAATTAGTCATAAATTCATACAGTTATTGGACAATTACCAAAATTAAGTAAAGTGGAACAGAGAAGTTATTTGAGTTAGCGATCAAAATTATATGGAAACTTTGCTTAGGATTCTTTATACATAAATTTCCTGTTTAGCTCTTATAGATCCTGGGAGCAAAATTAAAAACTCGTGAAATTTATATACACTTTTATTTTGTTCAGTAAAATTGCAGTTCTACTAATAATTATTAGTAATTCATTTAGTCAATATATAAATTAGCAAATACGAATAAAACTAACAATTTGAGGTATCTAAACAATTTTAGGTTCTTATGAACATTTAACTATATAGTATTTCTGTTTAACTATTTACAAATAAAATTGTTTTCCAAAGTTATATTTACTTTGTAAAAAAAAATTATTTGTAAATAGTTTATAAATAGTTAGTAATAATTTTTACAAAGTAAATATATTGCGTAATAGATTTTTCAGAGACGTAAAGACATTGTGCATATTTAAACAATTATAAAGTCATTTCAAATCTTATCGATTAATTTCAATATTTGTTTCAGGAAGGATTAAACATAATGAATTATTGACGGACTGTTGGTTGTTATGTTATGTTGTTAATTATTGATGGCGACTTATAGATTGCGTTAACATAATGACTCATTGAGTCACTCGATATTCAATTGGTGAAAGTTATAACATTTTTGTAACAAACAATTTTTATTTATTGAGACATTGTGCATATTTAAAAATTATAAGGTCTAGGATTATGACCATCATTTTCCTGTACGTCTTCTAGATGTGGTTAACAAGTGAATGAGTGAGTCAAAAGAATCGATGCAGTACGCTGATTCACTAAGCTAAATGACTCATTTGAAATCTTATCGATTCATTTCAATGTATGTTTCAGGAAGGATTATACATGATAAATTATTGATGGATGGCTCGTGACTTATGCATTGTATTGACGTAATGACTCATTGAGTCACTTGGTATTTAATTAGTGAAAGTTATAACTTTTGGCTACAAACATTTTTTTTATTTTTCTGTGCGAAAGTGATACTTTAAGTCAAATATTTTACATCCTATATTATTATTACTTTATTTTCTTCTATTTATTTTCAAAGAAAAAGGATTGATAATATCACATTTGGTTTATGATGTTGTAAGTAATAACAACGAAGAATTAGGTCAATATTAGCTTATCATTTGTTAATAAATAATAGTTTATAAAATTTGTCACAAAATAATTATTAATTATAAAATTATATTGATCCAGATTTAGAATTTATTGAACATTTTTCCAGAATATAAAAATTGAATTTTTAAGAAAACTTGAAATTTAAAGTAAAATGAAATAATACGTAACTCTGACTGAAGATGACATAAAGTACCATGAAATTTTCAACACGCGTAAATTCTCGCTTATTCTCGAGTATATACTCGAGTCTTCACGTGTACTCATATTTTTGGTATGCCGACTTAAGCGTCAAATTCAAAGGTGCAAAAAAGTTTAATCTCATTTTTGACGCGCTTTTTCGCATCGTTAACGCTTTTAACCCAGGAAAGGAAAAGCTACTCCTTGTTAAATGTCACTTTCTCATATTGCAGCCTCGGCTCGTTAGATGGGCGACTATCAACCTTGTCGTTTTTCCAGTACAGTCAGTATTGTTTCCTGCATTTCAGGTTTGATGATTATGGCGTGTGGTTATTTTAAATATTTCATCGTATATTTTATATATCTATAACATTATATTTTCGGTTAATATATGTTTCATGCGATGATAAATATATTAATCTAATTAAAAGTAGCTTATAAATAAGTAAATATTTAACTATGAAACGTAAAATTTATACTTCTTTGACAAAACAATAAATAGAGGGTAATCTTAGAGTGAAAAACTTTAGACAAGGGCAACTTCCTTCGTGATTTTTTTCACAGAAGGGAATCTGTTAAAAATAAATAATTTACAGGATATTGTTGAAAGAATATTTACATAACTTGTTGAAATAAAATTGTACTTTTAAATAAAGCACGATAAATTTTACGTTTATTTTTTGAAATTCTAGAGAAGTTGAACGGCGGATTTAAATCACGTCTAAAGGTAATACGAATGGCCATCAAATAGAGCAACGTTTCCCAACCTTTTTTTTTTTGACGCTCCTGGACTATAAATTATATTTTTTCAGTAAAACTATCAAAGAAAGAATTTTATCACTACTTACATGCTTGTTACAACGGTAGGTATTTTGTATAAACAAGGTATTTTGTATGGTTACAACGGTAGTTTATTTTGTATAAAAATGAAATAATTGTATGTATGGCAATGACAGGTTTATTAGTTGCCAAATTAATATTGTCATGTATTTTTAAATTCTTCCAATTATTTAGATATTGATTTTCAATATAAATAGATATGCCGAATTGCTTTTTTATATTTATTTTTACTAATCGCTACACAGAAGATGTAAAATATAATTAGAACTTATTCTATATTGTGAATAATTATCAATCGATCATATAACTATTAATACAAACTTATGCTACATTTTAAAATAGATTAAAATAATTAAATCCAGTTGAAATTATTCAAATTTACATTCAACTAGGTTCTTCGCGCGTTGCGTGGTAGTTGTGACTTATACAACTTATTCGATTAACTATTGATTTTAAATACTACCTTTATTAGACCAATAACTCTGTATAGCAGTGAATGTTGGCCTTTAACAAAAGCAGGTGACGATTAACTTCTTATTTTTGAAAGAAAATTACCTCGTAAAATATTAGCTCTGTCAAAGAAAATAATAAATATAAAATTTTGTTTCATGGTCAAATTTATAGAAAATTTAAACAACCAATTATTGTCCGAGTCATTAAATCATTTCGTATCAGGTGGCTTGTCACATACTATTCACTATATTCTCACCGTTATTAAAATAGCTCTGAAAACTTGGCATCAATTAAACCCTTCGATAATTATCATAGAATAGTAATTTTCTCCGTGATAATTTATTCTTTGAGTTTTCTTCCTTCCTTATCTGCTTTAATTGTCACGATTAACCCAAGCGGGGAACTTTGTATATTATCATTCGACGTCACTCAGAGCTGTTACAATTTTGCAAACAATACAATTATAAAACTCAATTCTTGAATATATTTGGCGTTAATTTTGTAGAAATTCATTATTCACAATTAAATGAAACTACGTGAAAGATATCTTTGCTAATATCCTACCTGAAGATGTTGTAATATAACGAAACGTAGGTCGTGGTAAAGAAATTAAAGATAGTAGAAATAATACTACATTACGTAGTTTCATTTAATTGTGAAAACTCAATTCTTTTACTGCCTACCGGTTTGCAGATACCCTTCTCTTAAAACGGGTAAATATTTCAATGGTATTTGAAGCCTCGGAAAATTAAATCATAATTCATTCATTCAATTTAAACCAAACCCGCATATTTTCCCCCTAAACTAATAAATATAACCTGATGGAGGAAAAACTTATAATTCTAGATTTTGTTATTTAAAAAGTATCACTTGAAAATTAAATGTTTTTTTCGGAGTCCACCCAATATGTTTGATATTTCGTATAAATATTATGTATAATTAGATTTTTCTAAAAGAAAACCTGAATCTTCTGTATATATATATATAGCCTTTTCCCAGTGGTTAATTTTTTTCCTTCCAAAAGAATAGTTTCCTTTGTGCTCTTTTACCCGTTCTTGAATAAAAATGTATATTTTGATGATTTATATGTTCTCCAAATTTTGCTAGTTTTTCTGTGGTTAAAAGACCAAAAAATAATAAAAACGATATAAAGATAATTACATGCATCTATTCTAAGTGAATGTATTCGTTACTCGCGGGAGATATATTCCTGAAAAGTACCGCAATTCCGAATCCGCGAACAAATCTTTACACCTTACGTACCTCATAGCTATTGGAATCATTTTTCAAAAGGTCATTCTGCTATTTAAATTTCTGTTCATTATAAGGTGTACATTCAGTCAAAATTTACGCTCAAATAAATTAAGAATTTACTTCAATAAGATGAAGTTCTTCTTGGGTAAAAAGAACTTATTTCTTATAAAATCGATTTTAGATATTGAAGAGTTTTACTGCTGTTTGATACTTTGGCAACCTTGAGTCTTTTTCTGTAAATTTAAAGTAAAAGTACCTAATATATTCAAGTACCTAAAGCCTTCAACTACCTAAAGTCTTCAATACCGAATGAAATGTTATGAAACTGGTACGAATGAAGAATGTTAGCTGTGTTCATACTCCATGTATACTCATGAATACTGTATGCAGGTTAACATCAAATTCAATATTGTTAAAGTCTCTAACATCATATTTAATGAGCTTTTTTGCATCGCAGAGCTTTTAAAAGAGGAAAAAGCTATTCCACGTAAAAAAATATTTTTCTGTTTTTGATGTTATTTTGCTGACCTCAACTCATTATGAGAGGTAAGGCGACCCGTTCGTGTTTCCAGTAATGGTGCTTAATATTTTTTGCATTCCAGGTATCGTGATTGCAGCAAATTTGTATTCATATTTAACACCAGTTTTTTTCTTATCTTTTAACTTTTTTACAGTTAAACAATTGCAGTTAAACAAGCGAACCTGAAACTAAAAAAAAAAACAGATTTTTTAAATATAAATTTGCCACAATTATAGGAAAATAAAAAAGATGATTCAAAGTATCTTCGAGATAATGTTAATGATATATATGTCCCTCCTTCATTCCAATAGGTTTCGACAAATATTTATTGCGGTACCAAGTTCATATTAGTGATATAATAAGTAATCTCATTGCAAACAAAGTACAAAACCCTCGACGTGCGAGCCAGACTCGCACTTGTCTGGTTGTTTTATTGGGAGCCCTTCTAACTATATTCTACTATAGCTGATGATAAAAAAATTATTCTCACCTCTCTCCAGCCTTACATTCAAATATTTGTATAGCATACATTAATTGAAATACCGATGTGAAGCATGAATTTTGAGGTAAAGTTAATATTAGATATGAAACTACAGAAATTATGAGACTGTGACAGATGGACAGAACATCGGAATAAACACTTCATGATGATAAAATAAGTAATGATATATGCGAATATTATCAAACGAATATTATCACCGCAATATTACATCCAGATGCTGTTATCGCCTCGACAGTTGTACCAATATAAGTTACGTCAAAAGAAGATAATATTATTGGATGTCTCTGTGCTGTAAGTTTGCAATAAATGACGGAGCAAGCAAGGAAACTTTACTATAAAAGGTATAACTGAGAGTTTTATATACTCATATCATGATTAGAGGAAAATTTAGAAAATAATTTCCAGGTAATTCTAATCTCCTCAAGCGTAATGATAAGATGTGGTACTAGCGTGCTATGGCGTTGAACTTTGAATAAAAATTTTGCGATTATTAAATGAATTTATTACTGAAAACGTTACAAAGTAACGGTTTAAAAATACAGATAAGGTACAAGCCAAAATAATGATAGGTTTTCATAAATTTAATTATTTCATAAAAAAAATCCACAAAAATATCACTACGTTACTAATAAGACAATCACAGTCGAACACTTCTAAGCTAGCTTCAAAAGCTCTCAAATAAGGATATAAAGTTTGAATCACAGTTACTATAAGCTTTATACTATTTATTTTAGTGCACTTGTAAGTTGGAAAATATGTTTTTATTTATTCGTTTTTTTTGGCTATTTTATACGATACATTATTTACAGGTAAAGAGTTTCCAATATATTGAAATCGGTTAATTTATTATGCAAAGATTTTGGTGCATGTAAGTTTAATTATTCAAAATTTTCCTTCCAATTTCTACTAGTGCCTTAACACGTTAATGGTTGAATTAGGAACAAACTTTTCTCGACATGCACCTAGAAGCCAAAAGAAACATAAAAGTTTCAAATTCTAAAAGACACAGTAAAAAATCGTCGTTTTTTACTTTTTGGCATTTGGGAATTCATAAATACCAAAATTTCTTTTATTGCTGATAGTTCATGTTCTCCTGTTATAATGGAATTTTGAAATATTTTTTTAAAAATTTTTAGAAGAGAAAAATATTTAAAGGCCAAATTTTGCAGTGATTCAAAATATTGAATTTTCTTTATGTTGACTTTTTAAATTGTCTTTTTAAAATCCCTAAACGGGAAAAACTTTTAATTTCAACTAATGAATAAATTTTTTTACTAATAATAATTAATTCATCGAAGACTTCTTAGTTGTCACCTTGAGTGTCCAAATTGGTTATTCCATATTTCACATTTATTTATAGTTTTTTTTCAGTCTAGTACGATTACTTTTTTATTTCCATCTAAACAACTTTCTTAATTCTTATGACCACGGTTATTAAAATCTTGACTTTTTTATCTTGTAAACCTTGTAAATATTTTTCCAAAAGCATATTATAAGAATTTTGCTTTTCTTAATTTTTTTACAGGAATGGAAAATATTTTCAAAGTTCTATCTACTTATTTAAAACATTTTAGACGGGGAACGGATGACTATTTGAGGAAAAAAAATTACATGAATGAGAGCTTTTGTAACTTTGAAAAAAATATAGTCTGCATGAACTTGGAAAAAAGTACAAAAATGTGTTTGCACTTTGTGTTGAAATGTTTGTTAAGTTACTTAAAGTATATTTGATCTCACGTTAATAAATATGTCTTTAAATATTTATTAAGTATTATATTGCGTAAAATTAAAAAAAAATTAAAAACAATTGGTTTTCCACGATATATGTCTTTCGTAAAAATATTTAAGAAATTTTCAATTAGAGAAAAGTTTTGTACTCACTTTTGATATACCTAATTTCCATGTTTTATCACATCATTTAACGTTTTACAATACTAATATATAAATATATAATATGTATCAATCTCCAATATCGCAATGTTGAATAAAATGCATGACAGTCTCTGTACCAAATAACCCTATTCTAAATCAATATTTTTTGACAAATATTGAAAAAAACAATAGGCATTGTCCACAACGAGTACGCTCAAGAACCTCTCCACATATTGGCGCTGGTTTATATACTCACTGCTCTAAAAATATCCATTGTTCCTTGCCAAGTTAGCTAAAGTATTTACCCACATGTATTGATGGAATGTGAAATTTTGCTATGATTCTTGTATGGTAATCTCCACGCTTATATTTGTTGATTCAGAGCAGAGCAGTGATTGGGTGAATAAATAGGCAATAAAGAGGAGGAAAACAGGCGTTTAACAATGAGATGGAAAATAATTTATAAAGTTTTATTAAATAGCTCTACAGCTTTTTAAAAAATATTTAACTCTTCTGAGAAAATTCAAAAAAGAAAATATAAAATAAAATTTTGTCGAAGAAACGATTCATTTTGGAAATGTGTTAGTATCTATATTTGATATAATTTTCACAAATACGTCTATCAAATATTAAAAACATTTCGTAGATTAGCTTTATTAGGAAATATTAATTTTAATATATTAATTATACTCGAAACTTAAAAATGCATGATCAGAAATAAAGTTTCGAAAAATGTCAAACGTGGGTGTAAATTAAATTTAAAAGTTTATTGTAATTGAATTGTTTCAACACTTTGCGAAGAAAACGGAATATTAATGCACAAAATTCAAATTGAGTTTAAGATTATCTATTAGGCGACGAGGAGACCGAGATGCATAGAATAATTCAGTTAGTACGAGCAAAGATGAGAATTTTTTTACCATTCTTAATGAAAGTGTTAATTGAATTATAACACTAGTTTAATTTTAAGAAAAATGGTTGGATTTTATTGATTCTATTTTAAAATTTATGCATGAGTGAAATAATTTCGTCTATTTATTTTGTTGCTGATTAAAGAACCATCAAAGTTTCAGTAGTGAAATATTAAATGATTGTATTTGTAATATATGCTATTTATTTTGGCACTCCGGTGAAAAGAGCTATTTAAAAATGATGTTTAATTTTTTGAAGGATTTTCATTTTAAACAACTTTGAAATAAGAAAGGAAAATTAATGTTTATGAAAAAAAGTAAGTAAAATAATGTACTTGAAAAAGTTACTCGTGTGTAGTTTACACACGAGTAACTTTCTCGTGAATGTGATTCAGTATAAAATCTTTCATTACTGTTGTATTATATTTACTTAAGTTCTTATATTTTTACTGTGTCTGGGCAAAAATACCGTGACAGTATTTTGTTTCAAATATTTTTTTTATATAATAAACCAGAAACGCTGAAATAGATGTTTCTTTCACGTTTCTAGAACATTTTATCTGAAATTCTGAATATAAATTTTCTAGTCCAACTTTAATTATTTCGAAGTTCTCACACAATTTTTCACATCTACATTCACAACTTTATAATTCAATTTAAAAAAGTCTTCTATACAGATTACCGTAAGCCAAGAGAAATAGAAGTGCCAAATTTGAAGTTTGTAGGCCTTTTTTACAATTTCCATCCATGTTGTTTCTCAAACTTATGGGTTAGAAATTCATAATTGTATCATTTTTAACTAAACTGAAACAAGAAAAATGGGATGCATCCCATATGTTTAAAGCTACGGTGAATATTTCTTTTTTCACATATTTAAGTAGGGTACCGTTTAATATGTTCGAAAATAAAATACATGACGTCATTATTTTTTTTTATTTAATTTTATTATTTGTCAGGAGCCATCCTATAATTTTAGTAGAAAAACCCGTCTCTTTTACTTATTCAGAAATTTTAAAACTTTTGCAGTTATAGCTTTTAGTAAATAAATTCTAGGAAAATTTATACAATTAATTTACGTTTCAATTTTAATTTTGTGTTTCGTTAAGCTTTTTAATAAAACATAATTTAAAATATTTTGTGTAAAAAATAATTTGCGTAAAACAATAGGATAAAGAAAAATAGAGTAATAAAATTAATCAGGTTAAAACAAACTAGGAAAAGTATGTCGGAATGGTAAGTAAACCTGCTATTCTACGAGTCAACCCTTACTATCCAGTGGACAAGTTATCCTCGTTTCCACTTTCCCCATCTAAAGTTCTTAGTTAATCAAATCAATTTTAAGAGAAAGGAAGCGGCAGCCGCATACTAATCACGGCGAATGATATGTGGCTACATATGCTTAACTATATGACTTTATGGAAAGATTCCGTAAAGTATTGTTACGTCTGATATCATTTAATTTTAAGAACTGTATGAGTAGGATCCACCTGTGTTTTTAAAAGTGGTTTTTATTGAAAAATAAAAGGGTGACGTTCAAGATTGTCATTTTGATGACAATTTTGTAATCGGGATTTAGAAATAGTCATCAATATTTATTTGGCACTGATCCATTGTACTTGAACACAAATATTAGGCTTATTTTCAGCTATAGCAGTTTATAAGTTACGAGTAATTTAAGTAATTGTTTTCCTACATCAGCATCAGCTGAAGTGCGATCTTAGAATATACTCGTGATTTAAATGACTATAACTATACCCAAATCGTGCTATCAGAAGCATATAAATAGATAAATGTATTACAAAAAATATACTGAACCATATTAATACAACCTCAACTGGGCCTGGTTTTCCTGATCGCTGGTATAAAAATTCACACGTTCTAACTTAATGGTGTTGGCAGCTGGTTTATTTCTAGAGTTTTAGCTACTTTGGTGTAGTAGTGTGAATATTCGGATTGTCAATATATGCTAAGTTCAAAAATGTCGACGAAAATCACTTGAAAGAGTGTAAATGTTTTACAAATCGTTTTTTTAATTTAATACCGATTTGGAAATATGGAAACAATGTGCGAATATCGCTCATTAATAGTTAATATTTAAATATTAAAAGCAAAAATATCCTGAAATTTTTTTAAATTTTTTTACACAAAAAACCTAAATTAGATTTAAAAAGCTGTTGAAACCAGTTTAGAAAACTAACCATTAACTTATTTATATGCTAAAATATTACATTAATACTAAAGATTTACCTAATGTTACCTGAATACACTTCGTGTTCTAATTTCTAACAATTTTCAATGGTTTCCTTTGTTTTGTTCGTCCAGTGATATGATGTATATTAAGAAGTCTAGACACTTCGATGTTAATGCGGTTTTAAAGTGTACCTTGACGAGAGTTGGTGCATTCAGCAATTATGTCGGAAACCACAACAATATAAAGATCAGGATGAAGATCATATTACGAATGTACCGAGGCGCTTTTACAATTTTCAATCAGCTGGATGATGGTTTTGTTAATGTGGCGCCAACGTTGGATAAAATAACTCTATGGATGTACATAACACTATCATTAAACTTGTAAATTTATAGCTCGTATTTACACCCAAGCAACCAACATAGCTTTTTGAATCTACTTACTTGTAAAAGCTAATAATTGAAAATAGCGTTTGAGAGAAACCAATGGACAGATACTGAGAAGGCACTGGAGTATCCAACAAGAACTTCAGATTCTATTCAAAGTTATGGACACTCATTCATTATAAAATAAACCTAACTGAATATATATATATATATATATATATATATATATATATATATATATATATATATTGTACTTCATTTATATTTATATTATCCGTTGTACTATCATGGTAATAATCTCATCCCTCTAACATTAATAAACATATAATTCATTTTCAGACGTATAGGTAATATTAGAGATATTGTATATACAGTTCTTGTATTATTACATGGAACTACAGGAAACTAATACCAGTTAGTAATCGGGGATAAATTGCCTTAGAACTGCTTAAATTTAGGAAATTATTAATACTTATTTATTTTTGGTATTTAGTAAATACATGTTGTGTTTTGGAAAGTTGTTAATTAGTATTCTAAATTGGAATTCAAAAATTCTCATATTGAAGTTCAACCTGAAAAGGGACCCGATTCCCTTTACCTATAGCTAGAATATTAAAATATACATTAAAATTAGTTTGCACTGGATGGTTCACTGTACCTATAGCCCGATGTTCAAATGTGAATTAAATTAGTTTTTACTAGATACTATAAGCCAGTTATCAATAGAAACATATTCTTCATATTTGGTAATTTAACAAAAATTTTACAAACATATTGTATTCTGACAAATTGAATTCAGGTACAAATGATGACAGAAGCTGCAAAAAGTAAAATTTCTGTCATTAAAATGTAATGTATGATTTTATTTGCCCATAACTAAAACGAAAATATGCATTAAATTAGTTTGAACTAGCTAATGCAAAGCATTCTTTTATAGGGTTTCAACATGACGGTCCTATTTCATTGGTTAATTTACCATTTCATGGAACATTTCTTTTACCGACCTCTTATCAAATTGTAGTATATACTTGCAGACCCTTGTTAATAAGACTTGACAATATAAATGCGACTTTAAGAAATAATGAAATATTCCAAGTAAAAAAATTAATAACCTAAAAAGGTATTTAATTTATTTTTCAATTCCCTCTGAAACTTTAGCAAGAGCCTTCGCTTCTCAAGCCTGTCTTAGGAAATTTTTTTGCGGATTTCATGATCCTGTCTTCTTTCATTGTCTGTGCTCCATTTCAGGCCTCATGCACTTTCTTTTTTATTATTCCTTCTGAAGCAACTTACATTGGCTGAAAGGAAGCAAGATACATGTGTGCTAGTTGCTGGCGCGTCTTCTGCGTATTGTAAATTTGTGTTCACTTCCAACATGGTTTCCTGCACTTCACCTCTAAGTTGTCAATTTGAATATCGCTAATCGCGTTCCTCTGCCGGTCAATCATCTTTTGGTTGTTGTGGCAATCATCTTTTTGTTGCTGTGGCCATGATTTTTGGTTGCCATCACCTTCAGTGGCCATCATCTTTTGGTTATTGCTTTTGCCTTGCCAACTCTTCCCAGCTTGGCTTTTATATTAAGCCAAAGTCGGCACAATTGACTTCCTATTGCCTATTAAAGAATCAAAGAAAATACACGTTTTTTAGGTCTAAAAAAAAGAAATTACAATCGTACAAACTTATTAATTCTGTATTCTATTTTCATTTTTAACGTGGTCATTTGACTGTACTTACCCTTTCATTAATAATACCACTAACATTATATATCTCGGCATTTTTTCTATCTATACGCTTGCTTTTTCGGTGCGTTTATTTTTAATTACATCTTTGTAAGAGACCAATATCGGCAACAATAGCCTTTTTTCTGTTTCCATGTAATTTATTTTTCTTGTATTCATTTTAGTACTTCGGTTAAATGCAATACTTTCAGCCAAAACGAACGACGCTTACATCTGTCAGTAAATAATTTGTTGTATCAATTAAACATATGCCTGAAATTAGCTAACGACTGATGTGCAGTACATACTACGCAGGCGATGCCAAATAAACCTATAGATATCTCGCTCTTAATATGCATAGAAATATTCTGCGGAGAGGAACTTCATACGCTCTGAACTTCTAATTTTACTCCTCATAAAACTTCATACAAGGCACTATACATAAAAGTTGATTCTTTAGTAATAAACTAAAAAAAACAGATAAGAAAAAGGAAAAGACTTGGGAAAGAAAGAAGTATCCATATATTGACAATGGTACGGGATACGCCAAGATAGGTGTAATTTTTCAGACAACATTTGCAAGCGCACACGGGCGGTGAATTTCTGATGTTAGAATCTAATGAATTCGGTAATTTAGTACTATAAATAGAAGTAGATTAAAATAAATCTATCTGCCACAGAAGTAATAAGGTGTGTACGAATTATTTAAAATATTATACATTCATGAGAAAATGTATTTACCTAATGATTCTGTGTTATGTTTTTTATATATTTCAATTATTCATCTAAAATACCTAAGTCCCAGAGCTCATTATTAATTTAATTACTTTTAAAGAGTAACCAATGGTGAAATTCACAACGCAATTTGAATTCAACACGGGTCTGGTAGATTTGTTTAATTAAGGCACAATAGTTCACCACCAAGTTTAAAGCCGTAATAGTAGACACTGAATCCATTCACTGAAAGGCTTCGCATCTGTTTTGATATCCCCATTATTCCCGTTCGAGCTAATGCCATTCTGACTATAGCATCGGAAAAGACAAATTATGGCAGATTGAATGTTGTATTAGAAGTAACATTAATAACTAGCAAAGCCGTAACTCAGTCACCCACAGTTCGTTGGCAATACTCTACAAGAACTTGATTATTTTTATCCCAATATTTTCTAGGGATAATTTTTAAGTATGAATTTATCCTTCTTAAAGCTATTTTTTTATGAAATTATTACCTTTCATGCTAAATAAAAATTGCATTTTCAACGTCTCAATTTCGTAGATCGCAAACATCGCGTTTTACAGTTGATGTCGTTATAAAATTCACAAACATTGTGTTCATTCAATCGCAGTTTTACTTTGATTGCAGGCGTGGAAGAATTTTTTATAACGAATATGGCGTCTTAGATGTAATGCGGTTATATAGGTGTACTCGGTCCCTCTCCGTCTGATTAAAAAAGAAAACATTAAATACATCAACATTTTTTTATAGTCATTCGTACTACATTAATTAATTTAGTGAAAACTGATTAGGAATTAAAAAAATAATTTTTACTTAGTTCAGTTCTTTGCAAAGAAACTACTGTAACTTAAAAACTCCAAGTACTATCTTATGTCACCAATCTCAAAAAGTTATTTTTTCAATATTGCCCGAAGCAGGTAATCACTACAGTAACGATTCGTAAAACGTTGACAACTTCCTTCATTACGCTAGTGCTATCACTATTCGTGAGCTTTTACAACCAAATTTGTTTTAAAGTTTTTAATCTTTTCTCTATAAAGCATATATTTCATTCAATAAAATGAGAGCGTAATCGATTATTTTTCCCATAGATTAGACGTCACCTTAGTAAAACGGTACAACAATTTAAAAATAAAGAAAAAATCTGCTGCAGAATAATTGCTGCCTACTGTTATTTCAGAAAAGGGTCAGATTTACGTAGGGTTACATTTGAAATGTATAAAAATGATTCACTACGCATAATGGCCAGAAGACTCTAAGAAATTTATTAAAGTTTGAAATTATAATAATTGGATTCTTTAATTTACCTTTTATTTCAACGACACGTTATGTTAATTTAATTAATTTCAACCTACAATTTTGTTGAAATGCAAAGGCAAAGGCTTTTTTTAAAAAAACAAAGGCTTTTTTATTTCATTTCCAAAATGTGTGAATATAAATGTAAAAAATTGTGTGAGAACTTCGAAATAATTACAGTTGGACTTAGAAAATTATGTTCAGAATTTCAGCTAAAATTTTCCAGAAACGTTGAGAAGGAAACACTTTTTCATCGTTTCTGGGTTATTATACAAAAAAACATATGGTACAAAAAACGTTTATGGTATTTTTACCCAGACAAATCAGGGATATGGTGCTAAGTAAATATAAAATAATAGTAACGAAAGATTTTATACTGACTCATTTTCATTAAAAGTTACTCGTATATAGTATATTATTTAACTTCCCTTTTTCATAAACCTTAATTTTCCCTTCTTATTTCAAAAATGTTTAGATGGAAAATCCTTCAAAAAATTCGATATAATTTTTTACAACCTCTTTTCAACAGAATACCAAAATAAATAGCATATATTGCAAGTACAATCATTTAATATTTTACTATTAAAACTTTGACGTTTTTTTATCATAAATAAAATAAAGAGACTAAATTAATTTCATTCAGGCATAAATTTTAAAACGAAAACAAACAACTCAATTCAATAAAATCCACCCCTGTTTCTTAAAATTAAACTAGTGTTATCATTCAATTAACACTTCGATTAAGAAAGTTAAAACAATTTTCATCTTTGCTCATACTAACTGAATTATTTTACGCATCTCGGCCCCCTCATCGCTTAATAGACCATCTTAAACTCACTTTGAACTTTGTTCATTTATATTCGGTTTTCTTCCTAAAGGGTTGCCACAATTTCAATTAAAATAAACTTTTAAATATAATTTACGTCTTTATTTTATAACTTACGTATTCTTAATTTACAAGGATAATTAATATACTGAAATAATTATTTTATAATAAAGTTAAGCAACGAAATAGCCTTCAATGTTTGAGAGACGTGTTCAGATTCTTATGAACATTGTGATTGTGAAAACTACCCCAAGTATAGATAAAAACACATTTCCAAAATAAATTGTTTCTTTAACAAAATTTTATGTTATATTTCCTTTTTCAGAGAAAGGTTTTTTGAATCTACGGTGAGTGTAAAATCGGATAAGAATAAAAGTATAACGTATTATAACGTATGGTTTTCCATAGGACTGATTTCATTTACTTTGCGTTTGATCAAGGAATGGACAGCAAGATTAAGTGCGGTGATTACTTGAGTAGATAACCACATGACAATGTAGATAGTTTAAGTTACTTCTTAAGAAATTCCGGTGAATATGACCTGCATATATGTTTTAGTTAAATAACTTATTAAAAATTCATAGAGTATTAAAAATTTGTAGAGTTCTTCTTTTTTCGTCTGTTATAATCTCAAAGCAAGTTTGCGCTAATACGGTGGATGGAAAAAAAGAGATCTAGGAAATACTCGTATGTTATTTAAATATCTCCCATATTCCAAAATTTAGCAAGTTCCCTAGTTAAAATGGCAAAATGGAAAACCAACCAACATTATTTTTACGTAAAGAAATAATAAATTATAACGTACTCAATCTGTTAGATTTTGCCTTGTTTGTCATGTAATACGTTTATTTAGATTTAAATATAATAGGTATCATTAAGCTAATCAAACGCGGAATGCTATATCGCTCATGCAATCTAATAGACTATCCATTTTCATTGAAACTGAGGCAGAGGATAGTCAATTTTTTGACTATTTCTCAATGAGGATTTAAATCATTACATTAATTGTCTTATCAAATACACTATTAGTAACACAATATTAGTAACCTTAGTCTCGTCGAGGATTGACACATCATTTAAGTTTTCATAAACTATTATTATTTTATATACTGGACGATTAACTCACAAAATAATTTTTCGTAAATTTATGGTAAAATATCTTATATCTAAGAAGATTTCCATATTTTTTTAAACTGAAGCGGCTGATTATATATCTTTTCACTATTTTCTCACGAGATTTTATATAATTGTACCATCTTGTTACAAAATGTTGCATACCTACAATTAAAAAATAATCGAACCAAAGGTGTTATGAGAAATATTAATAATATCTTTTAAATACTGAGCTGGGAGGTATTTTAGTTGGTTCTGCTATTGAGGAGAGCGAATAATACTTAAATACTTCCAAAGTTAATCTTTAAGTTCTTGAACAAATTTTGTGTTTAAAAACCTTGATTATATTTTGAATATATTTGGCGTTAATTTTGTAGAAATTCATTATTCACAATTAAATGGAACTACGTGATGTAGTATTATTTCTACTTTCTTTAAGTTCTTTACCACGACCTAGGTTTCATTGTATTACATCTTCAGGTGGGATATTAGCAAAGAATGGCATTCTTATACTACATGACTTAGTTTCATTTAATTGTGTATAAAAACCTTGTAAAAAATGTTGTCATTTGGTATACAAGAAATAATTTAACATAAATTATTTTATTTAAAAAATTTCACGATATTCAATGAATTTCCTCAGTAGAGTTAAATATTTTTCAGAAACTATAAAGCTTTTTAGTAAAACTTTTTTAATTTTTTTCCATCTCATTGTGGAAGCCCTATTTATCTATTATTTATCGCCTATCTATTCACCTAATCACTGCTCTGATTTGAATCAACAAACACAAGCGAGATTACCATACAAGTACTATAGCAAAGCTTTACACTCCATCAATGCTTGTGGGCAAATACCTTAGCCAACTTTGCAAGGAAGGATAGATTTTCCTTTAGAGCCGTGAGTACATAAACCAGAGCTAATATCGGAAGAGGCTCTAGAGTTTACTCTTTGAGAAATGAACCCTTTGTCTTTTTCAATATCTGTGAGGAAATATGGATTTAGAAAGGGGTATTTAGTATAGAGTCTGTTGTGTGTTTTATTCAACGTTTGCTACTCTAAAAATTCAAAGATAATATATTTGCTTATTGTGTGAGACTTTTTGTTTAAGTATTTCAAATAAGTAGGACCGGGATTAAATGACATGATAAAACATCAAAATTAAATATATGAAATTGGATATAAAATTTTGCTGCAAAAAAATTTGAACATTATTTAATTATTTTTAGGAAATCCATATATAGTAGAAAACAATTTCATTTACTTTTATATAAGAGTTATTAAACATCTTTTTTTTATCACTTATTTATGTATAAAATATTTGACATACGCTGAATTAGGTTTATGGAATTTCATTCATTCATTCTAAATGATTCTTTCTTAGAATATCTTTTGCCATGGTGTTTTAATGAAATATTGTACAATATAAAATTTTGTATAGTTAAACTTTCAATTTCTTTTACATTCATCACACATGCTATTCTAGAATAACCCTTTTTAACATTCTGCAACATTTCCGCCTTTCTATATTTTATCAAAAAACTTGTTCCATTCCTTTCATCTTGTCGACGAAATGGAAAACGACAAATGTAGACGAATTGGATTTAAAATTGCTGATCTGCTCGAGAGGATATTCAGGTAAATTACACTTTAAAAAACTACTAATATATTTGAGTTAGGAATCAACTATGTGGAAATATATTATTTGCAATAATAATTAAATTCTTTCCAAGGATTCTGAGGTAAATTTAAATAGCATTTTAAAAAATTATTTTTGTATAACTGAAAACGTATACTTATGCTTGAAAATTATTTTTGTTAATATTTTTTATGAATGCAAACAACATAGATGCTCAATAGGTCCTACTACTCATTATTTTAAAACAAATTATTTTAAACGACGGTGTAATAGATACTGACTTTGTGTTTTAGGAAAGTTCCTTTATGAGAGATGCCAAGTTAGTTTAGGATTCAAAGGTTAAAATTTGAAACAGAATGAGATTAATTTATACCTCTTTCATTGAACAGAAACTCCAAGCTAATTTTTATTAGTGGAACCATTTATTTGCTTAGACTTGCAAACTGAAATTCGATGAAGCAATTTTTATTGATCATACTAGTAACTTAGTAATCACGAAAATTTTAGTTACGAAAAAATTATGAAAATTGTTAACATTTAAAATAATTTCAGTATCAGAAATTGTTTTGTAAATACCGTCAAAATTTAGATATTTACCCAATCCTCTAATTACATTTTAGTATTTTATCTGTTGTAAATCTGTAAATTTTCACTCAGTTTTTGGGTAATAATTACAATTTGTTTATTCACGTAGACAACAAATATTGTCGGAATAATAATAAAATTTTTCTACATAGTTTATCATGAATACTTATAGGATTACTAAATTATTTCCAATAGTTTAATTTATTTGTATGAATAAATCTGTCAATTACTTATTTTTTAATAAATGAACCAAATAATACGACACAAAGTGCAAACATATTTTCATACTTTTATTTAAAATTCATGCAAACTATATTTTTTCAAAGTTACAAAAGCTCCAATTCATTTAATTTTCTTTTCCTCAATATATATTTAAACATAATTTTCCATTCCTCCAAAATATGAAGAAAAGCAAAATTCTTACAATATATTTGTGGAAAAGTATGACAAAAATGTAAAGAGATTTACAAGATAATAATCACAGTTATAAGAATTATGAAAGTTGTTTAGATGGAAATAACCAAGCATCGAAAGAATAATCGTACTAAACTGTAAAGAAAACTAGGAATAAATGGGAATAACTAATTAAATACTATAGAATAATCAATTTGGACCTTCATGTTAACACTATTAACCATTAAAAAACTTCCTTTCCTTCTGTGAATGAATTATTATTAGCAAAAAATTTAATCATTGGAAGAAATTAAAAGTTTTTCCCGCATATATTTTATTATTTCGATCTAAGTACTGGTCAAAAGGAAATTTAAAAAGTCAATATTAAGAAGGTTTAATATTTTGATTCACCGCAAAATTTGGCCTTTTAATCTTTTTCTATTGAAAAAGATGTGAAAATATTTCAAAATTTCGTGATGACATGAAATATCTGCTAAAGTAAATTTTGACATTGACCCCATGTTAAAAAGTAAAAACAACGATTTTTTATTGTCTTAGAATTTTAAACTTTTATGTTTCTTTTGGCTTATTGAGAAAAATTTGTTCTAAATTCAACCACTAACGTGGGAAGGCCTTGATGGAAATTGTATGGAAATTTTTTCTGCAGAATAAATAAACCGATTTCAGTATGTTAGAAACTCTTTAGCCGTAATTAATTTGTCGTATAAAATGGCGAATAGGACGGATAAAACAAAACATATTTTCCAAATTACACGTGCAATAAAATAAATAGTATAAAACTTGTAATAACTGCGATTTCAACTTCATTTCCTTATTTGAGAACTTTTGAAGCCAACTTTGTTACCCAATTTTTCCTTTCTCCGTAGCTTGATGCCAAATCCTTTTTGAATAGACATAAATACATATATTTAGTAGCATACGATTGTGATTCATTCTTTTTACTAATATAGTGAAATTTTTGTGAAATTTTTTTGTGAAATATTCCAATTTATAAAAACCAATTAATATTTGGTATTTTGAAATAATATAGGAACCCGTTTCTTTGAACCGTTACTTTGTATCGTCTTTAGTGATATATTCGTTTTATAATAGCAACATTTTTATTCAAAGTTCAACGCCACAGTACGCTAGTGTCACACTCTTGAGGAAATTGGAATTACTTTGAAATTATTTTCAAAACTTTTTTCTAAACATGATATCAGTGACACATATAAAGCTCTTAATTATACCGTTTATAGTAAAATTTCTTTCCCCGTTTCTTTATATATTTCCAACTTACAGTACCCACGGATCCTTTGCTATTGAATTTTATTTTCTTTTTTTGACGTAGCTTATATTTTTACAACTCGAGGTGATAACAGTATTTGGATATAATATTGGGGTGATAATATGAGGTTAATTGAATAATGGGCTTTCATTGTGGTGGTGTGTTGGGTTGATCACAATGCATACGGCCTGTAACGACGCAGCGCACCGTATTATTATTTTTCAAGATATCATTCAAGTTTGGCGCAAAGGACGCCCTGCTTGTGCTCGCCTGGTTGAGGCAACAAATTAGTTTTTTCCGCCCTAGGTCTTTAAGTAAATGTAAATGACACATTATTCTATTTATTTGAACAAGAAGGTCGTATACCTTTTTTTGTTTTAAAGTGCAAATATTTTGTTGAGATAAAGTAATTGAGCTCAAATTGTATGGGTTTACTGTTAGCCATTGAGAAGTTCTCAAGACTACCTCCTTTCAACATCAGTACTCTCTATTTTTTCAAATTTTTCTAAGCAATTCTTTTGGCGACCAAAGTAGGAAATTGCAATTTTTAAACATTTTCTTCGAAAAAAATTAAAACGATTTAAAATAAAAGAATGTTGTTGAATTCGTGCGTCAATAACTATTCATATTCAAGATAAATTTGATAGATTATTTTTTATTTGCTAATTCATCCCCAGAAATGAACCCCCACAATCAAAATGTAGTTCGTATTTCACACATATAATTGGACACATGTTCCAATATGTTTTTCTCGAAAATATTTCATTTATTCATCAATTATTATATTTTACTCAGCCGTGAATTCACTTTGATCACAGATGGATTAACATTTGTTTCTATTAATGCGGTTTATCTAACCTAGTACGAATTCACATGAAAACGCAGTTTTTTAGTTATACGTCAAAGGTGAAACTATACTTTCACATATAAAGATTAGTCATAAATTGCGAATTTGTGTTTGTTAATTTACTGAAGTCATTCTTTGATATATTTGAGAAATATTATCACCAGTCTCCTCGGTTCTTTAGATTTAATTCAGGTTTTATTGTGTACAAAATTCTAAAAACTTTCAGAATATTTTTGCTTTCAGTTTTTAAATTTTAGCTAATAATGATCTATATTCGCGTATAGTTTTCCAATTTCTGAATCCGTATTTAATAAAAAAAAAAGATTTTTAAAATATTTATACTCTTTCAAATGATCGCCATCGACTTTTTTGATTTAGCACATTTCGACAATCCGAATGTTTTGAAAATTCGAATTTACACATAAAAGAGCTCTCAACGGTATTAAATTATAATGTTTGAATTTTCACAACAACGATAAAAACAACCCGGCCCGAGTGAGTCGGGGATGTGTTAATAGGGTTCAGTATATTATATAAAGTTGCACCCACATTGTGTAATAATTTTATCTATTTGTGTGCGTCTAATAGCGCGATTTGGTACAAGATAGTGGTACAAGAGTAGGTATATTTTGGGATAATACTATAGCAGATGCTGATTAAATGAAATCAGTACTCTGTAATATTTATTTTTACTCGATTATATACCCACCATTGATAAAAAAAATCTTTAAATGGAAAAAAAAAGATATGAGTATTAGAAACTAAATTTACTAATAAAGTAGGGGAAACTATTATTTAAATTACTTATAACTAATAAACTATTATATATTTAAATGATCCTAATATTTTATGTTCAATAATAACCGTTCAGTATCAAATAAATATCGATGAATTATTTCAAAAATCGTTAGTTCCAAAATTGACATCAAAAGGGCAATTTTGATCGTCTCCTTTTTTTCAACGAAAACTACTTTTAAAAATACAAACAAAACTTTTTCAAACTGTTCTTAAAGTTAAATTATGTCAAACAAAACAATACTTTGAGGAATGTATCCATAAGTGATCACATCGCCACCAAAAAATTACACAAAATTATTCATGAATGTCTGTGTTCATATACATCTAGTTAGGTATATAATTCGCTGCAATTGGTGTGTGGCTGTCGCTTGCTTTCTCTTGAAATTGATTTGGTTAACTAAGAACTGTAGATGAGTAAAACGAAAATGGCACTTTCCTACTGCATAGTTAGTATTTGATATATTTAACAGCAGCTTTACTTGCTATTCCAAAGTACGTGTCTTAAGTTTGGTATTCTAACATGATTTATTTTTTTTTATTATTTGTCTTTGTTTCCTTATTGCTTTACCCAAATTATTAATTACACATAAATTTTTTGAATAATTTTTTTTTTAAACTTAACGAAAAATAAAATTATAATTAAAACGTTTCTTTTTTTGGATTATGAACGATTATTAACGGACGTAATTTAATTACATAAATTTTTAATAATTTAGTTTGTTAAAGGTAACAACCGCAATATTTACATATAGAGTATGAGACCTTTCGAACATTCGGTTGGAAAATCAGAAGAGAAGGGATATATATTACAAAAAATTTAAGAAGCTTGTTCCGGATGATTAATGCAATTATATAAAAAATAAATTATTAACGACACCCCAATTAATGCTGTCAAAGAAAACATGTTCACCGCTACCTTAAACACATGGGAAGGTTTTCCGTTATCCTTGTCAATATTTAGATAACATACGATAAACTATTAAAATTTTATCGCAAATGTTTGAGAAATAATCAAGTTATAAGTTTGCGACAAAACTGGATGGAAATTGGTAAGAACTGGCAGAGTCTACAAACTTAAAATTTGGCACTTCTATTTTTCTTGGCTTTAAGGTAATTTATATATAAGTAATTTTATTGAATTGAGTTATTTTAGTAATTTCGTAATTTCTATATAAGTATAGAATACTGTGTGAGAAGTTTCGAATAAATAAAGTTAGAGGTTTGAAAAATTTTATTCACAATTTCATATAACATTTCCAGAAAAGCCAAGAAAGAAACATCTTTTTCAGCGTTTCTCTGTTATTACGTAAAAAAACATATAAAAAAATACGATCCCAGTATTTTTGCCAAGACAAAGTAGGGATAAGGAGATAGTTAAATATATCTAAATAGTAATTAAATATTTCATAAGGTTTAACATTCGTGAGAAAATTACTCACGTGCAGTTTATTATTACGCTTTCCTTTTTTATGAAACCTTAAATTTTCCTTTCTTATTTCACAGATATAACCATAGTCATATAAAATAAAAGTAATTTTTAAATGCTTTTTTTCTACAGCTAATAAAATTAAACAGGACATTTACAATACAATCACGAAACAACCTGAATAATTGAACATTATGTAAATGGGCTAAATTAAATAAATAGGCTAAATTAAACAAATGGGCTAAATTAAATAAATAGGCTAAATTAAACAAATGGGCTAAATTAAATTTACTCAAAAAAGATTTCAAAACGGAAAAAATAACTCAATTCAATAAAATCCACCCTTGTTTCCTTGAATTAAACTAATGTTATCATTTAATTAACCCTTCTGAGAAACTTAAAACATTCCTCATCTTTGATGTATAACCTTGGCTCGTCATCGCTTAATAGATAACCATAAACTCAGTTGGAACTGTGTTCATTAATATTCGATTTCCTTTGCAAAGGGTTGCCACAATTTTAGGTAAAATAGACTTTGAGGCATAACTGACTCCCTTGTTTGATAATTTGTTAAATTTTATTTTTGAAACGTTCTAGAGTTTGATAATTAATCATAGTATTTAAATTAGTATTCATAATAAAATTAAACTACGAAATTTGCTTTTCAGTATTTGAGAAATATGTTTCGATTCTCGTTGAAATTGTGATTGTGAAAATTATATGCAGTATAGATACAAACACATTTCTAAAATACATCGTTTCTTTAACCATATTTTATCTTATATTGCCTTTTTCAGGTAAAGGTTTTTTTAATCTACTGTGAGTATAATATCGAATAAAATTGAAGGGTTCTATAACGTATCATATTCCATAGGACTAATTTCATTTAATTAGTACTTGATCAAGGAATGAAAAGCAACATTGAGTGCGGTAATTACTTGAGTGGATAACCGCATATAAATACAGATAGTATAAGTTTCTTTAAATGAAAATTATTGTTCAGTAAGTATGATCTGCATACATATGTTTTTAGTCAAACAAAATGAACAAATTAACAATTAATTTAACTCATCTGTTCTTATCCTTCGTAACTTCAATTTGATGACCCGCTATTTCTGTGGATGGGAAAAACAAACGTAGGACATAAATATTGCAGTAAATCCAATATTCCAAAATTTGGAACTTTCTTGAGTAAAAACGGCAAAATGGAAAACCAACTCTTATTGCTTTTACAAAAAACAATGATAATGAGAAGGGTAGCGTGTTAGATTTTCTCTTGTTTATCCTATTATATGTTCATTTAGATTTTGTTATATAGTTATGAAAAGTAACGTCAAACGCGGAATTTCATATCGCCCATACATTCAAATATCTATCAATTTTCATTAAAAATGACGTCAGTTTTTTGACTACTACTCCACGAAATTTTAAATAATTACACCGATTATCTTATCAAATACTCGTAATATTCCACAACACTAGTGATTTTAGTCGAGTCGAAGATTGACGTATGATTTAAGTTTTCATAAACAATAAGTTATTTACCCGTACATGAAATGGTTAACATATAAATTAAATTTTGTAAAGTTATTGCAAAACATCCTATGTTTACCAGTAAAATGCATTCAAATAACGAATAATCAGAATAAAAGCGTTATAAAAATAATAATTACTTTTGTTAAGACGCTGAACTGGAAGCAATCGAAGTAATTCAGTGGGTTTATCTATTACAGAGAGCGAATGTAATTTAACTATTACAAAGCTAACATTTAAGTTTTTAGGCGAATTTTGCATATTAACAATTTGAAGTAAATCGTTTTCACTTTGTATCTCAGATATAATTTGGCACGAATTGTTTCATTTAAACAATACCATGGCTTTGCGTGAATTTCCTCACAAGAGTTAAATATTTTTCATAAACATTAAAGCTTCTTAGTGAAACTTTATTATTTTTCTTCCCTCTTATTGTGCAATGCCTATCTCCTTTGATCTCAATATTTTATTCAATCAACAACAATGAATCAACGAATACAAGAGAGGAGATTAGTATATAAGAACTAGAGTAAAGCTTCCCACACCATCAATACATATGCACAATTACCTTAGCCAACTTTGCAAAGAACAATAGATTTTTCTTTAGAGCAATGAGTTCATAAATCTGCGCCAATATATGAAGAGGCACTAGAGCGTACTCGTCAAGAACAATGCCCATTGGCTTCTTCAATAGCCGTCGGAAAATATTGATTTAGAGAAGGGGTATTTAATATAGAATCTGTTGTGCATTTTATTCAACTTTGTGATATTCATACATGACACATTTTCTTCTTGTATGGGATTGTTTTATGATATTAAAAATAAGTAAGGCCGGTGTTAAATGAAGTTTAAAACTTTCATAATAAGATGTTTGAAAGTAGTAAGTAAGTAACATTTTTCTGTAAAACAAAATTAAAAATTATTAAATTAATTTGAAGAAAACCATACATGGCAGAAATCATTTTTTTTACTTTTATATACTAAACATTTTAAGATTTTGTTATCACTTATTTATATTAGTTCAACAGTTTTAAGTACGCTGAATTAAGTTCATAGAATTTCATTAATTCATTCCAATGGATTCTTTCTTATAATGCCTTCCGCCTTAGCATTTGAATAAAACATCGTAGAATATAGAATTTTAGGTAGTTATACTTACAATGTTTTATACATTCATCACACATGCCATTCTAGAATGAACCTTTTGGACATTTTGCAGCATTTTCGTCTGTCAAAATTTCTCCAAATTACTTATTCCATATCTTTTCTTTTTGTCGACGTAATGGAAAATGACAGACATAGACAAATAGTATGTAAAATCTGTTGATCTACTGAAGAGGGATATTCTAGTAACTTACTGTTCAAAAGAAATAACTAATTTTATTTCAGTTAGGAATAAACTATATGGTGCTATATTATTTTGCAACATTAATTCCTTTTTTTCTAATAATTCTTAGTCAAGTTTAAATACCAATTCAGTAATTAATTTTTGGATAACCGAAAATCAGAATATTATGTATACTTCCAAATCATTTTTAATAATATTTTTAAGAACGTAAACAACAGAAGTGATCAAAAGCTCATACTGCTCGTAATTTTATAATTAAGTTTATTTTAGAAAAAGGTGTAATAGATACTGACTTCATATTTTAGGAAAGTTTCTACTCACGGGATGGAAGGTAATTTTTGGGATTAAAGATTTAAATTTTAAGCAGAATCTGATCTGAGATTACTTTTAACGTCTTTTAAAGTAGATAAACTACAAATTGGATATTATTTGTAATGCCATTTATTTGCACAAACTTACATACAGAAATTTATTTAAATATTTATTATTGATAGTATTAGTAACTTAATGATTATTTCTTCACTTTGATAACAAAAAAAAGGATAACCAAAATAAAGGTAATTAATAGCCCATAAATTTTTTTCACTCATCAATTTATTACCTCCGAAATTAGGCAGAAAATGTATTTGAACTCTGATTTAGAATTTGGCATCAAACTTTAAAAAAACTTTCAAAAATCCAATATGAAATAATCAAAATTTTGATGTTTGATTTCACGAATATATATATATATATATATATATATATATATATATATATATAATATTCGTGAAGAAAATGTTAATAATTATAAACATTTTCTAAGCATCTACATATATTTGTGAAATCAAACATCAAAATTTAAATTAACCCTTATAATTAAATTTAACATTGAATCTTTTCTCACATATTTACAACGTGCATAATTTAGTATTAAGAAATACTGTTAAATAAGTTCTTTAATGCTACAGACACAAACACAGACATATTTATGTTTCATTGCAAATCTAAAGGTATTTTTTTTAATTGGTTTTGCGAGCTAACCTATTCGAATCACATTATACTCGCTTATATATTGGTGCGTTAAGTGAACCTTTCAAATATATGCTTATATTGTGAAACATTGGCACAAAAGATTTTTCAAATATCGAATATATGAAAATGTTTTTTTCATGACACTTTTTTTAATTTAAATCGTTTGGAAAATAAATTTGATGTTTTGCTATACATTTTTCTTTAGTGCTTAAATTCTCTCTAACTTGTTACATGTTATATCTTATCACTTAAAATAGGGAAATTTTGCTAAATATTGTGATACGAAAAGAAATACCGACATAGTAAAAATCTTAACTATTCATATCAAGGTAAAACTTGTGTTTCCTCACTTATGATCACATATTTCGAACATAGCAAGCGTCACGCACATCCATCCATTTATTCAACGACTTTATTTTCTCAAGAGGTCTGATGTCTATATTCGTCAGATATACAATCTATCATTCGACAGCAAGCCGTGAAACTGTTCCGCTGAGTTAATATTTGTGCAGATCTTAATATAATAACGGTTGCGACGGTTTAATACTTTAGAAATGTTCGCCATTCCCGGCGTTCGTTTTAATTAACTCAGACACGAATTTCCATAATTGTATTTTGAAGTAAAACTTGTTATGGTGCGTCTCAGTATAAAAAAATAAACAAGTACAAACTGGCGAGAGCGATAAAACCGACATAAGTAGTCCCGACATACCATTAGTAGTCGAGCGTCTACAGTCGTATCCATTTCTTTCTTGTCATGACGCGTTCTCAACCACTTTCAATGCTACACAAAACATGTTGCACTTAATGTTTCATTTCTCCTGATTCCATGACTTTATTTCTTCTCTTATCGTATCATATTTCAAATTGTGTTTGTTTTGTATAACGCACATACAACGTTTCATTTCCATTTAATTCTGTATGAAAAGTGAATACAAAATAAAGATAAAAACAATATTACCATAAAGCTAAATGCCTTTTGATAATATTGTTTTTATCTATTATCTGCATAAATTAAAATCATCATCAAGTAAATCTGCATCAAATGGTAATATTGTTTTTAAATATCATCTGCTTCTCTGTATAAGTGTTTATATGTGAAACTTGGATATTATATTTATTAGTAATATAAATAAAGAATCACAATTAATGACATCAAACATTTTTTAAATTATTCGAAAGACGAATGAAATGCAGAATCTTAAAATAAAAAACTTGTCTTGGAGGCGCCGGGTATCGATCTCGGTACCTCTCACATGCTAAGCGAGCGCACTACCATCTGAGCTACGCCCCCAACGTTCAAGTTTCGTACAAAATATTGGTATTAATATATAGTCTCAATAACTGCAACCGCTGCAACTTCATATTGTAACTTTTGTGTGACGAATCTTAAAATTTCACTCTCATCATTTTTTTATAACGCGCCTAAAGAAGTATGACTTCAATAATTTCTTCTTTTGGTACTGTCACATCATAACCTACCATGTTCCTTGTCGATCTTGACAGGCCGCACTAGCGTTCTACACTACATACAATTTTTCACAAATGCCCTCTTATTCCTTGGTTAACAATATTATTTAAGTCAAGATAAATAAATAAAATGGGAATATTAAGACTTTTCTTCGGTTAAATACATATTTTACCAAATGTTCTTCCTTCTTTACTCCTCTTAATAAAATTATAGGATTATGTACCAAAAAATAATTTGGCGAAAAGGAATTTTCTTATTTTCCACATTTTTTCCCTGCCCACTTTTCAGGAATTATGTCAATTATTGTTAAGGTGATAGTTTAGGTAATTATATTTAGTTTTTATATTAAGAAATTGTAACCTAATAAAATTATAGGGTTATTTATATTAAGAAATTGTAACCTAATAAAATTATAGGTAAGTAAAACAAACTGTTTTCCATACTTTATATATACAGTCACGTAAAAAGAGAATTTAAAAATATTTTTTGAAAAATAAGACATTAAATTGTTGTACAGGAAAGGGAAAACCTGCACCTTATGTATTTACATGTTATATATATATATATATATATATATATATATATATATGTTTATATTTTGCCTACTAGATATAGCCGTCACAGGTGCATATTTAAAAAAGATTTGTAACTTCACATGGAATTAAAAATAATTGACCTTTTTGGTTGTTTCCATTTATTTGTACTATGAGACTTCCCAATTATTCCAAGTACACTATAAGTTTTAATGATGATATAAATAACCAAAAATATGCTTGAAAAGACCACATATTTTCATTGAGTGAACCAAAAAGTAGTTTGCGTGAAACAAAAATGTTTGCGTTGATGTAAGCTATTTTATATTAATATATTAATGTAATATTTAATATTTTATATTAATATAATTTTTATAATTTTGAAATTTTTGATATTTATATTAATATAATTTTGATAATTTTTGGATATAATTTTTGCTATGATATATGATATTAATTTCAACTTAATATCTCAAACCGTTTCTATGAAAAAAACAGACAAACGGACGGACAACAAAATAATCGTATAAGAGTTTTGTTTTCAATTTTATGACATGGAATCTTAGAAAAAAAGAAAGTCTATTCTATGAGATAACTAAAAAATTATGTTTATTTTAATAACAGAGGCTAGGTGCATACAAAATTTGATGGGCTGATTGAGGGGTCGTGAAGTAATATTTCCCTTTCGCAAATGCAACAATAGTAAGGTATAAATTTTAAACTACTTCATAAATATCATACTTTAATTCTATTGTTTCATATTTGATCTATGTATATAGAAGTACGTAAATACCTATCATATCTTTCATAGTCGTTAAATCGTGGTGTATATTTCAATAGTTACAATACTCAGAATCATCGTTGTAGTTTTCCTACTACATTTTTTGTTTTCCGTATATTTGGGAACACCTCTGAAAATGCATAACCTAAAATTACGAAAAAAATATTTTTGTAACCCTTGAAACAAATCGTTTCCAACTTTGTCCTACTATATATATAAATATATATATATATATATATATATATATATATATAATATATATATATATATATATATATATATATATATATATATACATTATTTCTTGGAATACTTTATTAGTTTTTTTTACAACCTTGCTTTAAATTCCTTTTCATTAATTTGCTTCTCTATAGTGCAGTCAAATATTTTTTGACTTTCCGCCAAATGTTATTTCCTTGCACATTCATAAAGACAAATCCGTCAGTTTCCTTGCGTTCCATCATAAATCGCTAACTTAACTTAGGTGCACACCAGCATCCAGCATTATGGTGATTTTATTTTTCTTAGTGACTATATATAAATATATATATATATATATATATATATATATATACATTATTTCTTGGAATAATTAATTAGTTCTCAACTAATAATTTCACAGGAAGGATTTTATTTTAAATTTTAGCTTTAAAAGTATGTCTGCATTGATACATTTTATTACTACGCAAATTTTCAAATTCTACGACAATCAGTATCCGATAAAACTGTAATTCTTGGAGGTTAATGACTGTAAAACTGCTGCTGTTATCAAAATATTTTAATTTCAATGTTCTAAAGGAATGCTAGCACATAGAATGCTAGCACATAGATTTAAAGTGACGCAAAGTATCTCGCACTTGACGATACTCATTATTTCGGAAAAATAATTTACAAAATTAATTCACCCAAAAAGTTTACATGAAAATGAGAGTAGAATGTTCAATGCTATTTAAACAGCCAAGTTGTATTTAGAAATTAAAATAATTTAACTTTTAGTTAATTGAAATAACACCATTGATAAATACTATTAAACTATATTAGGAACTTTGCAATTATGCGCTCGGGAACTTGTTATCTTTTTACAACACTTTTACTGAGCTTTGCAAATACTTCATTGAACTCTTTTTACAGTTTAAAAAGGAAAAGTAAACGAAGAATATATTCTTCCAATATAATTTGTTTATTGTAATATATATATAATGACTTTGCTAGCTTAAATCACTCCCTCATCCTTTCTTCGGTTATCAAAAAATATACATTAAAATCGAGGTAAAATAATAAAAAACGTAACTGTTGTATGGTTTTTTTGAAGCTTTTATTAAACGAACTTTGTTTTCAAATACTTTGTAATAAATATTTCCTCCAATATTTATTGTGCTATAATTTCAAAGCGTTTCTTATCAAAGATATGGTTAAAATAAACAATAATATAATGTAAGTAAATGTTACTTCAATCTTCAATACAGCCAATAAAATCAAAAAAAGTAATATATCTCATTTTTTTTAATTAGTTCTAGTTAGTTATTCTATTTAGATGAAGTAAAAGTCGTCGCCATGGTGTGTTGGGTTGATCACAAGGCATACGGCCTTTGACGATGGGACGCACCGCGGCGACCCGGGTTCGATTCCCGGCCGTTCGTCGAACGGGGCTGGACCGGTGTTGTGGTTGGCTGTAAGAGATTGCTCTTGTAGCAATAAGTCCCCCATATGTATCAATTAGATACATTAAAGTAGATAAATAAATAAATAAAAACTTTTAAATTGTTGAAACGATATTAGAAGTATGCCATGCATTTTTGATTTCATCTTACCTTAAAATACCTTCATTACTTTTTACGAACTATTATCGTAATTAAATTAAGGCACCTTGTACTAATTAACCTTTGTATATAATTTAAGTTAGTAAATTATTTATTTAATAGGAACTTTATTTCAAAACTAATTTGTGCATACAATTGTTATTAATAAGAAACACAGTAAGGTAACCAATAAAATATTTAAATATTGAATTAATAATAATACAAAATTTGGCTCCTGAAAACCGGACCAAGAAATTAATAATAAAATTATTATTACTAATATAAAACAGTGTACGAGTATGTAAAAGATTATAATTTAAAGATGGGATTAGAAACAATAGAAAATTTGTGTCCTAAAAGGAAACGAATTTTCTATTGTTCTAATTCCATCTTTAAATTATAAAATTTCCTTTCAAAAAATTTACGAAGATATTAAAAAACTGACCACTTAGCATTATTCACCAAACATTGATAAATTTATCAACTTCCTACATTTCCAGATTAAAGAAATATTTGATATACCAAGAGTGAAATAGTACACTTGATATTGGAAATATGGTGAATACTTTAATTTCTGACACTCTAAAGAATTGTGTTTGTAAGCACTTAGTCACTACCTGTATTAGAGGTACATGAGTAATATCTGAGAAATACATGAGCAATACCGTAACGGAAATAAGATTAACGTTATGAGGAAGAAATTTGCTGGTCTGGCCTTATTGATGACGACCACTGTAAAAATTATTAAACAAAGACTAACAGTACATTTGGGGAAACTGTAGTCTTAAAAGGTTTTATATAAAATCTGCTGCAGCCATAGTAACTATTTAAATTATAATCACTTCTACTCCTAAAATAAGAAAAAACTCAATTTCATATTTATGTTGATTTACTAATCGTTATGATAATAACTTTTAAAGTTATTTCAATCCTAATATTTAGAATGTAAATTTTCTTTACGATTTATAAAATTTCTTAAGTTTTAAACACTTCAAAGATATTTGAATGTAATAAAAGCGGAAATGAACCTTTGAATGACGATGACGTTTCGTACGATGCATTACACCCACGGGCTGAAGAGACGAGAAACAGGAATATCACAAGCTCATTATATCAAGATGGCATAGTCACACACGACGATGCGGAGCGTAGTCGTGTGTCCAGCGGTCTCCTCAAAACATTTTATGAGTGATTTTCCTATATTCTATAATAATTACTTAGGTCTGTGTAGTGGAATTTTAATGTAATTGATTTTTTTAACTTGTTACTTTGGTTCTACTTATTTATAAATTTCTGAAGGTATACGAATATTTTAGTACAGTTTATTGAATTTTCTGTATCGTCTTATTAATTGAGATGTAGTGTTTATGATTTTAATAACAGTGGATTATAAATTTAACTTTTGATTTCAAGATAAATAAAAATTTGGTAGCATTATAGTATTTGAGGTATAATTTCTTGAGAAATTATAATTTCTTAATTTGGATACAGGTTTACAAATCAAATGATTGGAATATCAATAGCGTGTAGTATGGGAACAGCTTTTATTAGGATGAGTAAAGTTTATTAGGATGAGTAAAGTTAAGTATTTATTTCTAATATTCATTTTGGTCCTATTCTTCTAAATGAGACATTTATTCTGCTACTAGATAGTTTATGATAGTTTTTATGTTGACTTGATTTTATGATAGTTTAGATAGATAGATTTTAGATAGTTTATGATAGTTTTTATGTTTTCTTGATTTGATAGTTTAGATTTTAGATAGTTTTATGATAGTTTTTATGTTGACTTGATTTTATGATAGTTTAGATAGATAGATTTTAGATAGTTTATGATAGTTTTTATGTTGACTTGATTTGATAGTTTAGATTTTAGATAGTTTTATGATAGTTTTTAAGGTTGACTTGATTTTATGATTTTATGATAGTTTTTATGTTGACTTGTTGACTTGCTTTTATGTTGACTTGATGTTGATCAGTTTTTATGTTGACTTGATTTTTATGTTGACTTGATTTGACTTTCAATTACATGGTTATAGATTTAGGCAGAGAATAGTTTATGCATCGACAAACCATAAAAATGAAAATGGAATATGACTCAAAATTGTGCCCCGAGCAAATTAGACGGAAGTACTAGAAAGTCTACAAAATTACATATCAATTGAATATATGCGTATAGTCGTACTGAAAATGAGACAGATTGTCACATTTTTGATCGATAATAATATATTTGCATAATATAATGTCATTGTACGTAACAACATATTGCACTTTGCAATAACCCAGACAAATATACAAAAAATTTTAAAGAGACAGTAATGAGTAATTTCATTTAAAATAATATCGGATTAAAACATTAAAGAGGCCTATTTGGTAATTTTTCTCGCATTTGGTAATAATAAATATTTATCAAATAATTTCCAGGACGCGGGACGGCGCACGAACCGATTACGCGTTGAATGGAGAGGGCACATCAGCGAGTAAGTAACCAAAGCGTGCACACACATGAGGGACTTCGTTGCGAGCGGACGTCTCTAACCACTTGTTTTATTTCAATTATAAATTCAAATAGTACTTCATTTTTAAAATAATGGAATGGCTTAGACTGTACGTTCACATTATTTCACATTTTACGTTTGTAATTCTCAATAGCTGATTACATAAAATCGTTATTTCTATACTCCTAAAAATAAGATATTTTGGTTTCGACTCTACGCTGATATGATTATCGTCTTGGGTTCTGCAATTATAAATAGAATATTGCTTTAAATTCCTATTATTTTAGTATTACAAATAATAAATTCTATTTCCCTCTATTTTAAAAGGTATCTTGGTTAATTTTTGTAAGTTTGATTAATCGTAGATAGAGCTAGGTCGTAGAAGAGCAAATATCTCACAATAAAACACTAAGAATTGTTTACACTCACTTAAAATACATAAATAAAAATTAATAATTAAAAAAAAATTATGAAGCGCGACTACGCAAAAAATAGTAGAAACTAAAATTATACATTTTGATTAATAATACTAGTAGCAGACTGCATTCACATATAAAATTCATTACAAAGCGTATTTTACGCATTACAAGTAAAGAAAATCGACGAAAATGAACAACACGACAAAAACACCTAACAATTCAGCAATTGAAAATCACGAAAGATTAAAAACAAAATATAATCATAACCATTATACAAAACAAAAAAGTATTTTCATAAAGGCCATCTTTTTATATTTCGAATATTTTAAGAATTGTTAATAAGACATAAAAATAACAGTAAAAATATAACGTAGTACAAAATAACATTTTAGAAACTTACAAAAATAATTAATATAAATTACATTTTTTAAATTTTAGAGTCAATCTGTAAATTTATTAAAACTAGTATTAACTGATAGTGACATTCGTTGTTTTGATAAAATCAAGAAATCTAGAAAATTTCGAAATCTAGAAAATTTCATCTCTATGAACAATGTAACGAAACACAATCGATACTTTTACAAACCATTGTGGAAAATAACCTAATTTCTTTAATAAAATGAAAAAGTTAGAATTCCGCAGGCACACTGAATAATTATAGCTTTGGCTTGTCCGTGTTTGTCTGCTAATCGATTTGTATATTGTCTTTATCTACTAATGACTAATTTACCATTGTGAATTTATTGCGTGTTTTCCCTACAAAACTCATAAAACAAAGATATAAACGGAACTTATAAAACAAAGACATTCTAAGTTATTTTCATGCATTATATATATTAAAAAATAATATTTTTTAGAAGCCAATCCCAAAATATCCTTTATCACCCGATAACTTATGATTACCTTGTAATTGACACTCATACACAGTAATAAGATGCTTTGACCTAAAATGTCGATATTCTAACTAATATCATCCAAATAAGTTTGTGATAAAGCAAATTAAGTGCGTTTTTTGTTAAATTCTTCTTATTTTGTTGAATTAATATATGACAAGTCGGTTTACCCAAACTAATGTTATAAATCTGAAATGTTAGATGGATTAAAGTGAATATGAATGGGTGTATATTTGTTGGTCTGCAATTCTATAGTATCTGAAAGGATTTGCCAAAAATTTGCAATATACACTATTTAAAACATGTAATAACGCATAGCCATAATCTAAAAATGTAAAATAGTGTTTGAGGGAGAGCATATAAATTTCATAATATTCGTTGAGTTCCTATATAATCAAGTAATATTGTCTACGAGGGCTCTAAATTTGATTTTAGCATGTACTTACCTTATATTACGTTTTCTGAATTCTTAAATCTATGTTTCGTTCCTGAGGTGTAGTATATAAAACTTCTCTCCTTTATAACGCCATCACTATGTTACTATTAAATGCAAGCGGATTTAGGAAAAAGGTAAGCAGAATATATTATAGCCAGGAATGATATATAATAATCCATGCAAACTAATGAAGGTGCTAGCAAAAACCTGTTAATTATAAGTGAAGACATGACTACGATCAATATTACTTTAAAATTAAGTGATAATAGGAAATACTTCGATAGAGATAAATTATAACTAGGAATAATATACGAGTAATATAGTCAACAAAGGCGCGAGCAGAAGCTTGTTTATTAAAAGTGAAGGTATATTTACGATTAATATTAGTTTATAATTAAATAATGGTAGGAATAACTTCGATAGAGATAAATTATAACTAGGAATAATATACGAGTAATATAGTCCACAAAGGCGCGAGCAGAAGCTTGTTGATTAAAAGTGAAGGTATACTTACGATTAATATTAGTTTATAATTAAATAATGGTAGGAATAACTTCGATAGAGATAAATTATAACTAGGAATAATATACGAGTAATATAGTCAACAAAGGCGCGAGCAGAAGCTTGTTGATTAAAAGTGAAGGTATACTTACGATTAATATTAGTTTATAATTAAATAATGGTAGGAATAGCTTTGATAGGGATAAATTGTAGCAAGGATTAACACATTATAGCCCATGCAAACGCAGGCGCTAGCAGAAGCTCGTTGATTTTAAGTGAAGAAATATTTACGATCGATATCAATTTATAATTAAGCATTCATAGGGAAAACTTCGACAGAGATAAATTACAGCCGGGAGTAATACATTATAGTACACGCAAACAAGGGCACCAGCAGAAGCTTGCTGATTATAAGTGAAGGTATACTTAAAATCAATATTAATTTATAAAATTTATATTAGGAAAAACTACCACAGAGAAAAATTATAGACAATATTGACACATCATAGTCCACAAAAAGGAAGGCGCTGGCAGAAATTCGTTGATTTTAAGTGAAGAAATACTTACAATCAATATAAATTTACAATTAAGTATTTATAGAGAAAAGTTATAAAGAGATAAATTATAGCCAGGAATAATAAATTATAGTTAATATCTACTTGTGCCATGCAAATAAAGGCACAATTAGAAGCTTGCTGATTAGAAGTGAACGTATACTTACGATCAATGTAAGTTTATAATTAAGTAATATTAGGAAAAACTTAAATAGAAAAAAATTATAGCTGTAATTCACATATCATAATCCATGCATACAAAGGCGCTTGCAGAAGCTTGTTGATTCTAAGTCAAGAAATACTTACGATCAACATTAGTTTAGTATTAAGTAATAATATTTAATTTTAAAAATTAAAGAAACGTCTCAAAAATAGTGTAATTGATTGCAGAATAAATTCACTTTCGAGTAGTGAATGTGCTTTGCATAACAATTGATAATTTGTGGAGAAAAATTAAAATGTGAAATTGTTATCTTTGTAATATTATAATAAATTTTGAGAATAATTTTGTGAAATAACATAAAATACAATAACAACTATATTTTACTCTCGTATGAAGTAAATAAAATGGTGTAATATAAGTAAAGGCCCTGGGAAATTAGTTCACAGTGCAGTATTATTTAACAGTTTTGAAAAAAAAAAAATATATTTATATATATATAGCACTGGCTATAGTTTTCTTTTGTACGTAACAATTTTGTTTCGGTTTATGGCTAAAACAAAACATAAAAATTATAGTAAAAGTTTCATGAAACCTAAAGAAGTATAAATTGACAGCGACAAAAATAAAATTTGATATAACGTAATAAATACTTTTATATAGTTCCCAGCAAAAACTACTGTTGACAATGACAAAATAAAATTAATTCGTAAAATTTCTCATGGCTTAATTCCATTTGTCTGAAAAATCTATAGTGATGAAACCAGAAAGAATCAAAATTTTGAAAAATTTTTTAGGGATCGATTTAAACACTTATTGTAATTTTAAAAATTCAATTTTATTTAAAATTAAATTTTCTACATAGGTATAATTTTATATAAGTCGATATTTTTCCATGGGTCAATGGAATTTTTTATTATATCATATTACCTAGCGGATTCGCAATATCGGTCTAACTTTGAAATCTGAACTAATCTAAAACAAAATTAGAAAAAAATTTAAATCCTAATTATAAAAAAAATATCGAAATGCGTTTACTCATGACCAAAACGCGTAAAAAGTGCATAAATCTAACACATAGCACTTCTTCCACATTTGGAAATAAGGAAAAAGTCAAACTATATATCATACTATCATATTGGCTAAAAAGTAAAGAAAATTTTCAAAAAAATCTTCAGAATTTATGAGGAACTTCGAAAATATTTTACATTCGCACATATATAAAGAGTACGCAGAATTCTTTAAAGTTATTGGTGGATACTCTTTTAACTATTTTAATAAATATTGAGAAAATATTGTAGACCTCAAACCCACCTACGCCTTTGCTTACTTTAATAATTTCAATCAAGTGATTCTGCGATGAAAGCCACATACAGCATATCTTAGAGAATGACTATTTATGTCGTCTTTGAAACTACTCTAAGCCTACGGTTCCAGTGGTTTTAGAGCGATGATCATTAAGGTTCTAAATGTCCTACGGATCGATTTATTTTGGTGTTGGCAAATTAAACTCACTAATTTAAGAAGATTCAGTTTTTCGTTCTGGATTTACAAGAATTTGGCTATGCAATTGAATCCTCTCTTATACGAGTCCATAAGAACAATTACACGAGTTAAGCAAAGTCTAGAAATATACTCTTTGGATGCCACATAAGTTGAATCAGATTCATCTCTATTGGAATTCACAAATATAAACTATTTTTAATTTTATATTCAATTGGTTGAACCGTCTTATCACTAGTTATAAAAAGTACATTAAGAACATGAATCGTAACCACAAACAACAGTGATTGGCCTAAAATGATTTGGGAAACCTATGTCACAAAATGTTTTGTAAAATTGTTATTGTATTATATATCGGGAAATACTTCCCAGTAAATTATACATTATGATAACAGTACAATGCAGTCATCTATAAAATTTACGACTTGAATTTTGTCGAAACATTCACAACATACAAATTATTTGCCCATGATAATACTTGCTCGCATATTGCTATAATCATTCGATTCAAGATATATAAACTGGAATTGGAAATGATACCATATCCTTATTATTCACCATTCTCAGTACCATCCTACTTCTGCGTATTTGTCATTCAATTTGATTTTGGTCCCGTAACACGTTTGGCTTGATTTTAAAATCTTGGCGAGTTGAAATATAAATGTTTTATTAAGTGCCCAAAAATGTTTACGTCCTTAAAATATACACATTAATATGGTTTATTGCAATGCAAAATTTAAAACTTTATGGCCGAAATATCTAGTTACCGGTCATCTAGTTACCGAGATCGATCACCTTTGAAGTATATAAAGAGCGTAGACAAAGTTATTGCATCCTAACACCGAAGTTTATAAAGTGAATTATCTGTCGGTATATGAATTGATCATATGTATTTAAATTACATGTGTAGCGTATACTAATTTATTATGTCTTAGTACCAAAATTTATATCTGCATAACGCTCCAGATATCTAGGTATCGGTCGATATGTGAATTGATCAAACAAGCTAGAAGTATGTGAGAAGCGTACACTAATTTATTAAGCCTTAATACCAAAATTTATACCCGCATCACGCTCCGGATATCTAGTTATCTGCCGGAAATATGAATTAATCATACATATTTGAAATACCTGAGGTGTTTATACTAATTTATTATGTCTTAATACCAAAATTTATACCCCCGTCACGCTTCAGATATCTAGTTATCAGTCAGTATGTGAATTGATCATACACATTTGAAGTACATTAGGAGCGTATACTAATTTATTATGTCTTAATACCAAAATGTATACCCTCATCGCGCTCCAGATATACTTCTAGTGTTATTATTTTTCGCGTAATTGCGTTAAATGGCTTTATTATATTTATCTATCTTCATGAGAATATTAAACATTGTCCTGATTAGTTGAAACCTATCAAGGCTAAGTTCAAGATTACTAAGAGAGCCTACATCCGTTGCATACTTATGGTATACGCTATTACTATATTTAGAAGCCAGGGGCTTCGTCACAACAAAGCGCTAATTGAAGTCAGGTCCGCTGTTTTCTTGCGCGACTAAGCTAGCGTCGCGTTGTCTACAGTGAAGTTATTTAATGGTGATAATTTCATTAACTTCAATCCGCATAACATTAAGATACAAAAATCGAAATGTCTTTGACTTAAAAGAACCTATTGACATGATGTCCCTTCCAAAGAATTTAAAGTATATCATCTCAAGAAAATTAAATGTTTTGAGTTGGTAATGCAATTGTCTTTAATAAAATCCAAAATATTGAAAAGCCCAAGTAAGAGAAAGCAAAATCAAAAGGTAATTTTGTTATCCAGATGTAAGATTAACTTTAACATATATCTGAAATCGACAGAGGTTAAGATGAGTAAAATCCCATCAAAATAATGACATAAAAAGGGTTAAGTTGGTCATTAAAAATTCAGACGTAAGAAACAGTGAAAAAAAATCCATCGAGTTCTTAAAGACCTTTGTCTGAGAAATGTAGATGAGTGAACTAAAACTGTGTCTCTAACTTTATTGAATAGTATATCTATAAAAAATCTGAATTTGATCTCGAAAAATTCTTACTTAATACTTTTGTCAAATTTTTTAGAGATATACCAAACCAGGTTTTAAATCTTACTCGTGTGTACGTTTACCATATAATAAGCTTTTTAAAGTAAGACCTATAAAACTAAAATAATCTTCTCTTTACGTAATTGTGGTAATTTTTTTCCTTTATCCGAAAAACCTGCCGTAAGTTTCACTGCTCAGTTTAATTTAGTAATTTTGTAAACTTTATAAAAGATGAAAAAAATTAGTTTTAAATCTTATTAATGTGTATATTTACAGCATAATGAACTCAAGAAAAAAATGTGCAAAACTATTAGGATTCTCTCTATTCGTAACTTTAGTAAATGTTTACTCTTAATTTTTCCTGAAAAGCTGTGGTTAATTTCACAATATAGATATAAATAGTACTTTTGTGAACTTTTTAGGAGGGGAACCAAACTAGTTTTAAAATCTTACTCATATGTACAAGGTATATTTACCATAATGATCTCTATGAAATAAGAGTAATACAACTATTAGAATTTTCTCTATGCGTAAATCTGGTAAATTTCTATTAATTTTTCGTAAACCGCTGCAATCAATTTTGCTGTTCAATTTTATTTATAATTCTTGTAAGGAGGTTTATGAGATGAACCAAGTCAAATTTAAAATCTTACACGCATGTACCTTTAATGTGAAAACTAATATCAAATAATAATTAAATTTAGGAATTTCATGAAAACACACAAATTTTAAAAATATAAGTATCATAATGATGAATAAAAATCTTCCCAAATACTAACAAATTACGTGACAAAACTCTTGTCGTGAATATACAATTTCGCACAAATATTTAATCGGGTCAATACTTCCCGTACGTTCATGTATTACTTACGCCGTCTTAAACATCAAATTCCAAGGCGTAAAAGCTTATGATATCGTATTTAACGAGCTTGTTTTCGATGTACACTTTTTGACGCTGGTAACAAAAAGCTACTCCTCGTAAAATGTTATTCCGTCATATCGCTATTGCAACTTTGTCTCGTTAAATGGCACATGTCGAATGGTCGCTTTCCGTATAAATACAGTTGAAGTTTTCTACATTATGGATGTGACGATTGATACTTTTGTTTTAAATGCCCGTTATTTATAATGTTATTAATAATTCGTTTCTTTACTTAAAATTAAATTTTAATTCAAATATCTAAATGTAATTCAAATGTCGAAACCTTCAAATTATTAAGTAATTAATTAAAATTTGAATTGAACAATAATTTATATGTACGCAAAAATGATGGTAAAATAATTTTTTTTATTTAATATAAATACAAATAATAATTTTGCATTACACAAAAATAAAATTGACTTACAGTTATACCAAAAGTTGTGTGTGTACTCTATGTATTTGCCCAAAATATATTATAATCATATTCTTATTATATAGTCCTATTATAATTATATCTGATCACTAAAACTGCAAAATTCACCTTTCCGTTCGGCTTTTACCATGGACACTGATAATATTTATAAAGGTTGACGATTCATATGCAACGAAGTATATTTGTAGGAATGCCGATTCATTTTCATGAATACAACTTAATCGCTTCATTTTTTATAAAAAGAGAAATTAAGGTTCCAATTAAAGATTCATTGAGAAAGAATACATTATTAAGTGGAAAATGTCAACCATGGCATCATTAATTAGCCCCGACAGACAGAACATATTCAGATATACAATATTATAAAGATATAATGACTCGTTCAGTGTCAACATAAAAATTTAATTGTTTTGTAACAGATTAAAGTTACATACTAAAAACCTTACATAGCAACACTAAACTCACATTGTTGGCTTATTTCAACACCCCCACTATTTTTAACAAGTGGATAAATTTGTATACTGAATATTAAAGATTTTCAACACGTAACTCATTAAATAAATCGTAGTATTTAACAGCACGATTTTGTTAATGTTTACGATTTTGGTTTGTTACACAATCTCTATAAAAATAATATTTAATATTAATATGTTTGGTTCCTTTGTGAAAGATTGTATTTTCAGTACTTTTTGTACACTCTGATTATCACTGAAAAGATCAAGAACAGCTTCATTACAGGTTTCAGTCATCGTCATGTATTCTGCTTCACTACAAAACAAAATAACAGTTATCTTTTTTTTATTTCCCAAGGAGTTATACAGGCAACTAAAGTAAAACAAAGTTCAGTTTATGATCTCCTGCCAATTGTATCAAAAACCCAATCGGCATCAACAAACCCTTCTAACATTGAATTTTCATCTGCAGTAAACTTTATGCTATATTTTTTGGTAAATTTTAAATATCTCAATATCCGTTTTACATCTGTAAAATATTTTTTGGACCAGAATTATTAAATTGACTTAAAAATCCAACTGATAAATAACACACCTACTACTTGCTGATAAGAAAATTTACAGACATAAGTCTCATCTTTAGCATACAGCTTAATCTGCATTAGAGTCTGAATGATTTTACACTAACTTCTATTAAATTTATGCAATAAATGATCATTATAATCCTTCTGACATAATGTTATCCTTCTCCTAGATTTACTAACGGTTATGTTTACACCAAGATATATTTTTAATTTCGCCTAAATCTTTAAGTTTGATGAAAAATGTCAGTAACCAGCTGACATTTTTCAAATGTTTAGTTTTTTACTGTTATTTGAAAAAATAAATAAATTATCCACATATAGTGTGGCTATAGTTTTCAACTTGTCTTGAATATTTGTGTACATACACGGTTTTATCTTAGATGTTATATAACCTATTGTTAATAGACATTCATCTATTTTCTTGTACCATGCACTTGAGGACTGTTTGAGTCTTTATATATTATCTTTTTCAATTTAAGTGCTTGACAACTTTATGCCATTTTGGAAAAACCCTCTTTAATCTACATACAAATAGTATCCTTAAGTAATCCTTTTTCGTTTGCTCTTATGTCTGCCTCTTCAAGATTTGCATCATCCCCCAATGAATCTATAAACATGTCTCTACTAGTAAATACATTGCTCGTTTCTAGATTATACACCTATATCCTTTTATGTTTAATATCCATTGAGAATACATGAATAATCACGGTATGGAATATTCTAAAAAGGTTAAATTCAGATTTAAAACCAGTTCATAACTCAGAAGGAGTTTTATTACCCAATTCCACTACTAAGTATCCTTTCTGTACATACACTGCAGTATCGATGGCCTCACCCCAGAACTATTTGCCTAAATTTTAATCAATGAGTAGATACCTTGCCTTTTAAATGATTGTATGGTAAAATCATTCAAGCAACCATTCTGTTTTGGGGTATATGATTCGTTTTCTGATGGATGCCACCACCACTACACAGGCAATTATCAGATTTTTTGTTTCATTACTCCAGCCAATAATCATACCTTAATACTTTGATTGTCCTTTTGTTTAATGTTTTACCTAAGGTTTGAATAACTTGAGATACTTCAAAACATTGTCTTTATAACAGAAAATTATCGAACCCCATACGGCTATAATTGTCGACAAACAAAAAGAAATATCTCGAGCCGCCTGTAGACATTTCATATATACGTATGCACTATATCTAGAAAGTTATTTCTGCTCTGGCTGGTGGTTTTAAAGGGTAAGCAATACTGCTTACTTTCGCAACATATAGTACTTGAGGACTTGCTTATATTCACTTTTTCGTCAAGGCACATACCCAGCGCAGCATTCTTCATCGGATACAAATAGTCTTTATTTATGTGCCATAATCTGCGATTCCATTTTACTTCTGACACTACTGATGTAGCCAAATGTACTTGTTTAGGCTGGTTTACCTTGTATGCTGTGGCTGCCAATTCATTCTTCTTATTATATAATAAACAACTATTGTCTGAGAAGGACACACCGGTGTTTTTCTAATCTGCTGTCTATTAGATAATCAGTTTGTTGTCAGATTTGTTACACAAAACACAACATCTACAGATCTGAGATACCATTTATCAAATACGGATGAGATTTTTTTAAACAATTAATTGACGGCATGATTTTAGAATAGAAACTTTGAAAAGCAGAAATCTTTGATAGGTGCTTTGTTAATAATTGGATTTGTTTAACCCTGGCGTAGTCGCGTGGATTACACATGTAATCAACACGTATTAAATCGAAAATTTCTCAAAAACCGCCAAAGTAAATTACGAGCGCTTCTAGGTGTTTTAAGTTGAATAATTGAAGAACGCGTTCAGAGTTGCGCAAGCGTCGGTCGCTTGTGATTGTGTCGCAGGACGCCCGTAAAGTCCGTGGATTACATCTGTGTGCCGCACGACCAATTATTAGTATTTTGAATATATTATTTTTCTTTTATTTATGGTTGATTCTACATTATAAATAAAATAGTTTGACTATATAATAGTTTGACTAAAACAGTTTGGTATGTGTTAAAATGATCAGAAATTTAAAATTCATATATAGTTTTACAGGCGTGGCTAGCTAAAGACGATGATACGAATGATATTTACGAAGATCGTTCGAGTTCAAATGCCGAAGAAGATCACCTTGACGAGCAGGAACCTCTATCAGAATTCGAGCAAGGCGAAGAACTTTCAGGTGAGGTAAACAATTCTGAATCAGAAGATGCTACGAAACCGATGCATTGACTTTTACTCTGTTGCAAATAATAATATCTGGTCAAAAACTGGTCCTTCGAGTAATGGAAGAACTCAACAACCTAATATTGTCTTTGTTGCTAAAACTACTCCGCAAGACTGCTTTTCCCTATTTTTGGACAACAATATAACTGATCACCTTACCAAATATACAAATATAAAAATATACTACATAAGGAATAAATATACATGAGAAAGGGATGCTAAACAAATAGACGCAACGGAAATAAGAGGCTACATCGAAATTTTACTGATGACTGGGGTGATGAAAATATGATGTCACCTATATCAAAAAATGTGATTTTTAGTGCCATGGAGAGGTTTCGTTTAACTTCGTTGATTTTTTTTTGAAACACTGAGGTTGTGATTTGTTTCTATTGACTACATTTTATAGAGAGAATAAAGTCTTCTTGAGCAAAAACTAAACATGACAAGTTTTATGTGGATTTCATTGACGGCTCTCTAAGGCCTGCAAATTTTATCGAACAATATATCACAACTATATGTGGAAGATTCAACAGGAAATTATCTGCACTTTTTTTTGCCTCACTTTTCCAAAAAGTTCTGTAGAAATTACACTTAGAAACTTTTTCAAAATGACTTGACTTTTCATAAACGAATACAAGGGTTAATTTTTTCAGCAAATCTAGGTAAAAGTTCATTTTTATTCTTCTAATACCTAAGTCAAACAGAATATAGATACACAGAAAGTTCAGCATATACCATAGAATTACGAGTACCTATACGACCGCTATTGATCTAAATAATATAGATTTAATTTCTATAAAATAAAATGAAATATCAAACTTATGGCTCTTTTTTATTTCCAAATTATTTTAGTGAAAGATGGTATATTCATAGCATCAAAAATAAAAGAATGGATTGAATTAAGGAAAGAGTCAGATCTGAAAGATGATAGCGTAAGCAATCAACTTCAAGTATACGCATAAAACATTTGTAAAATCGAGAGAAAATAACCAACTATATTTTGGGTGTTCTATCGTCATTAAGATGAAGGAGCATTCCATTTTTTCAGCATTTTCTATTATATCTAGGTCTTTACCCTGGCGTAAGGGTTTAGGCAGTCTTTATCCTAAACGCAAACTGATAAAGAAAAATATATCGATAATGAAATTGCTGGGTAATAAGTCAAATTAGAATTAGTCTCTATAAATATGGAAAACATTTTTTTATTAAGGGTATTGGATTTAATCCATAATATGGAGAATATTTTCACTCTTAGTATTTTTAAATGAAACATTTTTTATTGGAAAATAAATAGTGATGGAAATTATCACAGCATTTCATTGGCATAGATCAATAAAATATTGCCGTTTTAAGTATAAGCAATAAAATTTGAACAAAAACGGACATTAACATGGACAATAAATTTTAGACATTAAGTTTCAAATAACGTAATATAATTTCCTGAATTTACTTAAATGTTCATTACAAAAATGTAAATAGTAGTTAAAAGGAAGAGATGTTAAAACAACGGAAAACAGATAGGAGCAGAAATATAGAAGTCCAATAGATAGAAGGCCAAAAATAGTCGCCAAAACAAAAAAGCGGAACTTTTATAGAAAATTGTTTATAAAAATGGAATTATTTGCTTAATTATGTTCAAAATCGATTACCTTCTATTTCGACAGATAACCAACCTATAAAAAGAGGAAACACCGAAAACAACATTTCAGTGAACGAGCCAAATATTGCAACCCACAGCGTGTCGTTATATATACATGCGTACAAACAACTGGTAAAAAAAGCATATCGGTTTTGAAAAGCAAATATAAATCTATAGTGTATTTTTGAAAAAATTAAAAATTACATTACATTTAGAGAAAGCTCTCCTATAAAAATAATATAATTTGTAGAACTTTTCTGAATGATATAAAAATTGAGACTTATGAAACTGCTTACTCGTAATGGTAGCTAAATTTTGACGTAAACTTTTAAGGAATAGTTAAAGATATGAAAAGTTAAAAATAGCAGCAAGCAGTTAGCGTCAAAAATATGCACAAAAAATGGAATCGCAGTGTCCTAAAAAAAGACACGGAGTCTTTCTAGAAAGTTTTTTATTAAAAGCTATTTGTTAAATTATTGGAAAAAAAATTGAATTTTTATTCGAAAATCTAATTAAAAGTGGATTAACTGCAAAATAACCCTAGTTAAAAATAGTTCTACTTTTCAAAGTCAAGGCCGGTAATCGATAACAAAAGCGCGCATTCGCGACGTGTTGAAATAATAAATAGTAACATGTAAATTACTATATGTTATTAATAAGGTGATAAGTCATGAAGACACAAACCACACACAACCCCCTGCTCCGCGTTTTACTACCAGAGCATGCGCGTGTGATTCCTGCCTCCATGTGATTTATTATTGTAACTTTATCAAAAAAAAAGATAAATTTGCACATATGTTGACTTAAAATATACCATGAATGCATGTGCAAATTATTTTATTACATTTAAATTATTTCAATACATTTATGTAACAAAATATAAATATGTTTTAAGTTTTATTCTGTCGTGTGATTTGGAGAGTAATAAAATTTTAACTTTAATTAAAGTTTAAATGAAATTACGGATCAAATTAGTGTCTCTCTGAATTATTTACCATAAAGGGGAAGCAGTTTCAAATGTCTCAATTTTATGACATTTAGCTTCAACTGCTGATGATTTATCGTTGATGAAAAAAGTTTCCCAATTTTCAAGGATAATTTTAGAAGAAAACGGTTAACAAAATTAACAAGGACATCTTACATAAAAGAAATATTATGATTGAATATTTAGGTTAAATTTTACTGCATTTTTAGTATTTGGTAACAAAACTAGAAAACTGGAACTGTTTTTGAATTAACACGTATTCACGTGACAATTCGTCTGTCAAATTTCAAATGGCCTAATGAGGCACCATTTCTTGTATTCTTTAATAAGAAGATAGTCTATATAACGAAAAATTGGGGAAAAAAGTTAGAGTGAATTGATCAAATTAGCAAAATAAAATAAATATTATTATCCTACCCCTTTATTTTTAAAATAACGTGGGCAAAATGTTTTAAGTTATAAGCATAATAACTTTCATAACAAGGGTGTAATTCACAAATAGGTGCAAATGAAATATTAAATTGTTAACAGTATATGAAATTTTGAAATAGCTATTGAGAAATGATAATTAAATCGAATAATAACAAAATTATAACAACTTTTTTCGGCCGGTCCATTATCAGTAAAATTAACAGATACATTGTCAAGAGTACCTTTTGATTTCAGCGTTCTTTTAACTGAACAGCGCGATAATGGAAAGACTAAATCCCACACCGCTCCCGCATGCAGGCGGGATTTAACCTTGCAACCGCGCCCACTTGTCCAGTAGAAGATGTGAAATATATGCATAGCTTATTAAAGCTATGGCTCACGTGTCTCAAGGCAACATCCTCTTAATATCATAAATGTAAAAGTTTGTCCTCAATTGCTCATAAAAGGCGAGAGAGTTTTTCATAAAACTTTGTAAAAGCTTAGTTAAATATTCTGATTCATGTATCCTGTGCTTTAATTCCCGTTGGATGAAACTTGGTATTTTTACTCAAAAATAAAAATTGTGCATTACAGTATGTCAATAGATGTTGCTTGTAAGATAATGCTAATCGCGTACCTCAAAAAACAAAGCACAATGTTTTATATTGTAATCTAATACGTATAATGAAACTGTAGAATTAGCGTAAATGAAATTTTTTTTACGAGAATAATGATTTAGGAGATCAAAACCAATGTTATTAAATACAAAAAAATGATTTCCGGAATTTTCATTAGTTTTCGGATCCATTTACCTATTTGCTTAAACACGCATGGAGTAACAACTACGGACTCAAATTGATTGGATTTTTTGGAAAATAATGGTGGTGATTTAAAGTAAGATTCATTATTAATTTCATTGGAATTGCTTTACTTGCTCAGAACATACGCGAATTTAATATTTTCAAAAAAGTCTTTCTACTGCATTAGTATAAAAATAACAAAATGTATGATGCATATATATAGTAAAATCCAACCTAGCACGAAGAAAATCCAACCCAACAAAACCGTAGTTAAGATTGGTTGAGTTAAATTTCATTTCTAAACCATCCCAACGCAACCGAAACCACATCAAGTCAAACCAACTTAATTAAATTCAACCCAATACAAATGAAACCAAACCAAACGAATGCTAACCCAACCTAAAAAAACTTAACCAACCTAACCAAATCCAACAAAGTTAAACCTAAAACCACTCAACCTAAAGCAACCCCCGACCAATATAAACCAATGCGAACCGAACCCAATTCATCGCAATCGAACGCAACCAAAGCCAACTAAGACAATCCAAGCCAGCCCAACCCAAGCCAAGCCAACCTAACCCAGCCCAACCCAGCTCAGTCCAGCCGAGGCTGACCGAGCTCAGCTGAACCCATCCGAGCCCAGCCAAGCTCAACTGAAAGCCGAAACCAGCTGATTCTAACTAAGCCTAGTCATAGTCTTAATAAACAACTTTCTAGCCAGTCAACCCAGAAGTAGAATGCTTTTCCCATATCTTGAACAATGATTCCAGAAAACCAGTACATTTTGCTGTCATAATAATAAAAAAAACTATGAATGAAGTGTGTAGAGACGCTTTTACTAAAATAAGAAAAAAAAAATTAGAAAATAAAAAGGCAACAAAAATATTTAAATGAATATTGAAATGACAAGAAAAATTTAAGATATATTTAAAAAACGCAAAAGGAAAAAAAATTAATTAATTAATCCATATTCCAGGTTCAAGGAACGAAGTCGTGACTAAAGGTTAATTTAATTTAAATAGATGATTAACGTTGCAATCGCCACACAAAAAACCTATGAATAGGATGGAGAGCAAACATATATTTACCTGCCAGTGCTCTATCAATTTTAAAATTATTGAAATAAGTTTGAAACGTAATCTAATTGACAATGATATTATTGCTACTACGGCCCGTTGTAAGATTTGGTCGTCTTTAGGAAATTTTCCGAGTATGCATTACTTAAAAGCATGAATTTTCCATTCGAGTTTCCAATAATCAACAGAAAAATGCCAATTATATTAGACACTAAGAAGACAATATTCTAAAATCTAAATGTCACAAATACTGTTCGACTGTGTACATTTTATACTTCGTTTTATTATGCAAATAATTATTCGGAGCTCTTAATAAGCGGTAATCAGATAGCGTTATGTCAAATAAATAATGTAGATGCTAGATAAAAAGATTGTATTTTCAGGTATGTGTAACGATAGACGATAAAAATACTAAAAACTCGGTACTGTTATAATATTTAATTTCCTAGCTAGTTGATCTAACTATTCACAATAAATCTCTACATTCATTGTAGAAGTTAGCAAAAACAACTCCGTATGAATAATGCGTTCAATTTCCCGCAAGCAGCTGAGCGTCACCTTTCTGTTATTTAAGTTTAGGTACTGAAACACCTGTTTGTCCTACACAAAATCCTTAACATCGGTGTGTATGATTCATATGTATTATCCATTACCCAGTACTAGTTGCTGATTGTTTCAGCCAACAAAATTACATTTAAATACAAATAAATATTGAAAAACATTAATTCGTGTTATGACAAAGCTCGTACTTGATTTCGATTAAGAAATAGGTCCACTTACTTGCTTTATTTTACTGATTTAAAATAAAATGTTTCTTTGCGTTGGTTCGATATCATGAGTTTATTACAAGTTTCATAAGCTATTCTATTGATTTCAAATTGAAACTCGTTCTTAAGATAGGCGAAATTAAGCCACTGTTAAATTGTAATTAATATTATTGGGAAGATAATGAAAAATAAACTACAACTAATAAAAATAAAATGTCAACATGCAAACAAGTTAATGGGAATATTTTGAGTTACAATTGGAAAAATTGTTAAATTATTTCCTCACTTAAATTTAACTTTAACATGTTAAAGATTAATTTTTGATGCTTTGCTATTAAGCAAGGATTTAATAATTATTTTAAAAAAAATAAGTCGATCCATGTAGTAAGTTTTATTTCAGTTAAAAAAATTGGGTTAATAATTGAAAAGAAATATAATTGTTAAAGTACTTATATGGTAAATGTTTTCACATTGGTATACTTCAATTTCATTTATATTTGTTGGTAAAATAGAAATAAATATTTATAAATGTAAATAATTTAAACAATGATAGTAAAGAATCTGTGGAAATAGTTACACATACGCGCGTGTTCACGCACGCACGCACGCACGTACGCACGCGCGTACTTAAGCACGCACGCACACACACGTACATATCAACATAATATATCAATGTAAATATTAACTAGCCAGGTAATTATGAACTATTGATTTTATCAGAACTAAAATATGGGTTGCATCGTGTTCTCTATTTTCACTGTTGACTATTCTTTAAAAATATTTTTTTTCTGGAAGGAGTGTCAAAACCTTTGTGATATTAACATTTTCTATTTTTTTTTAATTTTCTGTAACTACAATGATACCTTCTCATGGATAAATTGAGCCAATGCAATTTCTTACATTATTGTCGCCTTATTTTCACAAATTATTTCAAAACCTGTATGAATTAATTTTTTTTTTTTTCAAGCTGATGTGAATTGAACAATATTTGAATTACCGTTGTATACTCCTCTCAAAAGTATCATTAGGAAAAACATTTCTCTGTAATCTTAGCCAATTTTTTAAAGAAGTACACAATATAATTTTGTATAATATTTAATTGAGAAAAAATGCACTATCCATGTCCATAATAAAACCAACAATTCCAGTCTTTCTATAAGAAGTAACAATCAACTCACCAGTTGAAAATTTTACTCTTGACCATTTAATTTAATACTTGGAGAAATAAGAAATATTCCTTTCTATTTTTGCTACTTTGTTTCTTTTACCAACCAGGTGCATACATAAACAGACTGTGATTAATCTACAAACTTACATATATATATAAATATATATATATATATATATATATATATATATATATATATATACATATATGTATACTTTGTTTTTTTGTGTTTACCACTTAAGTTGAAATTGGTACGCCCCATCCTCTTATGTGGTTGCATTATAAATCTGACCATTTGTAATTAACATGAATATAAAAATTTGTGACTTATAAATTTAAATTTGGACAACAATAAAAGTTAAGTATAGGTTGCATCGACCTGTAATAATAGTCTCATTATTGTTACGATTTAGTGCCACTTACCATAGGAATGAGGCGAATGAAGATGATCTGATGTAAAATCATTTTTAGAACTATTTTCTCATTATTAAGAATATTTCTATACAGCAATCACATGTTCAATAACAGAACTCTCCGCAGGTCCGCAGGATACTTTATTATCGATTAACGTGCCAAACTTGACTTTTGACGTTAGAAGTAATTGTAACTCTATTTCTTGAAAGTAATATACTTCTCATATAGCAAGAGAAAAGAAAAGAGAAGACCTTCCTATAAATACAACAACATTTTGTAATTTTTTTAAATATCTATTATGATCTTAATTTTACCTTTGAAAAATAACATGTGTATTCGTCCCTTAGACTGTACTTACGTAAGTGTGCACGTACGTATGAGGACAGGCTATTTTTAAACGATTGTGGCAAATATTTTTATAACTATTTGCTTAATATTAAAATAGATCTTTATTAACTTTCTCAATGTTTTGGCATACAGCTTAACTTTTTAAACCGTTTTCCGCAAAAACTTCCCATTTGGGCTCTGCGACCGTTCTTGGCCTTGATTTTATACGAATCTTCTTGATGTTTTATTCCGCTTTCTTTCCCCTTTTTACCTTTTTTTGTTTTAAACATTTTAATTGTTTATTTTATGTACAGTAAAAAAGGGTAAATTGTGCACTTTTTGTTTTATCAACGACATTTATAATATTGCAGATTAACTTTGCCTTTGATTGTATCGCTATCACACTCAAGCTTTATTTTACACCATTAATTCTTAGTATGAACTTCGTAATTGTACAGGAATTGGACTATTAGAAAAACGCAATATTCAAATCAATACTTCTCTGTATTCTCAAGTATATACAATACATTCAGATATATGGAAATTTGAAACGCAAAAATATGCCTTTTGCTTAAAAAAATTCAGATGTTGAGCTATTGTTGTTCTGTAAAATCACACACACAACAGATACGTGTTTTGCAAAATAAGATGGTTTTAATAATAAATATGTGTCTACTATTAAAGGCTATCTTATGTAGGAATATATCTAGTAATGATATATACTTATCTTCATACATATCACGTAACAAGCATTACATTTGTCATACTGCAAGGGAGTAAATTTTGCAGGTGAGTGAATGTACTATTAATGCAGAAAATAATGCTATGAAAAAGTAAAAAAATTGATGAAAGATTTAAAAAAATTTTGTATTAATATTTATAAATATTTAGTCTTTCCACAATTACGTGCGTTTTTGGAATTAATTAAAAACTTAATAATCTGAAAGGATTACCAATGTTCTGCGAAGAAGGAATCAAAGGAAGACCCATTATTTTTAATTGTGACTTCGGAAAGATCGATATTTTCTTCATCATAACGCTAGACATACAAAATACATTTCTTTTTATCCAACAGTAAGTTGCTATACATCAAGTTTTAAATGTGCTTAACGGCAGGATAAACACGATGAGTTAAATATTAAAAATATACACTAAGTGGAAGTACATAAAGTGAAACAAATTGGTATAAAAAGACTTTAATACTGTAAACTTTGAAAAATTAATAATTTGTCATTACAAATCGATATAAATATCTCATAAAGTCTTCGTATCAATTTGCATAGACAGTTTTTGATAAAAAAACAGACGTGGTGTCATTACCAGAACATGTATAAATGCGGTTGAAGGAAGTCTGGATGTATTGCTTCTATTATAAATGATATTTACGACAATTATATGTGCGGGTTGATTGCGGATTTATAAATAAATTAAGTACATAACTTATCAGTTTCGTAATGGATGACGTACATAAAAAATTTTAATATATAATAGACGAAGTACATGCAGAATTAGTAATAAAAGAATCACAAATAGATGAATAATGCGACATTTTCACAACTTACTTTTGACACACATGGTATACAAAAGAGCTGATAGCAGTGGTGAGCACCAATTTCATACACTTCTTTTCTTATTTTGCCTTGTTAATCTATCTCTCTCAATTGTTAGTTAAGCCTATATTTTTGGTCCTTCTTGTGGTAGATTGAGGTTGCATTCAAACATTACAACTGCATGAAAGTGTTGCATGAAAAAAGTTGCTCGAATTCCGACCTTGAAATTTTACTCTCATCACGCCCAAAGAAGTTTCATACTAAAAGAAGAGTATTCAATTTCCAGCGAAAAAATGAGGTAAAAATGTAAGATGGGACGAGTTGTCAGTATTTACAGCTACACTGAAACGTAAAATACATGTACGTTATATATGTACATATATATAAATTTACACTCATATTCGCAATATTTTTAATAAATCGTATGTTTCCATTCTGAATCACAAAACTTTCCTCTTTTAAACCTAAACGTTTCTTCTTTTTTTTAAATACAAAATTTGCTTTGCTTGAATTACCATTTTTGTTTATATTTTAAATTATATTCCAATATATTCTATTAACTTCATATATTTGAAAAATATGCAGAAATGGATACAGATCTTTTTCTGTAAATTAATGATGCTTTTGATAAAAATATATAATTTATTAAACATTTCTGCATCATATACATCTGTTATGTGAATTTCGTTAGTAGAATAATAAATATTTAGTGGAAATATTAAATTTGCTTTTCCAATTTTCTTTCACATCTTGCTATGGACGATTAAACGAGATTTGACAAATTGTTAACGACGGGTAGTGGACTAATGGTTAGTGACATATTTTTGTTTTAAACTTGCATTTCAATAGAAGCATCAAAATGATATTGTAAGATAAAATTTTTAAACCGTTTGTCTATAAAACTTTGTTTGAAAAACTAATAAATATTTTTGTTCGAAGTTAATTTAATAAAATTCTTTTTGAGATAAATTAGTACGTAATGCTAATGAAGTATACGGTCCAAGGCATAATTTTGTCACGCAAATAAAACACAGCATAATTTTATTTTCAATTAATTTTGCACTATTCTATACACTAGGCATGTTGGTTGTTATATTATTTAGGCACGTGCGAATATTTGAACCCATAATAGTTTTTACACTAGCTCGTATAACTTGTTATAAAATTGCGGTATTTAATATGTTTATTATCGTTGACCTTGATAATTTTCAATTCTAATCTAAATTTGTTCTACTTTTTATTAATTAAGTTTTGTTCTGTGTTACTTTCATCACTGTTATTGCTTACTTATACTGTTATTGGAACTTATTTTCAGATTTTTCTAGTTTCTTGGCGTTTTAAAAAATATCCTAAAAGGAAAATTATTATAAAGAAACGTAACCAATAGATATATTGGATATTATACTACAATTATACTTTTAACACGTTTTATTTTGTCGTACGCCGTGACCAATTTAGTGAAAACTGGAGGGAGTATAAACTTAAATAAATGTTTCTTTTAATAAATAAATTTATATATGTTACTAAGTTTATTACTGTAAAAAAGGTTTTACAAAATTGTGAGAAGAAATCCAAAATCCTGCCTAAGAAAAGTGGTTTCTTTAACGTGCATTGTTGCTTACATCGAAAGTTTATTTGGAAGCTTTGGTGTAACTTCACAAGAATTTGAGCCGTCATATGATTAACCTTCAAATGATATTAATATATTATTTGCTTGATGAGAAAAGGTTTCCTCTGGACGTTATTACTTATTATTAAAGATATATGCAGCTAGGAAAAGAAAATATTTAAAAATAAATTCGAAACATCCGCAATTTGAAGGTTAGTATTTACTCAAAATAGTTTATACTGGAATTATCTACAATAACCGGGAGAAATTTTATAAAATGTTGTATATTAGTTTATAATATTGAGAAATAATAAATAATTTGTAGATTATTGATGTGAAAGTTCTTTATCTTATTAGTTTTTAATATTTGAATAAGATCAGCATGAATTACTACGAAAGTGACAAACATGTGAAAAAATACATAGAGTACGATGTTCAGTAGCGTGTCTGTTTAACCATAACCGATTGCAAGATCGCCTTTTGATCTGAGATTAGTAATAAAAATTCTAATACGTAACATTTATTTACCTAACATAACTATCATCTCTCATATCTCTATCAATTTCTCATACGTTTACTTTTAATATGGTTAAGAGTTATTTGAGACGAGGACACTATAAATGAATAAGGAATCCACCCCAAAAATAAAAATGTATGCAAACAAAGCGGACAAAAGATAGTAATTAAATAAAACACCAATGGGACCATCTATGAAGCCTTATCACAAACCAGCCAAAATTAAATGAGACTGCAGTTTCCTGCTTTAGAAGCTAAGTCAATATCTTCAGCAGAAATAAACAATGTATTCCTCATGGGTATATAGGATAGGAATATTTAACTTGTTCGGATTGTTATTTTACATTAAATAATTTGGTTATATTTTGGGATTCAATAAAACAATGACTAATATTGTTTTAAGTACAGATAAAACTATTTAATTGTCCTATTTAGAGTTGCGTTTGTTTTTTTTTAGTTGCGTACAAAGTTACTGAACATACTGAATCAGAATTTCAGTGAGATTAATCTAAGAATTTTGATTGAAATATTGGCTACCATTTGTTGTTATCAAATCGTATAGTGCCCCTCTCCATTTATCAACCAGAACTGAACTACAAATTATGCTGATTGTCACCGTAATTAATTTTAAAATTTAAGCTAAGGTATAAGTTATGCAATACTTTTGAGATTAAATATTGTTCAATAAAAACTTCACTACAATAACCAAAAATGTATACTAGATTGCAGCTAACTCAAAAAAACTGAATTATTTAGTTTTATGATAAAAATACCAATAACTTACGCAAAAGTGCAATAAATTTTACCGGTTTTGCCATAATAAATTTAAATTATTTGTGATAAACATAATAAATAAGTTCCACAATTTTATGTCAATCCACCGGAATTAAGATAAGAGTTAGAATTTTAGAGAGGTTAAAAAAGTATTTATAAATATTCATGATTCCTTTCACATAACACCTATTTAAAATATATATCTATACAATTAGCGTAACTGCAGAACTTGCTTTATTTAAAAGCTCAATATCAAAAGTGGAAAGCTCCGACACGGTCGTAGTACTCGCAGAACATAGGAAATTGCAAGCGTTTCATGAAGCTTTACCGTATTACTGGAAGTTAACTGTAAAGTGAGAAAGTCACGTTTGACGACGAGTGACTTTATATCCGTTGTCTTAAAAGCTTTGCAAGACTAAGATTACATATCAAATTCAGGACTTATTTATTCTTTTTAGATACAACACTAAGGGTGAAACATGTAAATGGAAGAGTCCAAGAAGTCACTTGAACTCTTTCATTTACATGAAGACTTTATATAAACGTTCGATGTTGTTTTTTTAAGTACTTCCTTATTATGTAAATTTTCCAAAATTTTGTATTTTCTTTCTCTCAATAGATAAAATGACAACTAATTAATAGTAAATGTTAAAACAATGAAGTTCTAATAATTCCTATTCATAACATTTTCTGGGAGAAAAAATATGTGCGTTGTGTTATTAATTGCTTAACATTAACGTTGGTTTGGATATCTTTTGGAGTTGATCCAGCTAGTCAACGTTGTTTTTTTTACTCTGTCTACTTGCCATTTTCATCATTTCTTTCTTTTAAAGTGGTAACAAAAAAATTTGGTTTTATTCTATTATTGTGTTCCTCAACCTGTTAAAGTTCGTATTTTATTAGTTAATCATTATGAAGTATAAAACGAATAAAAAAATACTATTTTTACTGAGAAGCGTATGGTATATTTACTAATAAATACAAATAAAATATTTTCTTTTTATTTTGCTCATTAATTAAGTATATTATTATATTATTATACTCAGTACTAAATTGTTGAGATTTCGTAAAGTTAATATTCAAATCTTTGGATAAAATATTTTATTACACAATTTAAAATTTAAAGTTTGCAGTAATTAATTTTTTTCCACGACATATAATTTCTTAAATTCTCTAAAGCTGTGAGTTATGAGTTTGCAAAGCTATTTCCAATCGATATTACTTGCGAATTCGAAACGATATACTCTCTCCAAAATGCTTCAAATAACGACTTCATTTCCAAAATTTAATTAGCAGATATAAATATAATTTATTTAATTATTTAGAAAGATTATAATGATCAGGACTAGATCCAACATTTTCTTTAATATTAAACCTTTTATGTGTCAATATTGAAATGTTACATCGCGTTGTCCATATTTTCGTCTATTTTTTAATTTCTCGTTTTATACTCGACAAAAATATATACGAAAAGCCACAAATTTTACTAAACACTTGAAACTTCTAATTCAAGGATAATAGGTGCGAAGGAAACATAAAACAGAGGAAAATAATCGAATATAATATTTTATTATATGTCCTTACATTATGGCAAAAGACATATATTCATTTCAGTAAATTTACCAAATTTATGAAGTCGATAAAATAAAAATATTTGCACGTTTATGGCAGATATAAAGTACGGACAACGTATTTAGGGCATAAACTTGGAAGCTTAAAAATATTGAAAATTTCATGATATTCTGAATAGTAGTTCAATTTATTCTAGATCATACTTTGCCCTATAATTTCTAGATTATATTTTAACGAATTTATTTTAGCTAGGTTATTTTAGCAAATGAATTTCTACATAAAAACTTTATTATTTCCACTATTGCATATTCTAGTAAATATCATTAGTTCATCTATGAATTCATGTCCATGTGATTTTTCCTCAATATATAACGAGTTTTCTAAAATATTACGGTTACTCACAAGCAAGTTAAAAATTAATCAAAGTTTCATATAGTCATGTAAATATGTCTTTCTTTCTGTTACATTTCCATTTTTTTACATTTTTCAAAAAAAAGTTTATCCTGGTAAGAATTTTTACTATAACATTGATTAAATATTCAGTTTAAATAATTACTGACTTGGCTTGCAAATATTTATTTTTTTGCAAGTCTGGGCTTTTCTGGACAGGTTGACATTCAGAATGTTTAACATGTAACATTCAGAATGTTTAATTAAATAATTATAAATTCACCTTGTTAATAAGAGAGCCAAACTTTTAAGTACATGATATAAAAGAAAATCACAATAAATTCAGAACTGTTCTATTGAATGACTTCCGCATGAGTCACAACTATTTACGTTAAGACATAACTTCGATTGTTTACAGTAATTAGCCATTAGCGATGAGAAATGACTCATATACGTTAATCGTGCACGTATAAGTCTTGGTTCAGGAAAAAGAGTAGTTTTGTTATTCGAAACTTAACTGAATATTTTAAAATTAATGCTTGAATGCTAGTTAAATATCAATATCATTATTCCTCAGGAATTGCTTCCAGAGGACTTTACGGTGAATGTAGTTGTAAACTATGGATGATTCAATAGTGTCGGGTTTATTTTAAATGGGTTTGAGCTTATTTCCAATAGCACCTAGTGTGCTTTTCCAAAACTTGACTACGTATTATAAAATCTACCAGTAAAAACGAAAGTTTTGAGCTGAGTTTCATCTAACACCCGATATTGCATCATCTGATTGTCGCTTATTCAGAGTTATAATCATTTATTTTCAGAATAAAAAATCAGTTTTAAAGGCCTTCGAAAATGTCCTATTTAATGAACATAATAATATTTGAAAGCAGATTTTTATGCTTAATTTATATCGTCACTGCTTACCAGATCGTAACGTATTACAGACAAATATATGTGTGTGTACGTAGCTTGATTTTTGCGACGTTTATGTATTTTCTAAGGACAACTTAACCATCGTTATAAAAAACTAAAAGTGAATTTAAAATTCTTTAGGTTTCCAAAAATTTTTAAAACTAATCTTATTACAATTGTAAAAAATATGGGGTACATTTAGTTTATTTATGTTTATGACTATGCAAATATATTTTTCAGAAATTTAAATAAACTTTAGTTTACATGCATATTAAATTATGGTAGCAAAATAATGTAAAAAAATTACAGATGGTGAGTAAAGAATATTTAAAATGGTTGCAGAAGATACTCCAAACCTTTCTTCCAACTGTTTCTTCTTTAATCGGGTATTTTTCAATACAATTTTTTCAATTTTTTCAACAATATCCAAGAATATGACCTCAGTTGGTCGTCCTGAGCGCGAATCGTTTTCTAATAAATCTCAGACCACATATTTTTTTTAAATTTTTAACATAAATTATATTTTAATTTACAGTTCTTTTATCATAGATCAGAAAGAATATCGTAATGTACTTATATTGACAATTTATCTAGAGGTTAATTGGATTTTTCATCACAGAGAATAACATAGATGAAGTTTTATCACATCAGAAGAATCGTCAAATATTTTTATGGGCAATTTCGGCTATATCTCTATAAATGTCTTACATTAATATCCAAACTAATACATTAAAAATTTCAAAGTAATAAGTCGTATTTTCTAATCGATATCCGACACGATACATAAAGGTAAAACAAAATATTTTCGAGTGCCCTCTTTAGTTCCCCTAAAATTTTCCTTCGAATGTATTTACCAAATAGCCCTGCAGTCCAGCTACAAATCGCTCCTATATTTTGAAATGCTTATAGTATGTGAAGAAATAAGCTATAGCCTGTTCATTACCGTTTCACTTGCCTTGAATTGAACATCAGTTGTTTTGGGTTTACCTTATTTTGCTACGAAAGGGACTTTCTTATCAAACTATACTACTATATATACACGATAAGATACACAAGGTGAGCTAGTAGGGCTTATCAAGCCATACTATATTTCCGTAGGTGATAAAATTTATATATAATCTCCGAATTCCCACTGAAGTGATGCAAATAAATAAGACAAAGGATCACCTTATACTAATAACTCCGCTCTTTTATTAATTATATATATATATATATATATATATATATATATATATATATATGTAACGTAATGTTTCAATTTACTTTCCACTCACTTCCATAGGACCGAATTATTATATCACACCGAATCACACGTACCAAGAACCGACGACAATACAATCATTTCATTGTTTTGAGACCAAAAAAAAAGATATAGTTAAAAAAACTAAAAATACACGCTCTTGCAGTATATGAATTAAAAAAAAACTAATTTTAATTACATTTAAAAAATATGGGAGTACTCGATACAAGGTGTCGTAAATTTTTTATCGCTAGCCGTTTCTAAAGGTTCATTATAAAAATATATGTCGAGAGTACCAGAAGTCTTTTTAACATCAAAGTAAAGTTTTTATTTTTTAAATTTTATAGTTGATATTGCTGGAAAGGCCTGTTTTTCAGATTTTTTTTTCAAATCATAATTTTATTTACATGTTTTATAGAGTAACACATAGTAAGTGCTATGATTGTATGTAATCACTGTGTTGAAGAATAATTACTGATTCATCACCAACTTAAATTGTTGTTAATTTCATATATTTACTGAAGCTATCCTTAACGCTAAAAATATACTATTGAGAGCTATCTACAACAGCAAGCTAGTTTTCAATTCTAAATATTTAATTTCATTATGAAATATCCCTAAGTTACCATTTTATATAACACTTAGCCTGAGTTTTGCGACCAATTATTAAGATAACGGGTGAATGTAGCCTTTGCTTAAGTATTAATTATTCATAAAAATTTAGATTTCGAAAGAAATATTTTGAAAAAAATTATATCACAAATGATGACAGATTCCTAGTCATTTAATAGTTACGTACGTTCTTATGATCAACAAATTTATAGTTTCATAGAATATATATATATATATATATATATATATATATATATATATATATATATACTATGAAACTATAAATTTTAGGAAGGAAGAAAACAGAAAACAACAGTAATAGTTCTTTAATAACTTTATTAATTAGTGCAATTGTGATTGCGGATTTTTTACAGTATTTTATTTGAAATACGAAAGACGAGATTTAACATTTTTGGCACTTTTAACTGTCCTATAATATTGTAATTACACTTTGGAACACATATATAAAAAAAAGATACAACTATATGCGGATGTATTTATCATAAGTTTCATTTATGTTTAGAAACTCTTCAGAAAATATATTTAAATAACAAACAAAAACAAGCAATACTAAATTTCCAGCAAGCAGTTAAAGGAGTGAGGTCGGAAAATTTGTTATGAATTATAAAGGTATGCTGAAATTTATTATACATATATATATATATATATATATATATATATATATATATACACATATATGCATCATACATACCGGTGTATAAAAATATGTATCCACACACGCAACATTTTTTTAAGAAATTTAAGATATTTTTATTCTGAGTCACAAAATTTCTTTCGCAATATTAAATATTTGCTTATAACACAAGTTCTATCGAAATATGACAAATATTTGGAATTATTAGAAATTTCCACAGCTTTTTATGTCATAATGCAGAGAAAATGTTACATAAACTTTATTAGCTCGCCGCTTGTAAGTCGCATATAACTTAAATTATTTCATAAATTTGGAAAGTTTATTGAAATGAATACGGACCTTTTTGCTGTGATTTACAGATGCTGTAATAAAACATCCAAATCGAATGTTTAGTATTCAATGGAAGTACCGATGTTATTTTTCCAATTTTCTTCCACGTATTTTTACTGAAGATTAAATTCGAAATGACAAACGAATGCGAATGGTTAGCGGTTTGTTTTCGCTTTAAACTTTTGTTGAAATAAACCATATTTCTCATGAATCCTTCAAATAATTTCAATTTAAACCATTTTCCTAATCCATCCTTCAAATAATATTTTAAAAACCCAATAATGTTATTCGTCCAAAGTTTATTTTATGAATTACCTTTTACGTTAAATTAGAACATATTTTTTTTCATACACTATCCACTGTATAATTTAATAATTCATATAAAACTAGCACTTTTATTCATTTTCAGTTGATTTAACACTATTCTAGGCATCAACAATATCAGATATATTATTTTGAAAGCGACTGAGAATATTCACTTTACTATAGTTTTTATATCTGTGGATATAATTTAACGCGTCTGAGGTCCAGACAAACATTTGTTTTCCGAAGTATATTTTTCTCTCATCTTTCATTATTCTTTCTCTCTTTGTCCCTTTCTGCACTTTCATTGCTTGTATTATCGGTTTCATCTTCGCTCCTAAAATATTGACGTAATTCATTTTGTGTTCTTCTGGTCTTTTAATGTGTATTAATCATCAAATTTATAATTCTACTAAAATTAGTTTTTTTTTAAATATAAATAAACCATGAACCAACGGTTTAAAAAAACGATTACATGGTATGGTAACACAGGATATATTGAATTTTATGTATATGCCACCCCCATCGGGTTTGGTGAATCATTCAATGGATTGCCGGACAGCCATTAGTTAAACGGTGGCCCAAATCACCGGTCTAAATGACGTTAAGGTTTAAACCTATATTATATATAACGAATGGACTGTTCGATGCTCGCCCACTAGAATGTTATAACTGAGCTGGAATCACCAAGCGATAAAACATGCAAATTAATTTCAGGAATTTATAATGTTTGTTTTACTTTACATTTGTTAAAACATTTTTATTATTTAATCGTATTAGAATGAATATATGCAAAAAGAATGTAAAATCCGTTACAATACATGAAAATGAAATTATGTTCATAACACTTCAAAATTTGGATTAAATTTAAATAATGTTTTTTATAAAATATGTTTCTTTTACGAATTTTAGATGAATTATGAACGAAACTAAAATAATTATAGGGCCGACAGATATGAGCACATAAGTCAAAAAATACCAGTATATTTTTATAATTTTAGTCGCTAACTTGTGTCAACCTGCTACTAAGAGGATTTCACTATTTAAATAATTGAGTAAAAAGAAGTTATCTATAAATAATATCATATAATATAATTTAAAACTATATCAATATAAATGCAATCGAGGTACTAATTTGTCCCTTTAAAATCAATTAATATTTGAATGGACAATTCATGATATGGGAAATTACATTTAAATTGGTTTTGAAATTAAGACAGCTTACGTCTACGCAACTTTAATATGAGATTTTCTAAGTATAAGTGGACTTGTACTTCTTGTAAGTAAATTTTTATTGAAATTCATGTATCAAAAGGGAATATAAAGTAATTTTTTTTTAATATTGCAATATTTCCCATAAATTTAAGCCATCTGCTAAAGATATTTATGAATAATTTGTTTACTGTATTACTCTAACGTTAAATTAAAATATAATATAAAGGCTGTGTAAAATAAAGACAAGGAAATTAATTGTCATTTTATTTCTTAATCGTACAATATGAATTATATGGTTGAACAAATATTCAGGATATGTACAAAAAAATGTAATAAAATATATAAAATATTTATATTTACATATTTCCCTAAAAGGCTAATGAGAAATGTATTTTCTTCTTGGAAGAAAAATGCCTTAGCGAGTAATTCGAATATTATATTGCGGTTTTATTTATTTGCGTGTTGATTGTGTCAACTTATAATACTTTAAGACATTGAGAAAAGTAAATCAAAAAACATTTGAAATGGTTTATATGTCGAGAAAAAATGTGAATGTCGATCGAAAAGTGTTTTCTATATCGAAGTATCGCACATGCACAAACTTGTAATATCATATTTTACTTTACGCATAAATGAACCAAAAAAATGCAGATTTTATTATTTTATTATAAAACATACTACTCAATCTATTTTATGTTGCCCATTGCCTATGTGATATAAATTATTTGCCATAAAATGACAAAATCTCAAGGATATAGACAACTGTATGCCATAATATCATTTATTGAAAACATTAATAAAATAATTTTCAGAGAGATACAGAATTTACAAAAAATATTTATAACACAAATAAATCTTGGTTACATAATATTTATAATTTTATTCTTTTTTACTTTATTCATTTTATACAATATCATTTGACATATATAACAATATAAGACACGTACCTAGTGTATACAAGCTTTTGTCTATTGCCTCCCTTTTGTTGAAAAATTTGGGTTAAATCAGAAACAAACAGTTAACGATCTTGAGAAAATGAATAATATATGTATGAAGTACAAGTAAAACGACAATTATAAAGGTATCGTATAGCTACATAAAAAATTTAAACTTATGACGGTAAGCATGATTTAAATTAAATTTTTTTTTAAAATGTAAACATATTGTCTAGTATGTCTTCCACAGGCGGAACTAAGTTATTTGGTTACGTAACCTTAATATTTATATTCAATGATGTGATGTGATCTGACATGCTTCGGTGTTATCGTAATATTTTCGTGGTCATATATATGTAGAATAAATTGGAAATGTGTTATATTTATTTTATAGAAACAATACTTTCGAAGTGAGTTTAGTTTTCTCTTTAACTTAAGTACAGTAAGACTTGAAAGTTAAAGTATTTAAGAAACTTAATGGAGGTAAAATTTTACTAATAAATTTAAATGGAATTTACTTAATGGCATTTTGAACAATTTGAATAGCTCTAAAAGTTATTTAATTAATGTATTTATAATAGAGCTTTCACTATGTATCAAATTCCCGACTTATATTACGACAAAATGTAATTCTTTTCCCTTGAGTGATATCTAGGTTGCTTCTACATCCATCCGTATGAGATGATAGAGCAACATAAATAAATAAGAACAGATGATGATAAAATCATTGAGTGCGATCCTTGCTCGTTGCCTTACTATTTTTCCGTTCCCAGTTCAAAGTTAAATCAATCGTCATAGAGTCATTATTAATGTAGACTTCCCAGCGTAATAAATGTTTAATAATAATTATTAAAATTAAGTGGGAAGTATATATATGTTTTTGCAAATACTTCAAAATCTATGAAAACTATTATCATGATCATTATATACCGACAACGTTTACGTCGTCCTCTAACAACCCTGTTTTCTATAATTTTAAGTTAAAATTAATTATAATTTTAACTTCAAAAACTGGGGAGGGGGTGGTTACTTTTTTAATATTTTATATCTACCATTTTTTATATCTACTATTATCTTTTTATATCTACCATTTTGCTTATTATTTACTTCTAAGCTATATTAAACAATTTTGTTCATTTCTTTCATTACATTTTTTCTTCTTAATCCTTTAAAGTTTTTCATATCGTGTTAATTATTATATCTGACGTAATTAAGCAATTAATATGCGGACATAATCAGGCAATTAATAATGCGGCTAATTTTTATGGAAAATATAGGTTAAAGTTAGTTCATAGGAATAAGTGCTGAATCTTAAATTAATCATTTTCACTATATTTTGAATTCAAGAAATACAATTTAAATTAACAAAAGCTTAAACTAATTAAACAAAATATATAACGTACATGTTAAGTAACGATACAAGTTTCGTGTCAAGGGATCCACTCGACTCAGTACTTCCTAATAATCTAAACTAATTTTTGACTTAGGGTTTTTGACAAAGATTTAAATAGGTTACAAAATTACATGTGATTGGCTAAAGAAAATTGAAAGGACTTGCCTAATACATTCGAAGGGAAAACTAAATTGGGATATGCATCAAGCTAGTGTGGAATTTAAGATTAGCAATAAATCGTCGCTTTAAATTATTTTTTTCCGATTACGACGCCCGGGCCTTTCGTAACCCGGAAGGCCCGAGGGTCGTAATCGGTAAAAAAATATTTAAAGCGACGCCCATTTTATCGAGGGCAATGCCCTGGCAATTTGTTTTAAATGTACTAAAGTACAATTCTTATTTTTGCTATATTTATATATACATGAAAAAAGTTTACAGTAATATGGGTAAATTCCAGAATTTGTTGAGTATCAGTTGTTCATAACACGACAAAGAGAAGAATGTATTAACAATAGCAAATTGTAATAGGGTATTTGACATTACATGATAAATATATAATACTCTCTAATAAGGTAATGTTTTTGTCTAACCCAGTTTAGTTGAATAATATCTCGCGAAAATTAATTTCATTAATTTAAAAATAAGCCATTCAAGTCGCGGATTATAATTATATGTGGCATCCTTCCTTCGAATGTTATTACAAATTAGAAATTCGTAAACAAAGAAATATTTGAAACTTTCACTTTATTTCTGACATTTTAATAGCTTTCATAAAATTTCCCGAAGCTCACGGCTAGATCAGCCCTTTCCACATTCTTATGTCAATATTGAAATGTTACATCACGTTACGTGAATAGTAAACATGTGAATTATTTGAATCTGTAAATTTTCTCTATATAGCCCAATTTTCTATCAGCTACCAGTTTATTTTCCTCTGCTTTTATCCTTTTACTTTTTATGGTCGATAAAAAACACAGAGGAAGCCATTTGGACAAATCTTGCTATAACTACAACGGAAAATTCCAGATCTGTAATCTAAAATGAAATGGGCAATGCAAATATAAAATAAGAGTATCTTTATTGAATGGAAGATTTTATGGCACAAGATTCGTAGGCAAAAGGCCGATATTAATTTGAATAAGTTTACTGAATTTTAAGATTTACGCAAGTTACAAGCCACCGTCAAAAAAGTTTTTATGGCATTTCTAGGACGCGATGTAAAAAGTAGTGAATATTTCGAATTAACCTAAATTTTTACCAGATTTAAAACAAAACTCATTCATAACCAAACTTATATATATATATATATATATATATATATATATATATATATATACATATATAATGTGCCTAAAAACTCAATATAGAAATTATTAAGTTACGTGATTTACTATATATGATATTGTATATGGTTATTTGATGGCTACTATAACATAAATTACAATGCAAAAAGATTCAATGATTTTAACTTATATTAATAGTAAACCTTATCAAATTATGTCCGTTACAATGAATGTGGAAAATGTTTCATATGAAGGGCGTATTTTTCAGTGAGATTGAAGTTATGTCTTTTTATATATATATATATATATATATATATATATATATATATATATATTTATATATGTATATATATATTTATATATATATATATATATATATATATACATATATACATATATATATATATATTTGTATATGTATATATATATATTTATATATATATATATATATACATATGGGACGCTAAGTCAGGCAAACAGTGCGGACTGTGAGGCTTGCAATACACCACGTTTAATCTAACAAAAACACTTTATTTTTAAAAGCGATACCTTTTATAATACCATGTTACTTGTAATAGAATTTGCTCATTGGTTGCTCCGAGTATCGAGAGGCGGCCGCAAACTGAAAGGCAGCTTGTATGATATACTTGTTTAAAAAAAATAGTTTAAGAAAAAAAGGAGATCTGTAAATTATAATTAGTATTATCATATTTTTGGGAAGTTACTATTTCAAAATAAATACTTCTGAAAGTTTAATGATCATTCCAATTGTTTTCTCTCAAGAAATACAAAAGATAAAATCATCGCAGTTGTGTTTTTTTTTTCTTTTCTAGCGGATGGTTGATTGCTATGCTTAATATTTTCATAATTTATTCCCATTTCATACTCAATATTATAAATAATAATATACAGTATTATTCCTACTTTAAATGAGTAGGAATAATACTGTATATTATTATTTATAATACTAGTATTCGTTATACAAAAGACTGCGATATCGTATAAATAATTATCGTACTTAAATTAAAATAACTTATAGCAAGTGAATAAATTGAATGAACATAAGATTCCATAGAAATATGTTTAAAAATTAATATTCAAACTTTAGAAATATTTTGAAAAGTCATTCTTAGTAGCGCTATTATACTATGATAAATTAATGGTCCATTCCAGTAAGGAACGTATTTTTACTTCGCTTGTCTCTAACGCGATAAGGAACTAATGGAATAAGAATACTACTAACAATCTTCGAATCTGCCTAGTTTTTATAGAAATTAATGCTATAATTTCGAATGGAAATCAAATGTTTAATGTGATATTAACAATATTTTAATAAGATTGAGTGAAACGGAAAAGCATTACCAAATGTTTGAACAGCAAGATGTTACCCTAGTAAACTCCTATTACACAGAATACATTTAAAAACAAACTTGAGTGTAATCTAGTTTACATCTCATCTAGAAAATAAAAAGTTCACTGTGATCAATCATCGATGAAAGAAGATCTCCGTAAATAAATAACTTTAGAATATCAAGAAACAAAATAATTGTGGCGTCCAACATTAGTCGCTATAAAATCCGAAACTGTTAGTCCAAAGACAGCTTTTTGTTTCAAATTATAATGATCACGAATAAAATGTACACACTTACACACGATACGCATTGCGAATAGTCCATATACGATTAGACTATGTCAACTTTAATTTCAACGAACTAGTTGTTTTCTTTAATTTCATCTCTCCCAAAGAATACGAACGAACATCTTAAAAATATTTTTTTATTTTTTCCTCTTTCATCTTTCAAGACACCTCTTCTATAAACGGGAATCTCTCTTTTGTAAATAAAGTTAGACTTTATATTGTCTATAAATATACATAAAATGTACTAATTTGAACTTTCTATGGAAAATAATCTCCTAGAAAAAGCATATAAATACATCAGCGATTGATAGAAAAATACCAAGGTGATTTTACATCTTCTACCAAGTTTTTTTTTAAATTTTAATATTAATGGTATAACAAAAATTAGACAGAATGACTAATTAATACACTTGTATATTAAATACAGTTTAATAAAATAAATCACATATCGTGGACGAGAAATAGAAAAAGAAAATATATACACATAAACCATCTAACGAAAATTGTTGTCGTATTAAATCATCTTAACGTGATGCTCATCATGTTCATATTATCACTAATTTAAAAAAAAGGAAAATGTAATCAAAACAGTTTAAATTATTACACATTTTTTATACCATTTTTATACACGGACGAACCATGTAACGATGTAAATTGAAAATCCTTAATCTCTATTAATAAATCAGGAAGCATTGAAATCTGTTTTTTTATTTCGAATAAGACTATATAACGTAAAAACAAGAAATAACGTATTTATAATCAGAAAAAGAAAAATGACAATTTATTAACAAATAATTAATAAATAACCTTTTGAGAATTTCTGCGTATTTACTATTTCAACACCGGATTGAGATCTGTGTATGCACAGATACTAAGCTGGGGTACGAGCCCCCACCGACGTTCGAGTATGCATACACAAAATATTGCTCGCACGCATGCATGCGCATGCATGCGCCTAATTTTATTGCTCCATTCGCTCAAAAATTACCAGCAGAAAAATTTAAAGGAATGCAATCCCAATTCGATTGTATATTTTATCTTCTTTCATCAAAACAATTAAGAAAGAAACATCAAAAATATTCTCGCATGCTTAAAAATTTGAAGCAAATAAATAAGTAATTTGGTTCAGGTTTGAAGAGAAATTTAAGTTGCCATTCTTTCTATATTTAAAAAAAATTTCTCCCTAGCCATAAGCTATGAAATATGGCTGAGATATTTAGACCCAAAACGTAACTCAACTTCTCTTCCTCTCCTGTAGAAATATAGGAAATTCAACAAATAAATAACATTTGTTTTGTTTTTTTTTTATTTAAATTGAATATTTCTTTACAAAGTTTGGAACAGAAGTAATAAAAATCGAATTTTTAATTAATGTTTTTTTCAGTGGTTAATTCTAATTCAATAAATTGTCGACTACCTTGGGCTGAGAAAAATAACATTATTCAAATCATTTTAAACGTTGTGAGAATTTATTTAGTTATATAATAGAAACTAATTCAAAGAAGAACTAAGTACAGGGAGAGATGTAAATATTACGAATAACCTCATCTTGGCGTTAATGAGCGATAACCTTCAACTTTGAATAAACAAGAGTACAGTTAAATAAGACTTTATCGGTACAGTTAAATAAGACGATTGTTATTTTTACACTACGCTAACTATAAGTAAACTTAACAAATTGTAGTTTGAACTTCAAACTAGTAAAGCCTTCATACAAGTGAAAATGTTGAGTTAGTAAAATAAAGAAAATTCTAAAATTATGGAAATATTCATAATTCACTATTCATAAAAGGTCTAGGTAAGATATTCATTATTCATAAAAGGTCATATAATTCGTATTCATTCATAAATACGAATTATATGACCTTCTTTAAGTATTGGTATCAAAATTCACTCGAATGATTAAAATAAAACCATTTGGATATTTTTCGTTTTTTATCACAAATTATGCCTTAGGAAAAAAATAAAAGGTTTTTAGACACGGTTTCCTCTTTTAAACAGGTTTATTAAAGGATGACACTTTGAGTGGTGTCTAAAGTTTATTAATTTTACTCATTCAAAGTGAATTTTGGTGTCAAATAAAAAATTAGAGTAAAATATACTTATGACTCTAAATTTTCTTTAATTTTTGAGCTTCACTTATTTATTTTATTAATATAAAACTTAAGCTATTTTCGCAAGTTTATAAAATGGACTTGTTTTTTATTTACATATCAGTGAAAAGATAATTTTATGGTTCTGTGTGATGGTCTGCAAGGCAAAAAACAAAAACTGACTGATATATTTACATCTAACCTCAACCACTTAAGCTCGAAAAATAAAATATTTTGCCCCATTTTGACTTTCTTTGATCAGGGTGTTCAAAGTTCGTCCTTTGAATTGTCAGTTAACTGCTAATTTCTAATGAAACATTGATTATAGGTAAAATCTAAGAAAATAGAAAAAATAATTTTGAGTTGCCGCCCGTCAAATTGATCAAGAATATTTGCGTATTGAAGACAAGTGAAATAAAAACAAAATTAATACGATCTAAGGACATGAAATCAAAGCACAGTCTTAATCGAGTGTTTTTTTTTGTTTTTAAGCTATTTTTTAAATTTAATTTTAATTGTTATCACAAAATATGTTCCAAGTGCTTAATGCACCTGGAACAGAAGAAACGGACCATAAGGAATGTACAGATTATTTAAAAATAATATTTCCACTTATAAAAAAAAACTGATTTCATGCCCATTTCAGACAACGGAATCTCGTCAAAGCAGAAATACGAATTTTATGCTAAATTCCGAAATTCTGAAACTGACATTTGCCCAAAATTTTTGAAACCCGAGATGATAGGAACAATTTGAAAATTAGATATATATCTATATCAATATGCTCATGTGGATGTTTATATGGTCTTATAATCTAAAATATTTTCACAGTTTATTTCTTTGAAAAATTCTTCTCAGTTTATATTTTTTATGAAATTAATGTGACAGAGAGTGCGGTTAATGTGAAGGATAATATTAATGATGAAAATATTCATAATTTAGGCCATAATTTAATCATAAGTTTTGACCTCATAAAATATTTATTTTTAACGCCACTATTTCTTTTTATAACTTAAGCACCCACTAAGGAATAACTCTTCAATATCTTGCCTCTAACACCATTATTCCTAGGATCAATTGACAGTTCCTACCATTTTAATTTCTATCATCTCATTCGTATAAATTCTCTGAGAATGACTATCAACTCAATAATTTCAAAAAGCAACTAACCTTTTCGTAACAAACATTTCTAGTTATATTTACATATAAAACCAACCTCGATACCTTTTTTGCGCAATAAATTATTGCTTAATTATTTCACATTAACAAAAGACATTTTCAAAACAAGTTTTCTTTATCATAATATTGTGATTTCTGTTATATTATATTTATTTTTGGTATAGTACATTTTTTATCCTCTATTTATAAGCCTTCATTAAACTTACAATAAAATCGATTTTTTTCCTAATGAAGATACTCTTTATATTAACATTCTATATTTTAACTGTTTGATACAGCGTTGTTTTGAGTAAAGTATTAATATGTACTTAATATTTAGTAAGGTAAATAGTGTTCTTAAAATTTGAATAACTAAAATGCATTTTTAATATTCTGTACCTGAAAAAGAAAGAACAAAATCCTTGTAAAACCACTTGCGTGTCCATTCGCTTGTCCATCTGTCTGTCTGTTACCATTAGCTTTTCACTTTCGATTGGAAATTAAATTAACCATTACAGTATAATATAATATTCGTAAAACCCCCATTTTTACAAATTTTTATTTCCTGAATGAACTTAATCGACATCATAATTGGCCTTTCGACCTAGCGTGGTCATCTTTATACAATGTATTTGGCTAATGGACAATAAAAATATATTACTGAGTAATAAGTAAGTATAAAAAACAAGGAAAAAATATCAAAGAATTAAACAACATGAAATCAATAAAAGATAACGAAAAAAAGATTAAAAACTACATGTTAATTATATTTGAAGAATTTATTTAAACATGTAAATTGAAAAGTTGGAATTCACAACAAGAAGAGGAATATGGAAAAAGTACCAGAAGCTAGAAAAATTATTTTTTTCTGCTCAGTTATCCATTAAAATTACTGTAATATGATTTGACTTACCTTAATAAAATTTTCAAACTTTTACAGTATTTGTTTTTTCTTGAAACTAATGTCATGTCGTGGGATATGGAAAGTATGTTTGTTCCATTCAAATACAAAACCAGATCAATTTTTTAGTCCTCTAATGAGATAATTTTTTGGATTATTTAAGGTTTTAAATAAATTCGTCATTATATTAAAATTATGTCATTATCAATTGTTTGAGTATCAGTTATTGAGTTTTTAATTATATTTTTAAAGTGAATAGAATAAAAGAAAAGTTGACTTAGGAGGCCTTTTAGTTTATGTAAATATTTTTGGGTCCTATATTTTGCTAAGTTAGAAAATCCAGTCATAGTAAGATGAAAGTAACGATAATAAAAGTTAGTTACTATTTTGACTTTACTCCAGTTATATACAAATACATGATAAGACGTATTTTTTTTTATTAGATTAACTATTGATTTTTTATTATTAGATTGACATTTAAATCAATTAATTGATCCCTTTAATGTATATATTTTATCCAAAATATAACGACTGGAGAAGATTTGAATTTTTTGGCTTTAAATGATTGTATTGAAAGTCACTACTAAGGGAAGGTATATAGGGAAAATAATTGTTATAAAATACACGTTTGGTATATTGCTGTTTTCATGTAAGTCGACTAATAAGAAAAGTTTGTCATATGAAATTTACATCTCACGTACTTTAATATACAGTGTCACGAACATTTTCACATAACTTTATTTACATGTATTTTCAAGTACGTTTTTTGTCTTCTTAATGTCGTAAAAACGTAATAGTTACGGTAATACCTAGGCATTTATTCGTCGGTCTGTTGATCACGGAGATTTTTTTTCAGAATATATTATGTGGAGAGTCGAATTTTAGAGGATCTAGGGATCGAATTAGAGAAATAAAATGCAAAAAGTTGAATTTTCATCTTGAAGGTGGGACAAAAAATCTGACAATATTCTTCCAAGATCATTTTAGAGGTCAGTAACTTAAAACCTTTTGAAACGAAAATTCAAGAATAGTATTGTATTTATTTTTAAAATTTGTTTCGTCAAAAGGAAGAAGAAGAACGATTATAATAAATCACTCACCTGTTTGTCTGTTTGTCTTTTCCATTTACTTTTCTGAGGAAACGTTTGACGTAGAAAATCCGGTTCAAAACAAATATCAACATTCAACATTATCTAATGCCTAAGTTAAACCTATTTTGAAGATATTTGGCGTTAATTTTGTAGAAATTCATTATTCACAATTAAATGAAACTACGTGATGTAGTGTTATTTCTACTTTCTTTAATTTATTTACCACGACCTAGGTTTCGTTGTATTACAACATTTAATTTCTTTACCACGACCTAGGTTTCGTTGTATTACAACATCGAAATTAAAGAAAGTAGAAATAACACTACATCACGTAGTTTCATTTAATTGTGTTAAACCTATTTGATGATATATCTCAATTTAACATAGCAAATTAATGACTTTATATGATGCACTGATGAGAGTTGACATAGAATATTGATCCTAAATATCTACTACCTTTGATATAGACTACAGCTACATGGACAGTGATAATATTTGTAAAGGATACAATATGAGTATGTAGCTGTGGCGTATAGAACCTTATTAGCAATTACATGTACCTTGCTCTGAGTATCTCTCAAATATACATCTCATATATGAATATAAATATTTTAACACGTGTAATTAATAATGTTAAAGCAAAATTTAGGTATTAAAACAAAAAACACAAGTAGAAACCTAACGCTACCAGAATGTAAAATTTTAGATGAAAATTTCGTGCTTCAATTCTCTCTCGTGAAAAATGTAATTAAAAAACTACTTTTCGCCGTGAAAGCTTTTGTACAAAAAAATTAATTTAATTATGTCATTAAAAATGCCGAACTCTAGGAGAATTCAAGCTATGCTTATGTTTCAGAGCTTACGGCTACATTTATATAACAATAACATGTACACATTACATAAAATTATATACACGCACGACTGTGCTACCAGACAGGCTAAACAAAATTTAATTTAACAAAAAAAACTTTTTGTGAAAAATTTGCTTTTCTCTTTTTTGGATTTTTTTCATTCAATAAGTTACTGTTTTACCTGTTTTATGTGTATCTTTATTTTATTAGTTTATTATTGAGAATGTGAATTTTAGGAGAGATGTTAAAATGGCGAGGAATGTATTTCGCTCCGTGAATTGTCTTCAGATAAAATTTCTATATTATATTTTCTTGAAAAAATGACATAATTAAAAACGAAAAGTCGAAACTTATTTTGAAATTAAATATTCCTAATAAATTTGTTGAAATAGAATAATAATGTGTTGTTTTATAATTTTTCTGTTGCTAACGTTATACTTGATCCAATTTGTTTAGAATTTGTTCAGATTTAATTATTGTAACGATCTCACATCTTGGTTAACTGAATTTTACCAATAGTTTTGAATTGTGTAAGTATAAAAAAAATTATTATTTCAAGGAAGAAGCGAAATGATTTGGGTCCCAAAACGAATTCGAACAGAGCATTTATTGAAATAATTGTTAATATGTTAACACAAATGAATGACAAATTTCAATTTAGCCGCCTGGGTGTATATTATGGTGTGGTTATAATAGTCCTCAATTGCATAATGACTATTTTGTGATTAGCCGAGTATTGTATTTTGAACGAAATGTTTTTCTGGCTCTTTTTGTTATTGAAAACTGAATAATAATGAAAAAGTATGTTTATTCTATAAAGTAATTATTGTGTAAATTAAAACTATAAAATTTTGGCTCTAGACGTATAGACATTTGTATCGGCGGGCAAATGACTATCGCGAATCTGGACCATAATAAAAGGGTAGATTTGAATAAAAATATTTTTAAAAAGGTCAATTTAGAGTAAATGGATAGGTAATACTATACTTTTCGATAAGCTAGATATAGCTGCTCCTGGTTATCATGAAACTATGATATAGTTTGGAAGTTAAAATCGGGATAGTTTCACAAAGAGTTTATTTTACTTGAGTTCTAGGATTCAAACATCGACTGTCTGAATTGACAATGATATAATTTCATCTGTACCTAACATAATATTTCGTAAAAATAGTTTAACTTATATTAGACTAAATAGTGATAATGGTTTTAAAATAGAGTTATATATAGTTTATTAATCATTTTTATGGAATATTGACACCGGTGTTGAAAATTTTCAATATCCCAACAAATAGCAAACAAATTTAGATCCCAAATAATGTTACAGCAAAATATTTAGAGAAAACTCTTATTATATTAATGCGAATTAACAACAGATTTCAATAAAGACGCGTGGGGATATATTAAAATGTGGTTGTAAACGTCGTTAGTGTGTTTGTTTGGTAAAAAATTCTTACAATTTGCAATAACATATGTGCAGAAGTGATAAGTCAGTAAGGAAGTAAAAAAAGAAATGTAGGTTTGCCGAGAATAAAATTGTTAACATCAGTGATAAAAAGATGTTTGGGAAGAATGAAACAAAAATATATCACATTTGTAACTAAAAAAATCAATGCACAACATTGGTAAATGATACTCCTGGTGTTCTCAATTTAATGAGTCTACGTTATGTAGTATTATTTCTACTTTTATTAATTCTTTACCAGGACCTAGGTGTCATTGTAATACAACAACACCTAGGCCGTGGTAAAGAACCTAAAGAAAGTAGAAATAATACTATAGCATGTAGTTTCATTTAACTGTGAATAATGAATTTCTACAAAATTAACCCCAAATATATTCAACCCCTGGTTTTGTTCACGCCTTCTAAACAATCTGAATTATTTTCAAACGTAAGTAAGTCATCACACTAGCGATGTTACTGTACAATTCTATACGTTGGATTTTTCTGATTCGTCGCGAACCTGCATATCGTGAACAGAAATAATCTTAGCAATGAAACTACTAATCAAAATAATATTAAGTAGTGATTTAAATAAAACATTCAGTAATGTATACGACACAAAAAATAATAAAAGGAAATTAACATAACTGGCACCCGAACCTTCCAAACAGTGCTTATGTTGGCAGAATCCAGGAAGTTATTAATGTTTCAGGAAGCTTTACCGTGTTGACTTCCGGTTTCAGGCAACAGACATATGAGAAACTAACTTTTACGCTGAGTTATATGCTCTTAGCTTTAGAAGCTCTATTGTAATTAATGAACATAACAAATTCAGATCTTTTCACTTTTGTATTTTAATGAGTTAATTTTAAATATGATATATTGAATATATTTGGCGTTAATTTTGTAGAAATTTATTATTCACAATTAAATAAAACTACGTGATGTAGTATTATTTCTACTTTCTTTAATTTCTTCACCACGACCTAGGTTTCGTTGTATTACAACATCTTCAGGTGGTTTCTAGTTTTGTTGTATTACAACATCTTCAATCTTTTTTAGCAAAGATTGAAGATGTTGTAATACAACGAAACCTAGGTCGTGGTAAAGAAATTAAAGAAAGTAGAAATAATACTACATCACGTAGTTTCATTTAATTGTGGGTGAATTCATGTTAATGTAATGTTAGAACACATACATTATTCTCATATATTTAGATTTTCAGAAATATAAATATACTCAGACTTATATTGAAATCCTTCTATGTTCTAATAGATAATTTACATTGATGATTGTTTTTCGATGGAAGAAATTATTAAAAATATGATCTAAAATGTTTGGATACATATCTATCAAATCTATTTAGGTATATAGAATAGAGACAACCAAGGCACCGACCGTAGTCATTTTAATTAACATTGGAATATACGAAATCCCATAAATAACTAACATATGCTGAGGAGGAATTGAGATTTCCTTTTACGACTTAAACTACATGTTAAAGTTTTATACGGAAGAATGTTAATTTCTCCATGTTCATTAAATAAAGGCATTTGTAGATGAAAAAAATTATTTGCTTTATGAATAGAGTATTTTTTTTATGTTTTAACTTCAATTTAATATATAAAATCATCACACTTTATTCAAATATTTGGAATCCAGTTGACACTGCTTTTAGAAGAACCCTATAAGTATGGAACAATCGATATTTTGTTTTGTAACACAAATTGCTCGATAAAGGTTTCGATAAGTATAAAATAATGTAAGTTGCTCGATATTCTTTGATAAAAGGCTTTCATATGTATAAAAAAACGTCGCTAAATAAAATAAGTGCTTTATGTCTCTACTGATAAATTTTATTGAACAAGTAAATTTTTATGAATGGCTCGATTTATCCTACATAATGGATTGTCTGATTATATTACTCTAATATAAGACATCAAAATATCAAACTACATTTTAAAGTCTTAAATATTTTTCAAAATATGTATGTGAAATATTGCAGAAGATATTTCTTTCAAAGTGACATTGTTAGTGGTGTTTATAAATACATGAATTTAAACCAACCAAAATAGGTAAGTTTTCAATTGTTGAAGCCGAATTAGATATCAAAACCTAGTAGCATTATATCTTGCTAAGAGCTAAAGTTCGTATATTCCTCAAAGATTTCATTAGTTACGTCACCGTTTTTTTTAAATGGTATAATGACATATTGAAATGTTATAATTGATAAAATTAACCATCAAATTTTCAGTTGTAATGGCTGAGTTGTTACAAATAATCAAGTACTCATTGACAGAGTTGTTGCAATTTTAGCCAGCTTTATGAAACTTCAGAATTTTTATGAAACTATCAGAGTCAATTAAATGTATTTTCATATCCAATAAATTGCTTTGTTCAAAATCAAACCAAAAGTGCAACTATATAATTCAAAATGAAATATTACCACGTAAGTAACCCAAACAAGTAGTTTATTTTAAGAATTTTTAGATATTATGAATATACAATATAATTAAAAGAAATAATGAAATAGATTCTGTTACTGACAGAAATCGTCATCTATAGAAATTCAATGTCTTCTGATCGGGTGCGGTTCATATTTTTTTCTGAATTACAAATGTCTAGATTTTCAAAAAAAAATATATTAAAACTACTAATTGCATTTTATTACAATTTTCAAACAGCATTATTTCAGATAACTTTCATCAAGAAATTCAGAAGAAATGGTCCATTTTTCTCATTATAGAGATTAACCAAAAAACTTAACCGAAATTATTACAAACTTTTTTTGCTTTTATCCTGGAACTTCAATGGTTAAATTGGCTCTTTAAAAAGAGAGGTAAATCGAGTTTAAAACAAGGCAACCTAGGCAAACGCAGAATTTGCAAGGACCATTTTACAATTCAAGATTTTAAAATTATTTTTTAGGAAATTGTTGCATTTCAAAGCAATTCTCAGCCAAAAATTGGCCGACATCGACCACAATGAAATCCAAAACGAATCATAACAAAAGGTCAACCGAATACCAATTCAGGCGCAGTGGTAGCAGAGGAGAGCCAGCAATATATGATACAAGCTGACTTCAAAAAAGGTGCAGTGACAACATGGAAACTTTTTTAAACATAAAAAAATTTCGTTTATAAAATCTAACTAAGCCCGTTTATAGCCATATGAATAAAAAAATAAAAAATAATCTTTAAATATAAAAATTTTGTTCAAGAGCCAAAGATGTCTCTAAGGACAAAAAAATAACTTTCATGTAGAAGGCGTGGGGTGCTCTTGACTTATATTTTCATATGGATGTACATTCAGAAACGATAAAAAATTTACCACGACTAATCTCAACTCCCCATTTGAAGATTATTTATTAGTTCATATTACGACACAATCTTGTTTTTTTAAACCATAGTTTTATTTTTATTTCTTTAGTTTTTTTTCTTTTAAAACCACATTTTTTTAATATTATGAAATTATTATACAGTCAACGATCTTACATACATGTGAAAAATGTTTAATTAGTTCGGAAGTTCGGACGTCTGGAAGTGTATTAAAAATTAATTGAAGCATTTCGTTACGTTTATTCATACATACATTCATACACACACATTAAGTTAATAAAAGCGTGTTAAAAAGGAATTATATTTATTTAATGAAATTATTATAATTTTTTATTTTGTTATTCCCATTTAATGCAATTATATCTTTTGTTAATTATTCCTAATTCAAATAGCACGAATTTAGATTTGGTCTCAAGTGATTGTAGTGATTACCGGTTGTAATGATTTCGTTAAATATTACATATAAACATAGATATAATATTACATATAAATATAGTGATGGCAGGGTTTTAATTTCGTGAAATGTTAATTAGGAATTTAATAACTTTACTTCATACACCAATAAACACTTATGTGCACTTAAGAAATTATGCTAATTAAAGCATACCTTATCTATTCTCTTTTAAAATTTTTAACTAAATGTAATTCGTATTATTCGTCCATCATCCAGAGTACCAGATACCATGAATTTGAACAAATTTGAACAGCACTGACCAAATAAAATTTGAAAATATTTATGATTTTTTATAAATATAATAGAGCATACTTCCGAAATTAGCCTTTATCAGGTCCGAAGACAGGCAATAAACAAATATTGTGGTGAGAATTCGAAGCTCTTAAAGAAGATATTTGGAATGAAATAGACGATTGACCAGTTGGAGTAAATTAACAATATTGCAAACATACGGAATATGAACGGAATAACGCAATGAATTTACTGTATATACACATAGCTTAAAATAAATGTTGTTAGTATAATTCAATTAAAGCAAGAAGGTGATTTACGTAAAACAAAGTGTTGCAATATCAGAATTTAGAAATAGTTTGAAGTGACAATACAGTTGTGAAGTTAGTCATGAATGAAAAATATTATTTAATTTTTATTAATTCAAATAAAAAAAGCTGAGATGAAGCCGAAAGGAAACTGACAAAAATTCATATAGTGATAGGTCCAAGGCACAACGGAAAATGAAAAATTAAGCTTCTTAAAAGCTTTACTTGAATCGACAGAGAAGCAAATGAAATATACTAGATTTGTTTATGAATATGGGTTATTTTTCACAATATATTGCAAATTCTATTTCTACGGAACTCTTTGAATCTGCAAGATGGAACAAAATGCTGATTAGATCTCATTATATCCTTCATAAACAAACATAAAATACTAGTTCACGAAACGTCCAAGTCCTAGAGGGTCATCAAAAGAAATAACGTAAAACGAAAAAAAGAAAAAAAAAGATATTCCGTTTGACTACAATAGAACGAATGTTAATGTCAGTTAACACATGTCAGTTCAGACAATGGCTGCAAATTATGAAAAAAATATTTGATATCGATTGCTTGAAACTACACTTTTATTCCTTTCTCTATCTTCATGCTCTTTCCTAATTGTCAATGGCCGGATTCTTCCCTTTTATATTCTAAAAAATACCAGTTTTTCGGAAAAGTATATTCTATTTCTAAAGTGCTATGCTCATTTTGGCTTAGTTTCTTTTCAATTTAGTAAAAGAATGACCCATTTGTTTGGAAATCTTCTTACGCAAAAGTCTTACAATAACTGATGAAAACTAACGAAATATGTACTTTAAAATTATGAAAGTTGATTTGAAAATAATATCAAAATCTGGAAATAAATTTCTTCCTTCAATATAATAAGCAACAGGATAAGTAATGACACCTATACATGTATTATATGCATATGTCCAATATGAGAAAAATAGTTAACATTGCATAAATTTATGTGAATACAGCTTGCATTTCAGATTTTGTTGTATATTTATTCACAGTACTTTAATGGTGAAAATATAAAGTTATTATTCAAATAATAGTAATTATGTTAAACTTTTTCCAAGGTACTTTTTGTGATGAAAAGCACAAGTGAAATACCTTGAAAAATATATTTCCCTATCCACTCATCGCCCAAAGCCGAATGTCAACTTTGCAAAAAGTTAAAAACTTTTACAAGTGTTATCCATTTGAGATATCTTTGAAGCTAACTTTATTAAAGAGCTTTAAGCTATTTTTTAACACCTTTTACTAAAGTTTCCTTTATAAATATAAATATATACATTCAATTAAATGAGACTGTGGTAACTCTAAGTTAGTAGTGCAATAGAATATTTATGGAATAATTTAGGCGTTACTTTTGATCATTAAAAACATCAGTCATTATGTAAGTGTTTTCTGCTGTCAAATTTTGGAAAAAATATATATAAATTAACCAAAGGGCTGCTGCCGGCAGATAACAACAATTTTATTTATGGTCTGGATTACAGGTCTGAATTGATGTAAAACGTATAATTCATTAGAATGCAGCAAAAATTATTGGCGTAATTTTTAAGCTTCATAACCGGAATTCATAACACTATTATTGAACTTGTTAATAGTTTCATATTTTGAAGAGGATCTTTATTTGATCTAACTTAATTTAATATCCGGCATATGTATAGTCTAAACACGTTTGAGCTGGTGTTTACTTAGTTCTTGATATTATATTTTTATTTCTTTAATAGATCCTGTTGGTGACGTGGTACCCTACTACGAGTCGATCACACAGCTAACTGTCTTCCCATCGTGGGTTCCCGGGTTTGATTTCCAACCGCCCATGGAACTATGCTGACTTGATTTTTATAATAGCGCAGCTAAACATTACAGACCACTGATATCCATCAGTCGCCTGTAATGTTCAGGTCACTACTGCAAGAAGCTACGCACAGTTTTGCCAATCTACCTGCCTAATATGACGATTATAGGTATTACCTATAATCGTAAAAATTTCTACAAAATTCACAACAAATATATTCAATAAATGATACTATAAAAAAAACGTAATATGCTTATATATTTAATAAACTACAAGTCAAATTAATGTCATAATGTGTGTATTTCAAAGATTTAACGTTATTAGTAGGTAGATATTGCTATAGTATCATTAAGCCAAAATAAAATACCATCGTTTTGATAAAAAGATTTACGCGGGCAGAATTGCTGTTAAAAAACTAGTCATAAGGTAAAGCTAGCGCGGAAATGAAAAATATTTTCTAATAATATTGAAAAAGTTGTTGAAAATTGTTGTTTTAAAACTAAAATTATACAAATATCAATAATAATGATAACAAATTTCATTATAAAAAACGTTAATATGCTCATGTATATAAAGTTGTAGGAGTATTTTATGATACATAACATAAAAAGTTCTTGACATAAAATTTAATATATTAGTTCCAAATTTTATACATATCATAATACAGTTAATTAAAACTATTATGAGGTTATTTCAAGATACTGATGTAACATTATTTTGTCGAAGGGTGTAAGCTAACGCGATTGAGATTTTCGTGCAGTTGATCCAAAATTTTTGTATCGCAAATGTGATAGCTTGGGTCCCAGTTCAGAAATAAAATATCATCTGCTGTATTCATACCAGATTGTACTTTATTTACTAAGCTAATCTTAATGTTAAGCTTTAATTGTTTTTAAATAATTAATTTTTTTTAATAATATATTAAATCATGCTAGCTTCTTACTTGCTTGCCTCGTGTGAAGTTAACTTATTCTTAATATGGAAAAATATTTCTCAAATACTCTCCTAGAATTTAAATTTCAGTAAATTATTAAGAAGTTTGAATTAACTCAGTGATTTTGGTCACAGGAGTATAAACTAATATAAAGGTAGATTATTTGAAGATCAAAATTAAACTATGAACTGACTAAAGACGTATCTAATATGCGGTATATTTCAATTGTCTAATTTACGAGGGTAGAAATGTCGCTAAATCTAAGAGATGAACGAGATATATATATATATATATATATATATATATATATATATATATATATATATATACACATATATGTATATATATATATATATATATATATATAAATATATATATACATATATATATGGTAAGAATTTTTACATGTACCATGCACATGTATTGCTGTTTTACGAATATATTTAATGTTAATGTAACCTGTTTTTATTATTTTATTTTACTATTATTATCTTGCAAAATTTTTTGTAGAATAACGAAACTTCAACAATATTTCGACGTTTGATAAAATAAACATCATTATTTTAATGGTGTGTTGGTGCCACACATGCATTTGATTTTTTCTGCTAGGGCCATGTATTATTTTAATGGTGTATTGGTGCCACACATGCTTTTGATCTCATCTGCTAAGGCTATGTATTATTTTAATGGTTCATTGGTGTCACACAAGCATTTGATCTCATTTGCTAGGGCTATGTATTATTTTAATGGTATGTTGGTGCCACACATGCCTTTGATCTTATCAGCTAGGACTACATGTTCTTTTTTTTTTTTTAAAAAAGAACATGTAGACATAATAATATACGTAAGCTATATAGTTTCTGATTATTTCACTATAAGCGATTATATATTGTCTATTATTAGGCATAGCAATGTCAGTTATTGTGATTCGATTCAATTAGAATTTAGCTTCTTTGTTCTCTAATGCGTTTTTTTGGAACGATAAGTAATATAATCACGAAGTTATAAATAAGTAAATATATACCATACTCTAAACACCTACCTATTAGTATATATTTAAAGGCAAGCTCCATGTTAAATAACGTTGTCTTGTCTCTGAATATACTCATATTCTTTGTTAGTTAGTACTATTATTAATATTATTATATATTTGTTATTATTACTATTATTTACTTTTATTTTTAATGTAAATAAGAAATATATTAAAAAGCTTTAATTTGATTTGCCGATAGAACACATTTGAAAACTCAAAAAACCTAAGTATTGAATCTCGTAGATTTGGTCTTCTGATCCCATTGATTTCACCTCATCTCGAAAAAACCTGCTTAAAGCAGTCATCAGCCTGTGATAGGAGGTGAAAACCCAGATCTCTTACTCTAGCCAGCTTTGAGGCCACGCACCCAACGAAAGCCAGTTAGGCCAGGCCTAAAGCATCTTAAAAGACTCTGTTTTATGTCTAATCTCAACATTTACACCCAAAAATATGTAGGTCTAAATTTTTGGGTGGCAAATTAATTGAACTCTGACTTTCATTTTCATTTCCTCCACCGTATGTCAATTAGAAGAATTATAAGGGATAGAATTATGAAAAGAGTTATGAGTATTCAAGAAATTTTTTATTTACAACTTTATCTAAAATGGAGACATTGTTTAAAATTTCGAAAAAACATATCTTTTCCTCCCGTATTGTGGTAAAGTTAAATAAAACTTAACATAACTAGAAGATTGTCTGAAGTTTTCTGCAAATCATCCGCACATAATATTAAATTTCCTATTTTTTTAAATATTAAAGACATTTTGAAGCCAATTAAAAATAATATTTATATTTGTAAATAATTTAATACAAACGTCATATGCAATCAAATAATTATATATATATATATATATATATATATATATATATATATATCTAAGTGTTTTCTCACACCTCGTATTGCAAGTCTCGTTATTAACAGGTTTATTTATTTCACAGTAATGCAAATAAACAGAAAAAAGTTGGTTTCTGAAAAAAAGTAATAATCAAATTATGGTGTAATTTATTTTATCTTATATACAGTTTAATACATGAATACAAATTTCATTGAAATATATAAAAAATTTCTGTCTGGTGCACGTACAAATAGACAAAGCTATGTAAAACATTTTAAAAGCAGTTGATTTATTCTTAATAATTTACTTACAGTCCTCCTAAATAATTTATTTTGAATACCTTCAATACCTAGACGTTTTTAATTTTACAGCTTGGTTATACGTATATTTTCCATAGAAATTAGAAAAATTTGTTAGAAATCGGCATCGTGTGTTTTACTTGAAATTTGAAAAAGTTAACATAATCCCTCACAAAACCTACGAAGTTTGATGTTCCAACAAACAATTACACAAGACATAAAAATTTGAAAAAAATGTGTTTTGGTTTCAAATAAATTTAAGTGGCTTATTCCATTTTTTTTCAAAAATATATTCAAATCGCCAACATTGCCACAATGACATAACAGTACAAATTATTATACATCGAATAAAAATGAAGGTAAAAAAATTAATTTCCTAAAACTGCACGTAAATATTTAGTCTATTTGAAATAAACTTTTTAATCCACGAAAGGGGAAGTGAAACATTTAAACTTTTCACTTTTATATTTAGATTTATAATTTACCATTAACATAAATATTAATTTCCTGAAATAAGACCTGTTAAGAATTTTTCATTAGGTTTTACAGGAAGTTTCTGAAGGACACAATATAACCACAAAAATAAATATCATATATATTAATACGCTAAGGTTAAGATGTTACTCTCCCTTTTTAGAAAAAACCTCACAACTAATCCACATAAATTATATATCATTTAATAGATAATCGCTTGCTCTACCGGCATCCACAACTAAAAAATTTATTATTGCTATTGTTTTTGCGAATTAATTAATTATTAAAATTATATACACAAAACAGCAATGCTGCCATCTAACGGCTCAACGTCAATATGATTGACGGTCGGTAAAATTTTTGTTTAATTTCAAATCCACTCACGTATAAATAAAGTGGCGCTTTAGCTCAATGCTTTTGATACTTGCGCCTCTATATGTCAATTTTAGTAAAATATTTGTTTGATCTGTCATCTGAGCTTCATAATGGAATAAATAATGCGAATACTTCGCACGGGTCACGCTAGTTACGCATTAATATAACTACCGAATGAACATGCCAACAACGAAAATGTGTTTCTCCAAATCGACTTAGAGATATTGGTGTATATTTTTTTAAAATTAGGAATTCAAATTTAGAATGAAGCATTTAATTTTTTTTGTAATGTCAAAATTAGTTATTGAATAATAAAAATTAAAACTAAAAATTACATTAAAAATATTTCGTTCCGAATAAGACATTGTTGCTTTTAAAAGCTTTACATTACTGAATGATATTATTTAATAATTCTGTTCATTACCTTTATATTAATATTATAAATATTAAATTTGTCCGTATTAATTTTTCTAACATCTAATTTTAAGTCTCATATAATAATTTTTTGACATTTTTCTCTCTTATTAATATCATTATTCTCTTAACGTCATAGAGAAATCTCTACCAACCCATTTATTATTTTAGAGCCTATGTTCAAACCGACTCTCAATAGAAGGGTCTTTAATATACATTAATTTCCATTTTTTTCTATGCTGTGATAAATATTTTCCACACTTTTTCCAAAATATTAATGCCGCCTTGAAATGATTTTAGGTCATTCACGCAAGTATCTTAAATTATTTATTTACATCCCAACTTTGACCCTATTTCTTCGGATAAGATTTAATGTCTTACCTGATTTAGACCCCTTTGATATTTATATAAAACCTAGAGAGTTTCGTAACTGTAAGCTTTCAAAAAATGCTTCTTGGCAAAAGTTTATAACTTACAGCAAAGTTGCAAAAGGGTGTAAGTGATAACGAAAAAAAATTATTTTATTTCTTCGACGCACTTTTTATTTAAGCGCTTTTCACAGGTTGAGGCCTGTCGTCAATCAATGATATCGAACTTCTCTCTCCGACGTTTAAACCCTCAGATCGCAAGCATGGATACATTTGTTCTAATGACAAGGGTTTCTCTGATATATTCCTATTGTGTGAATAAGGGTCAGGTGTGGGATTGCAGCAGCATTAGCTTTGGGAAACATATACAAAATTTAAATCAGTCCACCTGCATCATAAAATTTTTTATTGAAAATTTTTTCCAAACTCTAAATATAACATCATTTCAATAATGGAAAAAAAATATGTTTGCCTTTTTTATTGCATTTTTATATATATAATGACGTTTGGTGAAATACTTCCTTTCCCTGTAATGTTAATTGTACCATTTTTGGGAGTGATTGTTACTAAAAATAAACGTTAAATAATTTTAAATTAAAAAAAAAGATAAAAAACAAAAACAGTTTAATAGTTATACTTAATATATTAAGTACAACTATTAATCCGTTTGACGACTTATTTCACTTAACTTACGCTAATACCGGCATTGTTTTTTGTTATTGTTTTAATTTATTATGGTTGTATGTAGAATATAAAAATATTACGTTTGTTTTCCCGGTCAATGACTAAAAGAAATAAAAAATATTTATAATATATTTTGAACTGTTTTTTTTTATTGACTAGGTTATTTTTAAGTTTATTTACACATTATTTTAAATGAAAGACCCCGAACTAGTAGAAAGTAAAAATTCATATTTTTCTTTTTTTTTACTCATCAAAGTTAACCTACGTTTTTTATTTAAAGCTGCCAAAAATCTGGAATTTTTGGATACTTTTATATTCTTCACATAAAATTTAGCACATATATTCAGTACTAATGACGATATAACTATACATGATTATTTCAACCTCAGGTCCTGGAATCCTGATATTGCAGCGGTACTATGTATTTAAACCGTGGGACGGAAGGAGATCCTCACCCTCTCCTCTGGCTTTAAATTAGTACGGTGAATCGCAACCAGAGACTTTGTCATTGAATTCCAGGTTCCAACTTTTTATGCTTCATTGGTATGGCTTGTTTAAATCATGACGCTCGACGATCTGCTGGTTTCAAATTTGTAAAGTAGATCGCAAGTGAGAAAATTATATAATTTTTAAATATGAATCTTAAAAGGATTTTTTTGGAAACAACACTATTAAAACGCCTAATATTTATCTATCTACGTGAAGCCAAAAATCGTGACGTCATAATGATTCTGATTAAGGTAACAAAATCAGGACAAGCAAATAAAACATAATAAAAAGTTAGAAATAAAATAAACATAAAAAGTTTTCGAATCAAATGGTTTTTTTGCAAAATTGATGATGTACTAAAGACTCGCGAAATAAATTGTTGGGGCTTTGAACCGACTGAAATAAAATCGTAGAGCGCATTTTGAACAAAAAATTATTTTACTTTCGAAATTCATACTTCTACATTTTCTATTATAATTTTATATAACTCGTTTTTTATATGATGTGTTATAACGGACGATTTGACTACAATATCACAAAGCCAGAGTGGATGCAAAAAACTCCATATCACTTTATAATAAGTCCTTTCGCTGTTTGAATTTATTTAGTCTAATCAAAGCTCCAGGAAGGTGATCCATTCTAATTTTCGGCATTTTAGTAAGCCGTCGATTTTACTAGAAAATGTTTTGGTTTATAAAGTTTTTAACTTTATTTTATTTTATACTGAAACGGATGTAATTATGCATGCGTTAATTAACAAAATTTTAAATAATATATACTAGATTAAAAGCATATCATTACTAAGTATATTCTTTATGCTGTGCTCATATATTTTTCATGTTTCAAAAGTATAAATTTTTTTGTAAACCCTAAAAAATAATTTACCAATTTAAGACGGTGTACGAAAAAAGTTTGAGCTAGATTCATTTGATATTTTTCATTGTTTATACCTGATATAGATATTTGTTTTCTTTAATAATAGATATTTAAAATTACTTGAATGTAATCACCAATATTTATTATTCTTTGTCTTTTCCACTACATTATACACTATTTTAATTTTAATTTTGATTTTTTCATGTTCTTGCTGTATATATTCTTATAATTATTTGAATATTCCATAATGTTTCAGATGTGCATTATTGTAAATAATTTAAATATTGAATATATTTATTAATTTACCATAAATTATTTAACACTTTGGCTGCGAGCAGCATCAAAAAAGCGCCGTGCATCTGTTTCAAATAATTGCATTTTATTAAGCACATTAACTTTTCCTGTGCTGACATCATGAGCTTTCGGATTTGATATTTTGTAATATCACGCTGATCGTGCAAGGTGACGGCTACTTTAGCTAAACCACTGTATGATAGGCACGTTTAGTTTTTAAATATTTTGCAGTAAAAAGTAATTAATTTAACTCAGTTACTCGATAAATTCTTTCAATTTACCAGTAGTACGAATAGAATAATATTAGAAAAGATTTGACGATAGGTTCGTATACTTATACAAATATATAGAGTGTCTAATTATGTTTACTGATGGCGTTACGCGTCAATTAAATCGCGTAATGGAATTTTTCCCCCAGACATATATTGGGGAGAGTGACCTGAGATAAGTTGTGGAGTGTTACCAGAGGGATAGGTGTTTAAGTAAGCAATCTGAATGAGGGCAGACGTGTGATGACATGCGTCGTTAATGGTCGTCTTACGTGTATAAAATTTTTCGATGATTTATCTATTCGGCATAGGCTTACTTTTTTCCTCAATGTACCTATTTTCAGCATTTCTAATTTAATTAGTTTTGAAGATTTAGTATTAACCTGTAAAAGTAAAGATTAGAAAAGAGACCGATTACTTTATTGTTTACATTTATATAATATAAATATAAGGTTGTCCAGTTAAGTGTACTGAAGGAAAAATAACTTAGTGAAACAGGTTAAAATTTGTATTTTTGCGTACACATCAAGTATTGAACAAATTTGGCTGATATTTTAGAAAAATATAAGGATTAACTAGAAATAAAATTGAGTTTTTTTTTAAAAAATTTTTTATCGGGATTGTTTCACTCCATCAGAAGATAAGCAAATTCAATGTTTTCGTAAATTAATTTATGTTCATTAATATAACAACTACATAAAAGTCCTAGGTACCCTATGCGTAATAATTCCAGAAATGTATTGTGTAGATATATACATCAACACTTGGCACTTCTTGTAATTATGTAAAATGTCTAATAGCGCGTTTGGATGGGAATTAAAATGTCCTGATGATACGTCAGTTTTGCCTCTTTTCGGCTTTTTCCGACTTAATTTAGCCAGTTTCGCATCCTGTCGGCTCTTTCCAACTTAACACTTCCCTCTCTACCATACTGAATACACGCTACTTTACGTATGTATTAATGTAGCAGTATTGTTTCTTATTTATAAAAGCTTAACACTGTATTCGTTTATATCAGTGTCTACATACTCCGTTATCGAACGTACAACATTCTAAAAATATTTCAATGTAAAAATATACAAAAATTTAAGTTTCATTTCTACCAGGTATCCCATGAGGGATCACATTTTTTTAAATCGCGCAATGAAATTTTCTACCTTGACATGCGTTAGTCAAATTAGCATGGCCAGATGTAAAGTGTGGATTTTTGTAGTATGAATAATCCAAATGCGGACAGTGGTATGAGGACGGGCATTATGGTAAGTCGTTTCCCCTACATAATTTTTTGTTATTTTTTCTATTTTTTTCAAACTTACTATAATCCTCATAATGTCTTTAAAATTGCAATCGATTTTCAATATTTTTAGTTTAATTAATTTGATAATTTTAGTATTCACCTGTTATAATTTTATTGCTACGTACTCTAGTGTCCGTACATATACTAAAACAGCAGAATTGATTCATATGCATATTGAAGTTATTTACGATTGTCCCTTTGTCTGTGCGCCAGTTTATGTGTTCGCGTATCGCACAAGACCAGCTGAAAGGTTTTCGAATAATTTTTACTAGTGGATTCTGTCATACCTGGGGTAGCATAATGACCACATTTTACCCTAATTAACCAGCTTAGAAAATATATGGCAATTTGACGTTTGAACGCAAAGTGCACTTACTTAAAAATAGTTTACGTTTATAAATATTATAGTAGGTGGTGTAACAATAATTATTATTTCAGCCAAATTAATGATATTTTCTATAAAAAAAACGAAAAACAAACAAACGCTATAAAAACTAGTCACTTGCTCCAGTAAGTTTAATAAAACTTACTACATACAATTTTGGGTATAACACGTTTTATTTAATAAAACTTTATTTCCCTTATGTTCCATATTCCTATTTCATATTAACTTTAGAGCGGCGTAATTTTCTTTTTTAATTGGCTTTCAATATTTCTTAGATTTCATTTCCAATATGTTTTTACCGATAATAAAACGGAAAACGGCCAACGTAGGCAGAAAACTTATAAATATTTATTGTCTAAGATTGATATTGAAAAAATTAAAAATGACTGAAAGTTTTCTGGCTTACTTGCGACTTAGTAACTTTCAATATTCATAGTTTACATTTAGTAAATTACTGTCAAAAGGTTTTAATAGAATTTTCAACCTCGTTTAAGTAAAAATATTAACTTAAGCGAATAACAATTGTATGAATGTCAATAAAATTACATTTCAGTAATTCAATTTTATTCCAACCTGAATAATTTTATTAAGAAGAATTTTATATTTTAAGGGATAAGTCACATAAAAGACATAAGTTGGAGAAAAGTGGTGGAAGAAATAAAAATGTTCCGCTGATATTAAATATTATGAATAATAGTAATGAAGTTGGTATTTTCGATTCTTTACGTTTATTTCGATTTTGAGTCTTCTTAACAATTGTACTAGTGCCAATGCCGTCCAATCTTTACAAATCCAATCTTTACAAATTTTGACATAAAAATGTATTTTGAAGTCGAAATAAACTTATTCTATCAGTTTGATTAAAATAAGACTGAAAAATTGTTATCAAAAGTTTCTCAGACCAACAAACTTAGTTTCATGGTTAGAAGCGAATATCAGATAAACCTTATTAAAATAATATAATAGTAATCAGCTTTCAATTTAAGCTCAATTTTAATAATACCCTCTTAGTTACATTCTAGTTTTAAAATAGAATATTTTTTCATTTTGAATAAGATTGCAAAAAGTATAGAATCAATAACAATTATTAAAAATAAAAAGTGAGGTATGTGGGACGCCCGACAGAAGATTCTTGCGCATCGCTTATACAATTTAATTTTTAATTAATAACTAATAAAATATCGATATAGTAATGAATAAGTACTTTCAAATTACAACAATAAAAACACTGAACTAAAAACGGAAACACATAAATAGGTTTGATACACCAAATAACTGTCCACATGACAGAAAGATTTCATTTCCTATTACAAGCGCATGTTACCAAGTACATACATTCGCTCATTAGAATGAGTCCCACACACACACCCACATACACACATTACCACATCCACGCATACACTCACACACACACACACACGCACGCATGCATGCACCCACGCGCGAACACACACACATATTTATATAGAGAACGAAGATGGACAATGCTGCCCAGCCAATGAAGAGCGTTTCATCGCCGCGTTTGCGACGTTTAACTTTTTCTCAGTCAGTTCTCCATCCCAAACGTCCATTAAGAAACTTTACTTCAATAAATATTTCACATTCAATTTCTTAGCAAAATGAATGGAATTCATACAAGAACTTAAGAAGGTTACCCAACTGTTGAAAGCAAATTGTTTAGTTTAACCTAATTCCTTAAACGTTCACGCTCAAAATGTGGCTACCGCCGTCTCGCCACTTCCAATAAGATAATACATAGTTCCAAAATGTTGTATCGGATTGTAGTGAATTTTTTTTGTGTGTGAGAAGTATGGTGATATTTTTGAAGCATGGGTACTATGGTTATGCAATTTTAAGTTTAAAAAATAATGAAGAACTTAAAATGATTTCCCCGTCCTTGTAGGAGAAAATGTTCATGTTTGAAAAATATTTCCTTATTATTTTTTTTATTACCATAATACAATAATTTAATGAATAAAAAGTAAAATAATACTATATTTTTCAAATAATTTTAATTATCTTCACATTTTTGTGAGCCATCTCTAATCCCAACGCAACATAGAGCATTTAGGATGACTACATTAAGTAAGAAACGGAAGAAGTCACTATAACTAATTGCAACTCTAAAATGTAAGGCACAGAATTTCATACTATTGGAATGTTCTTACTGTAATTCGGGTAAAAAATAATATTAAAAAGTACTTAAAATAGTATAAAAGAAATTCAAACGCAAAAACTTATCAAAACGGAAAAAAAGGTTTTACTATTACATGATTTGGTGATCGACGAATGTCATGAAAAATATTATGTCACGGAGAACAATGAATAAATTGCCTTTCGAAATACAAAGGTCTTAAAAATCATTGCACAGAAAAAATATGCAAAGATGACAAATATAAAAATACACAATTTCGGTATATTGCGTGCATCAGCTCATTGTTTACATTTGGCGCTAATATCGATCTACGTCATAGTAGCACCGAATTTAATATACTACGAATAGACGAACAACATTCCGCCCATCACCGAAATTGAATCGCCCTTGTGTGACTAATTGTCCATGTGCATGACTTTTAGTGATGGCTTGTCACTAACGATGTTATATCGATAATATAAAAATGAAGAGCACGTATTTGTCAAATTTCTTTAACGATTTATTTCTCATAGTTCATAATTATGAAATCACCTCCAATTTAACATGTCTTTAGGAAAGATTAAATTCTATAAGAGTAACTCCCGTCTAAAAATGATTATGCAATACTTCGCATGAGGCATTCCGTTTCATGATTTTTCACATCAAATATTTGTTTAACTTTAAACATCTTTGGTGCGTTATTTGTAGTGTAAAAAAGGCAATCCTAGCGTATTCTTATAAAAAATAAAATATCACGGCCAAAAATGCTTCGTAAGCACTTAAATTTAGGCTAGAAATAAAACAAAACTTGTATTAGAAAAAGTAAGTTCTATGTAGAAAATATATACAGTATGCATGTAGAAAAGTCGAAAAATATGTACAGATATTTTAAAATTAAACAAATAACATATTACCTAAATAACCTTTAAATATTAACTATAAACCAATCATACTCGTTTTTAAAATTAAAAAAAATAACCAACACGAGTACATTAACACTACTGAGACTGCATATTGTAGTGATTTTAATTACACAATTCAGCTACAAGAAAAATATGAAAAATATGAAAAAGTGTTTTTATTACAGTTTCTCATATTATGATATTATGGCACCAAAAATAAAGTTGTAATTCTACAATTCTAAATAATCATTTTGTTAGTTATTACAAATATCAATGGCTTTTAAATAAAATAATATTATTTGAATGGTTCCTCAAAGTTTCTTTTGATAAATTTCTTAAAGTTGTTTCACATCTTAACCTTATTGTCAAATAATTTTCAATTATATATTTTATTAATGGATTTCCCGTTTAATTAAGTTTCTACTGTTCACTTATTTCAATTAAATTAATTTAATTACTTCCAATATAAGTTGTATAAAATGACATGTAATTAGTAAACTCAAGTATTATATATACTTAAGTGTATAATTATATCCTAGTTAAAATTACCTGTTTGACCTTACTCAATATAAAAATTATTATCTAGTTACTAATATAACTATAGTTACTAATATAGTAATTATTATCTAGTTACTAATATAACTATACTTACTATATAACTATAGTTACTACTAGTTACTAATATAACTTTTAATTACAAATAAAACCTATAATTGGAGAGTTCAGCTATGTTATCCAACTATATTTTTATTTTACACCTGAAAATAGCTTGCTATGTTTAACAAGAGACATTGCAGCGGTTTGTTGCTTAAATTACATACTAACCTCAATTAATTTTTAATGAAAAGCCAGTACGTTAGGAAAACATACGGTCGCTCATTACGAAGTAATATCAACCGACTCTAACATCTATCGTTACTCGAAATGTTTCCGGTAATATTATAATTTCTTTCATTACGAAAGTGCATAAAAATAATAGTTTTTTGAGCCGTCGGGCGCCGAGATAATTTTATTTGAGATCCTGTTCCAAGGCGAAACCAGTAATATTTCCATCCATATATTTAAAAGATAATTCTTTAATGAAAATATTTTCATTTTCTTATATCAATTTCATGAAAAATGCCTGTCGACTGGCTAGTAATATCCACCAGCCAGTCGACAGACATTTTTCGTTTATTATGTCGTTCGTATTATGTTGTTCGTCAATACGTTTATCTTGTTTCAAATTAAATATTTACTTCAGATTGATGCTAGCCGGTGCAAGCGGAAGTCCGGAAATTTTATTACAAAAGTTTACTTTTTCATTTTTAATAAATTTTGATCTTTAAATACTTATCACACATCCCATCTGCAATAAACAAACTTTTTAAAATATTATTTACATACTTAAGTTCCTTTTAAATTTAAAAACAAGATTATAATGATTTAAATTTATTCGATTAGAATTTACTATTCATAAATACTTTGAGTAGAGGGCAAAATATTAAAAGTAAAGTATATGAAAGAAACAAAATATTTACAAAATATTATATGTTTTTCACAATCAATTAATACTAAAACCTAAACACGCCTCTCAAAAACAGAAAAAGGCATTATACAAAATAACATTATCTCTACGTTTATCTTCCTTCAAACCTTAGAGTACTTAATCGCCAATAAAATATGTAAAAACAGCAAGTAAGGGACTCAACTACATTTAAAAGTTTATTTTGCTTAACTTTTGCCAACCCTGTACATAGGAAGCCCAATATTAATGAACAAAGTTCACAACTGAGGTTAGGGCGGTTTATTAGGCAATGAGGGGCCGAAATGCCTAGATTAACTCAGTTAGTACGAGCAAAGATGTAATTGTTTCAACTTTCTTCATCGAAGTGTTAATTAAATAATAATACCAGTTTAATTCTCAAGAAATAAAGGTTGATCTGATGGAATTAAGTTATTTTATTTTGCTTTGAAATATTCTCTTGAGTCTGAATAATTTATTCGAGTTATTTAATTGCTGATTAAAAAATATAAAAGTTTTATTACAGGGACATTTCATGATTGTATTTGTAATATAACTTATTAATTGTAGCACGCCGCCCCAGTAAAAGGTAACATGTAAAAACGATGTTTAGGTTTTCTAAGGATGTTTGATTTAAATAACTGTAAGCGGAGTAAGGAAAAACTAAAATGTTATGAAAGTTTAACTGACTGTCTATCGCTGCTTTTTGCGGACGAAACAAACAAAGACAGCATTTACTTTTATTTGCTTTACTATATAAAAATATATCTGAAAGTCTATACAAGAATATTTGTTTTTAAACTAAGACAATTGGTTTTTTATTTTAGACTCTGATTAATATAATCGTTTTTCAGGATTAAGAAACAAAAATTAAAATCAACAAAAATTCAAATTCATAGTCACAGTACTTGAAACAATATGGCAGATTGGCAATTTCCGCGATTTTTCTAAATTTCCTTTTAAATTAATTTTCTAAATTAACCTATTACCTGTTTTCGGCTTGAAGGTAAATTCTGGAATATTTTTAATGAATATATATATATATATATATATATATATATATATATGTATGTATGTATAATTATAAATCAGATACTGGGGTTGCGTAGCCACTGGAAACCCTTACAACTTTATTATGCATCCGTTCGTCCGTTTGTTACAGGATTATAACTTAATCATTTCTCCATATTTTGCAATGATATTTTACGTCAGTACCAGTTTTTATTTAATCCTAAGGTAAAGATAATCGAAAAACTTTCATTACCCTTAGGATTAGATAAAAACTTTCATGTGCATAAAGTTCAGTGAAAATAAATATTTCTAGTATATTTTTGCATTTTGTAAAGCTTTATAAAATACATTAATTCAAAAAAATTATACGTAACTAATATTTTGGGAAAAAAATGAGACGAAAAGAATAAAAAAAATTTAAATTAATTTAACATTAAATTGTTTATTACAAAATTATTTTCTTTAATTTTATTATTTTAACATTTTTATTTTAAATCAATGAAATTTGATTTAGAAATAATTTTAGGTTTTAAGTAATTTTTTTAAAAATTTAAAATGATTTATGCTTATTTTAATTATTTTATTTTAAATTTAATTACACTTAACATTACATATCAATATAATAACGGAAAGAAATGAATAAACTGACAATTTATTTTTATTTAATAATTATAAATATTTAATAGATGATAAAATAATAATGAAAATAAAAAAATTTGCTTTAAAAATTGTAAGTATTCAATAAATGACAAAGTAAAAACTTATAACACAAATAAATTATTACTAAATTGGAAACTGGCAGGTTATTCGCTTATAATAGAAAGTAGCGGGAAAATAATTTGTCATTCACTTGTAAACACGCAAACACTTATACTATAGCAAAAGTGTCGGTCGAAAACTTATACTTTTATACTGTAGCAAAACAGCGGTCGATATCTTACACTTTTATTCTGGTTAGCTCTCATTCGCCAAACGTGTAACGTGCCATATATAATTTCGTTCAATAACAAAATAGCAAATTAATTTGAATTCCAAATGTAGGGTAAGTACACTGTAATATTAAATAAATATGCTACTTAATGTACTATATACTCAGCGCGTTACTATGCAGTGGAAGCAGAGTTACCTTTGTTTCCGCTTCCTTCACCTGTAGTGGTTAGCTAACTTAATGATACGTGGCTACATATGTCTACCTAGATGTTGTGTATGTACTCAAAAGTTATGACAAATTTATTTAGATTTAGAGTTTTTTAGGGTTTCAGTTAAACATTATTATATCTGATATCATTCTACATTAAGAACTCTACGAGTAAAGTCCCAATATATTTTGAAAAAAAAATTTTCATTGGGTAAAAATGTAAACTATAACATTTTTTCTTTTAGAACAATATTATTACTAAGGCTTCTGAAATTCTCTTCAAAAATTAATTTATTATAGTCAATTGTACTTAAAGAAAAAGATATTTAGACTATAGTAGTCTAATTATGAGCAATATCAGCAAACTTTTAAATTCTTATCAAGAACGGTTATATATTGTATTAAAGTACACTTGTAATATAAATAATAAATTTTGTATCCACATCCTACTATTTAAATTAAAAAAATAAATTAGTCCGTTGCATAGAATTGAGCGTTACTTTAAATAATACAGAGCCATCCTAATAATAACCCTATTCGGTAATAGCCAGTATTATTTTAAAAGCTGCTGTGAAAATTCAAACTTCTTAATTTTATAACGTTGAAAACTGTTTTATCTGTAAATTTTTCATTCCCTTTTGTATATATTATCCAATTATCAAAATCTATCCATTAATTTAAAACAATATAAATTCATTTAAAACTATAGAAATAGTTTACACATAATTGTGTTTTAATAGGGACCAATAAAGATAATGATGCAAATTTATGTGAATAAAAAGCTATGACACGCAATCTATTAGCATATTGACTATACAAAACTTTTAATTTATTTCAATCAAAGTACTGCTTTTCATCCTGAATGAGATGATTAAATGAAGATCGAGATTATTTTTTTTCAATTATTTTGATGGACGCACATCAAATGTTCAAACCACATAAAATGTAAAACTAAGCGAAACCGAAGTATTTGAATTTGTGCTACCCACTAAAAGCACAATTGAAGAGACGTATCTTCCAGAAGATAGTTTTCTTTACGCTATTTGTCAGTACTAACGTAGCTCTGTAATACGATAATTTCACATTTAAATATTTATTATTTTAACATTTCTATATTTATAATCTTCATATTTCCCAATTTTAATTTATTTTCGTTTTTTTTCTCAACTCCCTTAAATGACACGATTAACCCAAGTAGCGTATTTTGTAAACTGATTTTCAATTTCGGTCGCCCGAAACTGTTACAATTTTGCTAACACTAGAATTATCTATACATATAATAAAATTGTAAGAATGAATTCTATATGTTAAAAATATTTGCAAAAAAGTGATTCATGTAGCACATAGAATGATAACAGAAGTCAGAAAAACTCGTTCCAGAATTTTTTTCTGTCTGTATGTATATTTAAATGTGTATTACGTAAAATCTATTGGATGAATGTTGATGAAATTTGATATGGCAATATTATATGCACAGGATTAACATAATAAAACAATTTTCGAACTACGTACCGCTTTTAAGTTTGTAGGTGGCCTTCGACCAAAAACCTTTAGATTTTTCATTACTAAATAAGGTTTTTAAAAGTGACGTATTGAAATAAATTTGTTTTGGTATAAGCATTTAAAAATTAAACTTCAATATAAAAGTTAATGAATTGTTATCGGTATTTAACTATCGCCTTTACGTTTCAATGTGTGAAATTATAACGAGAACTGACAACATATTCTTCTGCTGGGCGATAAGTAGACCGCCTTATTGTGAGAGAATCGGAAAAATTTTACGTAAAACTATTGAGAATAACAAATGAAATATCCTTTTTATCGCATAAGACTAGAGCATGTTGAATTACCGGACTACTTGTAACGACTATAATTTTGAATTCTGAATATTTAAGTCATAACTTGACAATTTAGTAGAAGCTGGATAAGCCCGAGCGTATCGTTTTTTCTGTAATTAAGGTACAAGGTCCAGTATTGGATTAATTATATACAAACAAATGTCTCGCGAGAACCTCATTTTCATAAAAAAACAACTCGGCTGGTGATTAGTATTTCCCTTCTATCTTCTTAAAAACCCCAGACAACTTCAACTAAATACGCACCTGGTGCCACTAAACTACTAATTGCAGTCCAAAGGAGAATAAACGTGTAATCATAGATTTAGTTATTTATAAAAATGTTATGTCATTTTTACCGTAAAATATTTCTCTAGAACCTCAAATTATCGTTCAAATAAACTAATTAGTGCAGATAATATCCATTTATTGGTATTACAAATAACCTCAAATAGTAAAAAAATGTAAAAAAAATAAATTTTTAAGTTCATTAAAACAAGTTCAATTAAGGAAGGGAACATGGGTGTTTATGTAACATGGGTGTTTATGTAACGTGTACTTATTTATATATTTACATCTAACTGTATTTATATTTCAAAAAGAACTTCCTGGATTTTTCAACGTATGAAATAGACGAGAGTTAATATACTTTTTGAACATAATTTAAGGCCATGTCAGCGATAACCATGAAACCACCAAGTTGAGACGTTACATAATCAAATAAAACAGATAGTTTTTAAAATGAAAAAAAAATGGCGTATATTTTCATAAAGTCCTTTTTTTTAATGGACTTCAATTACATTCAAATGTTGGTTTTCAGTGCTATTGATTATGAAGTAAGGTGAAAAAATTTATATTTATATTTGGTTTCATACATGTAAACTGCATTTATTAACAATTATATATCAAATATATTCCCAGCTTACTTTTATTTTTAAAAATATGTAACGCGTATATCTTATTTAAAGACCACAAATGACATCATAACATTTTCAACACCCAGATGGAATTTCATGAAGACTGTAAATAATGAAGAACATAAGCCGAGCCCATAACTCACGTGTACTCACGCATTCCGTATGACGACTTGCACATCAAATTCAAAGGTGTAAAAACCCTCCAATATCATATTTAACGAACTTTTTTGCAACGCAAAGCTTTTAACACAGAGAGTGAATGGAACCCAGCTAGTCCCTCGTAAAAAGTATATCACCCGTACAGCCCTGTCCCGTTAGGAGGTGAAAGTCGACACGGTCGTGTTTCCAGTACAGTTAGTTAATATATCTTGCATTGCACATATGATGACAGTAACAAATATACCGTTGCTTTTAATACCGCCTATTCTGTTTAGTTTTAACTTTTTAAATTAAATGTAATGTTTGTTTTATCCAAACAAAAAAATGTCTGTCTAACTACATAGTAAATTATATACATATATATATATATATACATATATATATATATATATATATATAATATATATATATATAAATATATGTAAGTACAAAGAGTAAAATTTATTTTCCTTCAACAAAATAGAAAATAAATCATGCAGTGAATGACGCACGAGGTCAATTTTCTTCATGAATTTTAAATGGGAAGGATTAAGTCTAAAAAAAATCATTGTAGCCTATTTTTTAAAAGAATATTGACATGGTTTAATGGAAAAAAATTTAAGGTTTGACGAAGGCAAAGAAAATTATGTTTATTTTCTTAGGGTCATAAAACATGGACCAATTGAGATAATCTTTTTTATATGGGCGCTGTCAGATCGCTAAGAGGAACATCAGGTCGCTAACAGGAATCGCTAACAGGAGGAATGTTGAGTATTATGGAATTATAATTAAAGGATAATGTCACTTTGAAGGAGAACGGAGTTTTATAATTGCTGCCCACTTTCCATGTAAAAGATAAAATGAAGGTATGCATTTATAGCTAGTAAAATTTTATTAAAATAATTTAATCGTAAGTTCCACATATTTGTAAGGTATATCATATCACATTGGTTTTCCGCAAAAGTTTCGTCCTATCAAAAAATTACCAATATTTTATTTTACTTGGTTTTTATATAATAATTGTTCGCGTTTGTCTATATTTCGAAAACTTTGCAATTGAGAACTCTTTTTTTTATCCGAGATTCTAAATGCAAAGAATATTATCGAGTTTCTGTGATTATAATGTCTTACTTAAATCCCTTCGTCTTCCTTTGTTTTTATAAGCACGACTTTTTTAGTATTAATTTGTAAAATTTGAGCTTCAAAAAATTAACCAAATTTTTGAAAACATTGTTTTACTCCGAAATTTTTGACCTACGTTTCTGATATTTACATGATGTGATATATAAAATAAATATTTGGAGAAAACTCAAATGATACATTGGGAACAAATCTTGTAAATAATCATTTGAACTTCAAATATTTCTTTTTCCCCTTACTTCCTAACAAGCCGCTCCCACAGCTTTTTTTTGTTTTTGCATCTTATGGCTGTAAAATATATTTTTTTTTGGTAGAATATATGCAAGAAAATGAAAAATACAAATCTTCAGACCATTAGACTAAGTATTTTAGATAAAATATAATTATTTAAATTACGTTATTAAGAATATATTGTTTAATTAGCCTGTATTGAAAACGAACGACCTAGGTTTCATTGTATTACAACATCTTCAGGTGGGCTGTTAGCTAAGATTAATGGTGTCTGAATGAAATGGTTTGGAATGTCTCGCTCGTAATAACTTATGTACATGCACGACATTTCATCTCTGGTCAGTGATTTTTGCTCGGGTTGATAAAGCTTAGTCGGGTAAATTCGGTTTTTTCGGCATCGGCCAAGCAAGGTCACTGTGTAACACGAAGTGTATGCTTTCAAGATTTACATCCTATTTTTGAATAATATTTTATTTGGGTATAACTGAAAATAATACGCATACGTTATTTTTCGACTAATTCCCCGTTCGGCCAGTTTCGTTGTATGGTCGATTCTTCCCGACTTAATTTAATTAGCTTGTTTATACCGTCACTAAACTGTTTTAAAACGTTAAACGTTAAAAAAATTACATAAATATAATCGGGTTCGTCTGAGATTTGAACCCGGTACCTCTCGCATTCAAATCATACTCCGAGTTTTTAGTAATTTAAAAAAAAAATTATGTACCTAAGCATATATTTAAAACAAAATTATTTTCAATTATCAAATATTTTTGGCAATATTTGTCGATAGATGGCGCTATACTTATTTCATGGCTCAAATATTAACTTACGCTACGGTTTTGATTAATATTTTAATATGATAAGCGAATGTTATTGTATATAATCATTGTAATATTTGAAGTAACACAGAGTAATATTTCAAGTCTCACAGTTAGAGTATATTATTTAATTTGAGAATAGTTTAATATAATACGCGTATGTTATAAGCACATGTCAGATTTCATTTTACACGTCTTTCATTTATTCATCCACACAGTCCATAAGTTCTGGCCAATATTTCCATAGAATCAAAAAGATCTCAGGAAATGTAAAGAAACATTCAAATTGTAGGTATATAAGTGTAATATGTCCACATCTTTTGCAAATGATAAAACAACGTAAAGTTGAATAATTGAGGGATGTGCTCAGGTATAGAAAATATGAGCTCATCCTACTAATAATGAGGGAAAAAATTTCTGAATGAAGGAATGCCGGTCTCAGAAGAAAGTCACGGTTGCATAACATCCGAGAACGAACAGGTATTACGAGTACCGCTGAACTCTTTCGCCTTTTCAAGGATAATTTCAAATATGCAGAGCTTACTGCCCACCTTCACCAGTCGGAGACGCAACCTTAGAAGTCCCTAAGAACCCTGATAAGAAGAACTATGTTCTACTTCTGCTAATTTAAAAGTAAGCATCAATAACATCGACAACGTTATCAATGCTTACTTCTATAAGTAAGTCCCAAAAACAAAGACAACTTTATTTGAAGTTAATATAGATGTAGTCGATCTATTTAATTCAATTTTTTCCGAGCGCACTGTGGTGCACCACCAAGTTGTGAATACCGCTTCGACACACTTGTAAATAATTTGAAACGCTCATAATACGAGTTTTAACAAATGCATGTAGTCTGACTCTATCATATTGAGAGACGAATTCAATGGTATGGCTAAATTCAACGTGGTAGATATAAAATACATAAACCAATACGCAAAGCTCTAATTCAGTCATCGGCACTTTTCTAGCAAAGCTCTGTAAAAATTTGACTACTTATATTTCTTTTCTTTTTGAAGTTAACTATTTAAATGAGTACTTGTCCTTCTTTAGAGTAATGTTTTTAGAAAAGACAAATAACTTACAGGTTAATAGAACATTTTATTTTCAACCACCTAATTCCGTAGACCTCTGGACATTTTTATCAAAAATTGCGTTTAATAGTTCACGTCATTCCAATAATGTCAGCGAACGAGATCATTCCTTTGATCGTAGATGCGAACGCATTTGTTACAATAAATGTGGCTTCTTTTGGGGAATATGATTAATTACATATACTTGAGGGATATTCTGGCATTTGTGGTACATTTTACATTTTAAAAATCTCTGACAGTACTAGGTAAAAGCTCCTCTATAATATATTTTATCGGGCTAAATTGGTTATTAAAACTTTTTTTTGTCCTTTTGGTTTTGAACTAAATAATTTTTATATTTATTTAGTTTATATTTTTAAAATTAAACTACTGGCAGAAAAAAGATAATGATTTATAATTTATTTTTCAAATTTTTGGAATGTTTTTCATTTTGATTAAAATTAACGATTTACAAAATGTACATTCTTATTGCGCTGTTAAGTTGTAACGATTTTTTCTTATTTTTCAAATAATTCTTTTTTCTATTGTTCTTTTAAATAATTTTATTTTTCTTTTTCCTGTAAAGATTTTTCAATGAATTATAACGTAACAAACACGTGAATATGAAAAGGGAAATTACAAAAATAAAATTTATGCTTCTTAATTTATTTTATAGAACTATATATAAAGTACACATTAAATTTAGATATTAGAACTAGCAAACTACGTGTATGATCAATCCTATGTAGAAGCCAGACACTTCTACACAACTACATAAAATTGTATCTATTTGCGTATTTTAATAAAAGGCTGCGTTTGTGTAACCCGTTGAGCTTAAAATGCAATGAAATCACTCAATCAAAATATAGATGAAATTAATATATTTAAATATTAGTCCCACAACAAAGATGTGCCTTATTACTTAATGCATCGTATTTACACAAATACGTAGTATTCACATGCTTGCCAAAAGATGGCGCCACGTGTAATTTAGGTCACGCAATAAAGTTTTCCCTGGTATAGTTTGGAAAAAGGGTGACACTAATGGCAAAGCGTGGAAGCATGCTTAAAAAAAAAGCATCATTACATTTTTCAGCGGTCTGCCAAATTGAATTCTTAGTCGTCATCAACGGACATATTGCGACCAAGTAAACGTTTCTTTTTCTATCTCACATATATGAATACCCACACACACAGAGATAGTTTACTTGCCATCGATTTTAAAAATCTCTAGCGACTTACGTATTTGGCAAAATTATTATTGTTTGGAAAAGATATTTTACCGCAAATTTTCTAATTTAGTACCCATATTTTCATTATTTTATAGTTTTTAGTATCGAAATGACTTCAACTAACTACTAAATAAGAGGCGCGCAGCCTCTTATTTAGTGGTTAGTTGAAGTTATTTCGATTTTTAATAAAAAAGTTTTATTTTTTAAATTCATTACCTTTAATGTCTTGTGTTACGCAGAATGTCACGAACTTACGATGAATTCAATATAACTTTACAATTCAATATAACCTTTAATAATTACTTATTGGTATTTACACATTGTACATACATGTACAAACACAAATATACCTTTGGTCTTATCGTAATCAGTGTTTTATGTATTCATATACATGTACATAATCCTACCTGCTTGCTAAAACTTTAGTTATTTTGTAACTTTATGTATATATATATATATATATATATATATATATATATATATATATACACACACAAGTGTATATATATTTGTACCTGTACATACTTATTTACCTACCTACTAGCCTTATTTTATTACTTCTTTCTTTTAGTACATATTTTATTACTTCCGTGTTTACGGTAACAAAAGTGAAAGGAATCCAATCGACCAGTTTACTTCTCACCTCTGAAGAGTTCTGATAATTACCTTTCAGCTCCATCATTTGACTCAAATTTTGCTAAAGAACGAGGTTACGTCGCACTTAGTCGTGCCAACATTTTAAAGATTTCATTATTAGGTTAGGTTAAATCATCTAATCTTACTCACGGTACCTGTGCTATTCACCCTCAATTTACATACTAAAATTTGGCCTAATTTTCACAGAATCGCAATCAGGATATATCCTTCCAAATCAAAAGAAATTTATCTAAATCGATCTATAACTTCCCGCAATTTGAAGTAACAGGTTGGGAACCTGCCCATTTTTAGTTATAATATCTACTGTATGTTACAGAGCAACGTTAAATTGATTATTAACAAAATATATCCAATATTTTTATTAGTTATAAATACATAATATTCCGTGCTTAAACTAAATTAGCACAGGCTATAACTTAAATGCAAGTAAAATTATAAAACACAATCAAACCGTATTATAACTCATTATCACCTCAAAAATAAACACTTATAAAATTGTTATCTTTGCTCGTATTAATTAACTTATTCTCTTGCTCTTTTCCTCCTTAAGACCCTTTTCAATATTTAACGCAAGTATCGAACTTTGTAGATTGGTATTCCACTTCCGTCGCCCCGGGCTGCTATAATTTTGTGAACAATAAAATTATAAAATCCGTTTCCCGAACTGCGAACCGCTTTCAATTTTGTGTGCACCCCTCGCCTAAAATTATTATTCATTTTGGTAACGATTAAGGGTTAGAAAAGGGAAATTTGAAGTTAAATATATTGTTAGTATTTAAATTCGTTTTTTATCAACAAATAACTATTTTAAACTTTTTGTATATATTTAAAAGGGTGTATACTTTCCAATAATTATTTCTGCAGGAAAACTATAACATTTTTTAAAACCAAAACGCGTTTCTATGATAAATTATTTATTTAAAAGAATTTTGTAAACTACCATAGTTTTTTTTATAGTTAATTCTATAGTCTCTTTTTAATATTTTTAAAATAACTCATTAGAAGCGCTGTATATAAACGAAACTGAAATAATATTTGAACCCCATAATTGTTCGAGTGAATGATTATATAGAATCACCGACCAACCCTGGCTTGTTTTTAAGAACTTTTCATTCAGACTGCTCTATGCGTACTGTTTATACAGTTCCGTGGGCAAACAAAGAATCTTTTTTGGCTATGTGCCTCCAATCGGCCAAGTGCCTAATCCGTCCTGTCCATCTACCACAGTCTCTACAGTTGTACATTTACAGATGTGAATAAAAATTAGCAACTAAATGATTAATTAGGATATTTTAAGCAATATGTAGCAAAATAAAAGAAAAAAAAACAAGTTGCTATTTTCTCCATAGAAGTAAGGGGCTGATTTTTTTCTTCCTATCAAGTATGTTTCTCTTACCATGTTTGTTTTTTAAAGTCCATTTGCAAAATATTAAACTTTAAAATGGCAGGCAATATGCCAATTCTTTAATATTTCAGTCATTTATTCGTTAAATTTTGAAAATTTTTCTGTGCACCTGATTTATTAGAACTTTTAATCAAAAATCGAAAAAAAATTGATTAATTCATGTTAAAACTGTTATTAACTTTAAAGAAACGTTATTTTATGCGTATTTTTGATAGTCCGGTTAAGCTCACCGTATTAATATTTATTATTTTGTAAAAATTATACAAAATATATGTAGTATATATGACACTAACTATATCTTATGATGTTGTAATACAACGAAACCTAGGTCGTGGTAAAGAACTTAAAGAAAGTAGAAATAATACTACATCACGTTGTTTCATTTAATTATGAATAATTAATTTCTATAAAATTAACGCCAAATATATTCTATATATTCATTCTTTTTTTATGCGTATACTGGCGATCCATCGTGGATACGTACGTTTAAGGAATGATTTGAAAGCTCACGGGTATAATTTTTCTTGCTTAAAGATATATTTTGTACTATTTGCTAAAAAACTACAGTATTTACAAAGAAATTTGTTCTACGCAAGTTGCAGAAGGTTTCTGTGAAATTTTACTTGATGAGGATCAAGACAATTTTGCTGCAAAACCATGGAAAAATTGTTTTTTTCTTTATACCCTAAAACTTTCATAATGAATTTTACATGCAGTATATATTTATACTGACGTAGGTTTCATTGTAGAACTTTTTGAAGACCATAATGTTGCCATACCATGTTCTCTAACGAATTAAGTAGGATACGCCAAGATACCTCTCCCACAAATACTTTTTTTGACTTCATGGGATAGTCATCGTCACAATTCGTATAATTTTCTACTTTCTTTAAGTTCTTTACCACGACCTAGATTTCGTTGTATTAAGGTGGGTATTAAGGTCGTTGTAAAACATCTTCAGGTGGGCTTCTATTGTGTGGTGGGAATCTATTTTAATAAGTTGGTAAGCATCGGTAGACACACATGAATGTGTGTCTACCGACGTGTATGTTAATACATATATTACGTCTTAATATACAGTAATTTATGTAGCTTCAACTGTGAAGTTAATCTTTGATAATGGCTAAAGATGTTTTCATACAACGAAACCTGGGTCATGGTAAAGAATATAAGTAAAGTAGAAATAATACTACACCACGTAATTTCATTTATTGTGATAAAATTAATATAAATCACATGAATCACAAGGACAGTATATACTTGTAAATGTGTTAATTCAAATATTAACCCTAAATAAATTACTTGGGTTGAAATTTCCAAGCCTGCGATAATGTGTCTTGTGTGTAATCAAAATAATTTTGAATTACGTATTTAAATGTATACATTTCTTGAAAATTACATTCCTAACTTATTAGTTTAAAAAAAATTCTAGACATTTGCGACCACCGTAAAAAATATTAATCTCTTAAAATCATTCACTTCAAGAGAAGATTATTTCATTAATCTCTTAAATAAAAATCAGTCAGTTAACCAAATTAAAGTTATTTGAATGTTGCAAAATAATGATCATTTTGAAGTATTCAAGGCAAGTTTTTATTTAAAATTTGCAAAAGTTATATTCCTCTGACATATCTTCAAACCTAAACTTTGTTGCTCTCCTATATGAAGAAACTACTTGGAACTTGAAGATTACATTAAGTTTGAAAACTTATGCAAACATCTGAAAAAAATACAATAACATTGTCATCAGATGTTTGCATAAGTTTAGAAAATCAAAATTATCGTTAGTTTCAAGTCGTTTCAATAATATATTATCATCGAGTTGATCTGATAATAGAGAAGGGGGTTGATCATAGGAACTTCTCAATAGCTAACGGTATACGCTTCAAGTTTGAACTCGTTTCATTCGCCACAATGACTCCTTTTATTAATTATTTATGCATGTTTGTTACCTATACATAAACGTTTTCATAATCTATAAATTTTATATGCATAAACCTAACTTTTGGTGAGGTTAAACTTTTATGGTATATTTTCAACATTCGTTTTAAAAATACTTCAGACTAAAGAGTTGAATAAAATTAATGTTACTTAAAACGAACATATAATCAGAAATATTTAAGCAAATTATCTTCAGTAGTAATATAAAATTAGACGACAATAAATTCTAATGAAGTTTTAGCGAGCTTAGGGGAAATGAAGCGTAATCGGGAGATTTTAAAGTTAAATTGGCCAATATTTTATTTTGTGTAAATACATTAAAATTAAACCCTATAGTGTTTATGATTTCATCTGTACGCCATGAGTAAATAAAAATATTATTTAAAAGAAAAGTCAATAAAAACATTTTAACATAATTTTGATTTGTAGAAAAGCAGTAAAAGATAAGACAGTAGAAACATACGGGAATACTACCTCAACACATGGCTGAATCAGGACTAAGGTTTAGTGACAGAAGATAATATTAATCTAGGTAAACTTTAGAATTGTTATTATGTTTAGCTAATTATATTTCCCACAAAGAGACATTATTCCTAAATTAATTTTATTAGTTTTACTAAAAATAGTTCTGTGATTTGAACCTGTTTAGTTGCAACGTCACAATGATATATTTCCAGATTTTTCTCTTAGCATCACGTTTTTCATCAGGCGCTACGAAAACGTTACAATAAATGAAAATATATTTATAGTCCATAGTTTTAAATATATCAATAACGCTAAGACTATTACAGTAGTAAACAACGTATATAGTGAAAAACAATATATTTCAATTAATAAAAATAATAACTTAATTTATATTTCTTTTACTTAAGAAGTCCATATTAAACCGTTCAGTAATTAAGTATAGCGTTAATATTGATTTATGTAGCCTGCTAAACTTTAAATATTAAGATAGACATACAACACAAAAAGAGCGTAAATTGTTCTATGTTAAAAATTTGCTAAAATCATTTATAAACCCTACGTTCTGTCTCATATTACCAATCTATAAAAGCCTCGAATCTCACATTTCCGTTTTTTCTTCTAATTTAGTAAAGTTTTTATAACAAGAAACGTAAAGTCACCCATTTTCAAAAGTTTTCTTTCCTCATAGCCTTGAGCCGGTAGTCACTAAGGTAAGGCTTCGTGAAGCATTAACAAACTTCTGGTATAACGCGGGTACCATCGCTACTTGAAGGCTTTTGAAGCCAACTTCGTTTTAGAACTTTAAAGTTTTTCTCCATAAAATGTATATTTTTAACAAAATATGGTTATGATGAATTTATTCATATAGATTAGACTGTAAACTAATACATCGTTATGATAAATAGCATTGTAAGAGTGAGAAAAAGCTGTTATGTATTAATTATGTAACCTTTTGTTTTTTGTGACATAAAATTTAATTAGGGTAGCTTTTGAAATATATAAAAATAATTCAGATTGTATATGATTGCGGGCAGATTACGATACATTTATCTATGTTTGAAATAATAAGTTCAAGGTGCTTATCTAGTTTATTAAAATTTTGCTTTAATTATTGATGCTATCTATCACCGAATTCCTTAATTACAATACATTTATCTATGTTTGAAATAATAAGTTTAAGGTGCTTATCTAGTTTATTAAAATTTTGCTTTAATTATTGATGCTATCTATCATCGAATTCCTTAATTACAATACATTTATCTATGTTTGAAATAATAAGTTTAAGGTGCTTATCTAGTTTATTAAAATTTTGCTTTAATTATTGATGCTATCTATCATCGAATTCCTTAATTACAATACATTTATCTATGTTTGAAATAATAAGTTTAAGGTGCTTATCTAGTTTATTAAAATTTTGCTTTAAAAATTATTGATGCTATCTATCATCGAATTCCTTAATTACAATACATTTATCTATGTTTGAAATAATAAGTTTAAGGTGCTTATCTAGTTTATTAAAATTTTGCTTTAAAAATTATTGATGCTATCTATCATCGAATTCCTTAATTACAATACATTTATCTATGTTTGAAATAATAAGTTCAAGGTGCTTATCTAGTTTATTAAAATTTTGCTTTAAAAATTATTGATGCTATCTATCATCGAATTCCTTAATTACAATACATTTATCTATGTTTGAAATAATAAGTTCAAGGTGCTTATCTAGTTTATTAAAATTTTGCTTTAAAAATTATTGATGCTGTCTATCATCGAATTCCTTAATTACAATACATTTATCTATGTTTGAAATAATAAGTTTAAGGCGCTTATCTAGTTTATTAAAATTTTGCTTTAATTATTTATGCTATCTATCATCGAATTCCTTAATTACAATACATTTATCTATGTTTGAAATAATAAGTTTAAGGTGCTTATCTAGTTTATTAAAATTTTGCTTTAATTACTGATGCTATCTATCATCGAATTCCTTAATTACAATACATTAATCTATGTTTGAAATAATAAGTTTAAGGTGCTTATCTAGTTTATTAAAGGTTTCCTTTAATTATTGATGCTATCTATCATCGAATTCCTTAATTTAGTATTTACAAAATAGGCAGTTTTGTTATATTAACAAGAAGCCGTGTATAATTTACCTTGGTGTAATTTAATATCTAATTATCTGTATATTCATATCATTCCAGATCTTGATCCGATAAATACCGATGGCCTAATTCTTTGCTCTCTTATTCATCTTATACTTCGTTCATTCGCATGTTGAAATATGTTTTCTTCTATTACTTACTAGTAATTTCCCCCCTGATTTATATATATATATATATATATATGTATATATATATACATACTCTTGCAGAAAAATCGGACATTTATAGGAATAAATCATATCAGAGTTATTTCATAATTATTTGATGCATTTTATAAGGCGAAATGCTAAGAATATTGTTATTTGTTATTGAGATATCGTTCTCACCTACTTCAGTCATTAATAATACGAATAAATAAAAAAAAACAATGTAAAGTCCACAGAAGAGCGTTTTCATATAAAAATGGCTAAAGTTTATTTTTGAATATTTTTTATTAATTTAACATAAAATTTGAAAATTTAGTAATGAGTATGGCCTCCTCTAGCTAAAATCAATGCGCTTAATCTGCTAGGTATGCTTTCGACGACATTTTTTATCATTTCCTGAGGAATACGTTCCCATTCAGCGACGATCACATTTTTAAGGGCCTGAATATTTACATATTTTATATTTATATATTTTATATATTTATATATATATATACATATATATATATATATATATATATATATATATATATAAAATTTATGTTTTCTATATTTCTCAAATTAATAAACAATTATCTATGTCAGGTGGATCTTGGTATCTATATCCAATAATAATCATTGAATTAGTTTTCAAACATTTAAAAAATATCTATTAAATGTATTTAGACAATAACAACACGACGCATATGGTATTACACATACAGTTAATACATACAAAAAAAAAACTATTGATTTTACTCTTAATTAATGTAGTTGTTAATAAGGTCATCATTATTAAAAAATAATGGATATAATCCATCAATTAGGTGAAGTATCGATGACTCAGTATCAAATTGTCTTTTTTTATCACAGAAGATGTCATAAAATATCTGACAGTAGAACAAAGTAATGTAAATATACATTTTAAAGATTTTAGTTCTCAACAGGGCTAGCGTGTAAACTGGTACCATTACACATTCTTATACATATTTCTGACTAATAGAAGAGGAATTAAATGCTCAAATGCTCGAATTTCACATTTCTTGTGTGTTTTTATTGTAGAAATAACTAAGGAGGAAAATAAAGTTTTAGGTCGTCATAAACATTTCCATATATTTTCTAACATGTTAATCTGACATATAAATATATGTATATATATATATATATATATATATATATATATATATACAAAATTCTAAAAACTGGTTTTTTGACTTCTATTGTCATTCTATAAGTTAAATCAACACTCTTAAATTTGTTTTTCCTGCAAGGAATGTAATCCATTACAATCTTATTATGTATATAGAAAAAGAGAATAAAGAACAGGCTCTTGGTTAAATAGATTACAATAGTAATTAAACAAATTTACGAAACGACATTTTCGTGAAATAATTTCTCACGTCCTGGTTATTGTCGTGTTTCTCTTCTCTAATAGAACCTTAAATTTCCTCTATTCATTTACAATTGATTGAAATAACAATAAAATGTACATAATTTTTGAAGTCATACTTCTTTAGGCGCGTTATAAAAACATGATAAGATTGAAATTTTTCAATGCGCGCGCACGATGCAACAAAAAACAACAGGATGAAGTTGCTCACTAAACACTTATTTTCATGCGTGTGGTGACTGATGCTAAGTTTATGATAACTGTCGAGGTATTTATATATACACAACATGTGTTTTATATTCGTGAAAATCTAAATCTTTTAAATATTATTTTAGTAATTGAAATTTAATAGTGGTCCATACAATAAAAAATCAATTATTTGTTGTGAATATTTCTGGTAGAAATAGTGCTTTAAGAATATACATTAAATTTATTTCTATAATTGAGGTTAGATTTCGATATATACTTATTTGCATTATAAATTATTACTTTACAATTTATTAAATATTAAAACATTAATAAATTAACATAAGTTTTCAGCACATCCATTTATTTTATTATTAATTAAACTTTATTAGATAGTTTTAGTAAATTTAAGTTTAAAATTAATTTAAATGACTTAAGAAAAAAATAAAGATAATAATAAAATAAAACATTAATTACAATAATGATACTATTATTATTAATAATAATAATATTTTATAAATTTAATTATTTTTTAGAATTTAGATTTCACTAACCGAATTTATAATCAAGCCCCAGTCTTTTTATTATTTTATGTTCTTTAATTATTTGCGTGCTCAATAAATGTATATATAAGGAAGTATAAATTCTAACGCGCATAAATAAATACACGTACAATTATTCTATATTTTGGTTTCATTACAAATGCCATCATAAAATATCCTATTTTATGATATGCTTCGATAGTATTTCAATCAATAATAAATTATCTCGACAACACTAGTTTCACTTACGTGCACATTTGAAGCTGTTCCTTTAAATCAAATTCGTATTAGTACCTGTGCAAATAATTCGAAAGTCACCGAATGACAATATATTAGTAAAAATAAGTAAGTTAAATGTATTTTATTTCAGCATTTTATGTATAGTAAGGCTTGTGCATCGTGGGTTCCATGCCCTGCAAAATTAGTTTTATAATTTTCTAGCGCAATAATTATTTAATAATATGTAAAGCTTTTCAATACGTGATAAGCGTATAATATTTAGTCAAAAGTGGCGCGGTTTAAAGTTTAAAAATCTTTCAGAATTAATGTATATAAAATTGAACACTGAATTAAAAAATTAATTTTCGTTGATTTTTCTTTTTTCGTCATTAGCGGTAAAAGTAATGTTCAAAATGATCCTAATCATTGGTTTTCATAAAGTACTGAGGGTAATATAAAGCACTGACAAACCTTTGAAAAGGAATATACATAAAGATAATTTAATACCCTTCTACGAAGATAGTAAAAAAAATTTTCAGATTTCCTCGTACCAGCTGAATTATTCTATCCGTTATTCCCTCATCGTTTAATCTATATTATTTATAATAATTATTTAATAATCTACATTATTTAAACCTCCCTTGCAAAATTTGTTCATTAATTTTTCGTTCCCTTCGCGCAAGGTTGCAACTTAAAGTAAAATAAATTTATAATTGACCCACTTGCTTGATATTTTAACTAATTTTGTTTGGTGATTAAGAGTTATTAAATTTGAAGGTAAGTTACTAAATTGACAACGGTTTTTAAAATTAAGTTAAATTAAAAATTCTCATCTAAAATAAATTACAAAAAAAGATATCAAATACCGATAAGAATACATTTTTGAACTTCTTAACGTAATTTTATATTGACTTTAAACCACAACTAACTTTTCCATTTAGAAGTGAAAATAAAATTGTAATAAACCTATTACGGTCGTTAGTAATAAACTTTTAATTAGTATCATTTCACAAAATTTAAGCAACAACCAATGCGGCAATTTCTTGAATAAGTAAAAGCATGGAAATGGAAGTGATAAAATCTTTTTTTTAAAAAAACAATTATTTCGAATTACTATGATATGAACACACAATCTTTTGTAACAAGTAAACAATGACCATAATTGATTACAAGCCCTAATGTAATTCAATCTGCAATTATGTTTCTAATGCATATCCTCCGCAATTTCTTCCACAAAAAAATCAGCCCGTTCTTTTGCTAGTTTTTGGCTTTCAAAGTAACAAGACTTTGTTGTCATTTGTACCTAAAAGAAACTCAAGTATTGCTCTTGTATTCTCAACGTATCACGAACCTGTTACGAATAGTGAAACAAAAAATCGAATTTTATAACTCTACTAAAGGCGGCATCGACACCCTGGATCAAAAATGTGAAGCCTACTCAATTAATAGGAGGAGTCAACTACAATATTCTATGCTATGCTATACATATCTTGAGTGAATAGTCATGTGCTTCATTCTGCATCCAACACTAAAATTATGAAATGTAACTACGTATGTAAACTAGACTAAAAATTGTAAACAAAAGGTATTTATTTTGTGTAAGACGTTAGAAATGTGACATTTTTATTATTTAATTCAATACACTTTTACCCATTTTGATCTAAATTTCGTCTTCGCTCCAACTATTTACATTGGTTTGCATCATGGAATATGAGCAAGACTCCACAATCCATCTGTACATGTGGGCAAATATATTTTCTCAATTTGGCAGACCTCAATAAATCATATAGTAGAACGGTGAATACATAAACCGACGCAAGGATTACATGATATGGGCAGCGAAGGCTGAGAAGGTACTAGAGTCGACTCGTCAAGAGTAGACTCTAGTACTTGTTATCGGTTAGATAATAAGGCATTCACTTTGGAATCCGCTGTGCATTTTATTAAATATTGTTATACTAGAGCTTCATCAAAGACAGGGTATCCAATAAAAAAAGGAACAAAAGAAATTCTACATTTCCTTATTTTTTTTATTGCATCAGTTAAACTGAAAACAAATAATTCTCTGTTATAAAAATTAAAAATACACTATTTTCAGAGCTATTAAATCTACACTGTTGAAATTTGGCACGTACATTTGTTTCTATTGACTTCTAGATGTTTAACAAGAATAGTTTTTCCGAAATTCAATCGATGTTACTGGGAAATTGGGATGGAAAATTTTGTAGGAATTTCAAAATAATTAAAGTTAAAAATACGAAAATTTGTATTTAAACTCTCAAATGGAGATAACGAAACGCCTATTTTAGTGTTTTTAAAATACAGTGAACTTATAATAATGATTCCTAAAAGAAAGGAATAAAATCGGGGATGTGAAATAAGAAAAGTATATTTTCCAAATTACATGTTTTCGCAATCAAAAATTAATACGGTAAACTTGCATTAACAGACTAAATTAAGACTTTTTAAAGAAATTTATTTCGTAATTTCAAAGCTTTCGTAGTCAACATTTTATCCGAGTTTAATTATCCTCTGTCACTTATTATCAAATTCCTTTTACACAGACGCAAATACATACATTTAATGTAATGAAATTCTAACTTCAAACTAGTATAATAATATTTTTGTGGAATAACTTGACTTCTGATAGAAAACATCCATCGATAAGTAACTGATATCTGAAATGTTTTCCCCGTATTACCCTAATTTCATTAATTAATATTAATTATTGTCAGGCTTCATCTTAATAACTCACAACCTTGATACTTTTTATTTTGCTGTTTCACATCTTGATGATTATTATCTAGAAGTTTGAGAACCGCTTTTAATAACGAAAACCTTATCTTTATAACCACTTTATAAACTTTTTTTTAAAGATTATCCTTTTCCCTTTTAAATTATCTACTAAAATTTCAAGCGTCAGAAATATATAATTTCCAAGAGAGTCAGAAATATATAATTTCCCGAGAATATTTGTATTTACGAATTACAAATATTCTCTTATCTTTTATATGATTTCAAAGATCCACCAGTAAAATATAATCTTAGTCGAAGTATGCACATTATATTTGCTACACTACGAATTTATTTCAGGACATCTAATATAAAAAGTATAGCATTTAATAATTTTCCTGTCCACATTTGACTGGGATATGCACCTAGGCGTACGCAAAATTAAAGTGATAACAGTGATTAAAAAAAAAGTTCAAAATTATAGTAATTACAGTAAAAAAAAAGTCAAAAGTAGTTTTATATAACCTAACAAACCGGCAAAACATGTCTTCAAATAATACAATGGCACTGATTGAACTAACTAACCTAACTGGAAGAGGTAATTACCCCACCTGACGATTTGTGGTACAAACATACCTGGAACATGAAGAATTGTGGAATTACGTCACTCCTAAAAAATGCACTGACGACAAACTCGACATAAAAGCCAGATCGAAAATTATTTTACTTGTCGATCCCATCAACTATACATATGCAGGATGCAAAAACAGCTAAGGAGGTGTGGAGTAGTTTAGTCAAAGCCTTTGATAATAAAGAATTGACACACCGAGCTGGGTTATTACGCGATCTGATAACTACCACACTAGACAACGGCCAAAATATTGAAGAGTATGTGAATAAAATTATGACGACAGCACATAAACTGAAAAATATCAGCTTCATAGTAAACAATGAGGGGCTTGGGACACTTTTACTAGCTAGTTTACCGATGATTTATCAACCAATGATTAAGGCGCTGGAGAGCTCGGATATGGTAATAACTGCTGATGCTGTCAAGACTAAGCTTCTTCAAGACCTAAGAAACTCGGAGTCTGCTGCCCTGTATGCACATAAAGGAAAAAAAAATACTTTACCAGAGCAGTTTACCAAACAAGCTCCTAATAAGAAGATATTTCACAAACACAAGCAAAGGACCTCAGTGATTTGTATGCAATAAATATGGACACATAAGTAAAGATTGTAGAAATAAGAACAAATAACAAAACACTAGAGAAGATTCAATTTATGTGGCCGTATTCTCTACGACAACAACTCTGAACAATAACAGCAGCTGATTTATTAATTCTTGAGAGCCAATGCATTGGGCGATGCACCGTGACTAGCTGTATTTTAAAATTACACCACCTGTTACTGTTATAAAGATTCCCGATGACAAGAAACAGATGGTAAAAGCCTGTGGAAAGGTGAATTTAAATGTAATCAACAAAAATAACAAAATTGAAATTATAAAAGTTTAAAATGTTTTATATGTTCTTGAATTAACGACCTAAAATCAGTAAACCAAATGATTGAAAAGGGTTGTAATGTGAAATTTGACAAAGAAATAAGATTTTTAATAAAAACAACGACCATGTAGCTACAGCTATATTGGTGAACAATATGTACCGGCTAAATACACACAGTATTCCAGCATACATTTCAGGGACTAAAGATAATGATTTCTACTTGTGACACCAGATATTAGCACACTTCAACTTTAAAGACATGAATAAACTCTCAGAAAATACAAGCGTTGAATTAACAAATGAAGACAAAGTAATCGGCATAATATGCCAAGAAGGAAAACAAACAAGAAATCTATTTTCTTCAGAAGGTACACGGGCAACAGAAAAATTGGAACTGATCCACTCAGATGTGTGCGGACCAATCGAGGTACCATCCTTAGGAGGAGCCCTCTATTTTATAACTTTATTTACGACTTCAGCAGGAAAGCATTAATTTATTTACTACATAATAGATCAGATGTTTTTGAAAAGTTCAAAGATTTTAAACCCCTAGTAGAAAATCAGTTGGATTTTAATATTAAAACTTTCCGTACAGACAATGATCGAAAATACCTTAGTAATGATTTTCAGAATTTTCTAAATATAAACATTAGACATCTGCACCGTACACACCCCAATAAAATGGATCGGCGGAGAGAATGAATAGAACCTTATTAGAAAGAGCCAGATGTATGCTCCTTAATGCTCGATTACAGAAACAATATTGGGAAGAGGCGGTGTTGACTGCAGCGTGTACCACTAATCGCTGTCCAACAAAAAACATTAGTATATTCTACGCCAGATCAGATGTGGACTAGTAAAGTACCAAATTTCAGTCACCTGAGAATATTCGGATCTTAGGCAATGGTGAATATTCTAGAGGAGAAGTTTAGAACATTAAACTCAACGGCAAATTAATTTCAATGGTTATAGTGAACAGACTAAAGGGTACAGGCTAATTGACCGCAAGACCAAGAAAGTAGTAATCAGGAGAGATGTAACATTTATAGAAAGCTCAATTAAGACAAATTACAATTTTTATGGTACCATTGTCAGAATCATCATCAAAACCAGACTCAGATAAAATTTATTTAACTGAAAATGTTGACAAATCTTTAAAGAATACACCAGATCAACTTGATAGTGCAGAATCAAGTGATTAATTTCATCATTCTGATAATGATTCTTTATGATAAGCCAGATAATATATTTATTTAAAAGAAATACATACAAATATAACTATATCAAAATTAAATAAAAATGAGAGCACATATATTTGTACCGATGTAGACATTACAGATATCCCAGAATCAAATAATGAAGTGATAGCTCTTGACAACCTGAATGCACAGAAGTGGAAACAATCAATGGAGGAGGAATTGAAGTCGCAAGCTGTAATGAGACTTGGAAGCTGATTAAAAAGCCTAAAAATGGGAAAGTGATCGGCTGTAAGTGGGTTTTCAGAATAAAAAAAGAAACATCAGGTCCCCTCTATAAATCGAGATTATGTGCAAAAGGATGTGGAAAGAAACGAGGGATGGGTCATACTGAAACTTTCTCTCCCACTGATGATGATTCAATTCGATTCTTATTGTCAGAAGTTACTCAACAGAATCTGGAAATGGCTTAATTTGACATGAGAACTGCATTTCTATGTGGAGACATTGATGAAGACACATACATGCAGCCACCAAAAGGTTTCAAACCTTCTGATGGCTGCATGTATGTGTCGGTTTCCTCAAATATGGTATGTAAACTCAATAGTTCACTTTATGGTTTGAAACAAGCTGTTGTATGGTGCGGATAAATTATATAAAATAACAAATTATTTATTTTCAAAGAAAATAACGTGGTACTATTTTTTGCTTCGTTTTCCTTATTCTGCATATATAGCCAAAAATATATTTGTATGTAGAGACAATCAAAGATCGTAGTAGTCGAAACGTAATTATTTCGTTGCTGCTATCTTACTGTAAAGTATTATAAACACACGTGATTTAAAAATTTTCACGTATCATAATTTCGAATATATTGTTGGAATGTTTTTTACTTCTGAATGTTGCATGACCGCCAGCAAGGTTTGTTCATTTTACTCTCTAATTTTCACAATTTTGTTTAGTGATTTAGTAAACTTTTTAATAATACTGTGTTTTAAGTACATTCAAATTTATTAATAGCCGTAGATAGATTGTATATTTATTTGCAGCTACCACATTTTAACTATCAAATTGGTTTGTTTATAAATATTATAATTTGAAATAGTACAGAATGTAAGAGAAGGTATCAAACATACATGCAGACTCTCACATATAGCAATAAAGAAAATAATTTATATGATATGTGTAATATTTAAAAAAAATATGAAACCAAAATATACTTTAAAATTTAATGACAAATTAACAAAAAACGATCATTACCATCATTTAATAACCAAACGAAACTCGAACCCTACACGATGTGGCCAATATTATTGATCTGAATGAATTTGAGTTAGAAGGTTGATTAGGATTGATTATGGCTTATGAGGAGTGACAATCAATTAAACTTTAGGTAAAACGAAGTTCACTGGGTCATCTAGTATATTATATTAATAACAAATGATAACGGGAAAACGCTAACTACAACTAAATTTACTTATTTATATTGTATAGCAAAAAAAACTTCGAAAAAAAAAAGTCGAATTTGTTTAATTCTTTCCCAGCAAAACTTTTTAAAAAAGAATTCAAAAAAAGATTTATTGTAAAAGATCATTTCGAATCAACGCAGCCTTTTCGTAAGCTTATGCAGTTAAGTTTCTCGTACAATAAATACATACCTTTTTTGGATTCCATATGTGATAAATATTGCCTTCGGGATATTTTTAATATTATCTGCGTTACTATGAATTTTTCTGTGTAATGTTGTGTTTTCGACTTATTTACACTTTATAATTTAAACAAATAATTCAAGTCTACCATACAGTTTTTATTTGACATTATTTCACCAGTTGAAAAATTGTTGACAAAATGGTTATAAATAGCATCATACTTACAAGGAATAAAACAAATTAATGTTATGTAGATAAAAAAAAGAAGATAAAATGAAAGATCAAAAAATGTAATATGCCGGAAGAACGTCTAGAAAGTAATAATTAAGAGTCATATTCTACCTAAAAATGAATGTGGCTAGTAAGCAAAAAATAGTGCCATGTCTTATTATTTAGTCATAAAATATCCGTAATAACTTCTGACCTTTCTCTGACTCTCCGATTAAAAATATCTGTGTTGCCTTCCAACATAATTAAAACTCGTCCCATTTTCAAAACGTTTACTTTATGAATTTGTCAATATCAAATTATTTGAAAGCAGTTCTGTGATACGCTGAAATAATTTATTTATTTTTCTATTTGGCCGTAAAATATTTGTAATGCTCTCTGGCTCACACTTTCCAACGTATTTGTTGTATTATTCTTATACCATTTTCCATACGTTTATTTCGTGTATATATAAATGAATCATATTCTGTTAAAATTAAGGTTAAAAGTTTTCGTGTGCTTTTTAGAGAAATGGAATACAACAATAATGAACGCGCTGAATTTTTTAAAAGTAACTTGATGCAGATTAATTAAATCAAAAATTCATTTTTAAACATAACTTCTTTAGCGAAGATAGGCCTTCATGCTAGGACTGAAATAACCGCGTGACGCCTGATGTTATTTTCTTATGGAACTGACATACATCGTCTAGTATGTTAACTCTGTTAACATGTAACTCGTAAGCATATACACACACACAAATAAACCCTATTGGCAAAAATCATCTGGTTTTTTTTCCAGTCATTCAAGTTGTACAATTAAAAAAAAAAACGAACTTAAAATTAGTTACAGAATGAATATTTTGACGGAAAATAGAGCTATTATACGAGGTGACGTTTCTGACAAACGTTCTTTAAACGCAAAGTTTCTAGCTACTGCACTCTCTATACTAGGAATAAATTGATACTCACACGAAATACACCAAGGTCGTTATATAAGTCAATTAAAGTTCTCTTAGTTTTAAATTCAGAACAGTAATACGTAAAAATATTTGGTGATGCCATAATTGTTCATAGATTGATCAAATTTGGATATTCAGCACATTTACATAATGGCACTTCTATCTATAAAAGTTTCAGTAGTCTAAATTTTTTACAAACAATTAGTATTTCCATTTGGCTTCAACGAACTAAATATTTTGAGACAACGGCGATGCTGAGTCGTGTGAGAGGGAAGTTAGTTTATCACTAAAGTTCAAATTCAAAATTTCCCTGTGAGTGGATACTTCGTTCTAAACTTTGTTTTATATAAATCCTTAAGAAAAACCTTGGGTATTATGTAACTATGCTTTTAAGTACGATTTCATGAAGTAACTTCACACTGATATTTTTTTCGTAAATTGATGTAAATGACATTATTGTCAAATTATTAGTACACCAGTATACGTATAAAACAAATAACATTATTTCCAAGTGGTCATAAACGTTTTATTATTTATCTTAATACGTTAAACATGTATGGATGAACTAATTGACAATCATATCAGTGAATTGTAAAAAACTTGCCGAAATGTCCCTTACACTTTATTGATGAGCGTGAGAGAATTTGTTAGTTGATCTTGCAGTGGTTGATCGATCTTGATCTCCATCGACGAAGAATTAAGTCTGTGCCAATACGTGGACAAAAAGTGTGACTTGAACGATGAAGGTCGAAAAAGTACTGGAGTTTGCTCGAGAAAACCATATCTCTAGTATCTTTTAACTTCTATCAGGCATCGTGGGATATTATTTGTGAAATATTGAATATTATTCCCTTGCTTATTTTCCCTAGCAATTGTATTTCCTGGAAATGCAGTCGTATTTTTATATTTGTTTTGTGAAAATTTTAGTGAAAAGAGATAATATAAAATTTAATGTCATTGCGCTGGAATTTTTTCCTTTATGAATAGTATACTAAAGCAATGAGGAATTACACAAATCTTTTTTAATGAAAGTGGTTTGAATGATCTAATTTCAGATTTACCAATTGTTTCAAACTCTAAAAATATGAAGGTACTTTTATTAATATGAAGTCAATATCTCTAATATTTTTATGTATATGTTAAAAATTTCAGTCAACGTTATGTAACTATATATTTTAAATCAATAAGCATAAATTAAATTAATAATAAGTCATCAATAACCAAAGACAAAATTTGACTTACGCTTCATTTAGTAAATTTTTCAAAGAAAAGAATTAAAACTGTCAAACAAAAACCTTTTATTTCCTTTTTTTATTACCATTAACTAATAACAAACCAAAGCAAGCGAAAAAGTTTAAAAGTTGAAAACAGCAGCGGATAGGAAGAAGTGACAAAAAGAAAGCATAGACTGAGAATAGTCCCTGAGCATGAAGAAAGGCTGTTTTGAGGAGTTTTTTTTGTAAAAATGACACTATGTACCAAGTAGTTATGAAAATTAATAAAGTTCCATTCCGATAGCCAAACAATCTATAGAAAAATAATCACAATTAAATACCCACCTGAAGGTGTTCTAATACAACGAAACCTAGGTCGTGGTAAAGAATTTAAAGAAAATAGGAATAATACTGTATCACGTAGTTTCATTTAATTGTGAATAATGAATATCTACAAAATTAACGCCAAATATACTCAATATTAGAAAAAGAATCAATAAAATCGGCCAATAACTGCAACATGAAACTTATTATCATACGTATATACCAAAACGTACATCCACACATACATATGTATATGCGGATCTGTGGAAAGCCACGCGTGTCATTTTTCCAAGGAAAATTTAGATTATAATAGTTTTCTTTTTCAAAATTAAAAATAATTTTCTAGTTTTAAAAATTTGTATTAAAAGTCGATTACTTCTGAAATGATACGAGTATAATTATTTCTAAATTCAGGACTTGCGGCTGTTCTCCTAGAAGGCAACAAAGTAAACACCAGGGGAGTGCTGAGTAATATTGATGATGAGAATTGTGGTAAGATTATTTTCTAAAAAGTAATTGATTATTTTTTGTTATAATTTTATTGATTGAATGGTAAAGAAATAAAGGGAATACAAATAATTTCATCATGTCCGTCTGTCCATGTGTAGCGTCGGTCTATCGGTTTCAGCCTCATTGTTTCTATAGTTATCATACATCTATTTGTGTGATATTCTGTATGCAAATAATTGTGGTGAAAATTTCAATTAGTATTCCATAGTACAACATTTAAAAAATAAATCTACCTATCTACATCTCTAAAGTTTTATTTTTCGTATAACTTTTCGATTGAGACATCACCAGAAATGGTTAATAAAAATAAGATAGAAACAATGAAATTAAATTTTTTGCCAATTTCTCTTTTTCAAGCTTCATTTATGAAATATAATATTAAATTTCAAATTTACGTGCGAACGACTTTCTTCGTTTTTTACCCCGTAATTTATTAAAGTTTTGAAAAAATTTTCTCCGAAAATTTATTATTAAATTTATAAAACTTATTAATTCAAATAATTATAAAACTTATTATTTCAAAAATTAAATTAATTAAGACTTTCAATTACAAATGTTTTGATTAACACTTTTCTACCTTCAGAATGAAACGGACCTAACCTAAAAAATGAGCAATTATTTTCATAGAAGTAAACGGCCCAACAAAATATTACATTTTTCATAAAATTGTATATTATAAAATGGAAGTAAATATATAAGAATATATGTTGGTCTTTTACACTGACGATTTTTCCTCCATTTAAATAGAGAATACGTTAAATATTAAGTCTTTAAATATTTTCTCCCAAAAGTCACGATTTTTTAATGGAGTTCCTTTTATTTTAAAAGCGTGAATTGAAAAAAATACAAAAATCTTTTTTTAATATTCTCGTCTGTTCATCTTTACTTTATGTACATTCATGAAATTTCTCCGCTGGATCCAAATACGTGACATCACGTAGAAATACGCAATAATAAATTATTACCTTTGTAACTACCGAATTCCGAGTGATAAGTATTTACGAAGACAATATTTCCTTATGGTTACATAAAACATGCTTAATGCTATGAAAATAAAACGGGTGCTTATGTGAAATTTTTATTAACTACATAAAGTTTTACGTATATTCGATTTTCAAATATTACAAATGTTACTTCATAAAATATTTAATTAAATAAAGTTTTATCTCCTTTATGTCACATATCCGTATTTCATACTAATTTAACGACTACGAAACTTGAACATCAGCAACATATAACCCATACATTTTTTATCGGCATTAAAACTGAAAATGATCAACGTAGGCGGAAAACTTTCAAAAGATTTTCTAATCACGGTTGATATGGAGAAAATGATTGAGAATTTTTTGCTTTTCTTCTGACTTAGTAAGTTTTAGTGTTCAGAGTTATTATGTATTAAGTTAAGAAAATTTGAAGGTATATTAAAGTAAAAACATCAATTTGCACAATATAAATTGAACGAAAATATATATTTAAAATTCCCAGTTATTTTATTTTTATATTTAAAGACGTTACAAAAGTAATTTTACAAGTGTGCTTAGCACTAAAATTTAAAATTACTGTATCTTCTTTTGCAGTAGTTAAGCGGAAAGCTTTCTTTTTTCTATCTTGTATCTTCAATTATTATGACTATTTGAATTTTGAATGAAGCTGACCGGAAAAGAAGACGGGTAATATTATTGCTCCCTTAGTATAGTTTGTTCAGTCAGAATTTCTTATTTTTGCCAGAAGTCTTCTGCCAAGTACCTTGCTGTGCATAATGACTTGAAAAAGTTGGTATTTTTTCTGGCAAATCATATGTCCAAAGTACTAGAGCTTTTTTACAGATCTTTGCAACTTTTTTCATCCCCAGAAATGCCATTGTACTAGGTACATTTTGAAATCATGACATTTGTAACATTCTGCGGTACACCCACATCTCAAAGTAGTTAATTCTATTGCTTGTCGCTTTCGCGAGGATGCATATTTCTCTTCTGTATGATAAGATCTCTATTGAATTTTTAATAATTTATTATTTTTTGTTTAATTTACATTTTCAATATTATTTTTTTAACATATAATTACATAATCACATCATTACTCTCTTTGAGATAAATAACTGTTTTTGTAAAATCTAAATATACATCGAAGGTATAACAAAAGAAAATATAAGATGAAGAACTAAATAGACATTGAAATTGTAAGGGAAAGGAAGTGTATGATAAATAATTATCTTTACGAAATTTAATTAAATATTAAAAGTGTAATATAAAGAACAGAAAACAAGCTCAAACTATAGTATATCATAAATTTTGGTCACGTCTGCTCTTTCTATTTTAATTTAAAATGACATGTATATTTAAAATGATACCTGCTATATAGATCATTTTTTATTCTGAAATTGTATACGGGAGATTGTATATGCAGTGTGAGATTACAATTGTGTATGGGCGATAGTAGAACACATAATGGTGCTCATACGTTATGGGCAGGAATGAGTCTTAGTTACTTCAAACGCCAGTTGAATCATCTCCTGTGTACTGTACAAATAGGACAATCAGAAAATATGTAGCAGAAAACAAAAGCATATTTTTGAGAATTATTACGAATAAAGCCGACATAACTTAAAACAGTCGATTATTTGGATGCTCGCATGACAGAATAAAACAAAAAAAGTCTGTCCAAAAGAGAACTATATGGCAACTTTTATATTTCCTTACCCTGCATACTGAGAAACAATATTCTTCAAAATGTGAGTAGTGGTAACTCGACTTAGATAAAATTAACTTCAGATTTAGTTTATTATGTCTATAATTGAGATATTAATATAATTATTTTGATTCTTGAATATTGTCACGATATTTTGTAATATGAATCTAAATATGTACCTATTTATTTTTGATGCTACGTTATAAATTTTCAATACCTTTTATTATCTGTGAGGGAAATTATCATCAATAAAGAAATTTTTGTGGTTATTGTAAAAACTATTTTTGTTCAGATATGAATATTTATGAAAAATATATAGACATTTGTATACCTTCGTGACTAGCGAGTAATTTTCAATCATTGTTAAATAAACACGTAACCTCAAAAATTTATTACCGTTTTGTAATGTTCAAAATGTGCCTTCGTAGGTTGTAGGTTGATAAGATAAGACACTTAGTGCAATAACGCTTAGGGTTAAAACTTTCCTTTGAACAATAGAAATTGTGCTTCTTGTCTTTATCTTCCTATTGCTTTCCTAATTCCTATTGTATGTATCGTAATTTATCTGTACGTATGTTATTTTGTCATTTTTTGAGCCTATATTAGTTATGTAAAGCAATTTATATATGCAGTATAGTGTACTAAAGTAATTTCGTCTTATAAGACATATAAGAGTATATAATCAAGCTTTTTTAAGAGAAGACAGAAAAAAAGATAAAAGCAAAAAAGGACATTAGGTCCTAGCATGCAGGTGTAATTTATTGATATAAATTTTATTAAGACCGGGAGGATCTAACTTAGTTTTTAGTCAGAGAGTCAGTTTGACATAACATATCAAACAATTTTTATCTCCACATTAACTCACAACAAACCAATTGGAGTTAATCATAAAAAATATGAAAATATTTCGTTCGTTAAAGCTAAATGCAAGTACTAATTTTTTGTATAAATTTGACCATTGACACGTTAATAGGTAGAAGAGCAATTATGTAAATGCGCTGAATATCCAAAATTGATCAATCTATGAACAATTATGGCATCACCAAATATTTTCACGTATTACTGTTGTGAATTTAATAATAAGAGAGAGATACTTTAATACTTGACTTGTATAAATGACTTATATAACGACCTTGGTGTATTTCGTGTTAGCTTCAATTTATTCCTAGTATAGAGAGTGCAGTAGCTAGAAACTTTGCATTTAGAGAACGTTTGTTAGAAACGTCACCTCGTAAAATAGAGCAAATCCGCAAAAATTCATAGTAATGCAGATTATATTCAGAATATCCAGAAGGCAATATTTGTCACATATGGAAAACAAAAAAGGTATGTATTTATTATACAAGAAACGTAACTGCATAAGCTTACGAAAAGACTGCGTTGATACGAAATAATAATTTACAATAAATTTTTTTTTTCAGTTCTGTTTTAAAAAGTTTTGCTATCAAAGAAATACACAAATTCGGCAGTTTTTGTACCATATAACGTAAATAAGTAAATTTACTTTTAATTTGCATTTTCATGTTATCCTTTGTCATTAATATAATATACTATGATGACCCGATGGACTTCGTATCACCTGAAATTTATTTGATTGTAACTATTCATAAGCGATTATTTATTCTAATCAATCTTCCAACTCCAATTTATTGAGATCTATAATAGTGGCCGCATCGTGTACGGTTATTAAATGATGAAAAGGATGGTTTTGTTACTAAATGTTTCGTTTTGTTAATCATTCGTAATTAAATTTTCTAGAATATTCTGGTTTCACATTTTCATTAAATTTTACTATTGTATAATTTGGTTTACATTAAATTCATTGCAATATTTCAATTTGAATACCCTGATAGCATTTTTATATCATTAAAAAAATTGAATTATTGGATAGAAAGATAAATTTATTTGAACCCAATGTATACAGAATATCTCTGAAATAACTTATAGGTAGGAACTTACCTATTAAAACTGAAGTATTTAATTACTAATAATACTTATTTTAAAACTGAAGTAACTTCAATTTGCGATTTGTTGCAACTTAGCTATTTCACCTCAATATTTGACTATTGAATTTGTTTCAACTTATGACATTCAAATATTCTATCGTTCTACCATTAGAAAACCAAGAAAAATGTCACTTAACCAATCAAGTTTCTAAAAAATTTAAGTATTGTAACTTTAAATAAATGAATTACTGGTTTCTAATTTATTAATATTATTAAGCAAATATTTTATTAAAATTATAAATGCATTTAGTCGAAAAATGTGGAAAAATTATTACCACTTGTTTTTTCGTATGTATTATAAGCTTTTAGCAAATAATTTAATTGGCGAAAGGAAATCTCAGTCTGTACTTCACTAGTGGTTTATGAGATTACATATTTTTTTAATCCTTAAAATAGCTATCATAGTAGTGGGTACCGTGGTTAATTTTATTCTCTATGTCAGAATACAAATCAGATACACTTATGTATATCTAAGTACTTACTTAGTGGAAAATGTGTCAATTAAAATGTATCTTTCATAATTTCTACCATCAATAAATATCCATTGACGCAAAGAACCTAGTAGAGTTACAGATGAGTTCTAATACAAGCCATAGTTTGTTCCTGATAATCTAAATGAGATTTACAACTTTTATCTTTCATTTACATAATAGCGTAACCTAAAATATTTTTCGACGAAAAAATTACAAGGACTTAAGCTTTTAAAATAAGTGGTTGAAAAAAAACCTAATTCACTATTTCCTTCATATAGAGGAGAAAATGATTTATTCTAAATATAATAAAAGTTCGTTCATGCACACATCAAAAAACCAGTCAACTACGAATATAACTCATATTATAGGGGTCTCTTACATATTTATACATTTCTGAACTTCAAAATATTTAAGGCTACATGGTATTTCTAATAAGTTATTTAGAAATATTAAATATTAACAAACTAAATACATCGCTTATTATATATTTCATATGTGTGAATAATATCTTATTTATTAAAATCGGAACAAACCTTTGGGGCATACATATATACGTGCACACACAAATACATATATGCAAGGGGATGACTAAATCACATTCCCACTTTTGATTTCATAGCAATCAATACTTCACGCCTTCTTATATATACTCATGCATACCTACTATCTGCCTACCAATATTCTAGTTACTTCATGCCTTTGTATATATTTGCATATACTTATTTACTTACCTACTAATATTCCAGACGCTTTATGTCTTCATATATATATATATATATATATATATATATATATATATCTGTGTATACTTACTTACCTGCCTACCAGTCAATATTTAATTTACTGCACATATTTTTTTATACCATCTCTATTTACTTATGAAGCTATTTACTAACATCTGGCTGCTTTAAGTCTTTATAACTGATCAAGTGAAGATGTAACCTATAACTGAGGACGTACCCTCCGAAACGAAAAAAAAATTATAAATGGGCCGATAACAGCTAGAAAAATGAAATAATGTTCAATAAAAAATATATGGTCGAATTGAGAACTTACCCCTACTTAGTTATAGTCTTTAGTTGAAGCTGGAGAAAAACGTTAGGATATTATCCAAATAAATCAATTAATTTTATTAATTTTAAATAAACGATAAAATTCTATGCTCAAACTAAATTAACACAGGCTATAACTTAAATGCAGAGAAAAATATAAAATAAAATTATACTGCATTATCACTCATTAGCACCTCAACAATAAACACTTATCGAATTTTCATCTTGGCTCGTATTAATTGACTTATTCTTTGCTTTTGCCCTTCTCATCCCTTCTAATTAGCCTATTTAACCCAAGTAGCGAACTTTGTACATTAATATTCCACTTCCGTCGCTTGGGGCTGTTACAATTTTGTGAACAAGAAAATTATAAAATCCGTTTCTCGAACTGTAAACCGCTTTCAGTTTTGTATGCACCCCTCGCCTAAAATTAATATTCATTTCATTGCCGATTAGAAGTTCGGAGATAAATAAACGAATTTAAATTTTTTTGTTGCCAAATTAAAATATAAATCTTGCTGTGTATATTTAGGAATGGTCTATATTTTCCGATGGTTTTATTTTTAATCTATTTATATATTATTACGTCAAATTAAGTTTTCACATAACATGGTTTCTAGGGAAATCAGCTGTGACACATAAACAATTAAGTAGGGTGATCTTATAAGGATTTCATTTTTCAATTTTAGGTACGGAGCCCAAAAACAGTCATAAACATTTTCTTGATGTGTCAAATGATTCTTAATTTTTCTTTACTTTTGGCAGAGTTCTGAGGTTCAGTATATATTTCTTCATCTATACTTTACTCACCATATGAGGGAATTCAGCCCTGCCCACCTCCCCCTAGTATTATTTTTATATAATATGAGATAAGTGGATGAAATTAGTAGATAAGATAGATGTTTTTAGAGTCAGTTTTTTGTTAAAAGGTATTTTTTTCTCTCTTCTTTAACTCTAAATAATCCCATAATTTGATGGAGATTTTCTTTCATTATCTTGCTTATTAATTGTTGTTCCTATATTTTCAAGATAATTGTTTATCCACAATTAAATGAAACTATGTGATGTAGTATTAATTCTACTTTCTTTAAGTTCTTTGCCACGACCTAGGTTTCGTTGTATTACAACATCTTCAGGTGGGCTATTAGCAAAGATTAACTCTTAAGAACATCCAACAGCATTTATATGTTTCAAATACAATAGCGGAAGCCGGGTTTGTGTGGGTTTCCCCACTGCTTCTGTTTAGGTTTCTAATTTATGGCTAAATGGTTTTCATTAAATGGACGAGATTTTCACACTTAGAAATTTCCTAGAAATATCTGCAATAAACAAATAGCTTCTTAATCCCTATAATTATTATAAAAGTCTGTCTTCATTTTTTTATACAAATTCTGTTAACGAGCTGCTATTGTTACCCTCATTTTCTGTTTGTCCTTAAATTTTGTGAGCAATTTTAAAATTTTTCAATCAATCAATCAATTTAAATTTTCAAATAATTAATAAGGAATACTTTTATTTTCCGCAACGTGATAGAGAAAACTAAAAAAAATGCTTCCATTTACTTATCTTATAAATATAATTGAAAGATAACTTTTTGTTTTTAAAACTATAGGAAAATTAAAAAATTATAATTTGAAAACTAATGTCTATATTCCTATATATATATTGATTTTTTTCCTTTATTTCAAGATAGCTTTTATTATTCTTTTTATATATAGATTTTATTTACCTTTTACTTTACAATTTCCAAGATTTATTAGGTAAATAATATACCTTTTTGTAACTTTCCAACAAACATTAGTTTACATTTAAAACTTTTGACCCAAAAACGCTTAAATAATTTTAAATTCGTTAAACTTATAATTGGGAAGACTTCACCATTTGTTTTCCTAATTAATAAAGAAAATCCCTTTAAAAGCATTCACCGCAACTAAATATCACCGAGGGTCACATACAATCAGGATAATCATGGTATCATTCCAAATCTTGCTTTAAAGAATGCTGAAGTAAGACACATAACATGTTCTATTATTTTGGGCACGTTTGCCCTTCGATATGTTACCATTAAATTTTAAAATAAAATTTCATTCACTGTAAGTGCTTTAATACGTGATCTGCAATAACAGTATTTAAATAATTAGCTTGTATTTGTTTCACATAAGGTCAGCTTACAAGACAGGCCAAATGCAAATCGAATATACTGGCTTAGCGACAGAAAGGTTATATTCATGTAACTGCATCAGCTTAATGGTTTCCTTTTAGTTCATCTTAATCATTTCCAGTTCAATGTGATACGTTCAAAATTTGGAGTATTGGATGTAACAGGACGAGCATGACAAAAAATTTTGAATTTGAAAAAAAGTTGAGAAATATTAATAATGGGCTAGCTGTCCATTACTAGCTATGCCTTAAATAAAATCATGCTTATTACTTAACAAATAGTCAGTTGCACATAGCCAAAGAAACTATTAATACATTTGTCCTATGAATTAGTGGTAGAAATAATTAAAATTGATGATGAACTTTGAAAGAATAACGTGGAAACCAATCGGTCAATTTTTTTCATAGTTCAACACTTCCAGAGATTCAACACTTCCAGATTAGTTTAATGCATGGCATCCAAGGTTATTGGAATTAAAAGTCTATATTATATCCTTGATTTTTATAAGAACATTAAATGAAAATGGGGTTTAAAATGAGATGTTAGAGAGGATTATATTATATTTTATAACCAGTTTTATGCATTCAAATAACAAATCATCTAAAAAGATATTTTTTATTACAAGTTTTCTGCGAATAAATTGAATAAAACTTAGTAGCATGACTATTGCAAATATATTCTTTCTGAATTATCCGGAACACTGATCCTGGATATTTCGGAATGAATAATATCAAAATAAATACAAACATTTGTCGTAAAAGTTGGCTGGAAAACCGAGCGTAAAGATTTCATGATTGTTAAGTGACCGCTTGAAGAATAATTGCGAAACTATATCAAATATTTGTGATTCCTTTAAAAATAATAAATCACAATTCTTTTCTAAACTTTCTGTCTGGTATCTATTATTTATCTGGTATCTACCTTTAAACACTGACAGATATATTAGTTCGAATTAACGGATAAATTTTACGTCCCTATGTAGCATTCATTCCTTTGTCATAAGTAATACATCGTGCTGTACTCATTACTACTTTGTATGTACTAATTACACAAAATAAATAATCACGAAATAACAAAACTATTTTAACCACAATTATATTATGAAAGCGGCTGCCTACCATGTTATAATCGATGGTGTCTTCGATTTTGCAGAATCTGATGTTGATATTCAGTTTGAAAAAAATAATTTGAAGTCAGCGATGGGACATAATCTGTAGATATTTACTAATGTAATGGTACGACGACCAATTAACTCGTGATACGATGTCTAATTCAAAAGCCGACCTTGAAAACTTGCCCTAAAAACTACTATAAATTTAGATAATTTATTTTTTATAACTAGCTATAGGTAATTATAAGGTGACTGGCACAATGTTTGTTATACGTATATAATATATAAATTATAATAAATTCCTTCGGGTGAAATCGCCAAGCGTACTATTCAGTGACATATGTAATACAAGAATTATTGTAAAAATAGCTTTGCCTATGATTTTATTTCTATGAATTTTGTACACTAAATTTCACGTGATTAACGAAAAAAATGAACGTGCAGACGGATAGACAGGCCAAAATTCTAAAAAAAGGTTTTACGGTTTTTATTATCATTCTTCACGCTAAATCAATATTTCTTTTTAAAATATTTTTTATGTACGGAATTCACGTCACAATTATTATATATATGTATATATATATATATATATATATATATATATGTATATATACATATATATATATATATATATATATACATATATATATATATATATTTATATATGGGTGTGTGTATATGTGTGTGTGTGTACTAGCTTTCCCTACGACATTATTCGCATGAAATTCAGAATAAGAAAAGTTAATTGAATTGTTTTTCTCCGCTATGCTACTCTTGGGTATAAACAGTTACTATAGGAAATTTCATCAAAATCCGTCCAGTTGATTTTGCGTATAGACAACATATTAACATACATACAGATAGACTAATAAAAATTCCAAAAACAAGTTTTTTGGTTTCTATTATCATTCTTTCTCTTGATAATTATACAATAATATAATACCATCGAGCTGATCTGATGACGAAGGGGAGAGATGGTTATGGGAATTTCTCAATGGTTAACGGTAAATTATTCGAGTTCGAGCGCATCTGAAATATTCTCCAGTATGCGGATATTAGTTGCTTTCTAGGGAGAAAAGGTGAGAGCGTTGGTTCTAGAAACACTTGAAACTAGAGAGTGAAATAAAATTAATGTCACCTACAAACAAACATTACAATAGAAATATTAAAGCAAATTAAGTTTAATTGATACAATTAGTAAATATAAACTTTCATTTCATTTCAGCGATCTTAGAAGAAATTAAACGTAATCAGATGTTTGAAAGCAAAATTCGTCACACTTATATTTTTTTGTAAATACTATAATATTAAACCCTATAATGTTCACGGATCTATCTATACGCCGTAATTGAAAAAGTAGAGAAACATATTATAATCTAATTTAGTTTCATAGAAAGGAAATCGGACCGACAGGAAAAACACACGAGCACCATACCTACTTACCTACATAGTTTAGTTTAGTGACAGAAGATAATGTCAACCATCTAAAGAATTTACTTTCAAATATCCAACATGCCTGGCTGATAATATTTTCTGAAGTATGGTGTAATCCTTAAATTATTTTTATTGAGAATTCTCTTATTAAAAATATAACTTTTACAGATACAATATCACAATGAAATTATTTAGAGATATTCTTCTATTATCAACTTATTTATCAGATATCATGAACATTTTATAATCTCTAAAAATATAATTATGGTCCATAGAATTAAATATTTTACTAATAAGAGAATTTTACAGTAGTATACAGTAACATGAAGCAAAAAATATTATACTTCGATCGATGACTTGGTAATGTTGCTTCTAACCAAGAAGTAGATATTTAACTTTTCACTCAGTACGTATCAAATTGATGATGTTATATTTAATATTCTAACATTTAAATATGAAGACAGACATACAACACAAAAGGGCATACCTTTTTTTATAGAAAACAGTTATAAACATCTCTTATAAACCTTAGGTTCTATGTCACATCAGCGATGTAAGTAAAGCGGAAAAGCCTCGAATCTCACATTTTCTTATGTTCTTTTACTGTAACAAAGTTTTTATGACGAGGAACATAAAGTCGAACATTTTGTAAAGTAAAGCCTCATAGCCTGGAGCCGGAAGTAACTAAAGTAAAGCTTCGTAAAACGTTAACAACTTTTTCCATTACGGGGGTACCTACCATCGCTACTTGAAGCTTTTGGAGCCAACTTTGTTATAAAACATTCCAATTATTTTGCATAAAATATATATTTTCAATAAAATTAAGTTATAATGAAACTATTCATATAGGCTTTAAACTAAGTGTAATGTATAATTTTAAAAAGCTGTTAATAAATAAATACTCCTTGTTTTTGTGACGGAAGTTTTATTAGGGCAGCGTTTGAAATTGATGAATATGATTCAGATTGTGCATGGTTGCCGGCAAATTACAAATAAATTCATCTATGTTTGAAATAAACGGTTTGAATTATTTATTAGATAAATTAAAACTTTATGCAAATTTCTTTGTCATCTATCATCGAGTTCTATAATTTAACTTTTGCATCGATACTAGTTTTGTCACATTAACACAAAATCTTGTTAAATTTACGTTAGTACAATTTTCCATACCTTCGTGCGGTCTCATATCTGGGCCGAAAAGTGTCGATAGCAATATTTCGTATACTTATATTCCTCTTACGCTATATCCATCAGTTACTGATCATTATCGGCCTTGGATTTAACCCGAGTAAATCTTTGATAGTATTATATATATATATATATATATATCTTTTTTTTTCTCTCTAGAAAATGATCCCACTTCAATATTTTTTGCAGCTAATATACACAAATAAAAAAAAACATTTTCCCAATATAATCAATATCATTAAAATTTTACTAGAAATATTATTAATGAATGAGATTTCACATATTTGACCATAATTTTGCAGTTAATTTAGAAACTTGGAATATAAGTTTTTCATTATCAAAAATAATATTATAATCCATCTATTAAATAAACTGTCGACGATTCAGACTGTATTTGTGTTTTGCTGTCAACAGAAGATATCATAAAATATGCGAAACAAAAACAAACTAGAATATATTTGCACATTACAAATTAAATTTAGATCAAATTAACGTCACACATAAATGTATACTATTACATATTTTATCACATATCTCACATAACAACGTGGGCAAATGCCAGAATTTTGCATTTTACGTTTAGTTTTATGTTTATATATACACATTTATAAAGGTAGATGTAGATGCTATTAATAAAAAAACATTATCGCTTTTATCTGTCCTGAAACCGGAAGTCATCGGGATATATATATATATATATATATATACATATAGAAAGTTGAGAATTTCCTTCATACCATGGTGTTCAATTTGAGACTGTCCAAAACATGTATGAATAACAAACAAATTTAAAAGTGTATATAAATTAATACTTAATTATGTTGCAACTAATGATTATTGCATAATGTGTTAATATAAGAGAATATTTTAAAAAGTGTCAACTAGTTATATTTTATAGTAAAACAAAAACGTCATAATGAATACCATCACTCGGTTACTAATTGATCACACGCTAACAAAGTAAATAAAAAATGTCCCGTGAACTGAATGACGTGTGAAAAGCTAGTATGAATTTAAATAAACGAATATTAAATAAAACAGGTAAACGTGGTGAAGAATATGGAAAATATTCACGTACCACGTACAACCCCCTTCCTGGGGTTGCAAAATAAGGTTAAACAAAATGAATCAATAATATTTATTATTAACATTATTATTTGGGTATATGGAAGTTCAACGATAAAATAAATAAAGGGATTTACGGAAATTCTAAACAAAAAATTTTATTTTTATGAATTTTAAAATTATTTTGAGAAACTGAATTAGTTATGTGATTAAATATTGCCTTTATACCATAAATCAAAATTTCAAGAGAAGAACTGATAGAGCGCAAAATATTTTTATTAGTCTGGAAAATTTAGAGTTCTTGAAGAAACTCGTACTATTGCTGACTACTCTTAGTTTTTTTAAAGATATTTTAAAGTTAAATTATATTCAAAGCATCCAAACTTCTCAAGATGCATCATATCACTTGATGATACAAACAGAAACAAATATTTGAACTTGTTAAGAAATGGACATCTAAGTAATTCAAGGAAAATTTCCTATTTATCTAGAGTAGAAGAGTCGGGTACCAGGGTAACACCTGCTTCTATTTCATACTAATGCGCTAAAAAATTGAAATAAATTGGAATTTCAATATAATTAATTTTCTTTTTCTTGCTTTATTGCTTGACAAAAAATATAAATCACACACATTTTTTTTGAATTGTTGTTTACTAAAAAGCTTACAGAAATATGACATTATATTTGGAATATTTATTTCTTCAGATCGTAAAAATTATTGAATGTAATCTAGAAAAAATATAATCAGAAGAGAGGTATATACACTATACCTATTTTAGAGGTCCGAAAATAGAGAAATAATATAAAAAATAACTTGAACATCATTTATTGTATTTCTGAACCTATCTAGCGAAAGCTTACTTGATATAGTAAACGAAGAAATTCTCACTGCAACTTGGAATATTGTGAAGATTTATCAATTACCCTTACCTTCAAGTTAGATAAAAACTGATATACACGTCAAATTTAAATGGAAAAATTTGGAAAATTATCAAGTTATAAGCTTATGACAAACGGTCAGAGGGATACACATGACGAAGTTTCAAGGTCCGTAGTTTTTACGCAACCCCAGTAACCTATCAATAATTTACGTCTATTAGTCTCTCCATATTTCCCTAAGAGTAGAAAATTTAAACATTGAATTTAATATATCTAATACCAGGTCACGATTACTACCATGATACTGAAATTAAATCAAAATGCATGTATATAAAATTCAAGTACCACACTGACTCATTATGGAGCCTCTAGAGTATAAAGCTCACAAATATTAAATTTGGCACGTACGCTCTCGGCTCACGGGAAAGCGCTTAGAAAGGATTTTTCCAAATTTAAACCAGAAAGTTTAAAAAAAATGGGCTGCAAGATTGTAAGTGAATTTTGAAATAAATATAAATACTTATATTAGGGACTGTCAAAAATCGATAACCGTAAATAATCTTTACGTACTAGCTATGCCCGCCAGTTCTTCCGAAAATATTTAAAAATAACATGAGTGTAATGAACAAAATTCGGTGTCGTGTGAAAAAAGTCGGTGGGAATTGAACCTAAGTCTTCGACGTACCGTGCCAAAATGCTAACCATTATTCCACGTCTGTTCTTTATATTAAATTAATATGATAATTTGATGTAATTCAATAAAGAAAGTTAAATCAATAAAATTGTTTTACACATTCTGGTCCTTTATCATCGAATAGACCGTCATAATCTTCATTGTGAACTTTGCTCTAGAGTTACCGAATTGAGTCCCGTGGTCAGTAGAAGTATTTAATTTCGTCCGGAGTAAAATTATGAAAATCCGACTTCCGTCCGACGGTCAAACCGCAAGTGCATCCGATTTCTTTCTCTCTCTTTCAACGTAGTGGAGGAAAAAATAATATTAACCGTGAAAAGGGCTAAACAGTGGGGGTATGTAAGGGAAAACTAGGTTTTCCACTATTTCAATAAATTATAATAATTGGTCATTCTATAATTTCCCTCACTTACAGTTTTGCTTTCTAAGTAAACAAATTTAGTACCAGTGAGCAGTGATTATCTATTGTGAAGTAGTGTAAAACAGTATACAGTGTATTATATATAGGAGTGTATACGAGTATATAGTGTATAGTCTATAATATTATCTTCTTTTATATCTTACACTCATTAACACAGAACGTATTGGCTTCCATAAAATACGAAACTATATTCAGTGGAAAGGACAAAACAATAATTGCCATTGATGATTTAAATTTCAGTTCCATAAATCATTACCTCAAAATGAAGAACATCGGCCTTACATCCATAAAACTTGTAAAACTTTCTTAATCGACGAATTAGTGAATATTATGCCCTCGTATATTTTAGAGCACCAGAACCATGGGAAAAGACACAAAATAAGCAAGAGCGTGAATCGAAAAGCTTTAGATGACTTGTCCGTACGACGTTCCAAAATAATCTATCCAGAATTATGATTTCCGAATGCACCAAAACTGTATTATTATAACGTGACTTTAATACCAAAAAATTTGGACATAGCAGACTAACAAATTTACCACGTTTTTCAAAGATTTTTACTATTTTCACGACGCACTTAACGATATGCCAATAGAAAGAAATGAGGAAGAAAAATTTTTACTTTATGATGCAGTAAATAATATCACAGGTTTTGGTACCAAAACCAATTTAGAAACATTACCATCTGTAGGTAATCTTATGCCGATGGAACGTTTCATCATTGTCCAAAGCCATTCAAACAATCATTTGTAACAAAAGGATACCAAAATAATATTTATATCCCTTTAATGTTTGCTCTTTTATCGGATAAATCAGTCATCTCATTACAAAATATTTAATTTTCCCGTCGATATACATGAAGTCTTAATTTTTCACCAAAAGTAATTCGCATTGACTTTCTATATTCAATTAAAAATTCTTTACCTAATACAAAAGTTGCCAAATCCCTCTTCCATTTAGAATGGAGTTGGTGAAGAAAAAAGTGCTGATTTTTTCTTGGGTTAAGCACTGTTTACAGCAACTGCGGATCTGAATTAAGTAATTATTTAAAAGCTTTTTGCGAGCCGATAAAACTGGTAATAGTTTTTCCTTCGATTTCATATCTAGCTAGTATGCGTGACAATCAAGAAATTTCTGAATTTTGTGACTATATATTAAAAATATATAAATATGAAATTTCTAAATATCCTCTTGATATGTGGCCAGAATATATTCATGTTTTCATATTTAGTTCTTTTTACCCCACTATTATTTCTATTCCCGTCTTTCACAGCCCGTAGAATTTTTTTAGGAAAGTGTATCTTAAATAGTTGGGGAAATGTATTTTGTGTAGCAGCAGTAAACAAGTAAGCTGTTTTGATACGAAACCATTAGCCGAAATTAGGTAGGAACCTAAAACGACCTGGAACGGAACTCTGATTTTTATGGAACGGAACTCGGATTTTCAAGTATCAGACGAAACTCGGTAGTATCTCTTTGTACATTAATATTTGGTTTCCTTCACACAAGGTTGCCGCAATTTTAAGCAAAATGTACTTATAACCTTGATTCATATCTTTACTCACTTTCTTGTGATTAGGCATTCTTAAATTTGAAGGCAAGTTAATATTTCAAGATTGGTATTTCATAATTAGTTTAAATCACAAGTCTGTATTTAAATCAGAGTTTGCGTTGTTTTCGGAAATAAATTGTAAAATATATGTCAAGTATTGGTACGAACATATTTTTAACATATTTGTATATATGGTAAATATATTATCAATAGTAAATAATTAACATTTGGATTGTTGAGTAAAAATAAAATATATTATGGTTCTGAGTGATGAAGTAATTTAATAAGCAACCTTCACAAAATTTAAACGACATTAAGTGTGGCAATTACTTGAATGAGGAAACGCATGGCAACGCAAGTGAGGTAAGTTTATTTTTATGAACTTTCTTTTGCAGTTAGTGTGGTTCGCATACATAATATTTTCCAGCTCGTAGTCTACAAATACTTTTTATGCGTAAAACTTATCATCAAAAAATATTTGTAATGGGTAATCAATGAATAGACTCACCTCGCTTGAAGCTAAATTAGTTTGTAATAAGTCATTCCAGATATGGACTTCCCTGCGTAAAAGATACTTCCTAATACCTAATATTATTAAGTAAGGAGGTCATACAGATTACCTTGAATATTTTAGAAGCTATGATATCCAGAATCTAATAACCAATGTTATACTTTTCCTAAAACCTATGTGTAGGGTCAAAAAATCCTATTTTTCATACATTGAGGTCCAGTAGTTTCGGAAGTAGTAAGTAGTAAGGGATATATTTTTTTAATACTTACTAGTATATCTATGATGATCAGCTACCAAAAAACGTAAAAATATATTTCTGATATTCTCATTATAATATGGGTTATATTAAAAGATATAAAATTTAATTTTTTTTGAGTACATTATTTTCCCGTCACGAATTTCCTGTGTACCCTTTTTTGAAGTTAACAATTAAGATTTACTTGGCTTTACATGCTTTATTACTATAACAAATTTTAAATTTCTGCATCAAGTGGGTTTGAAGAAAAACGTACGTGAAAAACGGACAGATGTACACCCGAGCGATTTCAGAGTTATAAAGTTTATTTTTAGCTATGGAATTCTAAAAGAAAAATTTTTTTTTCTGTGGATCTTTCATGGATCTTTCATATGAAAATAATACTTAGCCCAAAAGAAATACAAGGTAAAAACTCTGCAATCTAAATTATGCGTGACCTTATATAAATATCGACGACGGATCATATCTGAAAGTAGGCTGTTCATAAATAAACCAGTTTGAGAGTTCAGATATTGTGAACTATATTCAGACATTGGCAAATTAACATGAAGTTAATTGTTATTCGTAAAAATAAAAGATGTTTTTCATTGATGAACTAGTTTATCCTGTATACATACGAACTTACATTATAATTAAGGTCAAATTTAAACAGCTTTATTGCATTCATTGTATAAATAGCATATCTGGGGCTAAACTTCTATATTTATAAAATACTCTTTCTCTCTTTTTATAAATCTCCCTGAATTTTACGGAACCGACAGCAAGAGCTGTCCACTGACGATTTTCTAGTTAATATTGTGATTTCAGTACACCGTTAATAAAATTGTGGATGAAGTACGATGTGATTAGTAAAAGATCATCGACCTATTAAATATCTACTTGCACCAACCATATTTTTATTGTTCAGTTTGTTTCTTTATAAGAGTTATCTTTTGAAATGGTGTGAATGGGAATTTAAGTGCAATTATAGGGATATAAATCCAGTGAAGAGTAAACTCTATTAGCAGTAATCTTTCCGTTTCTATTTTACCGATCATACAGATTAAGAATACACATAAAAAAGAGTCAGTGATAAAACTAACCATGGAATAAATAGATTGGTGGACTGCCTCCATAAATGGTTGGCTGTAATAATTTTAAAGATTGGTCAATTCTGAATAATCAGCACATTCACATAATTGGTCTTCCTCTTTTTATAGATTCAGTGGTAAAATTTAAACAAAAAATTGGAACTTGCCTATAACTGCAATGAGTTAAATACTTCCATAACTGGTGACTCCCTCCCACTTGTTTAACCTTGATTAAGGAGAAGGAGAGGTGAAATTTTTTAAGTTTATTTTCCAACACTAAACTGACTCTCTGAATAAAAAATCGACAAATATTTTTTTTAAACCGAGAGAAATGGGAAATGAAGTTAAAAAAATATTTTAAAAAAATATACAGCAATGAAATAGAGGTCTGAATATCAAGAAACTAAAAGATGGGTCCTCAGAGCAGCAACAAATAAAAGAATTCAGGCCTTTGAGACGTTGGTGTACCACTGAATGTTGCGAATTTCATGAGTTCGGAAAGCAAGTAACACAACGGCACTGCAGCACATGAACAAAGACATAGAGAACTTCAAAAAATTAAAACACGTTAGTTCCAGTATCTCCACATATAAATCGCTAAAGAAATTACCAACACTCTTAATACATTGTGCAAGATAAGGTACTAGACAGGAGGAGACATGGCAGGAGGAGAGTATTCTGGCTGGAGAACCTAGGCCAGTGGTAAAATAAAAGCACCTTTTGACCTTTTCTGCTATCTGCATCCAAAGTTCACATAGTCATAATTATTACTAACCTAAGTTAAGAGAAGCCAAAATAAGAAGAAAAATTAAAGAGTTCACTAAGTTACTGGAAAATAAAATATGTTATTTTGGAATGTTAACACTAAGTGCTCTTGGAACGGTTTACTTTTATTATGATCTTAAATATAAAAATAAAATAAATGGAAATTTTTCTTATTAATTTTTTTTTAATTTGTATTTATTTACATTATAATTTTAATATAATTTAAAATTCTATTAATTTAATACACATAAACTCTGAACGCTAAAACTTACTCTACCGAAAAGTAAACAATTCTCAATCATTTTCTTGACATCAACCGTAAGTAGAAAATCATTATAAGTTTCCCGACTACATTGACCGTCTTCAGTTTTATTGTCGGTAAAAAATATATTGCTAAAGTAATTGGAGAAATTTTGCTGATATACAAGGTTCATAGTCCTAAAATTAATATGAAACATGGATATGTAACATAAGTAAAATAAAGCTACGTTAAATTAAATATTTTATGACGTGATGTCATAAAATATTTAATTTCACATGCATATTTTGGCTGTGTGTAAAAAGTTTATATAATTAATAAAAATTTCGTAAAAGCACATGATACATTTTTATAGAGTTCAGTATGTTATATGTGACATAAGTATATATATTCGGCATAAAAATTTATCGCTTTTAATTCAGTAGGTATAACGGTAATTATTTATTTCTGCCTATATCTACGTAGTGCTACATATGTTGACATAGTGAGGGAATTTCGCGAATGGACATGACGTCGAAATAGGCAAGAGGGGATATTTAAAAAAAAATTTGCCAGCACAACAAGTTAAAAGAAATGGGATTCAATTAAAAAATCGTGACTTTTGAGAGAAAGTTCTTTAAGATTTCATATTTATCGTGTTCTCTATATAATTGGGGTGAAAGGCAAGCAGGGTAAAGTACCAAGATAGTACTTGTGCAATAATCTATAATTTTACAAAAAAAATGTTTTCTTGGACCTTTTACTCCTATAAACGTTCTTGAGCTAAGTCTGTTTCTTTCTGAAAGTTCGAATTGTAGATAAGTATTAACTAAAATAAGTGGAATTGAAAGTCTTAATTAAACTGTTTTTTTCCGAGAATTCTTTAAAAGTTTGAAAAAATTCTGCAGTAAGAAAGATAAGGAAAGTAGTCTATACGTAAATTTGAAATTTAATATTATATTTCTTAAATGAAGCTCGAAAAAGAGAAATGGATGAAAATATAGAAATTAATTCATTCTATCTTATTTTAATAATTCTTTTCTGATGATGTCTCAATCGATGAGTTATATGAAAAATTAAACTTTACATATGTAGATAGCTACAATTATTTTTGAAAATTTTGTGCTATAGCATGTTGATTGAAATTTTTTCCACAATTATTTGCATACAAAATGTCACACAGATAGATGTGAAGCTATAGAAACTCCAAGACTGAAAATGACGGATCGACGCAACAAAAGGATAGACAGATATAAAAAAATATAATTATTTCTTTAATTTTTTTTTTAATCATAACTATAAAATTATAATGAAAAATAAAAAAAATTGTCTATAAAAAATAATGTCACTATCCTTATTATCACCAATATCAGTGAGCACTCCCTGATTGTTTGATTCATTATCGATCGGTGGGACAGCCTCAAGTCCTTATTTTAGAAATAATTGTACTTGTCTAATTTTACGAGTAATAAATTTTCTAATAGAAATTTTTGGAACAAGGAAATCATTTTTAATTTTAGAAAAGAAGATTATTATGATTTAAATTTCCTTTGAAATTGACATGCGTGGCCGTCCACAGATCCGCTTATACATAAATATGTATGAATTTACCTTTTGGTATGTACGTATGATAAAAAGTTTCAGATTGTAGTTATTGATCGATTTTAATTATTCTTTTTTCCTTAGATTAATTGATTATCAATTAATTGATTATAAATATTAATTTATGTACAGCAAGTAATGCCATTTACATAAACCATTTATACTTATTTACCTAAAAAACAACTTATTTTCATGCTATGAGACTGTTCTCCTTCTACGCTTTATTCTTGTCGCTTCTCCGTGTATTTAACTATTTTTAACTTTTAATTTGTTTCGCTGCTCTTGGTTTATTATTAGTAAGTGTAAAAAAAGAGATTACTATAAACATGGTTGAGCGTAAGTCAAATTTTATTTAACAATTTTTATTTTAATTTGTGGATAAATATATAGCTACACATTGGTATGTAAAATGTTTAACATAAACTTCAAATATGTTACTTTACGTTAACTTTATATTAATAGAAACGCTTTAATCTTTATAAACAATCGATATAACTGAAAGTCGATCTTTCATTATCGCAGATTTCATGAAATTCTGATTGTTTCATTTCCACTATTATAAAATTAAGGAAATCCATTTGAACGGTCGTAAACTTTAAATAAACCCTTTGAATCAAAATATTTCACAATTAAATTAAACTACGTTATGTAGTATTATTTTTACTTTCTTTGAGTTCTTTACCACGACCTAGGTTTCGTTGTATTACAACATCTTGATCTGTTAGCAAAGAAGACAATAAAACCTTGGTCGTAGTAAAGAACTCAGTTTGTAGAATTAATACTACATGGTAAAAAAGAAATAAGCCTATTGTAGATTATTTTTTCATTATTTTAGCAATATTCGGTATTAACGATATAGGCCGATTATTAGGGGGTAAATTTTTATATCCGGATTTAAAAATTGGTATAATTTTAGTTGATTTTATCGTTTTGGCCAGATATCTTTATCAAAACAAATATTAAACTTATGTGCAATAGGTTCACCAATTTCACTAGTCATTTACGTACCCTGCGTCTTATACCATCTATACCTCCAGCTTTGTCTTTTGATTCCTTAATGGTTATTTCAATTTCTTCTGTGGTTGTTAGAGTTAGGAAATATTAGGCGATTTAAATAATCATATTGAAATTAATTTGAAAATTGCAAATTAATTTAATTTTCATTCGAGAAGTGTTAATATAATGAAAATATCAATTTATTTTAAAAGAAATAATAGTGATTTTGGTTAAATTTAATTATTATATTTAAAATTTTACTTTTAATTTCTTCACACGTATAACTATACTATCGATCTAAAATTCTTTCAAACTTCTATATACTTACAGCCAGTTTCTAATTCGTATTAGCATAAGAAATATATTTAATTTTCAACCGGTTATTCAAATTCTATTAAATAAATAAAATAATAGGAGGATTTACGAGTTGAAATTACGCCATGATAGATAAATGGGTTAAATGCGTGTCGAAGTACGCATAAAGAATTCCGTACCTATTTATATCTCCTGAACTTGTCGATGCAAGTTGATCAAAATAATTGTATTTAAAAGTTGTAATGAAATGCTAGTATTCAGTAGTAACTAGCACAGTAGTAACTAGTATTCAGTAGTAACTAGCATAGTAACTAGCTAAAATATAATAACTTTCAGCAATCAAGATATGTATACCTTAGAAGAATTTGATAGTCGTGCGCAATTAGAAAAAATTGGGATTCGCTCGTATAAATGTTTTCCCAGACTAGTAAAGTATATTTAATTTTGTTTAATTGTGATGATCATTAATTACTTCTATAGCTTCTAAACTTTATTATAGTACGCTTTTAATAACAATTAAATTAATGGCAATGTTTCAATTTTAATTCCCAAATGGCATTTTTTATTTCATCCAAAAAAATTTATTTACTGGACAGAAAAGTAAATTTATTTTAGCTCCAAGTTTCAAAGACTAACTCTGAATACCTTAAAAGTAAAACTTGTTTTAAAACTGAGAAGACACCAATAATGACTCGATCATTTCACCTGAACATTTGACTACTGCCTTAGTCGATTTATAAACTTTAGTTGTGCAATTCTACCATTTAAAAATCAAGAAGATTGTCACTTAACCAATCAAGTCTCTGTAAAATGTATGTATTTTAATTTCAAGCAAAAAAACTACTGCTTTTTAACCTCCAAATGTGATTTGACACATACAATTATAGTTCAAACTCATACTTTTTTTAATAAGCAACTATTTTGTTATTGGCTATAAATGCCTTTAGCCGAAGCTTATGACTATAAATTCCTTTAGTCGAAGAATGCGAAAAAATCATCACCACTTATTTTCTCGTACATGTTATGAGCTTTTGGCACACAGTTTAAACAACGAAAGGAATTTCAGATTCCGCATTTTTTTAATTCTTAAAATAGCTGTTGTAGTAATGAGTACCGTTACTTACTTGATTCCAAATATCAGAATAATAATAGTGTCATTTATTTTTTTATTGTGACCTTTTATAATTTTATTGTGATCAGTATAGTTCAGTTTTGAATAAGAATATTCTTTATTAGGATTTGTAAAATTACTTAAATAGCCAATGCCACCTTTATTTTATTTGCTGCATTCAGTTCTGAATAATAAAGATAGCCAACAAAATAAAACCACTAAACTTTATTGAAATTCAAGTTTCAGTTAACAAGAAAAACTTATGGTGCAATTAAAATTACGTTATATTTTTTAGGAATATTTAGTTTTGAAATGGGTTTCGACTTATCATTCGCAATGTACCCTTTTTTGTACATTAAAAATTCATCGAAAATTTCATCTGAACATCTGTCCACGGAGCACAATATATTCCACGCCTTTTAAACTTCTTTAAAATAAAATGAGTATTTGCAATTATAAACTAATAAACAAAACAAAAACAGAAAACGGGTTACACAATAATTTATTCAGTGATTTAATTTACTAACCAAATATCCATTGAATAGAAAAATACATTTTTTACAAGAAATTGTTTTCATTCACGTTAACTTTATTTAGCCTAGCTGGTGGCACAGTCATTATGATAACACCATGATTGTGTCAAATTGTGTATAATAAGCTATGCATTATTTTAACCTGAATATAGTGTAAACTTCATAAGAATAACGTGGATTTTATTATGGTTCCACCAGTTTAATTACGTAATTAAAATTCTTTATACAAAAGCTTTTTCACAGAGAAGTTGCTTTTAATTTCATATTTGACAAGATGGAACTAAAAGGTATGATGAAACATTCATCGAAAATTTTAATGAATGTAGCGTTTAGTTTACACTTGCGAATACCACACCATACACTTAACTTTGTTTAATTAGCATGAATTAGATATGTTTTTATTTTAATATATATGTGATGCGTGCAAGATCTTCAGGGTAATCTATATGTTCTTCTTGTCTGTTTGCTTCTAAGGCAGTGCGCACCACTGTTATCTACTCTCATTGTTTTCTGCACAAATGTTATCCTTCTTCATATTTCAATAGTCTATGTTAAATTAATGATCTTTATAATTTGCTTACACCTGCCAGTATATTATACAAAAAGCATACACATTTGTTATGAAACTTGAAACTTACCATCAAATGCCCTAAACTTATGCATGAAGTATTGGTATATCTATATTATTTTACAGGCTTTTGAATATCTAAATGAGTATTTAGAGTTTTGCTTTTTATTTTTTTTTTCAAAAGTTACTGTAATTTAACTCATTTATATTTATCGCTCGCAATTTCCCGCAGCTTGCTTGCATTAAAATTATGATATTCATAATTTCCGCGATTGACGAAGGAATTGGCACGTCTGTATGACAATGATTCTTCCAACTCCTAATATTACTACGGTCGTCGCGTAATCCACGTTTAAGGATACGCCTCAAAAATATAAACGTAAATTTATAAACTGACTTAATAGAATATTGTTCGACTCTTCTGGCTCCAAAATTTATCTCCAAAATTAAAAATGCACTTCTCTTTCGCAGTTCATTCCTTGCGTCTTCGAAATATGCAAAATTTTGCTATCTGTGTCCAGCACTCTGAGAAAAGACGTCACGATCCAATGACGGACGAATAAAAGAGTTTTAAGTTTTCTGATTAAAAATAATAATAATAAAAAATCATTCGTTTGTGAATAAAATTAACAAAAATACAAAAAAGAGAATAAAAAGAAATTTTCTTGGAAACAATATCATATTCAAATGCATGGCTTAAAATAAATACACGATAGTTAAAGATACAAGAAAATATATATAAATAAAGGCATGTGAAAATGTAAGTGGAAATGTACGCAATATCACACGAAGTGTAAATTTTATATTACAAAAATTGCATATTTATGAACTTAGTAAGAACACAGTGGTGTGCCAAATGTATGTTTTTTAATAATAATTTCTCATTATTTATCCCTTAGTGATAGACACTGTCACGGATGAAATAAATACATATCAATATGATTAAAAAATTTACATATCAATATCTATTAGATGACGTGTTAAACTATGAAATGATTGAGGAATTTGTGAGTTAGTTTCCAGTCAGAATTGTTACTGTAACAATTTACTTGTCGGTGCTTTCATGTTATCGTTACTGCATTTTAATTAAACGAGAAATAAAACACAGTAATATTTTTATGAATTAGATGGCTTCTTAAATCGATGCACCTCTTATACCATTTGCCTGAGAAATATAATTACATTTTTAAACATATATGATGTTTCAAACTGCTGATTATAACGTCGTCTTTACGTCTAGTAAAAGTTTTAAACCTTTATTCATAACACAGTAATTCTGTTGAAAAGCTATATAGAAAACCTTAGTTTTCCTAATTTCTATATTTTTATTCTTCTACTTACAGTATAATCTCTTTTCAACAGACGTTCTAGTACTGTTTTTTCAACACATGTAATTGAATGATCTCTTCATATATAACTTACTTTTAGTTTATTTCCGCTTTTATTTTCTTTTTTTACGTAAAAATGTTGTCTCTTTTTTATATATTCATTCATTATTTTCACCTATTTTTTAACCTGTGAAAGACTTTTATTTTTCAATACACAAATACATTCTATAACGTAACAATAATCTTATTTAGCTATACACTTGTTTATTCGGAGTTGAAATGTAGTGCTTGTTAACACCAAAACTATTAAACTATTCATAATATTAACATCTTTCCCTATACTTGATTATATTTTGCGTTTAGACCCATTATAAAATTCAAGGACTTCTGATAAGGAGTCAAATGATTTATTCAACACTAATTTCTCTAACTATTTACAGTCGATTCTTTTTGCTAAATGACTAATGAAAAGATAAATGATCATTCACAAATTTTTCATATTACTTTCCTCCCAAGTGTTGGAAAAAATATTATTAACTCGGTATAAAAAAGAACCTATCATTAAATTGTCGAATTTAATATATTATTACAGCTATTTAAAAAATAATATTTAATTATATGTTGGGTATAAATATCTTTAGCTTTATTTCATTTATATTTCTTTCTATTATATTACATTTTTAAGGAGTTACAGTGGAATATTTCCACAAAATATAAGAAGTATTTGAAATACTCATCAAACTTAAACCAAATTATTCATTTATTTGCTTCATATTTTTAAATATACAGAGAAATTATTAACATATTAATATATAACATAATAAATTATAATAGAAAGACGGAATGTATTTCTTTCATGACATTTTCAGTAAGTAAGTTCTTGAAAAATTAAACAATACTATTACACGCATATGTGCATATGAACGCACATTCGTGGATACCTGTCAGTCCGTGAATGGATGTAAGAATACGCACGGAGATTCTCGATCTAGTGATGAATTCATAAACGCCCACACCGAAATTCTCAATAATTTATTTACCTTTTATTATTCGTTTAATAATTATTTACAGTTTCTCCTTTACTGCCAAGTGTTAATTATAAATAAACCTCTACATTATTATATATTTTTAGAATATGTTAAACGAGCTCTTGTCTATGATACCACATTCAGTAGATTTTGGTATAAATTTATTTTATGATTTACGAATTGAAATATATGTATGCCGTTTTGATTTTTTTTGATAACACATTGCCTTACTCAAGAAAATATATCAATTTCATTACTACCTTATTAAATTATATGGGTTAAGCCTTTTTATCATTACGAGAAAATAAAAAAAAATCAAATGTTTTTACGCAGAGGCATTTGGTAATAATGGTTGTATAAACATAGAAACTAATTTCTGATATTCACCTTTTGGTAAACCATTGAGAAGAAAGACCAAAGAAGAAGAGAATATTTTTGAAAACGTCTTGTTTTTTTTCAATCGGTCTCTATTGTGTTCATAAGCATAATTCTCGGGGATTATAGGCCACAGAAAATGGAAATTAGGCACATTTGTAGGAAGTAATAGCCAATATGACCTGTGTAATATTATTTACAAAAGTTGAATTCCTGTTTGAGAGATAGATTTTAGGGGTGATGGAAGAAGACAGTTAAAATATTACCACGGTATTTACCTTCGATATTAAATGGAAGATAATTAAAAGTCTTTTTTACAAATATGTCACTTGCTTTCTTAATATTTTAATATTTTTGGGGTTTACTCCTTAAGAATCGTATATAGCGTCCGGTATGAAGTTTATATGAGGAGTAAAATCAGAAATTCAGAGCGTTATACAAAGCGTAACAGTTTGTAAGTTTGGATGTGGGAGGTAATCTCCAAAATTACTCCATCCGATTTCAAAAAATATTTCATCAATATTTATAAGGATTTTTAGGATGGATATAGGTTGTACAGTATCTTGTTAAAAAAAATTTCATATGTTGTAAAAAAGTTAATTTTTTTAAGTTTGGATGTAGAAGGTAATTTCCAAAAGTACTCAACCGATTTCAAAAATTCTTTTACCATTATTTATAAGGACCTAGGTTGTATATTATCCCATTAAAGAAAAATTTCATGGCGACCAGTTCTGTAACACAAGTCAACGAAAAAAATCAAGCGAATGTGTTTCTTAAGAACGCTGTCTTAACGGTAAAAATACAGTAGATGCTATTGACCTTTATATTTATTTGCAGTGTTACATATTTTGTATATTCAAAGAAAATCGTGATTAAGGAGTATAATCCTGTGTCGCATCGGACCCATACTCTCAATTTCTCTTTAATACATCTTTCAAAATTATTTAAAAAAATGCGTCGTTTTCACTGCTGCAAAAATTGTCGGTTAAAAAAAATTAAAATCAGAAGTATCAGTAGTCAGTTTTGTGTAGATGAAAAATTATCAGGATTTCTTTATTATGTTTCAGAATGTAATATTATTGAATCATTACTGACACTGAAAAAAAAAATATTTTTAAAATTTTACAAGTGAAAATAAATAAAAGTATTGTAATCGTTTTTTAACCTATTTGTTGATAGTTATTTATATTTTCGTCTGTATCAATATTTTTCGCCATAAATAATTCTTAATGCTGTAAATGTGATTCTCGTAAGCAAGAAAATTAATATTTATCGTGGCATATTTTCTTGAGTTTACGTCATACGGTATAAAATTTTGTGTTTAATATAAATGAATTGCGAAAAAATATGCTTTTGAAATATATCTTTCTTTTCTTCGTTTCTTTACCATTCCCATTAAAAGCTCGTAACAAAAAAATATATAAATTCACCCTCACCGAACCAAGCTCCCTCCAGTTAAGTATTTCTTGCATACTTTGCAAATGACATACAATTTTGCGAAGTTTACTGAAAGTACAACTAAAAAAAAATTGTTTTACCATCTGCATTCAAAACACGTAACGAAGACATATAATTTCACCCGCACTAAACAACGCGCCTCCCATTTGAAGGATTTTAGTTGTACTTTGTAAAGGGCATATAATTTAGCAAGGATTAATCAAAATACGAATGAAAAAAACATTGTTCCACCGCTTGCATTCAAAACCTGAAGGGAAAAAATAAACAACATTACCCCCACTGAACAACCCGCATTTCACTTGAAGCATCTGAATTTGTACTTTGCATATGACATGTAAATTAGCAAGGTTTATTGAAATGAAAATGGAAAAAACTCTACCTTTTCCATTAAAAAACTATAACGAGAAAAGATGTAACTTTGCCCTTAGTGATCAACATGCATGCATGCATTCCTCGTGTAATTTGCATGTGACGTAAAATTTAGCAAGCTTTACTATGAGCAGTAAATAAATCAGTGGATCTTTTCTTTGCATAGCAATCAATGTTATAATTTGTATAGTAATTTATGTCATAATAGTAACTTATGTTATAGCTGCCAACAAATAAACATATACTAATTTAATTTTTAATGTTTACAAAACAGCATAGATATGTAGATCACTATTAGTAGAAAAAAGTGAAGCCAATTTTCATAGAAAATTTACATTATCGAAATGAATATCTGCCAGCAGAATAAATAGTCAGTCATAAAACCTACAAAAATTTTCTAGTATAAAATTAAAAATAATCAATCTGTCATGGGACACCTGGCAGATATGAAACCTAAATCGTAGTGCAAATATAGATTTGAACCATATAGTCAATATAGCGCCATCTAACAAAAATATTTTATATCTAAAAATAATTCTATTTACAAAAAAATAAGCTTAGCAATTTATACCAAAATTTCAACAGCCATAGAAATGACCCGTTGGTCTATGGTATGGTTTCCGCTGAGAGTGCGAGAAGTCCCGGGTTCAAATCTCACACGAATGATATTTATGTAACATTTTAAGATAGTTTAATGCAATACACCGACACAAACGAGCTAACAGAATTAAGTCGGAAAGAGCCTCAAAATTCACGAAACTGGCCGAATGGAAAGGTGCGTCTTGCCATAAGAATATTTTAACTCCAATCTTGAAGCGCCATTAGATTTTTGACATCAAAAATTAAGAAAAGAAATTATACGTTTTCGAATTCGATTTTAATAAGCTTTCATTTAATATCCAACACTAATATCTTGAATATATTTTAATTTTCTTTCTATCGCACCCCTTAAATCTATTCCTTAAATACAGCTTTTTATAAGTATTGTTACATATGTCATATTGTCTATATAAAATAAGAGTAGAAATAGAATGAAAAATATCAATTCTTCTCCAACAGCATTCTATTTTCTAGATTTTATAATCAGTGTAAAATTAGAAATTAGGCAGAAATATTGATTAATATGTTCTAGAAAATTTATTTATATCTGGCATTTTAAAGATAGCTAAAAAAATTAGTGACTATGACCTATTTAACGAAGATTTTCTCGTGTTAAAATTACTTTGAAATAATACACACAATTTTCAAATTGCCGCCAATTTAAAAAAATTACAAATTCAATTTAAGTATCTAAATGGTTTACAAAAAGTGAAATTTTCAAAATTTGTAATATGTTTTTTATACCATTATTACCAAATGTTCTCGTATGTAACTATCTGATTTTTGAATTATGATGTGACTTATTTGAAATCAGGCAAAGATTTAGACTAATTCGAAACTTTCAAAAAGTCGCGTCGTTTATATGTCGTGATGAATTTCACAAAAACTTTCTTGAGCGTATTGTATAACTTCCATAAATTGAAAGTCTGTTTTATTAACTTGGGTAAATTTATTGGAATGAATATGGGCCTTCTTTCGTAATGTACGAATGTCATAAATATTCTATTTAATAAAGCTACGTTTATTTTATATTTCCTTCGTACTACTTATCTTTGAACTATAAATTTCAAACGTTCGGTGATGGTATTACTAAGATTTGTTAAAATGGCTTTTCTTTTTCTTTCTTACGCTCATAAAATGCGAAATGCAAAAGTGAACAAAAGTAGACAAGTGGCCTATGTATTTATTATTTACATGATTTGACGTGTTATTTAAATATTAACAAAAATTATGTGTAAGAATTTAGAAACCCATGAATATCAACACAAATTATGTGTAAGAATTTAAAAATATAGCTGTGAGCATTACAGGAACTTTTATAACTGGTAACAAAATTTTGAAAATAAAGTCAAGATTTGAAACATATTGATGACAATATATTATATTAAATTCGTAACTGAAATTGACTGGAAGTGAGCTTTACAGACTTTCAATTCTTAATCTATTTAACAAAATAAAAAATTCATGTTAGGAAATTAATTTTAGCAAAATATTCATCAAAACTACATTAAAAATTGGGGAGAAAATTTTTTAACCGTTACAAGTAAGCGAGTGATTATATTATTGATCTATCAATTAAAATTTTAAAATCAAAAGTTTTTATAGTTAAACAGATATTTTCCCTAAAGATTTGAATACCAACGTGATGAAAGGTCAACCATTAAATTCTGATAAAAATTTGATTTGCATTATCATCTCATTACTTTTAACGGATCTAATTTATCCCATGAATAAAATGTAATTAATTAGAAAATATGGATTTGGAAAAATAAAGATTTATTTCTTCATTTATCTACAAAAAGGTATTAATCTCATGTCTAACGTTATTTCAAAATTAATTTTTAATTTTTGTGAAATATGATGATTAAAACAAACAATAAAGAAAAATTTAACAGACTGAAAAACGTAAAAAATAATATCTTAGAAACGAAACAAATAGAAACATAACAAGTAAAAAGAGTTTAGAAATAAACACGTTGAACGGTTGAATCAAATCTTTATTTATTCGGACATATGATAATGTGCGAACTCAATATCACATAACAAAATAACATAACTATTCTTGAATTTCATAAAATCTTTATCGAATAATTCTTGTAACCTCTTGATCTTGGAGATTTAATCTGTTCGACATTAAACATTTATTATCCAGCCATTTTATCTATTATTACAAAGAAGACACTAAAGACAAATTAATAAGTATTTTATAAAAACTTCACTCTAAATTTGTTATAAATCTTGGAACCAACTTCATCATTCTACTTTATCTCTTCAATTCAAAAATTCTGAATTTCTTATGCCATTTTTAAGCTAAGCTTTTAAGCCAATAAAGTTATTTGTCGTCAAAAATTATTTTCTCATCTGATTGTCGTCTAGAACTGAAACACGGTAAAGCCTCGTGAAATATTTACAATTTCCTATATTTTGCAAACATCACATCTGTTTGGAAACTTTTGGAGCTCTTTTTATTACTGAATATATATAAATGTATGTATAGGTTTTAAGCAGAATTTATTTATAAAATATATTCAATATTCACGAGCTGTTTCTTCCATCCAAAAATCTTAATCATCACAATTCATGTAGCGTTATGTCAAATCGACGAACTTATACGGAGTCGTTTGATACGAATGTAGATAACACAAAAATTTGTTTCCCTAATCTCTTTAAATTCATACCCTATATCATGGTAGCCTTCATTGTATTTCCGCATAAATTATTCTCATATTTTATCATATAAATTAATAATTTGGTTTTCAAATAGGCGATTAACAACTTATTACAGCTCGTTTAGATTTTTGCGTATTTTTCCTTGAGCAATAATATTTGCATCTTAAAGCACCTTCTCTTCACTTCACCTTTAAAATGAATTGCTGTGATAATTACGATAATTTATAGATTAGTGCCTGTAGACAATTAGAAAAATATACAATATGGGCATAACACTTCGTTGAGAACAGTTTGTAGACTAGATTTAGATCTGAATCCTATGAACGACCCCGTTGAACCCCGACGAAAATCTAACCTAGCCTAACCCAAACTCAACATGCCTCATTTTAAGCGAACTCAATCCAGTATACCCCAAACCGACACAACGATACCTAGTCTACCTTAACCTATCCCATCTAACTCATAACCTATCCAAACCCAACTTAAACCAACATAAGCCAATTTAACCTAACCTAACCCAATTTAACTCAGTCTATTCCATTATTTTATTAGTCACTTTAGAAAAAAAAAATTGGGCATAAAATATGAAAACTACGTTTCTTCCATCTAGTGTGATCATTTTCAAAATGTATTTTTTTTGAAAAACTAAAGCGGAGAAATTAAAAATGAAAAGCTAAAGCGGTGTTATTAGTGTGGTCATTTTCAAAATGTATATTTCGAAAAGCTAAAAGCAGGGAAAATTATTATCTTTAGAATAGTGAAATAATCCTTCTATCTGCCCTCATCTCTTTCTCCAAATGCAGTTAGTACGTTTGTAAATTAGATTAACATTTTCTTGGTGTTACTATAGATATTACACTACAACGTTACATCCATACTTCGGAATTAGCGGGGAAACTTAGCTTCGCTGCATAGGCCATCGAGGAAATTAAAGATGTAACAGATATAAAAACTACAAGAATTGTTTACTTCAGCTATTTTCATTGTACAATGTCGTACGGTACATTGGTGTGCAGCGGATCCACTAATATTGAATTACTTTTTATTTTGCAGAAGAGAGTTATTCGATCAATGTATAAATGACGTTTTTTAGATTCGATTTATTTAAAGTAATGAATAAGCCTACAATTCCTGCACAATGTATTTTTGAAAATATTTTGTATGTAAAGAAAAAACAAAAACAAAAGAAAAAACTTCACCGTACAAAAAAGTTATCATCCCATTTATGTTACTAGATATAAACTAGTTATTCCCCACTTCAACACACACAGGTTAGTAGGGGGCGATAGTGGATTCACTATAACAATATACCAGAACATTAATTAAAATTCGTGAAAAATATTTTAAATGCATTGATAACAAATATCTATTCCAAAAAGCTTACGATAAAATTGATAGCGTAATATAACTATAACTTTTCAAACTAGTATACGTAAGTAATATTATAATTTAAACACTGCATAATGAAATTCGATCTTCACATTGTTTTATGTTTGTTTCTTTTTTTAATGTTTTATACGGTTTTAACATCCGACAAGAGAACACAAAGCCTGTATGTTAAATGAAAATAGAAATTGAAAATTGAAATCCAACCGAAAACAATTCGTTTCGCCGATCAAGTAAATTTTACATTTGAAAAGTAGCCATGGGTCAGACAAAAGTATTTTATATATTAGCTTCAACTTTAATTCTCCAATATTTTTAAGTCTCCATAATTTTTATTTCTCTGAGTGATAACATTAAATTTCAAGATCCGTAAAAAAGATTTGGTTAAAAATACTTCGGATTAAATTTGCACCTGAAGTTTTATGTTAACGAAACTTTAAATCATGTTGGGCCAGTCGTTTTAACGACATACTCAAAACAAGTAAATAAAAACCGGATGGAAATATATAACCTTTCTCAGGCAATATTTTTAATCGATAAATGTTGCCTAAATGTTAACATCAACCACAAGAATTGTTCCAGGGAATGTACCGTTCAAATTATTTTGGCAGTTTTTGTAAGTTATTTGAACAAACAGACAAACAGGGAAAGACATATAGAAACGAAAACAATAATATATTCCTTTTGAGTTAAAAATAGCATTTACGACACAGATAAATTTTGGACATGTTTTTTGACAGTTTTGTGATACTATAAATAAATAAAAAATTTCAAGGATACTGAAATAATTCGGAAAGACAAAATGTTTCGACAAAGCAATTAAAAAAAACATCCAAAATCAAAATAAGTTTTAACCGAGAAAGTAAGCACTTTGATACAAAAGAAAGTCAATAATATGGTAGAAATGATTTAATCATCACTTTTTATCATGGTGTGAGCGGAAGTCGCTTTAGAACTTTTTGGAAGTCGCAGCAGCTAGGTACACAATATCGCGTGTACAAAGCAAAAATGTACATTAAAAATATAACAAACACGAATAGTACTAATACCACGTTTCCGTACACATTTTAGCATTTATAAATATTTAGAGGTACGGAACGTTCCTATTAAACAATTTACACATTTTAATCTTTTGAAACGAAAATATGTTGCTTACTTTCATAAGCGCATATGTTAACAAAATAATTTTACTTGATAAAATTAAACATTTATAATTTTCGGATTTTTTCCTGAATTTTTGCTATGAGACTTTGCTTTTTACCAATTTTCATGTTTCTAGATTAACGCGAAGTACCCTATAAGTTTTGATTTATTTATGTGTCAAAATAGGCAGCACAAATGGCCGGAAGGAATAATATTGCCTACTATTTCTGTCACAGGCGCATATTAGAAGAATATTTTTTCTATGGCATATAACTACAAATTAACAATTTTCCGATTTTTTTGTTCACTTGTGTTATGAGTCCTTGATTCTTGTCAAATTTCACGATTCTAAGTCAACGAGAAATACCCTATAGGTTTTGATTTTCTTGCAAGTGTCAAAATATGCAAAATAAATGGTCGTATCTTTACGTTTTTTTTTGTATCGCGTTGACTTAGAAGCATGATTTCATTACAACTTCAAAGGGACTTTAAATAAATGAAATTAGTATCAAATACGTAGACCTAAGTATTTGATATAAATATCAACTTGATGAATCATACCAAGCTGACTATATCTAATTACTTAATCCAACATTATCCAATCTAGCGAATCTAAATTCTCACACGAACGAAATCGCTAGTTTAGCTAGTAATTCAATTAGACAAATCTGTATAAAGACTCTGAATTTGGTAGAAAGTCTCACTTTCTTTATAAGGTTTTCATTATTTTTTTTCATTTTTAAGGTTTCTTACCTTAAACGAAAAAACAGAACCCATATACGGTTAATTGTGAGTCGTTTCATATGTTCGTCACAATAGTTTTTTTCAGTAATCGCTTGACGTAGAAGCTTAAAATTTAGCACATTAATAAAAATTATCAATTTGCATATATACCATATCTAAACTCAAAAATATTAATTTTGAAATTTTTCGAAGGACGTAATAAGCACTCCAATTTTTTTTTAATTACGTACATATTGCAGGTGTTGTTTGAAAGGAGAGGTAATAAAGATCTCAAAATTATTTTTTCCATAATTTTAGGTAATTAGTTTTCAGAGATATATAACTCAAAAATATGAAAAAAAATTTGTCATCCTAAAATTATGAAAAACATGGGTTTTTAGAAGTCCACAGAAAAGTTGTAGGAAAACTATAGCAATGAACCTAGATATTATATTTTTTTTTTAGATATTATATTATCGTAATACATTTTATTAACACACATATTTTATATATATTCTACACAACCAACTAATTTAAAGTACTCCTGTAATAATCTTCTTATAATAAAACCTTTATATTTTTTTATATAAGACTGGTATAACTTTTATCTCCTAAAATGGAGGTAAAACTTTATAAATATTAAAAATTTTTACTCATTTTATGATGAAGAACCTTATTTTAACTCAAATGCCAATACAACATAGGAACTTCAACTTCATTTTCAAATTACGACATGTTTTAATTCCTTATTTTATACTTTTGGAATAAATCCATCAGCAAGTTGACAATTTGAAATATTGCTCCAATGTAAGGAATGAAAAAAATATATTGTTGCCAATTGCTAGTTGTCTATTTTCTTTCTATTTGAAAAGTATTGCTTGTAAACGTTTGTCCCAATTTCGATTAGAGACGACTCAGATAATATCAATACACTCGTGTTATTAAACGTTCTGAGAAGCATAAAACTAGAAGTTTTAATTATTCATAACAACTTCGTAACTTTTTTGCATCGAAAATTATTATTTCCTCTTCAATCTCCTAAAGTATTCCCTTTCAAATCTGTGCTTTTTGTTGGTAAATAAAATTTACATCAATTCATCATCAATAGATATATTGATTTATATAAATTCTTTGGCATAAATATAAAGCCTTACAAATGATGCCTATCCTTAAAATTTTCTTCATCAAAATATACATATTTCGTTAACTGAAATGAAAGTCCATTTATATTTTGCCTATTTCTTGTGTAAACTTATTTAGTGGAAGAAAAAGGTATGTTACTTTTTAAAATCAATCAGAACTATGTAAACCAATAATCATGAACTGTTAAATTCAAATCAATATGTTGGGTTCTGTCAAATAATAATATATTTATTTAAACTCTTTATTCTTTCTATTAATATTATAAATGCCAAAGTTTGGATTTTAATTTGTTCCTTAATAACTAAGCAAATGAGCAATGAATTATCCGCGTCTTAGCAAGCGTGGAATGTTACACCACGAAATGTTAATGTGAAACATACCATTGTTACTTAATACAGCCTAAACCACAAAAGAGGTTTAAATAAAACTTGGTAAGAACAGAGTTCATGATGAAATAAAAAAATCGTTTATATATTTAACCTCAGCAATATATAATTTAGGTGTATTTCAGTGTTTTCGAAAGATAATGAAAGTGATTTTAGTATTAAAATAAGTCAATAGATTATATAATGTGTATGTATCAAAAATGTAATATTATTAACAGATAAATGTTGCGATAGTTTTTTAGGTTCAGAGTCAAATTACGCCCATTTTATTCAAAAATTCACGTAGGCGAAGCAACGGTCGAAAGGTTAATAATAATATCAAGCTGGAAAAGGATGAAAAATGTATGTTTTCTTGTTATATTGAAAAACTTTCTCAAATATCTTTAACCAGTAAATGCAGAATAATGTTTAAATCAACAATTGTAACAATAAAAGAAATTGTGAAAATACCAACATATTTATTGTATAACATAATTATTTTCATTTGAATTAATATCACGTAAAAATGTTCATTTTTTTGCAATAAAAAAGCTGTTAACGTCAAAATTAATGAGATTATTATAATAAAATTGCTAAATGTGTTAAAAACATAATACGGTTAATAAAGCTGTTAGTCATGAAGTTATTTAATGAATTGATGCAACCTCCCTCGGCCAATAAAAAGATACAAATAATACGTTTGAAATTTTAGTGCAGTTAATATATAACATCTGCTCTCCAGACATGACCACTTGAACTACAGTTGAAAAATAAAATATCATCCGCACACTTTACTGTGAAACTTTTATTTTCCGCTCTGACCTTTTGCTTTATGGTATAATAAATTTCTTGCAGGTTACGTCGCGTGAATTTAATTAATTCCTTATGTCGAAATTTATATTTCATTTTCTTTTCCACTATAAATTAACTAAATTATATGTATTTAACATTTCGAGGGTTTCCGTGAGACTAGCGCAAATAAAATTAAAGAAAATATTCTATTAACAAAAATTATACGACAAAGTGACTAAAATTTTTCCTGGGATACGTTTTATTAAAATTGACTCCTAAAATGAACACTTTAAAACTTAATATTTCTTAAACGGATCCCTGTATTGAGAAAAAGATTCTAACATTCCTCTAATATCTTTGAAATACCTATACAACAATTCCATTCGCAATAGGGTATGTGGAAAAAGTTACTTACTTGAGGGGAACAACCACAATTGTTTTTTAAAATGTTATTGAAATACAGATGATCATACAGATTATTCCAAATTTCAGCTTAATAGACTACGAGTGAAAGGTCTGTGACGTACAGATGAATGGATAGACGGACAATCTGAAGCTATAAGATTTCCTATCTTTTCTATGGAATCCTAAAAACGCATGTTCATAAAATATATATTAGTCAGTTTATTATTTTTCAAAGTGCCCGCTTTTTTCTTGTCTAAACGTAAGAGATAAAAAAAATTTGCATCAATTTTAGATGGTATCAAAAAATTTAATCTAATTTAAAATATCATTTTTTTACGTCTTCTCGCTTACGATCTTTATTAAATTTCGTGAATATAAAATGTATAATTGTAATAAAGCATTCACCAATTTCTTTTACCTCGAATACACTATCGATTTATTTCAGTTTTAATTACTGTTTGTGTATTTTTCATTATTTTAAGTATAAGTTTCATTTTTATTGCAACTTTCTTTTTAAATTTGTTTACGTTTATGAATTTTTTTATCAATTTATGTAATATAATTTCACAATTAAATGAAACTACGTGATGTAGTATTATTTCTACTTTCTTTAATTTTTTTACCACGACCTAGGTTGTATTATTATGTTGTATTACAACATCTTCAGGTGGGCACCTGAAGATGTTGTAATACAACGAAACCTAGGTCGTGGTAAATAAATTAAAGAAAGTAGAAATAATACTACATCACGTAGTTTCATTTAATTGTGAATATTGAATTTCTACAAAAATTAACGCCAAATATATTCGATATCAGTAATATAATTTGCCGGCAAAAAATTAAGACCCTTCGCAAACTCTTCACTAGTTTTCAAATGGCACGCTTCTGGCTTGATTCTGTGTTTTGAACAGATTTCAAAGACGGGGGTGATTTTCAGTTCGGCTGTACCTTTTTTGTTATATTACCTCGTGTCTTTGGTATTGATCAATTGATTTGGATGATACGTTTTTTATTTGCAACGAGAGGGTTCCGTAATTTTTTAGAGTAGATGCCGAGTGAATTCTTATTTGTGTAGTGTATTTGTGTATGCGTGAACTTTTACAAAAGTGGGAGAAAAAATCTACTCGAAACTCTAGCAGTATCAGCATTATGCAAATTTGTTTATAATCGGAAATTATTTTTAACTCAAAGGTTTCAATTGTATAGTTGTATTTTCATTGTTTTTTTTCTTTTCAGCACGCTTCTTGCTCGATGGTTATTCAAAACCGGTTAAACTTTTGTTTGAAAAAAAATATTTAAGTTATTTGTCTTAAATTTAATTAAAACGGAAAACTTGACGTCTGAAATTTCAAGAATTAATTTTGATTCTTTGTAAAACTTTATGCATTAAAGTTAACTTTATTTTTTTGAAATAATATTATTTTTTCGGTATTTTTAATTTTATTATGTTCACCCCCAAAATTTTTACATAAATTTTTAATATATGATTGCCAAATGTTTTTAAATTAAATTACTAAATTTTATAGCAATATTCAAATTAAGCAATATTGTAGACAATCTGTATTCAGATAAGGGACAGCATATACACCTTTCATGAAATTGGCTTCGTTATAAGGGAATATACAATCCTCCCTCTTTTCACCTCATGCACGTGCCCTAGAATTCCCTTCCGGTCAAAATACATGGGTACCACGCAAATATATACAGGGATAAATGATTACCTTTATAATTTCTAAGCTACAAATGATAAATACATATTGCCAAAAGAACTTTAATTGCTAACTATATTTACTTGCCGGCAACATTTTCTTAGATCAGGATACATAAGTTTCCACAATAAATATCCATAAATTTATGAAAAATGGTATTAGGCAATCATATTTTTATTTAAAATTCAAACAATTATTACGTTATAAAACAATTATATGTTGGCGACTGATGTATACATTTTATATTTATGTTCATTTCTTCACTCTTGTAAACTAGAGAGTATCTTTTGATCTACTACATATACTCGTGTATATATATATATATATGTGTGTGTGTGTGTATATATATATATACACACACACACACACATATATATATATATATATATATATATATATATATATATATTTATTATTTATAATGTATCGACAAAACTTCATTGAAATCTGTTGAGCCGTTTAAAAAAAAACTAAACATAAACAGACAACGTTACAATTATTCTTAACAATTAAATTCCATAATGCGATAGACATGACTGCTACTAAAACATTCTAGACCCAAGTTAATGTAAGCTTCCTTTTTCTGGAGGAACTATGTTACCTTTTTAAGGAACTTTTACATCCATCATATATAGTACCTAGCTTATTTTAAAATTATTTCAAAATTTTTCACCAATATTTGGTATAAATTATATTAAGCACTAGAAAACCAAGTCAGTTGTTTGTACGTAAGTTTTATAAGCTGTATAAACTTTTTATGTATATTCGATGTAGGCTCTACCAAAATATATGCACATTGCGTCATAAAATATTTAATTTAATAAAGCTTTATTTCTTTTATATTACATATCGATGATTTATATTAATTTTAGAGCTACGAAGCTTGAGCATCAGCAACATTTCTTCAATAACTTTTCCCATACATTTTTTTACTGGCAATAAAAATAAAATGTTCAACGTAGATGGAAAGCTTATAAAGATTTACTGTCTACGGTTGATATGGAAAATACGATGGAAATTTTTTTGCTTTGCTTGCGACTCGGTAATCCTTAGCGTTCAGATTTTATGTGTGCTAAATTAATTTTATTTAGGGAAATTGTAGTAAAAACAGGGAAGCACAAAACAAAAATGTAACGAATATTAAATCCTTTTGTTTTATTTTGTTAGAACCAGAATAAAACAATTAAGGGGAATTTTATATTATAAAGGGTAGATAACTTAAAAAGTCAGAAAATTGTTGGGGAGGAATCAAAATATTCAATTCATATTTTAACTGTTTTAACAATATTTCCGATTTTCTTTATTTGAACCTTGGATTCTGTTAGTAATTTTCAATCAGTATTGAATTTCAATTTATAATGTTTATAGAAATGAACTTTTAACAAGTAGGCTTTATGTCGAAATTTAAAATTATTGTTACTTGTATTTTAGTGGATCCATGATAATGAAATAAAGTTATATTATCTCAGGTCCTACAACTTTGAGTAGCTATTACTACACCAGAATAATTTCTAGGGTATTTTTTGATGGATGCCAAAATAGGTACACTCAGAAACAGACCAAAGTTAAAAAATAATATGTTTGCTACTAGTACTAATTTTATCATATATTTCGATATATTTATTTTGTAAATATAATTACACGTAATTTCCTGATTCAATTATATACACATTGATAGTGATTGATCAGATTTATTTACATTGATGAAAGTAAAAGATCTTATACAAGGTTTAGAGATGAAAAAAAATTTAATTGTCACAAGATAAATTTTCAAAACACTTGATTTGGATCATTCTCGTTCATTTTGAATCTTTCATGTTTTCTCATTAATAGTTCATCATTCATATGTTTACCTTTCTTTATATTCAAAATCATTTTTGTGTCGTTCAATTATGTAAAACTACATATTTATTCATAAAATTACATAAATAATATTTATGTATTTGCATATAGGTGTTATTGTTAATAAAAATATATATATCTTTTGTTTTTTTTCGTATTATTTGAGTGGAATATAACATAAAATACTGTATAAAAATATTCGTATTTTAATGTAAAAAGAAAAATAATGTAATGGAAAAAATTTTATAATAAAACAGATTGTATTTGAAAGACGACAGAAAAAGTTTCATTCAAAGTATCATTAATGTATAAAATTATATATTTACCATAGGAGAAACTTATTTGCATTAGTTTCATGAGAAGGTTACATCAATACGAAATGGCCATTCATAAAAAATAGGTTTTTGTTTCTAATTAAAACGAAATTGACAAATTTATTATGGAAAATGATTAAAATTAAAATTATATAGGAGGAAAAAATAATGTAATGGAGAAAACTTGATAATAAGACATATTGTATTTAAAAGATGAAAGGAAAGTTATCGCATAGGAAAAAATCAGCTGCATTAGTTTCACGAGAAGGATACGAAAGGAGCGTTCTTAAAAAATAGGTTGTTGTTATTGTTTAACAAGAAGCGACAAATTTATTATGGAAAATAACTAAATTTTACATTAAATTGTATGAGTTGAAAACCTTACACAAATAAGCCATGTGTGTTATTGACTCGCATAAAAATTTATATAGTACTTTATATGCATCTCGCTATTCTCATACCATCATTTTATACTAATGTTTCTGGTATGTATAAACATACGTAAATCCAATATTTACCTCTTTGCTTTACGCGCGAACGTCCTTTTATGTTTAATATCTCTTCTTCAGCAAGGAGACTGATTTCTGCAAGTAGCCAGATGAACTCATATAAAATTGCGTTTGATTCAGATATGAGGTACATTCCCTTTTAGAAGCTTTTTGGACCGAACATGAGAATAATCCTAAAACATAAGACATTTAGACCACTGAGGTCTAAATATCCTATTTTCAAGATTCTGCAACTCAAAACAAACAACGGAATCTCGTAAGGCCAGGTCGTTCTTATCCACGTCTGTACGTCTTGTACATTTCTTTTTTCGGAAATTTCTTTTAATATAAATGTTATCTAGTAAATATAGTTAATAATTGTTTAGCAACTGCACTTAACACACACACACACACGCATACGCACACGCACACGCACACGGACACAAACACGAACATGCACACGCACACGCACGCACGCACGCACGCACACACACACATATATATTTATATGATTTAAAATATGAAACATTTAAAATATTCATAATTAAAAAAAAATAAATTATAATATAATATGCTAATGTGTGTCGTGCTGAAGCTGTATAAAACATTAAAAACATTGTTATTGGCGGTGAGATATAACAAAAGACGTTTAAATTTATAAAACGCGAGACATAAAAAAGAAGCGAAGTTAATCTGCAAAATAATAAAACCGGTAAATAGAAAATAGTAAATAAATAGCTAATGACTCAAATGTACGTCCACATGATTAATAATTATATTATTATACTAGCTGACCCGTGCGAAGTCTTCGCACTATATCGCCATCTAGCGTGTTCGAAGTGTACAATTTGGCTAAGATATTTGATATATCGCCCACAGATGGCGCTCATGCCAATTGTTATACAAATTAATTTTTTTATTAACATAAAGATTTTTTTCCAATTTTTTTATATTTTTCGCCCAAAGTAGAAAACATAAGCTTTAAGTGGGTATTTTTTTAATTTTTTTTGGTGCAGTAGTTAAAGAGATCGAGCCGCTCGACCAAAAAACACCTTTTAGAAATAATATATTTAGATATTTTAACTTGTAAGTTCGTCAGATGCTTTAGTTTGTTTTAAGTCCACAATTAAATGAAACTGCGTGATGTAGTATTACGTCTACTTTCTTTAAGTTCTTTACCACGACCTAGGTTTCGTTGTATTACAAAATCTTCAGGTGGGCTATTAGCAAAGATAGGTAGGTCGTGGTAAAGAACTTAAGGAAAGTAGAAATAATTCTACGTCACGTAGTTTCATTTAATTGTGAATAATGAATTTCTACAAAATTAACGCCAAATATATTCAATATTTATTTTAAATATTTTCAGATGTGTATTTCTTCAATGTTTTTCATATTTTAATTTTCTGAATGCTGTCGTTTTAAAGATGTCAAATTTATGAAATTTCTATTTTCAAGTCTGCTCATTGGATAACGTTGTTGAATATAGAAAAGTCAGTCATGTTTATATCTATTATGAAAACCTTTTTTATCATTTAAACCTTTTTTTATTTAAACGCTTGTTCGACGAACCTTCATTTTTAGATGTTATGTTTACGAAAATACTTTTGTCTATAAATTTGTTTCAAAAATATAATGAGATTTTATCTGAGGATTAATAACAATCCGAATATAATATCTACATAGATAATGTAGGCCTTGAAGATAACAAGGTAACGCGGGCGGCGCAGGCGCCCTCACGCGCCGCGATGGTTATATAACCTAGATCTGTTATGGTACCAGTACGTCACGTTATTGACGTCTACGTCATGTCGTTGTCGTAGAATTTCGCGGCTTGCCGTTACCCCATACATTATCCTTCACGATCATATCGTAATATCGTACCATACCGTTATCGTGAAAAAATCGTTATAAAACCACCCATACTTTACTTTTGTGTGATATCTTCTTTTTTATCTCGTGTATTATTATGCAAAAGAAATGGATAGTTGATGAGTTTTCACATTAATGGCTTACAACAATTTTTAAATTAAAAAAAAATTCTTTAAATAAATAGGTTTATTTTATCTTATTAATGGAGCATTATTACGCATCGATTATAATATACGCCCATACTCTTCCATTGCTGGATATTGGCGTACCACCACAAACGGTCTTCCGCCTATACATTATGCCGAGTTTTTAATTCGTCAATCTCTCCGTCAGCGTTGCGTCCCACACTGCATTTTGAGGTTCACGGTCTCCACTGAAGAATTCCTCTCTCTCATCGGTTGTCGGTTCTTCAGCAAATATTATCTATCCATTGCCACTTCAGGCGCCACGTTGACAACTTTGTTTAATGGTCAGACTTCCTCATTTCACGTTTTACCCTGGAGAGATATTTCGAACATAGCCCTTTTCTTCATTTGCTGAGAGACTTTAAATTTATTAATCAAGCCGGTCGTAAATGGCAACCTTTCAGCGCCATAGGAAATTACGTGCAGCCTTCAATTTTAGTGACTGCCTTCAATTTTAGTGCAAACCTTCGTTTTTAGTGACTGCAGAAGACCTGACGCAATGTGATGAATGCTGCCCAGCCCAGACAGTCAGTTTTTTTGTCAGCTTTTTCGTTGTTTTTTAAGGTATTTTTACCCAGCTGAATTATTTATTCAAAGTAGACATTGATCCGGTTCAGAGCCAACATTCTTGAACAGGTTCAGTGTCAATACTCACAACGTTCATTGTCCTTTGTACGATCTATGAGATAAACATGAATTCAATATTCATCAATTTCAAACTGGGACCAACTTAACGAAAAGAATTGTCTTTTGTTTTGACAGATTTTGTAACGTTGGTGCAATTATCAAAATCAGAAATAATTAGCATATTTCCATTTTCCATACGACTACTTTAGTAGATACTTTTATAGAGATTAAAAAAGACAAGAACTGCGAAACTTTGAGAAAATTTTTTTGCACCGATTACACTCATAATAATTAAATTTATTAAAAGGAAATTAATATCACCTGTATTTCCACGGTATTACTCACTGATCGGATTACTGCACTCAGTTTTGCTTAGATTACGTCGTCAAATGCTAATTAAATGGCTTCGATGCTAAATAACCTGATACGTTTTATAATACTTAAATTTTTTCTAGATTAAATTAAGTCAAAAAATAACGTATTACGAACATATATTGATATGTTTTTCAGAATCCAATTTCTACGAGAACTTAACCACGCATGTCAAATATTGAAAAAAAGTCTTTGTAGTTTAACTTAGTTATCAAATTTCAATATTTGAAAGCTTGTTTTATTTAAAATTGTGGCAATCCTGTGCGAAGGAAGACAAATATTAATGAATGAGGCGCACAACGAAAGTTAAGATGGTGTACTGAGACGACGAGGGCCCGAATTGCGTAAAATAATTCAGTTAGCACGAGTAAAGATGAGAATTGTTTTAACTTTCTTCATCAAAGTGTTAATTAAATGATAATACAAGTTTAATTAAAAGGAAAAAGGGTGGCGCCAGGAAAAGCGTTGAATTTAAAAGAAATTGTTATTTTTAGAAGAAAGTACATTTATTTTAATTTACTAATGACGCATTATTACGGATGGAAGAGACACGTTTATCTCCACTCGTTACTGAAAATCGTTATCTTAATAAAAGGCCCTCAGTTTTTCAGATTTAAACACTTCTTAAAATTTGTAAAAATCTCTATACTGTGTCGATCTTTTGTGTGCCCCGGTTACAAATTAAGTGATATATAGCTGAGTAATGTCCCTTTTTAATAAATTAAAACATTTTATGACATCTAACACGGTTCTCTCAAAAAAAAAACCAAAATATACGTTTCAGGGATTTTTTCCTTACTCAAATTCTACTGTTTGTAGTGAAAAAAATATGCTACTTAAATCTGGTAAACTATTGGAAAAATTGGTGTATGTAAGGAAAAAATTATAGTTATCAAAATCTTATCGCATTTAACCATTAAAAATATATTCATACTTAACCACAGGGGGCACCCATTATGAGGTAATTACCCTGTGTATAAATTTTCATTTGAATATATTTTTCTTTAAATTTTTCATTCTTCTTGAAACAAGAAAAATTATTTGAAGTTAAAATTTTCCAAAATTTCTTCAAAAAGTTAAATTTTCATATTTCGTTAAACAAATCTTCAAAATGCAACAATTTCAATTATGGTTAAAACTATTCAATGCAACTTAATTACAAATTTTGCTAAGTTGCTTCCCTTTTTATCTTATTTTTTAATGTTGCCACGTCAGGAGCAAATGAGCGAATGTGAGGAAAGATACGTACATGTACGATATATATATATATATATATATATATATATATATATATGTACATATATAATATATATTTTAAAAATAATTTTTTTCTGATATTGGAGAAACAGTTTTGCACTCCAGGTACATACTACGAGTACGTATAAAAACTTATCCCCGCACCAACAATTATAGCAAATGGGGACGACCATAATTGTATAATATGCATCCCTCTATCTAAAGCTTTAAATTTATTATTTCTCAATATTTTGCGATGAAATTTGAAAATATATAGTTTTTTTTATCTCACCGGAGACAAAATAGAAAAACTTCCCGTTTGTTTAAACCTGTAGTGAATATTTTTCCTTTCACTCTATAAAAATTTTTGAATAAGTTTAGACACACTAGTTTTTCGCTAGTACGTAAAAACTTTAAAAATATTGCGATTATAACTTTTGATAAAGTAATTTGAATCAAAATTGATATAGTTAATATCTGTTAATGTTTAAGATTTATAAAAATAAATATTTTAAATATTATCTCGCTTCTTCTCAGTGAAAATAAGCGAGAAAGGAAAGAGAAGTTTTTAAGAAAGGAAAAAATAAAAAAAGCTATTAAAAGGTCTAGAGATCGGCAGCTGTATACCATTTGAGTGCGAACACCTAGACACTGTGTATAACCTCAGATAATAACACATTTCATACAATTTTTTAGATGCTAGGCTTTTAGGGACCAATATTATACATTATATTCTGACATAATTCTGTCTTATATTTTTACTCTCGTCTATATTTATGATCGATATTTACGGACTACCCATTCATGCACCTACCTTTATTACAACACGAGGATAAATATATAAGAAAAATATTTTTGAAAATCGTTATTGCTGTATTAGAGTCATTTACTATTAAGTAATCACAATGACACAGGACACAAGTCTAATATCTGCAAACTTCGATTACAATATAATCCTAATTCAATGCGTATCTGATCAGTTATACGATTTTTCTACAGGTATAAGCTCTGAGAATACTTTGACAAAGAAATTTTCAAATTTAATTTAGTGTTGTATTTCAAAAATTAATGCTCAAAAATATTGCGAATAAATTATTGAGTACGCAAACGGAATACTCTACTTATTTTATTTCGTATGTCGTGTATTAATTAAAAAAACAAGTTATATATTTCGTACATAAAAGGTTCAATAAATATTTCTGAAATCATTCCTAAAACATATCCCTCACTGATCTCCAAACTGGCCTCACTGATCCCTCACTGATCTCAAGAAACTGCTAAAGTCAAAGTTAAGAAAGGAATACTGTAAAAAGAAGCATATCTGAAGTTATTACAAAATTGACGATGATTCTAAAACGCGTATTTTTCAGGACGCATGATATTTTGACGCCCATGAAATGCTGATTAGGTCAAATGTGAAAATGGTGAAAAATGTTATCATTATTTGTAAATTGTTTAATAGTGCCTCTTAAATGCTTACGCAATGTAAATATTTTCAAAATTAATGGATTTTATATGCTTGTTGGGATAAACCTCGAAAACTAAGAGAATTTTATTAACGTCAAAATTTGTCCGTAACCAGTGGAGATAAACTGTCTTTCTTCCATCGGTAACAATGAGTCATTAATAAATTAAAATAAAGGTGCTTTCTTCTAAAAATAACATTTTTTTTTAAATTTAAAGTTTTTCCTGTCGCCACCCATTTTTCCTTTAAATTAAACTTGTATTACCATTTGAATAACACTTTGATGAAGAAAGTTAAAATAATTCTCATCTTTACTCGTGCTAACTGAGTTATTTTACGCAATTCGGGCACTCGTCGTCTCAATACACCACCTTAACTTTCGTTGTGCGCCTCGTCCATTAATATTGTCTTCCTTCGCACAAGGTTGCCACAATTTTAAATACAACAGGTTTTCAAATACCGAAATTTATTAACTCAGTTAAACTACGCGGACTTTTTTTTTCAATATCTGAGATGCGTATTTAAGTTCTGGTAGAAATTGGATTCTGAAAAAGATATCAATTATTATAAAGTAATTATTTAAAAAAATATGTCAATATTTGGGTGTCATACGTTATTGTTTGACTTATTCCATCGAGTAAAAATGGAATTTTTATAATTAATTCTAAGAATACCTCTGGAATAAAAACGAAACCTTTGTCAGATGACTCACTTATCCATACATCTGCACGCTTGTCTAGGCAAATGACAGATAGTCATCATTTTTAGATATCAGCGATAGTTTCACGGCTGTGAAGCATACAGTAGGCGACAAATGTAAATGATGAAAAGTGATATTTACATTAAAATCAAGTTAAACTGAAATAATATATATTGAAAAATTCAGCATTAAATCAAATTACGTGATGTAGTTCTTCGCTAATTGCCCACCTAAAGACGTTATAATACAATGAAACCTAGGTCGTGGTAATGAACTTAAATAAAGTAAAAATAATACTACATCACGTAGTTTCGTTTAATTATATTATGTTTATTGTACTAAAATTGTCTCGGATTGAATTATGACCAAGCAGTAAATATTAACTTGGTCTAAATATAACATTGAATTTCTATGTTTATAAGCATAAAAGACCATTTGAAATTTTAACTTCGTTTTTCTCCACACAGCATTTTTGAACCGACTTAGATGATATCTCACGAACTAATGATTTCAATCAAAAATTCATTTTATTTGGAATTGACCGCTCTAATATCAGCGATTATTTAATAATATATTTTTGATGGGTGTGTAAAAAAATTATTTTCTTAAAGGGCCGCCATTTCATTTTAATCGATTTAGCTATCTGCACTCTATGCGATAATGATATAGTTAAAAAAGGACAAAGAAAGACGAAATATTAAGACATCATAATTATAAAAATATAATTTCTTCGATCATATATTATTAATTTATTACTTTACGGTAAGAATATTTAACCAGAATATTATTAATATGATGATAATTCTTAGTTTTTTTATATTCCGATGTTCTTAAATGAAGTTTATATGTAAATTATGGAGTCCGAAAATTGCGCTAAAGGTCAACTTGAATACATACAACATTTCTAAGTGAAATTTTAGCAACAAAAGTATAAATTTTTTACGACAATTTTCATTTAGAGATCATCCAATATATGTTATAAAAAAATTAAAAAATTATTAAAAACCCATTTTTAGCCGAAAACTGGAAATATCCTCTCTAAATTAGTGTCATAAAAAACATCCTATTGAAATAATGCTTCTTTTTTTATATATCATAACTAACATAGTACTACCGTAAAATATAAGTTGTTGAGAAAAATGTGTAAAGCATTTTGAAAAGTTTGTAAAGCTCTTTCTAGGTGATATAGTATTGTATGTACTCATTAAGCCCAAATGAAATATTTTTCTAAATCCCTACCGCACAGAGAGAAGTCAAGAGAAACTTTGTGAAAAATAAATAATTTAACAGAATATTTGGATATTAACCTATTAAAAAATACATATTTTGAAAAATAAATAATTTAACAGAATATTTGGATAATTTAACAGAATATTTGAAAAATAAATAATTTAACAGAATATTTGTAATTCACCTTTTTCAATCCTTTGTGAAAAATAAATAATTTAACAGAATATTTGGATAATAACCTATTAAAAAATACAGATTTTGGATCTATTGGTATCACTAATCTCTATATACAAATGTTTTATAGGAGTAGCATCTTTTTATTATTCATAATGAGGCGGGCGAAGAATATTTTATAAACCTGGTTTAAATAAGTGAACACTCTGTAAAATTTGGGACTTATTTATCTGTATAAGGCAATACTATTTGGACCAAAATTAAAAATACATAGAATAAATACACCAAATATCATATATTAACCTAATTTATACATAAGAATTTAAGGAAGAAAATACAATTCTTTGAATTTAATATGTATATATATTGAATACATTTGACGTTAATTTTGTAGAAATTAATTATTCACAATTAAATGAAACTACGTGATTTAGTATTATTTCTACTTTCTTTAATTTCTTTACCACGACCTAGGTTTCGTTGTAGTACAACATCTTCAGGTGGTATATTAGCAAAGAAAGATCTTTCTATCTAGTTTCATTAAATTATGTATATATATAAATAATATCAATCTAAATTAAAAGCATTAAATATTTAATTCACATATATATATATATATATATATATATATATATATATATATATGTGTGTGTATATATATATATATATATATATATATATATATATATATTATAATGAATATATGTTCATTATGTTTTGTACACTTTTTTGGGTACTTTACGGTTTATCCCTTTTTGCCCAGTAGCTTCTCTCAAGCGCTATTTCTTTTCAATTATTATCTATCTTTCTGATAATCTCGTTGTTTCATCATTTTAAGTCACCATCTTGTACTTGCACTTATTGTTTTCATCAGTCTGTTATTTGTATTGTTTTAAAAAGTCAAAAACTTTTGCAGAGTTATAGATTACACTAGATAAAATTATGACTTATCAAATATTTTATTTGTTGCTTTTATTTTTGTTAAATGTTGAACCAATCAAAAAAATTTTGCAATGTAAAAATTCATTTTACTTACTTTTATATACATACCATACATATTTATAACGTTTTTATTTTTCCGTCTTTTTACCCCAAATTTGTTTACCTATATAGTGAGTAATTAATAGTTTGTCGTGGTACTCAGTTTACTAATTTTTTTTTTAAATCGAAAATATATTTAGAGTACGGAACCTTGAAACGTTACTCCCTCATTATGACATTAGTTTCTGTAATAATATGTTGTCGTAATATGTATATGAACATAGAGAAAAACATTAAACCAAATAATCACACGGAATGTTAGAAATTAATCAATTTTGCTTCCTCACTTTTAAGGCGACCGCAAAACGGAAAATGGTTTTTATGTCTAGCAACTTTACATTCTCCACCTTAAATTTCTTTGACAATAAAGCTACAGAAGATACGTGAATTCAGGTATTTCCACTAGTTTTTATGTAAGGATGTGTAATAGAATGTGTAACAGCATAACTTTATGGGCGACGTCAGTAAGTAGTTGGAGTAAAAGTAACTTCTGATATATACGCACATTCTAATTTGATTTTACATCATGACATCTTTCATTAATAGTGAAATAAAATATTAAGTAGTCAACAGTTTATCAAATAAATGGATTACAACCATTATTTTTCATAATGAAAAAACTTAGATCCGAACTTTTTTCATCAACAACAATATTAAGAATTTCTCGTCGTGATAGGGATGTGCTGCATCTTTATATTTTTAAGGCGTTTAATTACACTTGAATTCGAGATCTCTTTAACATATAAAATTTATATATCTTTAATATATGAAAGATTATCCGATCGTTATATTTCCTCGAAGACTTGCCTCATCTTGATATTTATTCATCGATTTGCTGCAAGTATACAAATATTTTCTTGATACGTTTTTATATAAATCATTTGAATCAAAGATTGAAATGGAACCGTTTTCTGAGTTATTTAAATGTGCACTATTTTATCAAAAGTCTACTTATGCAAAACCTGATGAAAACCACTAGAAAATAATGTAAGGAACTATAAACTAGTTTAATGTGAATGCATGCTTTAATATGGGAATTAACGAAATATCAGAAGAATATTAGGATAAAAAATTTGGGTTTATATTATGGGTGTTTATCATACTTAAATCGAAGTCAGTGTGAATATACATAGAGTGGGGATAGAAATAATTAATATAAATTATGTACAATTTTGTATTAAAATAACAAAGCACTCATTGAAACAGAACCCGTATTGTAGAATTCGATTTAGATATTAGCGTCATAATTGGTGCAGTAATTAAATTAATTCGTTAGATTAATCAAATTTATAATTTCGTAAAAGCATTTGTTGTGATATGCTAAGCACTATCAAACTGAATTTTTTGTTACACATATCAAACTAAATTTTATAACATAACGGCAAATAGTAGTTATCCATCAGAAGCTTTGTTACATTTATTAAAAGCGAATATATTTTAACCTCTTATTATGGTGTAGTTCAATCCCTATGAATGACTGCAGGGAATAGCTTAGCGGTATTCCCTGCCTTCCTCTTAAAAAGTTTGCTCTAAAAGCTCTCAAGGGCGATATTACCCTTTTAATACAGGAAGTTGTTTACAATTCATAAAGAAAGCTTCATGATTTCCGACTCCAAGGGACGATGGAAAGATAACATTTTAAGTTTTGGTGACTATACGTTTCTCGTCATAAATATATTTACTTATGTCTAACAAGAGGACGTCAAATTGATTAATTATGAAGCTTCTTGTCATTAAAAGTTTTAAATGACCGCGAAATCGCTGGAAACCGCTTAACGAAATATCATTTTAGTACGAAAAGACATTGTGAATATTGTTAAAATTAAGACTTCGAAATATATAAAATAAACTTTTTACTGCTGAATCACATAAAAACGCGTCGCGGAAATAATAAAAAAAAATCTTACTAAATGGCATCGACGGAAAATATTTTATTTCATTTTTAGTGAGATGACGTCTAAGTTATTAAAATTAACGTTTCTTGATTCAAAAAAAATTAATGGCAACGTCACGGCGGGAAACCGCCTTACGAAAAATAATTTTAGTTTGAAAATAAATTTACTAAAACAAAAGTAGGTAAACTTGGAATCTCGAATATTTTCCACCTTATTTGGATTAGTGACATAAGGTAGAACTAAGCATTTATGAGCAATGGTAGTGCATGATCTTACGTAAATATCTAATATTGCAAAACTTACGCTATGTCCATGGCGTACGCTTAATTAGGTATTCTTCAAAAATAAAAATTCAGAAGGCCAAACACAAGATCATCAACATTTCACATACTCACGGTGGTAAAGCAACTTTTTCGTTAAGAGCCACTCTAATAATATTATAATAATAACACCCTTGTGAGTACAGTATAAAAGGAAAATAATATTGTTCACTGTATACATCTGTTGTATAAGCGATATCTAATAATAACCTGACGTTGAAAGGAAAATTTGAGAATGTTTCATTATGTTGTTTTACCACGAGCGCAATTATATTAAATTTTTCCGTTAAAAATCATATCCTAAGAACATTGAAAATAGGTAGTTATTTATACTGCTTATTTCAAAGCAGATTATTCAGATAGTTAATTTCATCTTTTGTTACTAAGACATAAGCCCGATCCAGCCAAGCTTTGGGATGAGGTTCTCCCGATTTGTATATATGCTTTTCTGCAGCTTATTTTCTTTCTGCGAACCTAAATTACACTAGAATATTTTTCTGTATCATTTTAATTACCGATCTAATGGGTAGAACTTGAAATAAAATGTGGTTCTATTTCATTCTAATTGTACACAACGATTAATACAATTTTGGCAACTTTCCATTATATGGCACCTTATAAAAATTATTTTCTTCTGAAATTTGTAAAATTGATTGGAAGTTTCTTTCACAATGAGCATAATTTACTTACATAGCTAACATTCTCTTATATTTTTGTCTATACCTTCATTAAATTTTGCCCACGACTGGGCCCATTTAGGAGAAAGAAAAATATTTTATTTAAGTAATACGTAAAGGTTCCATTCTGGCTACATATATAGTTACGCAGTAAGTTTTTAAATATTATTCCAAATGTGACTTTAATATTTATTTCGGTATAGTGCGCTGGGCCACCGAATATTGCAATGGGAGGCTGGATTAAAATTTAATGATTAACCCATGAGTTAGGTTTTGTTAAAATAAATATATTCCATTACTGTTAAATACTAAACAACAGCATTTTCATATGTCGTCATAATTTTTTTCTGACAATGTTTATTAATCTGCTTCTCTAAATTAATTCCAAACCATATATATTCAAATATTAACTTAAAACCTATATTATATGCAAATTTTCATTGAATTTTTTTAATTAATTTAGTTTTGATAGTAAAACAAACTTACAAGTAAACCATGTACAAACCAAACATACCAAGCATACAAGTACCATAAAGTTATATCAAAAAGCTTAAAAAATATTAGAATATACAAAGTTAAAGTGAAAGAACTGTTAATGTAATATTCAAGTTCAAAACTAAATGAAACTACGTGGTGTAGTATTATTTCTACTTTATTTAAATTGATACACAAAAAAGTTTAAAATGAACAATGTTGTAAATAATCACTTTTAAACGTACAATGAAAAGAAATAAGTGTCAAGTACCATGTTATATCAAAAACATCCATAATCTAATAAATACTAAGAAAGAAACCACTGCCATTATTCTCGATGAGCACCTTCCGCATTTTAGCACCACTTTAATTGCTCTGGGAAGGATTTGCAATCAATCAGCACCCCTAATAAATGAGGAGATAATCCCTTCGTTTTTATGAAGTAAGATCTTTATATGGTGGATGTTTGTAATTTTGTAGAGTACAGTTATTTGTGGGAGTAAAATACAAACATAAAAGGATTGCAAAACTGCCGCGTGTAATAAGTTATTTGACAATTTTTATAAAAAGTGTTTAAAACTATTAAAAATATTTCTGATTAACCTACAACTAAGACATTTTCTCGGTGAAATGTGTCTGAAGTAATAACAGTCATGCAAAGCTTCGTGTCCAACCACTTATTCATGTACTATATATAAATTCCATAACGTTGCTATGCCCCAAATAAACAATAAAATAGAAAACGGAAGGATCTATTTCTTTAATACATTTCTTCGTTCTATAGCGACAAATAAATATTGTTTATGGAATTCTATGCATGGGATCACACTATCTTAATCACATGATTGATTGAAGTTGGCCACATATTAGTACGTTTGATCAGTGTAATGTATTTTGACGTCACCCGTACTGATTTGGGGACGATTTAAGTTTTGAAGTTTAACCGCGAAGTTTAAAACACGTTATAATTTTACTTATAATCAAATAAAAATATTTACATTCAATTTATCGCAGATAAACCTATAATCTTTATTCTTACCAAGAAATTTTGACACACGACACACGGTATTTTTTATACGTTTTGCAGATACCATATTATTGCAACAGCTACCTTAAAATTATTTACTGTTAGGTAGGGAAGACAAATTTTATAAAGGTATTGTAGTTTATAGGATAGCGGAAAATATTTTTCACTGATACGGATATAATTTCATGAAAAAATGTCACTTTTTAGCCTTTTCCGATGATGGAATCATTATTAATAAACCAACAATAAATTGGTAACCATGTCATTAGAAAATTCAGAGACGTCATTTTTCAGGGCGTAAAATAGCAAAGCAGCATGCAATTTATGAACAACGATATGTTAGGGCGTTTTCTGTTATAAGCTACAAGCTGAGGGACAAGAAATTTAAAGTGAATTTTGATATTTTCTCTAATCTTCATTTAGGGTAACTTGAAAATTATTGCAAATCCTGGATGAAGTTCACGTTATCTGGCAACATCGTCTGGTGTTATAATATTGGAATAGACAAACTACTACATTATTTATAGAAGAACTAAGGTTGATGAACGGCTTTTGTTTTTAGATTAACACGTAAAAAATTCTTAGCGAACAAAATGTGAACTAGAGGATCGTCTTAATTTCCCACTACTCACTAATAATGGATGTAGGATAACAAAGCAATTTGCTTCTCCTGAATCAGAATCTAAAGTACTTAAAGACCTGTACTTGTTCAATCCTGATACCGTCAAAGTAAACAATGTCTGGCAATCCACCTGTTGTAAGTAATTTTGCCTTATCGGCATTAATTTTCAGGCCGTCTAAAAGTGATAACCATGTTATAAAGTATATCGGTGGTTCCGACTTCGTTATTTGCACTCACGGCGCAGTCATCGAAGTACATATAATCCAGGAAATGACGGCGATCGTTGCACTGGATACCGCATCAACTCTCAATAACTTTCTGTGTATTAGAATAATTATTTTTAATTTATATATGATTAGAATGGATAAATTTTCGACATGAAAATGTTTTAAAATGTTTGTCAAAGAGTATGAAAAAGAAGATTATGTACACATAAAGAGGTATGGCGTACGCAACTTTGAAATTTATTGATTTTAATTGCTCAATTTATGTAACGATAAATATTTTTATATAAATTGAGCAATCAGAATCAAGGATAATCAAGAATTAAAACATTGCAATGTAATATTTATAAGTTAGAGGCTAGTCAAACATTTGGAGTATTGCATTGAGAAATATTTTTACAGCTCTATATATTTGCCCAATGAGTATAAAAAATAAACATCAAATTTGGAAATTGCCTAATAAAAAAAATAACGTTCTTGTAACCATTAATCATATACCATGGGTTTAGTTTCACAACCCATTTGAAATTAATAGCCTTGATTGGTACCTCTAAATGATATCACTTAATTTAAAATCAATATCAAAGAATTGAAGCAATGAAGGAAATACTGTTTCAATTTTTATTGACACTGAATAGATATGTGTCATTTACAGCCACAAGATGAAAATTGTTATTGAATGTAATCCTAAATGGCGTTATGTTAATGATTCTGGAAAGTAACCTGTACTTTATGCAGAATTTCCTGATATATTCGATAAGGTATATTTGTTCCATGCATAAATATTTGGAAATTTTACTTGACAGTATTATAAATGTTAGACAGCCAAATTACAAATTCAGTACCTTCGAAAAAACAGAGTACTTACATTGAACAGTGTAACTGACTCATAAGAGTAAATATAATTGTTCCAAGTTTGATGTAATTACTGAACATATTTTAATACTGTAATTTCTAAAACTTATCAACAGTATACAACATTTACATTGAGTCCTACTATGCAATACTACAAATGACTTATCATGCCCTCATATTTTCCCTTGTCAAGTATTCTGACGTAATAAAACAGTCTTTACGATGAGCAAATTCATTTGCTCAATATATTACATTGCTCAATCTCAAAGCAATATTGGAACGGTTGTTAAAAAAAATATCAAATTGTCATTTCAAAATGTAAACAACGGTTTGTAAAATTTTCAGTTTTAATTTACAAAAATGTTGTACTGAATTTATCATATTGTTATAGTGTTGGAGCAAAAGAAAAAATATATCTAAAAGAGCATTTGCAAGAGAAGAAGGAAGACGCTACTTCAAATAATATTGAAAAAAGTGGAAATGTTAAATTTAACGAAAAAGGCGAAATTTTATAATGAACCGAGAAGTAAAGAGAATATAACAGCACCAGATGCTGAAACAGACATTACCATAGAACAAATACTAGAACTAAGAAACGTCCAAGCAGTAGAAGAATGTGTGATAGGAGATATGGTTCTAGAAACAGATATTAAAAATATGTTGAAAAAAGAACAAAAACCGAAAGATAGTGAGGAATTTTAAATAGCAATTCAAATAGAATTATACATAAACCATAATTAGAAAAATAGTTGAGAAGAAAATATAACAATAGAAATAGCGGAAGAATTATAGGTAGATACCATGGTGATATATATCATAGTAAAAAGTAGTAAGGAGTAAGTAAGGAGAAAAAAACCGAAGAAATTTTGTCAGAAACAGACAATGTATCGCAAAGTGCTCGTATTGATCTCAAAGTTAAAACGAAAATAAAGACTAATACAAAAAACAATGACACTGATAGAAACATTAGTATTTGCCCAGCCACATAGTGCGAGAAAAGAAGGTGCGATCAAAAGTTATTTAGTGTCATTAAAATTATTTTCTGACTTTTGTAGTTTTATTTACATTATTTTTACTTTCGGTCTTTTTATTACAAAGAAAAGAATATCTTTGCTGTTGCTGCTGCTCTGCCAGGATTTAATTTGTGCGATATTTCCCAAAAGTGTCACATGTGGATTATCATCAGCAACACTGTATACATTTCCTATATTATAAGACACATTTGGTTGAAAAATTAAAGAGCGATTGGAACATGGCAGTTATTTTGAAACTTCAAATGGTAAATGAAACTTTAACTCATTGATACCCCACTCGACACAAAGAAAAATATCATTTCTGTTTAGATACAAGTAGAAATATAGTGAATTGTTATGTTTTCATTATTTTGCTGCATACTGATTTATATCTCTGATTGAATAATTTACTGGTTACATTTCATCCATATACGTAAGCATAATACTAGAGAGAGTGAGTGTTAGAGATTGGTGGGCAGATAAACGTATATTACAAAATAATATTGTTTGTTTCATTGCATATCTCTAAAAATGATGCGCACAATCACACTAACGTAAAAGTCTTAAAAGGAATCCGCTACCGCACAATGATTCCGTGCTATCACTCACTCACACAGTTGTCATCGTTAAATATTTGCTTTACTCCTCCATAAGAACGTGTTTCTAAAGTTTTATTTTAAAAGTTATGTTAAAAAAATCACAGAATGTTGATTTACAAAATTTTCCGCAAAATTTTGATTGATTTACCAAATTTAAATTTTCATATGAAAATATATATTTTCATAAAGTTATACAGTCACAGAATATTGATTTACAAAATTTTCCACAGAATTTTTATTCATTTACCAAATTTATATTTTCATATAAATGTAATATCAATTAGTTTGAGAAATCGGGGTTCCCAAAAAACACAGTTTCTCTTCCCAGTAACTATCCGGGACAAAACACCTTTCCCAAATATCCAAAGCAAGTTTTACATTTTAATTTAGTTCAACTTCAATATAATTATGTTTTCCTAGACTTCTATAGCCATTGAAATGTATAATTATTTTAGACGAGGGATGCCTGCAAAATTACAAACGGTTCAGTCTTCGGGAACGGTATTTCATAATTTTATGGTTCGCAAAAATATAGCAGCCTTGGGCGATGGAAGTGGAATAATAATGTACAAACTTTATTTCTTGGTTTAGATAAACCAATTATAGGAGGCACGTAGTAAAAATAATCGAAGCGTTAACGTTATAAAGATACTAGTTTCATTTAATATTATTAAGACCGATTTTGGTTTGATTAAATAATTTAATTTTGCTCTGGGTTATGTCCTATATTAAATTAGTATGAACGTGGAATTTCATAGTCCATTGTTAATTAATAAATGTATTAAATTTTATACAAATATAATATAAACTTACTTTGCAGCTTCTAGTAAAATCTGACATAAAATTAATATTTTGTGTTTCTGTTCTGTTTCAAAAGTAAAATATGCAAAATTATATAACAATGAACTATTTTTTACTCAAAAAAATTTTAACTCGTTTCAATACCAGTTGTCGAGCCAAAATAAGTGCGTACTAAACTTTTCCAATTTTCTAGATGACGATTTAAGGTTTATTTTTACTCAGTTTCCATAAATGTTAAGGTAATTAAATGTCAATAAAAATTATTATAACTTTTGAGTTACATTCGTAAATACGCGGCAAATTTTGCATATCCTTTTTTTTGTGTTTCAGGTAAATATGGAATGTTATTTTTAATAGTGCAGGCAGATCTTGACCAATAATTCACAGTATAAGTTACTTATATACTATTTTCTAATTATAAATAATTTAAGAAATATTTCTGAATAAACATATCAAGTCGTTTGACTATATGCATACCATCGGCTAAATAGAACTTGATTTTATATAATAACTGAGTAGTACGTGTCGGGATACATGTTACGTAGGGTTTACTATTTGTCTACTCGTAAATGTCTTAAAATGTTTGAATAAAATTAACTAATTTTTTTTTTAAATTCTTACCAAGTGCTATATCCCATTTTCATACATTTGAACCCATGTTTAAACAAGTAGAGGAAAGCATTGCACGTCACTTTAAAGCCTAAGGTTTTACAAATAGAGTTCAAAAATGAAAAATGTACACAAGTGCACCACATGCTGTGTGATTGCCGTGAATCGAGAAACACTTCTTATTATCATTGTGTTAAAGCAATGTAAATTATTTTTTTGGAAATTTTAAATATTCATTTATTCTGATTGCCTGCTTGTGATTGTACGGAAACTATTTGCTATGCTTCTGTTGAGAATTAACTTGTACGGAAGTATTTTACTACCTCGTGGCTTAAATCATAGAAATAGTTTACCTTAAGTGTAATATTTTATTTTTACTATTAATTTTTTCAGACTTTGTGTGAAATCACTCGAAATTTAAATTTCCATACAACTCTTTAAGATATATCGTTTTTATCGCTGTATCTTTTGTTTTCATTGTAATATTTATATTTATTTAATAAGGCTTGTCAAACTAATAAAACTTTGGACATCGCGCTGTATATCTGGTTTTCACATCGAAACTGTTAAACGCGTACTACAGTGAAAACCCCTAATTAAGAAAAAGAAAAAAAAATTAATATAATTCAAAAAACCATTGAAAAAAACTGTAAGAAAGAATAATTAAAATTCGGTACATAATTAAAATATACTTATAAATGACACATATTTCTATAGGTTTAATATTTTTAAACAAAGCAAATTCAAAAAAATACTTGGCAAAAGTCAGTATTAAAAGTTTTTTAATTATTGTTTTTAATTATCATAATATAATTAAAATAACAATTATCCACATTATAATAATGGTAACACAATTATTGTCAGTTATCGTACCAAAATAATTGCGTACCACAAAGTTGAAATCATCTAGAAAATTTAAAAAGTCTAATGAGTTAAACACGGTACTATAATTATTTTGGTACGATAAATAAGGCACTACAATTAAAAATAAAAGTAATTAATTCATTACCAATTTTACTAAAATTTCTTATGTAACAATGATGATTCTAAACAAATATATAATTCTGACAGCAATATTGTATGAAAATTTAACTCGTAATTTAGTTATATATTATAAAAATAGACATTGAATGCTTTCACTTATTTAAAAAACATGGGATCGTAGATTTTAAGAAACTTTTACATCTATTTGACATCACATGTTTTTCAAATACAAAATCTAAGACAGTTACAAGTTTATGTCTCGCACATATATAAAGATCTGCATTACTTCAAAAAAGCTACATTCGTCGGAAAAAAATTATCTACACCGGCGATTAAAGATGTACCGACTGCTGTTTGAGAATATTTTTACGGCGCCGATTATAAAATGCAATGTTTTCGACAAAAATATCCCAAAATTAATGGAAGTAGGGCATTGAAAATGAAATGTTTTTTTAAAGTTAAGTTAGTTATCTCATCAGGGACCGAAAAAAAGAACCAACTTCCTCTTTAAAAAGTTAATTGTAAAATGAAGTGATATAAGAGCCGTTCTTGCAAGAGAATTAGTGTATATGACTGAGTTAAAGCTGTGTGCTAAAGTCCATATGCTATAGTCAGACTTGGAGCAGCGGCTCAAGCTGAATAATGGGAATCCAGAAGTGAAATATATATATATATATATATATATATACATACGTATATATATACGTATATGTGTGTGTATGTATATATGCATATGCACTGAAAATCAGGTCAAGTAGTAACTTAAGCAGTCAAACTTTGTCTCAAAACATTTAAACTGTCAAAAAAGGACAAGAGAAGGCATTAAATTTATTTTATCCAATTGGATAAATATACCAATTGAAGTATAAAATATAAACATTTAGGCTAATCGTCTGGGTAGTTACATTAAAGTTTTTATTATGGGAAAATGTCTATATAATCGGTAATTTTGTGTGCAGTAAAAATTCTTCGAGTGTATCACTAATAATTACGCCAGGATATACCTTTTACGTGTTTTGGTTTCAGTTTTTTTTCTGGTTTATACATCAACTAGCAGCCTGATTTGATTTATTACGAATGCAATTGAGACGAAAGTTTTTAATACACGCTTCTTGTTTCTTGAATTTTGTCCTCTCTTGTTAATTAAAAAAGACATGTTGATGTGAAAACCACATCTTTAGCATGATCAGTAATATAGGCTGTATTGGATTTTAAAAAAATTGTTTTCATTTTTGGATATTAATATAGGTAGATATCCATTTAAATGAGATTCATATATATTATGCGAAATACCAAAAAGTGAAATCTCAATCTATAATTGTCCATCTACAAAACATTTCCGTAAATATACACCACACAACTGAAGGTCAAACTTTGGGATCAAATCAAAATATAAACTCTATATAACAAACTAAAGGAATTTGAATATTGAATATATTTGGCGTTAATTTTGTAGAAATCCATTATTCACAATTAAATTAAACTACGTGATGTAATATTATTTCTACTTTCTTTAATTTCTTTAACCACGACCTAGGTTTCGTTGTATTATAACATCTTCAGGTGGGATATTAGCAAAGATTAACTCTTAGGAACAACCAACAGCATTTATATGTTACAAACACAATAGCGGAAGCCTGCTTTGTGCGGATTTTTCCATTGTTTATGTTAGTGAGTTTATTGCAGGTGCGCAGTGTAGGTTTTATTACATTAGAGAGTTATACAATATACCAGTATTTTAGTGAGGGTAATAAATTCAATTGTTGTTATTATGTGAGGTAAGACAATGCAAACTTTACGGTGTATGTAATAAAATTAAATGGAAGTTATTATCGGTAATATATTTATACAAAAGCAAGGGTATTTGAAAGTAAGGACAAAGTAATACACTAATCCTACATATCTCCGGTTTTGTGTATTCATATATTTATTTATTTATTTCTTTTAATTTTTTTTGTTGTTTTTATCATATATACTTATATTTATATGTATATTAGTGCTGAAATAATTCCAGGGTACTGTAGTATCAATGTTGTATATTTATATTATATCTAGAAGATATTAAGAATGGATGATGATATTATATTTAGTTGTTCATTTAATATATTGACCTTTATATCTTTTTTATGTCTGTTTATTTCTAATGTTTCTAGGATATTAAGTTTATTACCTTTTGTATTTATTTGTAATATGTAGGGGGAATTATCAGTATGGGGGTGATGGTTATTTTCAATGAGATGTTTAGCAAAGTGAGATGTGTCTGGTTTATTATTTCGCCAGCTGGCAATGTGTTCTTTATATCTTGTATTAAAATCTCTTCCTGTTTGATCTATGTATACACTATTACAATCGTTACATTTAAGTTTATAAATACCACTCTTTTTATGTTTATCTATTTTTTCTTTATTATTAATAAGGGTTTTACCCAAGTTATTTAAGGTGCTATACGTACATGTTATATTATTCATATTTTTATTATTATTTAAGAGTTTTCCTAATTTGAGTGATACATTACCTACATCTGGGATAGATTTATAGTAAATATTATTATTATTTGGTACGACCGGGTCTATTTCCTGTATTAATATTTTTCTTAATTTATTATGGTACAGTTTTGTGACAATTGATGGTCACAAAACTGTACTATAATTGTCACAAAACTGTACCATAATAAATTAAGAAAAATACTAATACAAGAAATATACCCGGTCGTACCAAATAATAATAATATTTACTATAAATCTATCCCATACATAGGCAATGTATCACTCAAATTAGGGAAACTCTTAAATAATAATAAAAATATGAATAACATAACATGTACGTATAGTACCTTAAATAACTTGGAAAAAACTCTTATTAATAATAAAGAAAAAATAGATAAACATAAAAAGAGTGGTATCTATAAACTTAAATGTAACGATTGTAATAGTGTATACATAGGTCAAACAGGAAGAGATTTTAATACAAGATATAAAGAACACATTGCCAGCTGGCGAAATAATAAACCAAACACATTTCACTTTGCTAAACATCTCATTGAAAATAACCATCACCCCCATACTGATAATTCCCCATATATATTACAAATAAATACAAAAGGCAATAAACTTAATATCCTAGAAACATTAGAAATAAACAGACATAAAAAAGATATAAAGGTCAATATATTAAATGAACAACTAAATATAATATCATCACCCATTCTTAATATCTTCTAGATATAATATAAATATACAACATTGACACTACAGTACCCTGGAATTGTTTCAGCACTAATACACATATAAATATAAGTATATATAATGAAAACAACAAAAAAAAATTAAAAGAAATAAATAAATAAATATATGAATACACAAAACCGGAGATATGTAGAATTAGTGTATTACCTTGTCCTTACTTTCAAATACCCTTGCTTTTGTATAAATATATTACCGATAATAACTTCCATTTAATTTTATTACATACACCGTAAAGTTTTGCATTGTCTTACCTCACATAATAACAACAATTGAATTTATTACCCTCACTAAAATACTAGTATATTGTATAACTCTCTAATGTAATAAAACCTACACTGCGCCCCTGCAATAAACTCACCAACATAAACAATGGAAAAATCCGCACAAAGCAGGCTTCCGCTATTGTGTTTGTAACATATAAATCTGTTGGTTGTTCCTAAGAGTTAATCTTTGCTAATATCCCACCTGAAGATGTTGTAATACAACGAAACCTAGGTCGTGGTTAAAGAAATTAAAGAAAGTAGAAATAATACTACATCACGTAGTTTCATTTAATTGTAAAGGAATTTGAATAAAAAGCTTTATGAACATAACAAATTCTAAAATTAAATACCTACACTCGGTGAAAAAATTGTGGCACATTACGCATTTTCCATAGCAACTCTTAATAAAATAACTTTTGCATTCTGAAATTAAATGTTTTCAGCCAAAATAGGCTTACAGATATTGGAAAGGGCCCCTTATATATTGGCTACAGTTAGACAAATTGGAGGTCAGAGCTACATTTTGTATCGAGAATTATATGTGTTCAGCCAAAATAGACGTAAATATTAGAAAAAGCCACTTATATATTGACTACAGTTAGACAAATCGGAGGTGAAAACAATAATTTGTATTGAAAATTTATTAGTCTATTTTTTAGAACGTTATATTCAAAGAAAAATATTAGGTGAGAATGTTCCGTTGGTTTGAATAATTTGGAAAATTGTTTGGAATGCAGTGTGTATTTAAATTTTAATCAATTCGATAATTTTTTCGATTCACACACAAATAACAATAATTATATAATATAAAATAAAAATACAAAGAAAAAAAAACTATTGAAATGAAAATATGAATATTTCACACTTTTAGATTTTAAAAGTTGGGAATAATTATTATTGAATTCTACTTTACAGTTTTGCCTTGGTCAAAATATGAAAACCGTCACAATATATATGCTATAGATTAGATAAATTAATCCTTTCCATTTGATGAAAAATGTGGTTCAATTAGTTAAAAGACATGTACAGTAATCATGGTCTTAATTCCGTTCAAGATGTTCTATTAAATTAGATAATTATACAATAAGGACAGCTAATTAAAGATCATCGATTGATTACCAGTCAATCGGTTGAGGAGCCATTGCACTCACGGCATATTAGATAATTTTATTAAATTAGAAAATTTCAATTCCAGTGTGCAAATATTCATAAAAATTTGGTTTACTAACTATGGAAGTGAATATTTCAAGTGATATGCTTATTTCAATTCCGATAGATTTGTTACCAAATATTAACACGTATATAGTATAAAAATGATAAGCGATAATAGTTGGCTTGAAATTTCGTGTATAATATTAACATTTAAAGACACAAAGGATTACTGTTAAACCAGTGTCCAAAATATTTTTTTTTAACTTTATAAATGTGTTGTCTGATATGTATTACACAGGCGTAAAGAAATGGTGAATTAAAAAAAAACCGTGAGATTTAATACCATTGATGTAATTTTCCGAATCTAAATTTCAAGACTATCTTCTAGCTGAAATTTTTTGGCAATTTTGGCTTTAATAATTTTAGATAGATAAAGGGATCATATTTTTTCTGTAAATATGAACGATATCTCCTAAAATATGAAATAGCACATAAAGTTCCGGAAAAATTTCTCGTAGTACTCTTATAGATCGATCGTTGAACCTGTATCCTACCGGATACATGAAATAAAGAAGGATTTCCGAGTATCATGTCTTACTTTTTAAATTACAATATACACATTTTCAAACGCGAATAAAACTAAATGCAATCATGGTCCTCTTACTTGCCCGGGAAATTCGGAATCATTTAGGTTTAAAAGACGTTCAATTTTAATCTTACAACTAGTATTTGCAATTAATTTATTTAGACCATGTTTCGCTCTGTATATTTTGAAAGTGTGATGATGTTTTTACAAATAAATGTATATAAATTTTATTTCATCCTTCACCTGAATAGGGGAAGTAGCAATAATTAAACTATATTCTCCTTTATCGTTAACTTCCTTTCATTTCAATTCTGTAAGTCTCAATAATCCTCTCTTTAGTCTTTGTCTATTTAATGCCATAGTATCTTCATCAAATGTCCAAATTTGTTTCCATAAAAAGTTATGTAAATATTCTATTACTAAAAAATCCGCCAAGAATTTCCTTCCAACTGATTCCTTTCTATTTATAATATTATAAGAATGACGTTATTATATAAAGTTAATCAAGCTATGATTTATTTTGTCTGCCGTTTAAGAAATATAAATTTTATTTTTCATTGTTGAATATGCACATATCTAAAAACTACTTTTTAGTAGATTAAAATGTATATCTTTGTATAAAACATATATTATGAAAGAATGAAAAATTAAGAGGTAGACAGAAAGATCAGGCGGTATTAAAAATAATTACACGTTTTTCCCAATCATCATATGTGGAAGCTAGGAATCATTAGCTAACTGCATTGGAAGTACAACGGTGTCTACTTTCATTTTCTCACGTCGAGACGTAAAGTCGATGCTACAAAAGCGACGTAAAAAATGACTTTTTACGATGCTTTATTCTTCGTTTCCAGCATTAAAAGCATTGCGGTGCAAAAAAGCTCGTCATATATGATATTAAAGGATTTTTGCTCTTTGAATTTGATAACAGATGGCATACGCAATGAGCCCACCTGAGGAAGTAACTTGCCTAATCTCTTTCGTTCGTAACATTCCAAACAGGTATTGAAAATTTTGAGAAGTCATGTCTTTACACCAGATTTTCACATTAGGTACTTTTGTTAAAATGTCAAGTGAAAATGCAAAATTTCCTTTAATTTAAGTACGTACTAAAGAAAGCAATTTTTACGGAAGATAAATATCGTGTCATAAAATTAAACTCCTAATAAAATCATGCTTAAATGTTGACTGAATACAAATTCGTGGAAAGAAAAGAAACATAAATTTAAATTTGGCATTTTAGTTCAGGATCAATGTCATAAATATCTCTTGCGTCGAATATAACTCTTGGATTCTGATTTCTTGTATACAGAAACCATACACAGTTTTAACTTTCATAGAATTTGGCAAGAAAAGTCGAAAATTTCTTAATAATGAAGAAACCCATGCAATTTTTATTTGGTACCAATTAATTTTGTTGTGTATTCGAAGATTACAATTGTAATCATCAGGTTCTACCGTCTTTTAGATGTCAAGTTAAGACTATTTTTCATTCTGTGAAAGTACGATCAAAATATGTAATAAAATTAAATTGTATATAATAAAATTGCAACGGAGTGAATTGAAAATATTTAAAAGAAAGGATTGATTCAGCGTATAAAATTATAATAGAAGCCAGAAAAAGGTTTATAGAATTTTTGTCTGTTTGTCTATATGTTAATTTGTACAAGTATCATACAAGATCTACAAGACGGATGTCGATGAAATTTAGTAATAGTATATACATATAATAGAATAAAACCAATTTTTTCCACAATTAAATGAAACTATGTGATGTAATACTATTTTTAACCTTTAATAGTCGGGTTTGTGCGGGTTTTCCCACTGCTTACATTAGTGATTTTATCGTGGGGGATCGGTGTAGTTTTTTATTATATTTTCGAAAGTTATACAACATGCAAGTATTTTCGTGAAGGTAATCAATTAAATTGACGTTATTCTATGAGGTTACATAATGAAAATGATCCGGTGTATGTAATAAAATTCAATGGATATTATCCTCAGAAATGTATTTGTATAATAGCAAGGGTAACTGATGGTTAGAACAAGGTTATAACAAATAATTGTACATATATCCCATTTTATTTTACATTATTTTGTTCACTTATTTATTTATTTTAATTTTATTTTATTTAGATATGTACGTTATCGACTGGAGAACTAAACAAAAGATTGTGATGATTCAAGTTAGTTTGTAAATATAAGTAATATAAATTGACGTTTAGAAAGTGTGCATAGTTAAAAAACCTTTCAAATACAAAGGGAACCCGTACTACGAGGGTTCCGTACATAATTAGGTACTCATAAAAATTTAAGGGTTTGTAATATTTGTAATCAATCCATTTACAAATATTTATTTCTCACAACGTTAATATATTGCCTAATACACCTTTCACGTGCGTAAAAATAAATTAACTCTAAAAATTTGTAATTCTACATGCAATTATAAATAATTGTTATTTGAATGTTCTGTTATGCTGTAAGGCTTCATTTATGTTGTGAGACTTCTTTTTATACTGAGCAGCTGATGCTGAGCAGCCCACAAAGCAACAGCAAAAGCCGTCATCACTTGGCTGAAAGAAGAAATTCGGGAAGCAATCATCAAGCAAGACAACATAAACCTCAGCCTGAAGATAATACACTCTTCTTTAACATATCTCCTTCACCCTATAAAATTTGATAGTTTAGACTAAAAAATTAGAAATGAATAAATAAAACCGGAGATATGTAGAATTAGTGGTATAACCTTGTTCTAACTTTCGGATACTATTGCTTTTGTATAAATATATTACCGAGAATAACTTCCATTTAATTTTATTACATACACCGGAACAATTACATTGTACAACCTCATATAACAATAACGATTGAATTTATTACCCTCACTAAAATATTGGTATATCGCATAACTCTCGGAAATATAATAAAACCTACGCCGCTCCCCTACAATAAACTCACTAACATAGGCAGTAGGAAAACCAAACAAACCCAGCTTCCGCTATTGTGTTTGAAACATATAAATGCTGTTGGATGTTCCTAAGAGTTAATCTTTGCTAATAGCCCACCTGAAGATGTTGTAATACAAAAAAACATAGGTCGTGGTAAAGAACTTAAAAAAAGTAGAAATAATACTACATCAAGTAGGTTCATTTAATTGTGTATACTACAGGTTTTAATGATCAGTGTATAAATACAGAAAACAATTTGAAAAAATAATATCTTTTTGTTGCGTGAACCAATAAACTTTACAAGAATGTACGGCCATAGGCCTCAGTATACGATGTTAATTTCAATGTGATATCTCAGGCTGTTTTTGAGGAAAAGGGATTTTACAGACAGAAAGAGAGGTGGATGGACTGGCGGAAAACATAGTTACCATTAGAGTTATGTTTACCTTTATTTTGAGATACACATATCTGAAATTCTGAGGGTACTGGGTAAAAAAACAAGAGTCAACAAAAACAATGTCCAAAATGGAACTGCTTAAACATACGGAAGTAGTTCTTTCGTCCCGCCTTATTTAAATTAGTGTTTTGGTAAATTTAATAATTGTTTTACTCACTTTTTGTGTAATATGTGAATAATTATTATGTTAATAATCTGCACACAAATTGTTTCAGCGGTAGTTCAAGTTGTTGAAAATATATTTTGTAAGACTATAAAACGTAAAAGTGTTTATCATTAACTAAATATACAATTATGAATTTACCCCATGTGGTTAATTTGCGTAGTTCCGGTAGTTGAACTATGACTGTAGTTGGGCAATAAACTTTGTTCAAAAAAACTTTTAAAGGAAGGGTATCTAAGAAGCCTGTAAAATTGTATATAATAACTATATTAATTATAAAAAAGCTTCTTTTTACACTTAAATTATTTTTAACGTTGCATTAGTTAAGTGAATATAAACTCTATTCTCAAAAGCCTACCGCAATTAATTAATTTTATATTTTAATTTCTTCTCGAAATATTTAACTTAATAAACTTATATATTTCAAAATTAATTTTTCGGAAAACTTAATTACAAATAAAATATCTAACCATTACAGGTAAAGCATTGCAAACCATTGTAGCAAACCTGGACGACAGAAGCCGAATATTATTGTAGAAAGTTTGCAAGTCGATTTAATCGAGTCAATTAATGAAGGAAAAAAGAAAATTCATCAAAATAAAAAAATTAAAATATAAATAAAATGAAATATTTATTGTCGAAGTGTAAAGTTAAAACTAAAAGGGTAAACTATAATAGTTAATGTCTACATATACAAACTCCACATCTGACTGTATGTATATCTGTTCGCTTATAACTAATTACACCAGATATATTTTGACATAGTTTTAACTATTATGCGAGTAGAAAGTATTTGTTCGCTCAGGTGCAAAATATTACCTAATTTCCTCAGGTTAAAAAGCTTCGTTAATATTTGCGAAGCATGATGTCATAAAATTCAGGAAGTGTTATGGATAGCGCGACAACAGTAGCAAAAACGGGCAGCGGAAGAAATACTTTTTAGACAGTTGTTCAAATTCCTTCGTCAATAGTGGGAGATGTGAACGTAAAAATGTTTAGCGAATAAAATTGCGTGAAAAATCTACTTGCATGTACATAGAATCCATTTTGATTGGATTTAGAAAATTGAATCAGAAGTAAAATGTATTATTTGTGCCATAAAAGAAAAATCATGAATTGAAAATTGTTCAAAATATGGCAGATGTTGTGATTATATTCTATTGCTGCTCTGTATCTATTAAAGATAACTAATGGAAAATAAATAGTTTGAACGTTTGGTGTACACATGATTAACTAGTTTATATATTTAATGCATATCGTGCAAAATTGAGTTGTTTGCTTTGATATATCTAGTTATATTAATAGTTAGCAGAAAATTTTTTTCATCCATTATTTATTCATTACGTTCAGTTATAGTTTCGATATAAGTAAATTACGTTGTCGTTTGCTCAGAATGTTTATAGATGGCTACTGTAGATTTGTTATGAAATAAATCTACATTCATATCTATCTAATTGATCTTCATGTTGCTTTAGTTGCTTTAGTTATACGACCTCTCTGTTGCTTTAGTGGATTCGTTCAAGATTTCGTTCGTTGATTTTTTAAGTTAGTAATAAATAATATCCAAATATTTATTTTTATTAAAATTATTTATTAACACCCCACGATTTAAAAAAAATAAATATAAAAATAAGTGCAAATTTTGTTAAATGGCCGAAATGAGGCTGTCCTGTTTAACGAAATATCATTTGATCGCCAATTAGAATAGATAGAAAAAATTATTAGAAAGTTTGATTATTACTTCAAGTATGTATTTAGTATTACTGTGGTTATGACCATCAATAAAAATGAAACATATTTCTAGACAAGCTAATTCATAATAAGATATGAAACGAGTTAAATCAGTAGATGGGCTAAATTGACAAATATGGTAGATACTGAATGAGTGCGGCCCCAGGTTTTTAAAAATTGTCGAAATTAATTTTATAGCAGAAATACGCAGGCGATAATTTATTAAAAACATTTCAAGCATTTCAAATATAGTTTCAAACCTACAAAATTTTTAATTTCTATCTAATTTGTCATTTAAACTTACGCCTGCCACTTGGGTTTTAACTCTTTAATTTTCACGCCTACGTAAATAAAACAGCTATCTCTTACACTAAAAAGTAGAGATATATTTTTATATACCAATAAATATAAAATAAACAATTAGCCCCCCCCCCAATACTATTTGTCCCCCACCCCATTACTATTTTTAACCGCCATGCAGTTTATTCTCCCTATCTCTTGAAGTAAAACATCAGTTTTTATAAAAGAATATTATTATTTATTTATGTATTAGAAAGAAAGGTTTCAGAGCAGTAAACCAAACATTGATTTGTTTTCTTTTCGAACATATACCAACACTTTAGGTGAAAAACGATATTACGATGCTTCATTATTTACAATGCTTCAAACAGTCAATTTCTATGTATTCTTCGACTATACTTGCGCATCTCACCTTACTGAGTACATTAATTTGCATTGAAACTCCACATATATTGGCAACATATTTTAAATATCATAGTAGATCCAGTTATTCCATGAAAGCCTTTTGGAAAACTATGCATTTCTACAGGCAGCATCTTTACCAAAAATAGACACAGGGCCCTTCACCCTTCGTATCACCCTTATAGAGTCCTTTTTAATTGTGTGTTCTTTCATATCATATCAAAAAAATTGTCAAATGTAACAGGTACAAAATTTCAATTGTTCTTTTTTTCGTATTGTAAGTAAGATAAAATATAAATGCATCCAACAACAAAAATAATATACAGCATGATTACAACGTCATACATGGATGACATTGGTGTATTACTCATGGGGTATTACTTACTAATTTATTTATTTCATATAGGGAAAGAACGAATACAAGTCGCAACGTTATAATAGTATGTGAGTTTTGTGTAACTAAAACAATTTACGGCTGTAACTCATGCATTACACAATTTATTTAAGATATAAATTACATGAAAAGTGTATTTTTGCAAGCAAAATTTCAAGTGGTCTATATTTGGAGAAACATAATAAAATCAAAATAATATAATCAGAAATATTTTTTCTCTTTAATTATTTAACTTACTTTACATTTCTAAATTATTTACTAATATGTATGTAATATATACACATTATGATATAATTTATAGTACGCATAGATTAGATGAAATTATCGCTCGTGTATTTATTCCGGCCAATAAATACATTTTATATTTAAAAACACAAACTCGAATATACTGGTTATGACAATGATAAAAGCGTATATCTATACCATAATAATCATGAAAATTCAAATATTTACTTAGAATTTAGAAGTGGAGATAAAAAGTAGATAAGATCAAAGATTGGTTCAATAGCACAGAAGATATTCAGCCGCAATACAGCAAGAAAGCATATATTGTGGTAAGACAGATAACTAGAATTTTTCAATAAATTAATTCAAAGATGTAGTACAAGTAAACTAAACCGATTATGAGTGAATGAAACCATTGTATGAGTAACGTCCGCGTCGACACTGGCATCCGCACTCAGCATAGACCCCAGATATTTAAATATGTTTACCTTCAGTGATGGTTCTCCGTCGACGTTTATGGAAGCTTTAGACAGTGGTGTGTCAGAAAATGTGCAGTGTAGATCTTCGGTTTTGCTTCTGCTAATGCGTAGGTCATTTTCCTCTAGTGCTTGCTTCCAGTCATGAAGGGTGTTTTGATAAAAAAAGAAAAAAGAAGAAAATCATAAAGGACTCTGAAATGAAATTGAGGCTTCTTTTATCATTTTTCATTTCAAAGACTCATTTGTGAAAGTATAGTTCTAAATTATTCATCACTAGTTTTTAAAATCTAGTAACCAACATTCGATTAGAAATTTCTCATGAAATGAATTTACCTAATTGACATCAATAATTTTGTCATTATGCTTATTAAGAGAGGCAGGCAAGCTTCTTTGTTATCAATTGAATTACGATATTTTGGAACATGGTATGGACAATAATATTATATCAATTTTGTCACGATACTACACAAATCTAGGTACTTTCAAACTCTTAGAATGAATTACAAAAAACTTTAATTTTATTACTATATAAGTAGCTATACCATTTAATATTTGTTTCTTAAATCTGCTGTAAGATATCAAAGTACCAACAGAAGGCTGATGAAACGCTTTAGCGAAGTAACAGAGAAAGACAATTGTTAGTAAAATTAAGTTGATGCAAGAACACCAAATGTTCCCACATTATTTCACAATTTATATTTGCTTCTTTTATATTTGTGAAAGTCCTCACATTGGAAAAAAAACTCTTGTACTGTGAAAGCTCTTTCCTTTATATTTGGCACATCAACAAAATCACCCGTCACATCGCTCCACGATATTTGTAGACATTGTTATTGAAATTTATTCTGTTTGCTTTGTATTCATAACCATTTGTCTTTTAGACGTCTGGTGTGTGTTGAGGCTTTAGTGTATTTACATAACATACTCAAATATTTACATAACATACTCAAGTATTTACATAACATAAGCAAGTATTTATTCTCTCGGTTCGATATATTACTTTAAGCCTGAACAAATGTAACAATCATCACTTAGAGAAAAAAAAATAAGACACAGCTTTTCAATTTTCTATGGATAATCGTGCTTTGATTTAAGCCATTTCTTCGAAACCATTCAACTAAGATGACTTGGCCATACCTACAGGTAGGAGGATAAATAATTGATAAAAAAAATACCAAAAACCAGAGGAGGAGAGAAGGAAAAGCAGACCACGTATAAAATGGCTGGATACCGTAGAATAATGGTCAAGGAATATAGGTGTCCACAGATGGAGATAAGTGGCGTCGGGTAGTTCAAAATGATGGAAACTGACTGAGACAACCTTGGCCGGAAATCGGTGGGAGAGCTTAAAAATGAGAAGAACATGTAGATCGTTTCTCAGATTTTTTTATTTTAAAGCTAAACTTATATATTTGTGCTATATTAACAACACAGTGTGTGATATATTAATAAAACAGTATTTAAAATATCACTACATTAAAAATTTTATCCAATAGATTCCCTACTTATACGTTCCATTCATTTAACAAATTTTAAAATTTTGCCTTAAAATTTTAAAATATGTGTGAATATTCATTATAACACCCACATTTTTAAACAAGTTCGGTTAAATGTTCTACACTGGTCATCTAACCCCTAGCAATAAATTTTAATGAGATGGAGACCCATATCCCACTTTCTTACTCCAAAAAAAGGGGGGTCAAAAATTTGGAATCATCCGGTACTTAACTAGTATTTTATTTTACAACGTAATTCTTAGATTTCTAAACATTTTTATTTAGATTTAAAACTAAGTTTTATCTACACCATATGTGTCAGGCCATTAAGATGTATATTTGTACGCATGTACGTCCAGTTTTGTCAGTATATTCCTTTTGGGACTTAATATTTTTATTGTTTTGTATTATTTTTTGGGACTTAATTTTTCTAAGCATTATTTAACATGCGTCTCATTTAATTTATCATTACAAACTAATATTAAATTATATAATTAGATTCCCTGAGGATATGATTAATAAAAACTTAAATATGCTTTAAACGGCTTCCCCTTAAATAAACAAATCCTGTTACTTTATAAACCCTATCTTCAAGTTTTTTTAAAAATTGTTTATTTAATTATCATCATGATTAATACGAGTATATTTCAGCAATGCGTGGCAGTACTCTTACAAAATACATCAAATGCGTGTTGGAACACTTACAAAATAGTGCTCGACATTAACATTCTCACGGTTAATATACGTATATTTAAGTAAAGTTGGCGAAGTGCACATCGAAACACTCATAACCAGGTTTTCAAAAATGTTCGCACAATTTTACCGAAATCATGTTAGTTGAACGTTCAAGTCAAATGCTATTATAGCTGCGCCGACTTACCAAACGATGAAAACCAAATAATAATAAACTCTTCCCAAAATAATAAGACACAAGACACTTTCTATTTAGATAATCGAATAAAGTCAGCGTGCTATAACATATGATTACATTTGAGCCCCGCTTTGAGCAATACATTGTCATCAGTTAACATCGATAAGTGAATGGCAGTACGTCGCACCATCATCCAGAGCGGCGCACACTAGAGCTCTATTTCATTTAAGTTCTACGGCGATCGGCGGCGGAAACTAAAGAGCAAGCTCGGAGTATAGAAGATACTTGCGTTGTGGAGCGAGGAGGGTTCGCAATATGCTCTGCCTCATTCATCTTTGGTCCATTTCTATCTTAACGCTCTGTATTACACACATTAAGTACAGATAGAAAAGCTGAGACTGAAAATGTAAAACGATCGGCTAATTTCGAGTTCCTGCCGCCTTTTGGCTTCCTGCCGCTAAAGTATCTAATGAATAAAGTACACTCAAAAATCCAGATAGCATTAAAAGCATTAGATTTATTATAGATGTCGTTGATGGTTGTATCGAAAAATGTCGCACTTTGTGGCTCAGCAGATATCAGACTTTCTCTCATAGCTATGTGTACACATACTTGTTTTTGTGTCACCTCATATATATTTCCTCCAAAGAACTTTTGATTCTCATATTGTGTTTTCATAAATAATTTTATGTTCAGAAACCTATAAGTTGTTTTTAACTATTTTGTATAATTTCATTGAATTTTACCTGTCAGAATCTTCACTCAAAATAATACGAAAGTACTCATATTTTTTAAATGTGAATCTTCGGTAATTATTTTTGTAGCACAATTTTTTAATGCCTAAAAAATTCATTTTTATTGCCTAAAAGACGTATTTTTAGATTAAGTTAACGTGAGCATTTATAACTACAAATTATAACGCACTTTTGTTTCCTTTTGCATTTTGCAGGACAACCAAATATATGTTTGCACAATTATTGAGTTGGTGAGAAACATTTTAAAATGAAAGAAAAATATTTTGCCTCGGAAAATGCTGCAAATGAAGAAAAATATTTCGCCTCGGAAAATAAGGCAAAGTCGGGTTGAAATTTTCCACCGTCAATTCAAGATTCACTGAAAGGGGTTATAAATTCAGAAGCATAATTTACCTGTGAGCAAGAATTTTAACAAATTGAAGAATGGACTAGTCAATGTAGTGGATGCTTGTCAAATATACATTTATTTTAATTTGTTTTTACTAATACACTTTAAATATTGGTGAAGTTATCGGTACAAATGTTTCAGCTCTTACTGATTTTTGATACACGTACAAATAAACAAATATCCAATTACTTTTAGACTCAACTTACATAGCATTTCTGAAAGTTTCGGAATTAAAATACACTGCAAATGAATATACATTAATTATGTTTTGCATTTCTTATTGTAACATGCTATATATAATATATTCGTAATAAGCATATAAACGGAATATGGTAAAGATAATATATAAGCATTGCTATGCGAATGAATGAAAGATACTGGTCGAAAATGATTTCCTGCTCTAACTTTACTAACATCTTTCTATAATGAAGCTCTTTAATATTTTCTTTTCTTTGTTGCCAACATAAAAATCTATTGTGTTTCTGGAGGGAAAAATAATTTGAATATTCAATCGACTAGGCTACGAGTCGAACAGCTGATATGAAATGTGTTTATACAGTTTTTTATTTATGTAAATAATATAGGAAAATTTTAAAAGTTTATGGTGCTTATTTGTGTATATTTAAAAAAAACAAAACTTTTATCAAATCAAAATAGAGACCAATAATCACCAAAACACCTTACTTAGATATACTTCATTATAATAATTAAAGCAATCAATGCTTCATTACCTATTTGATCTTTATAATATTTTCATCTTATGTAGGTTCTTGAAGCATAAGTTTTTAAATGAGTCGAATTAATATTAAAAAATATAAGGGCTTGCTTCTTACTATTACAATGTGTACTGTAATATGAATCTGATATTTTAAAGATTTGGCAATAAATTAACAAGAAAACTTTTTTTTTGAACCATTAAATTAGTCCTTCATTTTATTTTCATCTAAAATAGACTTCCCCCAGCAAGGGTTTTCGAAATAATTTAAATATTTTAAAAACAATTATGATGTCCTCTCACTAATATAACGTAACTGACGATCCAAGTTAATTTAAATATTTTTTATCATGATTTACTAAGTGTATATCTGATAATCCTACTTTAAGTCCAATTTTTTTCAGAAATTATGACATAGTTTTCAGTGAACTTTAATCAGTTACGCCGAAATAAGTCTGAATATCAGTTTACTTACTAGTTAGTGACAGTGTGGGAACAACTAAATAGAGTTTAATTTAATACCAGTTCAGGCAAAGTCAGAGCATATGTCAGCTATTTCCATGAAGTAGTATCGAAGGCAATTTATATTATTGTAATACAGTTAGTAAAATTATTCATAACCTAGACAGGCAATTGCACACTTATTGTAGAAGTGCTGCCTGAATCACGCAGCACCTCTACGTTAAATATATATATATATATATATATATATATATATATATGTATATATATATATATATATATATATATATATATATATATATATATAAATAAGTATAAAATAGTGATACAACTGAATTTAGTTAAATTGCTTTATATCAGGTCTATAAACAAATATATTCACTTCATTTCATTCATTTTGATACAAGTTCTCATCATGGGGATACAGATAAGCACTAACCACTTCACTAATTGTGAATAATGTATAGTACAGAATCTTATATTTCAAATTTAAACGACACTTTTATGACTAAATTACGATAAACTATTTAATGCTAGTCGTCTAATATACGGAGATGCCAAATAATGTTACCTCAGCAACATGTACTTCATTCCATATCAAATATAATTATCACTTAGTAATTTATATACAAATATATGTATTTTTAAATTCTTTACAATTATAGGAGGACATACTTCCGAAAGCAGCAGCTACTAGAGTCAGCATTTCAAAGACTATTGAATCACTAAAGGTTCAACTTTAGAAGACTACGGAAACTTAAATAGTATTGTAACTTGGAAAGTATAAATATTTCAAAAGTAAAACAAGTGCTGAAACTAATTTTTTGGAAAAGACTCTTACACTTTATTTGATCATCAATTAAGAAATTATTTTAGAAAAAAGAATTGCAGCTGCATATGACTGAAAAACAAAAAATATTTGCACAAATTTGTATCAAAAATTCCCAAAAGATTACAAAAAATTGGCTACCATTTTGCAAGTACCATCAGGTAGATGTGAACGTCGTTGGGGTTATAATTTTCTCGTTAATAAATTCAATATTTAATCATAAACATATTTATGGGAGATAATTCTCCCTATACAGTGCCTCTACCTAGGCTCTAGTAATAATCAAAGCAGCGCCTGGTGAGCTAGATTCCCGTACTCTATACAAAATTATAACCACTTTCTTAGCAGGGGTGGACAACATCTTATTGTTGTCATACAACGAAAACTAGGTTGTGATGAAGAAATGAAATAAAGTAGAAATAATATTAAATTACGTAGTTTCATTTAATTGTGAATAAAAATTGTCAATTGCACCAAGTAACGAAATCGAAAAATCAACTTCTTAATTATATAAAACAATTTTACATGACAGTTTTATTTTCGTCGGAAATATAACCTATTTGTAAGTATTTTCATCAAAATTACTAAAGTCTTATCTTAGCATATAGAAAGGTTTCAGTGGAACTAAAGGAAGAAGTGTATACAAAGAAAATGTTAGTGAATAAGAACGAATTACATCCGGGTCAGTATCTATGTACGTTTGTATGTAAGTATATTGATAAAATTGATACTTGAAATATTGAAAAAATTTATATTTTAAAGATTAATAAAACTCAATGGAGCATAAGATTAATTATGGACTTTTTTATTAGATAATTGTGCTAAGTGAAACGAACAAAATAAGAAGTTTCCCGTCTCCTAAATCCTCTTAATCCTTGAGTTCTACCACAGAAAATATTAAACCTATGTACTATAAAAGTATTCAAAAATTAATTTCGTTGACTCATTGATGGTATCTAGGCAAAAAACAAGATAGATTCCAAATTTATGATACAAGCCTTCCAGATTTGACATTTGTGATGGGATTTGCACAGCTTCCATTAATAGAAGCAAAATATAGATTTTGCTTGCTAACAATTTTCAAATTAAACTTGACATTTTTGCAATCTATACATTATTTTGAAAACTGAAATCTTTATTACCGTTTTACAGTGGTTATATGATGATGATTATACTACTTATTTGGCGTTAATTTTGTAGAAATTCATTATTCACACTTAAATGAAACTACGTGATGTGGTTTTATTTCTACTTTCTTTAATTTCTTTACCACGACCTAGGTTTCGTTGTATTACATCTTCAGGTGGGATATTACCAAAGATTAACTCTTAGGAACAACCAACAGCATTTATATGTTTCAAACACAATAGCGGAAGTCTGATTTGTGCAGATTTTTACATTGCTTATGTTAATGAGTTTATTGCAGGGGCGCAGTGTAGGATTTATTATATTACCGAGAGTTATACAATATACCAGTATTTTAGTGAGGGCAATAAATTCAATTGTTGTTATTATGTGAGGTTATACAATGCAAACTTTACTGTGTATGTAATAAAATTAAAAGGAAATTATTTATCGGTAATATATTTATACAAAAGCAAGGGTATTTGAAAGTAAGGACAAGGTAATACACTAATTCTACATATCTCCAGTTTTGTGTACTCATATATTTATTTATTTCTTTTAATTTTTTTTTGTTTTTATTATACATGCTTATATTTATATGTGTATTAATACTGAAACAATATACATGGTACTGTAGTATCAATGTTGTATATTCATATTATATCTAGAAGATATTAAGAATGGGTGATGATATTATTTTTAGTTGTTCATTTAATATATTAACCTTGTATCTTTTTTAAGTCTGTTTATTTGTAATGTTTCTAGGATATTAAGTTTATTACCTTTTGTATTTATTTGTAATATATAGGGGGCATTATCAGTATGGGGGTGATGGTTATTTTCAATGAGATGTTTAGCAAAGTGAGATGTGTCTGGTTTATTATTTCGCCGGGATATTAGCAAAGATCTTTGCCAATCCCACCTGAAGATGTTGTAATACAACGAAACCTAGGTCGTGGTTAAAGAAATTAAAGAAAGTAGAAATAATACTACGTCACGTAGTTTCATTTAATTGTGAGTAATTGTTTTACGTTATCTGCAAATGTCATGGTGGGGTCCCTTTGTAGTTTTGTGAAGTCATCTGGTTTGAGGAAATCGTACACTTTATTTTTAATTTACTTTGGTCTAGAATAACTATAGAGTTGCCTTTATCTGCTTTAGATAGGATGAGTTTATCTTTATTAATTTTAATTTGTAAATTACGTTGTGTCAAAATTTCGTCATTAATGTGTGTCTTGGTTTTAGAGTATTCTTTACATATTTTATCAGCAGATTTGTGTTTAGTAAGTGCGTCCTGGTTACTGAATGCAATAGTGGTATCTACTACTAGTGATTGTATGTTTTTTCTTGATGGTGCGGTAGGAATATTATATTTAAATCCTTTATTTAAAAGTTTTAGTTCTTTATTATTAAATGTTGATTTTGAAAGGTTAACTATTCTCGGATAAAACGTTTGTTTGGGTGTGACTTTCGGTTTCTGAGTTTTGGCTTTTAGTTTTTTAATTTTGTTTAATTGTTTTTGTGTTATGTTTTTTATTATGGCACTGACATCATTTCTCATTTTATAGTCTAAAGTATCAAATTCTATAGGGTGGAGGAGATATGTTAGAGAAGAGTGTATTACCTTTAGACAGAGGTTTATATTGTCTCGTTTGATGGTTGATTCCCGAATTTCTTCCTTCAGCCAGGTGGTGACGGCTTTTGTTGTTGCTTTCTGGGCTGCTCGAGTTGTTCCACTAATCTTTATGTTCACGTGACTGGATGTAAGATTACACAGACATTACAAGAAATAAATAAATATATGAATGCACAAAACTGGAGATATGTAGAATTAGTGTATTACCTTGTCCTTACTTTCAAATACCCTTGCTTTTGTATAAATATATTACCGATAAGAACTTCCATTTAATTTTATTACATACATCGTAAAGTTTGCATTGTATAACCTCACATAATAACAACAATTGAATTTATTATCCTCAATAAAATACTGGTATATTGTATAACTCTCGGTAATATAATAAAACCTACACTGCGCCCCTGCAATAAACTCATTAACATAAGCAATGTAAAAATCTGCACAAACCAGACTTTCGCTATTGTGTTTGAAACATATAAATGCTGTTGGTTGTTCCTAATAGTTAATCTTTGCTAATATCCCACCTGAAGATGTTGTAATACAACGAAACCTAGGTCATAGTAAAGAAATTAAAGAAAGTAGAAATAATACTACATCACGTAGTTTCATTTAAGTGTGAAGACTTATAGGTATTAAACGAAATTAAGGCAGTTGCTTGTCTGTCCATCATTATTTGTGTCACATCATGTCAATTCGGATCAGCATTGGATACAGAGTGACCAAAGAGTATACTTGTATAATTCGAAATTTATTTTAACATTAAATCGCTGTGATCAAAGCTATAGTTTTATTTACAGTACATTACAGATTTAAGAAAATTCAAGTATACCACGTTGTTTCACTCGCGGAGAGTTATCTTAATTATGTGTATCTAAATTCTTCTCCATCCTCGCATACTAAACGCCTTTCGCCAAACGATATCTTTGGTCGGATCGAGGGTATATTGGGGGAATTATTCGAGTCGGTCAGAACAGTCAATAAATAAATTCTTTTTTCTCTATATGGCACCTAGAATCTTATATGTTTCTGCGAGTACCGCTGATTTACAAGCTCCATTTCTTCCGGTCTCTGATTTTACCTTTATTTATTGACGTAATAGCGAATAGTGACTCAATATACATGATGAAATGGTTTCTAATTTGCACAGTTTATAATATATTGAATAGCGAATAATGAAAGTACACATTGCGAAACCGAGGAAAGAAGTAAATTAACTCTCTCGCCGCTCGCAGATTTACTGAATCATTAAAAAATACATTAAAAATTGTATCTCTCCTTAGTTAATTATCTAATCACAAAGAAAAACGAGGATATACAGTAGAGCTATTTTTTACATTATATTATGTTATTTCCAAAAATCAAAAAGTGGAATATAGTACGTAAACATACCGAACTTACAATCCGATAACTGTCAGTAACGCGAGAATTTATACCATTCAATTTGAATATGAAACGTCGTTCCAAATTACCCTCTAAATATCAACCCGTAACTTTTTTTTTTCAAATTAAAATACAAAAATTAACTAAGTATTTGGGTGTTAATTTAACAAACAATTAAATTATATTAACATGTATAATTCCTTTTTTAAAATATGTGCTGTTTTGATGTAAATATATGTTATAATATTAATATATCTTCATGATGATTTTAATTTTATAATGTGCCGCCCACTCTCAGGGGCGCTTAAGTAAAGCTTCAGTTTAATAGGAAAGTCTTGTTCGATTAAGATTCCTGTCATCCGCACGGCGCAGGAATATCGATTAGGAAAAAACCGACATTCACCTGTGATTATTGGTAATTGTGGTCCCAGGGAAGCTGCAAAAATTAACCTTTCAAAAATTTATTTTTCGAGCTATTATATTCAACATGATGTTTTAACGATATTTTTGCCTTTATAATTATACTGCGTAAAGATTTATAAGTTGCGCAAATTGCAAACTCAAATAAATATTTCGAATTTCGTTTTGTTGAAAACTACGAAAATCTTTTCCACTCATAACTAATGATTTGCAAGAAAGGCTTACAAATATATTAATATTTATAATCATACATACTTGAGATATATATGTATATATATATATATATATATATATATATATATATATATATATATTATGTACAAACATATATAATTTGCTAACTTTTAAGAATATATATTTATTTATTAAAAATTAATTGATGTAATAAAAACCAAAAAATGTACGTATAAGCATAGTTAAATCAGTGTACATTAGTATCGCCGCATCATCTTTAAGGTTTATTAATTATTATTTTACATGGCGGGTCTCCAGGAATCCTAAACCCCTCGCCATGCTAAAGTATCGCGCGAAAAGTTCTATAAAAATAAAATAGATATTCGACCCAGTCACAAAATGAAAATGGCTTCATTTTGAACATTAGATCAGTGCACAGGTTTAAAATGAGCCTGAAGTAATTTCAAAACTTAATTACAATCCTTTATCTTACTTGATAGTCTTATAATGTTCAAAATAATTTAATGTCAGTTTAGTACTTGTTCAAATATCGATTTTTGCTACGTTGTATTCTTTTAGTTTCGAACAAGGGACTCAGCATGGTTCTCTTGACATCGAACTAGCCGTACTTTACTTTTTGTACTACTCTTCAGTGATCACGAAGTAATATTTCGGACACATTGAGAGCTTAATCGAGCTTCACGCTGCATGACTGATTCCGAAGCACGGGACTTTTCATGGTGCTCTCGGTCGCGGGCTAGCCATACTTTACATTCTGTACTACTCTGTAGTGATCTTGAAGCAAAATTTCGGACACTTTGAGAGTTTAACCGAGCTTCACAATGCATTATTGTTCCTCAAGCTCGAAATTCAGGGTTGGGATTCACATCATAGATAACTGAGCTTGATGCTCTTCATCAATTTCGGAACAACGAACAAACCTCATTCGTTAACCTGCTCTTGAGTTTTGAGCTAAATTACTTTTCTTCTTTGTAGGCTTTTTTTTATAACACAAAGTTCGATTTATTATGAGGAAATTTTTAAGACCTACAAAAAATATTGACGAAACCTAGTAATTGTGATTTTAATAATCAAAAGATGAGTGAAATTATATCAATTGCGTAAAAAAATTTAATGCACCAAGCTATTTGTAATTATCAGTTAAATCGCAATCAAATTTATAATAAATATAGATTTGTGTATCATATAAGACTTTTTTATAAGTAATTTAAAAACAAAACTATGTCATGTTTTGTTTCATGCAATATATAACCGTTGCCTGCTCATTTTGCTGAACATAGTGCAACACCATATAACTGTATGTTTAGTTTCAAATTTATTTACGTCCTGGCTGATTTTTAGTTTTAATATAACCAAAAAAGCCTAAAGAATATTTTACATTTTATACGCATAACAGCCATATGTAAAATTTCCGAAAAAATGTGCAGCAATATTATTTTCCTATTCCAACGGAAATTTTAATGAATATAAAGTCTCTAAGACTATAAGTTCATTAAGTTCATAAACACTTTGTAAAAATTATATATACTTTTTGGTAACAACTGTAGGGCCGGTTCCACAATTAAAACTTATTCATTTAGAATTTTCGGCTATTTCAACTTATATCTATTTTAAATTTAAACTCTGTAAGTTTTATTTTCCGAAAACACGAAATATTTTTTTGGATACCCCGCAAATCCCTGCGAGAGATTGCTTTCTTAAAAAAAAAAACATTTATCCATAATTTTTGTTTCTTTTAACTTATATTTATCACATTCATTCCAAATTTCAAGTCTATAAGTCTTATTTTTAGTAAACGCAACATATTTATTTTCATTGCACCTGGAAACTCGAATAGAGGTCGGTGTTCAAAAATTTTTTTAATTTTTATTTTCTCATACTTTACCGAAAATTATTTTTAAATTATTTGTCGCTATGGAAATTTTTATCAATTTTTATAGAGTTATAGTTTTCCTGTAATGCTTGTTCGAACCAGTCTTTTTTGGTGAGAATGAAAGATTTTTCCGCCTTAAAAATATATTTGATTACGACCATGATGATAAGTTATCATCATACTAAATTTTATCGGGATCAATCCATTAGTTTTTTAACATACAATCAAACAGGCAAAAATTGCAAAAACTATTGTTTTAGGGGCTATTGTGTACATGACGTACATAATATGTTTTACTACACTTTTGAAAAAAATTTCACGTACAATTTTTTTTTTCGTTAATGTTTTATTACATGTATATAGATTGCCTACCATGTTCTTCACAGGTGTAAATACAAACTAAATACAAAAATGTTTGATTTCATATAGAATTAGATATCATCGAAATATTGATTTTTCCTTTAATTCTGCCATAAGGTTTTGCATTATGTCAATTTTCAAGATTATACGTTGACCGGAAGTTTCCTATAGGTTTGATGATAGGTGAGTAAGTCTATGTCATAAATAAAGAAATCTATTATATCTTTCACAGGCGTATATACAAACTAAATACAAAAGTAAATGATTTCATATAGAATTAGATATCATCGATATATTCATTTTTCCTTTAATTCTGCCATAAGGTTTTGCATTATGTCAATTTTCAAGATTATACGTTGACCGGAAGTTTCTTATAGGTTTGATGATAGGTGAATAAGTCTATGTCATAAATAAAGAAATGTATTATATCTTTCACAGGCGTATATTTAAAAAAATAAGTATAATTTCACATGTAATTAAAAAATATTGATTTTTCTTTATTTGTGCTATAAGATCTCAGATTATGCTGACTTCCAAGATTGTAAGTTGACTGGAAGTAACCTATAGGTTTTGGTGACCAGTAAGTAAGACTATGGTATAAATAAAGGAAAAAATATACATTAAAGGGCCATAAATTTTTGTAGCATGAACCAAAAAACTTGAAATTACAACAATATAAGGCTTTATGTCTTTATGCAGGACATTAATTTCAACTTGATATATCAAGCCGTTCCTGAGAAAAAGGACTTTAACAAACAGACAAAGGAAACATCGAGTAATTTTAAAAGAGTTCCTTTTTCATTTTAAAGGATGGAAGCCTAAAAAAGAAAAGATACGAAACAAATGAATCGACAACGTTGTACTTTTATTATACTTCAAGTAAAACACCTAGAGGCTATTTCCCTAAGAGTCTGACCCTAAAATTACAAAGATGTGACTTGTGAAAGAGAGGTTTGACTGATCATTTCAATATGTTACAAAATATTAAAAATCTTTTATCAACAAAACAGCCTTTCTGGACTTATTTTATTATGTTTGTTATTAAAGAAGATGATCTACATTTCAGTTACAAAATAGAAAATATTCGCTTCATAGAAAGTGCCAAGTTTTTTAAGTTTTTTTAGACTTAACGAAATTTCCATGAAAACGAATAAGTCTGTTTCTCAATTTGTACCTGGAACTTAATATATTTAAATTTTTCACACCCTCAATTCTGAAATTCAAAAATAATATTTTATTTAATATTTACCGTTAAAAGATAACTGGTTCAAATTTTGTGTATATGGCAGGATTCACTACAACATTTCTCCCTTGGAGAGTTATTGCAATAACAGTTTTAATGGGAAATAATGTGCTGATTCAAAGTTTATATCAATAAATTTTAATTCCACTTTTTAAATATATTTTATTTGTAAAATTATGAAATTTTGAAAAATTTAAAAAGTTGAATAAATAAGCAAGTCGGTAATTTATTTAGAGCTTTTGAAAATATTCCCCTTGACATTCTATGTGTCGTTTTATACGTTTGAACCACTCAGAGAACCAGCCAGCCAACTCTTCGAGATCTTCTTAACACTTTTTAGTAGGCCTTCTATCGGTCCTTCTGTCTTCATGAATCATTTGCCTCATAGCTTGTCTTTTTTTCCTGAAAATAAAGAAAAATCGCACGATTCAAGACAGGGGCTCTATGTATCCATATTTTTTACACTTGTCGTAGTCAAATATTTAGTTGTATATCTAGAGGAGTATGCAGCATCTAAATAAAAATATATTTTACTGCGAGTATATGGCTATCCAAATTTTACTAAGACAACAAGCACAGTGCCGTAGCTATATCCTGAACGATCAATGCATGATAACGTCCCTGTTCTAAGAACCAGGCGACCATGTTCTTTCCAGTTCTTCGTATTTTCGTCATAATAATGGGTGACTTTTCACACGGAAAATCGCATGAGTATTGGTTTATTTCAGGTTCATAATAGAAAATTCCATTTTCGTCACCCATGAGGATGATGAATATAGCATTTAAGTGACCTCCTTTCAATATAAGAAAAATTACCCTTCTTGATAATTGTCAACGCGACATCATTTTGGGCTTCGGTTAAATCATGGATTATAAAACTGCCTCACATCTAAATGTTAATTTATCATTTTTTGCCACTTCGCTTACATCAATGCTTAATCTTACCCGAATCTGCTGATATGTCGCCATCTGGTTAGTCCTACAGTATTTGCCGTAGAGCATTGATGTTATTTTAAATTAGCGCTGTAAAGCAAGTTTTACATAAAACCAATTTTTTTTGTGTTGATGTGTCAAGATTCCAAATTGATGCCATTTTTTAAAAAGAAATAAAAATTCAAGCAAATACTTTTACCCATTTTTTAAATTTGAATTATTTTTTTTATTGCCATTATTACAAATGGTTAGTTTTAAGTATTTTTTCGACCTTCGAATGCAACTGCATATAATTATCAATATTTTGCAAGTAAAAGTAATTTGATGATCACTTTATAAAGTACTCAGAATATTGGTAAAATAACTCGACGATATGAATTTGGGCAATCACCAATTGCTAATTTTCTTATTTCGATGGTAAGAGAATACCTTATATAATTTTTATAGAAAACTCTGAAAACTAGTAAGATAAATAATCACAAAAATGTAAAAATATATGAAATATTAATATGCAACTTTAAACCATATTTTTTTCCACTCAATCATAATTACAAATTTGTAATTTTAAGGCGTTTTACTATATACTGTTATACTGGTAAAAAAATATTTAATTTCGCAGATCTTGAAACTTTGTACGATTTTTTTTCGAAACGCCATTTTCAAAACGGCAACTGGAATTTCCCAGGTATTATTAAATTAATTTCGTATCATAATTCATCACACTCTAAAATAAAATGGTGCCATTAATAAAAGGTCTATTTCCTTAGTTTTATTAACAAAAACGAACGCTTAAAGTGATGTTCATTTGTATTGAACATGTGATATGACTACTCAATATATATTGGTTTATAGAGCATTTACAATTTTGCTAAAAGCTAATTATACTTCGACGTAAATATTTTGATAGTTTTATGAACTTCGAACCAGTTAAAATTCCTTTCAGACTAGTGTAAGCCCACTTTATCATATATGAGTTTAGTATTACATGTGATAATTATAAATTTAAATGATAATCGGTATTATTTTTATTTACATTTAATAAAACTTAGTTTTAGACACGGTCTATGAAAGTATCGGCAATTTCACATCAATCTCAAAAAGATAGACTAGATGAAATCTAATAGTGTAAGGATAATTACTTTAACAACTATACATTTGCTATTAATCAAGATTAAACCACACTTTTTGGATCCATGTCGAATCGAACTTAACTCCGGAATAAAATACTTGACAATAATTAATATCATTCCATGAAATAGCCGCGAAAACGTTCTATCAAAAAATGAAAATTGGCAGCAGATTAATAAAAGTAAATCGTTACGAATAGGATAACAATTCGTCATTAGGGAAATGAAAAACGTATTTCTTACTTGACTAATAGGCGTGCAACTCCCTCAATAAATTAAACCCAAGCTCTCATATAACTTAATTAAAGAAAAACCAAGCGAAATCGGATTTTAACGCGAGGCAATTTGCAAACATCATTAAGGTGTGGTGATGGTTAGTGTCTTCCTAAAGCTTTTCAGTTAAATTCTCGGTTAGCGGGTATATTACAGTTAAAATTTCGTTCTTTTCTGCAATTATGTTTAATGTGTAATATCTGCCTGGAAACATGCAAAAGAAATGAAAACATAAACATTACTTCTGTGAATAACACTTATGGTAATATAACGAATCCTTAATCGTTAACTTTACTTACCTTTAAGTGATGTAAAGTAATATGGTGCTAGAAATGCACAATTATTTTTTCATGGTTTTTGGCTCAGTTGTTTTGGAAATAAAGAGAGAGGGAATGTCTTATTTTTGTTTATTGAAAAAAATATTTTTAAATATTGAATTTAAAATTATAAAAGAAATTGCATACCTTATAACAACTCTCTTCAAATAGAAAATAAAAAAATTACTACCATTATTTTCTTCTTTTTCAATGTTTTTATGAACATTTTTAAATATTTACTAAAATATGATATATTAAATGAGATATAAAACTGCGATGAATTCCAAATTTCTACGTCGCGTGTTTTCTGAGAAGATTGGTTGGGATTACGGAAAAAGGTAAATATACTGGCTGCTAGTTTATTCATAGAAGCAAAAACTTGGTGCATATTTAAGGAATTATTATATCTAAAGTCATCCATATAGCTTTTCTACAATCTTTGCGTGTGTTTCTAAAACACGTGTATCTTATTTCATAAATATAAGTTCACTAGTTTTGGAAATTAGAGGTGTGCGCACATATTATTTTTGAACGTTTTTTGGTATATTTCTGAAGAAAAGTAAAAAAAATATTTTGGGGCCCTTTCAAACAATTCCCTACAATATGAAAGGAATTTAAAAAATATTCGAGTAACTTGCTTCTTCCGCTTAACATTTTACAATAAATGCTTTTCTAGGTTTTGCTACTGAGATACGTGCAAGTTCATATCTTTTACCTCTATATCAAATATCAACTTTCTACGTCATACGGTTTCTGAGCAAAACGGTGGTGAGGGATTGTCGGTTCCACTGAAATTATGTTTTATGGAAATTAATCTTAAAATTATTCATTTTTGTAACTTTTTCAATATTTCACTAATTATTCGAAAAAATCCTCTTTAAGACTTTGGGACTAACTTTTGCAAAAAAATTAAAAAGGGATATTGCCGTAAAAATGAAAAGAAATCCGAAATATGTAATAATCCACAAAGATATTTCTATCATCTGAAAATGCTGTTTAGGGTAATGCGGGAATTTTTAATCACTGTGTTTTTAATTCTATTTATATTAAATATATGTACATCTACAACTATAACGTCTTCTCTCGACTAAAATGGGAGTTTTATTTAGATGTCACAATATCAAATAGTAGTAATCGTTGATAATTAAATATATTACCTCGACTCTCAACAAGTTCTAATAATGTCTCCTGTGACGCTAGGGCCATACCTTTCTTCATTAACCTTTTTAAGAAATGTTAATGTTGCTTTTGTCCAGTTAACTTATTCTAGACAAAACAGAGTGCAACAAGTTAAAATGTAGTTATTAATTTATTATTAGGACCAAATATAGATTCAATTATATTCTTATGCTTATCGTACATGGAAAATGAGTTCCTCAGAATAAACACATGTACTTTAAGGAAATACGTTCGAAATATTTGATGTTCATTTACATCATATTTTATGACACACGTAGTACTTGAAATAAAATCTTGGCCCAACCTACATATAATTATGCAGCTGTTTTTATAAATTTGAAACACACTTTCAAAAATATATTTTGTTTTACACTTAAATTTGTAAAGTTTATATTTTCCGTAATTTTATCCAGTTCTAAAATAGTTGTAAAACTCTAAAAATGTTAATAAAATGATTAGACAACTTTAACAATGATATAGATTCCAACAAATCGTAAATCACCTTGAATTTTAATATAATATCTAATTTCATTCTTGGCTTTAACTGTAATCGTAAGTCTTGCATATTGATGTAAACAAGCCTAGGTTTTCATAAAGTTTCCGTGTTCTGCGTGTATTTGTCATTAGATATTGCGTGTCATAATATAAAAAAATATAATTAGCATATATTTTAATAAACCGTCTTTTACGATTTAAATTTTGAAGCAGTCGGTAAAAACAATATATATTTTGACATAGATGTGATTAATTACTAGCAAATATTGTATAATTATAATTTATAAATAGCTAATAACTTTAAATTAAAAGATTATAATTATATAAGAATAATTAGCTCTATCTTTTTATCCAAAACGATAATAACTTTTGTATCAATCTCAAAATTTGATACAAAAGTAACAAACCTATGAAAATAGATACTTACTGATAATGAGAATCAATTGTATCCAATCAGATACTTATTATCAAATACTATTAAATAAGTGGCTTTACGTTTTAAATATAGGAGACTAATATTTTTTTGCTAATAGTTTTTCTCGTTTCTTCTATTTGCACTTTATATACAAGGAATGTCCCCAACATATAGTATTACCAGAGCTTTAAAGGCAATTTTGTAATTCAATCTCTCCTTTCGGGTTAAAAAATAAAGGTACATTTTAACATTATACAAAGCAAGTGCAAAAAATTTCAATATCAAATTATGAAAATTATCTTTATATATAATAAATGTAATGATGAAAAACTAGTATCCCCAATCTTAATTTCAGGCATGGCAGGATAACATTTCATAAAAGTTAAAGTATATACTCTGCTTGAGTGCTAGTGCAGAGTGATTTAAAAAATATCGTTAGCAGCAAAGTGGAAGATGCCCACTTTAGTCTCAAGAACGTTTAAGTAAAGCTTTCGAGAAATAAAGATAAAAAGTCGTATTTCATTAAGATTCCTTTTATTCTTAGGATCAAGTTTGATGTCAGTCTGTCTTGATGTCTCAGAAAGAAAATTTAATTAAGAACGAGACAAATGCAACTGCGATAAACAGTAATTTTGATCTGGTGGATCTACGGTCGTTAAGTTTATGACTCCGAGCTTTTGTTCTGTACGAAAGCTGGGAATGCCACAGAGATCGGTTGGAGAGTCTTTGAAAGTTTATTGGCTGCTTTTACGAGTTCTGCACTACAAAATCACAGGGCATTACAAAAGTTTAATATCTAATATTATATGAAGTATAAATCGTGAATTAAAAAACATTGTAAGAATAATTAATTCAGTTGCAAGGAAAGATTTATTTAAAAATTTTATTAAAATTCTATTGCCTTTGTTAGAACCATTCTTTCCGTGTTTTTTCTAAAAAATAAATTATACAGATCTAAGTTTTAGTTTTTTGGCCTTAAATTATGAGGAAAATATTAGTTTTCCATAAAAATAGAATACAATGTTTAATTAATACTGATATAAAAATGAAGAAAATTTGCGAGATTGTTAGTTGGAGGTAAATTCAAAAACTACTAAAGTGATTTTAAATGTTCTTTTACTAGTGAAGATGTGATATCCTGCGTTTTAATATAGGCTACATTTTATCTAGTTTTATAGAAGCAAATTAAATAAAAAGTAATTAAATTACTACCCTAAATTTCAGGATAGTTTTAAGGAGAAGGTTCAGTTACTCAAAAATAGTTCTTTGTCATGTATTCCTATGTTTGAGGTTTTCAAAAAGCAGCTTTCTATAATGTTAACAAGAAAATAAAATAAAAATTAACCTATGGAACTCTTGTCCTTATCCATCCAAATTAAGCTATAGGGAAGGCCAGTACTATATAAAGAACCAATAGCGAAATATTTACTTCTAAATAATATTATATATATATATATATATATATATATATATAATATATATATATATATATATATATATATATACAATATATCTATAAATTAAATAAGAAATAATAATTACGTTGTTAAATAATGAACATATTTGGCATTAATTTTGTAGACATTCGTTATTCACAACTAAATGAAACTAAGTGATGTAGTATTATTACTACTTTCTTTAAGTTCTTTGTCACGACCTAGATTTCGTTGTATTACAATATCTTCAGGTGGACTATTAGCAAAGATTCTTTGCTAATAGCCTACCTGAAAATGTTGTAATACAATGAAACCCAGGTCGTGATAAAGAACTTGAAGAAAGTAGAAATAATGCTACATCGTGTTTCATTTAATTGTGATTACGTTGTTATTAGTAATTTGTATCAAATTGTTTATTAAATGAAGAATAAAATAAAAAGGAAGAAAACAAATGATACTAGGCTGAAAAAAGAATAGCGACAGACGATATCGGTTCATAATGTTCATCATAATTACACATTTTTACGTAACTAAACAAATAAATTTTTTTTTAAATATAAGTAATTTAATTATTTCAGGATATAATTAGCAATTATTTTTTTATTTCATATTATTCTCCAAAATCCTTAGGTCTTTCTCAGTCTATAAAAGCATAAACCACCTTGAAAAAATTTCATTGAAAATGTATTTCTACCCATCAATGTATTTATTATGTTCCCATTACTGATATACTCACTGCAATAATTAAATTTTAAATAAAATATTGCCTCTTACTTTCGACAAATATCATTTTTATTCAATGATTTTTCTTTTTTTTCATAAAATTTCTTTTCTTACCAAGAATAAGGTCCTTTAAATGACACCTATTTGACTTACTACCATTAGCACTCCATATTATAAACAAGTTACACACTAGATACATTTATTTGGTTCCGTAGAACCAAATAAATGTATCGAGGTCAACAAATGGAAAATACAATTAAAAGTATAATATAGTAAAACAATAATTATAAAATAGAAAAATTGGATAGTATACTACTTAGTAGAAAAATCTTAGTAGTTTAAAAAGTAGCCAAAACGAATCAAAATGCGAAGTAATTTAACATGAAGCGGAAGATTTACTACCCCTTCGTGAGGGCGCAAAGAATGACAGGAATTTCCAAGGTAAGGGATCTAAAATATAATCACGGTCGAAATTAAGTGTAACTATTGTGTAATTATAACCGTGGTTTTGAAATCCCCAAATCCGGTTTGCGAGTTTTCAAATACAAAAGGGAAATATCCATATCGCTGCGAAACACAGTGTCTTACCAAACTGGTAGTGCCTCAAATTTACTTGACTTTGTTGTTGTCTGTTAATAGATTGAAATTGAAATAAATATTACTAATGTAAACCTCGCGGATAACTAAATACCGTTTGACTATATCTTTTCCACTACTGTCTGGGGTATCATATAATTCGTAGGATTTCTAACAGTAAACATTACAAAATACGTCAAACTCTCTGAATAATGAGAAGACAATTTTCAAAATACAGAACATCCTATACGACTCTGATGCCTTTATTCAATTCAAGGTACACCGTTATCAATTATTATGAGGGAAGGGAGGAATATTAATATGAGAAATAAAAACAAATATATTCTGTATACAACTTAATCATATTTTACATATAAATTAAATTTAGGATAATACATATTATTAGACACACTATATGTAACACTAACGTCGTATTTCCGGGTTTATTCCTGCTAATATCCTTGGTTGGGTCTATTCTTAAAATTATACTGTTAAATAAATTGTAACGGGTTCATACTATAACAAATAAACTTTTTAATAATGACATTAATTATGAATTGATTGGACCAGATTAAAACTACCGTACTATAGTAAAGAAACCAATTGATTACAAAAACAATACTCGCAACAAGGACTATCAAATTATATATTTCCATGACGCTAGAGTCATCTTGTGTCACATTACTTGTTTACTGAGAAATTCAAATTGATCTTTTGGCTATTTTTTTTTCCATAATAACAACCGTCCGCGGAGTTAGTTTATATAATTTAGGATAAACAATAACCATCAAAATACATTTACAACAAAATACAGACAAGGAGACAGCAGTAAGCTATAAATAAACAATAGTAACTGCAAGTAACCCTCTGATGGTCAGGAGGTTATGGAGGATGATCAGAAGATGTCCCTCTGAAGATCATTCCATGTAATTGTCAGAAAATTACACTCTCTAAAATAGCAAAACGAAATACGATACTTTTGAATACTTGTACCGAATTCTGACAATTTTGCGAGCATAATTTGGGCAAGTTACTATAAATAAAACATTATTTTTAACATTTAACTGATGAAAAAAGCTACCACTGGTGAATGCTATCGGTTCATTTGAGAGCGTTATAATCAATTAAGGATGGATTTTATTTTCTTGTTGCAGGATCTACTGTTTAGAATTAGCAACGAACAAAATTACATCTTTTTTGATATATGCATGGATGTCATGTCATTTTGAATCTTCACGTGACCTTAAAATATACTAACCAAATAGTGAGGCTGTTAGATAGTCGATAAATAGTACAAAATATTTAAATACGAGTCACAGATGTATACAATTTGATTAATATGACAATAATTAAGAATAAGTAATTTTTTTTTCGAAATAGTCATTTAGTTAAGTGAATATATAAGCTACAGCTGAAAAATGTGTGATCGTAAGTAAACAAAAAACGACGTATCAAATGTATGCGTAACATTAATTTAAAGCTATCAGCTGTAATATTAAATAAATTCAATAAGTTTGCACGAATTGTAATTAGTCAATATTATTTTTAAAAATATTGTCCCTTTTAATATTCATCTTCTTTATATCACTATTGCTGGTCGAGAAATACAAATTTTTCTGTAATTGCAAACCGATGGTTTCCATGAGTATTATATACAGACGGTCAGATCAAAGAAATTAAAATTTGGGAAACTTTTATTTGATATATAGCAGACAATTTTAGAATCATTTTCTAGCTTATAGTGAGTCATAAGCGTATGTCCGATTTAAAATTTATCGACAATTGTAGAGCAGGGACGAAAATATGAAGGAACACTCAGTGAAATTAAAAAAAATTGTTTGAGGATAACATTTTGGATTTTGCCTTTAGAACTGTAGAGGTGTTATGTATAATAATTTTTCTCCTTTATAAAATAAAAGAGGTGTATTTTTGGAAGGTGGTTAATGTCATCGAGCCAGAACATTAAAGTGATTAAAAATATTGTATGGCACACTTTTTTTTAACACGTTCATGCGAGTTCATATCTTCGCATTCTCAACATAACAGATATAATTTTTTATATCAGGAATGTTTAATTATAATGCGAAACACGTAACGACTTAGACCATTTCCGGTCATAAAATATAATTAAATTTCCCATTCAATCTTCATAATTTTTGCACTATTTTTAGAGACAAAGCAAAATTGTATATTAGACTTATTCGGTGCTCATTCCATATGATTTCTGCACAATTATGAAACAAATTATTTTTCTATCGTGATTCTTGCGCTGAGCGAAATATTTAATGCCCTTTTGTGACTTTATCAGCTGATGTAATTTTATATTATATGAACATCTATATTTTTAAATTATTGTTATCATACCTTTTAAAAAGTAAAAACATCATACAATTTCTATCAGTTTTGTTTCTAATTTAATGTAATTTGTACATTAAGTTGTTATATCTATAATTTGTACATTTACTAAGAAAAACCTTACACCTTGTGACTCTGTGTGTACGGGACACACAAAGTCACAAAAAAAGGAAGTAAAATTCAAAATTTATACTGAGATATCTAATATAATAATTTTATGAATTAGCAACAAATAGATGAACGTTAACTTATTGATCATCAAATATACGTCCATAATCTTTGCCATAAAAAGGGATGAGGAATTATATTTTGGTGGCAAAACTTGCAATTAAAATACGTTAAGCATACTACTTAAATGGTTTATGACTATTTACATAAAATAATATTTTATCGTAAAGGTATCATTGAGGAAAATTATGAAAAATAGGGCTATGAGGAACAAGTTTATTCACTCGGAAAAGTTCCGAATTGTCATGCTACAAAACTAATAATGACACCCTTGAATAGAGATAACGAAAATATGACGGCTTTGAAAATTTTATTTAAATCAAATAAATGAAAAAAGTAATTTTCGTAATATTAAAATTTGGATCATTTTTTCACAATAGTTTGTAAATAGTATTTGAAGCAACGAGATTAACCAAAGTGCAGAATATGTCTCGTTGGAGCCATGAAACATACTAATCTATGAAACTTGCCGGTTCAATATTAATGTCAAAAAGGCCACATAAAACTCAAGATTGGGGAAAAAAATTATGAGGGCGAGTAACCTTTACGCGCGGTTGAAGCAAAACTTTTTTGACGATTGTGGTATTATGTGGTCTATGATGCAGTTATTTTGCAAAGCAACAACTATCAATAACAAATATTTTGAATCAGGATTAATTTACAACCATCCGTTAAGAAATTCCATTATTTATCTCCAAAACTCATCATCAGGTCCTAACCTGATGAATGGTGAAGTTATTTTGCAACGTAAAAACTGTCAGATGCAAATATTTTTAATCGTAGCTGATTAACTACCATTCGTCAAGGAGTTACATTGTTCATCTTTATAACTCATCGTCAGGTTCTGATCTGGTTGATGGTGTAGTTATTTTCCAAAGTAACAGCTCCTGGTAGCAAATATTTAGAATCACGTTTAATTTAAAACTTCACCTTGGTGATATACTCTTTCAGACTTTTTTTAAATTATTGGTATTTAACTTTATAAAAATAAAATAGAACTAAATTCAAGTACATATGTATACATAACACTACATATATTCTCATAAAATTTGATAATCAGTCTATACTTTGAAATATCGAAAACTGCATAAGCAAATTATATATTGTACTGAATGTCACTTACGTCCAAAAAAATTCTGAGTTACTCCCAAGTCGCACCTAAAGAAGATTGACTGCATCAAGCAGAGCGTAAAAGACCTTGATTTTTTGCAATATCATAAACAGTCTCATTTTATTTAACTTTGGCATCGGTTGCAAATTAAAAAAAACAATTAATTTTTTTCAAATTTCTGAAAGTTTATAACGTCTTTTGTAAAATTTTTGTTATATTTTTATTTCTTGTGTATTTTTATTTTTTTCCGCCTAATAAAAATATGTTTTATGTGCCTTTATGCAGATATGTTTTTTATTTAAAAAATTATCTTACAAATTGTATTTTATTTTTGGTCTTTTCCTAATAGCCAATTGCTCAATGATTTGGTTGTCTGTGTTCGAAGAAAGCCTAGTTTTTATACATGACATTCTATTTCGCTAACGCCAGGTCCATTTTCGTCGCTTCCTTTTACGAAACTCTCTTCAATTCGCCTATTGGTTAACATTGAAGGTTCATCGCCATTATTTACAGGATTTGTAGCCGAGCAGAACGACTTGCCCTTAAGTAATCACAGTTAATAAATAAAGTTACCGGTGCGAGATTCTTTGAATACAATTTGTGCTCTTTACCTATACTAGTGGCACACCCCTGACACTCCATATTAGCGAACAGATTTAATTGCCTACACTATTACATACGTATTAGCCTATCCGTATCCGTTTGTATGTGTGCGTAAATTAATGTAGGGCTGTCACCAGCGTGTAGGTAAAGAATATTTGCTATTACTACATATAGCTCTCGATCATTGCGAGCAATCGCGCTGACTGAGCGAGTCGCCGCTAATACGTGAATAACATAGCTGTTTCTCTTTCCAACTGACTGTTTCTATAGCGCGCTGGCACACTACTTTGTACTAGCGCGTGTGTTTTTATTATTACCTAATTGTAAAAATGTAAATACGTAAATTAATATTTTACTCTATACATAAAATTATGTAAAAATGTTTTGATAGGATCTAAAAAGGAAATAAAATCTTAAATAAAAATATATTTTGCTAATTTATAAATGTGATACATTGAAATATTGTCTCCATTATAGTTTTGACTTAATTAGTTTTGCTGCAAGTGAAAGCTCTCTTAATAAACAATGTTATAAGGCAATAGCGGACACTATAAGAGTACCTTTTACAAACACATCGACGTTCAAACAAAACAATGAGTTTTGAACAAGAATAATTTGAAATTTAAAACTGCTCAGTGAATGTTTGTGGACGTAAAATTATATATACTACCTAAATAAGTTGGTAATATAAGACAAAATTATTTATAAAAATATGCAGTTATCAAGGGGGAAAAAATCTCCTATCCTTATGGGTTTTATTGCTTTCTAAGCACCCGTAAACAGCACAATGACAGGCCATTACACACGTTTAAAGCTGAAAGGAATTGAATTATTGTAAATTAAAGTTGAAGTGTATTTAATGCTACCGGTAAAAATACTTGATATCTCTCGATAAAATATGTACTTGGTATGGAAAACACAAAATATTTGGTATTGTCAATAATTGTATGGAATAACCTACCGGACGTTCGGACAATTATTACTGCATGGTAGGGCTGTGTATTGTATGTAGGCTTTCTCGCTATTTCAAATCTAAAACGTAGCAGAAGTAAGGAACAAACCGAATATTTGAATACTGTAATCGTAACACTTTTGTATGACATATATTCATTACGTAAAGCATTGCTTTGCACTTTGCAGCTCGCGGACAAATATTTACTGAATATGACGAGAATGAGTTTTTTAAAACTAGGATTTTAAATACGGCGATCTTTTCAATTAATGGCTTTCTGTATTTCTATTGGGATAATTAATAACTTGATTCGTTTTTTAAATACATTTTCTAAATTATTATCTTAACCGTATCATTTACTTATCAGTCCTAAGCCTGGATCCGCGAATATTTATGGTATTATCTTAAATATTTATCTTAAATTTATCTAAAAGATATTAACATTGAACATTTAATAATAAATGGCAATTAAAACTTATTGGAAACCTCATGTGATCATTAGTCTACATATATTTGTAATAAGTCCTCTTCCAACGGAATTACGTCCCGCATACTCGTCCAATATTTTGTCACCGATATGTTACCAATAGTTTATAACATTAGTACTCGTTGTACTCAATATCTAAAAACATTCATGTCGTCCAAATCTATTATACAAATTACGCAACGGTACGACAAAATTACGCAAGTTAAATTCAACAAAAGATGGCAAAATCGAAAAAATCCGCGTGAACGCGGCGAGTGGCAACCTAGGAACGCATAGTCTCGATCGTAGCTTGAAATTTATTAGTAACAAACACTTAAATTTAAACGTTTTGTCAGTATTTGTGTCCCTAATTCCTCGAATGGTATCTGTTCAAAAGAAAAGAAAGCAATTTTGCCGGAAATTAGTTTTGTAAAGTATATTTAAAATTGATTTTGGAGTAATTGTAAAGAATATGAAACAACATTATATGTTTTCTATAATTTAAACATATATATATATCTAATCTGAGAACATTATTTACATAAAGTTTATCGCGCTAATAAAATATTTAGATCAAATAATATGCAGGTTTTGAATCTTCAATAATATTCAATAGCAAATAATATAGCTATGAAGAACTAAAAACAGCTTTGTATATTTGTATAAACTAATACTACTGACTAGTATAAACTAGTGCTTAACTTCTATTTAATAATTACCCTAGACTCCCTTTTTATCTACCCCATTATAAAATATATGCTTTTTACTAAACAGAAGTCACATTTCACTAAACAAAAACTCCTCATTTTACGGTAAAAGTTGTGAAAAATAGTGTGCACACGATATTTCACGTATCCCGTAGAAAGTTCCACCTTTATATCATCTTGTCAGCATATTCATCCTTCATTCCAGTGCACATGATCAGTCCCCAAAATGGTTGGCAATTATCTCCCCGCATAAATTAAAGTGATATGTGTGTGTGCAATGTGGCACGCCCCCACTTGTAAGCCTTCCGCCTTCGTAGTCTAAGACCTACGTCTAATATGCTGTTGATTTTCTGAAGTGCAACGATTCATGAGTAAGTTCCCATGACATGTAAGAGGCTGAGGCTCTGTGGGCGGAACGCATTTAGACGTTGTTAACCTCCATTAGTTTAAGATGTTCAATAAAATAAATGAAATGTTTTAAATTAGCTTTATTACATACAATAAATCTGTAAAAGATTGAATTCGGTACATAGAATATATTTTAAAAACAGTGATGTATTTATCGTTTAGAATGGTAATAGGAATCAGAAAACCTGTCTTTAATCAACTAAAATCTTGAATATATTTGGCGTTAATTTTGTAGAAATGCATTATTCACAATTAAACGAAACTACGTGATGTAGTATTATTTCTACTTTCTTTAAGTTCTTTACCACGACCTAGGTTTTGTTGTATTAGTTTACAAAGCTTTTTGCTAATAGCCCACCTGAAGATGCTGTAACACAACGAAGCCTAGGTCGTGGTAAAGAACTTAAAGAAAGTAGAAATAATACCACATCACGTAGTTTCATTTAATTGTCAACTATAATCTATTCGACGGATATTGATTATATTTGGTACAGTAAAAGATTATAACTTCGAGTAACCTATGGGATATGATATATTTAAAAAGAAATCCTGACATGGCGAATATCAAGATTTTGGCACTACCAAATGCATCTATCAGCGTTTTTATTAAACAGATTGTCATAGATACATTACGATATGGTACTGCCGTCGCTATCGTTATGGGTCTCAGGAGGGGCCCTGAGACTACCCGGGTGGTATGGCGGGAATAGTGCCATCGCTATCTAATAAGGACATATATATATTCCTCGCGTACCATTGATCCCCAGCTAGTTTCCTTTCAGCTTTAAACGTGTGCCATTCTCCATGAGCAACTGCTTTTCTATGACCATTATAACTAAGTGTAAAGGAAGATACTCACAGGTGTGTATTTAAGTACTTTCTGCTTTTATCATGGACAACTTTGTTTTGCGCCCATTCCTTTAAGCGATGCAGATCATTTATTAGACTATAGTCACAATACGTTTAATACGAAACGTGATTTATAAAAAAGTTTCACAATATATTCACAATATTTCATATATTAAAAACGTAATTTTATTAAGCTTAAAGGAAAAAATGTTTAATATGTTAAAAACATATGGAAAAAATAAAAACCGAATAAATGAGAAAAAAACGGAGAAATAATTATTTTTATTATTCCTAATAATTTTTCAAATTTCGAATTTACACAAACGAATGGCGGGCCCAACTAATATGATATAAATTACTTAGCAGTTTTGTAATTCTAATATACTTTCAGATCTTTTTCCATATTCATACATGTTATTTATGATTAAGAGGTCATTGTTAGGTTGCGTTCAGCCTCTACTCATTAACTTGAATGAAGTGATTCAAAATGAAATAAATATTTTATTAATTACTACTCGACACAATACTTAAGTCACTAATAATGTCCCATGACATAGCACCGACAGATTATGAATTTTAAATGGCCACTAAATCTTTAAATAATTATCAATTAATTATCAATGCATTTTTCTCATGTAGAGTTTTCTGCAACATTTTGAATTTAATTTTATTACAAGCTAAGGACAATTAAACACCAAAATATTTAAAATAAAAAATGCAGGAACGAATTGGTATAAAAATCTTCCATTCATTACTTCTTATTTTAGGGCGAAGTTATTAAAAACAAGTTATAAAAAAATTACGTTTTCAAAAATTAAATTTTTTAATTCCGATTTATGTTACTATTACGAATAGTTTAAGCAACATTATGAGTTTTATGTAAACTTTAAATTCTTTTCCATATCTTGTACTTATAAAATGCTATAAAATATGAAAAATAAAACATGTTTGTTTTATTCTTTGTGATCCTTTCTGGACACTTACGTATGAAGATCTTCTTTTATAAGTTAAAAAAATATTATAACTCTTATTAGTAGATATTTTCTGTGTTTTTCAATATTTTTTGTATATTTTTTATATTTAGAGCTAACGAGTTTTAAAAAATCGAGTCAGCGATATTTGAAATACGTGCAACTAAAGGAAAGTGACTAGAGTACCATAAGATTCTTTTTATAATAACCCAAAAGTGACCTAAAAACACCTTATCATGATGTTCATTATACAAATTTGGTATCGATGATAGACTTATTTCAAGGTATTTGACGCACGTGACGTCGCAAATTTAAAAAGACCTGGTAAAGGATAAACTGGTGATATTGGGTTTAAAATGTACTTAGGTTATATTAATTCGACGAATTGTGTCTCATTTCAGTAAATCATACAACAATTTTAAAGCAAATGAGTTTCGAATTGGTATATTAGCAACTACCCTTATTTTGTATCTTTCTATCTCATTTATTCGCCTAGAAAATACGTTCATATCTGTACATATAATAAAATTATAACACAGTTAATTCTGTACATTGAAAATATTTAAAAGGTGTTACTCATTTAGCGTATAGAATGATAATAGAAGCCAGAAAAACTTTTTTTAGATTCTTTGTTTGTGTGATAATTTGAGCAGGAATCACGCAAAATTATGGGTTTAACGAAATTTGATGGGGTAATAATATTCATCAAGAAACGAAATTAAAAAAAAATACACATTACATGCAGATGAAATTATAAGCAAAACTATTATCTAAATAAATTACAACAAATTCATTATTGTCAAAGGGTTATAAAAGTTATTTTTGATTATATAAAAAATAAGGTAGTATTTGTACATATCCAACTATAATTCATAAACTGTCCCTTTTACTTTTAATATTATTTTCTTCTAATTCGTATATGTGTCACATGACTAGGTTTTCCATGATAATTAATAGAAAAACTTAGTGATTATATTTTTTTCAGGTTTTCACTTTTTAGTAAATGAGAGGAAATTTATAAATCCCATTATTTATGTAAACTTTTATTACATCCACAACAAATATTCTACAGAAAATTAACGTATCAAAACTTAAAAATTAGTTAAAGCTACATGGGTAATAAATAATTAATTTTTTAATTAAATAAAACTTTGTATGAAATCAATAACCACATCTTGTAATACATTATTTTAATTGCAATTGAAATTTCATAAAGTGCTTGCAATGGTATGAAATACTATATAATTAAATTTTTAATTAAATAATAAAAATTTTAATTAAATAAAGCTTTGTATGAAATCAATAACCACATCTTGTAATACATTATTTTAATTGCAAATGAAATTTCATAAAGTGCTTGCAATGGTATGAAATACTATATGGTTTTCCAATAAATTTTGGTAGATAATTACTTTTTAAAAATAACAAAAGCTATCTGAACGCAAATAAAATGTTATGAGTGAAAGATACTCTCTGAAAAAATCATATTATTACTTTGAGGAAACTGTGATGATTTGTAGTAAGAGCAAAGATTATCAAATCTTCAAAAAGGGTCAACGTAGATTCTTCGGTTATCTCAGATCAAGCTGAATCTTTTATCAAAAGTACTTGAAGTCACTCATATTAATTAATAAATGATATTTCACATAGTAAGAAAAAAAAATATTCATGTTAAAAATATTATTATTTAATTAAATAAGTTCAGAAATACACGAGAAATTACCACAACTGATTTTAACAACGCTCTCACTCAATGTGCATTTATATTCCGCCCTTCTCTCTTGGCATCTTATACGTCGTAAAGACTTATAAGCCTCTGCACTGTGGTGAATCGACAATACCTCTCACGAGAGAGCCGCATACAGAGAGCTTATAGACGGCGCCCGATACGAGGTGCCTCATACTTCACCATCGTACGTGGAAGAGATATCCGTCGACGTTGCCGAGGATTAATCGCAAGTACTTCAGCGGAGATCAACTCAACTGTTTCAAATGTGTAGGGAGAGTACATCTGGAGACTGCATCTTTTGTAACATTTTTATATAACCTGACTTTGTTTTCCTTGATCGAGAATAATATCAATATAGAAGTGAAAAAGATGTATTAAGGAAAGCAAGTTGTCATGAAGAAGTTAAGAACAGGCGCGCATTAATTTTAATATTTGTTCAGTTGTGAAATTATTTCCATTATGAAATTAATTATTAATCGATCAGTTGTATACTTGAAAATATAATTTAAATTATGAAGAGTCTGCAATTCATCGACTTATTCAATTATTAAAACTAAAACATACTTTGAGTTACTGTCACGTGACACCAATGCGATTATAGAACAGAACATTGCATGTGGCTTGCTTTTATGTAATAGGAGTTTAAAAATTATTAAAAATATAATGTAACCAGTCAGTGATTTAATATTTTTTTTTATGTTTATTATACAGAGGACGATTTCAATAAAGTCAGTGTTTTTTAAGAATATACGACTTTTGCAGTTTCAATCTACGACTAATGTCAGATGTACATTTTTATTCTGTCCTATTACGTATTATTTGATTAAAATATGCGCTTTTATGCAAAGTTGTTTTACGACAAATGAACATATTAATGAAAGTTTTAAAACTGGTTGATCTATAGTAGTAGAGACAAAAGTATGTTTGTTTCGAAGTATATTATAAATTTGTTTTCTGTGGTGAATTTTGGGTTTCTCTTGTTTTTCGCAATTTTCAGATATCGCATTAAGCTGCCTAAATATATCTATTAGTTGTATAAATAAATATAGTTACTCCTATTTAAATGGTAAGTGGTAACAATAATTATAATAAAACAGAGATTGTGATTATTTAACAATCATTATTTTTGAAATAACCAATAAATAACATACGGAAAAAACCTGTCAAGCATGAGAAGAATATTTAAGGGTACATAAGATTTCCCTTAAAATATTTACGAATATTTATATTTCAAAACGTTAATGTATTTCCTACTATGTCTTTCACAGGCGTAACAATTTTATTCATATTTTCTCTTCTGGGATAATCTTCGTAGTTTCCTACAATCTTTACGTAGATTTCTAAAAACCCTGTTTTTTATATTTTTAAATAGGTAACTTCAAAAATAAAGTGGGATCATGTTATTTGTTATATATTTTTCAGTACTTATGTATCTGAAAACATAAAACAAAAAATTATGAAAAAATAATTTTGAAGTCCATATAATTAGTCTTTTCAAACAATACCTCACACTTTATATGGAATAAAGAAAATTCGTGTACTTAATTTGCACTCTCACGCCATCAAATTCGGTATGAACATTTTTGGCTACTAAAGTGAAAGAAAAACGGCTGTGACAGATAGACGAACCGGCATGTAAATGATCTTATAAGGGTTTCGTTGTCTCTTTTGATATAAGAAAACTCTAAAATTAATAATATTTTTCATCGTGTAATTATTGTACCTAATCTAAATTTCATAGACTTGAATAAATCCCGAGAATTATAAAAACACGACAAATTTAGAGCAACGTAGTAGGGAATTTTAGAGAAACTTCTACGGACCTGAAAAAAAAGGATTCAATATTTTGTATTAACTATTAAGATATACGAGTACATGCATTATTGTAATATACACCAATTTCAGGATTCTAGGTCAAACGACTGTGGCCGAGGGATCCGTTCTTTCCTTTTAGGAACGTAATCCTAAAAACGTTAAAAGATTATTTTGCATTGCAGCACTGTAGATTCTAGAATATTCATTTTTATAATAATATCTTATAATTTGTAGACTTCGCGGCTTAGTCTTTGTCTGCGTTACATTTCATAGATTCAATATATATGTAAACTTTATAAGATTACTGTATGGTCCAGCAAAGGATTTCGGAACACGAACATCGGATGTACGAGTACTAAGAAAATTGTATAGTGAAAAAGCGAAATGTTAAAATACTAACTTTCCCTAAATGTGAAATTATACTTGATGTGAGGTCCACATTAATGCAGACAACTGACGAGTTAATGTATTTGAGCAAACTATTGCGCCAAGGGAAAGCGTAAAACTAGAAATAGTTTTGTCGAATTGTTAGAAACTCGTTTTCAAAATTATTTAGTGTGCTTTCGAGGCGCGGTGAATAAAGTTGGATATTACATATAATAAATAGCACTCCAAAGACCTGTAATGTCTGAGTCTGGAAGTATTAATCATAACGTATGATATAAATATTACCAATAGGAAAAGTTTTATTGACATGTTTAAAACTAATAAAACATTTAACAAAATTGCGCAAAATTTTAATGTCATTTAGTGACAGTGATTCATCACTCAAGCAACCTATTTAAAGTGATTTTTAATCCTTTTAGAGAGGTTGCTTGAATAATAGAGTTTTAGAGCTGAATCGAATCTAATCGAATTCAATATCATCGGATCGGGTTAATCTTAACGTTAACATAATAACAACAAATGATTTTTATATAATTTCCAGCATTGAATATATTCCTTTATATTAATTTATCACGTGGATCTATCTAATCCTTCATGGCGTTGAGGTTGAATAAGATCAAGTGTCATCAGTATTTTTATTGTAACGCGATGAGATGTCGGCTTAATATGTTTCGCAGAAAATGGAAGTACTCTTCGTAGGTATATTTTTGTTTCAATAATATTTCTTTTTAACAACAGGCTCCTAAAGGACCTTTACGTCTAAGTAAAATAAATATTGACGTCCAGCTTAGTTCCTTAATGTTTTCGTACATTTTTATTTACTCAACCTAACCTAAACACACATTTCAAAAACTGTTCGTGTTAAATTCATCGTATTTCCTATCATTTATTAAAAGCAATTTTTTGAAAACTGGGTTAGAATATAATTAGAAAATTATCTATTAAATATGTTAATAATAATATTTTAAACATCTTGAATACTATTATTTACAAATTTCATACAGATTTTCACCATCTCAGTCATCATCACACTTAGTTATTTACAAAAATATTACCACTATTAAATGATATGCACTAATTTAATAGTCATTAAAATCAACGGGTAATAAGCGTTTTGCTTTCCTGTGAATTTAGTAAAAATAAGAAATTTTCAGTATTGAAGGAAACTTGTAATATGCCTTGGATGGAACATAATCAGTTTTAATAAAATTTCTTTTTATAAACCAAATTCAAATGTCTTTAATTAGAGTTTCATTTAGATATATAATACCGTTAATTAATCACATTATAGAGAATAAAAAACTTTTATTTAACTTTCCGTACCTTAGCAGGAAAAAAATAAACTCTTACAAGATCACTCGTGCATGTGTCTGTTTGTCTATCACAGCTGTTTGTCCCAGAAACCGATTGACTTACAAAATTGAAATTAGTTACAGTAATAAAACTAATTGACCCCCACATACTGTAGTAACAAAATCTCAAAAATATTTATTTGGAAATGTTATATTATATAAAGTTTTCTTCAATTCTATATACAGTGCGGAGTGTCGTGAATAAGAGATGCACTGAAAAATATGGAAAAATAATAAGTTATTCTGTTTTATTTTCGAAACTATTCGGTGTAAAATTAGGAAAAAAAATGTAATTTTTAAGAATGCCTGGTAAAAATTGTAGAAAATTATAGCAATGATTCTTCATGCCGTAATTTTTATACGGGAGCTCTAAAGCTTTTTCAGGTTGACATCTGGTGTCACTTCAACACATGAAGAAATGTTACACGGGAAATCTAAAGCTTTGTCAGGTTTACACCTGGTATCAGTTCGACACACTATGAAATGTTATACGGGAGCTCTAAAGTTATTCAGATTGACATCTGGTATGACTTCAACACATCAAGAAATGTTACTAAGAGCCGTCAAAAAATAACGTAATACACTCCAAAAATAAGATTGCTTCTTCGTTTTAAAAGCTTTATAATGAAATGAGAACGTGAAAGATGAGGTTGTTTGACTTGGTAGAATCGAATTCACCTTTGACGTGGTAGAATAGAATAGTATGGATATCGAGTTTTAATCCAAAGGCAATTTCCCCTGCAGTTGAAATATTACGTGAGACGTATACGGTTCTATTTTTGACTCTAAATTCCAAAACTTAACGAAATGTAACATATTTTCAAATAGTTGTAAATCCCATTATATCGACTCACTAAGGAAGTTTAATTACTTATTCTACGTGTTTTTTATTTTATTATTTAAAATGATCTCATTATTAAGTAATTTTTGTTCTTTGCGTGGATTGCATATCAGTGGGTTTAATATGAAGTTGTATAATTCGTTTTTAATATATATATATATATATATATATATATATATATATATATATATATATATGTATATATATATATATATGTATAATTAACAGTCTATAATTTATTAATATATAATAAATTTTAAACATGTCACCGCGATTTAATTTATTTACAATTATTTCACCTTGTGTTTGATTAGATTTTGAGATATTACCATTTATCTTATCAAATATGCCTTCAATTTATTACCTAAGTTCAATTAATAAATCAATTAGAGTTTTGGCTACACTTTATAAGTGTGAAGCAGATTAGAATATGGCTCCATTATTTGGAGTCTATACGGAGCCGACTACAACCATATGATAAAACGAACATAAAATATAATTTTAGGTCAAACGTACTTACATACATTTAGGTCACACTTTATCATTACTTCTTGTTTTTTTTCGGAATAAACTTTCCCTTGGGCCTTTAAAATGTCTGCTATCAGTAATTAAAAATAATAGATGTTAGTCCATGTCTGCGAATAAAAGGAGGCTTTACGCAATTTTTAAAATTTCTATACTCAAAGGTTCGGGCTGTAGAATAATATATAAATCAGTCAATAACGTACTTATAAATAGCTTTTTAGTGGAATTGCAACTTTGACAGTATTTTATCTTCACAAACGCTTGAAAATTCCCATATACTTCATGAGATGAAAAAATATTTAAAACATATTTTAATAACTTCATCGTGCTTATGTAAACGTATTTATGTGATTTTCTTACAAATTTTAATCTCTATTACTCACCTCGATAAAAAAAATTACCTGTATGAAGATTCGGTAGATTTTTTGTTACTTTATATATGTGTACTCTATATACTGAAAGAAATATCAAAATTATTTATATCATGGTAACTTGGTAATTATATAAATATCAAAATTATTTATATCATGGTAACTTGGTAATTATATAAATATCAAAATTATTTATATCATGGTAACTTGGTAATTATATAAATATCAAAATTATTTATATCATGGTAACTTGGTAATTATATAAATATGAAAATTATTTATATCATGGTAAAATGGCCGAAGTTAGTTTCAGCCAAAATAGCAATGAGCTAGAAGTACAGAGGAGAGTTATGAATACATGGAAAAAATACTGGAGTTATAGAGAACTATCTAAAAGTGATATACCTATAAACCTTAAAAAAAAGTTATGGACGCTTGTCTCATCCCATGCCTAACCTACGCTTGTCAAACGTGGAGGTTTACAAATAAAATTAAAAATAAAATTGTAACCTGTCAAAGAAGTGTGGAGCGTAGTATGTTGAACATAAGGAAAATCCAAAAAATAAGGCACACTGACATAAGATCCAGAACAAAAACAATTGATGCACTAAATCACGCACAAAAGCTAAAATGGAAGTGGGCTGGACATGTTGCGAGGCTCAAAGACGACAGATGGACAAAAAAAATCACTTAATGGTCAGGTCCTGAAGGAAAACGCTGCAGAGGGAGACCTTTCGCACGCTGGGACGAAAATATGGGCAACGTATAGCTCAAAATAGAGATAATTGGCAAAATTTGGAAGAGGCCTTCACCTGAGAGGTGTTCCTATAAAAAGTGAAATAGTTAATTCATAGTAGTTTATAAACTTACTTATGATATGATTGAATGATAGTAATATAGTTAATTCATAGTAGTTTATATACTTACTTACTATATAATAGATTTAATATCAAGCTTTTGTAAACTACCTACAGCAATGTACCTATCTCATTGACGTTATTAGGAAATAAAAGGCTTTATTATTATTATTAACTTGGTAATTATAAAAATTTTACAGTAAAATATTTAAACTAAATATATCATCACTAGATCCAGTAATAATATTATGTATTTAATTTGACGTGCGATATCCCTTCTCTAATTTTTTAACCTTGACGTAGAGCGTAAATTTGAGGATGTCATTGACCAATATTATGGATGTGCTTTGTAAGAAGTAAAATGAACCTCAAATGAGAAAATTTTCTCAACTTAAAAAGTCTACTTCACTAATAAATATAAGTTTACGTCTTATTTTATTCATATAATTGGTGGCCTATTGCAATATTATACGGCACCTTAACAATTTAAATCATATTGTCAGCACTTATACAAGAGAAAACGCCTTTGGAATAAACTAAATTTTATTTTTCTCTAATTACCTTTATTAATTTCCCTTTTTTTCTTCTTGGGAGTGGATTTTTCGATACGTTTCGATATTTCATAAAAAAGTTCAAGTGCATTCCTATTCGTACGCTCATGAAACAGAGTCCCAAATTTTCTTCACTTTAAAAACTATTAACGCAGTTTTACTAAAATAATTTTAAACGAAATTTCTTATCAAATACTAGAACCGAGAATTTTTCTAATTTCTTAACGTCAACAGCCAAAAGTCCTAAAAATATATTATTGTATCATACAATGTATCCCATCGACCATTTTATAGTTATCAGAAAAAAAGTACTGACGAATATTATGTTGTCATTTTGTTAGCGTGCTGAACATAAAAAAAATTTTAAACAATTTGTAAGACGTCAACAAAGCCTCAAAAATAAATCTATTTAAAACAAAAAAAAATCGGTGTAAAACATATATAATATATAAAACATTTTTCGACTAAACAAGCTTATATGAAATATAGTTTTTTATCTTTTAAATAAGATATACATGAATCAAAAGCTCACTGATCTTTAATCTAATCCCCAATAAAAAAATGTTTATTTATAGAATGTAATATTTATATCTGACCTAACATTTCCATAGCAAACCAAACCTTTTTATTGACGGTAGACACCTGATTTTGGCTCGTTTTCCCCTTTATTACATTAGAGGTGACAAAATTCATAAATACACTTTTCGTACGTGCTTATTTCATTATGAAGCTTTTAGAGCGGGAAGACAAAAAGCTACTCCTCATAAAACGTTACTTGTCCATCTATTTGCAAGCACTGACTTTCTTAATATCTTGACGTGATGCCGGAAACAAACTCGAAAAAACTTCTCGTATCGGCAATAACTTTCCAAGCGTTGGACGTGTTAACTACAACGGTAGTATGTTATATGTCCAATGTCATTGACTGCTCGTTTCGTTTTTAACTTATATATTATAGATAGTTTTGTCTCTTACAATTTGTTTATGTCTTTCTTCAATAAATATCTTCATTTGATACAGTCATTTATTTTTCTTTCAATTACGTTATATGGTTCCTCTAAATATTTTATAAAATTGATTTAATTTTTTTAAGTAAATAATTACTTATGAATTCATATACTTATCGGTATACCAAATTTCAAACTTTTACTTCAAACAATTTCAAAGAATAATGGCTGGGTCGGATCGAAGAACATTTAAGCTATCTTAGAAGAGTTCCGTTTATGTTGAGATACAAAATTCAAAAATACGAGATTTATAGATTGAATATCATACTATTTAGATATTTGTGTCTCCATAAACTAGAGAGATGTTCTTTAAATTATTTATAATTTATAATAATGAACCCTACAACTTGACTATATATCGACATTTTGGATAAAATGTTTAGATAATAATTAATATTTTCATATTGGGCATACATCATGTTTTCCATTATTATTAAATCTAATTACACGACAAAAACAATCGATTTAAAAATTTTAAACAATTTTGATTTAAAATTTAGGCACATTAATTAGTAGACATTAAATGAAAATATTTTCCACGTGTATTTCCACTCCATTCCTACAAATATGCATTATATATAATAATTTTAATCATTTTCTTCATAAATTCTTTGAATAATATCATCTGTAAATTATCTCTAACATAGATGCTGATATTTTAAGATCTTATAATGATTAAAAACTACACTAACTGACACTAAGGATTTCCATTTGAATTCCGGATTTCAGTTTACGAGAGGACCTAAAAGCTCGTAAACTACTACGCTTAGCAGCTTCTTAGGTCGGCAAAAAAGTAATCTATATGGATATTTTCTTTAAATAAGTAATGATTACTTACTACAATTGAGGAAACAAAATTGCAGCAAGATTTTCGGGGAAACTAAATGATCAATTCTTCATACTAATATCATGCAAGAAAGTTTCTACAACCTGTGCCCAAAACTAGTTATCTCAAATGCTTGAAAGAAAAGATCTTAAACGAAGAAACATTTATAAAACATAATGAGGTATATCAATTATATATTGTTGTTAACTTCAAAGTTCTTAAGCACATATTTGTTCATAGGGCTAATTTTCAACGTTAGAACACGCGCCTGTTCACTTACTGGAAATAAAGGCACCAAAGTTTTGAAGGTCTCTGAAAACGCTTGTTCAGCGAGTGAAATCTTGCGCAGGTAAAGTTTATAAATGGGATCAAAATTACATGAGACAATAAGCACTTAATATTGTTACACATTTTATTCGTGTCCTGGTGGGTAAATGACCGAATTTTCGTTTTTATTTCAGCTGTCACTTTAAAATTAATATCTTGTCAATCTACTTATGAAAAAAGCTACTGAATTATTTCCGATTTACAGTGTTTGTCTATATAACTCAGTATCTGTGCTTCGTCATAAACTAAAAGCATATGATATGGCAGTAAGAACTAATATGGGAAAACTGTAAGAATTTTAACTTTAGAATCCGCAAAGGTGTACGAATCTAAGAATTTATTGTTCACCTTTTTCGTTAATAATTTTGTCACTCGTTGGAAAATTCAGTAAGTGAAAAGGAAAAACAAAACATCTACAGAACTAACACAGGGGTTGTAACCCGATAGTCAGGGGGAATTTACTTGTGTTCATGATTCGATATTGTAAACAGATTGGAAAATAATATGGAAATGGTTGGTGAAGTCGACTTCTCTCAAGATGTTTCAGGTTGAGAGAATATATACTAATTTTATGACCTTATTTATTTCACTCATTCTCTATGTTAAAAATAAACCTATAGAGGGTTTCTATTATTATATTTTTTATCTAATCTATTCTACGTGTACAATTTACAAACCATCATTTGCTTTGTATTAATGATATAATTTTTTTTTTAATTACATATTTCAAAAGCAAACAAAACCTCGACGGTAGATAACGGATATTTTCCATTTTCTCCTTTACCACATTAACTGTGAAAAACTCGTTAATTCGCATTTTGTACCTTCCTTTTCCTTTTACCGCGGGAAGACTAAAAGCTACTTCCCATAAAACGTTACTTGCCGGTATATTTGTATGCTCTGGGTTTCCTGATTTTTTAACGTGATGCTGGAAACCAATTCGAAACGGCTTTTCATGTCATCAGTAACTTTCCATCCGTTTGACGAGTTTACTATAATATTGGCATGTGTAGAAGTTTTTAGTTACACTGACAGTTTTACTTTAGGCTGTTTTCTGACCGACAGATAATAGTATCTCTTAAAATATTTTTAGTATTTCACTCTGGATGTAATAGTCTACCGTTTACTGCTATTATTAAAAAGAAATACTAATCAAAATTTGAAAAATGCAAAGTTCCAACTGAAATCGGCATATTCATCAAAAATATATGTTTTTATAACCAAAATGTATGGCTTTTAAAGCTATGAAACTTTAAATTTAAATTTAAAAAAGTTGTTAAATACGCGTTTTAGGCTTCGTAATACGAGAGGTTATCGTGCGCTTAGGCATATAAAATATTTAAGAATACATAGTATTTTTACCGAAATATTTGCCAATAATAATATTGATTGTTCGTCAACTAAATAGATTATCTAATATATAATTTATAAAAGTAAACATATCGCGAGTTTTTCGAAAACTATATGTGAATTTCTATCGTTGCTATAGTTTTCCAGTAAATATTAGTTGAATTTCCAGTCGTACTTTTTTTCCATAATTTTGACTTTAACAATTTTGGTGAATAAAGCGGTGGGCGGACATATTTTTGATTAAATTTTCGGTAATATATCTTTGTTGTGAACTGTGTTGCATTAAATTCTGAAAAAACAGTTGTAGAATCCTTGTAACACGTTCTTTTAGTTAATTTGCCCATATGTTCTAGTAATTTTCTTCGATGGCTTCATTTAGCCTCCTTTTAATTTCCATAGAAATATTTGTCGCTTATTATATGCTTCTTCAACATGTTTTAAATTTATACTTATAACAATTTCTTAAAAAGACGGTTGTAATCAATGTAATAACGTTTGAGTCATCGCTTTCGTATTTTTATTTATTAAACCCTGAGACATGATATTGTTATAGTCCATGATTAGGTTATTTATTATTGTATTAAATATTATATTGGATATTTATACCTTCATAAATTGGGGGAAGTTTTATAGAAAAAGTTTGTTTTAAATTGTTGAATCATATACCCTGCACAAAATACCATCTGTTTAAATTTGTTCCATTACACGAAAAATAAATGAAGATTTTTAGTTTTTTTTGACAATATGCAAATCAGATCAAAAATGAATGAAACTATTTCTTACGTGGCTTAACTCGGACACGTGTCCAAAAATATTAACTAGTATTCCGATAAATCCTCTTAAAAATAATAGTTGTTAACTTTCTCTAACATAAACCATGAAAAATTAATATTTTCATAAGAATTATCAGGTTTTCCGAAAATAATCTCGTTCTTGCTATTTTTTTTTTTCAATTTATGAGAAAACCTAAATCGCAGTCTTTTACCTCGCAAATGCTTCTCATCTTCTTATGCAAGCCAAAAAAGGAATATTTTAAAATTCTTCTTTCAATATTATTGAATTCCTATTTACTTTCAAGAAACAAAATATCAAAAACCTTTTCGAAAACTCTGCTATTAATGTCTTACATATATATCCTGAAACTAATTGCCCACATGCGGTACCAACAAACTGGCTAACTCAAACGATATTACTGCTAGAAACATTTACACAACACAATGGAACAGCTGAGTTATGTATTGTTGTTCACTTCGAAGTTCTTAAGCTAATGTTTGTTCGAAAGAGGAAATTTTCAACAGTAGAATACACGTGTGTTTACTTATTGGAAATAAAGGTAACCAAAATTTTGTAGATAAGTGAAAACTTTGGTTCGATAAATGAAAGCGTGCGTGGAAGCTTAGGTAAAGTTTACAATTGAGATAAACAACATGTGAGACAATAAGTGCTTTATTTTATCCTGCATGCGTCGTATCCGTATCCCAGTTTTCAATTCTATTTTAATTTTAATTTTACACGTAAAACCGGGTAAATCTAGATATAAATAAAACTTGTGAAGTATTTTTAATTTGCAGTTTTTTTATATATTACTTTGTATCTGCGCTTCATTCAAATTGATAGCATTGATAGGGAAATACCTTTATTTTCATAATTTGTGATATTTATATAAAAAAATATACTATTCAGATATTTCTTTAATAAGGTTTTAATCTGTTTTGAAGATTTCGTAATTAAGGAGGAAAAACAAAATGTCAACGGAAACAATGAAATGTGCTGTTAGTAGGTAGGAAGTAGTTTAAGGATGTCTATGATTTCATGTTATAGAAAGCTTTTGAATCTTTCTAGTGTATGAAATTTATTAAGTGACGTCAGCTTCTCTCAACTTATTTCACTATGGATCAACATAACATACGTATATAACTTTTTCGTTTCACTAATTGGCCATATTTACAGCAGACTTACAAAATGTCCTTAATGTTACAAGCTTTTATGTTTTTTTTCTTAAAACGCGTTTTAACATACGCAGTTTTTTTGTAAGCATCCTATTTTATATGACTTTTAAAAGCAACTTTTCAAGGATATGGATAGCAAAATTGTATATGAATTTTGTGATGAATGTTTTTGATATATTTCAATATGTCAGTCTAACATAACGATTATTTAGAGAATTGTTTCGTCATTAATCACTTCCCATTTATATACACAAGTTACTAGCGGTGAAAAATAATAAGTTGTAAGCTTTTTTCTTATTATTTTGGCAAATAAAAGAATCCTTAGTAAAGATAATAGGGAAATATGATATCATTTTGCTTCACTTAACATTAAAAAATATAATAATTTTTATGTTATTTTCTTTAATAACTAACATTTAAATATATTTAATTAGAGTTCGATTTCAATAGATGGTATTGTAATTACATTATATAATATTTTTTTAGAAAAAAGGAATCAGGTATCAAATTAAGAGGTTTTCCTTTCGCGCACCAAAAGCTTCTACATAATGCCAATTAAACCTTACATTGCACGGGCGGTAATAATGAGGCTTGAAACTATTTCACATTGACTTCCGTTGTCACGTCAAGATTTCACTAAAGGATTTAGTTAAGATCCGGTGTCTTTGTTATCTTTGTATTCAAGGCTTCAGAGTAAAAAATTAAATACCAGTTTTTTTAACTTCTGTCGTGGTTAAGACCAACACATGTGAACATTTAGTTTTGTTCCTTAGGCAATTTTTCCTATTGCTGAAATATTAAGTACGATAGATGGAATTATCTTTTTGACATATTTATGCTGAATAAAAAGTTTAACGAACATTTCAAAAATTGTACGAACATTTTTAATATAACACTGAGGAAATTTTTCTTCTTTCAAGGGAATCTATTATTAAAAATGTCTTTATTATTAGGTCATTTTTGCTCCTTCTGAGGGTTGAATTAATATTGTTTATAAATAAATATGAAAATTGTATAAATTTTTAATCTGAAAGTTGTACAAAGGTGATTTCTCTTACTGAATTTTTCCTAAATCTACTTTAGGTATACTTTGAATCAATATGTTCTAGAACTACAATTTTGTAGTTTTCCACTAACCTTTCCTAAATTTCATTATATAATATTTTTAAAGCATCCAACTTTGATCCATTATTTTACAAATTTTAGAAAATTTTGCCTTGTTTTTAAGGGATATTACTTATTGCCTCTTATATTATCCAATACACTTTGAATTTTTTATTTAAGTTACATTAGTTCAAGTTAAAGTTTTTTGTCCTATTTTATTAGTGCGAAGCAAGTTAAAATATGGCTTTATTATTTAGAGTCTATACGAAGTCGGGTAGAACACGTGATAAAGTGAGTGTGAAATATTCCTTCCTTTGAGTGAAACGTTTCCATTATTTGTGGTTTCTTTTTGAATCAATTTCCTCTTAGAGGCATAATATTTTTATTTTCAGTACGTTCAACAAGGAGCGGATACTAGTTGATTTCTATGACCTAAAAGGAGGCAATATGAAAAATTTGAGACATTCAGCTCCAAAGTTTTGGCCTATATATTAATATACAGGCCAGTTCATCGCCTAAATAATATTTCTTTCGTCGGAATTGCAATTTCGACAGTGGTTTTCCTTTTTTTAGAAACGGTATAAGAATTTCACCATCTCAAGCATTTTCTTCTCTGTTAAAATTAATGAACCACGTATGTAAGTAATAGGCAGGTTTATATATATATATATATATATATATATATATATATATATATATGTATATCCCCTTTGAATTTAATAACAGATGGCCACATCAGCAAGCAACTTGGCTAACATTGTTCATTCATAAAAATCTAGTAATATATAGTACACTAGTCTTTAGACCACATTTCCACATAACGTACTTTTGTTGAAATATCAAATTCAAATGAAAACTTTTAATATTTTGAGTTGGTTTTAAAGAAATAAATTTTCACGCAAGATAAGTTTCATGTCATAAAACTAAACTAATAAATTTGTGCTTCAATTTTAATTGAATGCAACTTCACAATTAAATGAAACTACGTGATGTAGTATTATTTCTACTTTCTTTAAGTTCTTTACCACGCCCTAGGTTTCGTTGTATTACAACATCTTCAGGTGGGCTATTAGCAAAGATATTTGCTAAGAAATCTTTTACCAAATGTGATATTATTATTATTATTAATTCCTTAAAAGTTATCGCCTTGGTGTGGTGGGTCGATAACCATATGACTTTGACGGTGCGTTACACCGCAGTGACCCGAATTCGATTGCCCCTCATCAAGCAGAGTTGAAATGGGGTTTTAATTGGCTATAAAATATAGCTCTCATAGCAATAAGTCTATCGTACGTATCAATTATGTACATTAAAGTACGTAAATAAATAAACAAACTAAAAAAGGAATAGTAAATACACAGAATTGAAGCTTAAGGACAGAAGTTAATCTATCATTTACGATTAACAACCATATATTTTTAACGCACAAATAACAATATTTAAAAAAAATTCTTTTTATTTTTAATTGCTTTTGAATTCACACATTGCTCTCGATATTGTAAGCTTACGTCTATCGATATATTTTTAATTGCTTTTGAATTCACACATTGCTCTTGATATTGTAACCTTACGTCTATCGATATATTTTTAATTGCTTTTGAATTCACACATTGCTCTTGATATTGTAATTACGATTTATTTTTAATTGCTTTTGAATTCACACATTGCTCTCGATATTGTAACCTTTCGTCTATCGATATATTTTTAATTGCTTTTGAATTCACACATTGCTATTGATATTGTAATTACGATTTATTTTTAATTGCTTTTGGATTCATACATTGCTCTTGATATTGTAATTACGATTTATTTTTAATTGCTTTTGAATTCACACATTGCTCTTGATATTGTAGTTACGATTTATTTTTAATTGCTTTTGAATTCACACATTGCTCTTGACATTGCAACCTTACGTCTATCAATAGCTAGGTTTACCTCAATTAATTTTGGTAGAACAAATGCTAATGGAAAAAGTAAAAAATAAGAATTAAGTAAGAGGTAAATAGGTACTCTGTCTAGGCATTTATATATATATATGCTACCATTGATATTTTCCTGATATGAAATTGTTAATAATATGTAGTAAATTACATGGAGGAAAATAAATTTTAAATAAAATAAATAATCACAATTCATTATAGCATGTTCGATAAGATTTTATAAATTGTATAGTAATATTCATTATCAGTTAATCATTACTACTTTCGAAATTATAGTGCTAGGTTTTGTTAACACAAAGACATTAGTGGAATCTCTATTTGTCTATTGTATAATTTTTTTAGCGTATAATGTTTTACTCAGCGGAATGATTAATGTCTCTTGTCGGAATTTTTGTTGTTGAAGACTCGAAGACTCTAGGTAAATGACCTACTTTAATCTATGTTATATATACAGCGACGTATACCGCCCTAGTCAAACTCCCCGCCCGGCAGTGTCCTCAAACCGGAATTAAATTTTTTGGTTACTTTAATATTTTTACATAAAATACGCCTAACTCTTTTATAACAGGTGATCTGTTTATCGATATACAAAAGAATCGTGAAGAAAGTGATCTATTTATAGTCGTGTTGTCAGTGCTCGTTACAATATTTTGCGAGAGAAAATTAATTTGGATGGTTGTTCCACTTTAAAGAACGTGAATAATATAGTGAATCCATTTTTATTTTCATAACTTCTCTTTTCGTATTCTCTCTAAACTTCGAATGTGTGTCAAAAAGTATGGTGCATGTAAATTGTTCCAAGTAAAGATGAGCCAAATGATATTTCTGTACCTTCATTCATTCTGTCTTTCATTGAATAATTACTGTGGTTAAAGGTACTTGGTTCCGGTAGTCGAACTAGAACCGTAGTCCGAGAATATATTTAATTTCAAATAACTACTTATAAATACATATTGCAAATAGCTACTTATAAATATTCAATTTCAAAAAAACTTTTGAAGGAATTATATCAGCGTAGTTTGTAAACTGTCCTAACTATATTTCTCATACAAAAATTTCCTTTTTAAATTGAAATAATTTTTCTTCTTCCAATATTTAAATGAACACTAATAATTAAATAAAGTTTATTCTCATATTGAATATTTAAATAAATATGAATATATAAATAAAATTTGATTCTCATATACAGACCAAAATTTATGAATTATTATATATTAATTTCTTTTCAAAGTATTGCATGCAATAAATTTGTATATTTCCATACTTTTTTTCGGAAAGCGTAATAACCAACAAAATATCTAACTATTCAGTTGAAGGACGCCTGCAAACTTAAGAGCAGTAAGCAATTCAAAAAAGAGGTTTTTGCAATTTTTGGGAATTTAATTCTTACTTATTCGTGACTTATTGGTTAACGAAGGTTCTTAAACCTTCGTTAACTGATAATGCCAATCTTGCTATAGTCTACATATTTTTCAAACATTTCCAGATTACAAAACTGCTTTCGATATCCCTATTGTTTAATGGAATTTTAGTGTAATTATACAATGTATAATTTATTTCATAAGTGCGTAATAAAAAAATTTTGAAATGTTTATTTTTATTCAAACACCTTATAAACTACAAAAGTAAAATAGGTGTTAATTCGGTTGTTGTGTCTACGAAGTAAAGTTGTCTCATTTAACAAAGTATAATTTGATCGATAATAAGAATAGATAGAAAAAATAATTAAAAATGTTGTTTATTAATATATACAGGCATATGTTAAGTATTACTATCGTTATGCATTTCAACTAAAAGTCAAAGATATTTTTAGGAGATTTTTTTCAAGAAACCAAATTAAATTCGTCAAATAGATACAAAATGGGAGCGGTTTCAAGTTTTTAAAAATTTCCAAAATTTACTTTATAGTAGAAGTACACAATATATAATTTGTTATAAATACTTCAAATTTAGGGTAATTAATTTTTTCATTACATCTTGGAAAAAGAGAAGAAGCCTAAAAACTTACCAATATTCACTTTATTATACTTAACATTCTTCATTCTAATTTCTATGCGTACGCTAATAAAAATAATCATCCCTTATGGTAACAAATAGAGACACATCTTGTATTGACCAAAAAATATATATAAAATAAAACAATTACTTACTTTTTTATGAGGGATAATCTACAAATGACCCTGCTCACTATTTCAACTGGCTATACACTTTTACTTTTTATTTCTGTAGAAGAAAAACTCAGTTATTATAAAAGAATATGATTATTTATTTATGTATAAGGAAGACATGTCATAAAGCAGTAAACTAAAGATTAATTTGATTTATTTTGGAACATATACCAACACTTTAGATGCAAACTGATATTACACTTGCAGCATTTTTTTTACTTACAACAAAGCTGCGAACCTGCCGTTTCCAAACAGTCTTCCTCCTTACTTACGGATCTCGCCTTCCTAAGTACTCTAGTCTTCACTAAAATTCCACAAGGAAAATCAAATTTTGAATGCTTTTCATAGTTTCGTAGGAATATATTAGCAACATTTCTGTAAAAGTTGCAGTAGGCCTAGTTATTATCTGATTACCCTTTGATAAGCTTGTTATGAATGAATGCATGTTGATGAACAGCATTTCTACCAAAACAAAGAGAAGTTACCACCACTTTTTACTACGAAGACTCTTCACTTTTCAGAACATCATCGTATACTTTGGTGTCAAGTAGCCTGTAAGTAGCAATATTGTAATGAACACTCTAATCTCAACAGTTGTTACGGTTAGAGTATAATTTCTCCGTAAAGCATGTAAGTTACTCATATCTGCTATAAATTTTATTACCTCGTCGCTATACAGAAATTTGGAACACACAACGGCAGTCGTACTTGTGTAAGTTTATAATAACTTCTTAATCACAGTCTTCTTTAACAAAAGAAGTAAAAGTAATGTCGGTATACTCTCTTTTATTGTATTTTCTTTTTTTTTTTTTTATGCCAAAACATCGATTTCTCGTCGACCTCGTTCTAGTTACTTACACAATTCTCTCCAGAAACAAAGATCTGCTTTGTATTTCCACTTATGGTGCGTACAACAAGGCAGATGCGGAATAATGGTCTCGTTTTAATTTTCACTGTTTTCTTCGGTCGCTTCGTCATCATTGAAAGTAAATAAAATAATATTACCTAAGGCCTCCCCAACATACTTTAAACAAAGACATACACAAACTCTAAAAGTACATCACTGAAGAGTGTAAAGGACAACAGTAACTGTTAAAAATATTTGAGATTCGAAATGTCTTCCGATTTTTACTTTTTAATATTTCAGTTTATAATTTCTTGATACCTCTAATATTAGCAGAATAACTGGACATCAACGTATCAACAGTTATTGTTTTGAATATGTTAAAGATTTAGTGTGATTATTAAATTGTACTTGTTGTTATTCTCTGATCAGTTGAAAAGTACATGTGACGTGCGATATATCGTAGTTATTATTGTATTATATTTAATATCTAATTTATGTTTAATTTATATTCCAAATACACACACACACATATATATATATATATATATATGTATATATATATATATATATATATATATATATATATATATATATTTATATATATATACAAATATGCAAATTACACACAATTTCAAAAGTAACAAATAGTGTCACCCGTAAGTGGTACGTCATATCTTGAACATTATAGTAATCGTGCTGTATGTTATCTTTCTTGTTAGATGCGTTTATATTTCACCTTATATCTTAATTTAGGACATGCAAGATGAAAAAATAAGAACAAATATAGTGCAGCACCAGGAAAATTTGATAATGTCTTTGATAAGATAATAAAGAACATATATTTAAGACGACATATTTAAAAAACCTACATCTATTATTTATAATATATAAATCATTTTGAAAAAAATACTCACAAGAAATATATTTAAATTTGTATTTTCTTAGCTTATTTTTAATTAAATTCACAATGAACTTATCGTGAATTTAATGAAATCATTAATGAAAATTAGTCAAATGAAAAAATTATCAATCATAAAAACCTGATATTTTCGACTATCATTAAATCTTTAATTTATTTTAAATTCACACCTATCAAATTTTGCATTTTCTATTACTATAAAATTTCAAGTAATGTTATTGTGTTAATTAATTTCTATAATATAAAATCATAACATAATATTATTTATTAAGCTTATAAATTGTAATACGAATTATTACTAATAATTTATTGTTATTACAGCTTATGAATTTAATAAATAAGACTTTTAATAATTTTCAGGGGAAGTTCACTGCACCAGTACTCTTATTGAAGAGTCACTACTTGATCAAGCCACAAAAGGTCCAAAGTAGATAAATAAATAAATAAGTAATATATATATATGTATATATATATATATATATATATATATATATGTGTGTGTGTGTGTGTATATACGAACATAGGCCTCAAATTGCAAACAGAGAAGCCAGAGATAGAAAGATACAGCAAAAACTATCAGTCCATAAAGGACAAATATAAAAACGAATTGGCTGCTTAACCATAGGAAATGGAAAGTCTGCAATTCTCTCGATTACATAAAAATAGTATATCGAACCTGACTAAGATTTGATGAAGGGCAAAGAGAACCTTCAGTAGACGTTTCTATCTCTGAATAATATATATAAACATGATCAATACCATCTAACAACAAATTACATTATTATTTGCTACAAGCAGATCGCTAAGTCCCAAGGAAAAAAGAAAAAAATTATACAATTGTGGTTTCCTTTACTTTTTTTCACTTTAAAGACTCAAAGTGATTTGCAATGTAAAAACATTGTTCTAAATAATTCCTTAATAGTTTTGAAAATCTAGTGACCAACATTTGATTAGATATTTCTGATAAAATTAATTTACTTAATGTACATCAAAAATTTCGTTCTTATGCTTATTAGGAGCTGCAGCTAAACTCCTTTGTTATCAAATAAATTACTGATATTTCGGATTATGGTTTGGACAATAAGATTATATCAACTTTGACACGATACTAGAAAACTCTAGGTTCTTGCAAATTCTCAGTATGTATTACAAACAAAAAACTTTAACTTTAATACTATGACTATGTAAGAGTTCATAAATATCTCATAAATCTGCTGAAAGATATTAAAGAACCAATGAAAGGCTGATGAAACGCTTTAGCGAAGTAACAGAAAAAGAAAATTGCTAGTAAAATTAAGTCCACGCAAGAACACCAAATGTTCTCACATTATTTTGCAATTTATATTTGCTCCTTTTATGTGTGAAAGTTAATTTATTTGAAAGGAGCTTTCATAGTAAAAAAAACTTTTGTACTATGAAAGCTCCTTCCTTTATATTTTGCACATCAACAAGATCACCCGTCACATCGCTCCAAGATATTTGTCACCATTGTCATTGAAATTTATTCTGTTGGCATTGTATTCATAACCATTGGTCTTTTAGGCGTTTACTGTGTGTCGAGGCTTCAGTGCATTTACATAATATATTCAAATACTTGCCAAATTAAAGCGAATGTTTATTCTCAGTTTGATATATTACCTTAAGCCTGAAAAAATGTAACTATTATTACTAAGAAAAGAAAAATAACTGGACACATCTTTTTAATTATCTACAGACAATCGAAGCAATTTTTATGATGTATTATGTAAATCTGAAAATCGATGAAGAGAAAACCAAGCACATGGTCGTGACAAACAGAAACCTAGACTTTTTACAACTAAAACTAAATGATTGCGCTTTTGAAACTTTATTATATATATATATATATATATATATATATATATATATATATATATTTATAAAAGTATATATGTGTGAATGTACTTTACAGAACACAATTTTTTCAAACGATTGCGGTTAAATTCTTCGTACTTACCCTCTAGCCCCTAGGAACAAATTTTAATAAGATGGTGATCCACATCCCACTCTCTTATTTCGATAAAGAAATAAAGAAAGGAGGGATGGGGTGAAAAAATCGGGAATCACCTGGTACTTAATTGGTATTCTATATTATGAAGTGATTCATAGATAGGTAGAAATATTAAAATCACTTTACTGTTTGTGTCAGGTCATTAATATGTTTGTATATGCACATGTACGTCCAGTGTTGTCAGCATAAAACCCTATTGTAAATTATTTATATTCTAACCATTATTTAACATACGTTTCAGTTACTTTATCATTGCAAACAAATATTAAATTATGTTATTAGATTCCCTGGCCCTATTTAATAAAAGACCTAAAATTTGCTTTAAAGGTGAAAAGGGGATAAACAAATCGTTTTTCTTTACAAAGCCTATCTCCAGGTTTTCTTTTATTCTCTTATTTTATTTCGCCATGATTGATATGCGTGTATTAAAATAATGCCTGTCAGAACACTCAGAAAATGATCATCGTCACGTCATTACCATCATATTAAATACGTACATTTAAATGAATCGGCATAGGGCATATCGTCAGGCTTAAGGGAAAAAATATTTTCCATACTAAAATAGGTAATATTTTTACATAAATCAAGTACATTGAATTTCTTTTAAATTAAACATAAATTTAGCATTTACACTAGATACAAATTTGAAATTAAAATGATACACAATGTACGTGATGTAGTATTATTTTTACTTTCTGTAACTTATTTATCACGACCTAGGTTTCGTTATATTACAACAATTCAGGTAGGCTATTAGCAGAGATAACGAAACCTAGGCCGTGGCGAAAAACTTAAAAAAAGTAGAAATAATACTACATGAAACCGTGATGCTTGGTAGACGGACTGACGGACATGGAAAATTGTGTACAGACATGACCAATTTATGAGAGTTTTTTCCTTTACTATAGGACATTAAATCACTCATATTATACACACACACACACATGTGATGTGTGTGCTTGTGTGTATAGACATCCCTTTCGTCAGACTAAAACTCAATCCTCTGTGCAACAAAATAACTCTTTGGCTAAAGTGCTCAAAAGATTAGAGAAATTGAAATTGTGCATGTAATCAATTCTTAAGTATATTTTTCACTATTTTTATTATAATTTTAATGTTGAATATATTTGGCGTTAATTTTGTAGAAATTCATTATCCACAATTAAATGAAACTACGTGATGTAGTATTATTTCTACTTTCTTTTAGTTCATTATCACGACCTAGGTTTCGTTATCTTTGCTAATAGCCGACCTGAAAATGTTGTAATACAACAAAACCTAAGTTGTGATAAAGGTAAATACTACATCATTAATTGTGTATAATTTTAATTTTAGGTTTGTATCTAGTGTAATGGCTAAATCAATATTTAATTTAAAAGAAAGTCAATGTACTTGATTTATCTAAAAACAATACCTACTTTCCAAAGTACATTGATTTTATGAAAGGAAGAAAATATTTCGCGCTTAATTTTAACTTAGATGCACTAATTAACAAAATGGGAAAATCAAATTTTTAATTATATAAATCAATTTTACATTACAGTTTTATTTTTACTGGAAATATTTTTATGTATTTTCATCTAAATTACTTAAGTCTTATGTTAGCATCTGGAAAGGTTTAAGTGATACTAAAAGAAAAAGCGTGTATATAAAAAAATGTTATTGGCTAAGAACGAATTACATCAGTCAGCATATATGTATGTATGTATGTACGTATGTAAGCAAGATCACTCGTGTATTTTGAACATCAATAAAAATTATTGACTATAGATTTTTTATTATATGGTGCCCAGCGGAACGAGAAAAACAATAAGTTTCCCATCTCCTTGACTTGTGCCACATAAAATGTTAAACCTATATGCTACAAAAGTAACCAAAAACTTATTGGGTTGAACTTAAACCTTTAATGTTTTATTTGCCAATTTTTAAATTATCCGCGACATGTTTTTAATCCATATATTATTTTTTAAAAGTGAACTCTTTTCCCATTTTGCACTGATTATACGATGATACTTACAGACATATCTGTCGTAGTATTTAATAATAAATGACTTAGTCTTAGGCAGTTGCTTGTCTGTCAATCCTTACTTGTGTCACATCTCGTGAATTTATATCAATATTAGATACAAAGATAAAAGAATACACTTGCGTAATTCGTGATTTATATTAACATTACACCGCCGTTTTTGAAGTTATAGTATTATTTACAGTACGTTATAAATTTAAGAATATTCCTTTCTTGTTATATTATGTAGAATTTGCAATTCCACATTGTTTCACTCGCAGAGAATCATCTTAATTTTGCATCTCTCAATTCCTCTCCATCCACGCGTACTAAACGTCTCTACTTCTTCTGTCAAATAATATCTTTGATCGGGGTCGAGGGTATATTGGTGAGAATATTCGGAGCGGTCAGGTCAGTCAATAAATAAACAAATTTTTTTCTATCTGGCACCTCGAAATTTTTATGTTTCTGCAGGCGCTGCTGATTTACAAGCTCTATCTCTCCCGGTCCTTGACTTTTGCTTTATTCTTTGACACATTAGCATTCGACAGATTTAATATACATGATAGAATGGTTTCTAATTTGCGCAGTCCATGCTATATTATAGCTATATTAAAAGTGAATAATAAATATGGGAATTAGTGAACCGAAGAAAAAAGTAAATGAATTATGGAACCATCCAAGAATGCAAAAAAAATTGTATCTTTCTTTTATTATTTGCCTAACTACACTAAAACGCCACAAAATATAACAGAGTTACGTGGTTTCCAAAAATGATACTATATAAATCCTATCAAATTTAAGCACTTCTAAAAAAACTTCGTAAAAGCAAACTAATTGCAAAAATGTATAATTCTATTTTGAATTTGGTTTAATATACTTTTGGATTTTTCCTTTATTTCTGCTATAAGTAAGCTCCCATTATACTGAGTTTCAAGATTTTAGGTCGACCGGAAGTACTTTACTAGTTTGATGATTGGTGAGTTAGGCTATGTTATAAATAAAGGAATCTTGTCTATTACAGCGTTCACAGTATCTATTGTGTCGTTCACAGTATCTATTATTTTGTTCACAGTATCTATTATGTCGTTCACAGTATTGATTATATTTAAAACAAAATTAAAATTTCACATAGAATTAAAAAATAATAATTTATTATTTTTTCTTTCCTTTTGGTATTTGGACTTTCAATATTGTAGGTTGACCAGAAGTAACATAAATTTTGATAATCAGTGAATAAGACTGTAGTATAAATAAAGGAAAAATATACTTTAAAGGGCCACACTTTTATGCTGCTTGAACCAAAAAGCTTGAAATTACAACGGTATAAGGTAATAGGTCTACAAATAAGATATTGATTTCAACTTAATGACTCCAGTCATTTTTGAAAAGAAAAAAACAGAGATAAATATATACTTTAAAGGGCCACACTTTTATGCTTCTTGAACCAAAAAACTTAAAATTACAACGTTATAAGGTAATAGGTCTACAAATAGGATATTGATTTCAACTTGATATTTCCAGTCATTTTTGAAAAGAAATATACAGAGAGGCGAAAGGAAAACCAAGTCATTTTTTTCATTTTAAAGGGTAACCCGAAAAGACAAGAAACCAATAAACTGACAACGTTTTACTTTTATTACATTAAAAGTGAAACGCTGTTAAGTTATGCAAATATTTTACAGAGACTGTTCCTGTCAGAATTTCATTATAGTGTTACAAAGATGTGACTTGTAAAATATAAGTTTGACTGATACTTTCTATTTGCTACAAAATATTAAGAAACCATTTTCATTAAAACAGACTTTACAGACCAATTTTATTATACTTTTTATTATAGATGGTCGTCTATATTTCAGTTACAAAATAGAAAATAATTACACCATTGCAAGTGACAACATTTTTCGTTTTTTTATTTTAGATTTAATGAAATTTCTATTAAAACAAATATATTAGTTTCTAAGTTTATACCTAGTACTTAATAAATTTAACTTTTTCTCTCACTTAATTCAGAAATTGAAAAGCAATATTTTTGTTTATTAATTAATTTAAAATAAATTCATTCATAACTTATTTATGTAGATGCCACAACATAGTCAACAATCATTATTCGCTTTTAGAGAGTTACCACAATAACATTTTTTTGAGAAAATATGCGCGAGTTCAATTTCAAGGGTAGTATGTATACGTGTTTAATACCAATTTTTAAATATCGCAAACTTTTATATAATTTTTATATAATTTGTTTATAGTTTCTAAATGTCCCCGTAGAATTCTATGTGACATTTTATTCGTTGACGTCAACATCTTCCTCACAGCTCCTTTGAAGGCAGTCACCGATTCTACTGCCTCCGTGAATTGTATCTCTCATTGTTTATCTTACTTTTCTTGAGAATAAATAAAAATCGCACAGCGCTAGACCGAGATTGTGTAGCGGATAACCCATATATATATATATATGGCCTGACAACAATATATGGCTATATTGTTGTCAGGCTATATATGACAACTATGTCTTGACAGCAATAAACGCGATGGTGTTTTGGGTTTTAAATGAAGCATTTTAAATCTACATCGAACCTATCTGAATCTGCCTGACATCTAAAAGTTCATTTATAATTTTCTGCCATTTCACTTATATAAATGCCGGAACTTAACCAAATCTGCTGATAAGTTGCCATCTGATTAATCCTGCAGTATGAGTCGTACAGCATTGATGTCATTTTAAGTTGTCGTTGTTGTTAAGGGAGCTTCTTCATACTGATCATAGAATCAAAATTTTCCCGTTTTATAATGACTTTATCTTGACGTGTCCCAGATTTACGATTGATGCATATTTTCAAAAAGAAATAAAAATTAAGTAAATAACCCAATGGCTTACCAGAGTTTGATTTTTGTAATTTGAAATATTTTTTTTATTATCTTTATTACAAGTGGCCAGTTTTAAGTATTTCTGTACTACCCTCATATGCTTTTCCATATAGTTAGAGATATTTTGCAAGTAAAAGTAATTTGGGCTCACTTTATAAAATATCCATATTATAGGTTCAAAAACCCGACGATATGAATTTGGGTAATCACTGCTTCCTAATTTCTTTATTTCGATGGTAAAATTATACCTTATATAATTTGTATTTAAAACACCAAAAATTAATGAGGTAAATAATCACACAAATGTAGACATACATGGAATATTAATATGTAATTTTAAACCACAATGTTTAATTTTCAATGTATGAAATTTTAAGGGGTGTTTACTAACTTTAGTTTCGGAAAAATGTTTCTTATATCATTTTCTTACATATATATGTCTCTTAAATATACTGTATATATTTTAAATCGAAGGGAAAACATTAACATAGACCCCTACTCATCCAAGGTAGCGCGCCTACGTTTTCTAAGCCAGTACATAGACGTGTTCAAGAGTTAGCTGTGCGCAAACATTGGCAGTCTCTTTGCATTTTTTGATTAAATTCTTGGTTTATTATTAATACCTACCTGTCAACGCAGAAAAATAACTTATTTTGAAAACAAATTATGCACGTCTCTAAATTTAACCTCGCTTTTTTTTAAGACGTTGTGATGTTCTAAGTATATGCTAAAGAAAGATTATGATTTGAAGTTACTTTTTCCTATACTTTTGTGGAAATCCAAACAATTGGTTAGAATTTTGTTTACATTAACGCAAACCTATTTTATAATATAAAAGTTTCGTTTACATGTAATTATTATAAATTTAAATATCCTTGTTATTTTTATATCTTTAATAAAACTTCGTTTTTGACATGGTCTACGAAAGCATGATCAATCTCAAAAAGATAACAAGATAAAATCCAAGAACGCATTGCTAATTATTTTAACAACTATACATTTGCCATTAATCCAGATTAAACCGTACTCTTCGAATCCATCTCGAATCGTACATAACTTCGGAATAAAATACGTGACAATAATTAATCCCATTCAGTAAAAAAGCCGCAAAAACGTTCAACCAAACAATGAAAATTGGTACCAACTTTATTAAAATAAGTTGTGTCAAATAGAATAACAGTTCATTATAAGGCCGATGAAAAACGTACATCGTACTTGACTAATAGCCGTAAACTCCCTCCTCTATAAATTCAACTCAAGCTCTCATATAACTTAATTAAAGAAAAAGCAAAAGAAACCGAGTTTTAATGCGAGGCAATTTATAAATGTCGTTAAGGCCTGGCGATGATCGGTCTCTTTCTAGAGTTTTTTAGTTAAATTCTCATTTAATAGGAAAATCTTATACAGCTATTTTTTTCTTTTCTGAAAACATATTTAATGTATAATATCTGCCTGGAAACATACAAAATACATTGAAACAAGCACATTGCTTCAGTAAATAGCACTGATGGTGATATAAAGCCTCCTCGATCGTAAACTTTACTTACCTCTAAATAATTAAAAAGTATATAGAAGTTATAAACATCACTATTCTATATCAAGTATTATAAAAGTATATAGACCAATTTATAATATTATAACTGCTAAAATTACGTAGTATTTCAAAAGTTATTATGAAAAAAACACTTTAATATCAGATTACTATAAATTTCAATGTTAAATAAATAAAAACCAAAATCAGTCTGTGTACTGTATTTATTCTTTGATATGCTGAATATTAACTCATTTGATTAACTGACGTAAAAAAAGTCCAAGTAAAATTGTCTCTTCAGCCAGCAAACTAAAATACCGAATTATTGTATACCTATGTGGAAAAATACACTATTGATGACGAAAAATATTTTCAATTAGTCGAGGCTCAGTAAAAACCTTATGAAGCACGAATAGAATTCGCCCCACGAGGGTTTTATACAAATTTAGGCCCTTGCAAATATTTAAGGGTACGTAGAATTTTTATTAAACTACTAAAAATATTAATTTTTCGCCATTTATATTTTTCACACGCGTGAAAATATGATGCATACTTCAAACTTGTATGAAAAAATCGGGACAATTTTCCTGTGATTTTGTAGTCCCATTTTACTAAAGCTGTATTGTTGCTCACAATTTTTGACTCAGCTGTTTCGGAAATAAGGAGTAAGGAAATGCTTTATTTTAGCATATTTTGAAAAATATTTTTAAATATGCAATGTTAAATTTTAAAAAAATTGTATACCTCATAACAACCCCCTTAAAATAAAAAATAAAAAATACTCCTTTATTCCTTCTTTAATTATTTTTTGAACATTTTTAAATAATAGTAAAATATGTGGATTAATAAGATTATTAGTTGAATTCCAAGATTCTGCGTGGCATGTTTTCGGAGAAATTCGGTTGGGAATACAGAAAAACGTAAATATGTTTCCTTTTGGTTCATTCCTAGGCACAAAACCGTGGTGCATATTTAAGAAATGGTGATATTTATTTTCCCACAACCTTTGAGTGGGTTTTCCAAATACACAAATTTTTTTTCATAAATTTGAGTTGACTAATTTCGGAAATATGGGGAATGGGGGCATATTTTCTGCATATTTTTCAGTATATCTCGGAAGAAATGATACCTGAAATCATAAATAAAAATATTTTTGAACCTTTTCAAATGATGCCTTACGCAGTATACTATGTGAGAAATTTCAAAAAATTCAAGTAATTTGTCTCTTCCCCCTAAACTTTTCCAATAAATATTTTTGAGTTTTAGTTATTGTGATACGTGCGAATTTGTATGCCCAATTTCTTCTTTCAACTTTCAACTTTCCTCGTCAAGCAGTTTCTGAGAAAAACGATGGTAACCAATGGCCGAACAAAAATGTGAATGATCTTATTTAGTTTTTTTTAGGTACGAAACTCAAAAAATATATGTGATTTTGTTCGATTATTCTTTCACTAGATAATTGTGCAAAATTATATAATTATCACAAAGTTACTGCCAGTAAAATTAATTTGTGTGTAAGCAATCGAAATGATATCATGAAGATAGTGACAAACGTAATAATAGCTGATATAAAGTCCAAGACTCAGCAATCATTTTTGCCTGAAAAAAAATTACTATGGAGGATATAAACATCGACAAGATCGAAAGATCGAAACATTTTCTATTCTATTTTATTATGTTAATTTTCTATTGAATTTTCTAATTCATTTCTAGACCTATAAACGCACCACATAGAAGCTGTCATAATTTTCTGAAAGGTTAGGAAAAATATTCTTTTTCAAAAGCGCATTAAAATTAACCTGTCGAACAAAAGTAGAATTTTGAATATATTTGGTGTTAATTTTGTAGAATTTCATTATTCACATGTAAATAAAACTACGTGATGTAGTATTATTTCTATTTTCTTTAAGTTCTTTACCACGATTTAGGTTTCGTTGTATTACAACATCTTCAGGTGGGCTATTAGCAAAGATTTCTTTATGATTCTTTGCTAACAGCCCACCTGAAGATGTTGTAATACAATGAAACTTAGGTCATGGTAAAGAACTTAAAGAAAGTAGAAATAATACTACATCACGTAGTTTCATTTAATTGTGAATATTGTATATAGTTTGATGGAAATACTATGTGCAATCAAATTTTTATAAAAACCTAAACGTGCACGGATCCCTCTTGTTGTAAGTTCTACTCGTAATTAACAGGATTTATTTCCTTTTATAGACGTATAAATAGGCTGAATTAGTTTCTTTAGTTTGATCTTCATCACATGTAAATACTTTTGAAAGTAAACTGGACTCGGATACGAGCCAACATTACCAGCCATAAATCTCTACAGAATTAGGTAACAATTATTACTTTGTCTTCGCATTCGATAAATACAAACGGAAAATTCACACAATTTTTACGGTTCTTTGGCTAATTCTAATAACGTGATATCAAAATGTAAATGATGAAAAATAACATAAATGACATTTTCTTTTTTTATTTTAAAAAATATTCCAATTATAAAGACATTGCAATTTACATATAAATTTTTAAAACTTGTAAATTATATTTCAATAGTAGTTTTGTTCCGACAAATATGAAACATTGAAAATTTTCAAAAATGCAGTATAATTTAGGGAGAAAGATAAAATACTCTAATTTACCTACATCTAAGCAAAACTTGGCTTAGTCTCTAGTGTTAGTATCTAAACTCGTGTTAATTTACCTACGTCTACTTTTATACCCTAGCATTGAAAATGAATTTTCATAATACTCACATCAAGTTTGCTTCATATTAAATAGTTTATTTTCAGTAGGTTGTAACAAAAGAAAGTAGTATGTAAATAACAAGGCAAAAGTCCATATAGTCATGTACCAAGTGTCACAAGACGAAAAATGACACACTTAAAACAGAGATAATGAAAAAATAAACCGTCTATTTTCAATTAATTTTGGTAATAGCTATAAATTTGAGTTGTACCTGCTGATTATTTTTGGAATAATTTCAAAAAATTTATTACTTACTTCGTAATATTTCCATTCATTTTTATTTCTTATGTACAATTTTCTAAGTAATAAAACTATGCGTTTATGCCTCTCCATTTCTGTTTGTTAAGTGTTTTCCTACAATTTTTATTTTCTTTTTTGCCTTTTTCTGATATCAATCGCTGAATATTTTAATTTTTTTAAAAATTCCAGCTTTTTTAAACTATAATTTATTTCTCTTACGCCAGGCCCATTTTTGTCGGTATCTTTTGCAAAGCTCTCCTTAATTCATCTAACTATTAGTTAACGCTGAAGGTTCACCACCATTATTTACGGGATTTGCAGCCGGACAAACCGGCCTGCCGTAACTAAACAATTGCCGTAACGGCAGTTAATAAATAAAGATACTGGTGTGAAATTCGTTCCATAAAATTTGTGCTGTTTATATTTACTAATGGGTAGAAATGGATCATCTTGATCTTGTTAATGTGGCAGTATTCTCTATTTTAACAAATAAATTAATAACCATGAAAGAGTCTCCGCATGTAATACAATGGATATTAGAATATTATATAGTATATAAATACTCTCTCCCTTTTTTGAAGAGAGTATTTATACAATACATAACTTATTTATACATTACATAACTTAATCTTTTTAACAGTTCCCATCAAAGTAACGTTGCAAATGTTTCATATTTGTAACATATAAAATAGTTTGCACTTTATTCGAATAAATAAAAGTATTGTTATTTTATTTCTTATTGATTAGCAAATAATAACATCAAATTATAATAAACTCGATCGACATTAACTTGCAATCCACTAATTTTATTGAAAAGGGACAATTTTAAAAGCTCACATATGTAACTTTTATTAATTTTTTTAGTAATAAATGTATAAAAGTTAACGGTTTCCGTTCTTTTAAAGCAAAATTACAAACCAAAATTACAAACAAAATTAAAATATGACCGTGATGACGTATTAATTTTATGGAAAAATATTCGTTGGATGTCCATTTGTGTCTCAAATTTATCGATCCCTATCTGCCCAAAAGGAAAAGAAAGTAAATTATAATATGGTATTCGATTGTTATTACTTCACATTTCGTTATTTTTTTTGTAAAACTTTTAACGAACTCTACAAATGAAAAATATAAAAAAAAAACCGATGAAAAATCGACCAAAGAAAACTGTCACCAAAATGAGGCAATTCGTGAATCACATTATCTAAAATACAACAGTCACAATTTAATACCATATCATTCAGCTTCACATTATATTAGATCCATGTTTGAACGATTTCACAATATAAGATAGACTTAACAGAATTATAACTGAAAAAGTAACCTCTAGAATCCGAGCTGTCAAACAACATGATCATAGCAACCGCATTAACATGGCAATTATCTTTCTCTACCGCACGCGCGCGGTCATCCAACAACAGTTTAGTGTATGGAAAAAAACTCGATTTTTTGTATTTACCACTTGCGATTTTTTGCATTTACCGTACTCTTAACACGAATAAACTACAATCTGAAGGTTTCAATCTAAATAGTTTTTCTTTACTTCTTGTAGGAAGTAGGTCTAAACTTAACTCAAAGGCGGAATGAATTTCTAGTATATAAAACATTTATCAAAAATATATTTTACGGCACTTAATTTAAAAAAATATAGAAGACTAATTAATATTATATAGAAAATTTACGTTATTGAAGTAAATCTTTTTACGTAAAAATGGTTTTTGTAATAAATATTTAAAATTTGATTTTTGGCTTAGTTGTAAAGAATATTAAACAACACTATCTGTCTTGTGTAATTTAAACTTGTACATCTAGTTTAAACACATCATGTACATAAAGTGATCAGTTTTATCGTCTTTATAAAAAAATTAGATCAAATTATATGCAGATTTCGTATTTTCAGAAATTTTCACTAGCAAATAATACATTATTTGCTGCGAGGGCTTAAAAATAAATTTGCATATTTATTTTAACCTATACATATCACTAATATAAGCCAGTACTTAGCTTCTATTTAATTATTACCACAGACTCCACTTCTATTTTATTAATCATCTAAAGGCAAGAAAAACTCATATTTTGCAAAAAAACATTCTAAAATGAAAATATTATGCGCGCGATATTTCATCTATCTCGTAACAAGCATCTTCTTTATATCATGATGTCAAGATATTCATTCCAGCGCACATGATCAACCCCGAAGAATGGTGGCAATTATCTTCCCGCAAGAGTCAAAATAATTTGAAATGAAATTAATGTATATGGAACGTGCACTCCCCTACATGTAAGCCTTTCGCCCTCATTGTCTAAGACCTACGCTTCGTACGTTGTTGATTTACTGAAGCGCAACGATTTATAAGTAAGTTCCTATGACATGTAAGAGTCTAAGGCTCTATGGGTGGTATGTTAACGCGCATTAAATTAAGGCGTTGTTACTCTCTGTTGGTTCAAAGGATAGTGTTAAATTAATTTTGTTATCTAAATAATAAAACTGTATCAGAGTGAATTATGGATTATATTTGAAAAATAATTATAAGCGTAAAGAATAATAAAAGAAGCCAGAAAATCTGTTTTTGAATTTTGTCGGCTTGTCTTTTAATTTTTTTTTCAATAATTAATAAAAAATTTGGTATGGTAATGGATTATATCCCCAAGCTACATATGGGATATTACAGATTTAAAAAATAAACTTGGCCAATATTGCGATATTGGTGTTACCAAAGTCACCTATTGGCATTTTTGTCAAACTTTATAGATATATTATAAGGATATGGTACAGCCAATGTTATATAATAGCACTGTGGAAAAATGTGTTATTACTCCTCGCATACCATCCATCCCCAAGAGATCACCTTTCTGGTTTAAACGTGTGCAATTCCCAAATCAGCGTCTATTTTTTTAAGACCATCAACAAAGTCCAAGGAAAGACGCTGCACACTGCAGGTGTGGATCTAAGTACTTCCTGCTTTTCTCACCGACCACTCTAGGTATGTCCCGCTCTCCAGTGTAAGCAAAGTAGAACATTTATATCTGTGTAGTCAAAACAATATTATGCTAAACATTATTTATAAAGAAGTTTAATGAATGTTTCATGTATATTTTTATTATTGAATATATTTGGCGTTAATTTTGTAGAAATTCATTATTCACAATTAAATGAAACTACGTGATGTAGTATTATTTCTACTTTCTATAAGTTAAATGCTTCGTATCGTCTTCCAAAATTTAATTCGGAGTCGACGTTATAATATAGCCAAAGTAGCCAAATCGGCTGTTTCCAAATATTGAATATATTTGGCGTTAATTTTGTAGAAATTCATTATTCATAATTAAATGAAACTACGTGATGTAGTATTATATCTACTTTCATTGTATCGTCTTCCGAAATTTAATTCGGAGTCGACGTTACAATATAGTTAAAGTAGCCAAATCGGCTGGTTTCAAATATTGAATATATTTGGCGTTAATTTTGTAGAAATTAATTATTCACAATTAAATGAAACTACATGATGTAGTATTATTTCTACGTTCCTTAAATTAAATGCTATGTATCGTCTTTCGAAATTTAATTCGGAGTAGACGGTACAATATCGCCAATGTAGCCAAATCGGCTGTTTTCAAATATTTAATATATTTGGCGTTAATTTTATAGAAATTCATTATTCACATTTAAATGAAACTATGTGATGTAGTATTATTTCTACTTTTAACTTGAAGAAAGTAGAAATAATACTACATCACGTAGTTTCATTTAATTCTGTATATGTTTAATGCTTTCCAATTAAATTTATCCATAAAATATTGAATGGGTTAAAAAAGAGAAATTATATTTTCTTAATATACGTCTGTAAAACAAAATAAAATACATAGATATACATAGATATATATATATATATATATATATATATATATATATATATATATATGTGTGTATGTATGTATGTATATATATATATATGTATATATCTGTGTGTGTACGTGTATGTGTGTGTGCGCACGCGTTCTTTATGATTAAGATAGTTAACACTCAGTCTCCACAATTGATTTTAGAAATGCGAACGTTTGTTGTTTTATAAAGTGGACAGCTACTAAAAAAGAATTTACCAATAATCATATCGCAAGGAGGTGAAAACGTAAATCAACATGACGCGCATCATGGAAACTGTAAATACTGGACACTTCAAAATTGTTTGTTTAATTGTTTCATTTCTTTATTTTAAATCAACGTAACGCTAAAACTATTAGGTTTAATAGTTCAAAATTTTACAAAAAAATTAACATTCGATTTTATATAATTACTATTAGACATGAAAAAACTCCTAAAATTTACATGGGATTTTGCTTTTTTTCAGTTTTAATATCATACTCTCGAAAATATTAATACAAATAAATTAAACTTATTACCCTTGTCATTAAAAGAAAACAGGTATTTTATTAAAATCATATCGTTTCGAACAAAGACGTTACGTCAGAGTAAAAAGAAACTAATTTTACTATGGAAGAAAATATATACATGCCCTGTTCATTTATACATTTTCTCGCAGTGTTTCGTATGACGCACGACTTTACTATTTCGGTTTTATTTAGGTACTTATACCTGCTTTCTTATAATATTTGAAAAGACGCAACGCTTAAGTTAGGTGGATTTGGCTTAAGGGAAATCAAAATTAACGTAAGCCAAACCGCCACCAAAACATAGGGCATACATATAATAAATGTGATGTTAATTATTAAACATTTCAACTTTAGATTACTCTCAAATCATAGCTAGTATTAAAAAGAAATAATAGACTTTAAAAATATTTTGCAAAAACTGTGTTAAAATTTATTATTAAAAGTTTTATGGAGGATTTAAAAAAAACTTGGTGTCATTATCTATTCCTTTTACTTTCATTTTTAATTTGTAATTTTTAATATTTTTCTGAACTTTTATTTACCTCCTTAGCGAGTTTTAAAAAATTCGTTAATTTAAAAATACGTTATTCAAATATGAAAAATTATATTGATTTCTATTCAATACAATACTATCATACATAGGCAATTATAAATTTTAAATAGGCACTAAGTCAATAAATAATCACCAATAAAAGAAATGTATTTTTCATAAACAGTTTTTGCTAGATTTTGCATTAAATTTTATTAATGTTCCTTTTGAAATTCGAGGACAATTAAACAACAAAATATTTAACGTAGAAAACCCACAAACGAATTGGTACAAAAATCCTAGATTTTATTTTTTGTGCAAATAAAATAAAAAATTACGTTTTAGAAGCTAATTGTTTATATACGCGAATTTGTTTTTATATTACGAATAGTTTAAGAAAACATTAACTGTTTTATATAAACTTTAAGGTCTTTTCCATTTCTTGTGTTTTTTTTTTTCGAAAAATAAAACATATTTGTTTTATTTTTTGTGATCCTTTCTGGGGTTTAAAAGACATTCTTTTTTGGATTTAAAATATATGGAAACCTTTAACAGTTAGTGTTTTCCGTAATTTTTATTCAGCGATATTTTAAATACGTGTAACTTAAAGACAGTGATTAGAGTACCATGACATTCTTTCTATAATAGGTAAAAGGTGACCTAAAAACGCCTTTTCAGATTTTAGTGAATAAGAAAAAAACTATAAAGCGGTTTGATTATTTTTAGAAACATTTATCATGTTAAACAATATTCTAGTTGCAATGGATGTAGTTCTTTACAAAATTTAACACATCAAAATTTAATGGGCACCAAATTATTTTAAGATTTCTGTGAAGTTCATAAATACAACCCTATCACACCTAATTTTGAATGCAGTCAAAATTTTATAAAACGCTTTTAATGATGTGAGATATTGTATGGTTTTCCACAAATTATGATGAACATTTATTTTTTTAAAACATATTTATTTGAACGCAACTAAATTGTTACGAGTGAATGTACTCACTGAATAAAATCACATTATTACAATCAGAGAACTCGAAACGTTGCCGCTCACTTTGAGTTTAACTAACAGCAAGGATTGTTTAAGTCTTCAAAAATGAGCTAATATAGATACTGCAAATATTTGAGACCCGACTGGATCTTTTATAAATAATACTTAAAGTTACTTTCACACTGATTCAAAAACGTGATTTTACTAAATGAGAAAACATTGGTTGTAACTATAAATTTAAATATTTAATTAAACAAGTCCCGAAATACATGAGAACTTAAGGCAACTGATTTCAGCAACGCTGTCACTCATTCCACTCTTCCCTCTTGACATCCTACACGTGGTGTAGACTTACTCTTAAGCCATTGCACTGCGATGAGTCGGCAATAACTCACACAAGAGAAGTGTATATAGACAGAGAGCTCATGAACGGCACCACGCTATGAGGTACCTCATACTTCACTATCGTATGAGAAAGAGATCTCTGTCTATGTTTCTAAGGATTGATCACATGTACTCTGGCGGAGAAAACTACACCGGTGTAAATACGCAGGAGGAATAAAGAAAATGCCTGAAGGAAAACTATATACTGCATATTTTGAACCATTTTTATATTATCTGAAATTGTTTCTCTTGTTTGAGAATAATATCAATATAAAAGTGAAAATTATATATTTGGACAAGCACATTGTCATCAAGAAGTTAAGAATAGGTATGCTTTAATTTTAAGAATTCCATAATTGTAACATTATCGATATTACGAAACTGCTCATTATTCGATAAATCATATTAATTATACTTGACAGAATATTTAAAATTACGCACAGCTCGAAATTCATAAACGTTTAAAATTAAATTGTTAAAACTAAAGCATACTTTGAATTATAGACATCTGACACCAATGCGATTGTAGAACAGAATATTGCAACTGGCTTACGTTTACGTAATAGGAATACAAGTACATTTACAGTCGTACTTATACTCCTATTGATTAAAAACATAATATTAGCAAGAATATATTATACCAACTAAATCGGTGATTTGAGAAATTGTTTTTAAATTTATTTAAAGGAGTAAAATTTCAATAAAACCAGGTTTTATAAAGATACACGACTTTTGCAGTTTCAATTACCAGTTAACTTCATAGGTACATTTTCATTCTGTTCTGTGATTTATCATTGGATCAAAAAATGGGTTTTTTCAAATACCAATTTTAAGGTTGTCGCATCAAATTTTTAATTTGAAAATGTCCATTTTTTATTAAATATTAACTAAATTAAAATTGAAAATAAAAAGTAACTACAAATAAACATATTTATGGACTTTGTAAACTGGTTAATTTTAAGTTTATTATATTGTATATTATAAGTATAGAGTTTTCTGTATCTTGAACATTGAATTTTTTTTATTTATTGTAATTTTCAGACATTACATTTAGCTATCTAAATATGTCTATCCATAAGTAATTATAGTTATTCCTGTTTAAATAATCTTAACTGCCTCCTCCTTTAGATTCATTATTATAAAATAAATTAGTTCCATTTAAACGGTAACAATAATTAAAAAAAGACAAAGTTTTTGTTTTTTTCTTCAATCATTAATTTTTAAATAAAATAAATAAACAATACATAAAATGAATAAAAAACCTGTCAAGCACGAGTAGAAAATTCAAGAATTCACATTATTTTTATTAAATATTAATTTTTCACAACGTCAATTGTCTACCATGTCTTTCACAGTGAAAATTATAGCGAATGTCCGTGAAGGGAGTATCAGCTATAATTTTCCTACAACCATTGCATAGTTATCTGAAAATCCCATTTTTCCCATAATTTTAAGTTAAGTAACTTCAGAAATACCAATATTTATTCCTTTATCAATACATATTTTTCAATACATATTTGAAGATATTCTATCACAAATTATGAAGAAAATATTTTTGATGTCCGCATAACTAGCCTTTTCAAACGACACCCCACATTTTATATGGCATTAAAAAAAATCGAGTACTTAATTTACACTCTTGCACCCTCAAGTTCATTATGAATGTTTTTGGTTTTAGATATTCGTATATGTGGGCGTTGCTATGTTTTATTACTAGTCCAAGTGGTAGAGACCTCGACTAGCAATAAAACATAGCAATAAGATATCAAGCGGTTTCGAAGAAAAACGGCTGCGACGGATAGACGAACTGTCTTAAAAATTCTAATTTTTTCCATCACTAAATATTACTTAATCTTATTATATGCTAATTATACGTGAATATGTCATGAATATTATAAAAATTCAAAAAAATTAAAGTCATCTAGTTTTCTGCCAATTTTCGAAAAAATTCTAGTGACGCGATACCATCAATCAAAAAAAGAATAAAGTGTTCTGCGTCAATTATTGAGTTATATAAGTGTATGTTTTACCACTATGTCAATTTCAAACTTCAGCATCAAATGCTGTGGCCGAGGGATCCGTTTTTCTTCCTTTTAGGTACTCATTCCTAAAAAGGACAGAAGATTAATATTATTCTCTAAATTCTAAAACATTAATTTTTTATAAAAAATATGTTTTGATTTATAGTCTGCTTGCCTATATGTTTATGTTTATTACAATATACATATAAACCTCAGATGTACGTAGAAAGTTTTACAGCGAAAAGCGAAATGTGAAAATAATGACGTTCGCCAAATGTGAAATTAGACTTCATGTAATTCATAAATGTTTATGCAGAAAACTGACGAGTTATAATATGTTTGAACGGATTGTTGTTCTATGGGAACGGGTAGAATTAGAAGTAGTTACGTCTGATTATTGGAAAGATTATTCAAGTTTGCTTACAAAGTGCGTTTATTGACGTTACATTTTATACATACTAAATAGCACTTCAGAGACTTGTAGCAATTGAGTCCGAAAGTATTAAGCATAACGTTTGATATGATTAAAAATGATGATTAATTAAAATATCTTTAATATTACGGAGCAGAAAAGTTGTACTGACCTGTGGTTTAAAACCAATATAATATGTTATAATATTATATGCTATTATAATATTATTTAATAACAGCAAAATAACGTAACCGTTCGCAATTCTGTCATACGACAAAATACCCAAATGTCAATAAATTCGGCATGGAACAATTTTTGACCTAGAAAATGCCACTAAAAGTACCCAACAGGCATTTTCATTCTATAACAAATGGTCCACACGGATATTTTAAAGGTTCTGTCAGTAACAAGAATCAATTTTTCAAATGAATCACCGCTTTTTAATTTTTGAATTACTAAGTAAATAATTTGCCTATCTCGCGACAATGGCAAACATTTTGTTTCAACTAATATTATAGAAGTTATGTCCTTGAAAACAGTGGAAAAACCGTGTCGGTCATGCAACGTCTTACTCACACGCCCACCCGTGACATATCGAATAGGTCATCATTATCCAAATAATAGGTTATCGGTCACCTGCATTTTTTCGATTTCACTTATTTTTGGTCATATTAGTACAAATGCTATTAAATCAAAGTAAATAATATATACTTAACAAAACATCCCTCTGCTAAACCTGCTTATAGGAAATTCATGTTTTTGTCTATTGAATAAGATATATGTATATCAAAAGCTCACTGGTACTTAATTTGCCTCCAATAACAAAATGGGTGTGATTATTTATGGAATGTAATATCTTTATATATATATATATATATATATATATATATCTCATATAATATTTCAACAGCACACGAAACCTTCCTTTAGCCGGTAGACACTGGATTTTAGTTCGTCGTCCCCTTTACTATATTAGAGGTGAAAAAATCCATAAGTTTGCATTTCGCATGTTTTTTTTTCATTACGAAGCGTTTATCGGGGGAGAAAAAAAAACGAATTTTCATAAAACGTTACTTGTCCATCTATTTGCGTACTGACTTCCTTTATGCCATGAGGTGATGACAAAATCAACTCGAAAACGTCATGTCAAAAATTTTCCAGCCGTTGGACTCATCGATTATAACGCTATTATATGTAAAATCCTTCTCGACGTGTCAAATTTGATTATTTTTGTTTCTATTTTTTACTTTTTAATTATATATATATATATATATATATATATATATATACATATATATTTATATATATATATATATATATATATATATATAAATATATATACATATATATATATACATATATATATATATATATATATATATATATATATATCACGGGTTGCTATCTACTTACCATATTGATTTATAAGCGCACTACAATTTCGGTTTAATTTAAGAGATAGCGTCTGTAGCTTTAAGTTTGCGATATGATTGCTCAACAAAGTAATAAATAAAAAAAAAGGGTGCGTGTACTTATGTACGCGTGTGAGAAATTATACTGCTTTGGCATCATTAAATAATACGTACGGATAGATAACCTCAATTATATTGGAGCACTTGAAAAAGTCTATAAACACAATTTTTTCACTAATATTTACCAATAGTAAATATATTAATCAAAATATTGAATTTAAATCACTACTGAATATAATTTATCAGCACATATATAAATCGCACTTATATGAAACTAAAACACGTGTGTAAATGTAGACACTAGAAACATGTGGATAAATACAATGAATATGAAAACAGTGAACAGAGGCGACGATGGTGCCAGTAGTTTTTGTTTCGAGACTGCAACCGCTGCAACTTCATACTGTAACTTTTGTGTGACGAATCTTAAAATTTCACTCTCATAATTTTTTCGTAACGCGCCTAAAGAAGTATAACTTCAAAAATTGAGAAAGTTATTTTTTAAATGTGTGAATAATAATATTTTCAGTATCCTTCAATGTTTCAGTGTCATCTTTGGAATCCTTACATCGCGATTATCTGATAAATTTTAGATACGTTATTGATAACTAAAATAACAAAATTTAGGCTTTATATTTTCTTAAAAATTTAGCAAAACTAACGGATTTTAATAAGGGTTTCTAAAATTACTTTCGAATTTTATAAATATAATACCGCAAAACGTATTTCTCATAAAACGTCACTCGTTAGTAGATTTACAGGTTTTGATTTTCTTGATTTCTTAACACGATGCTGGAAATAAAATTGAAGCACCTTCTCGTATCGTCATTGACTTCCCATCCATTAGACGTGTCGACTAAAATATTAGCATATGTAAATTTTGCTTTATATTTACTTGTCTTTTTGCTGATGGATAATGGTATCTCTAACAATATGTTTATGTATTTAACACTTAAAGCAATAGTCTACTTACTGCTCACTGCTATTATCAGAAAAAAATTATAGTCAAAGTATGATCGGAATCCTGATTAAAATCGATAAACTTATCAAAGAGATTTGTTTATATAACCAAAAGTGCTTATAAAGCTATGGAACTTCCAATTTTATATAAAAAAGGTTGTTACACATACGTTATAGGACTCGTAATACGAGAGGTTTGCACATACTTAAGCACATAAAATATTTAAGGATACATAGTATTTCGACTGAAATATTTACCATTAAAAATATTAATTATTCTTAACCTAAATGAATAACCAAGTATATATTTCATAAGCGTAAATATATCGTGAGTTTCTCAAAAACTATGATTTTATATCTTTAGTTGAACTTGAAATAGTGTTTTTTTCTTCATAATTTTGACTTTGACAGTTTCGTGATTAAAGCGGTAGGCGGACATATTTTTGGGCTTATATCTGGAGTTATCTTGCATTATACCTTATAGATCGCTCTTTCAATTAATTTGCCCATATATTTTTCAATTGCTTTATTTAACCTCTTTGTAATTTCCAGACAAATATTTTACAATTTTACATGCTTTATCAACATGTTTTAAGTTTACACTTCAGACAGTTTCTGAAAAGCTCTGTGTAACCAACATAAGAAGATGTGAGTGACATTATAAGGTTTTTTTCTTCTAGATATCGAATCCAGAAACATTATATTAATGAAGTCGTTGATTAGGTTACTTATTCTTGTATCAAATATCACATTAAATATTTATATTTTTGTAAATTGGGGGAAGTTTTTCAGGAAAAGTTTATATTTAAAATTTTTGAAACATTATTGCGAAAATATTCCCTGGTAATTTAACTCCAACTCTTTGAATTGATTCAACTTACATGAAACATAAATAAATAATTGTAAACAAAATAGTTTTTGTTTTACAATATGTAAATCAGTTCAAAGATAAATGGAATTATTTCTAACATGGCTTAATTCAGACACATGTCCCAAAACATTAACTAGATCTTAATAAATTCTTTTAAAAATAATATTTTTTAACTTCCTCCAATATCTATTATGAAACTTTTATAGTTTCATAAAAATTATTATATTTTCCAAAAATAATCTCATTTTGGTTACTTTTTTGCAATCTAGCAAAGAACCTAAACCACAGTCTTATACCTCACAAAGGCTTCTCAACTTCTTATGCAAGCTTCGAAAAGAATTTTTTTCTGTGTGTAGTATTGGATTCTTACTCAACTTCATGAAACGAAATTGTAAAGACCTCATGAAAAACTTTGCTATTAATGTCTCATATGAACGTCCTGAAACTAATGATCTACATGTGATCTTACCACAAAACCAATTCAAGCGATATTGCTGTAGAAACATTTACACAACACAATGCAGCAGATCAGTTATGTATTATTGTTAACTTCGAAATTCTTAAGCAAATGTTTGTTGGAAAGAGAAAGTTTGCAGCGATAGAATACACGTGTGTTTACTTATTGGAGATAAAGGTAACCAACATTTTGAAGATAAAGCGTTGGTTCAACGTGGAAAAGCATGCGCGGAAGCTTAGGTAAAGTTTACAAATGGGATAAACAATACGTGAGACAACAAGTGCTTTACTTTTATCTTGATACGTCATATCCGTATCCAAATTTTCAATTAAATTTTAATTATTATTCTGCACGTAAAGTCTAGTAAATCTATATGTGAATATAATTTGTATATGCTACTCAGTTTTGTATATGCCTACCGTGCTGCACTCAAATTGATGGCATATGGGTAAAAATCAGTGGTATAATTAGGATTTTGATTTCATAATTTGCGACATATGTGCTTATATACAAATACAGAATCCAGATGATTCTTTAGTGAGTTTGTAATCAGTTTTTAAGATTTCGTTACTTAGGAGGAAAAACAAAAAATTAAGAGAAATAATGAAAGTTGCTGTTTCCTACTAGTTAACTACTAAGACACAGCAAGTAGTTGCAAACAGCAAGAAAGGGAACAGCAAGAAGTAGTCGGTAGTAAGGTGTCCACGTCTAGTAGTTGGAAGTCGGGTGTCCATGACTTCATGTTCTAAAAACTTATGAATGTTTCCGCCTTTAACCTTTTTTTTATAAATATATATAAAAAAGTTACCAAGCTAGAGGTGAAATATAATATGTTTAAAGCTTTTTCCCTATTATTTTGGCGAAAATAAGAACCTTTTAATAAATATGATAAATTATGTTAAGATGATAATGAGAAATTATAATATTATTTTGTTTTCTTGACTTAAATGAAATATAATAATTTTTATATAATTTTTGCTAATAACTAACTTTTAAATATATTTAATTAGAGTTTGTCTTAAATTTATGATTTTATAATTACATGATAATATTTTTTTCAGAAAATAGGAATCGGAAACCAAGTTAAAGCAGGTTTTTCTTTCGCACAATTAAACCTTTTACATAACAACTCATTAAACCTCACATTGCATGGAAGGTATGAACGGGTGAAACTCTTTCACTTTGACTTCCGTTGTCATATCAAGACATCATGAGAAGTCACAGTTGAGATCCGGCGAAAAAATAGGGCAACACACTAAAAAAAGTCTTTGTTTTCTTCGCATTAAAAGCTCCGCAATGAAAGAAAAAAACAACGAAAATAATATACAAACCACAAAACATTTTTTGAATACTTAAAAAAACCCACTTACGAGAAATTTATATTATCTTTCTATTAAATAAAGTATACATGACTTGCCCCGAATAACAAACACTTTATTCATATAACATAAATCAAATATAATAAAAATATATTACATAATATTCCAATAGCAATAAAACCTTCTTGACAGTAAACACTTGATATTCACTCATTTTCACCTTTACTACCTTAGAAGTGAAAAACACGTAAGTTCGCATTTTGCACGTTCTTTTTTTATTGTGAAGCTTTTAAGGCGGGAAGGCGAAAAGCTTCTCCTCATAAAACGATATTTGCTCTTCTATTTGCAAGCACCGTCTTTCTTGATGTCTTGAGGGATGCCTGAAACCAACTCGAAAAAAGCTTCTAGTATCACCAATAATTTCTATGCGTTGAATGTGGCGACTATAATGGTGATATATATAGAAACTTCTAGATATATTGACTGTTCCATTTCATTTTTAACATATTTTCTGCCTGATAAATAGTTGTATCAATAATATATTTAAGTCTTTAACAATTCAAATATTGATCTACTATTTATAAAATTGGTAAATAATAAAAACTTTGTGATAAAAACTGTCTCCATTAAAATTGATTTATTGATCAAATATACTTTGAGTTTCTTTTAACCAAAAGTAGAAAGTTTTCAAAGTTATGAAAGTACCTATTTAATAATAATAAAACCTGTTAAATACGCACTACAGTATTCGCGTCAAAATGGGTTTGCGTATACTTATACACATAAAGCATTTAAGGAAGCATGGTATTTCTACCAAAGTATTTGTCAATGAAAATATAAGTTCTATTTTAACATACTTTATTGAGCCCCATACAATAAATATTGTAAGATATATTAAGCACTTAAGTGTTTATTGATGAAATTATGTTAGGCATAAATATATTGTAAATTTCTCAACAACCTTGTGGTTTAGTATCATTGTTATAGTTTTCCCTAAACATTAGTTAAACTTCTAGTGAAGTTTTATTCACAAATCGATTTAATCATTTTGATAGTAAGGAGACGCTAAACAAATATATTTTTTGACGACACTTTTAGGAATATTCACAAATATAAAGTTATTGTCATAATTTAGAGGAAGCATTTATAAAACTTTTATAAATGTTTCCTCACTAAATTTTTATAAATGTTGCACGGTCCATTATTATAAACGTTTTATAATAATGGACCGTGCAACAGCTGAAAGAATATTTCTAAAATATCAATAATTTGAATATTGTGTATATAATATTTTCTATTGTTAATTCTGTCAATTTTTCTTATATAAGTAATTAGGAAATAAATGATAAAAATAATGCAATTTTAGTTTAATATTACACAAATTAATTAGTACACGAGGCTTAACTTGAGCACATATTTTAATTGTTGATCAGTATCTTGTCAAATACTTTGGAAAACATTATTATTTAACTTCCTCCAACAAAGCTGAACACGTTTCTGAACTTGATAGGTAAATTGATTTTGTCAAAGTTAACTGAAATTAACATTTCATTTATGAGCGAACCTAAATCGTTATCTTATAAATCACTAACGCTTCTCAATTTGTATGCAAGCTGCAAAATTCACATTTTAAATTTTTTTCTTTTTATAGTAGATAGTACTGGAGTCTGACTTAATTTTACAAAACAAAAAACTCATACAAAGAACTAAGATATTAAATGCTTACCTTAATTTCCAAACTTGTGTACAAAAGTTAGCTGTTCCTAACGTAAGTAACAGAATATATTACACTAAGAAGCATTTACAAAACCTAATGTGGGATGTATCGTTGTTAAGTAGAAGTTCTTAAGAAAATGAATATTCAACGGGAAAATTTTCAGCGCAGGAAAACATGTGTTTTTACTGAAGATAAAGATAAACAAAGTTTTGAATATAAATGTAGACATTGGTTCATTGAGTGAAAACATGTGAAACAACAGGACAAGTGAAACAAAAACTATGTGAGACAACAGGAGCTTTAACTTATCATGGATCAATGACCAGATTTTTAATTCTATTTCAACTTTTACTTTACGAGTAATAAGTAGTAAATCTTATTACAAACAAATTTACTGAAATATTTCCGATTTACAATTTACACAAATAATTGCAATTCGTCTGAAACTAAAAGTGTTGCATATAAAATAATATTAATAATGACTATGAGTAAGGCTCAGGTATAATATGAGTAGTTAGTAGAATTGTAGTTTTAGAAACCGCGTAGGGTGTGTATGTTTTTATTTTTAATTATATTATTTTTTATATTTCTATTTCTATAAGATTGATTGCTAACAATGCAATCTTTGCTAATAACCCACCTGAAGATGTTATAATACAACGAAACGTAGGTCGTGGTAAAGAACTTAAAGAAAGTAGAAATAATACTACATAATGTAGTTACATTTAATTGATTTATGAATAAAAAATAATTCAAACCCTTGTAAACCTGCGTAGGTTTGTTTGTATAAAAATCAAATTTGTTATATGTTATTATAAAAATAATTCAAACCTTTGTAAACCTGCGTAGGTTCGTTTGTATAAAAATCAAATTTGTTATATGTTATTATAAAACTAATTCAAACCCTTGTAAACCTGCGTAGATTAGTTTGTATAAAAATCAAATTTGTTATATGTTATTACGACAAAAGATAATACTTTAATGTCGTTTTCCAGTAAAATAATCTGTTATTTTCCAGTAAAATAATCGTTTTCCAGTAAAATAATCTCCTCATCAAATATCATACATCAAATCATTATTAAAAATAATACCGGTATAAATAGGGAATAAGTGCAGTTTAACAGAAATTAAAATGTAATTTATTTTTTTAATGAAAGAGTTCAATTAGTACTTTACAAAAATATTAGTCAATCATGGTGGTTTTAGTATAAAAATCCTTTAGTAAATTGCTCTCACCATGAAGAAACGGTTGACAATTGGCTGTCAAACATCAAATTTATAACACAATCTGTTGCTTATTTCGATTTTTTGGATCCGTTGTTTTATGTAAATTTATATTTGTACTGAAAATTCAGTTTATGCCGTTCTAAAAATATCAATTAATTAAAAATAACTATAATCAGGAGTTTATTAATGAATATTTCCTAAATCAAGTTTTGCAATAAAATAGTCACGAGCGATTAACATTTTTCTTTGGACACGTCACTTTTAATATATAATCTTTTATAAAATAAAAAAAAATTAGTAAAATTATCATTTGTGCCAACACGCACTTTCTCCAAAATAGCAAAGGACGAAAAGTAAATATAACATTAAAATAACGACAGGAATCCTATGTGACGAAGTCAGAAAACTAAGTTTTAAAACTAAGTACTTTTTCAAGCGATCACAATGAAGACGTTTAGCGAGCAGCCATTTGTAAGACACGACAGGGGAATATCAATCATGTATTGTTATAAACTTGAGAATTCTCGAATAAATATTTATTCGGCAAGGAGACCCCGGTGCGAGAATGTATGCGTATTTGCATATGGAAGATAAGCTTCAACCTCGCTTTCAAAATAACTGTGGGCGCTTGCAGTACACTGAAGGGTCGTGAGTGAATTCTATTAATTCATACTGATAACGAAAACAATGTTAGATTAATAATTTCGATGGTTTATTTAACATGAAACATTGTTTTCGTTATCAGTATGAATTTTATCACGACCTCTAAATATTTAGTATTATCGTTATATTTCATTAACTAAAATAATATTGGAAAAGTAAATAATACTGATGTTAAAAGATAAATAATACTGAGTTGTTAGCCAACTCAGTATTATTAGTTAGGCAGTGTTTTCCAACGGTAGATCGAACAATGGTAGAATCGCTATAAAGAATAATTTAAATATTTCGGTGTTTTTTTTCTTTTAAATGTGCTGTGTCTGTCACGGGTGGTAATTTGGGTAAAATTTTCTACAAAGTACAATAACAATAAAGCTTTTAGCAAAGACCAGTTTTCATCAAAATAAAAGAAAAAGGGTAGAAAAATAGAGAGGACCAAAATGTATTCAAGAGCCTCTCAATTACCCTAAAAATTCTATGTTCTAAAGAGACTGGACCGTCTACCTGTGTGCGTAGAGAAATTGACATAAGAAAACGAACCCTACAGCACTAGGCTACAGACTTTACAACAAAAAAACTGGTCACATGCTGTGCAATGGGATGGATCCAATTCTGTAACACGAATTTGATTTATATATCAAATTTAAATCATAGTTCAATTCATTCACATGGAACAATATATCTAATACATTCTATAAGTTTTGCAATTACTTCTTGGGAGTTTTCTTGACTTAAAATCTGAGTTTTCCCTTTATAAAATAATTTTTAGGATTTAATGAAGTGAAAAATAGTCAAACAATTTATTTATATTACATGTCAGGGTGAGTATGAGATTTTTTTTGTAAAATTTAAACCAACCTTACCAGGTGTTTTATGACAAAAATATTTGTTTATTTCTTAAAATAGCTTTATAGTGCGAAGACAAGAAATAATATAAAGATCATGGAGTGTCTCTATAGTTAAAACTCGATCATTCACAAGTCATGAAAAATGAAATATTGTATTATGTATAATTTTTAATATTGCATAATTTTGTGAATAGTTTAATAGAAATGCTATATACCATTATTTTTTTATAAATGCCAAAATGTGTACAGAACGCTCATAGTGTGAACTCTTCTCGTGCTTACTTCTGATATTAAAAAAAATTAAAATCTTCTGGTATTCGTTTTAATATATTAAACCGACTTTCCAAAATTGTCTAGCTTAAGGAGAAGAATATATTTCGAAACTAAGAGCCATTTTTTTGCAAAAATGAAGGAAAACAGTTTTATTGGTCCATGCCCCAAATATTTTCCAACAATCCAAATTTTGTGACTTTCGTTGATTTATTTATTTGTGGCTTTAATTTTTCCGTATTCCGTTTGAAGTTTTAAATTATTCACCATTACTCATAACTAATGTGGATTTCTCGACGCAATAGATATTTAGTAATGTAATTATTATATAATATAATTATGTAGAGGATACATATAAATATATGTATATATATAAATATATATATATATATATATATATATATATATATATATATATGTATATATATATTATAGTAAACATTTCATATACTCTGGTCATCATTTTGGTCACTTTTCTACATTTGCGCAAGCTTTCAAAAGTCGTGGTTTTTCATTGGATTATAGGGTCAATAGCTTCCAAAAAAGATATGAAGGGGCGAATATTTATTTTGAATATTTTTCATTATATCTCTGACGATATGCTATAAAAAGTATTTCATTATTTTTTAATTCCTAATAACCAGCCCTTTCAAAAGATATCTAACGCCATACATGGAATTTAATAGGCTTTATTTTTATGCTAAATTTCAAGTCATTACGTCAGGCTATTTCTGCGAAAAACAGCTACGATAGACAGAGAGAGATATGAGGTTCATAAGAATTGCCTTTCGCCTCCTAAGCTACGAAAATCGGAAAACGAAACGTTTCTTTTAATGAAACGAAAATTATTTTTAAATTGTTTTCAAAATTTTCTTCTAATTTTAATATAATTAGCACTTGCATAAATACCTCAAAACTCGTAATTATAAATGTCCACACATCATTTCCTTCATTATTTCCTCGCATATCTCGAACACGTCACCCCGGCGTCAACAGCGCCGTGGAAAGTCTATTTTCCTAAGTAGATTGATGTCCGCATACCTTAAATACACACTCGCGTATTCCACTGTCAGCTGAGTACCCTTCCATTGAACTTACTTGTACAGCTCTCAAGGTAATGACACCATCTGGATGTAAGTTTGGTGTAACACTTGAAAAATATAAGTTTAATTTTACAAAATATTAAACTGCAAAATTTTACACATTTCCTTCCCCTTCCTTGTAATATTTCAACTACGATTTGGAAAATCTAAAAAAAATAATCTCTAAAAAATACCATTTGTTTAAAAATTTAATTTGAAATTATTTCGTTTAATTTCTATAAATAATTTAAACAGATATATGCAACTATATAATTCCAATTCCATTTGTATGGCACTGTAAAATTCCACTTCCATGTGTAGGTCAAACCTATAATTCTATATCACATTATTAAAAGTTAGAAAAACTTCTATCGTTTCTCAAATTAGATTCCCATTTACTTGCTTTTAAAAATATAGGTAATTAGAGCTTTAGAGTTATCTCAAAACATAAATAAATAAAAAGATATACCAAAAATATTTTAATCTTTACTGACGTAATAAAAATGTTTATATCTATTTAAATTTTATACTTTTTTCTTTCTTTTTCCCATTTATTACCTAGTTTTCTTTACCCAAAAAGCGTAGAAAAATTAGAAGAGAGGGGCTTACTTTTATGGGGCTTTAACAATGCGGTCACTTTTAATATGTCATTTTATCGAGCACTTCCATAAACTTTTTGAAAAATGAACTAAAGTAACTTTAAAATCTTAATCATAAAATTATCGGATGTAAAAAGTAATAAACAATTACTTGCAAAATAAAAGAACCTCATCAAATCTCATATGACCTATAGTAATGTATAGGCGCAGATGAGATAATAACCCAAATAATCCGGCTTTCACAAATACACAGAAAATTCAAAGGTATAGAAGCTTCTGGTATCATAACGACATAACGGTTACATAACGACCTTTTCTTCGTCATAACACTTTTATCGCAAGTGAAAACAATCTACTCCACGCAAAAGTTAATTTTTCACAAAGCTTCCTCATCCCAGACTTATCGGAAGGCGGATGTCGACACGATTGTTTGTTCCCATAAATTCATAGTTTCCAGCATTTCAAATGTGACCACTACGACAAGTATGCGTTTATTTTAAATACTGGCTTTACTTGTCAGTTATGAGCATTTCTTTCATTAAAGTTTTACTGCGTCTATATTTTATATTTACGGAATGATAATTTATGTTTAACATAAAGAAAATATGAACAACCCTAATAACGATACTGACAAATAACGCACCTATTGTCTCATAATTTATAGATAAGTGTATAACGCTTGTAGAAACTTTTAAAAAATTCGCTATCCCGGCGCCCTGTTTCAGCGACATTTTTATGTCATTTATTAGCAAGACCAATTGTTTTTTCTTACCGTGCCATTAGTTTTCCCTAAAGAAATTACAATTTAATATTTTCCTTATATTTTAACAATGTCCTAACTGTTGCATTTTCTTGTAACACCATTAACATATTTAGAACGAATGATTTTTTGTAAATATACGTATATTATAAATATATATAATACAGTTAGATCAATTTCCTTCTTTCCTATACTTTTCCCTTGATTTATTTTATACAAATCATATCTATATATAAACATAAATAGCCGTGCGTTAGTCTCGCAAATAACTCGATCGATTTGAATATATTTTTGTTTTGTTTGCGTAAAGTTTAGAAAAAAAAAAGTAAAGTTAAAGTTTAGAAAAAAAGAAAGTCAGAAAAAACCCAAAGAAACAGCTGAAAGTGAAAAGAATCAAAGTTGGTAATTTTGCATGGAAATTGCTCAATAGGATTACTCTCCGCAGATGGCGTTCGTGATGGATCTATCATTCGACAGCTGCCAGTGTAAAATTATTATTATTATTGTGTTTAAATTGTTTTTTTTCTAAAGATAATTTTATAAAAGTGAATTTAATTACATTTCATTACATTACGTTCATTTTGATTAGTCATTCTATTAAGGTATTAAGTATTAAGTTAATCCTATTATTTCGAGGAGAGGATGAGCTGACATAGGTCGTCGAAGCCATTCAAGTGAGCTACTTCATAAACAAACCGCACTCATGGTGAGCGAGCGACGGACAATGAAAATATTTGTATTTGCAGGTCGGAATTACGTTCAAGGGGACTGAAAATAAACGACAAATGAAAAGATTCAGAACACAACAAGTTGGTGCACGTCAACCACAACACCAGCGAGAACAATAAAATGAACATAACCTGATGTGCTGATGTGCTCCTGTGAACTTGGAACGAGCGGCATTCTATTACGACCCGGAAATCGGTTACGGTACAGACAGATCAGTAAATATTGCAGAAATGTCAGTAGTCTGTAATTTCATTGCATTCATTCGCATTGTAAGGAGTTGAAATTCAGCAGTGTATCTCCTGAATTGTGTTGTGTGGGTATAAAAGTGAAATTGATACAATTGGTGGCCACCAAATCCATTACGCTCATTAGTTTCTGGAACGTGAAGTGATTCTACTCATGTCCTGGCCAATATCCAAAAATACAATGGTTGTTTCCAAATGACGTCGTTTGGCGCAACCCATATTGTACGGGAAAATTGCATGTCCACTTTTAAGGTAATTACAACACAATTGCCTTTTGCATCATTCGCGGTTGCATCAGAAACAATTTCACAATTTCACACACCATTGTAGATTCAAGGGCAAATATATTATTAAGTACACATTTGCCCTTGAAAAGAGCACTGTTACCACAACCGAATGCGGACCATCAATTCATACAAATTTATTTCATGGGCAATTCGGATGCGGAAGTTAATCAGTGTTATGCTCACAATCTGGTAACGAAGCAAGTCATTGTTAGAGAATTATAAATATTTCTTCATCAGAACAAAAAATTCGTGAAATGGTTCAAAATTACGTTGGATCAGATGCCATCCGGCAGCCATCATATCGTCATTGGGGCTGACAAAGCACCTGCGGGTGAGCATGCAAGAAAGTTCAATTCGCCGACAATAGACGAAACGGTTGTTTTTATTGTCGGAGAAAAATTGCAATCTACAGCTATATATATCCTGCTTCATTGTCGGAATAATGAATTGAAACGCATGTCCGAAACACATATGACTTACGATGCGCTACAATATCCATTGATCTTTTGTTAGGGCGAGATGGATACCATTTCAACATCACAATGGTTAATTTACTAACCGACAAATGTAAGAGATTTAATAATTAATTTGTTGATTTTATTATATTTAACCGAATGTCGATTGTAATTGCAGGCCCTGGACCCATTGAAAAAATAAGTGCTGTGAATTTATATCCATACAGACTTATGATTCACGAAGGTGAAATAAATCACATTTTAAAGTATCGCCGTCTTGTTCATCAGTTAGTGGTTGATATCTATTTCAAAATTGACACTGAACCATTGATAATATATGTTTGAACTAAAATCAGTTCCGATCTAAAGAATGCATTTACCTTTGTGATGCGATTAATGTTGATGGCAATGCAAACAACGTGGGAAGATCGACAATTTTACCTGTCACTTACATTGGAAGCCCGCGCCATATGCACAAGTACGCGCAAGATACGATGTCATATATTAGACATCATGGCCACCTAGACTCGTTCATGGCATTCAGTAACTCTTAATGGATCGAAACCAAGGAATACCACTTGACAGATATGACATCACTATCAGAGTTTTTAAACAAAAACTTAAATCTCTGATTTGTTTCATCATAAAGACCCACAGGATCTTACGACTAACATGCGACTGTTTTTGCGACAAATTTGAAATACAGGTTTTCAAAGCAACTCTTGGACATTGATAATGGAAAGTCTGAATTACTACCTCACAATTTACAAATTTGAAAGAAGGCTCAGTCGTCGTCATTTTGCGTAACTTCAATCAACTTTAACTATGTAATGAAACGAGATTGCCTGTGAAAAAACTTATGGACAACGTCATCGAGGTGACGATTATCAAGGGAAAGTACAAAGGAGATCCGCGCAACCCGATGATTCCAGCGGATTTGCCATTCGATTTTAAATGGCTGCAATTTTCCGTGCGGAGATTTCGTAATAGCCATCAACGAATCATAAGGCCAGTCATTAAAAATTTGCGGAATTAACTTGGAGTTTCCGTGTTTTGCGCATGGATAACCGTATGTTGCGTGTTCGCGTGTCGGAAAGCCATCGTCATGGTCGTTTATTTACGTGCCGGAAAACAAAACGAAAAACGTAGTGAACCAGAAGGCTATGTACTGAATGGTAACTACATTTATCATTCATTTAAATAAAAGACATTGAATTCATTTGAATTACAAAAGATTTTCATTTAATAACCAAACGAAACTGAAACCGTACACGATGCGGATAATAATATCGATATCAATAAATTGGAGTTAGAAAGCTGATTAGGATTGATTTTTTGCTTATGAAAAATTACAATAAAATCAATTTTAGGTGGATCGAAGCTTATCGATATAAGCATATATTTATTCGGTCAGATTTGACATTAAATTCAGTAGATAAAATAATGGTACAAGGGGACAATGTCTCAAAAACTGAAAACACATTTTATTTACTCATTTTTCCGATTTATTCTTGATATGTAAAGTTTTTTAAATCAATGCTCTAACTTAATACAGTCACACATGAATTCTGTTTTACACTTATTAATCAATATTACGAATAATGTGATGAATAAACAATCTTATAATAATACAGTCCTAAAATAGTACATGAAAAATAGTAAAATGAAACTTGTAATAACGTTATTGGAAATTGCGAAAATAGGAAAAAATATCTGCCCTATCATGAGAATCCAAACAAAAAAAACAAGAGTACTGAATTTTAAACAATATTATGAACAATTTAAATTTAAATTAAAATATAAGAATGAGTAGTAATCAATTTTATACCACAGAAATGATTTCCTTGGAGAGTATGACATGTTTATTTAAATTGCAAATAATGTGCCATTCTTATACCCAAATAATTTGCTTTCTAGTATAAGCATATACTTATTTCACATCAAGTTCTACTACATATGCCAGTATATTTTGAATATCAAACTATATATTTTTTACAGAAGAATCTAATTTTTACAAAAATGTGTCGTTAAAATACCAACATTTTCAAAGCATTTAATCTCCCTCAACAATTGATTTTATTGTAATTTTTCATAAGCAAAAAATCAATCCTAATCAGCTTTCTAACTCCAATTTATTGAGATCGATATTATTGTCCGCATCGTGTACGGTTTCAGTTTCGTTTGGTTATTAAATGAAAATCTTTTGTAATTCAAATGAATTCAATGTCTTTTATTTAAATGAATGATAAATGTAGTTATCGTGTCCATGTTATAAATATATACATATATACATATATATGTATCATCATTTGATATACGGCGCACGCTATATAAAATTTAAGGTATATCTAAAATTTTTAGAAAGGAAATATCGAGATTTAGAAATGAAATACGTGAATTTTACACTATGGGCAATAGCCCGTGCAATAAAAATTAAGCTAGAGCAGGGGAAAATCGGTACCCTCTCATGAAAGGACAAAAAATATCTTCAAACCTATCTTTATCGTGATAACTTGAAAAACTCTAGTATAGTAGATTGCTGTTGTAAAATATATCGGTTATTAGTGACAGGAGAATCGAATCAAGCATGTTCCTTCGATGTTAATAATTTGAAGACTGTTTGCTTTGAAATAAAATAAGTTTTGAAATATTATAATGCTCACTAGGAATTTAATTCTACATATCTCATAGTAATAAATTGAATAGAATTTTAATTCAAATTTAATTAGAAAACATTTCCAATTCTGTCATTTTTCGTTTTCAATTTGTAATTTCATCAATTTTCAATTTTTTAAAAAATTCAGTTTTTAATTTAAATAATTTGCTTGACCTTTCTCATTACTAGTACTTCATTCCTATGTGCTTATTGTAAAGGAAAAAGTAATAGGAATATCATGTTTGGCTTATGGTGTTTTAGGAAAACATAGGGAAAAATTTTAATATTTTATTGAAATAAACAAATTTCTTAACCGAGAAAGAAGATACAGTGGGAACACATGAAATTGTTTTTCATCTTTGGAGACACATTGAAAATTAATTGTATTGATCAAGAAACGAATTTATCGGACGACATTTGTCCTAGGTACGAAAAAATCTTAAATAAATCTGAAATAAAAAAGGTGGAAATATTGAAATTTCGTCATAATTTTTAATAATTCATCAAACCTAAGAGTTTATTATTTAAAATTTAAAATAAATTATCCAATGGGTAAATGTGGTTTAAATAATGATATATGTCATAATATAATTTATAATTTTAAAAATTCTGACTTTTACCAGTGCTCATACAATTCATACCCCGTCTTACACATCAAATTAAAAGGCTTAAAGCGAATATCATATTTAACCCCCTTGCATACCCTCGCACCGTAAAGTTTTTAATGTAAAACGAAAAGGTACTCCTCACAAAAGTGTTAGTTTTTCCTTCATATCGCTTTTATCGTTTCAGTTCATAGCAAGGCAAGGTCGACGCAGTTATTTTTTTCAGCAGAAGAAGAAATGAAATGAATTCAGTTTAGTAGAAATTATTTATTGGATACTTTTGAAAAGTAAAGTAAATCGATACATACACACTTAGGTACGGCGTATATAAACATTTATGCATACATAGTATTTTTGTTAAACTATTTACATATATTGATATTCTTTTTCCCCATGCAAATATATAATTTCAGAATATAAGTTAATTTTTTCAGTTGATTTAAGTTATTTTTATGGTGTTTCTATGAATTTTTTTCCCATGCCATAATATGGTCGACTATTATTTGTACTAGTGAAACCTAACTAGCTATGACAACTTTCCTTTTATTTCGTTATATGTAGTACTATTTTAAATAATTTTCAGATACTGGAAAAATAAAAATTTAACTGACAGAGGTGGAGACATATAACTTTAACAAAAATTATTATCTGATACACCTAATATTTTTAAAACACCTATTTAATGATATACTAGCATACAAAATTGGGTACGCGAATAACCCCCCCACCCTTTACGCATAGAAGAGACGATCTAAAAAATTTAAACGTTTCATTCTATAAATTTGTACCCTATATATATATATACATATATATATATATACATATATTTATATATATATAAATACATATATATATATATATATATATATATATATACACATGAGCCACGGAAACGTGAATGAGCGAACATGTGGCATGTGTTTGTATTATTAAATATCACATTTTTACTCAGATTTAACAAACATAGAAAAAGAAGGAGACGCTTGTTTATTAACCTTATATAACTTTAAAATTCATTAAAACTGGATCCAGATAAGCGTTAAAACTTTGTAGAAAAAATTTTAAAACTTTCAAATAAATTTAAATTCTATATATGTTCAAAATTTATTGATCATTAGACAATTTTTACCTTCGATATAGAACAAAAATAGGGTAGTGGATACCTAAAACCATTCTTTACGGCACTTCTTGCTTGGCGACACTCTTTAGACGTATTAATCATCAAACAAATTTTTTTTTAAACAGCAGACGATGTTAGTATGAAGTATCAACGACAGCATAGAGCACGGCGTATATATAGATGCTTAAATGTTAAGTAAATTTGTATATTCGCACATATACGTATATTTTTCCTTAGAGATGTCAATATTGAAGCGGATAAATCTATTTAAATGACCATGATAATTAATTTAAATTATTTTTCTTCTCAAGTAATATTTTCAATTAAAAATTGTTTTTTTTTTAAATATTTTGAATATTTCAATTTTAATTTTATAATATCTTGAGAAAAATTTTATAAATTAAACATACCATTAAAGTTGCACATATGATTAATATGTGGTCTCTAATATCATATTTACGTAAGTGAATGTACTATAACAATAACATTACAATGAATCTTTAGCATATGAGTACGAGTCCAGTATGTTGAAAACGTGAACTTGTGTTTTTTTTAATGGAAGAATACACATAAAAAACATTATTTAAAAAACAGGCTCGGTCGATATTAATTTATTTTGAATGATTTTTAAAAAAATTAATTACGATAAGCAACTCCGTTTTTTTAAAAGCAAAAGAGTTTTCATTAGTTGCAATTTTAATTTATTGTTAGACACTATGCAGTCAATAAATATATAAATAGAAATATTAAAAATGAAAATTATTAAACATAAAAGGAAAATACGAATGTGTAGCGTAATAATAATGATGTAAAAAATTATGACGTCAGTGTTACTTAATACCAACAAAAGACAATAATTCTGTTAACTTTAAAAATTGAGTATTAAATCTTTTCTTTATTATGTACGGTTATATTTTTAAATTAAAATGTTTTCTTTATATTTACAATAATTTTGTATTGATTTAAAATTTTAAGTTTTTCAAGTTAATAAGGCGCGAAATGTTAATCATTGCTAAAATTTATTTATTTGCAATTATTATTCTATAAAAAAAATTGTACCATTAGCTAAACATTTAAAAATATAAGTTTGATATAATTGAAAGTATTTGTTGATTATGAGTTAGATAGACCTAATTTTCTCATGCTTTTTCATTTCTTATTTTTGTTTTATTTAGTTCATTATTTATGTGTTTATTAAGTGTGTGGTATTCAATAATATATTTAATATTCAATAAAATTACTTGAAGTAATTTTTTTAAAGTGAATTTTTAATAATGTAATAATCGCGATCAACCCTATTTTCTTTAAATATAATTCTCGTATATCACCTGATTAAAAAAAAGGGTGAAATCTGCATTTCCACTACTTTAGACTTGTCCCGTAACTTGTACTCACTAGCGCATTATAATGCCAAATTTTTGGCGAAATGAAAAACAATGATCATCTTATTTATACATATTTTATTTATATATTTTTTTTCATTAAATTAAAAATTTACATTGTTTATCATAATTACATCAAATAAACTTAGCCAGAATATTACTGCACGGACTCACACAAACAACAACAATTTACTATAAAAATTATGTAGGCAGTAAACATGTCGATAATGTTTTAAGAAGGTTTTAGGTCACATCTACAGCGGTGAAATGACAGTTGGGGAAAACAAATGTCAAATTACAATAAGTATTAATGTCCTTATTTTAACAATTAAATTTTTTTTTTCATAAAAGTAACCCTTGATTTCCTTTCCTTCTTCTTATTACAATAGTTTTACTTTCTCATAATGTCACATTTATACCACAACTTATGTGCTATTCCAAGGTCAAATAAAAATACAGTGTTCTAAAACACTGAAGTAATAAAAGTATCAATTTCTTGGTTTAGTTTTTTTATCAATGAAGCCGAATTGATAACTGAACAGAAAATTGTATGCAGTGTTCTTTATATATCTTCCAAAAATGTTCAAGAAGTTTTTACAACATTGGAGAGACGCGAAGAGAAAAAAATTGTGAGAAGAGCTTCACTTTTAAAATCGAACCATCATTCTTTTATCGCTGCGGTAAATTTAAAATACTGACATCGAATAGTTTCCGAGAAAGTCGCCTGTGATTGACAGATGGACGATACCAAAGTAATTATAAATGTTTTGTTTTGGTAATTTTGCCACAAAACACTAAAATAATTGAGCAAAATCTATAGAAACCCGCCTTGAAGTATTTTGAAGAGAAGTATAGTGATTAGTCAGCAGCGATATTAAAGAAGACACCAAAAATAATTAAAAATTATTCATACTCGTTAAGAAGTCGGCCATGACGGGATTTAACAGAAATAATTTGACATGAAAGTTTTCATCAAATAGAAATATTTTTAATTTTATCTCATTTTTACATTACTGAATAATTGGAGAGAGAGAGAGACATAGAGCATTATCAGAGTATCTCATTTACAGGAAAGTCGTAGTAAGATTAAACGTCGCATATTGCAAAATTTGACACCGCGAAATTTGGGGGAGATGAGGATGTCAAATTGAGTATTCGAATTTTTTTTTTTAATTTATATTGTGGGAAGTAATTTCAAAACATTCTAGTTAGCAGAAATATTTTTTAAATATCTATTCATAAAATTCTATGAATACTTCATATTAAATATTGGTGTCAACATTTAAGATCTAATTACATACCAAAACAATTCAATCATAAATGTTTCATAAGATTTCATTATATTTATATATATATATATATATTCACACACATATATATATATATATACATATATATATATATATATATATATATATATATATACATATATATATATATATATATATATGTTGATGAAAATATACATTTCGTAATCATCTTCTTGAAGGAAGTTGAAATGATTCATTTCCAGGTATATGATCCGTCCTCAATTTAATAAAAACTTGGTAGATAAACCACTTTGATTAAGTAAAAGATAAGATAATGTCGTATAAGTTAAGACAATATCGATTATATAATAGACACTATTAACTCTGTTTTGAATATTGAATTAAATATTCAAAACATAGAGCAAATTGAATTTTGTAGAAATTCATTGTTCATTAAATGAAACTACGTGATAGGTCGCTGAAACCACTATTCGTGGAAGAGGATCAGTATCAGTACCCAGGATTAAAAGGAAGTGAATATGGGATCAGAATAATTTTACAGAAAAGGCCCACGACTTCACTGTTTTGCTGACAATGCCAGTAAGGTGTTCAATAGAATATTTTGATACTATTTTGACATTCAATATATTTGGCGTTAATTTTGTAGAAATTCATTATTCACAATTAAATGAAACTACGTGATGTACTATTATTTCTACTTTCTTTAATTTCTTTACCACGACCTAGGTTTCGTTGTGTTACAACATTTTCAAGTGGGCTATTGTAGATGTTGTAATACAACGAAACCTAGATCGCGGTAAAGAACTTAAAGAAAGTAGAAATAATAGTACATCACGTAATTTCATTTAATCGTGTCTATGTACTGAATTCACATTTCATCCCAATTTTTTTTTAAATTTTTCGGCATTAAAAAATTGTAAATACCTTTCTCATGGAAATCCAATCTTCTTTTTCTCCCGCATCCATCATACCTTTGAACTCCTTAACTTTCTTTAATTTTCAAATATCTGGATCGGTGTATTACAGCAGTAAAAATAACAGTTGTCATAAAGATTTGTTGGTTTCATCCAGATTATCAGAATATCGAATCATAAATTATTACCCTCTCTTCTATTGATGGTTTGTAATACTAGTCCCAAAATGGGCACGGTAGACATTTTCAATAAAGCTTGTCACATTAAAATTGTAAAAAGTCAAAACATTTTCTCATAGAAGTATGTCAATTTTAAAATGCTCCAATATTTAATTATATTTTTGTATTATTCGACTCTGTAGGTTACCCTGAAATTAAGAAATATATGGTAGTGAGAATTTCTGGCATAATAAATTAGTGGATAAGTAATATTTATTGAGATACTCACGTAAGACATGTTGGATTTTTTTATAATTTTTTCTTTAATCCGTACTTTGAAATTTTTAGATTTCATAAGCATTTCAATTCCCGGCATAGTTTTTAATCGTAGTGTCCATATTTGGTTTCCTTTAACAGAATCGTATTAATCCTAGGTCCTACATAATCAAGTACCGAAGTTAATGAGAGCAAAAAAAATCCTGTTAACGTGAGGTTTTTATTCACTCGTCTATAACTACTGAACTCACATTTTAAGAAAGACAAGCCAAATTTAATAATACATATCAATTTTTTGTTATGTTAAAAGAATTAAGTGAAATAAAATCAACTATTGTTTAAATTGATAAACAACCTACTTTTTTGTGACATAAGTTCCAAACAGGTTTGTCATCATGTTGAACTATGGCTTTATCTCTAAATAATGAATGCCTCCTTAATATTTAAATACAGATATGATTATTTAGAATAAGGTAATTAATGATGGGATTAGTATTAGTATAATATTGTAAGTACAAATATACCCACATATAATACCACTGTGTTTTCTAATTTACAAAACTAACATAAATCCCTAATAATATATTACCTCAAACTATATTTAATATGAAACACTAGAAATTTAAAAAAATATCGAGAACACAAATAATAAAGTTATCAAGACACTGGCTTAGTTGAGAATGGAAAGAACTAAATATGAAATTCAAGGAAACTTAAAGAACTTTTTCAGGATGCCTTTAAATCCGGAGTGTTTTAATCTGAAACACGCTCATTATATCAATGCACTTCAAATATCAGCATTTAAGTTAATAAGTGTTTCTTAATATCACATCTATATGTGTTTGTATCACCTTTGTATCATATTTTTAACATCTTGAAGGATACTTTTCCTAGTTCCTTCAACTCATAACATGTTATATTCCAAAGAGATAGATCTAATCTCTAACAGCCATTTCAAATTTATCGTAGAGGAACCTAGAATCAAAACAATATTCCATAAATTCATGATTAGATTCAGATTTCTCTATTGTTCCTAAATTGCTTTGTCTTATGTCACTCTTCGCCACGTAAAGTCCACATGTCTCATATCGTTAGATCTCTTTCCTTCAAATAAATTCTATTTTCTGTTTGTTTTATTTCCCAGCGGTGACAATAGTCGTTCGATGGGTCTGGTCTCTTTCCATTTTGGCATTGGTACTTGACTGATGTTCAGTAGTTAAAGACTGATATCCTCATCGTTCCTTCCATTTCAATTTGATTTTTTGCGTTCCTTTTTATAAATTAACATTTTCCTATTCAACTCATTGTTGAAATTTGTTTGTTCCGGGCTCATAAAAAAGGCCACAAAATGTTGTTTATTTAATGTATTCATTTCTGTTCCAAATCTGTACGTAATAGCATCCTGGGAAAAGTAGGATAATGTATCGCGTCGTATAATAAAGACACTTTCCACTTATTTTCTTTACTAACATATATTTACTAATTATATTTCCCATTTTAAAATTAGAATATAGGAAAATATACTTCTTATGTTTTCCTGTATTATTTGGATGTTTCTCTCTTTTTTAACATACACGATTCGATTATTTTCATTCATGTTTTTGCTTGTTATTGCACGTTACCATTCTTATATTTCATGACTTTTGGTAAACCTCATTTATTTCTATATTTATATCATCTTATTAAATTATTAATATTACCTAATAAGATATTATCTCTTTAGTCCACTGAGATGGAATAAATAACAAACATTTGTATATTTTGCATTGAAAAAAATGTGAATCATAATATATTTTCATTTGCTATTGTTATCCAAACAGTTTGAATAAGCTTTAAAGAGGGAAAGTCCCTCTTTAAATGAACCAGATAGTTAAAAAGTAATTTAAACTCTCATATAATTTTACTTTTCTTTGCTAAAAACTACCATAAAGAAATTTTTTCATTGAAAAAAAATGTCTCAAATATTTGACAATATCCAAAATTTTAAAATTTCAGCCGCCATAGTTCACTATAGAGTATTGGTGTAAAAAATCTCTGAAGAAAATTTTTTAGGCTAAGAATTACAGTTTCGTTTCAGATATAACAAATATCTACAATCAAAATTACAATTAAAATTTTGTATATTTACATGAAACAAAAATATTCATTCATTAACTCAAAAGATTAAATGAAACTTATATAAGACTATTTGATATGTTTGTCCGTCCGTCAGTCCGACCCGTTCTTTTTCAAAAACCGCTTAACGTGGACATTGGGAAACTTGGCAGTGTAATAATATATTATTTAAAGCATTAATCTGCAAATTTTGCAATAACTAAATCCCAAAAATATTCATTTAGAAATTTTGGGGGTAAATTAAAAGCTTAACTTTTTTAATTCCATACAAAATGCGGGGTTTGGTTTAAAAGGACAAGTAGAGTTAAATCTCTTTTATTATATCGACAGAATTATTATTTTGTTTTTCTTCTTGTAAATGAAATTTTTTTGAGTTAAGGAAATACAGTTGTAAATGTGTTTATTAAAAATCGTGATAATAATTAAATTAAGTGTCACAAAAAGATAATCTTTTTAAATTAATTATTTAAATTTATTCATTTCTTAAACATTTCATGCCTAACTTAGAGAATAACCCAAAATATCAGATATTTGCTATAGTAGTGAAAAATAATTTCAAAGTTTGATGCAGAACGCAAGAAACTTTTTGTTACAGAAAAAAACCTTAAGTCATATGTGGTAAATTATATTATAAATTACCGTAACTACAGAACTAACCAGATTTAAATTTATACCTATTTCCATGAAAAGTTTTATCTTTATCCAAATACAATGCGGGCAAAGCCACGGGCATAGCTTAGTGAATAAATAAATAAAATTGTAAAAGATAGTTAGCTTTAACAGGTATAGAAGCAAAAGGAGAAAATTTTTCAATCAATTTTAGTCACTAAATGCCTTACGGGCTTTAGAAGTAAAATTTGACTAAATTGTCTTTATTTTATATTTTCATATCAATGAAATGGCACTAAACAACGTCATATTTAAAATGCCGCCCTTAAGAAATAATGACTAAAAAAATTTCATAAAAATATTCTAATGTAATATAACATAGGACAGAGAAAAAGCTGTCAAAAAATTTCTATAATTGTAGTATCAACGGCATGGCCGATATGAAAAATATACGAAACTATACTTCAAAGCTTGACTTAACCCAATAATTATAACAAATGATAAAAAATCAATTTAATAAAAAAGATAGTATTAACCACATCTTTGTAATCTGCTTTTAAATATTCGATATGCCTAATTGGTAAAATTTTCTGTATAATTTGACATTATTGCTAAATTATTTTGAATAAAAGTAATTCTTGGATTAGAGATAAAAAGTCCATAATTACAATGAAGTAGAAACATTTTAAATTTTACCTTTTGGTGTTAACTTTTTTAGTAATTACGGAAACTTTACATCGTGTGAAAATTAAATCATGCTTTATATTTAATATATCTCTAAAATTATTATAAAATAAAGAATATTATATTTCCACTGATTCTAATAAAACGTTAGTCTGTATCCTATCGGAACGTAAAATATTGGTGATGTTACCCGATCAGAATGTAAAATATTCATGAAGCCATATTCTCTAAACTTTTACTAATAAGAAATGACATAGGACGTGAAAAGGACATAACGTTTTTCATATTAAACAATTACTTTTTATTATTAACAACCATCGCTTAAAAACTTTAAATTCAAACTCAAGTCATCAATCTAAATAAATTAGAAAAATCGCTAATTAAAAATATTCCTACGTCTTTTACTGGGCCAGTAGCAAAATTCTTTTGTGGAAGTGAAGTTTTTATGGCGAGAAACCTCAAGTTGCCCAGTTTAAAAAAGTTATATTTCCTGAACCGGACGTAGCCTGAACCCGTAAGCGACGGTGAAGCGACGTGAAACGTTAACAACTTCTCGCATTGCGCTTGACCATTGCCAAATGAAAGCTTTTGGAGTCAACTTTGTTATAGAGCTTTTTATTATAAAAATACCTGTTTTCAATATAATGGTATTTTAATAGAATTCTTCCTATATAATAAACCTTACATTCGTAACATGGTACAACAATTTAAAAAAATTGAATAAAGCTACTGATGAATAATTACTGTCTGCCCTTATGTCAGAAAATTTGAAGAGTCATATATTCGTTTCATTTTTATTGGCTAAACTCATAGACTGATAAAAGAATATTTTTTTTGTGACTTGAGTTTTTAACAACTGCCTGACTAACTAGCTTATCTGGAATGAAAAAATTAGCTTACGTTGATCTTAACATGGCGTCAAAAAAATTAACAGAAATCCAATATATTCTAAAAACCATATTTTGAACTTAATTTTTTACATTATTTAAGAAAGGTACTCAAATTTTTTTGTGAAATCTCGTTTAAAAACTTCTCAATTTAAGCAGCTTAGTTTTTTATGTAATTATGGATATGATGAAAACTAAATGAAAATAGCAATAATGCGTTTGTTTTCTTGCGTAACCATAACAGTGATGCATTTCTTAACAGTCTTTTTGTAAAAAACCACGGCGACTTACTCACTTCAGGAAAAAATGTGAGATTTTTCAGTTCCAAATAAAAAATACAAAAACGTTAAACATTTCAGTAATCCGTTAACATTACCAATATTCTCAAATAATGTAATAACAGTAATCTAAACATTTATATATAACTATATGTACAAGAATAGGCAGATGCCTGAATAACTACTTAGTTTGGCCAGCGCAGGTAGGAAAAATCTAGAGAGGAGTTAAAGTTACGTCCTAATGTTATACTTTACGATTAATATCGCTTCAATTTAATTACATTCTTCCCCAATTTTTATTTCCCTAATTAATTATGTGTGTGTAATAAATAAATAAAATAAACGAATGAAAATAAATATTTACTCATTAATGTCTCATTTATTTCAGAGGTCTCCAAACTTTTTTGGCTCGTGGATGGTCTGATTTGAGGTTGTGGACCACCTTTTTTTAGACGTAAAAATTATTTTCCGAAATTATGCCCTTCATGAAACTTCTTTGTCTCGTAGACCACTTGCCATGTTTTTCGGTTTTGAGTAGGCTCCCCGCTGTCTTTTTTTTAGACGTAAAAACGCTTTGGGGAGATTATTATATTTACGTAACTTTTTTTATCTCGTGGACTACTTGTCATGTTTTTAGGTTTTGGGTAAACCACCTGCTGGCATCTTTTGAGACATTTGCTGATATTATTTCATTACGGAAAGCCAACATTAAATGAGGTCCATTAACGGGGACTCCCATTTACATATCATAGAATGCTAATTTTTTTAATATCGACCCTTGGGGTCGGTATAAACCACTTTAGGAACAGTGATTTAAATTGATAGTATCTATATATTTAATTCAAACTTGTATTGTGTTCTTAATTTTGAACTTATAGATTGAGATATTTATATTTTCCGATATTTTGATGTACTGACTACATTTATTTCTAAATTTTTTTTAAAAATATTTATTTACATGAAAGACACTAAAAATACCAGTTTCCTTAATAGGTTTCATTTATTTAAACTTGGTTCATAAACTTTTCGTCGTCTGCATACATTAAAAGGATATATATTTCATCAGGAAAAATCTTGAAAATAACCATCAATCATATCAGTAGATTTTATTGAAAGATGAGAAATTATTAGAGAAGGAAAGAATATTGTTCTTTGCTAATATCCCACCTAAAGATGTAGTAATACAAATAAACCTAGGTCGTGGTAAAGAAATTAAAGAAAGCAGAAATAATACTACATCACGTAGTTTCATTTAAATTTTATATAACTGTTTATGTAAATAAATCTTGCTACATTTATTCACTTCATTTCCATAAGCACAAATTTATTCAGATATGGTGGTAATAAAAATTCATCGTTCTATCTAACTGATATGAGAATGAGGAAGGTGGTTAGAGGAACGTCTCAAAGAAAAAAATTGAGCGTACAACTCAGTACACATGACGGAAATTAAAGTTCTTTGATGACCTAAGTATCAACTTGTAAGATTAGAGCAAGAGATAAAACATCGGAGAGATAAAGAGAAAAGTGGCAAATATCTTGAATCATGGTTGATTTACTACCACCCGTTACATTGTTCTTCTCCAGAACTTATCACCAGACCCTGATTTGGCCAAAGACTTGGTGCAAAATACCTACATTATGCAAATTAACCACTACCAGTAGCAAATATATTAAATAACTATCGGTTAATGAGTTACATTGTTCATCTCCAGAATTTATTTTCAGACCCTGACCTGGTCGATATTGTAGTTATTTTTCAAACTAATAATTGTCAATAGCAAATATCCCCGCCAATAGCTCATCTGTTACGGAGTCGTATTGTTCATTTCCGGAGGTCATCATCAATCCTTGACTTGGTAGATAGTAAAGATTTTCTGTAAAGTAACTGGTAGTTACCAGTAGTCACTATATTGATCACGATTGATTTACCAACAACCGTTAAGGAATTGCATCGTTCATCTCCATATTTCATCATCAGACTTGGACCTGATCGATGCTTGCATCATGGTACTATGAATACCATCCATTAAGCAGTTCCATTTTTCATTTCCAAATGTCATCATCAGATCATCACCATATTTATAACATATAAACACCACCTTGAAATTAGTACACTTTCAAAGAAAAGAGGAAAAATATTTTAAAAGACTCGAACAAACATTTTTAAATCAGGCAAACATAAAATAATTTAATTAATTCAATTAGTAAAGATGTCGATAAATAAATTTAATTTTTGGTAATGTGCTTAAGTAAGCAATTCAAAAAATAAATAAATACATTATATACAGATCAATAAATCGACCAAATTTCGGCAGTTTACTTTTGAGAGAAATAACGTACAAAAGAGCTGATATCAGCAGAGAACGCGTTTTCGCGTAGAATTTTGTCAGGTACCTTTGACGCTCATACCGTCATAAGGTATAAACAAAATTATAGCACTAGTAAGCGCCATTTTTGTTTTCGCTTATACGTATACTGCTTGTATTATTGTATCGTGTTCACCTATCTCTCTCGCTTATTAGGTAAGTACCTAGTTATAGATTCACGACACTCTGACGTTATAAAAGTTGCAAATGCGCTACTTGGAGGACGTGGCGACCTTCACATTTTACTCTCAACGTCCCCAAAGAAGTTTCACTTTAATAAAGATCAAGTTTTAGCTTATTTGTTTTGATTAGTTTGGTTGACTGAGTGAGTCCTTTGAATATAGGTTTTACCCGGAAAAACCTGATTATGTAGGAGGGTGGGGAACTTTTCAACTGCTAATATTAAACCCTATTGACTTGTTTAACTTGCCATTGTTAACTTATTGTAATCTAGATAATCTGATCATGGAGTAAGGTGTTTGTCATGGAAACTTCTCAATAGCCAACAATAAATCCATTGAGTTTGAGCTGGTTTGACTTGTGTCAATGAGTATTTTGGTTAAAAAAGGATGTATTCTTTCCTTTTTGAAATTAAAAATTTTCAAATACATAATTTAACGCGATATTAACGAGATGTTAATTTTTAAACTCACTGACTTGGATAGATGTTACAATTATGTAATTATTATAATTAAATGAAGAGAAAATTAATAGATTAGACAGACAAAACAAATTATGTACAATAAACGAATTATTGAAATTAGTAGTGAATAATCGAGCAAGTGAGAAGGTTTTTTATATATATATGTATATATGTATATATATATATATATATATATATATATATATAAATGTATCCAATATATATATAAACATTTTTGTTATTTGAAATAAACCAAATTATCAGAAATTTACTTGATACATGTGGAAATTATTTGTATCCATAATATTCCAGCAAGGGAAAAAAACCGTAAAATAAAACTTTGAAAAAATTCAGGTAATATGAAGAAATCATAGCGAAGAAATCGAACGAAGTTTGTAACTTTTTTCTGCCAGTCGGTTTGGTTATTCATGGATTAGATGAAAACCAGGAAACGGTTTTCAGTATTGCACAATTTACCGATAAAAGTACAGAGAATGTTACATGTTATCTTGAGACAGCATTGAAAAATTGGGAGATTATGTTTAGTTTTCGGCTCGTTTATGCAATAAATGCAAAAGCAACATATTAGTTCCTAAAAAAATATGATACCTAAAAGTCCAGCAGTTTTACCGGACTGTTACCGTTTCAGATTGCACAAAAATTGTTTATATAATCATAGACGCATTGGTAATTATAAATGTCATTAATACCGCAAATTATATTCATAACAAAAATAATTGAAAATCAGTTATTCCTTGAATAAGACAACGTGATAATTGAAGTAACATAATATATAAAAATAATATAATATGTAAAGTATATAAAGTAATAAGTAATATAATATATAATCAACTATATGATAAAGACCAATATAAAGAAAAACATTTGCAACTTCGAAAATTATAATCGAATTTTGAGGCGCGGGCTGTGTTACCAGACTTAAAATTTGGTTATATAAAAATTAAGTGGAAAAATAATAATCTACAGCATTATATGAATATGAGAAAGTCGTGAAAATAAATTAAGGAAAGTATCACAATAAGTAATTAATGCCTGGAGCAATAATAAGCCTCATCACGTAAATATTGTTATGAAATTCGTTTAGTTAGAGAGCTAATAAAGTATGGCTTAAAACTAGATTAACGTACAAGGAGAAATGTACGTTTGTAAACAAAAGTAAAGTGCGCTGTGTGGTCACGGAGTACCTGATTAAATGTATAAAATGAATGTTTATTGCTGTTACGAAAATAAGTAAATTTCAACCTTTAAAAGTATTTTTATCAAAACTACGTTCGTTGGAACGATTTACATGATAATTCACTAAAATTGATCGATTTGAACTATTTTTCCCAGTAAGCGAGTAACCAATGGTCTTTGATAATACTCAGTGTATGGATTTTTTTTTATTTTACTCGAAAGTATCTTTACGGTTGATGTAATAATGTATTACTGTAATATATTTATGAACAGTCGCACTTATTATAGAATAACATTGAACTCAATAATAATACGGAATGCTGGAAATTTAAAATTGTTTTGTTCTAATTTCAGGTGACAGATAAAATGGAAAATGGTTTTTATGACTAGCAACTTCATGTTTTCCTGCTTGAAACGTTTTTCCAATAAAACATGCAAGTCATGTAAAATTCGGAAACTTGCACATTTTATTAATTACAAATTTGTAATGCAAATTAACATTTATGTTTGTCAGTTTATGAGCTAAAATAAATTTCTAATATGAAAATTTGTGCTATTTTGTTTTTATTTTACGTATTTTATGACATCACTTGTTAATGGTAAATAATTTTATAATTTTTCATTTACCGCATTTTGAGTATTTATATATTTAGGGCCATTCTATATAGGTAATAATATCATATTTCTTTAAAAGATGTTGTTTAAAAAGTGATTAAATAAGAAAGTTTTAAGTAGAATCCGAAAAAAATTGTGTGATTTTTTTTTAAAATGATGTCAAAAATTAATTCCAGATTCTGATATTAAGTCCAAAAACTGGTATATAGTATTCAAAAATCCAAAATATGAATCTTGGATTTCTATTAACTTTTAGAAAACTTATTAGGGCGCATATTAGTGAAATCTTTTATTCTGAATAGGAGGGTTACTCAACTAGTTGTTTAGTATAGTTTGTAAAAAAATTACATTCCTACCACAATTATTCATGGTACAAGAAAAATTATTCAATCTAGGTATTTGGCTAACATAAACAAAAAAAATTATATTTCAGGAACTATCAAAAATATATAAATCTACATTGGAATGTTTTGGATGGGCCTTAGTATTCCTTACCTCTTTTTTCGCTTACCACTATTTTTGTGACACCTGTAAATGTGTATGTATAATTGTATTTATATAAATATACAGGTACACCCACACACACACGCGCGCACGCACGCACGCACACACACGCACACCTACATATATAACACACAATATTACTGATTCCAAAATCCACGCAGGCAAGCACTGTGCAAAAGCAAATAAGATAAGGAACCATTAAATTAAGAGAAATGTCAAGATAGAGAACTTTTGGTATTCTTTTCTAGGCACTTATCCTGCCTTGGTCGGATAAGGCATTCAGGTACAAACAGTTACTTATTAAATTAAATCAACATAATTTGTGTTCAAACGAAAAAAAAATAGGGTTGAAACAAAATATAAATTACATTATTGAATAATAGTCGGCTTTAGTAACCAGCGTAGAATTCAAATATTCCAATAAATAACTCAAATTTATCATTTCAATTTCGGATTTTTATAATCTACTGGCCACTATTCACTCTAAATCATTTTACATAACAGTAAACGGTTATTATCCATCAGTAGCTTGTTTTAATTTTTTTTTCTTTTTTGTACTATTTTACTGGGATTTGATCTATTCTATAAGAATAACTCTCTTAAAAAATCATTATATTGAAAACATGTATTTTTATGGAAAAAACTCTGTTAGAACGTTTATTTCAGAAACACTCAAATAGCGATGGTCCCACGTAACGCAAGAAGTTGTTAACATTTCACGTAGCTTTACCAGCGTGACCTCTGGCTTCGGGCGATGTTGGAAAAATAAGTTTTTTAATATCGTCATAAAAACTTTACTACACTAAAAGAACTTTGGTACAGGTCCGGTAAAAGAACATATGAATACTTGTGATTGGCTACTTTTCCAATTTATTTCGATTGATTATAACCTGAGTTAAAACTTAAAGTTTATGAACGATGGTTATTCCTAATATTACGTAAGTGGTTAATATAGAAAACGTTTTGTGTTCGTGTCTTATATTTTATTACGAATTTTTTAATAGAAAAGTTTAAAGAAATGAATACAATATCATCAACATTTTAGGTTCTAACCGGGTTAAAACCAATAAAGACTAAGCGTTATGGGCATAAATGAAGGTAAAATATTCTTTACTGTATAATCTTTTAGTGAAATATTAAATACCATGAAGAACAATTACGTTTTAAGATAATGTAAATTTTCAAAATACCTAATGAAAAGTTAATGCTGAGAGCGAAAATTGAGAATGTATCATTGTGTCATTGTAATTACCAAAGTTTTATTTCTAATAAGAAAATTATTTTCATTCAGAATAGTGTCACATTAAACAAAAAATGACATGAGTAAGAAACATTTTAAGAATAATGTCACATTAAACAAAAAATGTCATGAGTAAGAAAAATTGGATATTTAAAAACAAATTATATGGATATGTTTAATATTATCTTCTATCACTTAACCCAGGAATGGAAGATTCAATCAAGTTTCGAGGGATAGCTCTCGTAAGTTTTACTTATCGACCGTATCATCGACTTTGTATTTATACACACTTTTCAGTAGTTTATTTTCTTTCTTTAATTCTAAATTAAATTAGGATATTTTCTATTTTATTTTCAATTATACGGATGGATATATGATGACCGCATCATATTTAAGAAATCATTCATAGAAGTCTCATTTTATTTACAATAAATAAAGGTGAAAATAAAGGTGGAACGAAACTTTGGACGAAATGACTGAAATTCATTTAAAGTTTATCGCCCCTCTGTTTATAACTATTAAAGCTAATTTCCTTCTATATTCCTATTTATTTATTCGATAAGTTTTGATTTGTTACAAAAATATAGAAAAAAATTTTTAATTTCATTTTAAATATAACTTTTCTGATGTCTTCAATTTTTTGTGACACAAAAATATTCATACCTTTTGTATTAAGTTTTAAAATATATTGTTCATAATACACGTGTCTAATATTTTGGATTAATCAATAAGACATATTTAAATAGGTAATTTTAAAATAATTGTCCCATTGTAACACTAAATTTATTTACTCTCACAATTACGAATTGTTATATTAGCAAATGAATACTATTCTCGAACCCGACATAATTTATACTAATTCATTTTATCACTTGAAGCTGCAAACAATTTTGTATTATATATATATATATATATATATATATATATATATATATATATAATATACACATTGAAAGGTACATATTCAATTTATTAAAACAGCCTCCATACATTTAAATCATGTACGACCGATGAACTAAATAAAGCATATTTTTCGAAATTAACAATAATTTTAAAAAATAACCATTGAAAGGTGTAACATTCAATATCTTGTTCACATGCAATGTTTTTCTTAATATTTTCAAAATATTAAATAGTAGTTGTTGAAAAGAAGAAAAGTAATTTTAAAAATTGGGATCATGTTTAATAATTGCATGATTATAAATTTTTAGTCCTAACTACCAATGAATAATTCGCAAGTTGCGTCGCACTACATAACAACAAATGCAAAAATTTAGGTCTGACTAATTGTGCCATAAATAATACTTATCTCGTAAATTTATATGTGACCTGATCGACATCTATATATATTTCTTTGATATAAGATTTTTACGTTTTCCTAATGGGTGAATTCACGGGCACAATCATGTATCTAATCTACAAAAACATATTAGAAAAATCGGTAGAAGGTTTACATATTATTATGACCGTTGGAACAATTGTGTAGACAGATGATTCCTTGAGAACGCATAAAACCATTTTTATCACAAGTATGGCCAACACATTTAAACAAAATGTGAATTAGTCGAATAAAAAATTGTCAATATTAACAAAAGAATAAATTTCAAGAAAAAGAATAGTTGCTCAAATAATATAGCCCCTTCAAATGTTTACACAGAGGTAATATTGCGAAGAGTTTAGTATGGAGGAAGTGAAAGCGAGAAAGAGGAAAACAAAGAAAGACGTAAATTATAAACCGTAAATATAATAAAGGGTGTACTTCATAATGAAACTAATCACTTAATTGGTTTAAGGATTGCATTCCATTATAATTGCTTTTACTACCAAGAAACAAACAAAGAGTATAGAGTAGTTTAAATAAGATGTAATACAACTCGTGATAAACAAAATGAGAAAAAAATTTTTTAGGCCTTATGTATAAAGATTTAAAAATATTTTTTATTTTCTATAAGTTCCTACTTTACATGATTTCTGAGAAAATCGACTTTGAATATTATATATAAATATATTGTCTTCTATATATTTCGTAAGCGCAAAAATTTAGGGAAAATTTAACTAGAATCTTTCATATAATCTTTACGCGGACTTTTAAAAATCTATATTTTTCATAATTTTATGTTGAAATAATGCGTAAAATAATGCGTAAAGTTATATAAAAAATATAGCGCTTTGAAACCAAACCGTGTATTAGATATGGAATTGAAAAAAAATTATATTTGGAATTAAAATAAAATTTCCAAATTAATATTTTTGAGTTTTAGCTACTGCGATATATACGAGTTAATACTGTAATGAATGTATTTCTCTGCCAAGTTTTTAGTTTCTATGTCAAGCGTTTTCTGAGAAAATCGTTTCTGAATGGTCTAAATAATATACTTTGTCGCTACTTTTTCCAACTCAGCGTGATATTACGTGCCGATTTGGAATGGAAATTAATACATTAGAAAAGCAACATTTTATGGCCTTTTTTATAAGTGGTTTGGTATAAACAAATTTAAACAATAAGTTAAATAGGCAAACATTGGTGGAAAAATGGAAAGAGGAAAAGGAGATCATTCTTTAAGTACAAAACAAGCAGTCAACGAATAAAAATAAAACGACAGTTTCAGTCAAGTACCAATCCCAAAGTAATATTGAAATAAACCAGACGCATCGAACGGCTTTAGTCTTAATTTAGGGAAATAAAACAAATAGAAAATGGATTTTATTTTAAGAAAAGAAAACTATAGAGTTCTGACATGGGGACTCTACGCAGCGGTGTATAGACAAGAAGAAAAAAAATTACGAACAATTCAGAGAAATCTAAATCTAATCATCAAATGGTGGAACATAGTTTTGTTTCTATTTTCTTCTAAGATAAATTGGAAATAGCTGTTATAGATCAGATCTATCTCTTGAAAATATATAATTGTATAAGCTAAAGGAACTAATAAAAACGTCCTTCAAAATGTTGGTAAATCACCATGTATATGTATATGTGATGTTGATAGTGTATATTGCATATTTTTTTACCTTTTTAATAACTTAAATGTTTATATTTGAAGCGCATTGATATTATGAGTGTAATCCATGCTCCAGCACTACAGATTTAAAAGGTTCTTTTAGTTCCCTTGGATGTCTTGAAAAGGTTCTTTTAGTTCCCTTCGATTTCGTGTTTCGGTTATTTCATTCTTACCTGGACTAGTGTTTTGAGGAAATTTGTCATTTTTGTTCTCGATATTTTTCTATTTTCAAGTGTTTCATATTAAAAATATTAGGTCAGCCATTTATAAATATGCCACTATTTTCTACATACTTCTGGAATCTTATAGAAGGTTCTAGAATATTTCTCGTAGGGTATATTAAGAGTGTGGCATTCGAACTTCTGTTCAGTTTGCAATTGAGTAATCGGTTGATAAATAATAATCTAATAATGGAAGTGTTTCAAAGTGAACTTAGAGGGCTCTTTCTTCATTAATGTCGTTTAGAGCGAAAAACCAGCAAAGCATCATCCAATATATACAAAACAATGGATAAATGTATACCGTCTTACGATTACAGACAAACGTGTGTTCCAATGTTTCAAAGAAGGGAATTTTGATATATCCGATAAATATCACATAAAGCGACTTTCTACAATTGATTTAGAAAAATTTAAAAGCCTTAATGAAACAGATCCCAGATTAAATTCGCAATGTTTGGCCGAGCGATTTTCATGCTTTTATACTGAAATGAAATAACAACTTCATTCTTCGAGCAAGACGTGGAAATATCTCATTTCGCTACCACATGAGCTATCACCCTTTCGACTTCAGAGGGAAGCTAATACGTCCACGGAGCTACTGAGTTCCCATCGTACCTACGATAAGATAAAGTATCTGGTTACCAGGGATGAAAAGAGGATAGCTTAGGTTAATTTTTGACTAGGAACTGAATAAAAAGGTGCAACTGGACCAAAATATAATATTAGACAATACAATTACAGCTAAAATTTATTGGGAACAGTTGAGCAAAGTCACCGCTAAACTGCCCTCAAATCGAAGCAAAGTTCATTCTTAACATTGTCATTGTCGACCCTACGTAGCAAAACTAAGCGTGAAAAACTACTTTCACTTGGGCCGAGTATGCTACTTCACCCACTGTACTCTTTAGATCTTTTACCTTCCAATTACCACCTTTTTCGCTCTCTATTTAATCATTTACGTTTCGGAAAATTTAAAGACGAAAGTCGTATCAAAATCAAACTTCACCGGTTTTTCAGTAAAAGACCCAAAGCTTTCTACAAGGTCGGAACTTTAGCTCTGCGTACACGTTGGCGATAAGTGTTAGATTTCAATGGACCTTACAAAATTAACAATTGATTTTAATGACTACATATTTAAAGTTAAAAAGTTTGTATACAGAGGTGGCAGGTTTATGATTTCCAACCTAATACCTTTCTAAATTGGAAGACAGCGGTTTTTACATGTGTGTATATTGGTACATAATATGTTATATTAATACTAATAACATCATTATCCAACTTCCACTAAATAGTCAAATCTGTGTTTAAAGATTAAGAGATCATTCACTGCCTGAAGATAAACCCACAATTCAACATAATGACGAACTTGTTTTATCCTCAGCTTACAAAAAAAGGGTTTTTTAATTTACTTAACATAATTCTTTTAACATAACCGAAAAAAGGTAATAGGCTTATCTATCTTACAATGTAAATGCAAGACTTATAGGTGAGTGAGAAGAAAGACTAATTACTCTCTTCATACTTCGAATAAATGTGGGGTCTTGCTTACATGACCGATTTCTGTATATAGCAGCTTGGCAATTAACAAACCCTTCACTTTTTCCTTCCACTTCTACAATGTTACAGAAGCTTTTTGCATATATTAGAAACATATATGAAAAGAGATGCATACAATATTCTTTCCAGTTGTCCAAGTGATACTTTTATCACTTAACTGCCTTTGAACGCTTTGTTATTGGACCATAGTAGACATAATACATTAGTTGTGATATAAATGTGAAACAATATGGTATATTAAAACTATGGTAGTGAGAAGATTGAATGGAAATCAGGGGTTACTTTTGTCAAATAAATTTTTAAATTGTCAAAATAACAACAGTGTGGCAATTGTGTTTCCCCAAGCGTCACTTAACCCATATAGCTATTCAAATTTCATCGACATTTTTACTGCTTATTTCATTTTTATCGTAATTTTTAATAGTTTGTGGGTGTCTGAGCAATAATATTCTGGCGAGGTTTATTTCATGTAATAATGATAAATAATGTTAATTAAAAAAAAAATTATATATATGTTAGTATTTTATATGTATTAGTAATTTATATGTATGTGTCCATTGATTTTAATTTCGCCAAAAACTTGGCAATATAATATCCAGGTATACATAAGCTATGGAACAAGTCTAAAACAGCGGAAATGAAAATTTCACTTTCTTTCTAATCAGAAGAAATACAAAATTTATACGTTTAAAGAAAAAAGGGCTCGATCGCGTTTCATTATAAAAAGATTTTCGCATTTTCGTTATAAAAAAATTATTTATAAAAAAATTTACTCCAGTAATTTTTTGGCTTGCCAATTTTTTTCGCTTTTCTACTTTAAATGTATTATTAAATACTATACACTCAATATACGTAAAAAACAAAAACGCAATATTTAAATAAGGGAAAAATAAAAACTTCAAAAATATGCAAAACATCTCATTTATAATCAACAAAAACTTTCAAGTCTACCAAACATAAAAATGTGTTTTTAAATCTTATGAAACATTTTTTTGTTATTTAAAATACTCGAATCAAATGCATTTTAGTAACATTGAATATTTGGCCCTTTATTAAATCACAAAGCTTATAAGTTTAAATTGCTAAAAATATTGTAAATACAAAGATGAAATTTTAATTTAAAAATACAATACCCTAAGTAAAAAATTAAACATTTTATTTTTCAGGTTAATACAATTGAAACTTTCGTTGATATTAAATTATATCGACGTCATAATTATTGGCATATACATTCCTGTTTTTCTTTTATCAAACTTTTATTGATAAAATTTTGTTTTAAATGTTTATTAAGTGGTTAGTGTGTAATTATAAACTAAAATTTAGAATAATAAAAAAACTTTTAAAAAAATGGAGGTATTTTTGTGAGTATTTTTTTTAAACTTTTCATATGTTAGGTTGAGCTTAATTATCTCGATGAGGTCACTTTTTTGAATACGTAGTATTTTACGTCATAAATAACTCATTTTTCATTAAAAAAAACCGAATTCACAATTTTGCTGTACTAAATTCAAACTTCTATGAGGGTTTCAAATATGGGTTTTCGTATCGTTATTGTTACAGTAACTAGCAATTTACTTAAATATATGTGATATGGTTTTTAACCTTCTAGTCAAATGTTCAACAGTAATGGTATGTTGTATTTATAGAATTTTTCTCAATATTTTATGAAATAAGAATTGAAGTATTCCCATTTTGTTTTCATTAAATCGTTATTGTTACAGTAACTAGCAATTTACTTAAATATATGTGATATGGTTTTCAACCTTCTAGTCAAATGTTCAACAGTAATGGTATGTTGTATTTATAGAATTTTACTCAATATTTTATGAAATAAGAATTGAGGTATTCCCATTTTGTTTTCATTAAATCGTTATTGTTACAGTAACTAGCAATTTACTTAAATATATGTGATATGGTTTTCAACCTTTTAGTCATATGTTCAACTGTAATGGTATGTTGTATTTATAGAATTTTTCTCAATATTTTATGAAATAAAAATGGAAGTATTCAAAATATTTAAATAAACAATTAAAACAATTTTAATTGAAAGTAAATTTAAGATTTTAAATTAATTACTACCGCTATATAAATGTAGCAGAACATGGTAAACAATAATATTGGTATATGTAAATAGTTTAATAGAAATACTATACATGCTTAAATGTTAAAATTATTTTAGCGCCAATGATTCATCTTAAATTTAAACTAGACCCTTTCTTACATCTCATTATATTTCAAATTTGTTTGGATTTCAACTTAAACTCGAACTTGTTTTTTTTTAATCTCACTGCAATAACAGACCAAACGCTTGCATAAACATAGTCTTTTGAGGTAAACCATAATTAAATATGTGATCAAGCACAACTGGTTACACTTTTCTCTATTATATATCGAAGTGTCTTACTGTCCTATGCTACGAATAGCAGAAACAATACTCGTTTTAATATATAGATATACTACGTTTTTGAACTGAGTGTTTAAAGTTTTCTTTTTTTAAAGATATATTCATTCATTATTTTTAAAAAAATAAAAATAACAAAAAAATAAACGTTTAGGTGCAAAGTTTTCAGTCTGATTTTTGCAAAGAAACTATAAAACATATGCTATTAAGAAAAATTTAATTATCAACAAAATAAGATTAAAAGCATAGTTGGAGAAAATAAGCAGGAATCATTGGAATTTAATAACCTAATTAAAATATACATTATATAAATAACGTATATTGAAATGTGCTAATTAATGTTAACTGAAACAAATAACGAAAAATAAAAAATATTTGACAAAACTCGGTATTAAACACTATTTAAATTACTGTCTTTATTCTGATAAGAATTTCTTTGCAAAGAAGTAAAATTTATGTAAATTTAAATTATTTATTCATAAAACTAAAATAATTATATACATAAAACAATAATAAGTAAACTGCGACAGAATTTCTTGGATTTGTAATTACGTCAATAGGTTCTTACTTTCTTTTTGTCGGGAAGTTTTAAAAACAATTATTTAATCGTTTTTCAATTACAACGACTACCGTCGTGAGTTTTTTCAAAATGTTTAATTTTGCTTTTTATTGTTAGTCTTGATAACTAAACTAAGCTTCTAACAAACATTCGCTAAAATGCAAGCTTATATGGCTCTTAGTAGAGCACGATCTTTATACGGTATAGTAGAAACTAATCTAAATCAAAGACAACTCTTCACCAATCCACACAATAGCATAGCGTTGGAATAAGCCATCGAGGAAGCCGAAAAAAGGACACAAAGAGGTCAATCTAGATTAAACAAATATGTTTATTTCAGCGCCCCCTGGCCCTGACCTTCGTCGTTAAATCACAAACTTTTTACCGGAAACCGTATCTAAATTGGTCAAACGGTTTTAGAGAAGAATGGGAGCATTCGTTTGCAACAAAATGTTGCAGCGTCCCCTAGCAAGCTAACATCATAACACTTAACTAAGAGCTATCCCTGATTAGACCCAATAACAACTATCTAACAACAATTGCCAATGAATCACCAATATTTTACAGAAAACCGCATCTAAATCGGTCAAACCAGTTCAGATAAATGGGAACATTGGCTTGCATAAACAAACAACCTCACCCTAAACCAATATACCTTCTCAATTCCGTCGTGAGTAAATATATATCATTACCAATAAAATTCAAAAAAAATACTCGTAATTTAGCACCACGTGGTAAAAGCAAACATTTAATATGATTTATTGAGCAAAACCTGGGAGTGTTTTTTTAAGAAGCTTCTACATCCGCTAATATCGAAAATTGTTAAAATAATATTTGTATTTTTAAATCTAATAAAAATAAAAATACGGTTCTTCAAGGGAGATTCCCTTGAAGAACTGTATTCCATCAACAAAGCCATATTCACTGAAACAAATGCATCATCCACGCAGTCTACTGTGAAACCCGATATTTTGGATGTAGTGCACTATAAATTCTTTCCTAATAGCTAAATTATTAACAAGAAATATTATGTGAGTGTTATGCGTCATTTATGTGATGCTATTCATCACAAAAGCCGAAATTATGGACAGACTCTTGGTTTTCCCTCATAATAATGCACCAGCTCACGCAGCATTGATAAATTCGAGACCATTTCGGCAATGTCGTTCCGCAACCACGGTGTTGCGGAACGACATTAGATGATCAAAATCAACACATGATTTAGCATTATGTGACTTCTGGTTACTCGCTAACCTCAAGAAACCACTCCGTCGACACTGTTTAGGAGGAAATAAAAGCCGAATTGACGAAAGAATTGAAGTCTATATCGGAAAAGAACTTTTCAGACTGTTTCGAGGTTTGAAAGAAACATTGGCATAAGTGCTTTGTATCGGATGTGGATTACTCGTTTTATTTTTTTCTATATAGCACTATAGTATTTTTCTCAACAATTAATATTATATTTCTCTATAATACATGTCAACATAATGTAAAATGTTCCAATAAGTACGGGAAAATTTTTTTTTCCAAATTTTGATTTCAGTTCTTTTCCTCAAAATCTATTCTAAAAAATATATATTATCGCAGATTAATATCGACAGTCCAAGTTAAAAAAAATTATTGACGAGAGTTGGACCAAAGTAATTTTTACCATGCAACCCCCGTAATAACTGTTGTATTTAGGATTTCAATTAGAAATAAGGAAAAACCTATTTAACCAAAATTACGAACCGTAAATAATTGTTTTATAATAGAGTGAATAAAATATAAAGTCATGGTTTGGTTTCAACCTAAACAAATTCGCAACTTACAGCTAGAAAGGTATTAAGAAAGTTTAATATGGATCTAATAATCAAAATTTTGCTGCTAGGTTATTTGAACAAACTTCACTTTAATATGAGAGAATAAAAATATTTTCATAGGTAAAGGTAAAGTTAAATTTACCATTGTGTGCCCTAGACAATAATGATGAAATGTTCTCTATTATCATAATATACTCATTTCATTTTGTTTTATTGGGTCTCCATAATCCAGTCATTAGTCACCTCTATTTAATGGCCACTCATATTACCATCTTCAAAATATTCTTCAATCTGATCTACTCAGGTTTTCGGCGTTTAGAAAATTAACTTCTTTCATATTCTTCAAAGGTCAATATGTTTCTATATTCTGCACTTATTTCTTTTAAGTCAAATCTTTCCTTTCATAATTCTTGAAAGAAATTATTTATCTGTAAAATTATTCGTTATAATTCATTATCTACCTTGTAAATGGTATGAATATTTTACGTTTCATTATTAAATGTATGCAAGTTTATAAACTAATTTTAGTTAGGTTACTATGTATATATTGTGTGAAGCATATTACTTACAAATAAAAAAAATGAAAAGGCAAACGCTACAGATGGTTTAAAAATAAAAACACTTTAGCCAAAGTTACCATACTTGGAACGCAAAAAGCCTTAACCAACGATACTGGAAACACGACTGAGCCGACTTTTGCGTTTTCACGAGCCTAGATGGCCGCACCAACGTGAAAAAATATTTTTTACTAGGAGTCACTTCTCCTTCTCCGCTTTAAAAGCTTTGCGTTGCAAAAAAGTTCGTTAATTAAAATATTAAAGGCTTTTACACGATAATGTAAGCCTGCGTACGTAATGCTTGAGTATCCGCATATATGTGAGGAATTCAGTGACGAGTTTCGGCTAACATTTTTCATTCAAAACAGTTTCATGCCGTTTCATGCAGTATTGATTTTTTTTTAATATTATTTATGGTTTATAAACCAGATTTACAAATTAGATACTTTTATTTTTAATTTCCAGAAAAGGACTCAAGTTTGCTTATGTATCAAACACTAACATAACAAGTCAATTTTTTAAGTAGGTTTAATAAGAAGCAATTTTTCCACCTATGAAAAATTGTATGTTATAAAAATAAACTCGAATTATAACTGAGCTTAAATTTTGACTGAATTCAACTTCTCGAAAGAAAATAAATATAAAGCACCGTAAAAAATGTTCTCAAAGCTCGGAGGTACGTAAGTTATAAATGGCCGTTCGCGGATTCGGTATTTAGATACTGTTAGGAACTTAACCCTCACCAGTAGCAAAATACTTAATACTTATGGAAAACGTAACTTGGAGCAAATGAAACTTGGAGGAAATATCCACCAAGAATATATCAAAGTGGATATTTTTTTCTATTCAAAAATAGTGACTGCATCACGAAGAGAAAAAAGAACCCTCTTTCTTGAAAATTATTACCTTAGAAAAGTGCTAAGAAGATTCAGGTTTTACCTAAAAAAAGACCCAATGATTAACTATTTTACCAAAAAATATCAAATGTAAAGAATGGGAACAAGTGTTGGTTTGGTTTATAGAGAGAGAGCTGCTGAAAATAGATAAATCGGCAAAATCATTATTGACTTTTGTTTTGGTTTAAACGAGTATTTAGAATTACAATGTTTTACAGTTTAATAAAATCGACGCCTTCCAATATCTAAAATGAATATTTGTTTTTTTACTCTTCTTTGAATTACAATCTATCTCCGTCAGTGGGACATTAATTTTTTTTTTTAATTTGACTGTAGGGATAGTTATGATTCCTTCGTAGCATCTAGTGCGTTTTCTTGATTAGCATACCAAGTTGTTTTCTTTTGGTATCAATGTGTTTACAACATGTAAGAAAAACATTCGTGCAACCCAAGGTACTTAACGTCATTTTCTTGTAGAATTTGTACACCATTGATCATCATTGTAAAAGAGGGAACATTTCGCGCCGAAAGTTGAATGTCAAATGGACTGATTTTGTCTCATTAGCCTTAATACGCCATTTTGTTAAATCAAAGTGCAATTTTGTTTAGGTGGGTTTGCAGCATATTTGTTGAGGTGTTTGTTTCGGAGTATATAGCTTGTATAGCGATATCCTCAGTGGCGCTAATTGTGGTATGGGCATTGGTTGGAAGGTCATATGTATGAATGAGGTAGAGTACAAGGTTCAATACACTGCCTTGTGACACACCCGCTTTAATTTTTGTGGAGATCCGTAGTTGTGTCATCATAAATCATATTACTTACTAATCTAGCGACTACTGACATAGCTTAATTTTATAAAAGAATTAAAGGAACTTATAAAGAAAACTGTTTTTACAATTTTGACTTTGATATTTTCTTAATGTATTTTATACTAATTCAAAAGTAACACTCGAAGTTCTTTGAAATTTTTACTAATCGTAATAAAAAAATTAATTCGAATTTTAAAAATCAAAACCTTACTTAAACTAATTAGGTGCTTTTCTCGAATTTTTCATTTGTTTTTACAAATTCACGGCTGTTTTTAAATTATCTTAATCTCGTTAAAGTGAATTTAACAGGACAAAATTTTCATTCGATAATAGTTTCATTGTGGTCTCAATAATAAAGTTACAACTGAATTAAATTGGATTTTACGGATTTTATAATGAAGAATGACAAAAGAGTGTCTTATTACCAGATTCACGTTTTAGTATTAATCAAATACAGACATTAAATACGATTCATGGCTGACCTCTATTATCTACCACGTTTAAAATTCTTTTATTTTCTTCCACGTTTTAAACTCATGATTTATTTTTACTTGAATTGACTTTAAAACCTTTATTTATACTATTGTTCTTTACCAGGTTTTGTTTTGATCTTTCATTAATTGAAATTAACACCGAATGGTTTGGTTGTCATCGATCTACAATTGATTATGCCCAGAAATTTATGGAAGGTAGCGATCTTTATCCTGCCGTTTTTGTGTATGCTAAAGCTAAGCGATACTATCAATTTCTGCACAAACTCATATTTTGAACATGACGATTTGGAATATCTTGCTTAACAAAATTTAACAATCTTAATCGTAACTCAAAGTAATGTAGACATTTGTAAAAGCCCTTTTCTTAATAACTTACACAACAACCATACTACGTTAGTTAGTAAGTAATTAGTTTAACGCTCCGCAAAGAAGCAATTAAATATGCGACAAAGTAATATTAAGAATAATAAGAATAGAAATTCATTATTCACAATTAAATGAAACTGCGTGATGTAGTATTATTTCTACTTTCTTTAATTTCTTTACCACGACCTAGGTTTCGTTGTATTACAACACTTTGTTGTATAATCTTTGCTAATAGCCCAACTGAAGATGTTGTAATACAACGAAACCTAGGTCGTGATAAAGAAATTAAAGAAAGTAGAGATAATAATAAAAATAGTTAAGGGGAATTCTTTGTTTTATCGTTTCTTGACTAATTCACTATATTTTAAGCGTAACTATTTGGACCTTCGTAGTTTTCTGAATAAATTTCATGATTTTCCAAAGGAAAATTTGCTAACTACACAGTCTGTAAACCTCCTCAGATAACTTCAAATTTCTTTATGTAACAGTTAACTATAAACTCTTTTTTACATGATGTATAAATTGAACGTGAGTCGCTTGACTTATCATTTCAATAATGATAATAAAATTTCTTGTTCCAATATTTTCTTCCTATGAAATTTTTCCTATGAATGTATTTTGTTTGACGACTTTAGTAAACATTTCAAAAATCTATTTGCTTCATCATTTATATAATGTGGTTACCAAGTTACGAGCAAAAGAGACAAGGTAAGCTAGTGTTTCTTTGTAAATACAACGTGAAAAAATAGCTAGCATTAATTATGACAAATAATTTAACTTAAACAAAAACAGCATCAAAATCTATTCGGAAGTGTTCAAATTAGAAGTGGTCATAATATTTAAGTTGCATGTTCTTGGTGGTCGATCGCCGTAATGTGAAAAGCTCCTTCGGGATTTAATAATACAGACCTATTCGTGTATTATAATTTTTTGTACCAAATTTTTCATATCGTATTCTAATGTTGTTTGTCTGGTACTTAATGCAATGATGTGAGCTAAAAATATATTTTTATAGTATAATGTGTTTATATATAATATGAATATGTTTAGGAATAAACATAAACAATTTTCATTTACCATCACAGACATGACCTAACAAGAACTATTATAGGTCAGATTATAATACCACAATCCATCCCTGGAAGTCTTGGCTTGTGTGATTCCAGATATGGATCGCATTATTATAATACGACGTCTATTAGTACATGCTAAGTCATTGCTTACATGTGCTTACAGAACATTTCTCATGGACGCTCTATGCAACAAGCCGTTAACCATTTTCATATCTTCAGTGGGACTCTCATCAGGTGATTTACTGTTTTTCTTTTATATTTTTGTAAAATAGCCAGATAATAAAACTGAAATAAATACCATTCAAATCTAATTAAGCAGGGCCTTTTATGAAAAGATGAAATAATATGAAATTTAATAGTAAAAATGAAAATTTGTTAATTTTTTTCTCCAATCTGATTAGATGGAGATGGACTATGGGAAAAGTTGAGCAATATAAAGAGGGCTACTTGTGGTTAATTTATATCGCATACACGGTGTGTGTGCACCCACTCGCAAGCGCACGCATGCACGCCCATACGCATATATAAATGACATTAAAACCTATAAACTGCACATGTTCCAGGAACTTATATTCAAAAATATTCACACGAAAATTTCTGAAACTACTCAACTTTAAATTATGAAAAACAGGTTTTGAAGTTATAATTTTTGCTCTTGCTTTTATTGTAGTCAGCATCGAACTAAAAATAAAAATTCGGGTAGAAAACTAAGGTCTAAACTAAATAAAAACTAAGGTCGAAGAGGTAAGTCTATGAAAATTGATTTTTACTTTTTAATAATATTTACGTTATAATCTAAGAAACATCAATTATAACGCCATTTGAATAATCATAATGCAATCTGAAAATATCCTGTTGTTTTCGTCTTATCCGTTTACTCTTTCGTCAGTCACATATTTATAGCTTATGTACTTTTAAACTAATGTTCTTGCAATTCAGCATGTTAATGCCAGATATGGTGATCTCAATTAAAATATAAAAAAACTATAGATATTAATCTTTAATTAGAAATTTAAATAAAATATTCAGATCATATTACTCTACAATTATGAGAGTTATAAGCTATTATGTAGAGATAATTTGGCATCTAATAAAATATTTTTTTACAAAACTCTAATTGCTAATATTAATTACGAATAATTTGTTTATTTGTAAGTTTATTTTTTTAGTAATATTTGTTTTATTTGCTATTTTATTTAAGCGTAAGCATTTCTTCCATTTCATCATCTTCCATTGTATTTTATTTGACGTCAATAATATTTCCCCTCCGTAGGGGCACAAATTTTGTAAAGTATACTATTGAATGAGGTTTTACGAGGAACCATTAAAGTTACGAGATCTTATTTTCAATTAGTATTTTCAGATGCCAAAGACAATATTTTATCCATTGATATATAAAAAGAAACTCGCATATAAAAAATGGTTTTGCGGGAAATTAAAAATTTCATTTGATTCTTTGCATCCAAATATCACAAAAATCACGACATAATAAATAGGGTGAGCATCAGATAAATTGTGTCTATGGAGTGATTGATATTAAGATAAATGTTTTTATTGTCTGACGAAATCTACAAATATTGGTTATAAACATATTTTATCACCAATGAAAACAAGTTAGTTCACTCTTTAGCTGCGTGTTTTCGTACCGTTTCCGAATAATTGAAAGATAATGGTATAATTTTATAAATAAATTAAATATAAAAAAGACCAGAGACTTACATAATATAAAAAAAATTATTATACAGGAATAAAGTGTATTTATATAACTTCTGATTTTTGACTTTTTAACGACTACTCTTGAACTATTTAGAAACACAATAGCCTTTATATAATTTCTTATTCAGTACATTATGAAGCTAGTTTAATAACTGGGTGAGACATTTATTAGTGTCGTAAAATTTAGTTAATTTTTCAAAAAGTGCTCACGTTCACTTTGACCTCTAACGTAAACAAAATATTTAACTCTTTTTCACTTAATAGTGCCAAAATTTTAAATTTAATTATGTGAAATTCAATTTTTGAATCAAGAAATTTCCCGAGAAAAAACTTCAAAACTTGTGAAATATGTCAGATGTACCATTCCATGTTTACGAAATTAGCTGTGATCTAAGTTTTATATATAGATCATAATCCTGCATACAGAGTTAAATCTATCCCACTACACTGCATGCAACTAGTTTCCTTGTCTTAAATCTGCTGAGGTCTGTATTAGGCTTCTTTCTTTCATTTTTCCTAGCCGATTTTTCCATAGAGCTAGACAAGCGGTTCAATTTATACTGCATGGATTTCTTAAGATATTATTCTGGTGATTATTATTATTCTGGTGAAAACTGGTCTCAAATGAAGCTTTATTGTACTTTGCATGGCATATGTAACTCATTATAAAGGTATTTGAATATCCACGTGGTACTCTTAAGTTCACATAAAAACATAATTTTAAAGAACTGCCTTTCGTCAAATTCACTTTTAACTAAACTTTAATTTCTCTAACTTAACTGTTTAACATTTGCGCCGAAAATTTTGCACAAATTACCACAAGTGACCCCAGACAGACCGTACTTATAAGAAAAAAAATAAATACTTTTTCACAATTAAATGAAACTACGTGATGTGGTATTATTTCTATGTGATGTGGTATTATTTTTACTTCTTTAAGTTCTTTACCACGACCTATGTTTCGTTGCATTACAACATCTTCAGGTAGGCTATTAGCAAAGATTAAATCTTAGGAACATTCAACAGCATTTATATGTTTCAAGTACAATAGCGGAAGCCTAGTTAATGTGGGTTTTCCCACTGCTTATGTTAGTGAGTTTATTGTAGGGGAGCGAATATGTAATAAAATGTTCTGGTGTATGTAATAAAATTAAATGGAATTTATTCTCGGTAATATATTTATACAAAAGCCTAATTTACGTAAAGAAATAAAAACTATAAAACTAATCGCAGTAAATAATAATTATAACCCATCAATTTTCACAAAACCCTACCATAATAAATTAAGAAAAATACTAATAGAAAAATATACCCAGTGGTCCAAATAATAATAATATTTACTATGAATCTATCCCATACATAGGTAATGTATGATTCAAATTAAGAAAACTCTTAACCAATAATAAAAATATAAATAATACAACATGTGCTTATACTACTTTAAATAACATCTATAAAACCCTTATTAATAATGAAGAAAACATAGATAAACATAAAAAGGGTGGTATCGATAAACATAAATGTAACGACTGTAATAGGGTATACATAGGTCAAACAGGAAGAGATTTTACTACAAGATATAAATAACACATTGCCAGCTGGTGAAATAACAAGCCAGACACATCTCATTTTGCTATACATCTCATTGAAAATAACCATCACCCCCATACTGATAATGCCCCTATATGTTACAAATAAATACAAAAGGTAATAAACTTAATATCCTAGAAACATTAGAAATAAACAGACATAAAAAAGACACCAAGGTTAATATATTAAGTGAACAACTAACTATAATATCATCACCCATACTTAATATCTTCTAGACATAATATAATTAAACAACACTGAAACTACAGTACTCTTCAAATTGTTTCAGCCCAAATACACATATAAATATAAGTATACAAAAAAATTTGAAGGAAATAAATAAGTAAATATAAAATAAAAAATATATATATATGTATATATATATATATATACATGTATTTATATATATATATATATATATATATATATATATATATATATATATTTACATATACATATAAACATATAAACATAAAAAAATATATATATGTATATATATATAAATAAATAAATAAATATATGAATAAATAAAACCGGAGATATGTTGAATTAGTGGTATAACCTTGTTCTAACTTTCAGATACCCTTGCTTTTGTATAAATATATTAATAATTTTATTACACAAACCAGAACATTTGTACAAACTCATATAATAACAACAATTGAATTTATTACCCTCACTAAAATACTGGTATATCGTATAACTCTCGGAAATATAATAAAACCTACACCGCTCCCCTGCTATAAACTCCCTAACATAAGCAATGGGAAAACCCACAATAACCAGGCTTCCGGTATTGTACTTGACACATATAAATGCTGTTGGATGTTCCTAAGATTTAATCTTTGCTAAAGATGTAATACCACGAAACCTAGGTCGTGGTAAAGAACTTAAAGAAAGTAGAAATAATACTACATCAATTAGTTTCATTTGATTGTGAATAATGAATTTCTACAAAATTAACGCCAAATATATGCAATAAATACTTTTTAATAACACTGAGTAACTATTAGGCAACATCAAACGAACCTTTCGAGTATTATTTTAGTTAATGAAATATTTATATTCAAAGGTGGTGATAAAATACAAATATAATGATAAGGAAGATAATCTTAGATTAAATAAACCGTCGAAATTATTAGAGATATTAATAGAATTCGCTCACTATCCTTCCGTGTACTTCGAGCGCTCACAGTTATTTTGACAGCCAGGTTAAGTTTATTTCCCCTATGCAAATACGCGTAAATTCTGGCCCTCAACGTCTCTTTCCTAAATAAACGTTTATCAGATAATTCTCGAGTTTATAACAATACCTGACCGATATTCCCGTATCGCCTTTTATAAATAGACGCCCGCTAAATGCCTTCGCTATGATCGCTTAAGATATATTTCTAGCTCAATCACGTAAAATTATTTTCGTTATTTTGATGTTATATTTACCTTTCATTTTTTACTATTTAGTAACAAGTGCAATTTGGCACAAATAACAACTTCACAGAATTTTTTTTTATTTTATAAAAGAATAAACATTAACATTAAAAATGACCTATTTAACGAAAAATGTTAATCGCTCGTAATTAATTATTTAAAAAATGTTTCCTAATGAACTGCTTCGTATAATTATGTCAAATAAGTTGCTATTTTCTATAATACTAATCATTATATGTGGAGTAGACACACACATTTATATAAATAAACAGACCCAAAGGATCAAAATAAGCAAAAGGATTGTGGCATAAATTCGATGTTTGACAGCTAATTGTCAACCATTCCTTCGGATTAAGAACAACTTTTAAAACAATTTTTTTACTGAAATTACTAGAATCGACAAATACTTTTGTAAAATATTTTATTTCTAACTTAATTCTTTGATTTAAAAAAAAAACAATAAAATATTCGTATTTGCTAAACTGCACGTGTCCGCTATTTATTGTTATATTATTTTTTAATAATAACTTTATTAATGATCATTAATAAGGAGACTAACAATATATTGTTTTACTGGAAATAAAAATATTTTTTTCTAATCACAATAAACTGTAACAAAATTAATTTTTATACAAACAAGACCTTAGCACTTTTCCAACGGTTTGAATGATTTTTTATACCTAAATTTTAAACGATATCGATGTTTTCACAATCAGTATATTGATGTGTGGGGAGAATGAGAATGGAGAATATAATATGGATTGGGAGATATCTTATGACGCATATCTGCGAGACATATGACATGATGACCACGATCACTCTGCAGAGTGTAACGACCCAAAAAGTATGAAGAAGTATTGATGTATTGATTTAAGTCCTAATAATTACCATGATATTGATAAAAAACCTTGAGTCATTCTATGAGCCGTCTAACTGCTGAAAATAAATCAAAATTTGTTCACTAAATCGGTAACATATCGACATTTATTTTCTGTCTCACGTACATTCCCATACACATGTGAGCACTAGACTTTATTTTACATCGTCTCTGAAAATAACTAGCAGTAGCAGTATGCTTACTTATCCACGTACATAATACACCTACTATGTCCTTGTGCATGTCTGTTTGTATTTACTTATCTATGTATATACTTCGTTACTTTTTTGCTTAAAGGCAAGTCAAATGAGTCCAAACTTGACGGGTTTGTATTTCTTCATTAAAGATTTCCTGTGACCAATTTTTTTTGTGAAAGTCATTACAAACTGATTTTACTAACGGCTAATAAATGTCATTCTTAATATTTGCAGAACTGTAGACACTTTATTATTAAATTTATAATCCAAACTCGAGCATGATAGCTATTCGATATGAGGAATTCTATGGTTTACCTTCAATTTCCGTGGTCAAATTATAATCATTTGCACCGAAGAACATTGGAATGACATGAGGTACTTCAATACTAGAGACACGAAGTACTTCAAGCATTTGTATGTACCTGTCCTTACTTACCTGCTTGTTTACTTTGTTAGTTTCTCGCTTGGCTCAGGACAACACAAAGTAGTTCAAATTCGATTAATTTACTCTTCGCCAATAAAGAGTTCCTTTCATCACCTTTTGGCTCTATTATTTTACTCTGATTTTACTAAACAGCTGATTTAATTTTAAAAATTTAGCCACTTTAATATTAAACTATCACTAGAACCATATCATCCACATTCAATCACAGCGCCGGTTCTTTTTATTTCTGAGGAATTTCGTGGCATACCTTCGATTTCTATGGAAATATTCTGAAAAAAAAACTTTATAGAAATTGACTTTCCTATTAAAAAACCATCATCCAAATTGTTCGATAAATGCCAGAAATATGAGGAATATAAATAAAAATAAAAATACTGTTGATTTAAGAACCTCCTCTTTTCTAAATTCAGTTAATTATTTAAAGAAAATGATTTTACTCGTAGTAGAGATTTTAATTTTAATGGTGTTTTATAAGCTTTATTTAAATTGTTTTATATCCATCTTGCATAAACTTATCTAGATACGGAGATGTGACTTTACTAATAGCCAAAGCAATCTTTATTTAAAGGTCCGTTTATCTTTTATCTACGTTTAAAAATAACCACAGAGTGTTATTATTCGAGAAAAATTAAGGTAAATACGGTAACGTTTGTATGCAAGAAATCCAATTAAGACTAAAATCATTCTGGGGATGCTTGAATATTAGAAATCTACTAAGGATGAAATTGCATACTCAGCGAATGCGGGGTATTAAAGACGGTCTGAGGGAAGCACAGCAATGCTTAATGTGAGAAATTTGAAAAGCGAATGCAGCAACAATGGACTAAAATGAATATGGGCTAAAATGAATATACATTTAAATGCAAGTAATTTAAAAAGGACTAAAGTAAGTATGGCGATGCTTAAATTCATAAAAGAAGGGCATATGATAATGCTTTATCGATTGATATTATAAATTTATTTTATTCGTCATTTTATTGCAGTCGAATACAACAGTAATTTCGTAAAAAAATATTATTGCGCAATTTTCTCGTTTTACTTTTTTACATTTCAGACGTACTATATTGAAAATTTTGTTTTTTTTTCATTTTAAATAATACAATATAATTTTAATAATTTCAAATTAGGGGATCCAGAACTTTCAGGCATCTGACTGGTATTTTCGCAAAACAATTCACTCCTTCAAAGTTGATTACAATTTTATACATGCAAGGAAGGGAAGCGTGTTCCAAATCGTCACCCCTAATTACGCAAATTGCAAAATTTTTAGAATTATGAGTTTTAGTGGATTTTATTTTACAATCTTCTTAATAATAAAAAATATACAAAAAATGTAACCTCTAAGTATGCTTTTTGAAAATTATCTATATTTTCGTAATATGACATAATTAGCTGACCCGTGCCAAGTCTTCGCACTATATCGCCATCTAGCGTGCTCTAAGTATACAATTTGGCTAAGATATTTGATGTGTCGCCCACAGATGGCGCTCATGCCAATTGTTATAAAAATTAATTTTTTTTTAACAAAAAGATTTTTTTCCAATTTTTTTATATTTTTTTGCCCAAAGTAGAAAACATAAGCTTTAAGTAGGTATTTTTTTTATTTTTTTTGGTGCAGTAGTTAAAGAGATCGAGTCTCTCGACAAAAAAACACCTTTTAGAAATAATATATTTAGATATTTCTCTTAAACATGTCGTAATCGTGTTTAGAAATTTTGCGTCACCTTTCGTTATTACGAATTGATTGGTATTTGCACAAAATATTATTTGTGGTATTTACATAAAATATGATTTTACAAATAAATATTAACCAAGTGAGTATAAAAGATATAATGATGAGTCATAGCAAAATTATGATTCTAAATAAGTTTAAATTTATCTATGTACATATGTACGTGAGAAGGTAATCTTTGAATGGGCAATAATCACAAAATATGTCGACGAAGGACCCATTTATTGTGTGAGTACTTTTTTCTTAAATAGAATCGAAAGGAAATGCTATGAATAAAGTTGATATATTTCAGTTTTAAATGTGCGATAATTTGAACTACATAATATATACATTTTCTTTGCTTATATTTCGTTTTTTAAATGCTGATGAAATGAGCTAGTTACAAGTTTTAGTGTAATAAAAATTAAATATTATAATGACTTTTATATTATGTCAATTAATTTTAAAATTATTCATAAAGTTTTTCTCGATATTTCAGTTTCTCAAAATTTCTTTGCGATATCTAAAATAATCGTCTTTGCTAGTTCGTAGCGATTTAAATATTTTGCGCTTAAACTAGATATATATATATAAATATAAAATTCTAGATATTTATAAAACCCCGATACCACTGACTAATATTCTCATCACAAAATTTCAAAAACTAAAAATTGGGCACACACGTTTCTTTTTGTATTCAAAATCTTTTTGGAAATTTAACTCCTAAAGATCAGCTCTTTATATTTTATTCATTGCAAGAAAATTAGTTTTTTTTTAATAACCATAAATATTGGGGTTATGTTTCAGATTAACTTACAAGTTGAATATTTTTAATAAGGAGGAGTTATACCCACTTTTGTGCATGATTTGTCACTGAAAGAAAATTACGTCCCGCGAAATGATTATAAAATTTATTTTTTTAATATATAAGTATGAACTTATATATTAAAAATCAAATTATAACTGTTATTTGTAACATCAAGCTACTGATTAACAAACTTAATTTTGACCTAAATCGGCTTAAAATATCAATTCACAAATGTTATTCTAGCAAAAACGTATTGTGATACACCGAATAATTTTAGCATATTTATGGTTAGACTTAAAATTGTAATAAATAATATAAAAATGAATTTATATTACTTAATTGTGAATAAATTAAAATTTTGGTAATTACTACTATGTAAGTCTTTAAAAAAAATTAGTAATCAATGAAATTTTTTTCGTTCGAGTAACATAAATTACACTTATATTTTTTACACTTATATTTTTTTCATTACACTTATACTTTTTCATTACACTTATATTTTTTTTCATTACAGTTATATTTTTTTCATTTAACCTTTGAAGATTCCTTATTTTGGGTTAATTTCTACGAAGTAAATCTCAACAAATCAGTTTTGTAATACAAATACAGGAAATATGAATTATCAAATGAATTGTATTGATAATAAAGTTTGTTTAATGCGAATAGAAGTTGCACTAGGGCAGTCCATAAACAGTCCATATCAGTCCATTACGGTACACACATAAATGTTTAAGGATACGGAACATTATTATTAAACTGTTTACGAATATTAACAGTATTTTGTCATCCTGAAATCATATTACCTGGCATCTCTTTAAAGGCTTATTACAGATATGATATCTTCCTCCTGATTATAAAATTAAGTAAGCCCGACGAGCGGAATGGGTATATTTTTCTGTTTTCAAAATGACAATGGAAGTCTCCCTCGCTCGCTAGCTTCAATTTTCATTTAGCAAACGCCCAAACTATTTTCATTAGTAAAATCTTATTCGGAACACATTGCATAATATACATCAATAAAGAGTTCCTCGACTAACAGATTGCATAATAGACATCAATAAAGAGCTCCCCGACTAACACATTGCATAATAGACATAAATAAAGAGCTCCTCGACTAACACATTGCTAATAGATATCAATAAAGAGCTCCCCGACTAACACATTGTATAATAGACATCAATAAAGTGCTCCCCGACTACTACACATATACCTGTCTTAAATACGAAATATTATAAAGAAATCTATGTCTAGTACACACGCGGCCTACTTTTGTGTGTATTATACCTATGTGTAATATACCTAGAAAGCGCCGTGCCTATGTAAGGTACTATCCATAATTGCAATGTTAACCATTCTGTATCTGAACGCTTTCTCATAGAAGTTGTTATAAATATTTTATAAGAAAAACTTTCATTTTTTGACGAATCGTAGTTATATATACAAACTGTAAAACGGAAATATTTCAGTACAATTTTTTTAATATTAGGTTTACTCTATATTACTCGTAAGGTAAAAGTTGTAATTTAATTGAAAATATGGGCATTAATGTATAATGAAATTCATACTTTTCATATATTTTCATACGTACTTTTGATTTCATTTGTAAACTCTACCAAGGCTTTCGTTCTACTTTCGCTCAATGAATCTCAATTTGTACATTTTTTACCTGTAATGTATGATTTTAAATTTTTTTCAAACCTTTAATGTCGTTATCTCATGTAAGTAAAAACATTTGTTTTTCACCGGTAAACATTCCCGTTTGAACAAATATTTTCTAAATAACTTCAAATTTAACAACAATGTATGCCGCATTGAGTTTTTTAAATACATTCAGTTTATTAAATTATATATATGTTTGAGAAAGGTGTTAATTGGGCACAAGATGTAAAAAATTCCTGTCATTATATTAATGTGAGGATTGAATAACTTAGTTCTTTGTATAAATTTCTCGCAATTTTGTTTCATCATACTAGTAAAATTCCAGTACTATATATTATGCAAACAATACATTCAGAAATTAAATTTTCTGGATTTAGTTTATCTCATAAATGAAAGATAAACTCCATTAAATTTTCCAGAAAAAAATATGAAATTTCAAAAATATTATATAAGTTAACGGAAGTTAACTAATGACATTTTCCAAACAATTTATTAAGAGTGTTATTAATATTATATTGTGCCCAAGTTAAGCCCCATTTACTAGTTATTCATTAAAATGTCAAAGAAAAAGTGTTTTTTTTATTTCTTCACGTATTTTCGGGTAAGTTGCATAAATCGGAATAGAAAAAATTTTGTGCACAGAATATTCAAATAATAAATATTTTTGACATTTCTTCCTAACAGTTGCACAGTTCAATTTTACAAGATAGAAACTTTTTATCAATATCTAATATTAGACAACATACTTATTTAAATACGATAATAATTAATCCAACCAGCAATTTTATATACATTAGATTTTAAAATTTCGTACCTCAAAAGAAAAATTTAAGTCTTATATACATTTGTTTTTCCGCTGTTTTTTTGTAATATGAAATAAGATATGTAAGTTAAATATCAATGAATTTTTGATACACATATATATTTAATAAAAAGAAAACATAAATTTTCCATAAGCGTATTTAGTCAAAAATGTTATGTAGATTGTATTTTATTTTCATTGATTTTTTTCCTTTCTTTTATGCCGATTGATTTTTGAAACTTTACTCACGTCTTACGACTTTTTTTATAATTTTTGCTTGTTGATTACCCTAACGTTTTCTTCAAACCTTTTATCCATAATTATGATATGATCATTATTTTAATTTGGTTCGAGGATCATTAGTTGTGAATTTGAGAAAACTAGAAAATGTACGTTACTGAATTTGACTAACAGCTTCATTTAAAATTATTTCAATCGAGCCCTATTAACGATATCAAATAATGAAGAAGATTACGAACCTTATTTTACGAGTGTCCGACGAGGTTTGTCCTTAATTGTTTTTTTATAAATTCTACAACAAGAAAATACTATTCGTTGCATGGTATAAAAGACTCGCTTCGAAAATATTATCTCCTTATTTCATTAGTAAAATGAAGTGGAGTCACAATGCGATATACATTTAGAGACGAATACAAAGGTATAATAACACTTTCTGTACTTGAATAGGACATCAATACGTTGTCAACAAAACTAGTTAACTTTGTTTACAGACGTCGAAATAATACTAATATATTGAATTAATTCTGAAATAGTTTTACGCACAAAAAAAAATTTAAAAGTAACATATCTTACTTTACGAATGTCCGAAGAGGTTTGTTCTTAATTGTTTTTTTTTTATAAATTCTATCACAAGAAAATACTATTCGTTGTACGGTATAAAAGACTCGCTTTGAAAATATTCTCTCCTTATTTTGTTAGTAAAATGAAGTAGAGTCACAATGAGATATAAATTTAGAGACGAATACTAAGGTGTTACAACACTTTCTGTGGTTGAATAGGACGTCAACAAAACTAGTTAACTTTGTTTACAGATGTCGAAATGATACTAATATATTGATGGTTTTTTTAATAAATTCTACCGTAAGGAAATACTATTCGTTGCACGGTATAAAAGACTCGCTTCAAAAATATTTTCTCCTTATTTCGTTAGTAAGACGAAGTGGAGTCACAATGCGATATAAATTTAGAGACGAATATAAAGGTATAATAACACTTTCTGTACTTGAATAGGACATCAATACGTTGTCAACAAAACTAGTTAACTTTGTTTACAGACGTCGAAATAATACTAATATATTGAATTATTTCTGAAATAGTTTTATGCACAAAAAAAAATTTGAAAGTAACATACACACCAGAAATTACAAAATATAAAATTTAAGCAACCATAAAGGTTTTTTATATTAGAAGAAATGTGGGGTAATTAATCCAAAATCAATAGCCGCACCGAACGTATTAATTTTGGAGTAGCTATACAACAGATTAAACTGATTTAACTGACAAATACTAGAAACAATTTTGCTGTATATCAATAATTTTGCATAATATAACTAATTTAACTAACAAATAATCGAAATAATTCTACATTATATCAATAATTCTGCAATGTATAACTAATTTAACTGACAAATACTCGAATCAATTCTACAGTATATCAGTAGTATCGTAAATAAAAATGTAATCTAAAATTATATTTTTAGTAAATAAAACAATCTGAGAATTCTCGCGTATGCAATTCATTACTTCTTTCCCTCCAATAATTTTGGCCATCTAGTTTCGTCGATTCACCCAATGCTACATTGTTGAAAAATTAGTGAAGGGTGGATATGTAACATATCAATTTAGATACATAATACACAACTAATATTATTATGTAATCAATTATTTTATTGTTAAATTATTATAAAGACAATGTTACACAAACCAAAAAAACAATAAAGCTGTTCGTTTTTATATAGGTGGTTCTGTAAATCAAACAGAGAACAAAATTTTAAAGAACTATAAGAAAATTTACATCCGTTTCTGAGAAGAAGTCATTGTCAAAATTCCAATTCTGATGAAAGAAATATTGACGATTTGTATATCAATGGAGATCAAAAATTTGGTCCTAAGAAGCTGAAGTTTTTTATAATGCTTCTTTTAGGTCCCAGAAAACCACTAGCAACCACTTTTTTTTAAATTACTGAAAGTATAAATTTTACACGCCTAAAAGGAAATTGATTACTATGAGCTACGTCATATGAGTATACTCACTCGTCTTCGTATAGACTGCGGGTAATGGATCCATATTCCAGTCTGATTCACGCTAATAAGGCATATAAAAAAACTATAATTAACTTTTTAATTTAACGTGAATAATAAATTTAAAGATCGTTTGATAAGATGAAAGATATCGTCCCTTAAAATATGGATAAAACCTCAAAAAAGTGTAAATATACGAAATATTTGTTAATAAAATAAATCTTTTGGCATATTTAAAAATATACTAAAACATTGAATTATGAACAATTAGTACAAAAGTTCAAAATTGTAATTCTAGACGATACTAATTCTAATTTAAGATTGTTTGGCGAAAAATCCAATAAAAATACTTGGCCAAAATCTCATAAAGATTGTAATTAAAATAAACAAAATTGCATCTTTTAAAAATATTGTTAAGTAAAGATTAGGAAATACTAGTGGAAAACTTCAAAATTGCAATTCTGGACCATACAAATTAAAACTACGGAATTGATTAAGCAAAAATTCTATAAAAAAAATTTCAAAACATCATTTATGTTAAAAAAGTTTACAATTTTTATATTTAATCATGTACAATATTATTTTAACCCTGATTAAGGACCCTTAGAAAAAGTAATTAAATTTCTATAATGGGTAAATATAATGCAACATAAAACTATATTAATAATTCATCCATTTGCTTAAACTATTGACTTAGAAAAAAATAAATCAAAAGAAAAGATGTTATCTTACGTAATAATTCAAAAGCAAGGAAAATTGTCTGAGAAATAAAGCCCGATGTTCACACGTTTTGGCCTTAACTGATCTGACCTTTATTTTAATTCCTCACGTTCCTTTTTCATTGTGAACCCTTTAAAAAGACACAGATCCTTTTTAAGTCTGTAGTGCTATATTTCTGCTAAATCTTAACTACAGCCTTACTTGATGTCATGAGATGATAACGGAAATCAACCTGAAATAGTTTTACACCTCGTTATTACCATCCGTGCTGTTTGAGGTTAATTGATAATATAACAGCATTTGGTGCGCGATAGGAAAATATCTTTTAACCTTGTTTCCTCACTGTTATTTTCTAAAAAAATACTCTAATAACAATGTCATTCATTTATATCAAACTTTAATTAAAGATATTTAAAAGAGTAGTATTAATTAAAGTTTATTCAAACTGATTATATTTAATCCTAGTCCAAAATTATATCAGAACTCCTCTTTTTCCATATCGAAAAGTCCTTATATTTTATAATTTCATAGAAAAAAGGAACAAAACTTCTTACTTTTCGGCTAGTAATTTGTCTAAATAAGTACGGAGCGGAAACTAGTTTCATAAATATATAAATAATCATGACGTAAGAGGCTGAAATATTAAAACTTTTAAAAATATTACTATTTAAAAATTTCATAATTAAAAAAATATTACTTTTTCATAATACTTTGTTCCAAGTTACATTTAAAAAGTATACTGAATTCGACGTTCACACGAAAAAATCTGCGGATGTTGAAAAGTATTTAAAAGGTAGATCTTATAAATAAAAACGCCTACTATAAAAACCGTTCAAAAGTCTGCTGTTAACATAGCAAATTAGTAAAAAAAAGTGATATACGCATATTAGTTTTAGTAGTCGTTACTACCGCTTTACATGCAACGCGTTCAGTTTAGATAAAGCGCAGATACCGAATTATATATAGACAATTGCAAATCTAAAATAATTTAAGAACTTTATTCCTACGCAGATTTTTTAGATTTTATGTTTATATAATAATTATAGATTTTATGTTTATATATAACTAAAATGGCATTGAACATTTAAACACGGATACAACATACTAGGGTAAAACAAAGCACTGGTTGCCTCACGTATACTTGATCCCATTTGTAAACTTTACCTACGCATGTCTTCCCTCATGGAACCAGCGTTTCTGTTTATCTTCAAAACTTTGGTTGCCTTTATATCCAGTAAGTAAACACACGTGTATTCTATTGCTGAAGACTACTTCTTTCGAACAGACACTGTTTAAAAACTTCGAAGTTAACAACAATATGTAAATGATATGCCTAATTATGTTTTATAAATATTAAGAACTTGAAGTTGACAATAACGTATTGCACTTACGTTTTACAATTTTAACGCATTACATTTTCTAAGTACTTTTATTTATGTGATCACATTTTTTTCCATATTTATCAATATCGTTGGATAAGTACCTGATCTCACTATAATGATTAACCGATTCTCACGTATTATTGTGATGGCATTGATAGTTAGTTGGCCTCTACTCGGTTGGCGTCGATTCGGTTATCGCTTAGCGTACGTTAAAGGACTTCGCCAGTATTATAATTACATTCGGCATATACTCATGTCGAAATATCCGCTCGTATTAAAAACCGATATATTCCCTAATTCGACTCACTCAAGAAAGTATCATAATAATTAAACTACGAGAACTGATATGTAGTGTTCGAACACGAATCAGGTAACATAACAAGACCAATAGTATCTCTCTGAAAATATTCAAGATAGTTGTGAGGGTTGTGATATTAAATATAAAAAAAATTAATTAGAAATTGCAATTAAAATTTTAATAATAATAGGAAACAAATAATATTTTATCTAAGTGATAAAGGAAAAAATATCGTATTATTAATTATTCTGATAATTTTATTTTAAAAATCGATCATAGTATTTTTCATAATCCTAAATATAATTTGTACGAATTATGGACGTTAAAGGTTTTCAAATGGCAATAACTTTGATTTACAAATGGTAAACAGGTTGAGCTACTTAGAAATTTAATTGTTTTTTTCCTTTTCTTTTTTTATCCTTTTTTCAAACTATGCAAATGAAAGGGTACTGGAATAAAACATATAAACGACTTATGATAGTTTTTAGATTTCGAAAAAAAAGATACGGTTAAAACAAAATAGTGTGTTGCAATTTTATTGTGCTTATGGTATGATTTTTTCCCACGATTTCTGAAGGCTTGAATGAACGGTGGAAGTCTGGTGTCGGATTATAATTTGCTTCATAATTAAGCATGAACGAATGCTGATATATACAGAAGATGTAATTCCTAAATCCAAGAAATGCCCAAAAACGGCTGTGAATTTTGCTTAAACATATGAGGGACTGCAAAGACCATTTGAAATGTTATAAAGGAGTCACCGTCACGAATCTCTATTCACCGTGTCTTAAACTCAGATACATGATCAGATTTTCTGTGGGTAAAAATTTGGCAAACACATAAATGTTAAAGGTGTTAAAGTTTGCTAAACCATTGTTCTGAAAGATCAAGATATCACACGTCTCTGTAATCACAGTATTTGACAGAGATGAATTTTCGTTTCAAGAGGGAATGAAATGTTAGAATTATTAGTGTAGTAATATTTGACGACTAGTATTATTGGTCAAGGCTACTAATACAGAAATAGATCCATCACTAGACCTAAGCCTTTTAACGTCGATGCGAACGGGATAATTGCACCGTTTAATACAATTTGTGGTAAATCAGTTAAACTGATCCTGAAATAGAGATTTTAGTACTAATGCCTGGCTAGCCTGGGACTTAGTAGTCAGAATAAATATATATATATATATATATATATATATATATATATATATATATAATTAAAGATCAACTGCATATGTGTGTTGCAGTGTTGTCAACGACGACAGTGTCGATAAATTATGAAAAAAGAAGCAAAGATAATATTCCACTTTGGGGAACATCAGCTTCCAAATTTCTTCGAATCTCGTCGAATCTAACCGTTGACTTTCGTCGATTTTCTTCGAATCTAACCGCAGAATTTCGTCTGTGTGAATTTAATCTAATTCAGCAAAGTTTGAGAGCAGTAGATAGAAGTATGTCTGAAGACAGTCTTTAGTAGCCTATTTTCGGGCATACTAATGAAAGGTCAGAATCCACAGAATTAAACGCACTACTGGATTTTATAATTATATTTGATCTTAAAAAAATTATTTTTACTAACAATACGAATGAGATCATTAATACAAGAAAAATTTCGATTTGTTAATTTTGCACGAAGAATTGACTAAATAGAAAATATAACAATAATAGCCCTTTAGAAGTGTATTTTTTACATAGAAAATAAGTAAAGTAGACGAACTTATGAACTCAAGATATGTCCTCTCATCCTAAAACATCCCATGGGAGAAGCCGACATTACCAACCAATTTTATATTCAGAATGGTTTGCAAGCCATTTAAAACATCGAATAATGAACACCCATTAACTATTCCCTGACTATTGGGGTAGAATCCCTGTATTAGTTCGGTGGATGTTTTCTGTTTCTTTCTCAACTACTGAATTTTACAAGAAAGGACAACCTTATTAACAAAAAATGTTAACAATACATTTATATATTCGCACAAATAACGCGCAATCTAAAGTTATAATTATCATTACATGGCTTGCAGTTATCCCATATTGGCTGATACTACCATATCATATATAATGCTTTTAGTTTTGCACGAAGCGCATATACTGAATTATATACACGATACTGTCAATCTGAAACATTTCAGTAACTTGGTTGATAAGTAGATTTAATAGATTTTATTTGGAAAGTAGAGAGATAAAGTAGAAATAAAATTTCGGACATTAATCCACCCCGACACGAATAAAATATGTCACAATAATGCAAAGTGCCTATTATCTCACGTATGTTTGATCGCATTTGTGACCTTTACCTATGCTTCCACGCAAGTTTTCACCCACTGAACAAGTGTTTTCAGTGACCTTCAAAACTTTGGTTGCCTTTATTTCCAATAAGTTAACACACGTGTATTCTAATACTGAAAATTCTTCATCCGAACAAACATTTGCTTAAGAACTTCGAAGTTTACAACAATATATAGTTGATACACCGCATTATATTTCTCCGTATAAAACCTTTCCCTATACATATTTGAGATAGCTAGTTTTTGGGCACAAGATGTACAAGATTTCTTCCATGACAGTAACAATTAACCATTTTGTTTTCCCTAAAAGGTTTTTGCGATTATATTTCTTAAAATTTAGTAAACAATCAATACTACTTTCTATTTAAAGAACTTATTCAATTAGATTGTTTTTTTGGCTGGCCTAAGAATACAAAATTTTAGGTCGCCTCCTAAACTGATAGCCAGGAATTAAATGGAAATCTTCAGCGTAATATAAAATTAAACATTCCGAAAAATTGTTTTGAGAAAGTTTACGGACGATAATATCGTCCGTAAACTTTCTCTAACATAGATGATATTTTAAAACATTATAAAGATTACTTTGTGTACAAAAAAACAATTTTTCGGAATGTTTAATTTTATAATACGCTGAAGATTTTCATTTAAATCCTGGCTATCAGTTTAAAGAATTTTTCTAGATAATCACTGTACGCCATCTGAGAAATAATTAAATTTACTATCTTTCAATTGATGTGCATAAATTCTGAGTAAAATTGTATCAAGTTTTCAAAATGTTTTCAACAAAAATGGAACCCTTCTAAGATTGTTCAAATGTCCTTCATTCCGTCCTAACTGTTATGTATAGAAATTGTTTGAAATATAAATTTAGAATTTATCATATTGGTAAGCATATTAATTCGTATATAACTCAATAGCAAAATTTTAAAAAAATTTAATAGAAAATTTAGAGGAACCATATAACTTAATCGAAAGAAATTATTGAAAAGAGACATAAATACGTTATTAGAATCACCTACCTAAAGGCAAAAAATAACTTAAAAACGAAAAAGGACAGTCAATACAACTGGAAGCGTCTACACATACTACCATCATAGTCAACACGTCCAACGGCTGGAAAGTTATTGGCGATACGAGAAGCTTTTTCGAGTTGGTTCCGGCATCACGTCAAGACATCAAGAAAGTCAGTGCTTGCAAATAGAGAGGCAAGTAACGTTTTATGAGGAGTAGCTTTTGGTCTTTCCGCGATAAAAGCTTCATAATGAAAAAAGCACGTACGAAATTCGTATTTATGAACTTTTTCATCTCTAATATAGTAAAGGGGAAGACGAGTAAAAATCAGGTGTATAACGTCATTAAGAAGGTTTAGTTTGCTACGAAAAAATTAGGTAAAATATAAATGTGACGTTTCATAAATAATTATCGCGTTTATGTTTTTATCGGGAGTAGATTCGTCAGTGAGTTTTTGACACATATAAATCTTATTTAATAGACAAAAACCTAAATTTCATGTAAGCTGGTTTAGCCGAAGAATGTTTTATAATAATTGATTTTTTTTTGTTTTAAGCAGATTTATTTTTGAGACTTTGTTAACGACTTACAAATTTTTTTGAAATTTATATGTTCATCACGCTCACAAAATGACAATATGATATTCTTCAGTACTTTTTTTCTGCAAAATATGAAAATATCTGTAAGATTCATTGTATGAGACACTATTAACTTTTTTAAGGATTTTTGTCCGTGGATGTGGAACATCTGGAAAAATCTAGGATTTAATATGAAGCTTTAATTGAAATTATTTTTAATGAGTGTTCGAATAGGAATATACTTGACCGTTTTTTTTCCACTTGACGCATTATCGACATACAACCTCCACTCTGAAGGAGAATTATAAAGAAATATATGAAGGTAATTCGAGAAAAACAAAATGAAATTCACTCGGTGTTGACGATGTGATTTAACTGGTTAAGGTACCGAGTAATATTGCAATATGTCACCAATTTCATGAATAAAATAAGAAGTAAAGTTAAATTTATTAGTAAAGTACACTTTTCAAGTTGGAATACGTATCTATAACTCTATCTACAACACTTTCATAATATTGGGTTATGACATTCGCAAATTTACGCACTACGCCAAGATTGACAAAATGAGAGAAAGACTATCGCACGTAAATTTAAATACACAATTTTGTTACTCGAGTTAGTTACTAAATAACTGTTTGAATTATTTTGTTGTTGAACTTTTATAAATATAAATATATAATTATATTAATTTTATATTTATTTATTCCTGATATAAAGTATATATGTACGAAAACCTATCGCTTATTCACACACGTCATTCTGTACATCAATATGAGTAAGAGAAATTAAAGTTTTGCATGAAAATTATATAGATTCGTTTACATAAATACGTTGAAATTATTAAAATATATTATAAATATTTCCGTATGTTATGAAATATGTGGCAATTGTCGAGCGTTTCTGAAAAAAGTGACTGTAAAAGTTGCAATTCCAATGAGAACAATTTATGAGTACGTGCTTGACTGATTTTTATGTAAATCCACAGCCCAACCTTTGGGTCTAGAAGTTTAAATAAGGGCTCCTTTTAGCTAAAAATCTAAAAGAAATTTATTCCAAAAAGAAACAAAAATTAATGATAAGGTTTGACTTAAATGTATCTAAGTACGTTCGACCTAAGAGTATGTTTTATACTCGCTTTATCATATGGTTGTTGTCAGTTTCGTATAGACTCCAAATAATGAAGCCATATTCTAATCTGCTTTACACTTATAAAGCGTAACAAAGACTCTATCATGTTTATTAATTTAAATTGAATAATAAATTAAAAGCATATTTAATGAGATAAACGGTAATGTATCTTAAAACTTTAACAAAATCTAATAAATAAAAAAAATCGTGGTGACATTTTTAAAATTTAGTCTATAGTAATGAACTATAAACGGTTAGTGGAAAACTTCACAATTGTATTTCTAGAGGGTAAAAATTGTAATTTTAGATTAGTTTGGCTGAAAATCATATTCAATATATATTCATATCATAGAAATTAAAAAAATATTTCATATTCAACCCGGGCAAGGAATAAAAATTATTTAATTAGGTTTTTAATATAAGAATAAAAAAACTGTAGAGGAAGTAATGAAACTTCCTCAATTAGTCGATATAATGTGACTTAAAAATGTATAAAAATATGTCATATTTCGTTAAACTTTGAAATTAGGAGATACGAATGAAAATAGAACCTTATACGCCTCATGTAATTTTCCAACGGGAGGAAAAATTGTCTTGGGAATAAAACCCAATTTTCGAAAATTTATTTTTGGAGTGTATAGCCCTATTTTTTGAGAGCTTTTAGTTGTCTTTCTTGGTGTGTTGACGTGATGTCGGAGGTCAAACTGAAAATGCTTCAATGCTCCCGTATACTGAATGTGTATATTATAATGGTTATTATATATAAGGTTTTGGTGAAAATAACTGCGTGAAAATGCAATTTTCTCTAATTTGTTTTCGAACTGGTTTATTCCTAAAAATTACGTTAAGCAAGAGTAGACCTCGTAGTATGAAGGTTCCATATCCATTCCGTCAGTTACAAATATTTATGCATACATAATATTTCTCTTAACCTATTTACAAACAATTTTTCAATATATTGTAATTTATATCTTTCACAATTGTAAAAACATGGTTCATATTGGAAAATTGTAAAACCCAGGATAATCTCTATAGTCTTTCAGAAATCGTCTAGTTCGACTTTACCAACCCTCTTTTCCTTCACGATTTTTTACTAAGTAGGTCCGGAAATAGGGGGTCGGTATGCAACATTTTTGCACATTTTCTGAAAATATTTTTAAGTAAGCAATATACAATTGAAAAGTTTTTATAGCATTCCTCACAAACAGCCTTTTAAAATTTTGCATCATGTATACTCGTAAAAAAGGAAAAAAAATTTTTTTAAGAAACTTGTTTACATTCTCTTTAATTCTTATGCAAATATTTTAAAAAGTTGGTAGTCTAAAACAGGTATCATAAAAGGAGATCAAATATGTATGTTAATAAGAGCCAATTTTTGTTTTTCTACGTCGCATGTTTTCTGAGAAAATCAGCTTTGAAAATAGAAAAATGCCAGTATTACCAGTATAATTTTCCTGAGCGATAAATAATGGGGAATATTTAAAAAAATTTAACGTGTAGAATTATGGTTATAATTTTTCTACAACCTTTGGATGACCTTCTGAAAAGTCATATTTTTTCTTTTATAGTTTTAGGACGAGCAGTTTTGAAAATAAGAGGGAAGTACTTATTACTCTTGCATGCTTTTTCGTATATCTCTCATGCACGACACTTCGCATTATATATGGAATTTAAAAAAAATATTCTCTCTAAAATTTTGAAATAAATATTTTTGTGTTTTGGTTACTACAGTGTATGGGGGTTAATCTGATTTATATAGTGCCGAATTTCAAGTTTTTTAAGTCAATCGGTTGCTGGAGCCACCTTTAAGTTATCTTATAAAAATTCCTTTTTTCTTTTCAATGTATGGAAACCTAGAAAAAAAATATTATCCTCTATAATTTGATTGAGTAACGATATCACCTACCTCAATCTAATTCTATTTAAAGACATTTTATCTTTAATTACACACGAAAATTTTATTAAAACTTATTGCGTTTCATCCAAGGCAATATGTCTTGGATTCTTCACTGTTTTCATCATTTTCTTTTTCCGCAACGTCACAGTTAGGAAAAGTCAATTTAAATTCATTTTTAAATGTTAATTTATTTTCAAAAGTCATTCCATTTCATTACGGATTGAAACTATTAGCTTGTTTATTTTCAAGCAACCGCCCATCGTGAGAAATAAACCTTCCTTTATAGACTGGAAAAGTGCGTATTAAAAAAAAACTATATTAGGTTCGTAATTTCAAAAAGCATTTTCCATAACCATTGACCATCTAGGTATTTTTTTCTTCTGACTTGAAGAATGGACATGTTATCTAGGTTGGAATCTGTTAGAGTTTTACGTAATTTTTTTCCGCTATATCATAAACATGTAGCCTAGCCTTGTCTTTTTAGTCTATGAAGAGAGAAACATTTCTAAAAGGTGAGAAATGTTGAGTCTCTGTTTCCAGAATATCTCTGAAATACTGGTTATTTACGCAACTCACAAATCATGTATTTTGATGAAATTCTTGATTTCGGAATTAGGCATATTTTGGGCTTAGAACATTCACAAGGGTAAAAATTTAATGGTATAGAAAATAAATGGCGCAAAATTTTAGTTGTTAAAATTAAATATTAAAATCTTTAAAGAATAATATTATTAAAAAGTCATTATGTGTTTGGCCAAATATTGGGGGAATAGCTTTCCTTTATAATCGAAAATTTCTTATTTTTGCTAAATTCACAGGAAAACAAACTTCTCATTACCCTTTGATTTTAACCGCTACTAAATAAGTGAATAACAGATAATAGTGGAAATATTTTTATTAATAACCGCTCTGAGATGGTGAAAATCTTCTATGGAATTTGTAAATAATAATATTCAAGACTTAGAAAATTATGTTATTCACATATTCAATTGAAAATTTTCTAGTTATGTTATATCCAAGTATTATAAAAATTACTTTAAATAAACATGAAATACGATTTCAATTTTTTTTTAAATGTGTGTGTAGGTTAAATTCAGTAAACAATTAAATTTAAATATTAAGAAAACATTATTTACTTTACATAGACGTAAAGGTCCCTTAGAAGCCTGTTGTCAAAATGAAAAATTATTGAAACAAAAACATATACACAGAGTACTCCTATTTGCCGCGAAACATTTTAAGAAACCGACGGCTCATCGTGTTACAATAAAAATACTGATGATACTTGATTTATTCAATCTCAATGACATGTAGAATCAGAAGGTTTCATCTCCAACTCTCTTGAGACATTTTGTGTTGACTTAAACTTAGATTTACTCTTGTCATGGGTAAAGAGAATTCATATTAAATATTTGGCATAAAAATGTTTTATACTCAAAACCAAATGAAAATACTGATGACACTTGATTTATTCAATCTCAATGACATGTAAGGTCAAATGATTTTATCGCCAACTCTCATGAGACATTTTGTGTTGACTTGAACTTAGATTTACTCTTACCATGGGTAAAGAGAATTCATGTTAAATATTGGGCGTCAAAATTGTTTATACCCGTAACATAATGAAAATACTGATGGCACTTGATTTATTCAACATGGTTTCATGTCCTTAAATCGGAAGATGTATAAATCTTGAAAATAAACTTCATAAAAGTTCAAACAGAATATCTGAGTGCAATGAGATGTACTCACAAACAATCTTAAAATTAATACATACATATATACACAATGCAGGTGGCATTGAATTCGATCAATATATAGATTAAATCCGATTTTGCTGTTAAAGCTCTATAATTAAAGCAACCTCTCTACTTGGAAAGCTTTTAGAGCTATTATGAATTCGATTTCTTTCTGATTTACATATACGGTCTTGATACATCCTTAGTTACTTTAACACATCAGATCTGAACGTTCCAAAAAAAACATTACTCCAAGTAATCGCTATCATCTGCATTACTACAATAATAAATAAATGATACCGAAAAAATGAAGGCCATCGATGAAGTATATATTATATAATGATGACCTGTTCTATGAGTCACCCACTACATGGATAAGATTTGGCATGACCCACGCGGTGAAGTTCTTTTCTCAAACTCTTAACTTCTAAACAAAATGTATGCAGTTTCCTTGAGATAAGCGAATGATTTACGTAATAATTCAAGAGTTATGGAAAGATCTATTAGAAAAGTTCATTGTTATTACAATAACGATAAAATAGACAATAACCATAAAATATCTGTACACATATTTTAATAGAGAGAGAAAGCGTACTGAATATTTTTAGCGATATTTTCTGCATCTAAAATTATTCCATATAGAATTTATTAAGATATTTAGGCATTTCGTTTTGTGACCGAAGTTCAAAGGACATCACTTTGGTATCACTAAATAATATTATAACATTGCATAATTCTGTTGAACGTCATTTGGTTTTACACAATATGTGAGTAAAACTTTTCCTCTTCGTAAAATTGGAGGCATTTTATATAATCACTATATTATTCATGTCATACGTTATGATTATTACTTTCGGACCCGACCGCTACAAGTCTTTGAGGTACTGTTTGATATATGTAATATATAACATGAATAAACGCGCCTCCTAAGCACACTGAATAATTTTGAAAACAAGTTTCTAACAATCCGACGAAACTATTTCTAGTTTTACGCTTTCCCCCGGCGCAATAGTTTGCTCAAATACATTCACTCCTCAGTTTTCTGCATAAATATTTATGAAATTCACATCAATTCTAATTTCACACTCGTCGTTAGTATTTTCACATTTTCCTTTTTTGCTATACAATTTTCTACGTATATCCAATGTTCGCGTTCTGAAATCCTTTGTTGGTGTATTATCGAGTTTATAGGTTTTTTTATCAATATACTTTATATTGATAAAAAACCTATGTATTGTAACACAAATGTAAACAAAGGCTGCATGCCTTTATTTACGTTTGAAAATATATTTTAAAAAAAATAATATTACGGAATATATAATGGCACAATGCAAAATCAATTTCATTTTTCATTGTTTTTAAGATTACGTACTCAAAAAGAAAAAAAAATAATACCTCGTTAGATCAATCGAATGATTATTCATAGGTCATCAGTCGCGGACGTTTGACCTAAACCTTAAAATTGGCACAATGATAAATCATTATACCCCACATACTCATAAAATTGGCACAATGATGAATTATAATACCTCACATACCCATAAAATTGACACAATGAGTAATCATAATAACCCACATATAAATATTTAACATAAAATACTTAACTGTTACCTTGCGATACTAAAAGTTTCTTTAAAATTTTCCGGAAAACAAGCGATGATTTAAAATTTTAGTTTTTAAAATAGTCACAATATTTTTACTCCTCTAACATTTACATTAGACAATATATTTACATGATAGAAAATTTACTAATTTTAAGATTTCCGTCGCATAAAGAGACAAAGAAAACCCTTATAAAATTACTTACAAGTGTTTGAATCTACCTATTAACACCGTTTTTCTTGGAAAGCGCTTGAAAAACTTTCCATAGTAATATACCAAGTAAACCTCGTATATCTCAAAAACTAACAGCAAAAATATTCATACGTAAAAAACAAACCAGATACTCGTTTTTTTTTATTTTATTTAAATGAGGAGTATCATTTGAAAAGGCTAATTACAAGGAACTGAAGCCCTTTTTTTACAATTTTTCGTAGTATGTCTTCAGAAATGTAATGAAAATTATGTAGAAAATAAAATCATCCCACTCTATTTCACAAGTTTGTTAATTAAAAATGATAAAAAACGGGATTTTTAATAAGTTCGTAAGGATTATTCCAATTATCAATTATCCTAGATCTTACAATTTCACAATACGAACCATGTTTTTACGCCTGTGAAAGAAGCAGCAGGCAATATATTAACATTGTGAAAAATTTCTATCGGTAAACAGTTTAATAGAAATATTATATGCTCTTAAATATTTACAGGTCCCTCGTAACGTAAGTTCCACTCGTGCTTAAAAGGAATTTTTCTTATTTTACGTGTTGATTATTTGAAAATTAACTACTGTCAAAAATGAGCACATTTTTTGTCTTATTTTGATAATCGTTACCGTTTATCATTTAAATAGAACTATTCAAATTCATAAGAATCATTCTAAAGAAAGAGTTAATTATGATGATTTAAATATGTGCTATCAAGTTCTTGTAATAATTTATGTAGAGTACCTTGCTAAATTACATAAGTGTCATTTAAAGGAAATTGTTATTAAAAATAAAATAAAAAATAACTTTTCATGTTGGAGATAGATATATTTCGACAGGTTAATGCAATATCCGAAAATTGCTGGAAACAAAAGAAATCCAATACTTGGAAGATGACATAATTTCTGTTTCTTTAAAAAAAAATTAATCATTGTTTTTAAAATCAACTTTCCGATTTCGAAAGAATATTTTCTTTCCTTTAGACTGACCAATTTAAAATTTCAATAAATATATTCGTCTGTTGTTATTGTAAATTACAATTATAATTTAGTTGATATTTAAAAAAAGATAGACTTTTTCAAACCACAAAATTTAAAAATTCATGCAATCGCTGTGCAAAATTTTAATTATGCTATCAAATATGCTTAAAATGATATGTCGATTAAAAAAATTATTTTATAAAAGAAATTATGCAAAATATAGTAATTCTTGAAATTAATACAAACTTGTTTTTATATTGTTAATGGTAATGTATTTAGCTTCTCTAATAACATGTTTTTCTCTTTTACGTTGCGAATATGCTCATCCGAGGGAAAAAATATCGGGTTATATAAAACTGTTTCAAACTCAGGCATCTTTTTTATCCCTCCTTCATATTTGCACCAATTTAGTTGCTCTTCGCTGCAGTATATGCGATCAATCCTCGGCATCGTCGAAGGTTCTCTCCCACGTACGATAGTGAAGTATGAGGCACCTCGTATCGGGCGTCGTCTGTAAGCTCTCTATCTATATGCGTTTCTCTTATGTGAGGTCTTTATTCACCTTAGTGAAATGGCTTGTGACTAAGTCTTTACGACGTGTAAGATGCTAAGAGAGAAGAGCGGAATGTAAATTGAGTGAGATCTTTATTAAAACCAGTTTTGTTAAGGTCTCATTTATTTCTGAGCGTGCTTGATTAAATATTTAAATTTGTAGCCGCGACTATCTTTTTTCGCACTACGTGAAATAATATTTATTATCAGTATTAGTGACTTCAATTATTATTGGTAAAATATTCAGTTTGATCTCAGATATTTGCAGCATCTTTATTAAGCCCTTTTTGAAGACTTCAACCTTTTGAAACCTATTTGAATAGTCCTTACTTAAAATCAAAGTAAGTTCATATTCATTCTCTTTGTATTAAAATTATTTTTAGATAGTATATTTCAATAGTAACATTTTAGTTGCATCCAAATAAATTTTTCCTATTTTTTTAAAATAAATATCTATTATCATTTAATGAAAAATAATATATAATATCATTATATTACAAATATACTGAATTAAAAATACCGTATAATAAAGATTTACTTCTTGATTTCAAAAAACACTTTCAGTAATTTGGTGTCTTAAATTTGATGCGTTAATTTTATTTTATAAAACTGCGTATATTGTTATCAGAATATTTGTTAAAAATGTGATTAAAGTTCACTACTTTTATCAATTTTTTTAACAAATACTTGAAATTTCATACTGAAAATCTGACAAAATTTGTGTTATCAAGTTTTTGTATTAATTTACTTAAGAAACTGGCATTAAACATTAAATGAAAATTTGTAAATTATAAATAAATGTCTACAAATATATAAAGACTGACATTATTTCATTTTCAAAAATAATTTTTACAAAGTTTTGAAAATAACGAATTTATTGGGATTTATTTAAACATATGTAGATATTTCTTGTAAAAGTATATGGGAGACAAATAAACAATGTATACGTAGTTACTAATAGACCTATTTGAAATTCATTTTCTATAAAATATTTCTATGAGGTAAGTAAGACATAATTCGAATAACTAATATAATCTAAGTTCCCTTTTAAACAGAATGTCACAAACCTATCTTTTACCAAGTCACTTTTAATTAGCGACAGCATTTTTTAATGAAAAATCTGATAAAGCGTTTTTAGGTTAGCTTCGACATATTATAGGGAGAATCTTATGATACCTCTTTTAAAAGTATATTGTGCTATTTCCTTTTACATGAAAGGATGACATCATATTTTATTTGACCTGTAATATTAAGCTTGGAAAGGCCACAAAACCAATAAAATTAAAACTGGAAAAAAGCCAAAACCAAAAAAACCTTTCGGAGTTTAAAGATCTTAAACCAATGAAAATTAACAACATCTTAATTCAATGGGTATTAACATACCACAGAGCCCCAGCCTTTTAGATATCATGGGAATTTTCTCATGAATCGTTGCATATCAGTAAATCAACAACCTGTTAAAGGTGGAAGATGGAGATAGATCATGAAAGGTAGGTGGAAGATGATACCCCGCCATGAAGGCGGAAGGCTCCGCTCACCTTGTTGAAGATAGATCATGTGCACTGGAATTAAGGATGAGTATCCTGAAATCATAATAGAAGAGACGCTTCCTACGGGATGATGAAATATCAAGCACATAATATTTTTTTCTTATTATATTTTTTGCACAATGTGAGTTTTTTTTCTCTAGAAAATAACCAAAATCGATATCTTCTTTAATGGGGCAGGAAACAGGGGGGGTGTCTGCGGTAATTATTAAATAGAAGCTAAATACTAGTTTTATCCGTTATATGCTTAGCTGAATACAATTATTGATATTATTCATATTATTTTCTGATAAAGTTTATGAAAATTCAAAACATGTATATTGTTTATTTAAATATTCTACTAGCGACATAAAACTAACACATATGTACAATTTTAAATCACGGAAGAAAAATAGTCTTATTTAATATTTTCTATAACTACACCAAAAATCAATTCTTGCATTTTTATTAAAAAAGACCATTATATTATAAAATTAATTTCACTTCGAAAATGTAAATATCAAAAATTCCGCCTCCAAAAGTTCGTCTGCCGTATTTTTAATTAAATACCATAAAATATATTTTAATAAATATTTTACGGACAAGAAATCCATTTCGCAATTCGGTTCGGGTACCGAAAATTTAGACCTATGTCCTGCAAAAAGTAATACTAATTAGATTAAAACCAGCAGATTGCAGGTTACACGTATTGATACACAGATCCAGTGGTAAAAGCAAAAAATCAATCTTTTTCTCATACACTACAACTTGCTCGTAGGCAGCGCGGGTGCGATAGAGAAATATAACTATCACGTTAATGCGGTTGCTATGATCATGTTGTTTGATAACTCAGATTCTACAAGTTACTCTTTTTATTCATAACTCTAATCTAACTCATAATGCAAAACCGTTCAGAAAAGGATCTAATATAATACGAAAATGATTTGGTATTAAATTGTGACAGTCATATTTAATCAGTGTGATTCACCCATTACCTCATTTTGATGAAAGTTCTGGTTGATCGAATTTTTCCAAGACGGCTTGTATAAAGAATTATTAAGTCACGATAAAAAAAGAAAAACAAAACACTCACTTTTTAATTTTAGAATTTCTTCTTAACGATAATTTCTAAATATGTTATATATGTTTTTTTCTTGGCACAGTTCGTCAAGTTTTGCAAAAATTATTAGCTAAATGTTAATTAATATCTATCGAATACCATATCATAATCTGCTTTCTTTTCTTTATGAGCAGATGGTATCTGAAAAATTCGAGACACAAATTCAGACACAAATCTTCTCGATTTATTTTATTTTCAATGAATGAATATATAACTAATATTTTGACATAAAATTAATGCATCATTTACGTCATATTTTAACTTAGTTTAGAATGAATGATTTCTAAAGAGTCGAAACTGTTTAATTTTAGACAATCGTTACTAATAAACTTAACAAGAGTTACATACATGATATTTTAGGATTTCTTGCTATCGATCAAATCGGTGGATTGAAAGTTAATGTATAGTAATGAAACGCTATTGCAATTCGGTGTTGATATTTGCAGATTGATAAGAAATAAAATAATAATGCGTTTGTTTTTTATATAAAAAGCGTAAACTGTTTTATATGTTAAAAATATTTAAAATTAACAATATTACTTCGAGTGTACCGTATTATGCAGATTAATTAAGTAGTTTTCCGAATATCAGAGTTCTATTTATGCAAGTTTTAGAGCAAACAAAGTATAGAATCTGTAATAATACATTGATAAAACTTTATAACACCTAACATTTTATATGCGAATACTATTTCATTGTTATCAACTTATTTGTTGTAGTGCAATGTACTAACACGTTAACAAGAAAAAGTGTTCAACTTTTACCCACTACTATACATAAAGAACACAAATTTTATCTAACGAATCAGACACCGGTACCTTTATTAATTAACTGCGGTCAGCTAACGACAGACCGGTCCGTTCGGCTACAAATCCTGTAAATAATGGAGGTTAACTTTCAGCGTTGACTAATATACGAATTGAGGAGAGTCTCGTAATAGAAACCGACGAAAATAACGTTAGAGAAATAGAATACGATTTAGAAAAATCCAAATTTTTTTAGAACACACGCAACTAAATCATACAACGATTGACTGTTAGAAAAAGGCAAAAAAAAATACAACTTGTAGGATAATACTTAAAAAAAAGTTATTGGCATACCAATTATTTATAAATTAATGTGGGTTACATAAACAATATTTTATTAGGCATAACAAATAAAATATAATAAAAACGTTACGAAATACTTAATAATTTTTTTAGAAAATATTCCAAAAAAATACGGCTACATAAACAATATTTTATTAGGCATAATAAATAAAATATAATAAAAACGTTACGGAATACTTAATTTTAAAGTATAATTCATGAAAGGATAAATACAGTCAAATGTTCATGATTATAATGAAAATAGGATTTATTTACATATTTGTTGAAAGGCTCACAAAACAAGGTAAAAACACATAAATGTATAATAAAAAGAACAGAATATAAAACTATATTGCAGCTCTAATTATGTTTGCACCAAATGATTAGAGTATTTTTGTATATATTTTCAAGAGGTACTTTTGTTATTAAATATATTATAAAATGTATTGATCAATTATTAAAGTTAGGATTAACTTAAAATTATATTATTTTCTACATACTGAACAAAATATCAATTCTAGCTTTTAATTTATATTCTATCGTAGCTGCTTTTAATTTATAAATAATAAATTTTGTATTTCCTTTTTAAATGTTAATAATTTTAGTTCTAAAATATCTAAGGACGGATGTTGAAAAGCAATATCGATATGCAACTGGCACATTCAAATTATGGGGTTAGAAAAGAGGTATTATTGTCATAAACTTAGGAATAATCCCTGTAATGGTATGCGGGATCTGAGTCTGAGGAGATAGGGACAATCAACATGCGAATGTATGATTTCATATAAATATAATAGATCGGCGCTTTTTCTCCGTACAGCTAGTGATGATAAATTAAATTTCTGTAGTTGGATTTCATTGAATATATACTCTCGTCCAAGATAAAGTCGGAATTTATTTGTTTAATGAATATTTGGTGACTTCTATCGTACAAAATTAAAAAAATTCCTTTTAATTTTAACTTCTTAGCCGGACGTTACCAAATGTTTTAATTTTGTTGTATAAATTTGATTATGCTCATTTGTGTTTCACTTTGAAATAATTATGTTGTCAGCATTTTTTATTAAAGCATTTTCCATTTACATTTAATGATATGAATATTTATATTTATTTTACACTGTTATCTATTCTATATATTCCAAGACAATCATACTTAAGAAGTAAACTCCAGTCGCGCTTTAGAACTGACACACACAATTTTTTTTTTTAATTTGTAGCCATCGCCCAAATTAATTTAAAATATCCGTTTATCATATTGCATAAAATCAAGATCTTTCTGTTGTTGACAATACTGATCTGTTGTTGGCCCTTTTCTAGTTTTATGTGGCCTTTTTGACAATCATGTTGAACCGGCGAGTTTGGTAATGATTTGTTTCATGTGTGCATAGAGGCTACAACGAAACACAATCTGCACTTTGATTATCTTCCTGCTTCGAGTAGTTCTGTAAAATATTATTTACCAACTATAATAAAAAAATAACCAATTTTTCATAAAAAACCTGTCCATATTTGTTTGATTCGCGATTTAAGTAAAACATTTACATTTACTTAAGCTTCATATCTTAAGTTCCTATGAAAATTATAACGTTTTTCTTAAATAATTCACATATGGCACACAAAGTGAACACCCTAATTTTGGCTAAATTAATATTAGCTACTGTCGTTTAATTTTTTTTTTTTCAATTAGGTGTATTTGGAATAATTGTTTGTGTAGAGTATTTACACCACGTGCAGCTTTTTCCTTTTCTCTTTTTCATTTATAGATTTTCATCCCACAAAATCTTTTTGATTTCTTTTACTTGATTGTAATAAAATTTTCCCTTTCAACCCTATTTTAGAAAATTTTTCTCAGTAATCTTTTTTGATAAAATATTTTTTTACGTAAATTACCTAATACAAATTAACCAAGAGGCCCGACTTATTTTAGTCGTAAGTTTTATTAACAAAGTACATACTCGTCCCCTTTTATGGCAAACATTATGGATGTATGTTTGATTATCATAAAGGTAACTTCCACTTACTTATTGTTAGTTCATGAAATGGTTAGACTGTAATATCTCAACATAAACTTTGAATATTCTTTCATATTTTGTGATATTGTAACTAAATAGGTTCTTATTGAAAGATGTATAAAATTTAATATGCAGATAGATTCCACAACATTGTATGCAAATTACATTAAATTAGAATAAAATCTGGTTGTCGTTTTTAAGTTTCGTTACGCCTTTAGTTTTTTAAATATATGATAACAAATTCTTGAAAATTTAGATGGTCATATAATATTAAATTATTACTCGATGAAAACAACATCTCCTGACAAAATGATGAGATAGCAAGAAATATTTCGTTCGGTCATGTTAGAAATAAAACTTTTTCTTGATTGTGCAGAAATAATGCGGAATGTGTACTGAACTAGTCCAATATACACTTTTGCTATTGTTTTTAGAATATGGTGCAAAATTTGAAAGGAACATGGAATTATATTTTATGACCTGAAATCGTCTAAATCTTCACTTGTTTCGCATTATAATTAAGCGTTATTGGTTTAAAAAGTATTATTTGTCATATATAGTTATTAAAATATATTACGTAAATTAGGGTTATCAATTTTAAACTGTAGTTTAATATTTGTGTACTATAAGTGAAAATCCCTTAGTAGTTCCTCTTTACCCAAATATACCTTAAGGCAGGTTTCCCAAACTTTTATTATTTATTTATGCTTTGAAGTATGGATAGGTTTTTGTATCATAGTACTATAAAATTAATAAAACTTGAACTAAATTAAATTTAAAATAATTGTCTTAAATACAAAAAATAGTTCAAAAAGTGCCAATTATTATTTGCATGAAAAACTACGATGTATAAATTGATAATATCCATTAGCACAATATTTACATAGAGTCTACGGTTGCTAATTCTTGATAACAAAGCTCATTAGAGTGATATTGTATTCTGAGTTTATGATTTAAACAAAAAATAGACCAAATTCTTGGCTACAAAATAAATATTACAGCCATAAGTAGAAGATGCTAAACACTGCAAAAATATCACTCGAATCAGCAGTATTTTTTTCTTCACATAAATTAAAATAATTATTTAAAAATTTCAAATCATAAATGTTACCTTATCTTCTACTAAATAACATTTATATAGTGATTCACTTGAAACAATATGACTTAAATAGATTAGTGTCCATTAAAACTATTAATAGCTTATTTTATTCTAAGGGAATATAAATAATGTCATTCCACTAAAAAAATTGGAATATAAAATTTGTCCTTTCAACATATCTAGTTAAGTTCATAAATCATACAATACGTATCGTCAAGTTGATTTAAATAAACTATTAATTAAAATAAAAATTTGGTTATAGAAAAAATCGTAAGAAAAACTGCGGACTTGTTCTTTAAATAAATGATTTTCAAAATATTTGAGATTTATTTTTATAAACCAAATAGCTTCCCGTATGGATATGGTAATAAAATGTTCTTCCATTTAACAATAAGCAGATGATGTTGCTATCATAGCCATGGTGAAAAATCAGTATTACGTTACTTATGGTAAGATACTCTACTCAATACTTTAGCTTGCATTTTTAATGACTGCATTTATATACCCGAAGTATCTAAAAGTGAACACTTAAAGAAAATTTTAATCGCAATTTTGATTTTCTATGAAACTTTTACATATACCTTGTAAATTTTAAAAAGACCAACAACGAAGCGGGCAAAATAAATTTCTATTCGGAAGCTGCCCAAAAACGCGACACAAAAACACAGTGTTCTTGTGAATTATTTGTGGTATGATAATTTTAGCACCATTGTTTTATAGGGTTTTAAGAATTGCATAAGGTTGTGGCTACTAATGCTATATGTACTATGTATAGATGTAAAGTTACCTAGTGAATTAGAAATGAGGTCTTTTCTTGATACTTTTGCATATTTGTAGTTTTTAAATTAAATATTGTGAAATAACTTGTAAACAAATTATAAAAAGTCAATAATTATTTTAGTGGACCATTTCTAATTTGTGTTTACGTTCATTATATATTGAATATATTTGATATTGAAGATACTACCACGTTAGATAAGATATTGTTTTTTAGCGAAAAAGACATTTATCGTAAAGCGGATTCGAGAATTCAAAAATCACAGTTACCCTTAAATATAGTTGCACTTTATTTACATCGTGATTAAATTCGAAATCTCTAAACTTTATATTTGAAATTCCTGTCACGAAAAATTTACTTTGCACCCTTATAAAGAGGCGGTAAACCTTCGGCTTCCTGTAGTTGTAAATGACTTGGAATTTTTACTGCGTTTTCAGTGCTGCTTATTTAACTAAACTTTAGAAGAATGTAGCTAAGATTAATTGTTGAAATTATTGAACAATTTTTTAGGTGACTTGCATATTTTTTTTCTCCATAAATGGTAAATCATAACGTGGTTACAATATATTGTACATTTAATCGTATTTTCCATTGACGAGTCCGAAACTTGTGTTTGGTTCCATAGGCACGAATTTAACGTGCAACTTTTTTTTAATGTGGTCTGATATTGTAATAAGTAAAATACGTGTAACTTAAAGGATCTTATTCCAGGGAAAAAAAGACCTTTCATAAAAAAACCGCAAAATTAATTAATAATCATTATAATAATGATTAAACAATAATGATCGAAAGTAAGAAGAAGGGTATTATATCAGACTGGATTAACAGAGCAACTTAATTGACAATATAAACGTAATGCATACATTGATGGGTAGAAATTACTTTCTACTAATATTCGTCCAAATAAGGTGAATTATGCTTTCACAGACCGAGAAAAACCTAAGGATTTGGGGAATAATATTAAAAAAAAAATTATTGCTAATTTTAACGTAACTCTAAATTTATATATTAAATATATTTGGCGTTAATTTTCTAGAAATTCATTATTCACAAATAAATGAAACTGCGTGATGTACTATTATTTCTACTTTCTTTAATTTCCTTACCACGATCTAGGTTTCGTTGTATTACAACATCTTCAGGTGGGATATTAGCAAAGATCTTTGCTAATATCCCACCTGAAGATTTTCTTCTTTATTATATCAGTATAGATTAAACATTGTATTCAATTTATACAGGGAACTAATATTTGTCTCATAATTTAAGGCCAAAAAACTGAAACTTAGAGCTATAAAATTATTTTTAGAAAAAAATGAAAATAACCTTTTAATGAAGTCAATAATCATTTAATTAAAGTTTTTTTAAGGAAATATTTCTTTGTCATTGAATTATTCTTATAATGATTTCTTATTCACAATTTATACTTGACATAATATTAGATGCTGAACTTTTGCAATGCCGTGTGATTTTGCAGCGCAGAACTCCTAAAAGCAGCGAATAAACTTTTAAAGACTCTCCAACCGAACTCTGTGGCATTCCCAGCTTTCGTACAGAACAAAAGCTCAGAGCCGTAAACTTAACTACTGCAGATCCACCAGATCAAAATTACTGTTTATCGCAGTCGCATATTGTCTCATTCTTAATTAAATTTTCTTTCTTCGACTTCAAGACTGACAGACGTCAAACTTGATCCTACGAATAAAAGGAAACTTAATCAAATACGACTTCCTTATTTTTATTTAACGAAAGCTTTACTTGAACATTCTTGAGACTAAGTGGGCATCTTCCCACTTTACTGCTAACAATATTATTTAAATCACCTTATGCTAAAACTTTAGCTGGGTATATACTTTACCTTTTATGAAATTTGATCCTGCCCTGACTGAAATTAATATTGGAGATACTCGTTTTTCATCATCACATTTATTATTTATAAAGATAATTTTCATAGTTTATGTCGAGATTTTTTGCGCTTACTTTATATAACATTATTATGTATCATTATTTTTTATCCATAAAAGAGAGATTGTATGATAAAATTGCCTTTAAAGCTCCGGTAAATACTATAACTTCCCATACTTGTATATAAAGTGCAAATAGAAAAAAACAAGAAAGAACTAATAACAGCAAAAAATTAAAGTCTCCTAAATTTAAAAAGTAAGATGATCTATTTAATAATATTTGATAATAAGTATCTAATTGGATACAATTTATTCTTGTTATCGGTTAGTATACATTTTCACAGGTTAGTTATAAAAATTAACTATGAGATGAAGATAGAGCTATTTTGTTTTATATAATTATAGTTTCTTAGCATAAAGTAATTAAAAGTTACTAAGTTAAAAATTATTTAAAGTTACTATGTTAAAAGTATGTATTTTTTAATACATACTTTTAACATAGTAACTTTAAATAATATATGTTATAATTTAGTAACTTGAAAATATATATTATTTTTACCGACTGCTTCAAAATTGAAATCCTGAAAGACAGTTTATTAAAATAGCTCTTCAAATTCTACTAGTTTTTGACACACTTCACGACAATATATACACTCTGTGTGTGTGCATGTTGCACACACACACACACACACACACGTATATATATATATATATATACATTTACATATATATATATATATATATATATATATATATATTACCCGGTAACCGAGAGATACTCGGTGTATTTTGAGTTTCCCATAGGAACGTGCGATTGCTTGTTTCGTGCCTTCCGCTGTAAGTACTAAAAGATTTTTTTCTTTGAATAGATAACACTACTTTTTTTCATTAAATAGATAGATACATTTTAACTTGGATTTTAATAAAACTAAAAAAGGCTTAATTTTATGGTTTAACACAATAATACAATAGTGTTCCATTCCACAAGTTATAAAATAATTTAATCGTTTAGAGTCGATTGAATATCAAAAGTTTTCCCGTTAGCTGAGAAAGCTAATCTAAGCGAAAATCATTTGAGGCATGAAAAGCGATTACAGCAACAAAGGGAAGTAGCAATTGTTTTAATGAAATTATACAAAGAACTATTATAGAACTCTTATATTTTGATGTTCATCCCTTTTTTATCTCGTTACTACGCCCTTTTGAATTTGGAAATATTAGAGTAACTTAGATTTTTATTTTCAATTTAAAGTAGTAAGTCTGAAAGAATCCTCAATTTCCGTCTTATTTTATTTATTTGAGTAACGAAGAATGTCTTGGTTTTTATTAAGACGTAAACCAGCACATCTTAAATGTTTAAAATAAGAGCAGTTCATATAATACTTGAACAGCCAGTGTATAATACTTGAACAGCCACTTGAAAAATATGAACAAAATAATGGCAAACGCGAATAAATGGGTTACAATAGATAAATTTATAACATAATCGTATATAATATATTTTATTTGCTATTCAAATCTAAAATCACAGCGTTATTTCCACAAAGTGTCTTCTTGATATTGTACCATATCACTAACAATGTGGAATGATCGTGAAATATAACCACCAACCAACCGTTTGTTCGTAAAAGATATTGTACAGTAAAAGTTTCAATTAGATGCTTGTATTTTCCTTCTTTTATACTTTCAAATACGCTTCTTATTGGGCTCTTATTTGAAGTCGGTTAAATTTTTTTTTATTTTGTTAGTTTTATCAACGCTTTATATGCTTGCCATGCAGTATTAGAAAATTAAAGATGTTTTCTGTTCGTTCCTTGTTGTTGGGATTTGATTACTACGACCTACTGATTATAAATTATTTATTACTAAATCAGCAAACGTCCACATGGAGGTGCAAAAAAATAATTTTGCTCACAAAAATAAGAAATTAGCCAGTTATGTGTTTTCTTGAAATATAAAACAAAATATAAATTCAAATTGAGAAATCTTCTCTTTTGTGGTTATTTTTTATAATAGTGTGCAGATGCTGTTCTACGAAACTCTTCAAACCAATGAGATGAAACAAAATACAGATTGTGTCTTGTCGTATTCTGTATACATAAATGTAATATACTAATCACGAAAATTTTAGACCCGACATAGAGTTAAAAAGAACTATCTAAAACCCAAAAAGAATGAAAACGATATTCATTTTGGTAACAACAGAACGAGTGTCAAAATCCGTTAACGCATTATTTTTAATTAATTTATACAATGGCTACAGATTTAAAAAACAATATGTTTTTAATATTTTTTTATTGCAATCGTTTCTAAAAAAAATAGATTTTTATTGTCATTTTTGCTTCTTCTTAAAAACTCTTGATATATTAAAGATACAAAAAATGTGATTATGTTTTTTGTTTTAAATCATGCATACAAATTGTGTTTTATTTTTTCGCTTTCCTGAATGTTAACCACTGTCTTAATTACATTTTTAATTCTAAAAAAATTCCAGTTTTTTCATAATTATATTCTATTTCTGTAATGCCAGTGCCTTTTGCTTTCACGAAACATAGAACATGAAACTTTATTAAACGTTTAAGCTCCACCAGTTTTGAAACAGGAAGGAACTAAATGTAAAATTATACAACATCACCTCGAAATTAACATCCCCGGTTATTAACATCCCCGGATATTAAAAACCTTCCCCACATAAATATTAAATGTTTAAAATAAGAGCAATTCATTTAATACTTGAAGAGCAAAAAATATTTTTAAGAAATGTTCAGCGTGAAGAAATTTTGTTCATGATATACTTGTAGTAAAGTTCATGTGAGTATTATGAAAATGATTTTTTATTTCTCGAGAAGAAAATTAGTACTCTAATATAGATGAAGATATGTTTTTAACCCTTTACCCTAAATTTAAACTGCATTTTTCGTGAGTTTCAATACTTTTGTTTTAAATTTGTCAAAATAGAACTACTACGTGTCTAAAAATTGCAAAACGTTTTATATAAATTTAAGAAATCTTTCTAAAATTAAGAAAATATTATTTATGTTACTTTCCATTATTTGTATTTTGGTACCACATTAGTACGATTAAGTTAAAAAATGTAAGAAATTCGTAATTTTCGTAAATTTTGCAACAAATGGGAAGATAAAATTATATTCTTTATCCAATTCTGTGGAGATCTATAGCTAATAATATTGGCTCATTTTCATAACCGATTTTCTTTCTACAGTATTTAAGTTTAGTGCACGTCAGACTATAGTTATTTTAATTTAACATTTTCCAAATTCTAAGCCCATTTTCTCAGAAACAATGCATACTTAAAAACTGGACATTCGGCATAGTAATACATCTTCTTAACCCACATATTTTGCACTTAGTAACTTTTTGAAAATATTCATAGAAGGATTAAAATGGAGATAAATAAAGGTAAGAAATATTTTTTCCTTCGTTATATTATCAAATGATATATTGTTACAAAGGGATTTTTATGAAGTTTACAAAAATTTACTTTATAATTTTATATCGCATATTACAAATATTTCAAAAAACAGCGAAAATAAAGCATTCCCACCCTCCTTATTTCCAAAAGTACTGGGCCCAAAAGTCATAAAAAAGTAAAAATATGAGTAAAATGTGACAACAAAGTTACAGAGAAACTGTAGAGATCATCCCAGATCTTCTAAATTTTTAAATATAAAACGTATTATTACGTCTGTGAAAGATATACGTGACGGCATTTTATATTTGTTAATAGTTTAATGGAAATACTACATACACTTAAATGTTCGTATGTACCGGAAACCCTTGTAATGCATATTATTCTCTTGCTTAACAAGACTTTTATTGCAATTTGACGAAGTGAAAATATCCTCCATCGTCAATAATGTTTTTCCCCACATAAGTGTCCAATATTCCGTTATTTTAGTTTGCCAATTAAATAAACATTTTGACGCGAACAGTATTTTTTGTAATACTGCTCGTTACAATAATAAAGATTAATTAATATTATATACTAACACATTTTAGTTGTTATATTTTTAATTTTGCGATTTGCACTTATGGAAATTTAAAGTGATATTTTACAAATAACTTTTTGAACCTACGTGATTGTAGAAACCATAAAAATATAAATCTGCATATAAAAGTTTGCGATCCTTAAAACTATAAATTGTTGTTTATAACTTCTATATACTTCATAATCACATACTGATAAGAAAACATAACAATCTGGAATTCAACAAATCACCATTATTACCATTCACTGAGGTAATGTGCATGTTCCCATTTTGTACAGGTTTCCAGACTGATATTATACATTAAACATGATTGCAGAAACGAAATAAATTGTATCACTAACAGACTCTCCTATTATATGAGAACTTTACTAAAAAGCTGTAGAAAGAGACTGAAAATCGCACCGCCTTAATGACATTTGTAAATTGCCTCTCATTAAAACTCGATTTCTCTTGTTTTTTCTTTAATTAAGTTATATGAGAGCTTGGGTTGAATTTATTGAGAGAATTATACAACTATTAGTCAAGTACGATGTACGTTTTTCATCGCCCTAATGATGAAGTGTTATTCTGGTTTATTTACTTTTAAAAGGTTTGGTGCCAATTTTCATTATTTCATCAAAAGTATTTGTGGCTACTTCATGGAATTATATTAATTACTTTCAGATATTTTATCACTGAGTTAAGCTCGATTCGAGGTTGAAATAATAGTGTGATTTAATCTTGATTAATAGCAAATATATAGTTGTTAAAATAGTTAGCAAGACACTATCAGATTTCATCAAGTCACATTTTTGAGATTGATGGTGCTAAATTAAATTAAATTTATAATAAACAAACGTAATGCTAAAATGGGTTTGCGTTAATACCAGCAAAATCATAAAAGTATCAAAAAAGTTACGTCAAATTATAACCTTTCTTTAGCATATATCTAGGTAATCATATTAGCAAAATTGTAAATGTTCTATGACTTAGTAAAGAGAAAATAATTTTTTTCAAATATCCAATATACACAGCATCAAGTTTAACGTTTAATTAATTAAACAAACGAATTAAGTGGAAATGAGCCTTGTATCAACGGCATTGTTTATGTGTCACATTAGAATGAAATTAATTTAATAGTATTTTGGAAAATTGCATTCATCGTTTTGCAACATGATACCTTGAGAAAACGCGATTAAAATTTTGAGATACATTTTCTTTTCGACTTTTCACACTCAGCTATACTAACGAATGAATATTTGACAATGCAACATATAGAAATTATGGATTATCCGACCTAAAATTCCGGTCTTGCACTATGCGATTTCTATTTATTCGGAAAAAAAAGAGATAAACTGGGCGGAAGATAATTCATGGAGGTTGAAAAATGTGTGGCTGCCTTCGAAAAATCCTTGAGAGAGACGTGCAATGAAAAGTGACTGAGCTGTTACTGATTCTCTGAGTGGTTCCAACGAATGGAACAACAAGACGTCCAAGGAAGAGTGAGCTGAGTAGTTCGTTAAGTAATTCCAATAATAAAATGATGTATACTTGTCTATAAATGCTTAGATTTTTTAGGAAATCGTAGTGCAAGTTCTACTCGCCTTTAACAGATTTTTTACACTTAAACAACCAGAGGTAGTTCATTAAAATTTTTCGTATCAATTGCGCATATCCGTTTTTAAAAGATAAGATATGTGTAATTACGTAATCATCCACAAGATCAAAACAATAATAATAAAGATTATACCCGTGCATGAAAAACAGAATTTTCTGCGAGAACTAAAAAAAAGTTTGTGAAGATGTATATCGGACAAAACGCAATTAGCATATTGTAGTGATAAATAAAAACTTTTTTGCTGAAAATCGTATTATATCTATACGTCATATTCATGGATATTAAAAATTAGGTATGAATTTCTTAGCTGACTCTAAAGTCCCTAAATATCACGGATATAAAAAAATTGTATCAATCTCTTAGCTTGCTCTAAGGTCTAAGGTGATCATTAAGCAGAGTCGAACAGACGTTATCATAAAAATATATGAATCCTTATGTAAATAAATTTTATTGTTCATAAGTAAATACATTTAACTACGAAAGTTACTTTGATACTTATTATTTATAATTTAGTTACTATGCCTATATTTATGTGGCAAAGACGTATTTCAACCGGACGAAGAATTCTGGTAGATGGAGTGTTTAGGTATGTGCATAAGGTAAAGAGTGTATTATCCTCATAGTCAGCAGGCGAAGCCGTGAGCAAAAGCTAGCAAATGATATATGTTCGTATATGTACATATATTACAAATGTGTATGCCTGTAAGTTTAAACGTATTTGTAAGTACTTATTGCAAGTATTAGATATGAGTTGAAAAAATTAACCGATTTTTTCTAGTTTCTACCATATTGAATTAAATTTAGTCAAACTATCCAGTTCAGTTTACGATTTGTACTTAACTAATAAATCTTTACGCAATATAATTGCAATAATCAAAATATCGTAAAAAGAGTTTTTTTTCAAATATAATACCACGAATAATATATTTTGTGACATATATAGCTTTCACAATATAAGCTCGCATATTTAAGTAAGGTTAATTATTGCAACGACTTCCCTGGGACCACAATTATCACTAACCATAGGTGCATGTCGTCTTCTCCCTATTCAAAATTTCTTTTTTTCGACATTCTGATAGATCAACATCAAACTTAGCAGCGCTGATGATAGGAATCCTAATTGAACAAGATTTTCCTATTAAACGGGAGCTTTATTTAAGCACCCCTAATAGTGGTGCGACGTGGGCGCATTAAATTATTATTAATAAAACATATTATTAAGACAGTACATAGAATGAAATAGGAAATATAAATATTAATGATTTAAATGGTTAATTAAATTAATACTCAAATACTTAATTAATTTGAATATTTTAACTTGAAAAACCCCTTTAGAAATATATTTTCTTTGAAGATATTTTGAAATTATTGAGAAATTAATTTGGAAGGACGTTTTGCAATGTTCAGTGATATAAATTCTCATGCTCTTAAGGGATATCTGGTTATTATCTCAGTTTGTAAGTTCGGTATATATTCGTAGCATATTACACTTTTTGATTTATGGAAATAATTATAAAAGGTAACTTTGTTCTATTTTCTAGCTTTCCTTTGTGGTAAAGTAGTTAACAAGGAAGAGATATAATTTTTAATTTATGCTTCGATTATTCCACAAACCTATGACTCAAAACTCTGTTCATTTACTTTTTTTCTTTCTTTAAAAATCAGTATATTTATTATTCTATATTAAATATGGCATGAACTGCACAAATTAAAAATAATTTCATCATATATATTAAAACCGTCAAATGCTAATAGATCAATAAATAAAGCAAAAATTATGGACCGGAATAAACGGAGCTTGTATGTCAGTGGCAGCAATGCAAACACTTTAAAGTACCAGATAGAGGAAAATTAAATAATTAATTAACTAATCGCCCCAAATATACCCCCGAATATATCGCCCCGAATATATTGCCTCGAGTATACCCCCGAATATATAGCCCCGAATATAAATAAGGAGCAGAGGCATTTAGTATATGGGGATGGAGAATTCTTAGCAGCGTAATTGAGATAATCCTACGCGAGTGAAACCAGTTCTATATAAAGTAACAAGACACGTATATTCTTAAACCTTTAACGTACCGTGAATAAAAGTGTGGCTTCGGCAACGATGATTTAATGTAAAATCAAGAATTATGCAAGTGAATTCTTTTGTCACTCTGTATCAAATAGAGGTCCTGCGCACGCTGCACTCGATGATGGTTGTGAGTCGCACTACCGCTTGCGCGTCGATGGTGACCAATAACGATATATTGTTTAAAGCAGTGCTCTATATGAACACCATCCATCAACCAGGGTGCCATCTGAGCACCGCTTTAAGGTATATCGCGCACTAGCTTCGTCTTTATATGAAATAACTTTTTATTTCATTTGATTGTCTTCATAGAAAATGTTTTGTGTTTTATTATTTGGGAAAAGTTTATTAATATTTGTTTGTCGCCGTTTGGTAAGTCAGTGCTGCTATAATATCATTTCATTTTTACGTTCAAATAGAATTACTTTGGTTAAAGTGCGTCAACAATTTTAAAAGCCTAATTATGTGACAAACACTTCACCGATTTCATTTAACTATATGTGTATTAACCATGGTCCTGTTAATGATGAGCACCATTTAAAGAGTAACACGTCCATGGCCCGTCTTATTTACCATGATTAAATACAATAAGGAATTTGAAAAAAATTTAAGTCAAGGTTTGTAAAATAAAAGGATTTTGGTAACCCTCATCACCTATTCAGTTTTTCAATAAAAACCTATATCCTCAAAAATTTCTTCAAATGGCAAATCATTTAATTCAAATGGAAAAATACCACAGGTCTCATTTATTAAAATAACCTAACCTAACACAGGTCTCATTTATTTAAATAGTAATGCTTAGAACAATTTTGTTATAAAGCTATAAACAATACAGTTTTATACTGACAATACTGGACACACATATACACATACAAACATATTAATAACCTGACACATATGGTAAAGTTAGCACTGTATTTTAAAAGTGAATATAAATATATATCAATCTAAAAATTACATCGTAACATGACATACTAGGTAAATACCCGTTGATACCCGATCTTCCCAACCTTCCTCCCCCCCCCCTTATAGGAGTAAGAGAGGGGGGTGGGGATCTCAACCTCATTAAAGTTTATAGCAAGTGTGAAAAATTTAACGAAAATCCTTTGCAAATTGGGGAAGCCTGTAAAGGGAATTCAAATATTTACACAATCATAAATATACATTAAACTTTGTAAAAGAAAATGTTGAAATTTTTCAAGGAGGAACATGTGAGCAGAAAATCTTTCGGGATAAATTTTAGTTTAATGATATTCTAAACACTGAATGAACACAGCTTAAATTTAAAAAAAATCTGGAAAACGATTTACATATCAAATCATAAAAACAGCTTCAACTGTCTTTAGAAAATTAACAAGCTAAATCCAGTTTTTTTCGTTAAGTGATCATATTTTCATTTGTTAAGGCCCAAATTAAAAAAAAGGAGGATACATATATCAAACCGTGAGAATAAACCTTCTCTCAAACTTGGCAAATATTTGAATATGTTATATAAACAAACTGAAGTCTCGACACAGATCAGACGTCTAAAAGACAAATGGTTATGAATACAACGCAAACAGAATAAATTTCAATAACAATGATGGCAAATATCGTGGAAGGCTGTGAGGGGTGGTCTTGTTGATACACAAAGTATAAACGAAAGAGCTTTCAGAGTACCAAAGTTTCTCCAATGTGAGGGTGTTCATACACAAGAAAGAACCAAATATAAAATAATGGATAAGAAATATCTGCCTTTCGCACGGCGACTTAATTTTCACTAATAATCTTTTTTTCTCACCTTACTAAGTGGTTTTATCTGCATTGGTGCTTAAATACCTTCAGCAGATTTATAAGAGATTTTGTAAACATGTCGAGGTTTGTTCAGCTTCTTTACCACTCCTCTTTTAGGGTAGTTGTATAATTTTTTTTATTTCTAATTTTACCTGAGAGTTTACAAATATTTAGAGATTGCTATTATTGGGATTGTGATGATAGAATCTTGTTTCATGTACCAACTTTGAGTTCTTTTATTGATAATAGATACAAGTAATGTGAACACTATTTCCAATTATTTTTGATTAGGTAGGTAGATATATATATATATATATATATATATAAATATATACATATATATATATATATATATATACACACATATATATATATATATATATATATATATATATATATATATATATTAGTAATGTTTTTGTTAGGGTATTATTGATATATTTCATTATTTTCGGCAAACAAAATATAAATAAAAATTTAACGTTTTTATTTGGACGTCTGCCTCAATATTTGCATAGAGCATTTATTGTTATGTTAATATTTAAATGCCACCTTATAACCGTCTAAAATAAAAAAGGGCTAAGTCAATTTTTATAAAAATATTACAAAATTATTTTTTTATAAAATTAGCAAATATGACTTGAAGATTTGCCAGAATAAACACTTTCGTTTTTACAAATGCGAGGGTAAACTAAATTCAAAATATAGGGCCACTAGATTTTGCCGTAGCCTCCCCCATCTCCTCTGTCTTATTCTTATTACTCTATTTTTAAAATAAAGTTGCCAATTACCTAAAAATGTTCATCTGATATATTTACTTAATAAAACAAACTCTTTGATTCCGTTCATATAAAGTCACAATATTGTACTAATCATCTTCATTACGAATGCATCTGGAAAACTTACATAACAGAACCGAGGGGCTTTGAAATCCCGTTACATAAGTCGGCTATTCACAAAAAGTTGCATGGTAGTCACACTAATGACTTGTATCCGCGCGATATTGAACGTATGTGAACATTGGTCAGTTTGCCTAAGTTGGTTATTGAAACAAATCTTGTTATCAAGGTTGTCAAAAATGATATTTTTATAGTACTCTATACCATGAAGAAAGATAAATATGAAATACCTATTTATTGAATTAGTGTTCATGACTATGTCTCCCTATTAAAATATCTACTCAACGCAGTTAATACATACTGCATTTTTGCATTAATAATTATTGAACGTATGTAATCATCGCTCAGTTTGCTGTAATCGATTAATAAGCCCCTTCTATTGCCAGGGTTGTAGGTCGGGTTGTGTCAAAAATAAAGTTTTTCGTGTTGTAGTATACGATGAAATAGAAAACGTTATGATTATTTATTGAATAAGCGTTTACGACTACGTTTATATATCCAAATATATAATCGATGCCGATAATATATTCTTTACTTTGCATTAGTTATTGGACGTGCGTAAGAATTGCTAGTTTACAGAAATCAGTTATGAAGCCACGCCCTACTACCAGGGTTTTCAAAAACGAGATTCTTTGTAATACTACACTATGTAGAAAGAGATATGAGGAATATTTATTGTACAAATTTTACAACTATGTTTCTGTATGAACACATCTAATCCATACAATTAATATATTCTGGGTTTTTGCATTATTATATTGAAATAATATTATATTGAATATAATTGCTCAGTTCATCTTAGGTGTAGTTAACGTATTCAATATTTTTGCATTAATATATTAAATTTATATAAAAATTGTTCAGTGTGCAAAAATTCGTCACTAAATCAGTCTATTACTGGAGTAGTAAAAAACGAGATTTCCTTTGTTGTGGTATACGATGAAGACAGAGAAATTAGGAGTATTAGTGGAATTAATGCCTACTACCATGTTTCTTTATGAAAATATGGATCCTATGGATATATATTCCACGTTTTCGCATTAATATATTAAATGTATGTGAGCGTTATTTAATGCAGGGAAGTCGATTATTGAACGGCACCTTATTGCAAAAAAACAAGATTTTATTTGTAGCTATGTTAATTGAGAAAAAAAATATGTATTATGTTGAGTTGCCTAAAAAGCAATGAGCCTTTTTTTTTAAATCATCTAAAAATATGGTAAAGTGCTAGAAGATTCCATAATCGAAGATATAAAAAGAGCACGGCACGCTCTTGCTGATTCTAACTAAAAGGCTAATATTCTAACTAAGACGCTGCACTGTTAACACGCACAAAATATTGACGACATTACGACGCATGTGAAGCACTGTCTACTCTCCGAATACAAATCTGGTTACTCTGCTACCAAAGCTACGCGTAACATAAGCCAAAGCGTAGCTATGAAACAATATTTAAAGCTACTGCAAAACGATAAAAATGGTTTCAGCGGTTTTACAGCAACGATTGTTCCCTGAGTGATCAATGACCCTCTGGTCAACTGGTGGGATTGGATAGAGACAGGATAAAATTGTTAATAAAGACGATAGCCGATTAACGTCACGCCGAGCGCGGGTGTTTCCATGGAACTATAGAGAATCCTTGACAACGCTTGGAAAAGCTTCAAATACTGATCATTCATCATCATGATTATTATAATCATCATGATTGGAAACAGATCTCCCAGCTGCCATATTTCCCAGACCTTGCACCCACTGATTATTATTTGTATAGATCGCTCAGCAACGTCTTAGGTGAAAAAAAACTTTGATGAAGAAGATCACCCATGACAGTTCTTAGACCAATTTTTTTCATTCCAAGCTACCTGAATTTTATGTCAATAAATTAATTTTAAATCAATAATATAACAAAAAATTATAACATTAATAATCGCTCATTACTTATAAATGTTTTTGACTATGTTTTTATGTGAAGATTTGTAATTGGTATAATTTATATATTCCTTATCTTTGCATTAATATATTAAAGAATTTCAGTTACTTAAATTAACTTAATTTTAAATTGATTGACTTAGCTATTTATGGCCTTGAATTAAGTTCTACAAATTTTATACGTAAATATATACCTTCTTTATATATTACATCTTTAATTTACGATTTTAAAAGTTATCTTTGTCTAATTTATCCTCGATCCTTTCGCCTTTTTAACTCAAAATCTTTAATCTAGGTAAATATTTGGGTTTTGATTATTATCATAGCATAGAACTAAGCTTTTATCATTTTTATGCCTAGGCGATACGAATTTTCCCCAAGTTTTTGGTTTGAAATATATGGTGGCAATTAACTCATTACCAAGTACCTGGCCAAATTATACTAAAACCTGAAACTAGACCCTACAATAAATAAACAATAAATGAACACACTGCAAATAAATATAATAATAAATTGTCGTAAATTAAACGATATTCATAATTTATGGTGATTTCTTAATTTATGGTAATTTTTAGATATAATTGCTTAGCAAACATTACGCATTTAGTTTAAATCAAAACGATATGAAATTTGATTAGTTTAAACATATTCTACTCTGCAGCCAAAACTTCATATCGCAAACGAATTATATTAGTTCATAGTAGTATCATCAAACCTGCCATCCTGCACTATATTAGTTGCGCATCGATAACTCTAAGGGTGTGGAAGATATGGGGGTGGTCGAAATTAGTCGACCTTCAAAATGTGTGACATTGCAGTTTTTTTCTAGAAATTTGAAGAAATTTCTACAATGTTCTGGAACATTTTCAAATTTTTGGCCATTTTATTCACTCCCGCCACCCACCCCTTCTCATTTATTTTAAAGTTAATAATACTTTCACAATAATACATCACATTATTAATTTAAGATATGATCCCGATTATTCCTGTAAACGGGATATCCATCTACATATTTACTTGAGGGAGTAGATTGCCTTTCAGGGCACTACTCAAAGCTCGACAGGCATTTGCATATAGATTGTAGAGTCGACGGAAAATGTAGGTTATAGAAAATGTTTTCTCGGTAGTGATTTCCGGGTATACATGAAATATGATTTTATCGTCAATAGTGGTAAGATTTTTTGGTAAATAGCGGCTTAGTAGTATATATTGCATCTTATATTATAGCACGAATGTTTAAATTTCATACGATGCCGTTTTCCGTAAGAGAAATGGATAATTACTTGAAAACATTCGACTCATTTGTTTGTATGTAACTCGCATTGAATTTACTTCATCATTAATTTGTATTTTTATATCAAATGGCTTTAAACAAATTAATATATTAAGTGTTGCTGGTGTGTTAAACAAAATACATACCTTATCTACTACAGTATACTGTAAAATTATAGATAGAGCTTTTAGTCAATATACAATTACATTTAAAGTATTCTTGATATCTTAAATGATTACTACTACTGGGGCACTGGTATGGCTTTACTATTAACATTACATAAAAGCTAAAATAAAGTGAAAAGCCTCGCGACATGTTGTTTTATTTTTTTCAAATATACTTTTGTTTTGATGTGGTATAGAAAAGAATGTATGTTTAGAAAGTCAAAATGTTGCATATGACTTTATTTAATCATGAGTACTTCTGGAAAACTTTAAGTTGTTTATTCAAAAACCTAGAATAATTCGTTTACTAAAAATCTCAAGGTTCGAAATTCGAATCTCTTGGGTGAAAAATCATAAAACTAATTGCTGCTGCGTATTTTATATTTAAACTTTAAATATCTCTAAATCTTTCTTTAAAAATATCTCTAACTCTTTCTCTAATCTATCTCTAAAACTTTTCAAAAATTTTCGCAGATATATTCGTTTGTACTATTGAATACAATATAATAGACATCGTAACCAGAGATTATCAGAGACACGCACAAAATGTCACACTTTAATTACGATTTTTCCCCTCTACGGCTCATAGCATTAAAGAAAAGTTTAAATTCACAGTCCCTCTAAGGTAACTATTTCCTGTCATTGTTTACATAATGATAAACATTAAGCTTCTTTCGTCTGCACAAAAGAGTTTTCGTGTCTACACTCAGATTAGGAGTAAAGAGCGAAACCATTAAATGTTGACACGAAATGACCTGCAGTCATATTAAAGAGTAAAGAGCGAAACGCTTAAGTGTTTAATGCCGAAATAAGTGGACGCACATATCTATTAAAAAGTATAAATCATTTTCACTTCTATTTGGGCTTTAATGGCTTACAAAAAAAAAACGGAAATATAGGAGGTATCGAGTTTTTTTTTGAGAACTGAGTATTTTTGTATGCATTGTTTCAAGCTAAACTTGTGGCTTTTCCTGTTCCTGTTTTTTATTACATTAACGGCAAGTGCTCCACAGAAAGTTTAAAGTAAATTAATGTAATAAAATTAATTATGATAATTTGACCATTTACGTTAAATTGAACCCTTGCTAATCTATATTTGCTATCATATCTGTCTATTAATTGAATCTAATAATTTGCATCTCTACCAGTTTTATAATTTTAGGCTAATATACTTATATTAGCTTTAGACTAATATACTTATATTAGGCTAATATACTTACTTAGGCTAATATACTTATATTAGAATATCATCTTTAGACTTACTGAATATTCAAATATAAATTATCATTCATTCCTTTTCATCTTATTCTGTTTCAAATAATCTTTTTCTACATTCTCTTGAGTAACGATGTCAATATTTGAACTGCGAAAATAACTGCGTATTTAAATTTAATTTTCAATAGAACAAACATTAGTTGTGTCTTATAACTCAGCGTCTTACCTACGATGTAGACTTGTTCTACTTTTTCGGCTCTGTACTCCAATTTTGGCCTAGAAGTCTTCAAAATTCGGACGAGATATTATTCTACCTACGTCTGCTATTCCGGTTCTCGTCAAAAATTTTTGTTTTTCATATTGCGTATAGAATTTCCCACGTTTTTCAAATCGCTGATATTTCCATAGTTCTTTACAAATACGTAGTCTTACCTCAATTTTAAATTAAAATCTTCGACTCTCTGTCATGGAAACCTTGGATAAACTTGATTTGATATAAAAGCTTACTTTAGAGGATAATGCACTAGTCGTTAACATTAAAGTTTATATGATATAATAGAGTAGTTTGAGTGTCTATTAATACATCTTCTATATGCAAATGATAATTGGAATTGAAATAACCAATAACTTTATCCGCAGATATTTTCCAGCACATGAAAAAATATTTCATTCGGAAATACACAAATCAAAACACTGTTTGTAAATAATTTACTAAAAATACCACATACTCTTAAAGATTTTAAGTGTTTAAAGGTGTATAAGACCTAAATAATGTGATTTCTACTACCACTTAACAGGTTCTTTACTGATATATTGTATGGTAATTTTGTGGAAAATTTGAAAAATCACGTTGCAATTTAAAAACAATGATCTCGCAAATTTATCACGTTCTGGAAAATAAATTAATATATATTTACTTCCATGGTATAAACTATATTTATATAAAACTTCTTGGAGATAAGTTATGTAGTTGAAACGCATTTACATAAAGCACTCCCATTCATAAATCACTTAATAATAACTTCATCAATACTAATGAAAATTTAATAAAGCTCACGTAATTTTTGTTTGTTAAGAGTATTTTTATGTAACTGCAAAAGTAAGAAATTGTTTATACTTATTTGTATTCAATTGAACTTTTGTTCTACTTACATTAAAGATGCAAAACGAAATAATTAAGTGCATTGTGAAAAGCTTAAATAAAATTAATATATAAGAATGAGATATTTGTGTTAGTAAATTAAAACAAATTATATTCTTTTACAAATTAATATTCACAAATTCTAAATGTGAATAGTCTTATAAAATGCGATGCGTGGTCGTGCAAATATCACTTAAAGGAATGTAAACATAATAGTAATATATTAGAGCACTTTAATCAAGCAAGAAAAATCGAAAAATCTACAGGATAAGGTGCATTATACTAGCGAAGAAATAATAAAATTATTCGTATTTTGTTTAATATTTTGCTACATATTATTATTTGTCTTAAATAGAGAAGATTATCTGAATAATAGTGTTTTAATATTTAGATAGAAGTCGATTGAAAATTAGCAAATATCCAAATAAAAGTCTAGTTAAGGAAATAGAAAACGCTCAAAAACTTTTATGACACTGTGATTTACCTCAAGTACGTAACCAACAATAGACGCAAGGATATTTATAACGTCACTGTGAATTTTATCGCAAACAAATCTACTTGCCTCACTTTCATTATTAACAAAGATGAAAGTTGCTTAGGTGCTCAGTAAAGAGCTTCTGTCACAAAGTTTATCTAATTAAGTAGTGTATTAGTGTATTATAAGTTTAGTCAAAATTTATATATCTGGGAAGCAAGTGAGAATCTGGCCATCCTAATGTAAATAGCGACCATCTAAACCAATCACAAAACAAGTACCGTATCACAAGTATGTTCTGACAAAACAGTGACAAACCAAAATGTTTGTCACTGTAAAATACCATAAAATTATCTGCAATTGAAATAATTACTTTAATAATATCACTAAATTTTTCTACAACACGAATCTGTATTCCATTGTTAATCTGCCGAAATAAGTCTGGATGTCATTGAAAATATTAACGTCAAGATAAAATAAGCTTTTGAGTAAGTTTAAGTCGTTCATGCAAATGAGCTGAAAATAAAATTCAGCAAGCATATATATTCCAAAATAGTGGAATCAATTTAATATGCTAATTAGTTTGAAATTACGAGCCAGGGATTTTGACTCTGTTAGATTCATGATCAGTGAGTACAACGCTTTCATAATTCTGCATCACCCATTATTTTAATCTGGTTATATTATCATTGAAATTCATTGACACATAGCCTCTAATTGGCACCAGACAGTGGCAACAAAATAATTTATATCTAACAACGATATTTTAGATAATTATAATAATGCTATCATTTCTAATCTAATGTTTGATATTATTTCTATACTTTATTCTTTTGTACCTCTTAATCAATTTCTTTATCATAATGTTGGTACATTATGTGGCACATGCGGTTTTGATTTGTTTGGTTTTGTTTATTTAAATAAATTTGTTTTATTGTTTACATTCTATTTACATTTTGGTTTCTAATCTTGTTTTCGGCTTAACACCTTGATAGCCTGTTTGCATTTTTTACTTGGTACTCATATTTAACTGATTGGAAAATAATTAATTATATGAATTTCATTTCTGATTCTTGATTTTTTTGTTATTATTAAATCTATATAACAAATGAAATATTGATAACAATCTACAGATGACGAATTCCTTTTACTATAAATATTTGATAAATAATTCTCTCTTTCAACCCCAACCATAACTAGTATTTAATGTAAAAATACTTAATGTAATAGCATCGATGTAATAAATACAATTTTGATATTAATATCACTCTATTGATAGTAAATTTATTATTAAAATATATTAAAATCAACCTTTTTCTCTGGCTATTTTAAATTCCGATGGTAAATATTCCGTAGTCAGTTAAGATCATTGAAAAAATGTTGAAAGTACAATGGTTATAATGGTCAAAACAAACTGAGGAAATTATGATAATGAAAACATTTAGTATCGAGATGAATAGTTTATTTAACTGAATACGTTAAAAATCTGCTTTAAAAGTAACAACGACCTAACTTTTTAACTTTCATCCTTCATCCGTAATAAATGTTATGAAATATTATCACAGTCAAAGTATCATAATGTGTCCATCATAATGCCTTTTTTTTGCAAAATAATCTTTTTATATAGTGTCAACATGGATATTCTTACTTTATTTCTTTTCTTTAATAAATTTTAAAAGAGACGTAATATACTTGGTTTGCTAACAACAATTTTTGCTAATTGAATAAAGGAAACATTTTTATTACAGCAAGATATTCACTATATTGCTTTCTACCAATTTTCAGAAACTGTCGTTTCTCACGAATTTTGAATTTCTAACTCTGGTTGTGTACTCCGTGGAATTTTCGCAATCTTTATCAAACGCTTTCTACAAACGTTTTCTACAAAGCTACATAATTTTTAAACAATTATTTATGTAAATCTTATAAAGTATATTACTTTGCGGTCACTCACAAAATAGATTTCCGAGTACAAAACTCAGGTTTTATTTGTTTCATTAAACACTATCCAATTATCAAGGCCTGATTATTTTATTAGCCTTTAAAACAATTCGTCCGTACTAACAAACGTACAAAAAGACAGGGCGAAAATCATACAAATTTCCACCACTGGCAGTAATTTGCCTTATCAAAAAGAAAAACCTGCACAGAAAAGCCTCCTTCTATTAAACATTTCGTTTTAAGTTTCACAACTAAATAACTATTTATAATCATGACGATGTACGTCTCTATCCGTATCCAGGAACTTAGTTTTTTACGTACGTGATAAAAACTAAGGAAATGTAATTAATGGAAACGTCAGTGCAAATAAAGATGTGAATAAAAATTGCGTAATATATAAGTTTTGTATCAAGATTCATTAACATTATATAACACTGATAACTAGAGAAAAATTCATCGCAGATTTGTTGAAATGCACAAAGCACTTTTTGCAGAGAACTTTCATCGAAATAATGTTGTAGTCTCTTATGTTTCAGAGATACATTTGGTACTTTGTTCGATTTGTCATCAATACATATTAAATTTTTCAAAATTAATTTTTCAAAATTGTGTAAAATTATGGTAAACATGATTAGAGTTATTGGTAATTAAGAATCCTAGTATATTCAAGTATTGGGAAGAGAGGCTTGATCCATAATAAGATAATATATAATAGATACTTCCTCAATTCTAAATGAGAAGGAAAAAATATTTGAGAAGATCGTTATGGATGCGTTTAGGTTTTTTCACAAATATAACTAAATAAATCTGATATAAAATTTCCTAAAATATAACCTTCTTCTTTCTTGTTACTACATTTGATTATATTAGAATAACTGTATTAGCAAGGGAATGCTAGATTAAAAACCATCTGTATTTTGGATTTCCGATAAAATGTTCCATTCCATTTCATCCGCTGCATTCGAGCTCCAGAAAGATTACGACCCTATTTGATTTGACTAAATCTGAGTTACAACTCACTAACAACATTTCCCCCAAAAGTCTAAAAGCTCCTTGTCTGCAGTTAGAACTTTTTTATTTATTAATGTCATCATCGTTGTCAGCCTTTGAGAAGTCAATCGTATCTTCACTATCCAAAGGTATAAGTCGTCTATGGATCAATTCACTGTAACACTATTTTTTCCAATTCATTTTCTCTAAAAAAAACATATATCTATGTAGTTTAATGCATAATATGCCAAAAATATAAAATATGGTATAACAAAAATACGGTATTTTTTCAATAAATATTCTAATATTATGTAAAAAATGCTTACTTGACCTCCTAATACATTTTTCACTCAAATTATAAAAACTTTGGTATTTTATAAAATACCATAAATATAAAATAAAGTTTGGTATTTTATAAAATACCAGTAGTATAAATAATTTAAATATGAATCACTTTTGTAACAGTGAAACTGTTATGGCGCCATAACTCTGCAAATAATTACCGAACAAATTAAAGTTTGCCTATGGAAGGTAACTAAATGTCAAAAGTAGCTTCAGCAAATTTTAGTTTTGGCATAAAATGATAAACGCAAGTGAGTGGTATTGCTGACGTAAAACACTAAATATTTTTAGCAGCAGAGACAAAAATAAGCTATTTGATTTATTGCTGACATTTGTGAGAGGGATAGAATAATTAGATAGTATGCTAAGAATAATTGAGAGTTTCCCTTTCAACTGACCTTTAAACATCATAATTAAGTTGTTTGCTTCAGGAGAAAGTAAAAAGCTCCATTTACCAGGCTCTGTTGGCCAAAGTTGAAATATTTGTAGTCAACCCATTTTATTCTACTCCCAACAAGAACTTGAAAAATACAAGTAAATTAGAACTGAATATTGATATTTCTTAACAATGGCTTTAAAATAGCCAAGTTACAAAAATTAAGGGGAAAACAAATAAAAGTAGATGAAAAGTAAGTAAAGTAGTAAAAAAAATAATTACGGGTTTAAAAAACAAAAAATATTTATTGTTTACGTTAATGTGTAACAATTTACGTTAATTTGTGGATGGAGATAAAACTAACAAACTCTTAGTGTGGATTCCTAATTTGTTTATTAACCATTCCTAATAAAATAATCCTTTCTGCAAAAATGTGAATCTAGTCAGCAGAAAACATTGCTAACGATTTACTGGTTGTTAATGAAAATCCATTAAATGGTACAAGATGAAACGCCACTACCACAACAAAATTCTTTCCATGGCTCGGGTTCAAACGTCAAAGTTATATTATTTTCTTAATCAAATATAATGAACTAAGATTCCTTAAATATTTTTAGAATTCTCCCACAATTTAAGAATTTCATTTTTCCTTTGTCAATCTTTGGCCTATTTTTCTTGAAATTTCTAAAATTTCGGAGAAATTTTATATATTTTAATATTTCAGAATATTTGGAGAAGTTGATTAAAGATGTTTCTACATTTTTTAACCTTTCATTAATAACTTAAGATGTAAATTTACCAAATAATTTACACCAAAGTTGTATAAACATTGTCCTTAATAACGCAAGCACAATCTTTAATTTCGGACTTTATGTATATTTAAACAAATAACAAATGAACTTATTGCCGGGAGGTAAAATCTAGGTCGAGTAAGCATGTCAGTTTCACTGACAATGTTAACAACAGAATTTAATTAATAAGCGGTTCAAGATATTCATTTTCTCAGGTAGTTCGCTTGATAATTAACAACGAATTTCCATCTCAGAAACTTAGACTTATTTGACAACATTCGCAATTTTTATATTAAACAGCGGGAATATTGTTTGAATAATTCGAAACCTTGAACTTGGACAAGAAAATGATGCATAAAGTCGTATTCAGTAAATTTTGAGTTTTTAAAAAAGTTTAACACATGGATGGAGAGGCAGTTTATAAAAAATTCACTACTCACGTAAAATATTTTATGTATCTTAACGTTACAAACTAAGGATTTACCTAAAAATCGGCCAAATTGGAGTCTGGCTCTCGCAATGAATGTTTCATGCCTTGTTTGAAGTAAAATTACTTTATTTTAAATAAACTTAAATATAGACTTCCCTTTCTAGTGCAATACATGTTTAATAATTTATACGTTTATTAAAACAGTAGAATTTACCTATTCATACAGTAGAGATATTTACGGCAAAATGATTTAGGTGCACGTAATAAATATAATGGAATACAAAAATATTATTTTTGTTTATTTGTCTGCCTGGCTGTTTGTGTGTTTATTTGAAGACGCGTGGCATAAAAACTATTGACTCGTTTCGGACGAAGTTTTTCACCATTCGGAAGATATGCAAATATAATATTTTCAAAAAGTCATTTACTTTTTATTAGTGCAACAACAAACAGACAATAGAAAAAGCTACTCCACGTGTAGAACAATAGATGGCACGAAGTTTATTTTAAATCGCAAACAAATTTTTTGATTCAATATTGGGCTATAAATTTGAATGTTACCTGCTTTATTGTCTATACATATAATGAAGCTAGAATTAGCTTGTCTTTTTGTTATAGGTATTTACGAAAAAAAACACTTAGGGGATTATAATGAAAGTAACAGAGCATAAAAACCATGATTATTACAATGTTTGTGTTTATCTGCTTGTATCTCTAAAATTTTCATATAAATATTTGCAAATGTTAGCTCTCGAGATATGGGCGAGTTAATATGCTTTATTTCAATCTCAAAATTTCAGTTCCTGGACACCTGTATGACAATGAAAAAGTTCCGTTTTTCCTTTCACAGTACGGTACCCTTAAAACAAGTGAAAAAAGTACGGGAAATAATACATATTAATTTTTCTATATGATGTTCAACACGATAGAAATTCTTTAACATAATTTTTTCTTATCCAAAATGTTGTATAATAAAACCCAAGCTTTTATGTCCATAACGACATATTCTATTTTAATAACAAATTTTTACCTATGGACAATATTCACGTTTGTTCAATATCGTGCAACAAAACCCATTACAATGACCTCCATACGGTTTATTGCCGCCAAATAGTCATGCCTCTCCATGAACCACTTACGTATGTGAGGGATAAAGGGAGCCATCTGGTTCGGTGACGTAAGTTCCAGACAACCCGAATACCAAGTAACTAAGTACGCACTTAAGGAAATTCAATAAAAGTATGCGAAGTCTACAAAAATATTTTTAAACGAACGGCAACCTATATATTATGATTACACTTCATCACCAATTAATATCCATTATTCAAGTAATACTTGTATAATAAGATTCACCATCGGATTTAATCAACTTTTCTTTCGTAGAATGTCAAACATTCTAATTGTTTCTGTTTATACGTCAATTTGATTTTTCCATTAATTTTTTAATCTCTCAAGGAAAAAAATGGCTTATAAGATTAGCACAGAATTACAAACACGCCTTAAAAGTGTGTTACATTATTTTGATTTTAGGGGCGTTGCGTAAAAATAATTAAATGCATCAATTATGTACACGTCAATAATGATCCTAATTAGTAAAATAGTCCAGACAAAATTATTAATAAAAGTTATAACGGGTTAAAAAAGTTATTAAGCAAGTATTTGTTGTAAATATAGTGAATGCATCGTAGTCATTGTTTTTATCTGCAAAACCCTTCAAAAATTAAAATAAATTGCAAACACAGATGGTTCAAAGAATGAAGTTTTGTAAGGAAGTGTGGTTAAGAATTACATGCCTCATTTCTCTACCTAATAAATATAACACAGATATTTAAAGAAAAATATTTAATCTAAATTGAACTTCCCATTCTCCGTATTTAGCTATTTACCTGCACTCCGTTCTACTGGTAACAATTATGTTTAGTAATATTTTTTTGTACTTGGCAAGCCATAATATTACATTCATTTTAATTACTTATAGATAGAATAACAGAAACTTCACTAAATTTTATTTTATATTAATGTCATATTTATTTTAGTTAACAATCTTCATTATACTCAGTGCGGTCGCAGTTATAACTTACTACTGCTGAGTATACACATGACATACGAGAAATAGTTTCTATGAAAATAAACATCACGCTTTTGAAATTTTCAAGTTCTAAGTTCAGATTAGCAATTTTATGAACTTATAACAATTTGCTTATTGAAGAGAAATAATAAGTGATAGCAAAGCGAGATAACGCGATCAATGAGGAGTAGACTCAAATTAGTAATTGAAAAGTGGTAAGAAACCCAATGGAAGGAAATTTAAATATTCTACGATATTTAAAACATAAATTCTGTAATGAAATTAAATTCTTAAATATAACGATATGTGATAACAATGCTAGTATCCTATAATCTTATTATCATTTTGTTACTACTGGGGCTGTGCTTTGAAACCTCTCATGATACTGTGAAATCTCCTCCCTAAATACATAGCTACTCCACAACATTAAATTCTTTTTTTAAATTAAACTATGATTAAACATAAGTTATGGACTGGGTGTACCAGTTTTTTATGAACAGGATCTGTAGATGGAGCTAAACCAAAGGGCAGTTTTAAGGACGTAACCCTAAATATCTTGATCATTTTTTTCGTCAATTCCAAAATGATGCTCGAGATGTGCTCGCATACTGCATATCTACTTTATAGGGAGTTTGAGCGTTGGAATCAAATAATCATTACAATGAATTCCTTTCGAAGAATGCCACTAATTGATTTAGATGAAAAAAACTGTAATAATAGTAAATAGCGAGCTCTACGAGCCGTCAAAAATTTCTTTTGTACAATGATTTAAGTATTCCAACTTCTCAGATTCAATTGTTTTACAACCAGAAACACATAAAAAAAAAATTTTGAACAGTAAAATATCTTCAAAATTTATTACGTAAAATATTGTTTCATAATTGTTTCGTCGTCGGTAATGTTTGATACAAAAAACAACGGAAAACTAACTCAAGATAGATGGCAAAATAATGAAAAGTCCAATATCAGGATGTGACTTTCCTGAATATTAGAACGTTATTTTCCACCAGGAAAATCACGTCACTAAATATTTTCTAAGATCGAATGAAAAAGTCCTGCTTTTCCTGAAAACTTTTCCTTTGTACTCTTGTAGTTTCCTGTCTTTCCCATCCCAAATCATGTCAATAGTTTGTATTACTACAACCTTTGTATTTTTTGTCTCATATACTATAAATAATTTTCATTGTAAAATCTCTTACAGTCTACCAACTAAATTTCAGTACTAATTGTTATGATTGACTGGAAGACTTTACACATGTAGCAATAAGGCCGTCATATGTATTATGCATAATAGTTGATATATATACCCACAGAAACGTATACAAAAGAAATTTAATATGAGAAATAATATATGTCAACATTCAGCGCTGGAATGTATGTTATATATATATATTATAAACGCTGGAAAAACTAAGTACAAAAAAACAATAAATTGATATAGGATAACATTTCAGGTCGAATTGAAAATCCCTCCCCTTGAAGTTGGTTATAACGGCGATACTGAACATACAATGTGTGTGTATTCCTGTTTAATAGAAAAATAAACCAATTTCATTTATTCGTAGATACTTTAAAGATAATCAACACCATTTTTATTTGTAAATATAACCTACACATGAAAATAAGGAGAATGTTTAAACCATTTATAATAAGAAAAATTTCGAAAAATTATGTAAATAAAAGACATACTTGATCCCAGTACCCCCTTCACTGTCTTTTCATTTTTCACGTCTAAGGGAGATTGACTTTTTTCCAGGGGAAATTCTTCTTTATTTATATTCACTACAGTGGAAATTGTGCATACATCTACTTATACATACATCTTCTGTCTTGTCTTTATTTTAATATTCTCTACGTTTTGCATCCCATAAGCACTTACTCTCGTAAAGTTTAATTGCTTTGCGTCCATGATACACGTGAAATTTCTAACGAGACAAACAAAACGCAATGCACCGAGGTCGGGATGGATATGGTATCTCTATAAGATAGACACGTCCCCGGGTATTTAGAAGCCATGGATAAATACACGGAAACTATCGACTACCTTTTCTTACTCACAAATTAGGTAAGCAAAATTAATATTTTTGAATAAAATCGAAAAATAACTTACATTAAAATTTTAAATGCAGAACGTATGTCTACCGATTAATTTGTAATATTTTTTTACGAGCGTATAAAACAATTTAACAATGTTAGATTTAAATTTTAGTTATATTAATTACGTTTTTATAAAAATTAAAAATACCATTCAAAAGTCCTTACTACAAATACAGAAAACATTTGCATGTTTGCAGATATTATAAGATATAAAAATCGTTTTAAAACTTAATCAGTTCTGTAGGGTTTTTTAAATATTGAAATAGTCGGATACAAATATTAATAAATTTTTTTATCGGATGCAAGTGATTATTATAAGTATAATCAGTATATACTGATTTCATTCGCAAAACACTTAAAATAAATTTCCAATTGAGATAGTTTAAAAAATTAAGTTTAAAAAGAAATTTGGTCGAAAATAATTATATATTCGCATGTTCCAAAATTCTTATTCGATTAAAATTCCTTTAATTTTCGCGTTTCCTATTATATTAACCAATGCTGAATATTGCAGAACGGGCGTCTCTGGGAGCTAATATTAAATACGAAAGTTGAGTACGCCGCAAACGTTAATCAGAGAATCGTAAAAATTTAAAAACTGTTTTACGATCTTGTCATTGATAAAAATGCATAGTATTAAAAAAGCCAAGCATTAAATATTACGACAAATATCAAGTCTAGACGATATCTGGATAAAAGACATGCTGCTTTTATGTCTAAGGAGAACAATCGCAGGAAAACTGATTTCTCCAATATAGTTTGATTCTTTTGATTGATTAAGATAATTAATTCAACAGAATTTTATAATATTACGCTCGCTAATTTTATAATATTAACGAATCATTTAAAAGTAGCTATTTAGGAGAAAACAATTGAAAAGTGATGCAAATGTACATTGCTTGCTTCAAATCATTGCTTCAAATCATTGCCGTGGCTTCAAATCATAATTAGAGATTCAATACTGTAAACCTAATTATGACTCATAGTTAGCTCATTAAAGGTAACTTTTATTATTAAAAATAACGGGAGAGAAAGCATTACACATAAGGGGTTAAAGTAGCCAATTAGAATGTCCATAAATTAAAGTAGCCAATTAGAATTAAATTAAAGTAGCCAATTAGAATGTCCATAAATTTGCATAAAAAAATTAAATTAAAAAAATTAATTTGCATAAAAAAAAATTTAATTAAAAAAATTAATTTGCATAAAATTAAATTAAAAAAATTAATTTTGCATTATTTGCATAAAAAAATTAAATTAAAATTAAATTAAATGAAAGTAGCCAATTAGAATGTCCATAAATTTGCATAAAAAAATTAATTCTTGTAATATTAATTTCCGCTATTTTATCCTCAATTTGAATATAATTGCTTTCTATTTTGTATCTAAAATTGACGGTTTGAAAACATGAGAATGTGAAATAAAAAGGGTTGTAATGAAATGTTCGCTGTTAAAAAGAAAATTAAAGAGCAAGATTTGCAATAAATTAATATTTAATATTAAATAAGATAACTATATCTAATAAAAAATCTAAAAGTACCCACAATTAAATGAAACTACGTGATGTAGTATTATTTCTGCTTCCTTTAAGTTCTTTACCACGACCTAGGTTTCGTTGTATTACAACATCTTCAGGTTTAATTCAAAGATTGCTAACAGCCCACCTGAAGATGTTGTAATACAACGAAACCTAGGTCGTGGTAATGAACTTAAAGAAATAATACTGGAAATAATACTACATCACGTAGTTTCATTTAATTGTGAATAATGAATTTATGCAAAGTTAACGCCAAAAATATTCAATATTCTAAAAGTACCGATAGAACTCGCACACTAGGAAGATCATGTTCATATTTAGTCTTTCATGAACATTTAAAGATACGTTGTATTTCTATTAAGCTATTTACAAATATTAATTTTTCACAATATTAATATATTGCCCAGATGGCACGGACGGACATGGCTTTACGGACGTCAAAATATTTCGCACATTAAAAAAATTATGAGATCTAAGATAAACATTTATAGATAATCATTATAGTTTTTCTATAAACTGGGTAGGCTTCTAAACCATTATTTTTTATTAACTTTAAATTGAATAATTTTGGAAATAGAAGAGGGGCCCATATTTTTTGCATATTTTTCAGAATACACGTGAAGAACTACATAAAACTACGAAAGAAATATTTTTGACACCATTATAGTAATTTCCAAAGATATCCCATTATGAACATGGAATTAAAAAAAATTGAGTAAATGATTTGGAATTTTTTTACTTTTAATCAAATTTGTTATAAACATAGGTTTTACTTGCTATTTTTAAATAAACCTTTACTTTTTGAATTTAGGAATAAAAATATTTAAAACTTTCATAAATACTTTTCCAAAAGAAATTCAAAAGCCCATCAGCTATCAGTATTTAAAAGTTTGCACAGAGTTTTCCTATAAAAAATAAGCATATATTAAAAGTTTTCCAAAATTCCTCACTAAATAGGATTTCCAAAATTTTGCTGAAAAAAATTATAGACAATCCTATTAACTCAAAATTTAATAAAAATGTTTTTAAACTACTCCTCCTAACTCCAAAAATGCCAATAGTAAGTTCATAACTTGTAAGAATATATATTAAATATTTGCCCACATATTTAAATATAAACAATTCAATGTAATTTTAATTAACTACAATTTGGATAAAAAGCTGATAATTTATCACTAAATCTTATCAGATATAGACAGAAGTATGTTACATAATTCATACAATATTGCAGATTATTATTACACAAAGAGTAGTGGAAGACTTGTGTATATTAAACGTAAAGAAATGTCAAGTCAATACAAATTTGTATCTTTTACTCAAAAATAATTCTTTATGGGGAATATATTCATCAACTGTCTTTCTTTCTTCGACATAATACATGAATAAATTGATAAGAATGGAAAAATGGGGGATACTAGTTGATTTGTCATTGTCCTGTCAAAGTTACAGCAATAAGTTATTTCGTCACTATTGTCAATATTAAATGTACATTCAATGAATATTATCCAGTGAGTAGAAGCTTTCATTCCTGGATGATGATAATTGTTATTTATTTCTGGAGGATAATAAATATAACTTTCTAAATACCTCTACGCCTAAATAAATAAGTTGTAAACATTCTTAGTGAGACAGGTATATTAATCAGATTTACCTCAATGCTAACTTTATTTACTATTTGTTTTTATGTATATACACATATGTTCAATTTAAATACTGCCGCTTCATTATCAAGTAAGGGAAATTAAAGAGTAAACATTTTAGGGACTACTTGGGGTTACTACTTGGAGATATTGAAAAAATATTTCACGTGATATTCACGTTTATAATTTTTCTACTTATAATATCAGGAAATTTAACGAGTTTTTAATCCATGAATTTTTGAAAGGAAAATTAAATTCTTGGTGTTAATTAATTTATGATATAGTATAAAAATCTTCCAAAAATATTTAAATATACCGTCCAGTATTTACTTTAATTCCACGCATACTAATATGAAAAAATAATCTTTCTCGGCATAAAAGGGAAATTAAAAGATGCATTTTGCTTTTCTCATATTTTTATTATTTATAAAATACTTCATATAAGTTTAGAAGTCATCATATATTTACAGATTGGTATTCGAAAATTAGTTTTCCATTTGATCATTTATTAAGATCAGTAACACCATAAGAAGAAAAAATGGAAACAGATGTTTGACATGTCGATCAGTCTTTTCATCTATTTATCTACCAATCACAGCCATTTTTTTTTAAAACATTTGACATAAAAAACTAGAAATGTGGCATAGTGCCTAAGTACTTTAATACGTATATATGTTAATATTTAAACCTCGAAGATAATAATTTGAAATTTTTTGGTAGATTGGTTTTAAAATTCTTGTATTTTATAATAACGATCATAAGAGCATTTTATAATGATTTAAAAACCATTTGCTTTAAACGTTTATATGAAGTAGTTCCAAATATATTGTTAAAAATATCCACAACCGTCTTCACAGAAATGGTTTAATGTAGAAACTTGAAATTTATGATTATATTAAATTAAATAATATACACAAAAAATGTTCATTTGTAAATTTTTAAGAACAGCGAATAATTTTTGTGTGATTTCATTTATTGTTTGTAATATTAAATTAAAACATAAACCTTGAATATTCCAAAACTATTGTGAATATTATGTAGTATATTCCTTAGAATGCTATCGAGAACATACATAAAGATATGTTTTTTTCCGTCTACCCCCGTAATTATATAATTTAAAATTTTACAAGTAGTATTACTAAATAAAATTATATCGAACAACTTTAGCATTGATTCTGTATTTCATAGTTTATTTTTTCAGATACTGACGAATATTTTTACGCCGCCAGATGATATATTAGGTAAAATATTTATATTAATATTTATAAATAGATTCATAGAAATATTAAACCCCTTTAACATTTATAATTACCTGAGTTTGAACGTAACCCTCGTAGTTCCACTCGCACCTAATCATTTTTTTATACTCACTTAAGTTTTTTGTTCTAATATTTACAATATATATTACCTGTTCAATATTAAGACGTAAGCCGAACAATTAGCTTATGCAAGCTATTAATATTTGCAACGGGGATGACAATACAAAGACACATCAATACCAACAACTGAGCAGACTTTTATACTCATATACAACCATTAGTAGAAATATCCTATAAATATAAGTTATCAAGTATCATTAGTTCTTCTACTTCCTACCTATCATTCTACTAACCATTTAGTGCCTTTATAAATAATTATATAAGTTATTAATTATAACTAAGTGACCGGCTATTTCTCGCCCACACTCCGTATGCCAGTTCATCAGTTAAGGCGGTACGGCCCCATAAATCGACGCCACCGGTGAACGAACAATTAAGGTGAGAAGATAAACATTCTCCCAAGATGGAATATAGAAGGGAATAATGGAAGTTAAACAAACCACATAAGATGTTCCATTAATGGAGAGTTTGAAGCTTGCTGAAATATTTATGATATTCGATTTAATCTGCAAGTTTTGTTTGAGCATTTAACTGATTTGGTTACATTACAATATCAGTGTTATGCAATACTGCGGTGACACTATATCAGTTTTTAAAGGTTAACACCCTTACATGCAGATCAAAAAATTATCAAGTTAAAAAGGTTTTAAAAGAATTGCTTTGATGTTCAGATACGTAAATATGTACAAGTATTTTTTTTTTAATTTGCCTACTGCTACTTTAGCAAGCGGACAATTCAATATTTCTAGTATCATCCTTTATCTTGTGGCGTTAACTTTTAATAAAATAGTATATTTTGATGTTTTCTTTGATGAACAATGAAGTTTTCGTATGAGAAAAAATTCATTGGTTTCGTTAAGAAAAAAATATTACTTATACACTTGTACATAGGCCGTATCACTCAATAATAATAAAGTTTTGTTCTGATGGCAGCATTTTTATCTTCCGTCATATGCTGAAAGTTTTTTTTTAAATATAGTCAAAATTGTTAAGAATACTTAATACTTATATTGGTAATGTATTTTAGCAGCAAAGATTTTTTATTAAGAAAATATTATTAAAAAATTTACGGTTACACACTTCAATTTTTTTTTAACTTCCGACTATATCCATTACTATACAACGATTTTTTAGCCTCTTTAATTTTCATATCTGCCCCAATGTGACAGACATTTATGTTATCAAACCTCCAAATTTTGTTTACGTGCTTACCGCTTATTTTTTCATAAATTTGACTGTTTCAAAACATGTGTTTGATTCTGACTTACTAATATTTTTCACATTGTTGAAAGAAAAATAAATGAATCTAACTTATCCCATTATGCAACTACCGCCTATAGAATCCATGATTTTTTTTTCAATTTTTCTTATACTTTTCATATCACCTAAGTGTGAAACTCTGAGTGAAACTGCCACAGTTGCTCTTGGAAGACCTCGATCCGTCTAAAAATCTTTAGCGTTAAATCAGGTAGCATACCTATTATCTCTCCTATCAGTAAGAGTGAAAACGTTTTATATAAAGTTCTCATTTGTTTTGAAGATACTCCACTTCAGTATTATTCATATTTATTTCATTCAGATTTACATCATCATATTTGTAAGAACCCTATTTAGAATTGAGGAAGTACTCAGGTAGTTATATCATTATGCACTTTGACCTTCTGCCTTATACTCGAAGATACTGGGATTCTATATTAGGAATATATCTAGAGATAATGACAATAAATGTATACCATTTTAAAAAATTCATAGATTCCCACATATAAAGACTAATATAACCAACTTCTAATTGGATCTTAAGGACATAACAGGCTTTACCGAATTAGGCCGATTTTAGGAACTCCCCGCAAAGTACTTTTCACGGGGAGTTCTTAAATTCGGCATTTGAAAAAATCTACTATTACCTTCTTTCCTGGTATTAGTGTTATATAAAACGAATCTTGATACAGAGTTTATATGTAATGTATATTTTTGTTTGCGTTGATGTTTTCAATATTTGCAACTCCTTCATTTTTAAAATGAATGCGTTCATTGTCCTCTGATCAACAACTAGTTGTTTCTTGAAGCGTAGTTTTTCATATATGCTTAACCTATTATCATGATTATATACAGAGAAATATAATACAGAGACCATACATATACCTGCTAATTTAGTACATTTTTGTGTATATATATATATATAAGTTTTGTCTAAAATTTTGAATCTATGTCCCAAAATATTTTAAATAAAAAAGAATTCGACTAAAACTTAACAAAATATTGTAGACTATCCGTAAAGAGCTATAGAAAATATCTACTAGTTTTGGTTATAATTAGAAAAATATTTCTGGAAGTAAAGAAAAAGTGCAGTTTTTTTCATACACCATAAATTTACCAACAGGCTACGCGCATACACTAGAGTTAGGTGACTGCCGCGTAAATGTCGTTGCTGAGACTACGTTGTTTAATTGCTCAGAATCTAGATATTATTCACTCTGTTACAACTGTGGTAATTTTTATTTAAAAATCGTCTAAACTACCATTTGTGTCTGTTTTGCAATTCGATTAGGAGTAACTTAAGAAAATATTGAAATACTCAAGAAGTCTTAATATGCCGTCAATATTACATCAAATATTCATACAATTATAAAATTTACACATAGGTTTAGTGTTTAAAAAAAGTCAACTTAGCTGTAGAAAAAGTTAATAACTACATACATCTTGTACATAAAGAATTATATACAATTTATATAATATATTTGTTTCCTATATGAAACAATAAAAATATGTATCAAATTTGTTATTTAGACATATTTTTGTAGTATGTTAAACTTATTTGTTCATTAATTCATAATTTAACTCCCAGGACTGTGAACAATAGATTAATTACTGTTAGCATACAAAATTTGTGTGATATATTTCCAAATTTTTCAACATATGTATATGTATATATCTATCTTTAGGTGATATATAAAATGCTGAAAAAAATAGAAACGATACTTAGATTCATAATGGAATGATATGCACCATATTTTTTTGTATTAGCTATTGTCATAATAATTGTATCTTAGGTCTTCATTATTTTTTTCATAAACTCAGACAATGTTTCGTTTAACTGTAAAGAATTTTTGCGAAAAAATTTAAAAATTCATTATTACTTAAATTGCTTAAATGTGATGTGGCAGATGTTTTAAAATAACATAATCTAACAACTTATACAAACAGTTCAAATGGACACGCTATCTTCATAGTAACATCTTGCCGAATATAGCGTAAATGCTATCGATTAACAGCTATTGAAATTATGGATTGTACAGCAATAAATAAATGCTACGTCACTAAAGTTTGAAAACTCACGAATTAAGAATGAACTTTCAATGTACCTTTTACTACCATTTCCACCTTACCAATGAAGCAACAAGTCTAATTCAGTGATGCATAATCTTAGTTTTCCTGAGTTAGTCTTAAAAATATGCTGTAATATTATAGGAAATATTTTTACCACGAATTTCCGCATGAATTTAGCTGCAATATATTTTGTATTTATTGCTAGGCTATTGTTAATGCCAAAACTTGGCCCTGCTTCTATCCTCAATTACACGTATGGTGCCATATCTGAAATCAATATATTTATCTATCCCATTAATAATATGTTTATTAACGGGATAGATAAAACTATACGAAACGTTTAAATTCACAGTCTCTTTACGGTGTTCACTTTCTATCGTTGTTTACACGAAAATAAGCACGAAATATTTTGTTCGCCCAAAAGAGGACGCACGTATTTTTTTAGATTTATCAAATTTCCTCCTCGAGATAATTTTCCTCGCGGGAAGTTTGTGGTATTATTCCATTGTATAGGAATAAACTAAAGTCTTATAATATTCATTTGATTGCAGCCGGTGCTACATAAAGCTTGTAAGGTTATCTTAAATAGTTTTTAAATTTCCATACTTTAAAAAAAATGAAAACATTCTAAAATCACCCAGGTGTCTATCTGTACGTCCGTCACAGCCATTTTTCTCGGAAACCCCTTGATATATAAGCTTGAAATTTACTATGGTAATAAAATATATCAACCTGCAAATACAGAAATAGGTCAAATACATTCATTTGGAAATTTTAGTGAGAGCAAATGTTGATAGTCTGAATATTTTTTTTTTATTTCGTATACGGTGCGGGTGTCGTTGATAATAGTCTGATAATTTAATTTTTTACAATTTCAGGTATTATAGCTTTAGAAATATACTGAAAAACATGCAAAAATATGTATTCCCCTCTTCCTTCATTAAAATTAGGAAAAAAGTATGGGTTTTCAGAAGCCCACACAAAGGCTGCAGAAAAACCCTAGCGATGGCTCTGTATATCACATCTTTTGCCATATTTGTCATTTATGAAATATTACCCTTATTTTCTATGAAATGGTATTCAACACATTTACATCTATGCGTTTTAAAGATGATATATAAAAATTTTAAAGTCGAAGTAGTAAGACATTTTATAAACCAAATATTTTACACATTTTTAAAATATTCGTGTGAGAATTAAAGACTAGGCAAATAAAGATCTTTAAATTATTTTTCTCATTTTATGTATAATGTAGAGTATCATTTGAAAAGGTTTTTAAATAGAATACAAAAATAATTTGCATAATTTTGAATTGAATATTTAAAAAGAAATTCTAAAAAATATGCAATAACGAGACTTATTGCCCCATTATTTCCGCAACTTCTTACCGAAAAATTATAAGAAAACTACGTTGGTAAAATCTGAATAGAAAATTACATGAAAATTATAGCAATTATCGTAGATATTTTAATTTTTATATATGCACCAAGTTTAACGACCGTGAAAGATACAGCATATAATGCGTTTTAATTTAATTACGTTATCAAAAATTAATATTTGTAAATAGTTTAAATGACTACTGCTACAAATCTACTGCACTACAAAATTATGTAAGCTTAAATTTGTAGTGCTGAAATGTGTACAGAATCATCGTACTGCGAATTCCACTCGGACTTGACGGGTTTTTTATTTGCCTTGTTACCATAGTGCAATGATTACTTGCAAATTATTACTATAACAAACAAATGAAATAAATACTTAACTTACATCAAAGAGATACGGATTTATATTTTATTCACACCATCATACACAATTCACAAATTTGCATAAAACATTTAATCTCGAAAACATGATTATTTGCATGCTAGACTATTAGGCAGATAGCAATCCATGAAAAAGTAACCCAACACATGTTTCCTCATAAAATATTGATTCTCTTTCCTGACATATCAAAATTGTTCTCACAGTGAAACGATTAGTAAACATTCATCAAAAGTTTGACAATTAAATGAAACTATTTGATGTAGTATTAATTCTACTTTCTTTAATTTCTTTACCACGACCTAGGTTTCGTTGTATTACAACATCTTCAGGTGGGATATTAGCAAAGATTAAATCTATAATAGAAATAATACCACATCACGTAGTTTCATTTAATTGTGAATAATGAATTTCTACAAAATTAATGCCAAATATATTCAATATTTAAAAGTTTGAGTTAAAATTATTCAAATCCTGCCACATATCAAATAAATTTATAAAATGGGTAACAACAAATGATATATAATGATAACATATCAAATAAATTTATAAAATGGGTAACAACAAATTAATATATTTAATACGATTTTCTATAAACCATCATTCAACTGGTATAAATTACTTTTAAAAAGAAACTCTGCAGCTTTGTAGAAAATTATCAGAAGTTCAAAATCCATGCGAATAAAAATATACAATTTAATGCTCATTGACATAATATTGCTGTATTTTCCTTAAATTTACGCAAGTTTTTGTCTACAAAACGAAAATACCACAATCTTATTAAAATAAAAAAGAATACGATAATAGCTATCATCTTTCTTTATAAAGAAATTTTGAATCTACGTTAACAAGCTGCGCCGTAATTACTTTCGAAATAAATGTTTAACGTATTTCCGTTCTTTACGTAAATAATTTATTTCCATTCTTGAGATTTTCGCCGTCTTCATTTTCTCGGGTTTGTTTACATCATTATAAACACTGAGCTTTCAACGTTTTCTTAAATAAGCTTAATTGACTAGAGAATATTTACCGTCTATATTTAAAACAGAGAGAGAAAGTTATTTTAGTATATTTAAATAATAAATTTGCCTTAAAATCAAATACTAATTTACTTTTATTTATTTTGGACGATATTTAAAATGGGGTTTACTTTAATTCTTAATCTCTTAAATTATTATATATAGAGATGTTAAGATTATAAAACATGAAAGTTTTAACCATAATTACTGAAAATAGTTTTAGAATGATAGACGATCATCATCTATCGATTGCTGAGTGGCTCATATTATAAAGAACGAGTTACATAATAACTCCATAAATAATCATAGATTAGTATTGTATCTCGGGCAATGCTTGGAGTAAATTATGATACATTCTTTATAAGTCTGTTAAAGTCAAACATATCGAAAAGTGCAAAAAAGTAGCGACTTGTTAAGTTATTACTAAATAAAGAATGAGTTATGTAGTATCTTTATAAATAATCATAGATTAGTGTTGTATCTCGGACAATGCTTGGTGTAAATTAATTCATTCTTTATAAGTCTGTAAAAGTCATACAAATCGAAAAGTGAAAAAAAGTACCACTTGTTAGGTTATTACTAAAAAAAAAACTTAGAAACAAAAAATTAACTGGAATGTGAATAAAAAAGCAAGAGAATAATAGTTTTATATTGAAAGGACCGAGTTTTATTTTCAGGTAATTTACACATATTGCTTTAACTAAATTATGAAGCTTCTACTTCTCATCGTTTATCTTTTGTAGGATATTAACTGTTTTCTCAAGGATTGATTGTTAACAGAGGAGAAATATTTTTTTTATTTCTTGTAAAGATTTAGAGAATATATTAAAACATAATTTGATTAATAAATATTGTTTATCTCTAACACTTGTTTATCTGTCCATCCTTCCGCATGTCTGTCAAAGCTCTTTGATGGTTTGAGATATCAAGTGGAATTAATATCGTATACTTGTTGCAATTTAATTACACTGCTGTAAAAAATTCCAATTATTCAGTTCTCGCAAGCATAATATATGACGCTTTAAAGCGTAACTTTTCTTTTCTTGACCATAGTCTTATTCATTAATCATCAAAGTCTACAGGATATTTCCGGTCCATCTACAAATTTGAAAATCGACTTAATGTGAGGTCTTATAACCCAAGTAAAGGGTCAACGATTTTTAATTCTATTTGGAATTGTTTATTTGAAATATGCGCCTGGAAAAATTATGATAGGCTATATATTTACAATGCATAAAAATATTGCCTACAATATTTACGAGTTCATCTTCTATTCGCATTTTACAGATTTTTTATAACATAAGCTGAAATAAATAGTCACAGTCATATTTGTATTCGATACTGGTACATAAAGCATAATAAATCACATCAATTCGTATTTTAAAATGCAAAAGAATATTCAAAAACAAAGAATACAAAAATATGAAATAATATGATAAAAAATTATTATACCACCGACGTATGGATCAGGAACAAACCAGAATAATCAAAATAAAAATTAGGTCCAACTAACAATTCTATTAATACTAAAAATAAACATCAATACAAAGCAAGTGTCATTAAATATATCCACACAGGGTCGTCAAATGTAAATGATATTTCCAGTCATACATAAAAAATAATGGTAACCCTAATAATAGTGAATAAACATAAAATAATAAAGCCAAATATTAATATAAATAATATCAAGAATATTGGTTCTATAAATAATAATAATAATAATACAAAACGTCGAATTAAAAAAAATGGAATTAAATATAATGGTAATTATGAAATACTTAGGTATCAGTTAAAGATTTGTTAACTGTGCAATAAGCTTTTTCTATAAGCATGTTCTTATCTACATACTATAATGTATCTAATTATACATATGGCGGGCTTATTACTACGAGGATAATCTCTTACAGCCAACCAGAATACCAGTCCATCTTCACTCGATAAGTCCTCGCGGTACGCCGCGCAATCAAAGGCCGTATATCTTGTGATCAACCCAAGACACCACGGTTCTTGACTCTGCTCTGGAAATAAGTGCCTTCCAACACTTTAATTACTGCAGACAGTTTGTTATAAAATGTGGTACTATTGCATTTAAACTTTTTGAGACCATGGACAGTCTATGCTTAATACTTCTAATATTATGCTTGAACTTAGTACTATATTCATATTCATGACAATTTAAAAAAACTTTGTTAATATTTGTCTGCTACATATAATATTTCCATATATATGATCACTAGGCATAGTCATGATCTTCATATTTTGAAACGCCTCCTTACATAAGTCTGTGAATCTTAGACCTACTAAATATCGAATCGCGTTTTTCAGAAAAATAAATGTTCTATTTGGATATGTCGCAGTACCCTAAAAGAACAACTCGTAAGTCATTATGCTGTAAAAATCAGTAAAATAAACCGCCTTTGTGGCAGCCACCTCGCACAATTCTACAACCTTCTGTATGACGAATGTGGCGATGTTTAATTTTTGATCTGTCTCTTCAGATGAACATTTAAATCCCAATTTAAATGTTCATCTGAAGTTACACCTAAAAATTTATATATAGCCCACCTGAAGATGTTGTAATACAACTAAACCTAGGTCGTGGTAAAGAAATTAAAGAAAGTAGAAATAATACTACGTCACGTAGTTTCATTTAATTGTGAACAATAAATTTCTACAAAATTAACGCCAAATATATTCAATATTTGAAAGAAATACGTATTCTTTCTCCTAACAACTGATGATTGCCTGGTAGCTGTCACGATTCGAATAGTCAGAGTATAAGTTTTCATCATCAAATATGAAAGAAATACGCTTCTTTTCCCTTGTCAACTCACTATCGCCTAGTAGCTGCAATAATTCTAACAAATGCGGTCACGATATATTTTTGGCTATCAAATAATCACTCGGCGACACCATAATCAAACAACTCTTGGATAATCATATGCGCTTCATACTTCGGACAAGTGAATCGATAAATCTTTTTTGTTTTGCATAGTTGCCAACGTCATCCCGTATTTTTAAAATTTCACTCTAAACTCTCACCATTTTTTCATAACCCGCCTAAAGAAGTATAAATAAAAAAAATACCATTATTACGTTGAGCATTAAATAACAATATAATAAAATTTAAATTGAAAGCATTATATGACAAATTTCTTCTTTTATTACATTTGTTTTTTTTTAACAAATTTTCTATCAATCACTGGGAAATTGGTATATCCTCACGATTTGGAAAAAGGTTCGGTTGGAAAAATCTGGGAGAGGATTTCTAATTTTATTTACGTTCTGAGGTTTATTATTAGAGTTCCTTAAAATATATATTATATAATAAATAACATATGCAGTTTATTATAAAAAATAACATAAGTACATGTTATGAGGATGCATATATAAGTAGCAATTTTTGACGAATTTTAGTCTTTTCCTATCGATCAGTGAACAGAAAGGTTTATTCTTACAATAATTTTTCTAATAGATTCATATGTACGAAAAATTGTTTATAAATATTTCAGTTTTTCCGTATTCGGCGACTATTTTATGCTCCCGTTTCTGCAAATATTTTTACTTATTCTTTTACTCCTTGCTGTTTTTTTTTCCTTTTCCAATAAAAAAATTCCATATGTGCATATTACTTTCACAAAAATTTTTGTTTATCGTAAAGTATTTATTTAATTAATCTAAATTATAATATAAAATATTAACGATGATAAAAATTACAATTTAGAAAGTTCTTCTCACCAAAATAAATAAAATATTCTAACTTTTTTACCATATTTTTTTATTTATCCAATAATTACAACGTTAAAATATAACTGTTTTATCCAAACGTTGGACTCAAAGATTGCACGCCGGTCACGCTGACACTTTCAGTTTGCTTTGATGCATATATCAACTTACACAATGGCACGAAATACTCATCACATAAATTCGATCCAACCATTACGTTCCTTGATAAAATAGCGCCATTAAAGTTCAAGTAATTCAATATTTCATTGAACGACTCTTTAATACGTGGTAAAAAATGTTTACTACTTCAACGCATTGATTTCCAAGCTATCTTTAAGCAAGGCTATTGCGGCTGTGTAACTAAATAAATAATTAAAAATATATAAAAAATAATTATACATTTAAAACTTTGATAACATAAATTTAACTTGACAGGTGTACAATATCTCTGCTCTTACCTGACTGAATAACAAATACCTCCATGGATAAATATGTAACCTATTAATTATAACTAAAAGGGCGGCTTATCTCGGTTGGGCTTCGCGCGCACCCTTCAGTAAATGCTGTGCTGTGACATCAATCAAAGGCTTCGGCGAATGGCCGACGTCGTAAGGATAATAAAAAAGATGAAATGCATACACCAGTTTTATCTTCGGAAATTATCTTCAAACAGATTTTTTTGTTTACTAGCTGTTCCCGCGTCTTCGTTCGCGTGGATTTCGGAATAAGAAAAGTTGTTGGAATTTTTTTGAGTCTTTTTAAATTTTTGTTTTCTCTCAGAATTCTATAAAATCAAAAAAGTTAATAGATGGTGTTAGTAGTTGGAATATTGTAATATTAACAGTCAATATTTTTTTAATCTCGAAAATCCAGATCAAAAATATTTTATATGTTGCTCGAAGTTGTTAACTATTAACATACAAATTTAACAAATTTTGTCCAAAGTCCGTCGAGTAGATTTTGCTATTGAAGAACAAATTAACGGACAGGCAGAAAGACAAACATGCCAAAACCAGGTTTTGTGGCTTCTATTATCCATTGTTTGCTAAATCATTACTTTATTCAAAATATTTTCCATGTAAAAAATTCACTCTGTTGAATATCTAAACATACTTTTATTGTATGTTTAGATATTCAACTTTTACGAGTAGTAGATTTAGTTTTACAGTTCATTATCGCTTCAAATGATGTATTGATTTTTAGAAAAAGTTAAGTGATTTTCTATTATATTTGATCTTGAAAATTATTTTTATGAAATGTCATAAAATCTATATTTTGTGCTATTGAAAAAAAGCATGTGTCTCATTTACTTTTCTCATATTTACTTAGTAAGTTTCACTCGCATTTTGTTTGTATACAGTTTGAATTAATGCAGGGAATTTTTAGTCCAATAATCATATTATGCATCTTAAAATATTAACCTCAATGGTACTACTGAGATATATAGATAAATTATACTTTTAGTGTTTATGTATATATAAACTATACTATTGAAAAAAAAATCGTGCGTCTCGTGAATTGTTCTCATATTTACTTAGCAAGTTTTGCTCGCATTTTCCTTGTATACAGATTGAATTAATGCAGGGAAGTTTTTATCCCATAATCATATTACGCATCTTAAAATATTACCCTCAATGATATTTCTGAGATGTATAGATAAATTATACTTCTGAGATATCTGTATGCATAAACTATACTAGTGAAAAAAAAAATCGTGCGTCTCATCAATAGTTATCATATTTACTTAGTAAGTTTTGCTCGCATTTTGCATGTATACAGTTTAAATTAATGCAGCGAAGTTTTTGTCCCAAAATAATATTTTGCGTCTAAAAATATTACCCTCAATAGTACTTCTGAGATATATAGACAAATTATACTTCTGATGTATATATATATATATATATATATATATATATATATATATATTTATTATACTATAGAAAAAAAATTGTGTGTCATGAATTGTTCTCATATTTATTTAGTAACTTTTGCTCGCATTTTGCTTGTGTACAGTTTGAATTAATGCAGCGAAGTTTTGTCCCAAAATAATATTTTGCATCTAAAAATATTACGCTCAAATGTGCTTCTGAGGTATGTAAACGAATTATACTCTAGACCAAGTAATAGTCATAACAGTGTAAGTTTACAAAATGCAAGCAATGGACAAAAAAATTAACTTATGCTCTATTTTGAACTTTAACCTGAATCACTGTGTTATTATCTTTACATTTATATTCATTAATTTTTCACCTTGTACAAGATTTTAGTCTAAACCCATCATATTACCGTACTGTGTGTCTTGGAAATTCTGAATACGAATATTAAAAACAAAAAATATTATCGTTAATAATTATCGTGTGTATGTCTTATACATTTACGGAAACACGTGAACAAACCAAAGCCATGTAGTGTGCACATTCAATTGATCATATCTTATATACTCTGACATCAAATAATAGCATAATAAGTACGATATATTAATACATACAAATACACTAAACCAATTCATAAAAGTTTTGCACTTATGTGCAAAAACAAAGAATATGTCTTCATTTTAAATGTGGATATTTAAGTGTTTTGTATACTGATACCCCGAGAGCGCACTAAAGAAGGTTTATTTAAATTCTATTAATAAGTAATGTTTTTTTTTGGAAAATAACGTAATAAAATTGAAAATTAAAATACACAAAACGTCAAAATTCGAATTCGGACTTCGGTTGCGTTCCTCAAATAATCTAACGCTTTACTGCTACACCAATGACATGCAGGCACTAACCCCTGTTATAATAGCATCCTGAACAGGCTTTACAAAAAGTTATAGTTAACCAACTTGATTCTCGCCATTTTGGCGCCGGTAATGGTCGTCCATGCGACTAATATTAGAGATGGGACAGTGTGACAAAATAAATCGATAAAACTTCAATAGATTAATGTTGCATACATCATAAGTAGTTTTCACAATTAACCTAATAATGCGCCGATAATCATTGGTAGTAATTGAAAAGGTTCTGTGAAGATGAATAATTTATAAGATAAATATAAGCGAGTAACATTTAGTAAGAATTAATGGCTTACAATCATTAGCGAACCCAACAGTTGTGTTTCATAAATTTATGTATATTCACACACCCCATATATTAATTATTTTGTGTTTATTTGTTATAATAATATATGATAGTGTCTATTAAAATTATTTAAAACCATTCACTAGTAAGGAATCTAAGACTTCTTAAAATAGTTTTGTGAATCGGGAAACAATTTTACACAGGACATCGTCAAATATTTTCGCAGTTAAAACCGCGGTGAAAGTTAATTTTTGAACAATGAGTGCTACACAATTTATATGATTCAAAATAAAATCTTGTATATGTACATATTTACATACAATACAACAAGCCTCAAACTAAATTTTATTTCGTTTTATCGATAAATTCTGTAGTATATCTGTCACATTTTTGGTACATGTCTCGTTTGTGTGAGAGTCTAATATTTCCCAAAATAAGTGTATAAATCCATCAATTTCTCCCTTTATCAAGGGTCATTTTATTTCTTCTAGTTTATTTTTATTTTACTCTAGAATGGCGGTACTAAGAGGCTGTCGTAATGTTTTTCTTTTAATAAAAATAAAAATCGTAACAGGTAATTTTTCTTATTTCTATTTAAAAAAATATTGAAAATATCGGTACAAAATAATGTAATATTATCGAGTATTGTGACTTGCATCGATAAGATACGTCAATAAAAAGAAAAATTTTATGCATCTCTAATTTAATGTCAAATTTAGTTCCCGAGACTTTCGTAGCAGTGCTTCAAATAGGCACAAAAATATCTGTAATTTTATATGATATATCTAATCCGTCGTACTAGTATAATAGAAGTAAATTATCACTGGATAAAGTTACTAAACAAAAATATACTGGGTAACTCGGCTGCTCAGTTCGGCTCTACTCAGCCCAGTGCCGAGTTTACCCGAAGAGCATGAAACCATTTGGTCATATTCCGCCTATGGCCGAGATTTAATTTAGTTTCTACTTGATTTCTGTGATGCCCATGAGGCAATATTTTAAAAAAAATTCAGTACAGAAACTTAATCTCCAAATAATGTATTGTATGAGGGCGTAGTGTTATTATGAAATTGGCAATGTACTACGTTTTTTTTGTTTAAATGTTATTTTCAATATAAGAATAAAATGGATTTCTGCATTTGAAGATGACGATGAATTTAAAAAGTCGCAACTTCTTTCACGCAATAGAAGTTATTGTTACATGGGTTTATTAAATATTTTTATAATTTCGACAAACACTTTTGTCTTTAATAGACTTTTGTCTATAATAATTTAATTGAACATAGTTACGTTATACTAAAGCGCCAATGTTTTCCATAGTCTGCTTTAAGATAATATAGTTTTTACATGAAACCTGATTTCAAGACACATATTTTGGAGTTTATTTCACTGACCAATGAAAACCTGAAGCTAGTAGCGTGTAAAATAAATTTAAATATTAATGATCTTTCTAACAATATTTGAATATTCTCTGTAATATGTCCATAGAAATAAACTTGGAGATTATAACAAGAACAATTATTTTTAAAGACCAACAACTAATATAATGAATTGATATTACAATTTAAAATGATTTAGTGATTATAAAAAAAAACAAATAACTTTTTTATCTCTTTTGTATATCAGTATCAATTATGTTAATAATTGTAAATCAGTTTTTTTAAATAACAAAAAAAAAATCAAGTTAATACGTCAGTAATAGTTAAGTATTAAATAGTTGATTCATGACATACAGCTAACGGTGAAGTACAGACTCAATTTTAGAACTTAATTTTTCACCGACTTCACACACTTGGTTAACATTTCATAGAATTGAACACTCAATTTCACTTAAGTCCTAAAATACTTTCATAATGAAAAGCGAGCAACATAATTTAACAAGTTTCCCTCTCAATTTTGCGTCTTTAATAAAGAAACCACAGTATTTGACTTTGCTTACGTACGAAAATAACTGAAGGATGACAAAGCACGTCTATATCGCGTACATATGCGTGTTTTACTGAAAATGTTAACAGGCAATTTAAATTCGTAAACGCTGAACGTTCTTCATATACTAAAATTGTTTACATGGTAATAAATGTAGAGCTTTCATTGTGCACACAATAAAGCTTTCACTTACCCAAGAACATTTGTCATTTGTATGTTAAATACTGAGATTGTTGACCAAACAACTTATTTTCTTGAATCGCAGAAGGAAAATTGTATGTCAATTTATAGTCACTTTACTTGTGCTCCTCTTCAATATTCTGTTTGATGTTTAACCTCATGAAATAATAGACAATTCATAAATTTATTTTCCATTCCCATGGAAAAATATGAGAAATACGGATACGTACTTTGCGATTTATTTGCAAAAGAGGCGTAAATGAAGTTTTCATCACGATGTGATATAATATTATACAGAATAAAATTTATGCGTTATTTGTATCAATTATTTCCAATTTATGAAAACTATGCATCGAAAATAATTAATGTAATTGCTAATTTGGAATTTTTTTAAAATTTAATTTCTTTACTTTTTTATTAGAATCGAATAGTTTGCTTTTATTTAAACCGCAAAGAATACCTATTTTGTTCTACAAAAATAAAATTCAGAATGTTGCGTTTATGATATAGGTGTAAATGTTATAAAGATAATCAAGCTGTATAAAGAGAGACACAATGACTATACAACTTTTGGCAAAAATCCTTCAGAAACTAAACCAGATTTCCCTTGACATATAACCCCATTTCCCTTGTCTTAAACTGTGTGAAGTGGCACCAGAATTCCATGTCGAACTAAGATTATTCGACGGTCTAGTTTCCATAATATGGGCACTATTCCCACCATTCTACCTAGAAATTGGTGTAAACCTGTTACACTATTCATAAATAAATTTAGATCAATACGCAACACTAATTTTTATTTATAATTGTTCCCAAATACTTTAGAACGAAAGAAAAAGAATTAAATCTTTATATTATTACTATAACACGCGGTAAAAAATAAAAATAAATTTAAAAATTTAATGTACTTAGCCATATCTGGGTAATACTTATGTACTTAGTAGGTATATATATAGTTAGGTACGTACTTAGTCATATCTGTGGCTCTAACAAAAAAATTCAAGAATTTACTTTATAGCATTTTGCAATTTTCGCCACCGAAATTTTACTGTCTGCGCTGAAAAGGAAATGTCCTTCTCAGAAGTGGAAAACTTTTTAAAAAATTTGTGCATGTAATACACAAATTAAATATAATATTTAATTGTATTGTCTTTACCTTAAAAAAACACACATTTAAACACAAAAGGTACTCTTTCTGAGGTAATTACCCTATATTTGAATGTTCATGCAAATTCATTTTTCTTTAATTTTTTTTATGGGAATTATTAATAAAAATAATACAAGTAATTTAAGCTAAGAAAATTTTAACAATTCCTTTAAAAAATAAAGTCTTATATTATTAATTTTAAGAAATATTCAAACTGTTCGAGATTGGTTCTAATGCACGTTTGACATTAAGCGATAAAAATATTTTGAGGTTAGAAACAATTTTAATTATGGTTAAAAATATTTGAAAACTTAACAAAAAGGACAAATTTTTATTACATTTTTTTTTAATGGCGCCACGTCAGAAGCAAATGTAGGAGTAAAAAGAGCAGTACATATGTGTTATTAATTTATAAGTAGTTTAAAAAATATTCAGAATTTCGTAATTTTCGGAAAAAAATGCAGATAATTTTTTTTAAATTTATAAATTGTTTAGGCCAAAATTCTGTCACGAAAAATCTGCCACGAAATTGTTTTAAGACTCTTGCATCCATGGTTCTTAAATAATATTACAATGTTTGCGACAATTTTTATTCTTAAAAGTAAAAGGCTGAAATTTAAAGAGTGTATTATGAAAATTTTGCTTGTTGTTGTAAAAAGTTCTATATTTCATAGAATTTATAGACATAAATTACATACGAGTGTACTAAACAGAAATCGAAAACAAACAGGAATTACATTAGAAATTAAATGCTGCAGTAAAGGCAATTAAACATCATAACCGTGTTCTAATAATAAATTTAGAACTAAAATTCGTTAGCACATGTAATCATTTTTTGTTGACTCCTTCAAAATAAGAAAAAAGTGTGTTTTCTACATATTAACTAAGACGTTTATCTCACGCACACACTTACAAAATTTAATGCACGGTATCTAAAAATTAGAACTGATCCCATCAAAGTAAGTTCTATATTTTCAAAATATTGCTACTGATCAAAGATTTGCTACACGAATATTGCATATATCTTAAGCATTAATATGTACTACAAACTTGGGAGGAAAATTATTTTGAAATTCGGAAAAAAGGTGAAATTGCACGGATTTTCTTTAACGATATAACTTTTTACTAAAAACATTGTTTGACGTTAACATTCAACTTCAGAAATTATTTGTAATTACTTCGGAAACAAATTCCTTTTATCATATTTTATTATAATATCGGTGTCGTTAACTTAGTATAGTGATAATACGTATAACATACTAATTTCGTATAGAAATTGCAATTTGTTTACCTTATGGGAGGTTGAACAATCCTTAATACAGTGACAGTCCCTATATTTCATTAACCTTTAACTACTGACGTGATATTTTTTTATATAAGTTCTGACGTGGGGGCCTGAGCAGCTCGTGCCTTTAATCGTTGATGTAAACGATAAATGAAGATTTTAAGGTTCAAATAATTACTGACTATCTAAAATAAGTATATTTAAATAAAACAAGTGTATTTTTAAAATTAATTTTTATTTTTAAGTGACATATTTATATTAAATTAAAAATTAAATAAAATTTTTTTGCAAAATTTACTTGAGATCAGAAAACAGTCTATATTTCTTAAAAAACTTAACAAAGTTAATAACATTATTTGTACTTTTAATCTTCAATAATATCTCTAATAAATTATATATAATCAACCGTAGCTATTACATAAAAACAATAAAATTGCAAGGCGCAAAATCTTACAAACTAGGCACAATCTGGGCAAACTTTCTTAACGCACTGAAGGCATACGTGTTTTTTACACAAATAACATGTATGTGTGGACTTTCTTTGAAGCTTCAGTGGACATGTGTGACACCTTCTTCTTATCTTAAGTCCTTCTTCTTCAACTTCTGGAAGTTCTGGATGTCCAGAAGAAGGCATTTCAGGTCCCAACACTTGTGTCAAACTTAAGCGTAGTTCACGAGGCAGTTTTTCATTATGTGCTCTGCGTTTTAAGTGTGGCAACACCAAATGACGGGCCAACTTTTTTATGAAAATACCTCTTTCTGTCATTTTTTCTTGTTGTATATCATACAATATATGGCTATTGACAGAGCTGCAATCTAAAATACGATAAAATATTACCATCGGCCAACGTCGTGTCCTGCGGCTACATGTATATATAGCACACTTTTTATCTATTTCGTCCACTCCTCCTTTGGTTGTATTATAGAAGTGGATTATTTCAGGCTTTCCAATAGACTCATCAGTACCTTCAGCATGGTGCATATATGATAAAAGAATGGCTGCCATATTTTTTTTGGGGCATGCGAAGCAAGTGTATTTTGACCGGCAAAACCATAAAGAGTAGAATTGACTTCTCTTTTTTTTGACGGTAGGAATTCTTTCGGTATCTCACGTTTGTTTTTTTTTCAACGTGCCAACACATGTTAAACCCTTTTTCGTCAAACCATCGGCAAGTTCAAGTGAATTGAATCAGTTATCACAAGTAATATTTCTGTTACTCCCGTATAATGGCTTTGAGAGACGAATAACTGATTGCGTTGGTACCAGGAACTTTTTTCATCATCTGTCAAACCTGCACCATCTGATCCACGTCCTGTATATATACATATATATATATATATATATATATATATATATATATATATATATATATATGTATATATATATATGTATATGACAGTTATACAAATAACCATTTTTTACGTCAAATAAGCACATTAGCTTCAATCCGTATTTTGCTGGTTTTATTGGCATGTAAATCATTAGGTGTGTACGTCCGCGAAAAGGGACTAACATTTCGTCAACTGTGGCATACTAGCTGACGTTATAAACCTTTTGACAATTTTCCACAAATTGAGTAAAAATTTTTGAAATTGCTGCTATTTTGTCAGTCTTCCGTCGTTCTTCGCGATCAACAGGGTTGTCAAATCGAATGCAGTGCAAAATATTAAAGAATCTAATTTTTGACATAACATACCTGAATATCTCTCGACCCGTACCGTCTGTGGTGAATATGTAATCCACGTTTTCGTGATTTGATTTGAATACGGCCGTGTAAAAGAGTAGACCAATAAATGCATGAAGTTCAATGATATCTAAATTGTTTAATTCTGGGCGATCGCCTTCTGAAAATTTGGCTCTGTATTGATTTATCTTTTCATTAGTCCACTTGAGTATCTCTTGTAACATGTCATTGTCCATAAACTTATTCCATATTGAATAGGGGTCTTTTGAATCATTTGCTGTTAGGTTTGAAGAGTTGGTCCGTCTTATAATGTTGTGTTGAGGCGACCTGACTGCTCTTGATGGAGGTTGTCGTGACCATTTGTATCGGTTTTTGCCGTAGTAACACCGTAATGACGATAGTGGACATTCGCCTTCGGAAAAATCTTGTTCCGATTCCTCTTCAGGCTCTGAGTCACTCTGAGAATCTTCATTATGCCCTTGTTACTCTGGAACAAATGTACCACTGAGGTCTTCTGTCTCTGAACCGCTAGACTCTTCATAACTCACCCAAGATAAGAGAACTGATTCAAAATCCGGGTGTCTGAGCGCAACCGACTTCCTAATTCTATCTTTTAATTTAATCTTCTTCATTAATAGTCCATTTTCACCCCGATGATGTACTTGGTTCCATTTTATATTACTTGTCCAACTATTGAAAGAAAAAGTTAATATTAGTAACATAAGTGATTTTAAATAAAGTTACGTAAATACTGACGATGGGTCACAGAGGCCCGAAAAAAACTTCGAAATGAATTTACTTACCAAAATTGCGAGCACCGACACGTAAACTACCACTCACAGCCACGGTGTTACTAAACTCGAAGCTACAGGAAGCCGCGTGTGCGCCGGGTGCGGGGGAGGGGAGTTATTCGATATTATTACTGTTGCTAGGCCGGAGCGGCCCCCACGTCAGTAGTTAAAGGTTAAGATTTACGGCTTAGAATAACACAAACCTTCGTTAAAAAGGCTATATAGGAAACTAACTAATATAAATATTAGTTGAAAAATAAATTAAAGCAAATTTTGCCCATATAAATATTTTCAAAGCTTTTTTGCAAGAATGTTATTTCTTAATTTAATACGTAAATTTTATATTAAAAATATTGGAAAAACTTTTATATGTAATATATTTCTTAAATAAAAAAAAATTATTAAATATTACCACCGCCTTTTTACGTAAAGTGAGCTGTATAAAAAGATATACATTTAAAATGAAACTAAGAAAATTAAGAAAATATTACAGAAAATAAGGGGTACTTGTCGAATAAAATATGATACATGCACAAAATTATAGAAGAACGAGGAATAAACGGTATTAATCAAATGAAGTACGATACGTATTGAATAAATAATTAGTTCCCGCTTTAATCTTGGACGACGAAGTGAAGTGCAATAAACAAATGGGTATCCCTCAAACTTTCTTCAGCTTATCTCATAGCTATATATATATACATATATATATATATATATATATATATATATATATATACATACATATATCCTCTCATAGTATAACACACGAAAGTGATAGCCTTGGGTCTTATATATTGTACACTAGGTTATAAATTACCAGGATATGTGAAAAAATTTGGCAAGGACATATTAAAAAAAATTGCGCACGCTTGGGCCCATAAGTTTTTGAGGAAACTTTTTTCCTCTGTATCATAAGTGTATTTGTGATGTTATTTGTATTGAAGTCAGTCAATGTTTTTCTAGTTAAATGTGAAAAAACTCAGAAAAAATAGTGCAGAAAAAATAATGCAATCTTCAAAATTTTAACCCTGTAAGTATTAGTTATACTCGTGCTTAATAGTTTATTTTGAAGTAAGGTGAATAAAATATCCGCAGTATAGAGAACTAAAAGATCGGCTTGCCCTCTTTCCATTATATCTGTCTGAATTTTTTCCGTGGATAGTAAATAGATGGTGCCACCTAAAAAAACAATTGCTGAATATTCTTTTCTAGAACTTAATAATTTGCCAACCAAAATTCCTAAACTTTTGGCGAGATTTAGACCATAAGAACTTTTAAAAAGAGGACATTGGCCATATTTGCGGTTACATATCGAAAAATCTTGAAGGTTTCCTCTAAAAATTAAAACTATATCGTTGATTAGACAGTAGTTCATTGCTAATGCCAAAGCCAAAACTATTTCATATATGCCTACAGCTCGTTATTTTATCTGCTTCAAACACAAGCCTTACACCCTTTCTTCTTGAATATTGTCACTGATCTGAGAAGGCTTTATAAGATTTCATTAATACTGTAAACGATGACGCGGAATGGAGTTTCATTATCAAAGGCTATTTAAGTAGTCAATCTTGCTGGCTAAGACTCCCAATGGTAGTCATAAAAAATATTCTAAGAAGATTTTCACGATACAATATTTGTAGTCCGAATTTCCAAAATTGTGACAGGATTTTAGAAATTAAAGATTACAATACTAAGCAGAAGGTTAATTAGTTAGTTTATTTTTACACCCTCGGCGTTCCTGTTACGAAAAAAGACATGTTTCCTGAACAACTTTATTTGCTTTAAATTTTTTCAACAATTCCTACGGGGAAAAAGCGGAAAAATTATTTTTCATTTAAAAAAATGGAATTGCATCTAAAGTATAATATTTCAAATTTAATTTGGGTGAATTGGTAATACTCTCCTTTGCTAGAAAACTGTAAGTGAATTTAAATAACATTATAAACGAGTTAAGGAAAAAACTCATGACTTATAACTTTTATTGGAACTGAAATAATTTCATCCTTTGTAAATAAGTACTATTTATATAAAACTTAACTTTTTTTGAAACATTTTTTTTTATCACTCCATGGTACGTAGTTTTCTACATTCTTCAAAATATTTAACACTGGTTATTTGAGAAAAACCTTAATTAATAGGTCCAATAAAATATATATGGCTTTTAACCGTATGAATGAAAAGTTTTAAACATTATCTCTATTGCAATAAAATACTTTTTAGTTCTTTAAAGCATGATTAAAAATGAAAGGAATTGGTTTTCAAAATAAAATACTTTAGAAATGAGTTTTAACTAAAAGGGTACGTTTGTTTGTTTATCTTCCTTTCAAGCTTAAATAGTCCGGCTTATATAATTAAATTTTTCTTAATTAATTTTCTAATATATAGAATCAAATGTACTACTTCTTAAATAAATAACTTTTAAAACGAAATGAAATTTTATAAAGTTGCTGCATCACAAGCATATATATTAAAATCTTGCATTTAAAGTAGTTGCCATGTGACAAGAAAATATTTCGTTATTAAAATATTTTGTTGATTTTTTTTCAAAATGTTAATATAACATCATTTTACATAATTTAGTTTTTTAAAAAAACCGCTCGACACGTTTTTTAAATAAAATTTAAATACGGCGAAAGTATTAGATTTCCTGTAATGTTAACCAAACCCTTTTTAAGAGTAATTTCTACCAAAAATAAGCGGAATTTTTTTTTGAATATTTTAACATAAAATCATTCCGCGTTGACTTAGTTTTATAGATAAATCGTTCAACGCGTTTTTTAAATAAAATCAAGTGTAGTGAGTCAAAATCAAGTGTACTTTTCTGTAATATTAATAATAAAATTTTTAGAGCGCTTTTTACCAAAACTGAGACTTAGTTTTTTTAGGCCAACCACTCGATGCGTTTTCGAATAAAATGAAAAGTGTGGTGAAATTACCACATTGGTTTTTTGAAAACGATTTTTACCAAAATTAAACGGTAAATAATTTTTAAATTTTAAAATAATTTGGATGTTTATAATTTGAATAATATATCAAATATTCGGTGAATTTCGTTGACTACGCATTTTACATGACAACTACCTTACTTAAAGCTAAATATACTGGTAAATATTGTTAGGCATCACAGTTTAGTATAAAAGTATAGACTTAAAAAGTTGGAATATTTCAACCCGCGATTTTATTGTTATTTATTAACTATATTAAACCAAAGTCAATATTGTGTAGATTCTTTTTCTGTTGTAGAATATTAATTTTAAAAAAGAATAACAATTGATTCAACCGGTTGAGTTACGTTATTACTGGAAATGGCAAGGTTATTATCTATGAAATTCTTAACCGTAAAACAAAAGAAGAATCACAAAAAGGTAAAGTATATACGTGTCTGGTGATGTATTTATGGAATAATATGTAGGGAAATACTTCCTAGAAATATGCCCATATATTACTACAAACATATACTGTAGGTAGCATTCACATTTGAGACTCCCTGACAAATATCAAACCAAAAAGACAAAGTTTTCTTGCTGAATGCGCATTGTAATTGATTACTCAATTAAAATTATTGGAGCTGGGAAGATAAATTATTTCACATCATTTAATAAGGGGTCATTTCTTTTGTATGTTGTTGGGGTGGATGTAGCGGAAGTCGGACTCGAATTGGAACAGCTTCGATATAATCATATTCCAGATCCTGATGGTTTACTTCCATACGTTATAAAAGCCTGTTCTGACATGTTCGTCGAACCATTCACATTTATAATAAATATTTTATTACGTTCTGAAATTCATCCATCTGTTTGTAAAAATTCCAATAAAACTTCAGTTTTCAAATCTGGTTCTAGATCTGATGTAAAAAAATATCGACCTATAGTTGTCTTATCTTCGTTCGCCAAAGAATTTGAAACTGTTTAGCATCACCATATCTATATGTATATCCAATCCCAGTTAACGGGTTGCCAGTACAGTTTCTGTCCAAAGCGCTCCACCGTCACTAATCTCACTCATTTTGTGGATTACGTAGCTGGAGAATTAGATGAAGGTCGTCAAGTTGATATAGTTTATTTTGATTTCAAAAAGGCATTTGACCAAGCCGACTGTGATATTTTACCAGTGAAATTATTGGAAGCAGGTATGTTTCCTATCTAATAAAAATTTTCGCCTATTATTTTCGGGTTCGCAAAACAATACGTCCGACTTGGAAATTTCGAATCTCGGCCTTACGTTACTCAATCTAGAGTCAGTCAAGATAGTAATTTAGATCCACTTCTGTTTTTGATTATGATAACCGACATGCCTACAGCGGTCAAAACTGCTCGTTGCCTTCTCTTTGCCGATTATTTAAAACTCTTCTTAGGTCTTAATGGTCAATTTAACAGTGATCTTTTCCAATATGATATCGACTCAGTATTCCGGTGGAGTCTAAGTAACAAGCTGCATTTCAATGTAAGCAAATGTGCTACGATGACATACTCCCGCTTACGTATCCCACTTGTGCGTAGTTATGAGCTGGGTGGAGCTACACTCAAGAGGGTTTCAACTATGCGGGATCTTGGTATAATTATGGACAATCATCCCACATTTCACAGTCATATCGTGGAAACCTGTCAAAAAGCCTACAATAAACTAGGATTTGTCATACCGAATTCCCACGATTTTCAAGATCTCAGTCATTTGGTCTCCGTATGGAGGTACTTATAGGTAGTTTTCATATTACAAAATGCATGGGTATTATCCTTATTTATTTCCCTCAGATTTCATAACGGGAATGGTTTGATTTGATAATTTCCTTTAACTCCGAAGGGAATTGCTTCTAATCATGCATATTTTTAAATTATTAAATTATTATGTTGATAACCCCTCGATCCTGAGATTCATGGCCATTTATGCTCCTGGCTGCTACATGAGGCGACGATTTCATTGTTTATTTTACCTCCCTAGAGCGCGTACGAATATTCCACAACGTTCACATATCTTTCATGCACTCACATTACTCAACGCAGTGTTGCGAGATGCACCCAGTCTAGATATTGTTTTATAGAAATGGGGTCATAGAGTTGCTTAGTAGTTCAAAACTGATTGCTTGATGATATTCATCCAAATTACTGTATATTTGTTTTTCGATTGTAAGGAATTACTCTGTGAGTGTATAGTCCTATTCGTCACTATTTTATAACTCTTTGTTATTTGTTCTTCCACATGCCCAGCGATTTGGGTAATACTGTAAGTTGGACATGGGACATCAAGAAATAAATAAATAAGTCATTACTATTCAGGAGAACTGATGCCGTTTAACTCTTTTTAGAACACTAAGTAACGCTTTATGCGAAAAAAGACTGATTATGAAAACCAGATCCGGCATTTTTGAATTCAAATTATAAAAATAGGGAGCCGTTAATATTCCCCGTATGTAGTTTATTAAAATAAACGAAAATATAATAATAATTTCTTTGGAAAAATCGTTGCTTATTTTTAAATAATTTTAGCATATTATATCAGAAAGAAATCCAATATCTTCTCATTTAATCGATTGTTAAAGGATATATTGAAATTGTGGACAATAGAATAAATTTGCTATTATATAATTACCACAAATTATGTTTATGCAACCAGAACCTATTTCTAAAATAAAGTCTCATAAAAATATTTATTCAAATAACATAGAAAGTAATCCTTTCTCAAATTAAAATCGAAAATTAAAAAATGAATTTGATTCTTTTTCTACAAAAAAGTATCTCGGTAATTGGATGCAGAAAACTTGGAACAAAAACGGGTCATGCGAAAATAAATTAACATATAGATTGGAAAACCGGCTGAGATTATCCGAAGCATTTTCTCGCCTCGATTCAACTGAGATTTCCCAGTGGTAAGAAATTCCTTACCGTTCCTCAATAGTCCATATTTTTCATGCGATCATGTTCTGTTATGATTTATCGCACTTTATGTATGTAAAGAAAACTTATTGTGTATAATGATCGGAATATATGTATATATATATATATATATATATATATATATATATATATATATATATACACATATATTGTACATTACTTTGTAAAAATTATAATTTTAAGTGACATCTTGAAACTTTAAATCGTCCCGTGGTTTGGTGGATGACTGTGACATAACTAAATTAATGGATATTGAATATATTTGGCGTTAATTTTGTAGAAATTTATTATTCACAATTAAATGAAACTACGTGATGTAGTATTATTTCTACTTTCTTTAAGTTCTTTACCACGACCTAGGTTTCGTTGTATTACAACATCTTCAGGTGGGATATTTTTATTTGAAAAAAATATTACTCTACCTATTAATTTGGCGTAATTACAATAATTAATATAATTATTTAATATATTTTTCATCGTTAAAAAAATTAAACAGTTTCAAAATTTATCTAAAAGTAATAAAAAATTAATAAACGCTTAATTTTATAATGTTTATGAAGTGTCCAAAAAAAATTGTATTTTTACGAAATTATAGTTTTTTTATTACTTTTTTTTAAATTATGAGATTAGGAATTTATCTCATCTAGTATTCAGGTTGTCTTGACATTGAAATGAATAACATGATTTCAGCTTGATCTCCACGTGCCGGAACTAGAGAAGGACTTTGGCCTTTCGAGTTCTCTTTTTGTTAATATATTTTCAAATAAGAAAAACAATTATAATTTTGATTTTTTAATTGAAAATATACTGGAGATAATAAAATAACAGCCTTTGAAAGAAGGGTTCTGAGGAGAATTTTTGGGGGTGCCAAAGAAAATGGTATTTGGCGAAGACGTCTTAACTCAGAAATCTATATGTTGTTTGGTGAGCCTGATGTCATAAAAACCATCAAAATCAAAAGAATGAACTAGGCTGCCCACGTATCTAGGATGAAAGATGAAAACCCAGTAAAGAAAGTTTTCATCGCAAAACCTCTAACAACTCGTAGAAGAGGTAGACCAAAATTAAGATGGATCGATTCAGTGGAAGAAGATTTTAACATTCTCAGGATAAAGAACTGGAAAACCTAGGCGAATAGTAGAACCTCCTGGAAGAATCTCCAACAGAAGGCCTTGGCCCACCCTGGGCTATCGTACCAAATATGATGATGATAAAGATGAATTGAAAATATATTCAACAAGTCAAAGACAATCTTTAATAAATACATTACATATGTACATCGCGAAAAGTTTATTCCTTTTCTTTTACCCGAATTGATGCAGAAAATCGCAGAATAAATTCTATGCAGGCGTATTACTTTTAACTTAGAGTTCAATTTCTTTATGCGTATGCATCAAATCTCATACTCAAAAGAAGTCAACGAACTTATATTTCCACACAGAAGGAAAAAATTATGTAAACCATTTTTACACGTAGACTCAGAGACGATTTCGGGTCGAATGTGTTAAATTATAAACAGATATTCAAGAAGGTTTCTATAGCAAACTTAGGACTGTGCTGTTGTCGTTTAATCATGTTCTGACTTTATTCGGTTCCAGACATTTTTAAATTCGTAAACAATGAATCAATACATTCAGTATCTTTCCTTTCAGCAGCAGTGCTAAATACCACGTACTAGTTTAAAAGAATAACACTTCAGATAAACTTAACGTAGTTACAATCGACATGAAGGCAAGTATGACATGAAGGCAAGATGTTGTAATACAACGAAACCTAGGTCGTGGTAAAGAACTTAAAGAAAGTAGAAATAAGACTACCACACGTAGTTTAATTAAATTGTGTATAAAACAAGTGTAGTGTTACGATAAATGCAGGAGTATCAGTTTTAAGAAACGAAATTAATACCAAATGCAATATGCAAAAGAATCATTTTAATTTTAATGCATTTGATGTTAATATAAAGTAGATTTTCTAAATTTGCGATAGAGATAATAGTAATTTACATGCAATTAATGGCAATGAATATTTTATTTGCTAATTGTATTTCATTTTAAATCAAGGTCTTCGAAAATATTTAGTATTATTTTTTTTCATATTACATAAATGTTCCTACATTCTACTAATATTTATAGTTATATTATAATTGTTCGTAATATAGATTGCTAGCGCAATAAAGTAGATTTAAAAAAAAAAGTTCCTGGCTGCTATGCTCGTAGATATGGATTAAAACTTCACATTTATATAAAATTTTTTGAAAATAGTTACTTTTACATAGTATTCTACAATTCTTCCATTCGTATACCAACGAATAAATTTAATAGCCCGACTTTCAAGGACTTGCTTTCCCCAGAAATTATTTGTGTTATCGCCAAGTACAAAGCTTTCGCCGCCCCACTGAAGAAGCTTTTTCTAAATCTGTTACGTAGTGAACTTTAATTAAACAGCGGTATCCCTTGTATTTAAACACAAGAAAATTTATGCATTTGTATTTGTATCAAATCGTATTATTAAATAAAGGCAACTTTATTAAGCGCATTCAATTTTTCATCAGAGTTGCATGGTATTTATTTTATATTAATTCTACTTTGTTTTATAACAAAGAAACCAATATTTAAAACAGAGTACTTTATGAAGGCAATTACATTACAGTTAAAATATTGACTATCTGCAAAACTAAAAAAAATTTAAAATCTTGTTAATATTTACAACCAACCTTTGTTCTCATTCACTAGACCATGATTCGTTACGCCCACTAAGCATTAGTGATTAATTTATTAGAACGGTGAATACGCAAAAAAAGTATTTGATTACAGCTTGAATTTTTCAATAAAAACTTAATTTTCCAATAAAACTACTTTAAATGTGTAGTTATGATGAAAAAACCTACATCTTTATTTACGCTTGCTTTCACACGGATAAGATAAAATTTCATTTTAAAAATTCTTCTTAGATACTCGATATATCTTTCACCTAATTAAATTTTTGATATCAATATTTTAATGACTTATGAAGGTATAATTTTGATGATCTTCAGGCTGATTAGTAGTCTTTCTATTTACGCTAATTTTATTCTCCTCTTTATTTTAATAATTTAAATACAGAATCCATCTTAATATCCTTTTCCCGATATTAATAAGCAATTTTGTTTACAAATATATTTCTACCGAATGCTTTTATAATTACAAATACTCTCTATAAATAACATAGTATGTATGTTATCCAACAAATAACTCGTTACTGATGTTACCGCAAAATACGTAAATAAAGAAAATTCAAAAATTTTTCTTTCAAATAATAATTAAAGAAAAAATTCAGAGAAATTAAAACGTTTGGTGTTTGTTTTAAATTGTTTACAAACATTATTTTTTCAAAATTTCTATTTTCTGTGCACTGTACACATATGTGTATTAAAATTGTATTGCATATTTATTGATTATCGCAAATGGTATTTTTAAAGAAAAAGTTATAAAAGTTTTAAGTACATTGTAACAAAACTGTGTTTCATTACAATAAATAGCGTTATTAATAAATGAAAAAGAAGTATTTTCATTAAATAACGACAAAAAGCTGGAAATATCATTCAGGTAAACTAATGGTCAGAAATTTCTTATTTTGTGGAAGTGATGCCTCTTTATGCATTTTCTGAGTGTAGGTTTGATCGTTAGCATACCAGACTTTTTTGCTTTCTATAGCCAGGTCTTTCCTACTTCTTTTAATGTAGTCAAAACATTTTGCTAATAACCAACGTTTCTACTTTCGGCCCGTCATATCCACTGTAAAGCTTTCCTACTCCATATACCATCTATTGTACGACTAACATCGGGTCGCGCACCATGTCGGATCGTTTGGTCTGTTTCCAAATATGAATTAATTATATGTGTCAAATATATATAAATCAATTATATTCTCCGTTATGAATTAATTATAAAACACTGTCAATTATAAACAAAAATATTAAACAAATGATCATAAGAGCTCCGTATGAATTTTTTTAAGTTTCATGTCAAAAAAAATAAGAAACGTACTTCAAAATACATTGACATTATCCCCATATGAATTTAGTGACTTTTCTAAGCCACATTCAATTGTGAAACATTTTTATTATATAGCTGTGTATATTTGTCATTCATCATTTATTAATATGAATAGATTTTAATCCTAATCGTAGATTTATAACCCATTCATGTTGGAATCAGCAGATTTTGTTTAATTTCGATTCCAACCTTAAAATAAAAAGTATATTTTGCTTCATCAATTAATTCCCTAAGTGTTAGTAAAATTGAATAGCGCAGATATTCAGTTTTACTAGCATTGGTCATGATCAATACTGTTTTGGGCAAGTCTCCTTATCTTGCCTTTTTATCCATTCCTGACTATAGGTTGTGATTATGAAACATTGGAATAATTTTGTATCTTTTCATTTGTTTTATTTAAGAACTATTTATCATACATTAAGATATGTTCTGCTCGTTTACCGCTTTGGTCAGCGAGATACAACTTAGAGACCATAACTTATTTATAAATCAATTTATAATTAAATAAAAAAATAATTTATACATAATTTTAATATTTTAATGATTACAAGATGTAATTTTTAGCGGAAATAATTTTAAATAAATTACTATATCCAAGGGCATTTTTGATGACCCCTTTATGGTAATTTATTATATTCTTTTTGAACATTCCTCAAATATTTTTTAATTTTCACGTTCTGTTCTTAAAATATTACCTTTTATCTTTGGTAATCTTACAGTAATTTAATGGTGAGCTAATATCCCAGTATCCATCTTACCACAGTATGTATCCCTTACTTTTGAAACGCAGCCTTTTAAAATATAAATATGTTATTTAGAGAGAAATAATTTGGTGAAATTGTAGATTTCGATGGCTCAAACTACGTTAGCGGAATTATCTTTTAATATGTGTAAATGAATTTTCTATAACCTTATATAGTTAAAAAAATGCTTTAAATTTCGAAGTTTTATATTTTAAATGGATATAACGTAAAACTTACTGATGTATTTTAAAGAAAAGCAAAAAAAATTATCAATCTAGAAAAATTCAAACACTGCGGAAAATTTCTATCCACTAAAGTATTAATCGGAATAATCTAAAAAGAAAATTTTAAACAGTTTAAAATCATATTAATATCGAAAAAAATATAGACAGCCTGCTATTCGCTACACATTTTTTATAAACAGTTGAAATATTTAAATCGAAATTATGATCAAAATATTGGCAATTACCAAAAGAGTAATGGGTAATATAAATATGTCATTTTAATAGAAAAAACGTATTTAGGAAATATTTGTTTCAATAATTTTTCAAATTGCTTTTATTTACGAGGATCAAATCGTAAGAATGTTAACGGGGACTTAAAATGAGCTTATTATATTCAGAAAAATTATCTTCATTTATTACATACACATAGTATGTACAAATATATATTTACATATATATATATATATACAAACATTAGTGGATGTGTGTAATTTTTTTTATATAAGTCCGTAAATAACACGATTAGGACAAGAAGAAATAATACCGTTATGACAAAATGGTGTACCCATTTTGCTAATAAAAAAATAATAACCCGCAGCTAATAAAACAAAATATTCCATACTTTGTATGAAATAGACGTGATTCGAGCTACGGTTATAATTATATTTGGATGGATCCCTTGAGGCTTTACTTTCCTCGAATTTTCTTTAGCCATTTTGCACAATACTTTGGTGTATTTTTGAATTTTCACGTTAAATTTATAAACTTTCGAACTCATGTCTACACCATTCCAGTTTTTGATATTTTGAAGTATTATTATTTTCGGTTACATCCGAACAATCGCAATTGCAGAGGGTAAGGAAATATACGATGCATTTTCCCTACAAATACTTACATAAATTGAATTTCTGAATTGAACGAAGGGAGGAAGTGCCAGCGGGATATTGGTAATGTCTGTGAGCGATCTATTTCTGAGGCAGCGCTAGGTCTTACTGAGATAGCTACTTCCGGTTTCATTATTTTGGTATAACTTTATTTGTCTAACATTTTACAGGAATTATTGGGTATGGTTCTCAAACGAGTATGATAGTAGGGATTTTATCTTATACATGTAATTTATAATCCATAAGTATTTTACCATTAACTGGTGAAAATAAGAAAAATGTGCGAAATGGATTTGAGTATTAAGTTATCATACAAATGGAATTAAAAAAAACAGTTAAATCATATAAATATTGGCGTATAAATATTTAACATCTAACAACGATTGAGCGAAAGTATTGTTTTACTATACAAAGAGACTGGTTAAAACATACCTCGCGTTACAGACATTGAATATAATTTTTGAAAAAAGAGGTATTTTGTAAAATATAAAAACAAATAACACACTCATATTATAATCAGGAAAGCGCATAAAATAAAATAAAATTTGGTATCATAACACAAAATAAAAACTTTCTTCCTAAACGCGCATACATACCACGAACAAAACGATGCCTTTAAAACAGTTCTCTGCGGAAGAATAAATTAAAGTTTCAAAAGCTTGTAAACTTATTGTCAAACTTATTTCACGTCACGTCACGACGAACTTATTTCACGTCACGTAATATACGTGACATGAAAAACTGTTTTTAGTCATCATCCTTGTGTATTGGATTGGTCACAAAGCATACGGCATTTGGTGGCACGGCACACTGCGGGGATCCAAGTTCGATTCCAGACTGCGCGTATAGCAGGGTTGTACTGGTGTTCTCGTTGGCTATAAGAGATTGCACCCTTAGCAATAATTCCACCATATATATCAACTGTATACATAAATGCACATAAACAGATGAATATATAAATAAGTGTTATATTTGGATAGTTTAATTATTTTTATTAGAGCTAATATATATATATATATATATATATATATATATATATATATATATATATATATATATTATATTAGAGCTAATTTGCTGTTACTCCATTTTTGTACTTTTACTTAGGGACTTGAAGAAGAATAAATCATATTCGACCGTCTACACTTTGGAAGAAAATTTTAATTAATAATTGTCTCGATGAAAAAAGGTTCTATGTCAGTAACTACAGAAGTTTTAAAATTAATACATTTTTTTAAAAAATAGGATCATGCACTATTGGAAAAGAACGTGTCAACAAACTCAACTGTGCCTACTTTGTAGTAGGAGCGGGATTCGTTGGTGATGTATATGTTAGGTAAACAAAGATAAGTTTGTTTATTTCCTTAGTCCAATTTGATTTGTAAATGAAAACACTTCATTTTAGTATTATAACTATAACTATGTATAGGATATTTTTTTGAATTAGGTTTCTTTTTTATTAGAGTTATTAGCCGATCTAAGAAACATTAATATAATAATATTTAATCCCATCAAATTAAAGTCATGTAGGAAATATATTCTTCTAGAAAAATTTCATTTCAAAAAGTAAGGAGAAAAATCAAAGCGGAAGTTATCCTCTACAACTTACATAAAAAGAAATTGAAATGTCAGTCTTCGTTATTAACTCGTTGGGCATTATTCTTCTGCGGCAAATGAAGAAATCTTATTTTGTGATATCGTACAGTTTCCATTGTTTCTTGAGTATCATAATTGCAAAGAAATATTAATAAACCAATAAATATCCATCCATCTAAATTCATAAATATCCACCCAATATATATAATTTCGATAGATAACATTATTAATAAAGTAACGGCTTTTTTAATGAGTGGAATACATTTTGAAGCAAGAAATTAACTTTGCGTCAGTAATCAGTCTTGTGAAATTTAAACTGACGTTTTAATCTGTTTTAATTGTCAATAGGTAATCTGCAATGGACTCAACTTGTTTATTGTTGCAATTTTCAGTAAGTTATAATCAATTATTTTGTAAAATTCGTTATATTTCCTTGGTATAATCATAATAAAACATAGAATGATTATTTGTTGATCTTTTTTTTAGGCAAAGGCATCGACTACTCGCATACCTTTTTTAAAGAAATCTGCTCTTTGCACATTATTTTGCTAGTGACTTTAATGTTCGCATTAAGATTTAGGATCCGTTACTCTTCTTAAAATATTTCATATTTAAAAATGTTACATCAGATTGTTGTAATTTAATTTTCAGTTTTTTTCCTATTGCAATAGATTTTTTTGACATATTGTCGTTAAAAAGAGGTTTTAGCATTCAACCGTGATTAGAATTTCACTATAAGATCACGATCCAATGTTTTCATTTTATAAGGAGGATTATTCTACTTTGGCCAATGAAAGAGGATATATCATCGGTCTGAGATATAAATAACATCAATTTGTTTCATACTCTTTCAATCAAAATATAATACACTGTAAGTTTCATTTCGGGTTTAGATTTCTTTTTAAATATATATGGTACAAGCCCATTTTAAATATTTTCCTATAAATAAATACGAACTTCATTAAGCTAAATTTTGTATCAAGATTCCTTGATTAGCGCCTTTTTTAGCTAATGTTTTGATAAAACACTCTCTGATAACTTTTCGCCTACCTAAAACTATTACGGTCATTGTTTAAATAACTAAAAGGAGAACAGAAATAAGAACAAAAGCTTTGTGTAGGCGTAAACGTTTCAGAGAACAGAAATAAGAACAAAAGCTTTTTCAGAGAACAGAAATAAGAACAAAAGCTTTTTCAGAGAACAGAAATAAGAACAAAAGCTTTGTGTAGGCGTAAACGTTTCAGAGAACAGAAATAGGAACAAAAGCTTTTTCAGAGAACAGAAATAAGAACAAAAGCTTTGTGTAGGCGTAAAAGTTTCAGAGAACAGAAATAAGAACAAAAGCTTTTTCAGAGAACAGAAATAAGAACAAAAGCTTTGTGTAGGCGTGAACGTTTCTGAAAGTTCAGTAGCTGCGAATAAACGTAAGCTGAATGATAAGTAGATCTATTGGGTCTGGTTTCATAACTATGTTATCTTCTGTTGAATTAGGAAAGTTTTTTGTAATATATTAAACTGTATTGATATATTTCAACTTGAGGACACCACCGTTTTCTTTTTTTTTTAATATTGTCACTTTATGTTCGAATATAGCGCCAGTCACCTTCATAATATAATTTATTTCAACTAGAGAAAGTAAATTAGGTCTAAACATCAGCTCATGGAATAGAATATAATTGCAATAACCCCTGATTATAGAACTAACTAATATGGTATAAGTATAATTAATAAAGCCTAATGTCTAAATAATACAATAAGAAGTAACTATCAGGTATAACAAAAAAATTATTGTGTGTCTTTATTATGTTCAATCGTGCCATTTTCTTAACAATTTTATACATAAAATAACGTTGAAATTTTTTGCAGTTTTCTCAAAATTTTGTAAATTTTCACGTTAGTTAATTTCTGTAGTAAGTTTAATTAAAAAAATGTTTGTAATGATAACTTAAACAACCAATTATTAAGATTATATAAATACTAATTATCAGTTTTTCCGCAAAACATAAATACGGTCATATCGGACATAAATATTTATATGCGGGTACCAAATAAATTTAATAAATTTTACAATGAACCCTTTTACTTTTAGATTGGTGACAAAATTATAATTAAATAGGAAAATTTGTCCTTATTGGATAGTATTTAATATCATATATGCATTTACCATGGAGTATCTTTTTATTAGAGCACTATTAGTTATTTCAAATACTGTAAATAATTTAATTATATTTTATTAAGATAATAATGTAAGTTTGGAAACATGTAAATAGCGCCATCTATCAGCCGCATAATATCAAACTCCAAAACATAAGCACAGCATATGAATATGATATTACGTGGCTAACAGATGGCGTTAATTATTTAATACGAATTTATAAATTATCGAGTTTCATTAATACGCAGTATGTGAGAGTTATTGATTGTTGGCCATACCTGCTAATAACTTCTATATATTAATTGTTGAATTGTAACTAAGTAAACAAATTTAACACAATGGAAGGACGAAATACCAGAAATAACCCTAGTATTAGAACCATGCACGCACATTACATGCATTAAAAGTGAATACAAATGAATGCTCTGGTCTCTACCTTAAATCATAAAATAGAAGTTACTCAAGAGTTATTCCCTTGTGCTATGCTTTTCCCAGAATTTATTGAAGAATTATTTTTTTGTACCTGCGCATATGATGCAATAGATTTTGTACAATAAAGTAAATTACTTTCTGATATGTTTTTTAAACGTGGGGGGTCATCGGTATGTTATAGGTGTATAAGGAGGACAAATAGATAAAAACCAGTCTTTCATCTTATTAATCCAAACAGTTCTGCAAACTGTTATGAAAAATAACCTTATCTTTACTGAAGAAAATGAAGATTTCTCACATCCCTGAATGGCGATTTAAATAAAACTTTTAAGGAGCTCATTTTTTTAAATTTCCTACATAAAAGGATTTCGTTTTTATTCTCACTCAGGTGTTACATGAATACAAATGATACTCTTATATAATTATAAGGACTGCATATTTTGTTCCATTTTTCCAAATGGATCGCATGTATAAAAATAATGTAGGAAAATGAGTAATTCCTGTCGGGAAAATGTAACTCGTGGAAGGGGTATTCTTGTTTATGGGTAGATGATAATCTCTTTTTTTTTACTTTCTACCATTTTATAAATTAATTACATCCAAACGATTCAAAATTAATGGAACACTATTATTACAATACTAGCTGACCCGTGCGAAGTCTTCGCACTATATCACCATCTAGCGTGTTCCAAGTATACAATTTGGCTAAGATATTTGATGTGACGCCCACAGATGGAGCTCATGCCAATTGTTATAAAAATTAATTTTTTTATTAACAAAAAGATTTTTTTCGAATTTTTTTATATTTTTCACCCAAAGTAGAAAACATAAGCTTTAAGTGGGTATTTTTTTAATTTTTTTTGGTGCAGTAGTTAAAGAGATCGAGCCGCTCGACCAAAAAACACCTTTTAGAAATAATATATTTAGATAGATAGATATCAATTTTCCTTCTTCCTTAAGTATATAGGGATGATAAACTATTATTGAACATTTCCGCAGTTTTTTTTATTAATATTACGTAAACTGAAGCATATTTCATGTATCTTTTATATCAGGTCAATTTTCGTCAACGGTTTTCATGAGAGCCGAAAGACATTATTTTCATAATTAATTTTCTAGTGAATAATTGGAAAGAATTTTAAATATCTTATTTGTTACTTATTAAATATTTAATTATAAAAATTTTTAAACAATGTAAATAAAACAGTCATGTAATCATAAATCTGTATTACAAATTGGGAAAATTATGTAATAAAATATTTAAAAGTCGTAAGGGATATTTTTTCGCAAATAACAATTAATTATAAACTAAATATTGCCAAGTTAAATTTACAAAGAACTGAAGATTATATTTAGAAATACCAAATTATCGCTCCAAAAATATACTTTCCATAGTATTTCAATACCTGTGCAAAATAAATCTGTGGTATTTTTTTTTTTTTTTTTAAACCATATTTTCAGCTTATATATTTACCCGAAGCGTTGGAAATATTGAAAACCTGTAAAAGCCAATAGTTTTAAAATGAAGTACATACCATGAAACAGAGGAAAAACGTTTAGAATAAACACTTTTCACACTTTTTCTCTCTATAAGATTTTGGCCATTATTATTTCACTTTCTTACACCCGAACCCTAAACAACACAGGATACTCAACTTGTAAATTGTAAATCTAATGAAATGACTAAAACTTGAAAAGATGCATTTTTAGTAGTGTACTCATAATATTTTATTTAATAAAAATATATATATTTTGTAACCAAATCGGTCTTACAAAACAGAAAATGTAAAACAAAATAATTTGTCGAAAGCAATATAAAACGACAAACATTTTTCATTCGAAAAAAAATATATTCGAAATGACTTGTCCATTATTTCATCTCAAAAATGTATTTTTGCCATTTAATAAATTTAAAACACTCGACAATATATTCCTAAGAAAAAATGACAAACACTTATGTTTCGACAGTTATTGGTGGTAGAATATTAGAAGAATTTACTTCAGTATTCCCTTACATTACAAGCCTCATTTCTGTATTTTATTCATGTGATATAGATAAATAAATATAATAAAAAAACAATAGCTTTAAAATTATATAATTAAAACGCCTTTTCTATATATTGATGAAACATAAGAAATCGATTTTATATTTCATAACTAAATTACTAAGGCCACTACGATATATTAGGAAGATTGTGAAAAGTTAAAGAGAAAATTGTGAAAAGTTAGAATTAAAGCTACTGAACTGAAATTTGTTTAATTTTTTTTAAATACTATGCAAAAGTCTAACTTAAATTAGTACAGTCGTTCGATATGTGGATAAAAATATATCCGGTCCGATTTAAGAACTTTCTTACCAATAAATATAAATATTATCAGTAAGAATGACCTTACATGCTACTGACTGACCTTTATAAGCTACTGTAATATATTTTGAGAAATTCCTCCCTTAATTAGTTTCATATACCATAGCTCGAAAAATTTTTCAAATAGTTACACCAACGTTTAAATTATTTTCTTCTCAATACATATTGCATCCCATCTCATATGATTTGCATCAAAATTCTCATTTATGGCCGTTCTATTCCGCCTTTCATATTTTCAGCACACTCACAAAATTTCAAGAAAAGTCTCGCACACGGACATGGGAAAAAACGGATATAATACAGGAAGCCATATTGACAGTATATTGAATTATATCCACGTAACATTCAACTTATACTCACTACTAAAACCCCTATTTTCTTATAGACATCGAAAAAGGCAGCGGGTATTGTTCTCAACGACTACCCTCTAGTGCTCTCCCAACCGTCTCTGTTTGTCTCATATAAACCCTATATTATTTGAAGCCGGTTTATTTACTCTCTGCGTGAGTACAAGGTCTGACAGATCCATTAGATTGGCAGATATATTTTTAAAAATATATCATTAGAAAAATAATGTTTGCAGCAGGCTCTATTTCCTTATAGGTAATGTGACGTATTTTGATTCACCTCAGTGCGATGATATTAAGATTGGAAGACACAGTGCAGTAAGCAGTCGTGTACGTGCAGTTAGTAAAGTCGTGTTTTATGCGAGTAATGTCGTGATAATGTGATGATACAGATTTCTGAAAAGTATTATATATCAACTATAATTTAAAGTTTCATTACAAGCGTTAATTATTTTCATTAATAAATCCTTATGAAAATTGTTTTGATTATTTAATGAATGTATATTTAAATCTTTGTAATTGTTCAGGTGAATAACTTCAAAAATTACGTAACTCGTAACTTACGTACTCTTAAAAAACTATCTTTATATTTATAAATAATATGTTGTATTTAAATGAAATTAATTTATTTCGATTAAACTGACAACTATGTACGTAAAAAGAAATGTTTAATGCTTTATAAGAAATATATAGGTTGTTTTAGCTATGTAAAGAAATAAATACATAGTACTCTTATAAACGTAACATAGTGCAGAATAGTACATAAAGTAAAGTCAGAAACTCTTATGTGGTATATATCTGTGCCACGATTTTACCCCAACAGTAACACGAATTATATATAATAATAGATAACATAAATCACAGTGATTTTTATGTATGTTAACTTTTATAAACCTTACATAATTCAAAAGCTCTTGCAAAAATTCATACACAAACTTATTTTTGTTTTTATATTCATACCATATAAAAGGTAAACTAAAGAAAGAATTTTAATAAAAATAGTGAAGAATATTTTTAGGATTGGTCTTAATTTTCAGTAGACAACAATGGAGTCTACAACTTCTCTTTACCAACATTCACGGAGAGACAAAACTACAAAACCTCTTACGTCACTCTTTTTACACAAATGAAATCATTTTTAACTGTCTTTTCACTGACGTTAGTCATCCCTAAATAATAGTAAAGAATTATAACCTCTATGGTTTTTGAAATATTATACTTTCTCTAAATTTTTTTCACTTTTTATCAGCTCAATGTTTCCCTCAGTGACTATGTCCTATAGGCGTTTTAAGTGAAATTTATCTTGAACAAATGTTTTTCCTAAACTGTGTTTCCCATTATGGAGGAATCGAGATTTCTAGTCTTAATAGAATAGTTCTTCGGTCATAAAATAATAAAAGAAAGCCGGCGTCACTTATTTTTCCGTACTCTTATCTTTTCAAGCAACTATCATTTTCGACGTTATTTAAGGGAAATTTGACGTTATTTGATGACTGCTCTACTGAAAATTGTGTAAAATTTTATAGCAACTTCATCTTTATTTCGTATTATTAAAAATAAAGACAAAAAACATGAAAGCCTCAACACTTTCTTTCTTTTAAAAATATTTCATTAACAGATTTTATCTTTTATTTGTCCTGCTTTAAATCGAAATGTAAACTTCCTTCTTATATATTGGTATAAAAATTTTATATTTGAAATGATATACGAAATATGTAAAAATTTCAAACAATACGTTTCCGCAAATTTAAAAGTAGCGAGCAAGTCTTCAGTTATACTTCAAGATAGTATTATTTATAAAATTGTGGTAGATCCTGGTAATATACCAGTGAATAAAATTCACCACTGTGTATCTAAGTAGTTCGTGAGAGCAAAGATGCGAATTAATTTAGCTGTCCTTATCAAAGTATCAGTTTAAAGAAAAACTATATTTAATTGCATAGAAATAATAGTTCAAAAATGGAATTTAACTGTTAAATAATCTTTAAAATTGAAATTGGTTTGTAAGATTAAATTATCAGTTTAAAAATGTGCAAAAATTAAGTTTTTGGGATACGTAGTGATAACTCTCATTGCAATATTTTGATTAAAAATAGTATAAAATGAGTATTAAGTTCCTTTTTCTATCAATATTATCCAAATTAATAAAAAAAATCAAACAATGCGTATATTTACAACTCAAATATATGTCCTGACTTGGCTCATGCAAGTTAACCAGATCTCATTTGACCTAACCAAGTCTTAGTAATTTAGCTATTAAATATACCAATTAAAACATGTCCAACACAGACGAAATTGAAATCCTCCTCGCTTTCATGATCTTTTTTGCATGGTATTCTATTAGTAATAAAATTTATTTTATGATTTTTTTTAATTTATTGATTTTCGAAGTAAAACTTTTTTCGACGCGAGGAAATTAAAATATCAAGGTCAAATTTTACGCAACGTTTTTATGCCACGTTTAGTTGTAACGTCTAAATATAGCAAATCTATCGCAAGAGGAACGGAAAATAGGTGTTTAGCTAAAACCGAGAGAGTTAGTTGAATACCATAGAATAAGACAAGAAATGTATGCATGCGCGTAATCCAAATAGCACTCAATACTGCTATCAGCTGTTTTGTACGTTATGTGTAACAAAAGTTAACTGTCAAAATTTAGCAGTGTTATTTATCCATTGGTAAATGCTTTATTACTTATTTTGCGTGTACTGCATCCTTTAAAAAACTAGCAACAAATGTACTTAATTTATTTATAAATCCCAAATGAACCCGCGTATACATTTCACGTAAATATAATTTACAGTAGGAGCAATACATTCTGATTTCCATCAGCCACATTCAGTCGTGTTTTGGCACTGGCATCGAGGCTATTTCTTTAATTAACAATTGTGTAAATAAATTTTATTAGAGATTTTATTAGAGGTTTACATCGATTTGTAATTTTGTTTTATTAAGTTTTTTGGATCTCTAAAATCCCCTGACACGAATTTAATACAATCTATGGACTTAAACTTAATATATTCACTTTTCTCTCTGCTGTTTACACTTTACTATATCTTACAAATGGAGATTTTGATCGCCAAAGAATTTTCACAGGTACTGATTTGCGCGGGTTCAATGTCTTTTTATACTTTTATAGCTCCAAAAAATCATAAAAATAAAACTTTGTTTGAAACAAAACCATGGCAATATTTAAATTAAAATTTCTACTAATCTTTTTCACTCTATACTGGCCGAAGCAAATGACATAAAATGAAAAAATATTTAATGGAGCCCAGACCTTAGCATCCATAAGATAAGTCACTTACTTAAACCTAAAGTATCCTAGTAAAAAGTTCCTTATGAAAGAAACTCAATAGTTCTTTTCATAAGTACCTTTCGTTCCTTATGTTTTCCCCAATGTTTAACAGCATATGCCACTTTTCCCCAATATTTCACATCCCTATTTTCCTACATATTTACAATTGTTTAATTTGGTTTGTCATAACTTTTGTCTGATTTTTACGCAGTTTCATATGCAGACAATTAGTTACATCAAATAAACAAAATTATTCATACAATTTCACTTATTTATACACCAAAATATATCAATAGATATTCATATGAAAAATAACTTCTTAATATGTTGGGCAAACACATTTGTTTAATTTCATAAATGGTTTTAGCCAAAGATTATTTAGTAATTAATATAGTTTCATGTTCATCGGTCTTAACTTTATTCCATAGACCTGAATAGATGTGACAGATTTAGTTGAGTAAGTATGTTAAACTTACTCTTAGGGATAAATTAATTTTAACATTAGAACAAAATTAAGCTTGGTGGTATGGTAGCCTGTGAATAACACATCTTTAATTAATTCTATCAGCAAAAAGATGCATTGTCACAGTAAATTAATTAAAGTCAGAATCTCAATAACTAGTAAGAATGTATGTTAACTAATAATGTATGAAAATAAATTCGAGCATTAACACGTGTCATCTCATAATCAAAGTCCAAAAATAAAACATGCATCATTATATCCTCTGCCTATACTAAAGCTTTCACGGTAAAAAGCATAACGTACATCGTAAAACTTATTTCCCCTTGTGACGGTTGAAGCCGGAAGTAAAGCTTCGTGATTCCTTAATAACTTCCTGCTTTCTACGAGCCTCGATACTGCTTGGAAGGTTTAAGACCAAATTTATTAATGTCCTTTTATTACTTATTCCCTTGAAAGTAGTAGTGAACTCTTCTCCTCTAAATAGCTACTTAATTTTATCATGAATGGTAGCTTGATTACAGCCGATAGGTTAGGCTACTTTCTATTACATATGTCTTGATATCTAGTTTGGAGACTAGATCGAAAAGTCCAATTCTTTTAATTGTGCATAATGTAGCTTTTTTTATTTAACCAAGGTTATTCCTACCCAAACTTATGGGAAAATCTTTTATGGGAAAATCTATATTTTTATTATTTTCTGACCCCTGCCTGAGAATTATACCAAAAACATAGTAATTTCTGTGATGAGTTTGAACTGATCATAAATACACATAACTTACGCAAGAATTTTCAGAAAGATTTTAGTTTCGTTCAGGGTTTTGCTTTTTAACTTTTTCACGTAAATATAAAATTTAAATAAGTTATATTTACCCTAGGTTTTTTCACGGCTCCACTCGAGTGTTTACTAACAAGAAAGCCTGATCACTGATAAATAATATGTATAAAACAAACCATTTTGCTTATAAATATAGCTCAAAATTTAATTGAAATAAAATTTAGCAGAAAATATTTTGTATATTCAATTATAAAAAAATATGAAAATTAGGCAACACTATATTTCTTTAAACCTGTTTGTTTTGGTGGCAAATTTTAAATTAACAAAACTAATTCCCACATTTGGACAAAGACCAATTCTTGATCCATTGATAATCAACAGATAAAATGGAAGACCTGTATGCGAAAAAGGGTTTTTATCTGTTGATGCTAGCAAATTATTATTAAAAAACGAAAAATGGCGGAATAAATATTCCACTTGAAATCGTAAGTTTCACCCACTTGAATGTTGATAAAATGGCTTAGAAAATTTTATAACGTGACGGGTAATAAATAAACGGGTAATAAATATTTTCAAAATTTTAACTTTTTTTAATTTTACGGATTCAAAATCTTCACTAGTTAGAAAACATTTGCCTTTTTTAATAAGAAGTCTCTACTCGCTTGACTTTTAAATAACAATTTACATAAATTATCTTGTTTTTAGCCTAACGTTAGGATATATATATATATATATATATATATATATATATATATATATATATATATATATATATATATATATGTATATATATATATATACATATATATATATATATATATATATACATATATAATAATTGCACTGATGTTATATGATCTATATTAATAAAATATTGATAAAAATAAAACTCTTCTTTAAATGTTGCACTCGGTGTTAGGCAGTGAATTAGTCGATGCCGGAAGGAGCCGAGCTTATCCGATTCAGATTAAACGACAGGAGTATGACGGCTCAGTCTCTTTCAGTGCTCAGAAAAAAGTGCACTTAAATAAATTTTCAATTTGATATTTATGGAATCACCTTAGTATTTATTTACCCGCTTTTCAGTATTGATAAATATTTTTACTGTATACTATTTAACATAGAAAATTTAAATATAACATTTTGCAAAAAGTATTATACCAATTTGTAGGAAGTCGTAGATACTACAACGTCTGTAACGTTACCCACGGAAAATTCAATTTCCATTTTCGGCGACAATTTGGAGGATGAGAGGAAGTAAATAAAAATATTTCAAAATATCCTTGTACGGTATCGAATTAAATTTGATTAGAAATCAAATTCAGAAATGTATGATTGTATTTTTCCATTGAAATTATTTTATTACTAACTTTCCCAAGAATATCTAAAAAATCTCGGTCTCATCATGATCACGAACTGTCGGTCAGAAGAAATTAAAAATCAGAAATATTAGCAATGAGATCTGCATTGATAAAAAAATATCGAAATCGCATTATCAGATCAAATCATTTCAATACGTGTCTATATAAATTCGATTTGTATTTGGTCGCAATTTTTATCAGTATATAAATTTTGTTAGTAGAAAGAGTTAAATAAATTTTCCAAGAAAATTAAGCAACAAAAAGAAAAAGAAAATTATACAAGACGTAAGTGTTAAATTACGTAAGTCCGTGTGGGGTTTCTGCATGTTAAAATGTTTTGTCTGAAATAGAGCTAATATTTACAATCATTCGTAATTTCAAGATTTTTGGTCATTGTAGGGGGTGAATTAAAAAAATTTTTGGCCGCAGCATGCAATTTATTTATGTGCTACATCTGTTTATTAATTTCAAAAATTCAGTAAATTTATTGCAACATATTTGAGTCTTTAGATGTAATACACGAATCTTCTTCTTCAATGGCTTGACAGCCCAGGATAGACCCTGCCTTCCGCAGAATCAACTCCCAACCTTACCTGTTCTTGGCTGGAGACATCCATTTCGTTACATTTAGGATTTTAAAGTCTTTCCAGGCAGTCAAACCACCTAAATTTAAGTCTTCCACTTTTTCGTGAGCCCAATGGTCAGGCTGAGAAGATCTTTTTTGTTGCCTGTCGTCTATTCTGCTCAAGTGCCCTGCCCATTTTATTATCTAAATTACCATATATTTGACCACATCGGGTTCTTTAAATAATTTGTAAAGTTCAGAGTTAGTTCTTCTCCACACATTGTTAGATTTTAAACCATCAAAAATACTTCTTAAAATCTTTCTTTCAAAAACAGAAATGATTTGTTTGACTTTTTCAGTCATTGTCCATGTCTCAACAGAGTATGTAAAAATGGGTCTAATTAAGGTTTTGTAAATCAAAATCTTTATTTTTCTACTAAAGAAGCGGGACTTCAAGTACTTTTAAAGACCGAAAAAGCATCGGTCAGCTGCTGTGATCCTACTATAGAACTCAGGCATGATGTCATTGAGAGTATTAACTTCTAATCCTAAATATCTATAGTTGCTAACGATTTAAAATTTATAATCCCCAATTTCAAAATACGGACAGTATAATTGGTACAGGTCATATACTTAGTTTTATTTTGGTTGATTGCAAGATACATTTTGCAGGTTGCAGCCTCTAGTGACGTAAAAGCCTCTCTAAGTGCCTCAGGAGTTCGTGCGACAATGTCAATGTCGTCAGCGAATGCAAAAACCTAAACAGGTTTCTTAAAGATTATACCACGGGTATTTATATTCGGGTCTTCCATAATTTTTTGGAGGGCAAAATTAAAGTGTAAGCAAGCTAGTGCATCTCCTTGTCTGAGCCTATCTGAAACAACAATGAGCTTTGAGATATTATTCTGAACTTTGACCCTTAGTTTGGTTAGAGTAATAGTTGGTTAGAGTATCTGTTAGAGTAATAGTTGTCAAATTTATAAGTTTTTCACGTGTTTCAAACTCTCTCATGGCTTCAATAAGTAGTTTTCTGTTTACTGAATCGAATGCAATCTTAAAATCAACAAAGAGATAGTGTGTTGTTATGCCGAATTCCTTACTTTTTCCGAGATTTGCCTAATGTTAAAGATCTGTTCTGTTGTGGATCTTCCTCTGCTCTCTCTTCCCCATTATAGGTTACTAGTCTGTTAAAAAGTAAATTTAAAAAGTTTGTAAAAAGCGCAAAGGAGACGAATAACCCTCTAGTTGGCATATTCCAAAACGTCTCGCGCCATAGGTTTACCATTCCAAATAAAAGATTTACTTAGTAGATACTGAATATATAAGATAACATGCACAAAAATACAGTGGATTGAGAATATCATCCTTTTTTGAAGGCAGTTAATAAATTAGGGAAAATTTTGATTTGTTTTTTTATTTGATTGGTAAATAAAAATACCTTATATTCAAAACAGTATTATATTTCAATAATTTAAAAAGAAAAAAGATTTAGAAAAAAGAAATTAAAATAATGGCTAAAATGAAAGATATGGGAAATGTCAAGGTGAAACGAATAAGAAAGTAATCTTATTAATTGGACGGATCAAATTCATAAGACAATATTTCATCGACCCTAACGCAACTTAATAAAATAATTCATTCATTTCTGTTATCCGAGACATAATTATTATTACATTAAATAAATTTATCATGGGAAGTTATCCACTTTACTAATATAAACTAAATGTTTAAAATGTGTCCAAACAAAACTTTAAAAACTTTTATAAAACCTTAAATAAATTTCGTCCATGAACTCTTCCATTAACATGCTCCACTTTATCTCTTTAATCCAAAAAGAGTGAAAAAATCCCAAATTTCTTGCGTCGTCTTGCTCCCGGAAAGCTTTCATGACAATGGTCATAAAGTCGCTCGTCCTAAAAAGTTATTTCCTCATCTAAATGTCGCCTGGAACCGGAAATCGTAACAGTAAAGCTTCATAAAACATTTACTACTTTCTGTATTCCGCGGATAATGCGACTGTTTTGGGAATTTTGGACCAAATTTTAGTGCAGACCTTTTAATAAAATCATGTAGCAGTAGTTAAGTTACTTGTGTAAATATGTGCTTTTAGCAACTTTTATGTAGGAAATACCATCAATGTTTACAAGCTCTTCCATTACCATGTATAAAAATCTAAATATTGACTTAATTCTGTTGACGTAACGTCAAATTGGTTTCGATGATGCCTAATAGTATTATGTAATTCCATTTTTGAAGTAGCGACGATCTTTTATACCTTGTGAAGATTTTTAGCCATTATAGCGCAGTTTGTCTTAAGTGACAATATTTTCATTTTACTTTAAACCGGAAAGTAACTTAAATTTTAACTTAAACTTTAAAATGGATTGTTAGAATCTCGGCAACTTAAAGTTTAATTCTAGTAGATGAACAGAAATTTAGGAAAATGGCAAAACATTTAAATCGAGATGGTAGCCAAAATGTCAATCTAAATTCCAAAAAAAAATCGATTGGAATTCTAAATTCTAATCCGTTTAGTAGTTTTGCATGCTACTCTAAAAAAGATATATAAACGGACAAAAGAAAAACGGACTAATAGTTTTAATTAAATCTTAAAATACTACAAAAATATTCAACGTAAAAAGTTTTGAACCAAACGATTTTGCTCAATTCCGATAATAACAGCGGATTGGTGTATACTACGGATACTGATCAAGTCTCTGATTTATTCAGCTTCGTCTGGTATGAGATTCAGTCATAAATATCGTTTCGAATATATGCTAGCTTTATCTTACGTCATTGCTCACGTATTTTTAAAATTTTAAAATTCGCGAAATGTTTCTCCGCTAATGAAATTTTCGTCGCAAAAATATCATTAATCATAATACAAATTGCCTCATTTAGAAACGAGGAACACGAGTGGTGCAATACGATGAGTGAGGCAGGAGGTAGAAGGAAGAACAAGGAGGGTGAATTCTTCTCTCTGATTCCTCATATCGTGAAGTTACTGAAAAATATAATTTTCAAAAAGTTCATGCCGTATTCGATAAAAATACTAAATATCCTGTACTCCATAGCAATGTAAATCTGACGTATCCTAAACTAATCCAATCCCACCTAACCTAACTCAACATAACCTATTTTAACCAAAATTAAATCAACATAATAAAAACTAACCTAACCTAACATTATCAAATGTAACCTAACCCAATTAAATTTAATCAAATCTACCCAAAATCTGTCCAACCCTTTAAGACTCAACCTAGACTAATCTAACGTAACATAATACAATTCAACCTAACCCAACATAAACAAATTCAACCTAACCTAACTCACTATAAATCAATTTAATCTAACCTAACAAACTAACACAAACCAAATTAATCTAACATAACTTCACCTAATTAAGAATTATTTTATTTATAGAACAATTTCACGCAAAGAATAGAAAGAACATATATCTGGGCCATCTTCACTTTACTAAAACTAATCCAAAAAACTTGTATCTTATATTGAATAACGTTTATGTATCCTGTACTGTAAAGATATTTTATATTTTAACTATTTTGCTTTTAGCTTTATCAAACTGATTCGGTTTAATAAAGCTGTAATAGTCCGACAATTTTTATTCGTCGATGTGAAATCTGCGCGCCTCCTCACACCAAAGTGCTATTTAAACAAGAAGGTTCTTTAAATAATCTTAAATATTATTTCTGGGAAGTTCTCGCAAAAGGAAAATGATGAAGAGAATTATCTCAACTCCTAATCATTTTCATCAACTTATTACAAAAATCTTGGATTTTAAATGCATTCTCAACGAATGTTTACCAAAGTATTACTGTGATATTATAAATTATACCCATGCTTTAAAGAATGAAATTATTTCCGTCTAAAGTTTCTTCGTTTTGAGAAACAAGATTTTCATTCTCCATGATTCTCCAAGAGATAGTTTATTTAGGTAAACCTAGTTAACACATTTACAATCTTTGTTCATAACTTTCAAATGCTTCCATTTATTTTTTTATAATTTTTTTCTTTTACTGTAATTTAAACTGGTTATGGAAACATGAAAAATCAACAATCGAAAGGTATTTTTCATGAATTATTTAAAAGCCCTTAGCTATTTTTTCAGTGTTATAAACTAAAATTATACGTTTTACAAAATTTTCCCTCATGCCTTCTTGTAGATAATTTGGAAATCAAAAATTTATGGTAAATACTAACCTTACAATTTTAGATGTGATAGATTTAATATTTTATTTTTAACTAACTATGCCTCACGGTTTCACTCACATGATATTTGGAATAAGAAAAAAAAATCATTCTCATATATTGCTCTTCGTTATATACTATTACCATACAAAATTTCATAAAAATCCATCAAAAAGATTTTGCGTGATTGACGCACAAAATAATATACAAATAGACTGGCAAGAATTCTAAAAAAAGTTTTCCGGCTTCTATTACTATTTTATACGCTCAATCCATTATTCTCTTTAAAATATACATAGATAACAAATGAGCGATAACATTCCGTAGAGAAACTTTTGATATCAATTCAATATTAATGACAATTGGTTACAATTCATGTAGTACCTTAAATTCCATATATACCATATAGAATCATTTCTCCTAGCCAAATCATTTTTCAGGTCGGATTTTTTTTTCATATATTATATTCCTTACATTAATGAATTTAATAACAAATTAACAATTATTTTTGAAAAGAAAAGCAGTACCGGCTACTATTAAAATAAAAGACAACGCAGAAATTAAATAAAAATGATAAAGAATTTTAATTTAAAAATTTACGAAAAATTGTTAAGCAAATATTCAACGCTTTAATTGTTTACAGATCATATTTAATTAAATCTACATTTTAGCGGAACTTACGCTAAAGTATTTTAATAAAATTAATTTCGTATTGAGTGTAAAGAAATTAGGAACATAATTTTTAAAAGTGTTTTATGGTGACGAAGCCTAACAAATTTATTTTGTGAGAGGATATACATAAAGATAGCAAATTTAACGCAGTTTAAAAGGTCGCTAATTCCCTTCAAAGTTTTATGTACCTTCTTAAAATTCCTAAAGATACTACATTTTTAGAGTTTACTTGTTATGTTATGTCTTTCTTCTTTTTTACTCTGAGAGCTAACTAAAATTCTCTTTTAAGTTTATAATATTAATGACACGAGTTAATTGTGACTGACGGCTCTAACGTTTTATTTGTCGTAACTCGATTGGCATTTTTATTTCAGAATTTTATAAAACATTTCAATATTAAATAATTAGGTCTTGCCCTTAATAAAGTAATATAATACGTATATGACATTCTTGGAATTAAAAAAAAAATTAAAAAGTAAAACAAAAACCCTTTTCTTTCATGTTTTCCATGTAGCTATTCACATGTATCGTTAATATTCATACATCAAAGTCGATAAATTAGATTTTATGGGAACTAAGTTAAAATTTGTACAAATTTTCATTGAAACTTATTGGGAAAGAACCATCCTAATTATTAATAAAAGAACGACCCATCCAATTGGTCCAAATTGTTGAAAAAATATTTCTAAACTTTTTGCAAAATGTTTAAAAATAATTTTAATTTTTTTTTTGCTTGAATGTTCATGTATTCCTTGAATGTACTCTCCATATATATTTCACATTCATATTTCAATTAATAGGAAATTCCACTACAACACAGGGTGGATGATAAAACTTAACTTTATATGACCCTGTTTAACACGGTTTCCTTAATACGCGACTTTTAGAGAATGTTAAAGAAAAACAAAAATGAACTCGACAGATCTTGGATGTAATCGTCTAGTACAGTTTTTTTTAATTAACTCACGTAACTACTAATTGTTTGCTTCACTAACGTTAGGAATAAGCAATTCCTTCATTGCGTATTGCTGTATTTTCTATATAATTATTACAATATCGAAATTTTTTTTTTTAAATAGGCTAGTCATTAGAAAGAACGTGTTTTGATAAATCCCTATCAGAGGAAACAACATTATGTGACATAATATTTACCGATCTTTTTCCATTTTTTGTCATGAGTAATTTTAAGATAGATCAACAGTTTAGGTGTACATCTATTCATCACGTGAAATATTGTTATGAACGTTTGTATTTCCAATACTAATTTTCCTGACAAGTTCAAATATTATCTAATTAACAATAAAGACAAGCTATTTTCATACATAAATTGATAACTACTGCTTTTCCATTTTGATAGCCAAAAACTCTACGTAAAAAGAACTAATAAAATATTAAGAAAGATTGCAGTCATTATAAATTAAAACTACACTATTTTTATAGTAATTTATTATTAAAGTTAAGATAACAATTTACTTCTTGTTGCTGTTGGGTTTTGAAATGCGATGTAAAGAATAAAACTACTGTTTATAATATATCCATCTCTACTATAGATTTATAATATATGTAAATGATAAACCAAAGCGACTTTCACGGTAGACAGCAAAAGTGATATTTTTGTCACTTCTTATATGAAATGCAAATTATTTTTTGTGTCTGTTTTTTCCTTATTCACCCATGTACAAATACAACGATGGAGAGCAAAACAACTAACAATTTTTCATATTGGTCGCTAACATCACATCTCATTTGAACTGCTTATGCAGTACACATATAAATAATTATCGAAATTAATTTTCAGTAATCCCATCAGACATCACAGGGACAGCTGTTACGATATGATCTCTGCCCATGCTTATTTATTTATTGTTGCTTATCTGCCTTTCATTACTCTGGAAGTCTTCCAAAATAAAAGAAACATCCCTTTTATACCGTAAATATAAGAATTAAGAGTGAAAATCTAACCCTGAAATCCATAAACACGACTTCTGATCTAAGATGGTTATTGAGTGGAAACTATGGGGAGCAAAACACACACAAGAGTAGCTGTTTCGACATGAATGTAGGTGACTAAAGATAGAAATGATTTGCATAAATTTAGAGATCTATACCAAAATAGTTTTATTTTTGTAACGAGATTCCACATTATTAAATTTTGTTAACTTATCTAACATAGATTCTAAATAATTTTTAAATACCACTAGGCCTAACGAATTAAAAAATTACAATATTAACTAATTATTGTTGGATTCCTTGGCTTTTTTAATTATTTTTCATTTGCCATACTCTAGTTTATAGTTTAATGTGATTTTGTTTTTAATTTATGTGACAACTTTAATTTTTGACTTATTTGTGTACATCTTATCATGTTATTTTGATACTTCTATTACATAAATTTTTAGTTTTGAACTTGCTACTTTTTTTTGCTTACTGTCTTTGAGTAAGTAAATTATCAAAGCTCCATACTTCTGATTACTCAATTATAAGTTGATCATATGATTATTTTGATAAATAATATATTTGATTGCGGAAATTTTATTTATTTAATTTCTTTGTAAGTTTAACCAACGTGTTATAAATTGTGGAATAATGTAGTAAGAAAAAATTCTACTAAAAATATATCGTAAGGAAAACATTAAAAAATATTAAATATCGAACCACACGTTTAAATATAAGATGAAAAGAAAAAACGTAGTATTAATTAGCATTTTACCAGTGGCAATTTTTCTACACAAGTGCGTTCAAATGTTTGAAGATCCCCTTTTGGCGCCAACTTTAAACACACTTCTCTGAACTCTGAACATTGGATTACACTCTGAACGCTTACTCACTCTACTTATTTTCAAATATACCTCTATCTCTCATGAAAGCTACTTTACTATCCAAACGGCAAAATTTTCGAATCAGCTTCGAATTCCGACCCAGGTAAAATATCCTCGAAAAATGTCTTCAAGGATCGATTGAAAAAATCCCACTTGTAGTGAACTCTAATCCTCCTTTTTCTATTGTAACTCATTTAAATATTTTCTTTTAATACCTTTTTTCAACGTAACTTTATGTTATCATCACTATTAAGACTTTGTTTTCCTTTTTTCTTAGACACATCTTATACTACTCATTATAATTTTTCTTCCCGTTTTCAAAACAATCAAATTTCCAATAGTTATTTTTAAGAGGAAGAAATTAACCATGTAGTAATAAGCCAATCATACATACCGTGCATTTAAATTATTACCTAGTAAATTAATATCATATATGAAAGATTGACAAAAAATTACAATAGTTTAATTTATAAAAAATTAAATTAAAAAATTTAAATGATCAAATATTAGTAACATAAACTTAATAACATACGTTCAAATTTAATTGCTATAGAGTAGTTAAAATAATCAATTACTGCAAAAGTACGGAATTAGTAAATGATAACATTTTTACCGTTTGTTAAGTTTTTCTTAAGTTTTACAATATATAGAAAAATGTATTTATTTCTAATCTTCAATTATAGAATAGTTTAAACAAATATTCTTAAGAAAAATCACGTAACAACATTTAATAAGTACTAGTGCGAATTTTTTTTATTAATAAATTAAAGCAAAATAGGCAGCCAGATTTTTAAAGTTTTAAAAGACTGTATTATTTTTCTCAGCCTCAAAAATGTTAATATTAAAAAGTCAATCAATAAGCCAGGAAACGAATCCTTTCATATTTTAATTAAAACGATTCCCAAAACATTTTGCTCTTAAAAAAAAATTAATTCCACTTTCGTCTTTGCGGAAAATGTACAAAAATCCAATTACATTTTTTATATTGAGGCTCTATTTTAATTTATTTGAAAGTATATTGTCGAAATAATAAAAAATTATGTAAATAATTTCGTTGTTTTGATGTTATGTAGCCTTTTCGAAATTGGAACACTGAACTAAACAAATTAGCATTTTTAATACAAATTTGTAGGGGAAATGAAACCATTCACTAAAAAATATATTTTAATTACCTCTTAAATATATGCATTTAAAGGAAAATTTGTTTATAACAGTAAAGTAGATAATCTAATATTTAATTTCTGTGAAAGTAAGTAAATTTTATTTGAAATCCACTTCAAATACAAACTCTTACATTTCTCAAATAGTGATTTCAAATAAACAAAGATCTGTGAACAAATTAGGTAATTTAGTACAGAATTATAGTGATGATAATATGAATAATGCCACAATTTTACTAAAATCCGGAAGAACTTAGTTAATATAGCGCTAAATTATAATTATGATAAAATAAATAGTGCTTTATTTTTACTAAAAAAATGCAGTCAGTGAGTTAATCTTACGAAGTAAAAATTAGACTTTTTGTGAAGAAGATATCAGTAGATATAAGAAAAGTACTTTCTTTAATTTATTTGGTTCCAAAGACATAAACATTCTGCCTACAATGTGAATTGCAAAATAAATCCTTTATCTTAAAAAAATAAATCATAAAACTAATTGATTGATTGAAACTTCCAATGTTTTTAAAATAAAAAAAGTATTGCTTTCTTCTGCATCTATTTATAATCGTTGAAATTTTATACCACATATAGTCGTGAGGATACTTTATAGTGCACACAGTAGTGTACTACACGCATGAGTTCCTGTATAGTGGAATAATTAATCAATATAGGAAAAATTAAATCATAAAAGTAATTGACTGATTGAAACTTCCAATGTATCAAAATGTTTTTAAAATAAAAAAAGTATTACATTCTTCTGCATCTATTTATCAACGTTGAAATTTTATACCACATATAGTCGTGAGGATACTTTATAGTGCACACAGTAGTGTACTACACACATGAGTTCCTGTATAGTGGAATAATTAATTCATATAGGAAAAATTAAATCATAAAAGTAATTGACTGATTGAAACTTCCAATGTATCAAAATGTTTTTAAAATAAAAAAAAGTATTACATTCTTCTGCATCTATTTATCATCGTTGAAATTTTATACCACGTATAGTCGTGAGGATACTTTATAGTGCACACAGTAGTGTACTACACGCATGAGTTCCTGTATAGTGGAATAATTAATTCATATAGGAAAAATTAAATCATAAAAGTAATTGACTGATTGAAACTTCCAATGTATCAAATTGTTTTTAAAATAAAAAAAGTAATGCATTCTTCTTCATCTCTTTATCATCGTTGAAATTTTATACAACATAAAGTCATGAGTATACTTTATAGTGCACACAGTAGTGTACTACACGCATGAGTACCTGTATAGTAGAAAGAGACATCGGAACGTAATAATGATAATTTAGAAAAAATAAACAATTTTTAACTATGGGTTAACTATTTGTAAAATTTACCCATTACCTTTTCTCCGTGAGTAGTCAGTTTCCTTTTTTCGCTTAGTTTTATAGTCCTATATAGCTTACAGCACGTGTTAAACTGGATATTGTGTTCGATATCAATCATATATGTTAAAGGACGATTTTTATGTATTGTAACCATCTAGTTAATTCATCCATTCAATTGATAACCTAGCTCATTTTTTATTCCGTTTGTAACTTAAAATGCTTTTAAATGTCTCGGCGGGTTTCGATCAGGCAAGCGGTTAAATGTTGGGGCATCATTCTATTTGATTAGCCTTTCATTTAGACGAATGAACGTCATTTAGGCGATAATTGTATGCTGATGTTTAGTTAACGGGATTGGCTATTATTTAATTGCTGATTAAGCTAGGTCTCCAACCATCACACGTATACATAAAATCCAACAAATATATTAGTTTTAAAATTTTGTATAAGAGTTTCTAAGTATCGGTATAGTGTTTGCTTAATATCATTTCTAATTAATTTTTCCGCATTTCAGTAAGTGAATTTTAACAGATGTCAAAATACCGGAGAAACATGAAAACAAATAGCTTCAAAATTTGATAACTTAAGACAAAATAACAAAGTCAACATTAAAAGTGCAGTAAATGATAAAGAGCTAAAAATAAACGAAGGAATAGAGAATATTTTCTTTTTTCAGAACAAATATTTTCAAGAAGATATACCTGACAAAATTAACTTGTTTTAGCATATATGTAAAGATAACGATTAACAGACGTTAAAAATCGAAAGATCAAAAGTTAAATAAATAGCTTAAAATATTTTAATTTAAGTGGCGGAGTTGGATCGGTAATCTTATCATTAAAAGTGCCGAAAGTGATAAACGGCAAAAGATCGGTGAATAATTTTTAATTGGTCCGCATAATTTGTTCTGAAATAAGATAATTTACATAGACTTTCTTGATAATCTTTACTTTCTGATAAAAAATTGTACTTCAATCTTTTTTGCTTTTTGTATCTTTTGACACTTTTAATGTCGTCGTTGTCGTTTTATCCTTGCTGCTCGAAGTTTAAAACACTTCATTTTCATTGAAAACCTATAAAAATCACTTATTTTAGCACAAAATATAGGCGCGACATAAAAGTGTTCATCTATCTTTTGCTCGTCATCACTTTTAGCACTTTTTCAGTAAACATTGTGGATTCATCTCCTCTAGTTAAACTTTAAAACACTTTATTTTCATGAAAGTAAAGATTATTAAATAGGTCTACCTATACAAATTTTTATGAAAGTAAAGATTGTCAAGTAGGTCTACCTACACATATTAAATTATTTTAGCACAAATTATAGGCGCTGATATAAAATTGTTCACCTATCTTTTGCTCTTTATCACTTTTGGCACTTTTAGTGCAGACATTGTGGATTTGTCTCCGATGCTCAAACACTTTATTTTCATCGAGGAAGTCTACGTATACAAATTAACTTATTTATCATTAAAAGTGCCGTACGCGTAAAATAGCAAGAGATCGAAGAATAATTTTTAATCGGTGCGTATAATTTGTGCTAAAATAAAGTAATTTGAATAAAATCTTGATAATATTAACTTTTTGATAGAAAATTGTTCATCAAAATTTTGCTTTTTATCACTTTTTGCACTTTTAATGCCGACATTGTCGATTCATCCATGCTGCTCAAACTTTATTTTCATTGAAAGAAAAAATCGTCAAGAAAGTCTACCTATACAAATTAGCTTATTTTAGTTCAAAATATAGACATTCATATAAAATAGTTCATTTGTCTTTTACTCTTTATCACTTTTGGTACTTTTAGTGCAGACATTGTGGATTCAACTCCGATGCTCAAATAATTTTTCATCGATGAGTATAATTTGAGCTAAAATAAAGTAATCTGTATAGAATCCCGATAATCCTAACTTTCTGATACAAAATTATTCATCGACCTTTTGCTTTTTATCACTTTTGGCACTTTCAATGCCGACAACTATATACAACAAAAACTATATTTGATATATAGTTAAAAACGTATATCCGTATAAGCTAATTTCTGTAAGTAATGGTATATATTTTATTGCGAATCGCAAAACTTCCTCCTTTGTCAATAAAATATTCGTTTATTGAATATATTTGGCGTTAATTTTGTAGAAATTCATTATTCACAACTAAATGAAACTATGTGATGTAGTATTATTTCTACTTTCTTCAATTTCTTTACCACGACCTAGGTTTCGTTGTATTACAACATCTTCAGGTGAGATATTAGCAAAGACAATCTTTGCTAATAGTCTAATATTCGTTTACAATAATATTTTGTAATAAGCTGCGACTTCAAAAATTATACAAAGTCTTTTCTGTATATTATGAATTTAAAGTCATGATAATTCCTATTAACTTCAAATATGTTGTCGCATTTCGAAAAAAGGGTATTACAAGCAAATATTTTATTGATGAAGGAACGAATTTTTGCGACTTAGGATAAAAGTACACGTATATTTAATGAGCATTGCTTACGTAAGTGTAGATATCGCTGTACGTATAATGTATATGTTGCCATAAAACATCAAAAGCATAGAAATATTATAAAACTACTAGCGTGACCCGTGCGAAGTCTTTGCATTATTATTTATTCCATTATGAAGCTCAGATGACAGATCAAACAAATATTTTACTAAAATTGACATATAGAGGCGCAAGTATCAAAAGCATTGAGCTAAAGCGCCACTTTATTTATACGTGAGTGGATTTGAAATTAAACAAAAATTTTACCGACCGTCAATCATATTGATGTTGAGTCGTTAGATGGCAGCATTGCTGTTTTGTGTATATAATTTTAATAATTAATTAATTTGCAAAACAATAGCAATAATAAATTTTTTAGTTGTGGATGCCGGTAGAGCAAGCAATTATCTATAAAATGATATATAATTTATGTGGATTAGTTGTGAGGTTTTTTCTAAAAAGGGAGAATCTTAAAACCTTAGCGTATTTAATATACATGATGATGATTGTTTAGTTGGTATTTTTTCAACATTCACTGATAAATTTAAATTATGGTTTACGTTAGAGATACGGTAGATGTTAAAATATATATCAGGCACAAATGCAGACTACATTGTTTATACGTATTAAAGTACTTATAAACATTAAGTAATCACAAAAGGACCGAGTATATTTTTGCTACATCGAGTAAAAAATAATTTGCGATAAGCAAATTCTTGAGGGTACAATGTTTTCATATCATACAATACAAACATATCTCAAAAATTAGTGTGCATTTTTCAAAAGTTATAAGATCTAGGATTCTCGCTATAATACTCTTATAATCTTCTAGTCGGATAGTTGGATTTTATCAACACTGTTTTTTTTATTATTGTCATTTTGTAATTTCAGAAATAAGCGGCGGGAGGAACGCCCCATTTTTAGAATATCCTTTAAAATTATGAATTTTTTGTTGTTTTCCTCGTAATAAAATATTTTAAAATATATATTATATTTATGTTATCATATTATCCCCAATATCACTTTAAAAAATTAATCTGTGCAAAATATGTGGGTTAATAAGTTATAATACTATGGCAAATTCCAAGTTTATACTTCACAAAGTTTCTGAGAAATTGGCTGTGATAGACAACAAGAAAGACATTCACATGAGTCATGTCGTATTGGTTTCGTTTTTCAGTTTCAGGTACAGAGTCTTGAAAACTTTCATGTTGATATTTCCATGACGCATTTTCGTATCGGACGATACCTCCTTCCTCCCTCTGTATCAAATTGCAACACGACTTTTTTTTTATTCACTCGGTCAGTTTAAAAGTTTCATGTTTATGTATTTTAATCCGTTCCTGTTTTTTGCGTTTTTGTAGTTTGGATATATTTTTTAAAAAAATGAGGAGGAAAAATAGGTTTTACAAATTAAAGGACGACTTGATGGCAAGGAAGGAAAGCAATAACTTATATCTCGATAAATAGAAATATGCAAAATTTTTACAGGAAGTAAAAGCTGCAAAGAATAAAAAAAGTACAAGCAATTCAACAAAAGCATTTAAAGCATTACAATATTTAAAGTATAAACGGGGAAGAAAAGCTTATTACACCCACCAAGGAAGAGAATGGCCGTTGAATATATATATATATATATATATATATATATATATATATATATATATATATATATTCTAACATATTCTATTCAACACTACTACATAATGCATAACAGATTTTGATATCTCACACTTTTTCCCTTACTGTTCGACGCAAAGCCGCCAAACAGTGCTCTTTGTTTTGTTTTTTTTTAAATTTTATAATAAATAAAATAAAAATTTTATAATAAATAAATAAAAAAAGAGAAATTTTATTCAGTGTACTAGTTAAGAACGACAAAAAAATAAGGTCAGATTTTAGTATTTCGACAAAAATATTAAATAAGTGGCGTAATAAATATTCTGGAATAATTAGTGATTATATTAACAACTATTGTCTCTGTTCAATATTCTTTCACCCTAAAAAATTTTCCACTTATAACCTTCTTAACAAAATATTGCCAATCCTATGAAACCATATTTTAATTGAACATGAAAATAGACATAACTGTTCAAAGAAACGAGAAATAAGTAACCATTAATACGAAATTTTTCAAAATATTTCTTCCATAACTGCATTTTTTGTACCACCACTTCCGAGCTACTATCATTTTTACTCACTTATATAATTTATACTAAATAAAAAATAAAATGCTCATTACATACTAACTATGGATGGAGATAAATATATACTATTGGTAACTATCTTTTGAAGACGATAGATTCCAATAATATATATATATATATATATATATATATATATATATATATATATATATATATATATATATATATATATTTAATATCATACAATTTTTTTAAATAAATGCATTTTCAGGAGAGTAGAGCAAAACAAAATAAATATTTCAGAATGTTTTAAGGGTAGACATACATATGCGATTGAAACAGAATTTCAGTGTATCTATACGTTTAATAGAAGGTAAGATCTACCAAAATAATTTTAACACCACTATTTTCTAATAGCTTAGTTACACTGCACAATTACACAATATTTATATTTAAGATAAATAGTGTAGAAGCTGAGAAAAGCTTAATAATGAATTTCCCCAAAACTAACGCCAAATATATTCAATATAAAAAAGCTTATTTAAGATCAGCTTTTTTATGGAAATATATGAGAAAATGTGATTGTCACATTGAAACATACTTATTAACTCGTGAAAATCTTTAAAAATCGTTTCATGCCCGAATATATCTGTTTGCTAAACTTCATCGCTTGGCAGAATTGAACCGTAATCACGGTATTTAGCTTATATTAATATATAAACCAACATGTGAAAAAATTATATTCATGTTAATTACATGTGTTGACCACATGTAAAAAAAGCTTATACTAGTTAATTCCATATTCCACAAGAACTGAGCTTTTAATATACCATAATACGTTGTTTCTTCTATTTATTCCACTTTAGTAGCAATAGGAAGATAGATTTTATTACGTATAGTACACAGCTTGTTAGGCAAACTCTTTTTATTTTTTTAATTAACATGATATCAATGAAAATATTTAAAAAATTATGTTTATCTAGGACTGAATTGAATGGCTTTGGTCAATAACGTCTTTTTTCTATATAAAGCACTGAATTTAAGTAATTTTGCAAATTTCAGTAGTGAAATGTAATTTATAAGTTTGTATATTGCAAGTATCTTTAATCCGCGACCACTTATGAGTGGAAATGAAACGAAGGTGAAATCAAAAAAATGGCTAAGCATTTTCAAATTTAAATAATCAAAGAAATGCGTTAGAAAACTTATGCCACGCATTAAGTAAGCTAAACTGACACGACATACTTTTGTAATTTCAGAAAAAAATAATTTTCATTTGGAATATATACATTTTATTGCAATAAATACAGAAGAAGTTTAATTTTAATACTACAAAAAATATGGCAATGGGAAATCCCGTATATTACTTTAAGAGTAAATAAAAACATTTTTATGACAAGCAATGTCCCATTTTTACGCTACATGCATTTTGCATTTAGTTTCACAATTTTTTTTTAACTAGAAAGGGATTGAATATATTTTGCTTTAATTTTGTAGAAATTCATTATTCACAATTAAATGAAACTAAGTTCTTTACCACGACCTAGGTTTCGTTGTATTACAATATCTTCAGGTGGGCTAAGAACTTAAGGAAAGTAGAAATAATACTACTAGAAAGATATTGCAGTTGGATAATTATGAATATAGCAAATATATGATGAAGATGTAAAATATATCTTCCAGAGACACGTTAAAAATTAAACAATAGAAAACCGTGAAAAATTTCGTAGGAGCAATAACTATTTTCATATTTTGTGAATCTGATAATATCATGATTTTCCCAAAAATTCTTAATTTTAACAAAGTTTGAAGCCTAAGCTTTTCGCAAAATGACATCACACCTTTCCAAAATTATTTCTTTTAAACTCCAAATTTTATATACGTATTATATTCACCTCCATAATATAGGCTACATGTGTGCAAAATTTAACTAATATTGTTTTAAAGGCATGAAAGTAAAACTAAGAAACAAACTTATTTATTTAAAATACAATATTGAAAATATTAATTTGATTATATAAAATAACAATTGAAACAAAACAATTGTGTTACAAACATTTAAATTTTATTCATCCATGCTCCATGATTCTCAGAAATTTATCACCTAATGTAAACAATACCTCGTGCATAAGTTCATAAGGCTATTGTTTACACCTGATGTAAACAATAGCCTCGTGCATAGTATCGTTTACACGATGTAAACAATAGCCTCGTGCATAAAATATTAACTAACACTGTTACATCTGGAACAATTTTACATCTCAATAATATCAGTCTCAAAATATTGGATTTATTGATAAGGGTTAAACTCTGACTTATTTTTATGAGAAAATATTACGTTAAGGTCTAAATATCACATTAAATCCAATTACACATTGAACAATCTTTGTCGACTGCTTTCCCCCATTTAATACGCAGTGAAAATAAGATTTTAATGTAAAATCTAGTGACTTAGATTCAAAACAGGTATTTCCGAAAGTTTACCATATTGCCAAATTTTATTCTCAAATAAATCCAGTTTTGAATGAACAATGCAAATTTGCAAGCATAAATCAGCCCAACTTCTGTAATATGAGTACATTTTGTGGTATATGGTCTAGCTGTATTATGAAGGTATATGAGTACATTTGTATACTAATACATTTATATATGAGTACATTTGTATATGAGTACATTTTGTGGTATATAGTCTGACCTTGTTATAAAGGTACATGAGTACATTTTATGTATATGGTCTAGTATTATTATGAATGTATATGAGTATATATCTATTCAAGTATATTTTGTGGTACATGGTATGGTAACATTATGAAGGTATATGAATACATTTGTATACGAGTACGTTTTATGATGTAAGGTCTAGTTATTATAAAGGAAATAAACTTATTCCTATTGATTACTTAGTTTCTTAACTATACTATCGTAGGTCTGTTCGGCAGCCTTTTCCAATAAGTAAAGCCTTCGATATTCCAAAAACAGCTTAGCGTCTTTCTATTTTATATGTAATTAATGTTGGTTTGCTGAAACTCCTGTTTGTCTTGCAATAAGCCTCCAACATTTGCGTATATAAATAACGTATATAATCTACTTCTTATCGCGAGTTACTAATTGTTTTAGACCATCGAATTTATCTTTAAATGCGAATAATTGATGACAAACATTAGCATATAATGCAGAAATGTATATAATTCATGTGGATGTGCCATTTAATGTGCTTGGAGACACGATGCTGTCATTAACTAAGCGCAACTTTGGTATTTTTAACACATTATAAAAAACATTCTGAAACAGTTGACGATATTTCTATAAAGGTCCATAAAAATTTGCTATAAAATTATTAATCAAACCATTACATTAGTAAGCTATGAATTGAAAATACAAATTCGGAAATACTTGTGCCATGTTCAACCCGTGGCATTATTATGCACGTGTGCGTGCGTGCATGCTTGCGTGCGTTCATGCGTGCATGCGTACATGCGTGTGTGCGTGCAGGTTCTGGCGTACCTACGTGCCTTCGTGCGTGCGAGCACGTGTGCGTGTATGCTCACGCACATGCGTGCGTGGGCACGTGCGTGCGTGTGCACGTGCGTACATGCGCGGCCTTGACGTGCGAGCGCGTGAGCGTGCATGCGTGCGTGTGTACGTGCTTATTTGTGTGCGTGCTTGCTTGCGTACGTGCTTGCGCGCGTGCGTGCGTGCACAAAATGTGATTAATGCGTCCGTTTATTTATATATGTATATGCATGGATACACGTGCATGTACATCATGTCATCTATATATAAATATGGATGAATATATTTAACTTCATTAAGGGCCGCGAACATCTGTTTTGATCTCGTGAAATGAGGTTTTATTTTCTTTAATTTCATTGTAATTTCGTAATGTTCTTAAAATTGAATTGAATATCATAGACATAAAAAATGAAACAAATAAAATTATTTCCAAAAAAAGCCAGTTGTAAATAACTACCGAATAAGAAGAGTATTGAAAATAATAAAATAATGAAAATATTTACACATTTACATTACATGTGCATTTATTGTCTAGTGTATCTTTCACAAGCTATAAGATTTAGAATGATTATTACAGTTTTCCAGTAAAGTTGTATGATTCTAGAAAATATATTATTTCCACAATGCCAGATTTGGTATATTCAAAAACAAAGAGGAAGAGTATAAGGACCTGAGAACATATTTAGCATAGAGATTTTCCCATATCTCTGGAGACATGCTACTTATATTTTTTACAAAAAAATATTTTTGATATTCTTCTAACCAGCCCTTTCAAAGGACATCCCAATAAAATGGAAAACAAATAATTTCCGACTCTTTAAAACTTCCATTTTTGGATGTTCAACATACAGTTAAATAGCTTTATTACTATGTTAAATTTAAAGTCTCCACGGCGAAAAATTTCTAAGAAAAATGGCTGTGAAAAACCAAGAGACAAACGAACACATTACAAAAATTAAATTTTTTCTTATTTAAAAATGTAAAGAAATTTTGTTTTATTTAAAAATGTAAAGAAATATGGATTAGGATAGACCTTTGAAAAATTTCGGTCGAAGACAAGTTGGCATAAGACTAACAAACAACAACGAAATAAACGGGAATAAACATTGATGATTCTAAAAATTGGACCGTTAACAGACCGTGTTCAACGTATTAACATTAATTTGTAAATTTGACAAGAATTGTATTTTTAGAAAAATACTATGTACATATCAATTCCAAAGCTATTTATACAATATATAAAATAAGGCCGCAATATAGAAACATTGTTTCCTCTGACCAAGTGTTATTTTGACACAAAATTTCTTTTTGAGTGCCACTAAAATTAAACATTATGTATTTTTAATTTAAACGTAAATGTTTCCGACATCATCAACGATAAGAAAGATATTACAAATATTGTAACTTATAATTTAATAGATCATTCAAAGTGGTTAATGGAGTACTTAACAAAAATGTTACATTTTATCTGATAGATAAAAACTTAAAATCAATTAAAAAGTAAAGTCCCATTGTACATATGTAAGTGCATATTTGTGGAAAGTACTTGTTATCTCCAGTAAATTAAATTTCTACTATTTTACACAGTTAATCCGGCAATTAATACCATATAAATGTTGTAATATAAATAAAGATTTTATCGAGAATGAAGTAATTTTACTGATTTCAAGCAAAATTTGGATAGTTAAAAAAGATCACAAATTTATAATGTCATTGAAAAAGGCTTAGCTAAAAATTATTTGTTTAAGTTTTAATTGTCACGTTCCTATTAAATTTATATCATATTTTTATTATTTACACTTTGAATATAATAATAATTATTTTTATCTACATCTATTTAGTAATTTTATATTTTAGGTAAACGAACAATGAGTGCTTATTTCTGTCTGAGACAATAAAATCGATTGATTATTTCGAAATTAATGGCAAACAATTTTTCCAGCTCGCATGTGATAATTTTAATATGTAGTTATTATGTGAAACTGTTTACGATATAACGTTGTTACTATAAAAAAAAATTCAAGACCTTGAAAGAACCTAAAGAATTGTATATAATGCAATGTGATGATATATGAATAAATCGGAAAGTACCTAAACGATATAGAGAGAAATATATAATTTTGTTCAAGAAAGACGAGCATCAGAGTATAATGAAATAAAGAATGCGGAAACTTTAATTCAAAGGATTTTACTGTTGATCAATTGGTTGTGCAATTGATGTGTTGATAGTAATCCAATCAATTGCACTTAATTAAATACCGGCCTAGACGAAATAAGTATTCAAGTGAAAATATTATACGTATCGGAAAATCTGTTTTTGAATCATTACTGAAAAAAAGTAATTCATCTGTTTACATATAAAAAAATAATTTCTGTTTGTAAATTCGGCTCTTGGAAGACAAAAATTAACATTAAAATTATTTTAATTAAAAATCTTATTATTAAAATTCAATTATAAACATGGAAGAGTTTGAATAAAATGAAAATATTTAAAATTGAAAGTTAAGATTGTAAAACCACCTTAACTTTTAATTTTATTATTAGTACACTTAAATAATATGCTTTTTATTTTATTTTGAGTAGGTAGTATTTGCCGGAATCTAAACCTTTTTTGATTGGATTTGTAAAACCTATTTATTAGCATTATCTATAGATATATAAAACCTATTTATTAGCATTATCTATAGATACATAAAACTTATTTATTAGCATTATCTATAGATATATAAAACCTATTTATTAGCATCTTGCCCATGTTCCTATTTTATTTACAATTTATATTTATATGGTGGCATATCTCTGAAGGTTTCATCAATAACATTAAAATTACCTAACCGTACTGCCCTACATATACGTAATATCTTTTACATTATTTTCCCAGTTTTTCGAAATATTTCACACTATATATTTTTCACACACACACTAAAGCTCGCGCGCGTACCAGACGTACGCACGTACACGTATGCACGCACGCATGTATGCACGCACGCACGCCCTCACGCACACATACAGACACACACACACACACGTGTGTGTATATGTATACAATTATGAAATGCGTTCAGTGAGCGACGGTGATAAACATTCATTCTAAAACATCGTAGGATCGATATACCGAAAGTAACAATGCTAATTTGCAATTAAGATACAATGATTTTGACAAAAAACTTTATTCAAGTGCAACATCACTTAGGATGTCAATCATTGTAAATAATGTTTTATACTGTATTTGAAAATCTTAGTAAAATGTAAGTTTTGATGATTTGTGCTTGCCTACTAATAAAACTTACTTGTTATTATACGAAAATAAAAACCTTATTTTCTAAAGATGTGTTTGTTATATGACATATGATTTCACATACAAAAACAATGCCAGAACTAGTCTTATCTGTAAGCTTATTTATTGAGCATTATGACTGCTATTGGTAAAAATGGTGGTAATTTTTTTTCACATTATTTTTTGGTGTCTCAGAACGAAAAATATTTAGAATAATTTTGTATCCTTATAGAATAACTTTAAATTCATCTATTCTCTAAAGTTCCTTTTGCAGGCACCACTAAAAACATAAATCTACAATCAAATTCGAAGGTTCACAATCCCTTAAAGCCGTAAGGTGGAATATACCTTAAAACTTAATGTAAGAATATCTGTGCAATATTTTTAAATTTGACGTAGATTAACTCATAAAAACCTATATTTTCCATCGACTGATCTATCTACAAATTTCGGACTATGTAAGGTCTTATAGGACAACCATAGAAAAAAACCCGGAATTCATTCATTGCTACTTCTATTTGGAATTATAATATACCAATTTAATTTGTTGATTTTTAGGTATTATTAATGCGTAGATGTCACGCGGAGAAATCGCATTGCCAGGCGAAAAGTGCACGAGCTCTGCGAGGGTCAGAGGACACCGACCGGGATAGAGACAGGGTATAGCTATTTGAAGTTTCGGATCTATTTCCAGACTACTAAACTAGTGAAGCTAATGTTATGAAAACTTAAAGTTTATTTAAAAAGTATAGCGATTATCCTAGATATTATAGTTTAGGAGAAATTTGCAATATTACGCCTGTGAAAAATATAATAGGGAATATATTTATATAGTGAAAAATTAATTTAATGGAGCTTACAAATAATCTCAAGAACTCAATATTTCACATGAACCTGAGTGTGAACGAAATACTCGTAGTGCGAGATCTCCTTCCACTTAAAAGGATTTTGCATTTGTTATTGTTCTCAAACATGATTTTATTTTAAATTTCTTCAAGAAACTTTTTCATAAATAAATTACCATTTTATTTCAATATTTTCTTTTATCAACTTTTATTCGATGGGGTGATAAAGAAATGATGACACATTTGACCATTTTAAATTACGAGGATATGACCGAGAGAACGATAACTTGACACATGAACGGACGAACACCTGTAAATTCTATAAGTGCAACGTTTTTGTAGATTTTTTACAAAATAATAAAAATATGCTTAAACGCTCAGTAATAATATATCCACTTGGCGAGACGTTTTCCTTCATTTTTTCCACCATTTTTTTCACAATTTTTGGATGCATGACCATCAAAAAAAGCAAAACTTTCTCTATAAATGTCAAATTATGAGGAACGTAAGTTGAATGCTATAAAGTTGAGACTATCGAAAATGTTTTTTGGTTATGAAAACTAAACTCTAATATCCTCCACCATATGTACTCCTAATCAACTCGTCCACAAATAATATAGTGTTAGTGAAAATGCTCGTATGGGTGTCTTTCACCGCTAGTTGCACTTTCTCCATTATACCTTGATTCTAATCTCTAAACAATGATTTTATCTGATATTAATCGGTAAATAATAAAATCAATTTACAAGTACGTTGACACACGATCAATATTCATCTTCGTTTAATTCTCAATCCAATGGTTATACCAGCTTTCAGTCATTCATCTCATTTTAATTTTTTACCACATTTTTATATATTTTATCCTTGGACCAGAAATTCTCGTACTGTTCTATTCATAAATTATTTTATTTTTTTTCTTTTAAAACTTTACTTCAGTAGAATTACAAAATTTCAAAAATAGTCTCTGATATTTTCATGAACGAAAAAGTCATATCACAAATGCAGTAGTAGCGGCCGTATGTTGAATCATATACGCAAAAAAATCCAACTTGCACTCACTTCTAGAACATATATTGTCTGATAGATATCGAAAACGGCAGCGAGCATTGTTCTCTATGAGTACACTCTAGCACTCTTTCAGCCATCTCTATCCGTCTCTTAAAAGCACTCCATATCTCCATCCTTCAGCACCGGTTTATCCTCTCTTTACTAGTATATGGACGGTCTATCTTACGCCCTCCAATAGATCGGTAAAATATTTTTTCGTTTGTATTTATAGAGTATGGGTGCTTATAGTAAGCGTATATTGGTAAACTTTGTACAGTAAACTCATTCGTTTATTGACTCTAGTACAATGGCTAGTACTAGGTAAGGAATTTAACTCAAAATTTAATATATATTAAATAAAGATAAATTTTAATTGAGTAATATAATGATAATGTGATGTTGGAGATAATAGAAGAATATCATAACAGAAACTTACAATAGTTTATAGTTTCATTAAAACGTTTAAAATGTTGTCATTTAAAAACTTTAATGGAAAGTAATATCATTGTTTTATAACTCAACTTAAAATAACCTCATATAAATTATATATATATATATATATATATATATATATATATATATATATTTTTATATATTTATATTTTTAAAAAAATTATATATATATAATTTTTTTAAAAATAGTATGTTCAGTCATAATTTTCAGCCTATTCAGGTAAAATTTAAAACGGTATGCATAAAGAGATATTTGGAACTTAATTAAAAAGTATGCAAGTAATTAGTTCTATATGAAGATGCGTATGAATGACACTTTTATAAAGGTGTAATAGAAGAGTAAAGTACATAAACTGAAGTCAAAAACAGTGTGTGTAGTGGTATATTTATGACCTTGCTCTTGTACCAAAATGAGAATAAAATATATATATGGGAGCGACTGATATATCGTATCGCCAAATAACCACTTTGAGATTTCAATTTTTCTATGCTGGTAACACTAAATTAAGCACTGGCAACGCCCTCAAATACTATCATTCTGTAATAGCATCTGACAAGTGGATTTTGTTTGAGAGATAAAAACCTTTTTGTTAAAGTTTTGTGCAAATTTTAATGTTTGAACGTAGAGATGTCACTTATTAACAAGGTGAGTTCTAGTTTTGTAAATTTTTGTAACTAACAAACTTATAATCACCTTTCAGTCTGTAAGCAAACTAACTAATTAGGTTTTGAGGCTATTTTGCGACAGATATTTTTTTAATAATTTGACTAGTTGGATAAATCGTAACACCAGTAGTTCCCAGAATTGTACGATTTACCCGACCAGATAAATTAGCCTAATCGCTTTATACGTATTCTTCAGCTAAATGCTTTTCAAAGAAAATATTTCAAATTGATAAAGCAATACTTAAAAAGGTGACCTTCGTAAACTGTATTTGACTTAGTAGAAAAACATAACATCCCTCATAAATTTAATAAAACAAGCCACATAGTTGGCGAAAGGTGGTTGCATGTTTTAAAGGACTTCACCCAGAACTCAGCGTAAGACAGCCTGAGAGCGCATCCGTAAACATAATAAAAAGGTGTAATACACAATATGTTTATGATTTCTATAATCTATTAGAAAAGTATTTCCTGAAAGGTATTAAGAGCTTCCAACACATTTAATGTTAGTAAAAGCGGGTTTCCAACGGTTCAAAAGAGATATCAAAAACTGAAATTAGTCTTGAAAGGCAAATAAGTTGGTATAAAAACAAGTGGTAAAAGGGTCATAAACAAAAATGCTATTTGCTGTGCTATTGCTGAAAATTTTGTGCCTCCAGTACTTATATTATAATTTGAAATATCGATAAAAAACCTCTAATTGAGTACCAGCACACTTGCAGGTATTCTTGTTACTATTATAAACCTGGCCACATAAATTTAACAAAATTTGTTTAATGAATTATGAATTTTATTAGGGTAGTGAAACAATCGCTTACAAATTAAGTTTCACATCTGCTTGATGAACTTACAAAACACTCTAAGAACCTAGAAACTTTAAACTTGACCAAAGATACTGGTATAATAATGCTCTAAATACCAGGAATACAACTCAGCGGTTTCAGCTGTTCGATATTAATTTGTTAAACCTGTGAGCACATAAGACATTCAAGTTGTGGAAAAATCACTACGGGCAAATCCTGATCGTAAAATACCTTAGTATCGAATAGCAAGTTTATTTGCTGAAGCTCTCAGATAGGCTGCAATGATTGATAATATGTTTCTAATGGGTTTCGAGCAGCTGATATTTGGCCAGTAGATAGACATTTCTTACAAGAACAACGAAGCTTCTGTAAATATGATGCTGATAGTTCCAACACAAGTAATAAAAGTATATCAATGTTATAGAATTCCACTACTACTCATGTAAGTAATAAAAAGAAATAAGCAGCTTAAACCAGTCCAGGTTAAGTGCTGACGGAACTTAATAAATTATAAACAAAGGAAAAAAATTCGGACGCATTGGGTATACAGTGAAGACATCCATCAACCTTTTAATTCCAGATTAAACACTAAAGGTATAAGGAAATTATAGAAATCTTTATGTCCTCTACGTAAAAGTAACCAACACAAAAAACTACTATACAGAAATCAACTGAAATTACTTCAAGTCTTTATGAAAATTAATTAGTAGAATCAGTTGAAGCTGAAAAGAAAAAAATTAAAAACCAGGAAAATATAACTGCAGGAAAAGCTAGAGACAAAATAACAGAAGGTCAAAAGAAAAAGATTATGAAAAGTCACAGAAAAGAAAAAGATCTTTTATCAGCAACGACAACTGTGAGGATGTAGAGCTAGCAGACGATAGTAATAACGATGACGAGGAAAATGTGCTTTATGCAACGGTCACTATTTCGACAAAAATTGATCAAATCTTTATTATATTCACGTCTTCGTTGTCATAGATGAGTCCACGAAATCTGTACAACGATTCCAGATATTTACGGCAATAGGCTCTGTTATTGATTAGATGACGTCACATGTGTGTCGACAGATTAAATGTAGCCACTGCCTTTAAATATTTAATTTATGGTTCTTTTTTCTTTTTTTTAAATGTGTAACTATTACTCTTTGCATTTAGTATATATTTTTTTATTGTATGAATTCATTACGTGCTGTGTATTATGTAAAAAGAAATACATTACAAATAATATATTTAACTAAAATAATTTTCGGGCATAACTAACGCATTAAAAAAAATTATTTAATTCCTGTGCAGTGTATTTTGTTCAGTAATATATATATATATATAAATATATATATATAAAAGTCAATGAAAAAATTACCAAAAAAAGGAAAAACTATTTAATGTAAACAAGATGTCATTGTAGGAATTAACAGGTTGAGTAAATATTCAAGTTGAATAAATAAAATTACTTATGTTCCTATTATAAATACTTAATAATTTGTAAGAATATTTGGAATTATGTAGTAAGTGATAAAAGAAAGAGTTAATTAATTTAAAAAAAAGGTTAAAACATATTCCTTCGCAAACAAAACCATCAGGTATGAAATTGTTTAAAATATTTTTTTTTATAATAAATAATAGCCTGCTGCAGAATTTTGTTAACATGTCGTTTTTAATGTATATTCTTTCAAAAATTTAAATTTGGATAATACTAACAATTGTCAAAATATCATTGGTTCTAAAACGCAATAATACCAAAATTTTACTTCTTATCCTTTTGCTTTATAGGCATTGATATCGATATTAATATTTAAAACACAAATATTACATAGAAATGATCTTCACAAATAAAAATATTTAAGTGTGCTCATTAATGCTGTTTGGATCATAGCCACTTTTTCGACCTTTAAGGTTCGTTGACCCTGAAACGAACTCAGTGTGGACTTTTTATAGATTTATTTATAATTTGTGTCACTACCCACCATTTTAATAAGGAAATAAATAATATCCCCCTTCGGTGGACAGGATTGCGTATATTTACACGTTTGTGACGTCACACTAACCGCCATTACAGAAATTACGTTTTTAGTACGAGTTTTAAAATTTTAATTTTAAAAATGATTTATATGAAAAATAAGGCATATATCCTGGAAATATGAATGTAGTGTACTTATAATGCAAAACAGAACAATTTAAAGCAGTTTAAAAAACTAGTGTTTGAACTAATAGGGCGTAAAGAAAGAATTTGCTTTCAGTACAAACAAACTCATCATTTTTTAAATAATTCACCAAATATGAATGTAGTGTACTTATAATGCAAAACAGAACAATTTAAAGCAGTTTAAAAAACTAGTGTTTGAACTAATAGGGCGTAAAGAAAGAATTTGCTTTCAGTACAAACAAACTCATCATTTTTTAAATAATTCACCAAATATGAATGTAGTGTACTTATAATGCAAAACAGAACAATTTAAAGCAGTTTAAAAAACTAGTGTTTGAACTAATAGGGCGTAAAGAAAGAATTTGCTTTCAGTACAAACAAACTCATCATTTTTTAAATAATTCACCAAATATGCATGTAGTGTACTTATAATGCAAAACAGAACAATTTAAAGCAGTTTAAAAAACTAGTGTTTGAACTAATAGGGCGTAAAGAAAGAATTTGCTTTCAGTACAAACAAACTTATCATTTTTTAAATAATTCACCAAATATGAATGTAGTGTACTTATAATGCAAAACAGAACAATTTAAAGCAGTTTAAAAAACTAGTGTTTGAACTAATAGGGTGTAAAGAAAGAATTTGCTTTCAGTACAAACAAACTCATCATTTTTTAAATAATTTACCAAATAGTAATATTAAGTTCAACTTTTTTAGTTCCTTTTTATAAAAATGGATATAATACTTATAGATAAATATTTGCATATGTTTATTTTATTTAGTGTTTCATTTTTTATGCTATTGTTTAACAAGTTACATACTTATGGATGTTAATGAAAAAACACTGATTTTTGTTAGCTCTCTTTTTTATTTATAATTGAAAATAAGAAATATTATTAATAATTGTTTTTTTATTATTAATTTTATTATTAATAATGTTTTTTTTTTAAATAATTAATCAATTAACATATCTTAAGCCCATTTAATTATTAGTGGTACACTACATCAGGCTATCCCCCATGAATAATTTATATAAATATTAGTATTTGTAGATCATATTAATTTTTGTATACCCAACTTAGTTATTAATCCTCTTGTAAAATTTTATACCTTTTTCGATTTATATATTCTCAATCGAATACGTTATAACAGATATATATTATAAATATATCGCTTTAAGCATGTTTTAACGATTTTTTACAAAGTTATAATTTAGTGTACAATACGTACCTTCCTCATGAAATTATTTGTTATTAGATAATAACTACTAATATAATGTAGCAAGGACCACTTGAACAATTTCTTTGTGATTTAATTGTTAGACTGTCTTTTATTTTTGCAAATTGTCATAGACAGACAAACAGTTTCTACAAAACGATAAGAGATGGCGCTACTATTCACTAATTACATATTTTGATACAACATTATCACACCCCCACTTATCAAAATAAACAACAATTTTATTTAAGTACAATTCCCAATTTACACATAAACTTATAATGCTTAATAGTACACAGTCCTTTGGTAAGTAAATCGGCAGGCATTTCCTCACTACACAAGTACATAACTTTAATATATTTATTTTTAACAACATCTCTTACATAATGGAATCTCACATCTATGTGTTTTGATCTGTTGTGACTTTGGTTACTCAATGACAACTTTAAAGCACTCTGATTGTCACAATAGATCTGTATTACAGATAAGTTACCAGTTATTTCATGTAACAGGTTTCTCAAATACACTCCTTCGCGAGCCGCCTCAGATAAAGCAGTATATTCTGCCTCTGTACTAGAGAGCGATACGGACTTTTGCTTTCTGCTTTGCCATGAAATGGCAGATCCCGACATAGTAAAGCAAAAGCCCGTGTAGGACTTCCTATCTATGGCATCGCTGGCCCAATCGCTATCTACAAAGCCCTCTAACTTGCTACCGCCCTTAAAATATTTTAAACAGTAAGTTTTTGTACATTGCAAATATTTAAGAATGCGTTTAGCATAATGCCAATGTGTAAGATCATAGCAACTGTTAAATTGGCTCAAATAGCTAACAGAAAAGGAAATGTCAGGCCTGGTTAATACTGCCAAATACATTAATGATCCAATTAACTTCTGATATGGAACATCAGGTACACATTTATCAGGTTTCTCTAAATTTAATTTACACTCTATTGGTGTTTTATGCATTTTACAATCCAACATATTGAACCTAGTTAATAGCTGATCAATATACTGCTGCTGATCTACAGTAATTACATTTTTACTAACATTTATTCTCATGCCTAAGTATTGCCTTACAGGTCCTAAATCTTTTAGCTTAAATTCTGATCCTAAAGTATCTTTTAATTTTTTACTTTCAACAGGACAATTCGAAAAAATTAAAAAGTCATCCACATATAAGGCCACAATAATTTTAGCTTCACCTTTAGTTTTTGTGAACAAACAAGGCTCATACTGACTGTTTTTAAAATTTTATTTACATAGTAAATCTTTAACTCTGTCATACCACGCAAGGGAAGACTGTTTTAACCCATAGATTGCTCTTTTCAATTTTAAAACCTTTCCCCCACTTTTGTTCATAAAACCTTCAGGTAATGACATGTAAATAGTTTCTCTCAAAAAACCGTTTAATAATGCTGTAGTAACATCCAAATGATCAATACTCATATTCATCTTAACACTGAGAGCAAACAATAATCTGAGCGTTGAATGTCTAACCACGGGAGAGAACGTGTCCGTATAGTCAATTCCAGGTTTCTGCGAGAAACCTTTTGCCACCAATCTAGCCCGAAACCGCACATTATTGTCCACATCAAACTTTTTGTTAAGCACCCACCTGCACTTCACAATTGTCACATCACCGGGGTTGTCAACGAGCTCCCATGCATCGCTGTCCTCAAAAGACTGCAGCTCGTCAGCCATGGCATTCTTCCACTGTTCACTCTCAGGCCCTGCAAGAGCCTCTGAGAACACTATCTCCTCTAATGCTGAAACAGTGTTGGAAAGGCATGTAAAACCATACCGTTCAGTTGCTTTCCTGGAACGCTTTTCAGGTAATTCTGGTGTCTGTTCTGGGGTTGATGTCGTCTGGACTTCTGTGTCTAATATGTCTGTGGTTGGAGATGAAGTTTCCGTTATTGTTTCATTACTCTCCTCATACACTGAAGAATAATCTGATGGGCAGTCTTCTGTCTCTGAAATATGAGACGATTTATCCCCCACTGAAACTGTGCTCTCTTTTTCTATGTTATCTTCAAGTGTCTCTTCGTTAGGAATCCAGATAGCTGACTTGTTGCCTGTTTCTTTGAGCTCTGATTCATTTTCCATCACGATGACATCTCTGCTTATAAGAAGACTCTTCTTCGCAGGATTATACAGCCGGTAACCCTTGACCTCTTCACTATATCCCACTAAAATGTGCTCCATGGCTTTCTTATCCCATTTCAAACGACGTTCCTTGGGGATATGCACCATGACTTTACTTCCAAATAAACGGATGTGACTGAGATCTGGTTTCTTCCCATACCACAATTCGTACGGAGTTGTCTGAAGTCTTGAAGTAACGGATCTATTCTTCAAATAGACAGCAGTGTTAGCTGCCTCTGCCCAAAATCGTTTATCCAGCTTTGCATCATACAATAGACATCTAGCCTTCTCCACAACTGTACGGTTGGCTCGCTCACATAAACCGTTCTGTTCAGGCGTGTAATTATTTGATTTTTGATGAATTATACCCTTTTGTTTCAAATAATTATCAAACTCCTTATTGCAAAATTCAAGTCCATTATCTGAACGTATCATCTTTATTTTCTTATTCAACTGATTCTCAACCAGTGTTTGGAAGTCTTTGAATTTGCTGAGCGCCTCACTTTTATTCTTGATAAAGTATATAAAAGTCATCCGACTGAAGTCGTCTACAAACAGTATGAAATATCGAGCACCATTCAATGACGTGGTTTCCATTGGTCCACAAATATCTGTGTGAACTCTTTGTAATAATTCTGTGCTTCTCTCACCAACATGCGAAAAGGGTAATCTTGTTTGCTTTCCCTCGCAACAAGTTGTACACTGATATTTGGTTATGTCAAAATTTTGTTCATATGACAAACCATTCACAATATTTCTCATCTTGTTCATGTCTTGACTATTTAGGTGTGCTAATCTTCTGTGCCACAGATTTCCACTAACTGCTGGTGCGGCCAACATACAAGTCTGTGTTTCTAACCTCAACTTGTAAACACCATCTGACAGGTCAGCAGTAGCAATCAAAACATCATTCTTGTCTCGAATGTAGCAGTGTTTTTCATCAAATATCACATTATTTCCGTTTTTAATCAGTTCACTCACGGATAATAAATTTGTTGTCAAACTGGGAACGCACAGCACATCCTTCACTGTAATTTCAAATTTCAGTTCTGAAACAATGTCGACGTCTCCGGAACAAACTACTGGCACTGTAGATTCATTTGCAACCACTATTTCTGGTAAACACGGTGATCGGTTCATGTTTTTTACCCAAGATTCGTTCACCGTCATATGAGCGCTGGCGCCTGAATCCACGTACCATTTAGTTTTATTGAACTTTCCATTCAGGAAAACGACATTAAAAACATATTTACTATTGTATTTCTTCAATAAAGGGCACTGATTTCGATAATGACCATTTTCTTTACATTTGTAACATGTAATTATTTTTGATGAATCTGTCATTGCTGCTGTCATTTTCTTGTTTGATACTGACGTTGAAGGACCGGGACTGCCTTTCTTTGACTTATGGAACGAATGATTATTTCGCGCTGCAAATGCAGCACCTGCGTCATTGTCTCTGGTCACTTCCATGTCGAGCAATTTCGACTTTATGACATCTGCAGTTATCGAAATGCCCGAATGTTCAATTGCCATTATCATGGGAGAATAACGATCTGACAAACCTGCTAATAATAATGAACCCACCCATTCATCGGTGATTGTAAAACCTGTGCTGTTCAACCGTTGAGCTGTCTCGACCATTTGAGTCACATATGTAGCCATTGAATCACAATTATCTAGCCGAATAGAAATCAAATGTCGCAGCAATGTTATTTTGCGTGAGAAACCGGAGTCATCAAACATGGTCTTCAATGTAGTCCATAATTCTGCTGCGCTCTTGGTATTCTTAATATGCACATACAACGATGGGTCCACAGTCAATATTAGCTTTGCCTTCGTTTTTGCGTCGTCTGCTGGCTTAACTTCAAAACTTGCCGTTGGCTTGATGTACTTGTCCATTCCTTCAAGAACCAACAAATTTTCAGCCGCGAAGCTCCACTCATCATAATTTTCTCTTCCTTTTAGTTTAGGAACACTGGCAATATAGTTCGTAGTCATGTTTCCGCGATATAACTTTCACAAATTATCTATTTTCACGCAAATAACTGATAATTTAGCACAGAGTACGCCCATAACCTCTAGTAAAACACGTTTTATCGCAATAGACTGTCTTTTATTTTTGCAAATTGTCATAGACAGACAAACAGTTTCTACAAAACGATAAGAGATGGCGCTACTATTCACTAATTACATATTTTGATACAACATTATCACAGTTTTTCATAAATGTTCCAAAATAATTTTTTTTCAAATTTATAATTTTGTGTACGTATTATCGTCATTAAATTATTTGTCACTAGATAATAACTACTAATATAATGTAGCAAGGACCACTTGAACAATTTCTTTGTGATTGTTTTACATAAATGTTCCAAAATAATTTTTTTACAAATTTATAATTTCGTGTACGTATTATCGTCATTAAATTATTTATCACTAGATAATAAATACTAACATAACGTAGGAAGGATCGTTTGAACCATTTCTTTGTGATTGTTTTTCCTAAATGTTCCGAAAAAAATTAAAAAATCGCAAACACCTTTATCACAACGAAAAATATCAAAAAAATTCGGACAGTATCGTATTATCGGTATCGTATGACCTGAGATGACCTCCTCTTAACAATTTTCTCACTTAGATTTAAATAACAACTAAACCGAATAATTTTTATTTTTATTAATATTAGTGTTGCGCTGTTTTTTCGGTCATTTTATAATAGAAGTGTGAAAACTGTATCCTACTTTTTTGTTCTCAAAACGCGGAACCATGTTACGTGATGGATTACCGTATATGTCAGACACATTATGTGATTAATTACGATAAATATTGCTGCCTGTTTCATCTCATGAAGAATAGTTTAAATATTTTTTTATATTACTCATGTCATCTAGGAAAGATATAGTTTTTTCTCGCTACAATTACTCTCTGGTGAAAATGACATTAAATATTATTTCCTGAGTATGGGAGCCAGAAACTCCCATACTTCGGAAATAACAGAGTGTGCTTAAACTTCAAGTTATCATATCTTCTCCTCTTTTACCGATCGCAGTTTTCAACGTTGACTTCTTTAAAATGTTATGGTCTTGGAGTATGTTTATTGGAAAAAAACTCTTCTAGCGATTCCGCATGCGTGGATATTGCGATGTTGAAGAAGCTTTCTCTGAAATAATGGTTAGGGAGAGGTTCGAGATCGTACCGTCCATAGCGCTTCGTGGTCACTCGTGTTCTGGGACATATTCCGCAAATACATATATTTATATACACACACACATATATATATATATACATATATGTATATGTGTATATATATATATATATATATATATATGCATCGTATATTCGTAACCTCTTAGTTTCTTCAAAACCACCTTCCGCTTTCCATTCGTATTTATGGTAGTATTTAGTGTTCGATCTCCCATTAATTCTAAGAAGGTTTAGTAGCGGTGACTGTGGACTTACCCCTGCCTGTTGCCAGCGAATGTCGAATCAATCTGAATATCCAAGAACATTCTGAACTCGAAATTTTACACGCTACATTCTAGAAATGTGTATAAAACAGAGTTTGACACGCATCTATTCAAGATTGTAAATTTAATATTAGTACTATTTTAGCGCCGAAAAGGAACGAATTAAACATAATAAAAAGTGAAAATCCGAAGTGATTTTTTAAATGTTTTTTATATTTATTTTTTTGTATTTTGCCGCTAAAATACCAAAAAATAAAAAAAACTGTATACAATATAGTGAATCCGATAACGCAGCAACTTATAAGAATACATTCAATAGAACTCAAGTTATGGTAGAGACAGATATTGGATTATATATATACCAGATAAAATGTAATACATATGTGATGGGCGATACTTAAAATGGTGAAGATTTTTTCTATTCGGTTTAATAGCTTTATATATTGGCTCCTACAAACATACAAACATATAAAGCAAAGAACTTGAAAACTTTCTTTTTCTATAAAATAATTAATTTGAAATTCGATTTCTTAAAGAGAGCTAACGTCATTGATGTTTCCATACCAGCATCATTCAAGCAACTTCCATAATCGATGTAATTTAAGGGTGATTTGACGCTGTTTGACGAGTTCGCGGCTAACCAGCGTTCTATTAATAGCTTTAAAAAAATGTCTATTGCGATATAAAATGCCCCACTGAGGGTTCTGTGCTTGATAAATAGTGAATTGCAATGATATAATTACACTATATTGATATATACTAAAAATTGAGGAATCGAAGAGAGTCAATAGTTAAATTTCATTTCGGTTTCTCGAAATTATTAATATCTAGGTTTTTTTCATTTCTTCCATATAAGATCTTCTACCAGTTTATACGAATCTAGAAATTTTGGATATCTTTGAGAAATAAGATGGAGGAAGGTTGACAATTTTTGTTTGCTTTTTTTAATTAAAGTTAGAAATAACACAATTTAAAAATAAACATTATTTTGAAATACAAAAAAGTTAATCATTTGGTTTTGATCTGGAATTCATTTTGGATAAAATTAAAAATGTGTATGAAATTCTGTTCCTTGAAATAGATGCAAAGAAGTAATTTCTATAACTTTTGCTAAAAAATTTAATTCTATGTGAATAGTAGTTGCTGAGAAAGCAACGGTGTCCCCGTTGGGCTAATGAACACCGTAGCCTCACTTAAGGGTTTCGTTTTTACTTTTTAGGTACTACACAAAATTCGAAAAGCATGAATATCCAGAATAAAACATTTTATCACACTAGTAAAATTTTTTAAAATATGTTTCCATTAACAAGTAATATTTTTCCTTTTTCCAACTTCCATTGAAATATAAATTCGCATCTCATATATTGGCATAAAATTATATATTTTAATTGATTTATAAAATGTGTAAAAATTTCAAGCAAGAAGTTTCCCCAAAATTTAAAGTAGTGAACAAGTCTATAATTACATATCAAAATGTTATTTTCTGTAGAATTGTGGCCCCCTCGGTGACTAAATTGCAATATTATGAACAAATTTCACCACTGTAGTTAAAGATATCTATTGGGAGATGAGTAATCCTAATGCTATAATAATTTAACTTGTGAGAGTTTTGTCATTTAATTAAAATAATTTTCATTATCGAAATATTAATTTAATGACAATAATAATTTGGCTGAACTGTATATTTGGCAGAATCGAATTCGATTCGATTTCAATTGAAACTTTAGTAAGTTTAAAATTGATGGTAAAGTTACTAAGATGTTAAGTTAAGTAGAAAGTTTGTAATTATTTTTTGACATATTTGCTACCATGTTTCGATAATTAAGATTATTCAAAATCCATAAAATAAATCAAACAATAAAAAGATTTAGCAATTCAAATTGAGCAATTATGAACAAAATCGGCCAAGTTTGAATGCGAATACGCAAAAAGAAGGATTTAATAATTGTTTATACCTCTTGAACTTACCAACTATACCTCGTGACCGAAATAATCCTATTTGATAGTTTAAAATAATGGAGCCACATTTCTTCAATATTATTTTTTTGCGACATTCGAGATGTTCGTAACCCAGATGAAATTGGGATTCATGCCTGCCTTATTAGATATTGATGTTGTTGACTTGTGTTGCTAATAACATATACTGTATGATTTTTTCCAAATGTATTATTTGTATTTGTTACAGTTTCTAAACAAATTATTAAAATAAACTTTCTGTATGGGTTCACTTCGTAGCAATTTTTTAATATGAATTTTCTAATATTCTTTCTTATTCAATCCAGACCAAAAAAACTTTTTGGATATAAAAATGTATTTCATTGAGCATAATTTATATATTATAGCTAAGTTCCTTGTTTTAAGAGTCTAATTCTAATAATAAATTCTCGATAATCCCAATGAAATTTAGCCACTTTACAATTAACAAAACTCGTTAAGACTTTCATTTAATCGACCAAATGTGAAAGCTTTAACTCACAGGTTTTGTAGTTGAAATCTTGCCTAATAAGTTAAGAAAGTTTAAATTCATCCATTTCAAATCCATTACATAAAAATGTTAATTTCAGTAAATCTATTTTCTGTAATGCGTCACATCGATTTTTTTTTTATATATTTACTACTAAAAGATTGATTTCTTATTATGATAAAATATTATACAATACCATACTCAATAAATCAATTTATTAGATGGAATGAGTCGTTAATAAAAACTGTTAATAAAAATCTACTTATTGATACATTACAATTTGTCTGTCGGTAATTATATAAAATAAATATTTATTATCTTGAATGCTTCGACGTAAAGTAGCTAGTAGAATGGATCCAAATTAAACCTTGGTAAAAATGCAATGAATAATAAGAATATATTTTAAATAACATTATACTTACATTAACTCATGCATTTACACGTGTTCAAATTTAATCATCATAATCGTAACAAATTTATTATATCCCTCTACTATAACAAAAGTTTCAAGGCAAGAAGCTAATAGCTTCGCCTAAAAGTTATTTCCTCATGTGCCTGTATCCTGAAGCCGGAAGTCAACAAGGTAAAGCTTTACGATACGTTAATAACTTCCTGCCTTCTACGGTATCGGTAAGCTTTGGAAAGTTAAGGAGCAAACTTTATTATCGTTCTTTTATTATTTATTTTATTATTTTATTCTTATTCTGGTCAGTAATGTGATTATTACAGATATTTAGAGGCTATTTGTTCTTCCGATATGTAGTTCAGAAACTAAACAGATAAATCTGATTTTACAGTAATATCACCAGTATAAAAATATACAAGTATACGTGAACTTCATAAAGTTATAATATTTAAAAAGCATTATCAAAGCATGTGTGTTACTACTGACGATGTAATCTCTACAAATTGTATTTCTTTCCTATATATATATATATATATATATATATATATATAATCTACTCTATATTAAACAGCTTCATTATTTATCCCCTGCCGAATGCATATTATATCAAAACCGTAAACATTTGTTACTATAACTTAGAATCGATTATTAAAGACGTTAACTTACGGGTGAATCATTGGCATTTGGAGTTTTTGTTCTATTTAGATTTGGATTTTGAATTATTTTAACCCACATATGGATGGTAAAACGTCCAAATAATTTTATAACTATTCCTTATTTATTCATGTTACACAACACTGTATCTGCTAAAATTATTTATTTTGAAAGTGGTAAACTTTTGGAATAGGCCAAACCAAAATATAATAATTAAATTCAAAAACCGTAAAGAAAACCTAAACAGTCCTGATTCTCAGTCCTTTTTCAATCTTCCTTTTCTATTTGCCAGTAATATCTTTTTTTAATATATGCGACTAAAGAGTCTATATAAATAAAATTGTATTTTAGTTTATTTTTGTTCCTTTTTTATTTAAATGTATTACGTCGTTTCTTTTTTTTGAAGAGTTTTACTAATAATATTATTTATTAAAAAAGGTTTGATTGTTATTTACTCAATACGTGAATATATTCTATGGATACATACTGGGTGCCTAAGTCCTTTTAAGTGTCGTTTGGATTAACAGTGAAATGAAAAACTAAGTAAAATTAAAAAACTAGTAAGAAAGCATAGTGTTGCAAAGAGTTTCACTATGCTGACTTAAATAATTGTAAACCAAACATAAAATCATAAGAATAGAAACATAATGGGGTTAATAAAAATTGAAAACCAACAAAAGTTTACTGATTTTCTCAAAATCTATAAAATTTGGAATTGTAGCATTTGTTTTTCAGTAAACTTTAAGTAAATTTCTAGTAACACTATTTACTTTATAGTTTAAACCATACTTCCCAGTGCAGTTTCCAGAAACATTTCTTAAACTACATAAAATAACATATGGAAAATATTGTTACATCCCATGTAACTTGCACTTTCCTAAACCAAAACAAGAAATTTTAATTTTTTTTAGCACTTTAGTTGCTCCCACAAAATTTTACATATCATTTTTTGACAGTCAACTTTTGGAATATATGTGCTGTAATAGGTTTTATGATTATACCCAGTTTCAAGTTTAAATTTCAAACAGTTTCTGAGGAAATTTTGATAGATCTTTGTGGCAATATTTATAGGATTATCTTACTAATATATCTTTGCTAATATAAATAATGTTATACTCATTATAAATCATTGTTTTAATTCATATTTCGCAGAATAAAAAGGAATTAAGTTTTTCGTGTCCTAAAAACCCCTCTAAAATATCCGTATGCATATTTTTGGGTATTAATTATTGAGATATATGGAGTTATTTTTAAACAAGTATCAAACAATTTTCACATCAAACGGTTTCCGATAAAAACAGCTGACATATAGGGAGATGGACAGATAGTAGAATACGTGAATAATTTTAAAAAGGTTCTTTTTTGTCAATTTCAGGTACTGAATCCTAAAAGTATTCTTAAAGTGTTGGAATATTAAAAATACTTTTTACATAACCTTATATTCATTACGTTATTTAATCCTCGATACTTAACTGTTCTCGAAAAATGCGAAGCGAAATTAAAATGATTTTGAAATATGTCTTATGTCGATGTGAAAAAATTTAGCCATAATAAATGGTGCAAAAAAAATATCCCGAAGTTGGTTTAAGAATTTGTTACATACTTAAATTTGCTGACAATTCAAAATTATTATTTATCTCAATTACTCTAAAAACCGTTACGTGAATGTATTTAAACATTTTCGTAAAAAAATTTAAGATGAGCCTCATTTTCATAGTCCTTTTGATGGGAATTAAAAATCATTTGATTTACTTGGGCGCATATAAATTTTTAAGAGTGCGCATCACATGCGCACATTATTTCTATTGAACAATTTACAAATATTAACATTATTTACCATATATATGTGTACATATATATATATATATATATATATATATATACATATACATATACATATACACATATGTATATTTTTTAGACTTAATAAATGTACATTTTAAATACGATTTCATTTTCGCAGCTGATTTAAGTAGTTTTTATAGTTTCTGCGAACTTTTTACAAACTTTAGTACATGTTATAAGTTTCTCGACGATTACTTGTAAACTAGTAGAGTCTACTTAGCTATGATAATCCTCCTTTTACATATGCTACTATAAGAATACTTGTCAAATACTCACGAATATATGTTTAGCTGGTGAGAGAGGGGAATTCATAACTTCAACAAAAATGACCATTTTAATGCTTAATATTTCATAAACAAACCCACTTTTGAAAAAAACTATTCACCGATACCCTGAGCTATGTTAGTAGCATTAGTTCTCTTCGAGATATCACGGATCTTATGTTGAAGAAAAACTGATAGTGTTTTGAAACTACTTCCAAGTCAGTCAGACTTGAAATCTTTTTTACAACGCCGATAAGAAAGGACGACGTCTCACTTCCAAAAATAATTACTCGCGACAAAAACTTGTTGAAGACTTTCATCTCCGAACACTAGAGTATTTTGAATAAGAAGATGTGGTAAAGTTTCCAGTACGCCAAGCTGCCTGATCTAGTTGAATTCCCCGATTGATCTCTTTTTCAAAGTTGGGTTTTCCTGGTTAGACCGTTTCACCTAATATAGTAAAAGGTATGCAGGAAATTTTTCGAAATCACTAAAAACATTCAACCACATTGTGCATTACCTTCGTACCTTCAGGTCGCGCTTAATGTTTACTTCTTCATTTTCTTTTATAATTATTCTCAATCACTTAAATCGATCACTTCGAAAAAACTCTTCCTATACTGAATCTAATTTTATTTGAGTCAATATGTCCTTACAATAGCATTTATATGACAAATCAATTAAACAATTTTAGGATCCTCAAAAAACTAATTTTGGCAAAATCCTTTACTTTTCTAAAACTATTGGTGTGAATTATACATAACCCAACCTAAATGTTATTAGATTCAATATGTCATTACAACATAGCGTTTAAATGACAGGTCAATTAAAAAAAATTGAGACTCTTGACAAAGCAGCACTCATTTTTGTGTAAGTTTTTTTACGTTTCTATAACTATTGGTTAAAGTTTGATATTGATATATTGATCTGAATCAAATTTATACATTTTAAGTGTTTATCAAGAATTACTGTTGGGAAGCCTTTACCCTGGTTAAGTTCAGAAATTTTCAATAATCATCTATGTCCACAACAAGCAGTTTCTGGAAAAAAACGGGTGAGATCCACGGATAAGCAAACAGGTAAAGAAAAAAAAGGAAATCCTCTAAAAAGCGGTATAATGTTTTCACATGCACAAAGGATGATTCTCTACTAACGAAATGATCATCAATATTCATAATACATTATTAATAATAATTAACACATTTAAGAGAAAAGATATATATTATAGTTAATATCTTGAAAATTATCACGTCTGAAATCATTGTTATAATTTTCCTATAACCTTGGTATAGGTTTCTAAAAGCCCTCTTTTTTATAATTTTTATGTTCAATAGTTTCTGAGATTACAGTGTAATTTCGGAAATATTTGGAGTCCAATTAAATAACTTTCACGCTTCTCCTATTTTTTGCACAAATTAAATTGAAATGAATAAAGTTAACTCATTTTTTTAGAAAATAACCCATTTTTCAATCTTAATAAAAATTACAAAAGAAGGGACCAAATGATAAACTTTTCTTTATCTTTCAAATTTGGTAACTTAAGGTGTAAAAACGAAAAATGACACCAAATACTCCAGTGCCAGCCTCAACCGATCAAAGTGAATTCTAATAGAATTGCTTAAAATAAATTGTAAAACACATACCTGCATGGAATATTCATATTTCAAAAATGTTTCAAGATTTTCATTTTACGGATTCAAAACCTTTCCTTCCAAGAAAATAATAGCGAAGGCTCTACTCACTTGAAGTTTAAACTACAGTTTACATAAGGTAACTTACTGTTGGCGTAACGTTATTATAACCAACGTCTTGTGTAACTATACCGTCTATTTATTCAGGGTTGAAATTCAGCGCTCTTTAAAGACCAGACAACGAGACAATTCATGATAATTATGTTTCCTAAATACAGGGAATTTAGCTTTTCTTCTTTAGGCGTTGACATTTCAATTATATGTCTAGTGCAAACTTCGGGAAAATTTTTTCATGTGAAAAACATGTCGTCCAGTGGGAGTGACGTTTTACTTTTATCTGAAGTCACGAGTGTCGATGTCCACTGCTTTTGGGTGACAAAAAAGACAATTATTTTATTTTTACTTACCAGTTCCAGTGACACAAATATTATTTATCTGAAAGCAATAATCTCTCTAATAACTTCACATCGTTTCCGTAGTTAAGACAACTTTGAGAAAGTTAAACTATAGTATACTATCCAGTATTAAATAGACGAAACAATATTATGCGCTAATAATACTTTCTAAAGTTACATATATTTTAAAATAGGACTTTCAAAACATAAAATGGCATTGCACTAAAACAGGTTTTTGTGACCAGCACACACTACATAGTGATAATTTAATAAAATAGATGCAGTAAATATTTATTTCATATCCTGCATGAATCAGGTATACCGTTATTGCATCATAATTCATGTTGTATGCAATAACTGTTATAATCAATGGAATATTCTAGAATTGAAAATTGTCATTGTGAGCACAACTAATAGAATCCAATTAACCTATTATAAACTGTATTAACAGTCTATTAAAACAGATACAGTAATTTGTTACTTCAAAGCTTGCATTCGTCATTACACCCTGTTATCGCACTGTAATTAAAGTTATAAAACAACAGCTGTTATGATCGGAGGAATATTATGCACTTGTAAGTTGTCATTGTGACCACAAATAATTGAACGCATTTTGTGTTTTTTTTATTTACTATACCATTTACAGTAACCAGCTTATGACAAAGATATTCCTGTTTTATTTTCTAAATCAATTTCTTGTTTTTAGCAATCATTACTCATCCATGACGACATTAAAGTTAAACTTTTTTTATCTAGTATCGTTTTTATTTTCTCCTATAAATAATTACACAGCCCTGAATATTGTCCAAGTTAACATTTTAATTTGAGTAAAGTAAATCTTTTTAATCTTTTTTTCTTTGTCTTTCTTGACTTATATTAACTGTAATAAATACCATAAAATGTACAAAAATAATAAGATTTATAATATTTTAAGTCTCCCATAAATTAACGTCATCTTTCATATCTATGTCGTTTTATTTGTACCATAAACTCGTTTGCTCAGAAACTAATGAATTTTATAAATAGAATTCTCTCCTATTAATACAAGCTTTTCCTCATTTACAGTTCTTTTCTTCAGTCTGTATTATTCTATATTGTGAAAATGTATATAAAATGCATATGGTCTATCGCTTATACTACAAGAGATAATATAGTAATTTTATTTACACTTCGTTTATTGAAATTTTTTTGGGCCATTTTTTTCACCACAACTCAAATAGTTACTTACGTATATGACTAGAAACTTGAGTGTAGTGCAATAATTTCTAGCTACGCTTATGTAGTACAATAATCCCTAGTTATGTTGAAGAACCTTTAATTTCTCCAGGAAATTTATAATCATTTTTATGATACTGTATTAGGGTCATTAAAATATAAAATATAATCATCCAAATTGATAGATTAATGTCGGGGACATAAGTTAATTTACATAAAACAGACCATACCACTGCAACAAGAATTGATATTTCAGAGTTCAATTACAAAGTGTCTATTTGAGTCCCAAATACTAATTTAAAAGCATCAGATCCTCAAGTCTTACAATTTAAGCAGGAACTAGAGGACTCGGATCCCAAAGTTAAATGACAAAGTCTTTGCTTGATACTCATAATATTAACTTAAAAACAGCAGATTCTCAAGCCTCACTATTTAAGTAGAAGTACCGAAACCACACAGCACAAAACTGAGGTGTTAAAACTCAGAATTTAAAGAATTTATGCCTGAGACCTGCAATTATAATTTAAAAAGAATTTTTAGTCTTAGGGTTTAGGCAAGCAGTATATTTAAAGCATTCATACAGAAGCATCGTAACCCGTTAGAAGTTCAAGAACTGAATCTCTGCTTGAGACCCGTTATATTAATTTAAAAATAGCAGGCCTTGAGTGTCATGATTTAGGCAGGCTGCACCTCTGCAGCATCAGGACTGAGGGGTTGGAACAAGCAGTTAAATAACAAAAACTCTGCTTGAGACCCACAATACTTATTTAAGAACAGCAGATCCAAAAGTCTCACGAGTTAAGTAAGTTAGATTAGGTTATATTAGGTTAGGTTAGGCTATATGGGTACTATACAGCATCGATACTGAAGATTTGGCACTCGGAATTTAAGGAAAAATCTCTGATTGAGAGACGCAATGCTAATTTGAGAACAATGTTTCCTCGTGTCTCACAGTTAAAGAAAGCAGTGCCCCTACACATGAAACATGAAGGTTAATAAAACTGTTTAAAATGTAACTTCATACTTTTGTACGTACTCATGTGGTACTTATATACCTATTTCTTTGTTTTTTCTTACTACGTTAAGACAAGTCAAAGGAATAAAAACTCGATAAGTTTATCTGTTTTTTAGTGTCTATCGTTATCTTCTAGTTCTGACATTTTACCCTTATTTTGCTACATAACAAATTTATATCGCACTTGGGCGTATCTTATTTTATTACCATTTAACCGTTTGAGTGCCGACGAGCGCCTCGCGGTTGTGCGCATACTAATTAAATTTTGCACGCACGCATCGCACGCATCGCTAGTTTTTTATCTTTCTACGTGTTACATAAAGCTCCAATTATAATATGTATTATTAGTAATTACAATGTAAAAATAATCCAGGGAAAGAAAATTTTAACCCATAATGTCGGAATACGAAAATAATTCCAGGGAAAATGATCGTTTTTCAAGTTGTGAAGAAAGTGATAGTGGGAGTGACATTGTGTTGCGCTCAAAATTTGGCGTAATGAAAATTATGAGTGATAGTGATAATAGTGACGATAACAATTATTTTGCTTATACGGAGTATATACCGGACTGCGAATTATTTTTTTTCCCTTTAGTAAAAAATTATTATTTCCTAAATGTCATATTTTACATATTGAATACATCACAAAAAAAATAATAGAAAAGTGTGTAATAGTGTAACTTTTTAATTATGAATATTTAAGCTTATTTAATAATTAAATAATTCACACAAGATTAATATTTAATTTTCCAATGACTAAGCTTGCTCTATAAACTGACACATAGTCATAACACGCACTATAAGATAAAGGTAGTTAAGGTTTCACAAAACTTTAATAACTCCTTACTTCAAGAGACCGTAGAAGAATATATAACTTTTTGTGAAAAACAATTTGAGGTTTCTCATCATCAAAATACCATTTTGAGTAAAAGATTTCGAAAAAATATAACCAATACAGGACTCTCATTGTTATTTTAATAAGATAAATTACCTTTTAACATAAAAATAGGTCAAGCAATTCACCTTATATATGTCAGGGACAATACTAAACACTGTGAACACAAATGTAATTACCATAAATGAACATTATAATCTACAGTAACAAAAACCATTCGCTATTGCAAAATCACGAGATAAATAACAAAGACCTCTTAATTAGATATTTTTTACTTTTAATACAACTTATATGTTAACATTTGCTTCTTGGTCTTCAATCATGGCGTTATTTAATTATGCTATCAAATAATCAAGATAACCACATTTAGTAATTAGCTTAATGCAATATTAATTTGATGAATACATTAATGCAAATATTAGTAAATTACTTTTATATTAAAATAAAAATATAATTGCCTTAATATATTAAGGCACTATAGGAATGGACTTATCTTACTTACGACTTTGCAAGTTACATCAAGCACTATATTTACATTGTGATAAATAATACTATAATTTCTGAAAGATTAAAGGCAGTAGTATGCACCATTACAGTTTTACACTTTTTATGTAGCTAAATGCACACATACCATTGTGGTTTTAATTTACTTTAAGATTAACAAATATTGAATATATTTGGTGTTAATTTTGTAGAAATTCATTATTCACAATTAAATGAAACTACGTGATGCAGTATCATTTCCACTTTCTTTAAGTTCTTTACCACGACCTAGGTTTCGTTGTATTACATCTTCAATCTTCAGGTGGGCTATTAGCAAAGATCTTGTAATACAATGAAACTTAGGTCGTGGTAAAGAACTTAAAGAAAGTAGAAGTAATACTACTTAGTGATGTAGTTTCATTTAATTGTGTTTAAGCTTAACATTTTTATTACTATTTTCCTCGGAACCATTTACCCGTTGGTCCTTTGTGATCTATTCCTCATTTTTTCAATACAAGTGTCTTTTTTTCAATACAACTCTTCAAATGGATATGTATATTGACATTGGGGAGACGGTTATTACTATTATAGCGTTAAATAAATATTTAAACCCGTAAGAAAGCAGTAATATATATTATTGTAGTATATATTATTGTAAATAATATTTGTTTGGATAACTACAATATAATGGATAGAAATAAATTATATTAGGCTGTATTAGAAATTAATATCATGTGGTATAGATAAATTTATCTCAGCCACTGATTGATTGATTGTTTGATACCCATTGATTAATTGGTTTAAACCCATTGATTATTTGACAAACGTTTCAATTCTGTTCACAGTATATGGTATTGTGACCAAAATTCACCAGTCTCTTTATATTTATGTCAAATAGTTTACAGTAATTTTAATTTGTATTAAAAATAAGAACGTTGACCATGCATTGCGGCTCATATCTTTAGCAATCATTAAAATAATTCACTTGCACAGTGCAGTAGAAAGTCGAATATTTAAGTCCATTATATTTTCAAGTTCCTAAATCTCTCAAATGATTTATTCAAATAATAACGGATTTTCAAGTAATTCAATAAAGTTAGTGCAGAGTTACAGTGATGGTGATATCACATTTATATTACAAATTAAGAGGGTAAATCTGATAAAGTAAGGATTTAAGCAGAATTGAAAAAGTATTTAGCCTAATTCACTTTAGTCTTATAAATTATTTTATCTAAAAGGTAAATTGCTAATTAAATACTTTATCTTAAAATTATTTCGTTAAAGTTGCCACAATAAGTTGCCACAAATTTAAATTAATGGCACAATAAGTTAAAAATTGAAATTAAGAAAATTCTTGTTTATTTATTATCTTTGAATGCACAAAGTCACACACGAGCTTTTTCAAGTTACATGCAAGCTTTTTACTTACAGGTGTGAGGAGTACAACTCCCGTATGTAAACTATGCTTAAAATTAATCCACTACTGTTATTCAGTGACAGCTCAGTTTATTTTATAGGCCAATTTTTACTGCTGTCTTGACTGCAACATTTGTTAAGCCCGCTTTAAGTCTCTAAATATTGACGCAACATGCTATTTGACCATTCGTTCATTTAGATCATTAAATGTCATTTTGATATTGATTGAATGCTGCTACTAACGAGTGGATTTCAAATCAATTACTGGTTAAGCTATACACATAAATTTCAACACATCGCTTGATGTTACAACTTTGCATAACAGTTTTTATAATCAGTTAATATTAATGTTTACTTAATTTAATCAATTTTACCGTGATATATTTCTGAATATGATTATGAAGCTACATCAGAAGACCAGAAAAATATGAAAGGGAATTAACATTTGAAAAGACGAAATGATTAGCATTAAAATTGTCGATAATGCTGCAGAGCAAAAGACCAATGAAGTAAACGAGAAATATTTTATAACACAAAGGAAATGTTATCGAGAAGTACCTTATTTTAGCGCAATTTAGAGGTGCTGATATAAAATATATAGTCAGATCTGATGTCCAAGTGTTTAGAAAATATTACTATTAATACTTCTGGTCAACAGGATTACGCAAAATAAACTGAAACTCAATAAGTGTCTTATTTATCCGAGTGACAAAATTATATATTGTATTGTATAATTCATCAGCACCAAAACATAATTACTTTCTAATTTATCACAAATAGAATTTCATGGCTCTGCCAAGGAAAAGGAACATGGAAAATCTTTGAGAAATATAGTTTAAAGTTTGAGTCTTATAATATCGAGTTGACACTTTTGTTTGAATACAAGGTTAAACTAAAAATAAGTTGGTAAAAATTCACGCAAGTTTACTATCTCTTGTTTACTTGTAAATAAAGACATCTGGAGAAAAATTAAAAAGCAGAATTGATGACGCTTCCAAGAATATTAAATCCTCGACTTTATGCTTAAGTATTTCATAAATGTATGCCATACAGAAATCTTTACTAAATGAAATATTTTATTACACGCATCCGTAAATTGCATCAAAAAGTCCATATTTATTTAAAAAAAATTTCCTCTAACTTTATAAAACATATTTGAGATATAATTTAAGATATGTGCCACTTACAAGCAATAACCTGTAAACGGTTTTTTAGCTTTTCCTGTGTAATACGACGTTGCATGCAAATGTTTAATACCTTCATAGGTATATTTCCCTTATTCCGGGCAAAGCGAGCTTATAAGCAAATATTTTTTGGCAAAGAAAACAAAAGATATGTTGCTACACAGAGTAAAAAAAAACGATTACTTAAATAACATTATGGGGTCTACATAATTTTGTACGTATAACGTTTATGTTACCGTAAAGTTCCGAAAGGGGATAAATCGTAAAATTGTTTTATAAAACCTAAGACTTACCAAATAATAATGGTACAATATCGAACTATTATAAAATTGTTCCTCACTTCGTACCTTTTCAGCATTCACTAATATATATTATGATTTGCATAGAGATACAATCGATGCTGAAAAAGGAATTGCACGATAATTCCGTAAAAATTTAGGATCTTATATACATTTATTAGTACATGGTGTTTCTATTAACTCATTACAAAGTTATATGTCTTTCCTGGGAAACATTTTAACCCAGCGTAAAATCGTATTGTCTGATTCAAATACTATAATGCGGGGTAATCATTATATTCAGATTTTACCAATGCTGTTTCTTTTATGAATTTGGTTAAGAAATTTTGAAAATAAGTAAGGGCGTTGGGTGTCCTCTATTTTCTCATATATTTTTATAAGAAAATCTTTTTTTGTAGGCAAATTGAAAATTATGTACTTTTTCGCAATCCCTCTAACTCAAAAATAACTATGAATAAATATTCATACATTCCATTAAACAAACCGTGTTAGTAATATATAAAAATTAATTATTTAAAACATAAAAAAAATCTTGACTACTTTACTTACACGATTTTTAACGCCTATATCCATATTTTGGAAAGTTAACTAATGCAAAATATATGGATTATTAAGATATTTTGTTATACCAAATTTCACGTTTCTACATCGCATGATTTCTGCGAAAATCGGCCGTGACATACGACCAAATAGACAGATATATTACTGATATCACACAAATTCCGTTTTTCATTTCGAGGTACAGAAACAAAAATTTTCGAATTAATAATCTCAACGCCATGCGTGCGAAAATGTAACGTATTAGTATCAATACAGAAATATTCCCTCCTCCTTTTCTGCCCTAAAACCCATCCACGAGTCTTTTGTTGTCTATTATTAATATACTAAGTTTTAATATATAGGTTCATTAATGTATACCAATTCGCTTATTGTTCTTGCATTTTGGATGTATTTGGATAAACTGAATATTTAGTTAAAAGTCAATAACTTTTATTTCAATAAAAATAAGTGCGGAATTAAAAGCTGCTAAAAACAAAAAAGAGCGTGTTAAACGATTTAAAAATGAATGGAAAAAAGGTTATTATACCTACCGAAGACAATTAAAATGATTCGTTACAATAGAACTATGAACGTTTTCCATTTGCCGTATCTCTAAAGTAATACCTAAAATGTGTCAGGGAATGCTGGTAAAAGTATGAAGTAAACAAGTATTTTCACATTTTTCCATTAGTGCATAGTAAATCTTTACACTGAGAAATCCTAGTATTTACCATTTTTCGGAATTTCAAAATAACATACATATATTATATGTACCAACATAGCTATATAATTTGTAACAACATTTTCCAAATTGCCCTTTAGTGCTCGCTGTTAAGCCAACGTTCTTTGTTTTATTTTATCCATTTATCTTTTTTTAACTATATTATTATTAAATGATTTATAATGCGGGTAATAAAAATATATAGACCTACAAATATTACCTTCCTGTAATCAAGTTAATCTATAAAAATTTCCACAATAGCAAGACATGTTTTTCTAAATTTTTCTATATGAAAAATTATTTTTATTCCGTATTTTATTAAAAACGGAAAATAATATTAAACTCCTTTTTAGTATTTCAATAAAACTGTATAATTGTCTTAACTCTGAACTAATTAGTGATAGTATTAAACATTTAATGCAGCTCTTGGATATTAACCTTCCTCATAAAATATTATCAACCCTATAAGAATAACATCTTGTGATTTTAAACGATATTTTAACGATATTTTTTTAAATTATTACTTCTTATTCTAATCTTTTTGTATCTTTATATTATGGCATATTAGTATATATACTCGTTTTCAAAATTTGTACAAAGTAAAAAAAATATTTAATACGTAAAAAAGTTTTCCAGTATTGTACAGTTACAGATGCAGATGCAATTAGCCATAAAAAACAATCGACAATATTATAAATATAACGTATTGCTCTTATTACACTTAATAACTAGAAAACATTTCAAAAAATCGTTTTACACCCGAAAATCTTGGTTTACTTAACCTCAATAATAGTTTGCATCAAACTTTTAATAATGATAGAAGCTTATATTTTATCTAAAGCTACATGTAAAATATTTATATGTGGAATATTGAAAATATGTATTTAGTGTTAATTTTGTACAAATTCATTATCACTTAATTTTTAATCACAATTCAATGAAACTAGGTTATGTAGTATTATTTCTGCTCTATTTAAATTCTTAACCACGACCTATACTTCGGTGTATGACGACATCTTTAGGTGGGCAAATTGTAAAAATTAACTCATAGAAGCTTCCAACAGTATTTAAATATTATACAAACAATATTGGAAATGAGGTTGGAGCGAGTTTCCCCACTGTTTGTGTTAGTAAGAGTATTGAACTGTTTGTTATATTTTCGAAAGAAAATCCGCTCAAACCCCACTTTTATACTTGATTGTATTTGAAATGAAACTGTCTGCTAAATACTTCTAGAGTTCCCACAGTAAGGGATCTTAAGTGTATATATATATATATATATATATATATATATATATATATACACGATGTCCGGAAATAAGTGTCGGACAAAGAAATACGTTATTCCTTGACTGAAAAAAAATTGATTGCCGTTAAAATAAAATTTAAAATGTGATTTTTTTCCGAAAATTGCAAAATAATATTCATTATTTTTTTGTCATCTTTTTTCTACACACGATACATGCGCACATTGTTCAGCGCCGTTCGGAGTAATACGCGAACAGCTGCGAAGACACTGTGGTCACTACTGCGGTAAACACTGCATTTCAGGTAAGTATTGGGCAAGTTAAAAAGAGGTATGTGTCTTTATTTGCACTCACCCAGAAAAAGGTCGTGTTATACCTTTTTTACAATTATTACTTTACATAATTTATTCTTTATAGCCAGCGTCTTTCTTCGTCCGATATCTATTCCCGGACTCCGAATATGTATATATATATATATATATATATATATATATATATATATATATATATGTGTGTGTATATATATATATATATATATGTGTGTGTATATATATATATATATATATATATATGTATATATATATATATACGTCTAAAATTAACATTACTTTTCATTGTGCACCTTTATTTTCTAATATCGTTCCCAAAAGTTGTATGAAAAATATATTACAAACTTAACTCCATATCCCTGCTATAGTGTTCTTTCTTTGCTATCCTTTATTTTTTTTTGTGGCTACATTGATGCCTAAAGTATTTGCTAATTCATTTACTATTAGTTTACATTTTAGTCTGTAGTTATGTTTTTTAATGGTTTGTTGCAAATGGTAGTTCATTTTATAACACCTCACTGACGGTACATTGCAGTTTTCCCAATATCAAGTTCTCAACCTCTTGTATTTTAGTTAGCTGTAAGTGATTGCACATGTAGCAATAAGTTCATCAAATGTATTTTTACGTTTAAGACTAACTAAATTAAAGAAATAATTTCATTCACCGACATAAACACATCGAGATGTTGTCAGAAACGAAAAAATTTGGGATCACAAATATTTTCATTATTTCAAGTGACATATCTCTGAAAATAACAAAAAATAACTTTCTCCAACTCTGGGAAAATATATTTGGTCCTATCGTTTTTTAAAAAAAATTTTTTTCCTAATATTTCACTTAACATTTTAACGATTAAGACAATTTACAGCTTAGCATAACGCTGTAAAACTAGTCTAATTTCAGTTTTTTGCCGTTAATAATTAAGAAATTCCCATGGTCACCTCTCTCCTCCATCATTATAATATACCCATTGTATTGTCACATTATCATATTATCATCAGAATTCCACAAGTTTAAAATTTATACAATTATAATTGTATGAAAATATACTTGCATGATTTGTTTACATAGGGAGTTACCTAAAAGTAAATCTAGCAATACCGTGTTTTACAATATTTTCGACATCCTTCTCACTAGTCGTTTAAAGCATTACCCCATGAAATTAAAAAAAAATTAAGTATTTCATTAATTACTATCGAAATATTTTAGTGTTTACTGCAGTCACTGTATTTTAACAGTACGTTAAATTTTAAGTTTATAAATGAACTATTTCTGAAAAAATTAGCTTTATAACGGCAACAAAAGTACAGGCATATAGGTGGATTCATAAGGGTTTCATTCTTTCTTTTGAGAAACGGCATTAAAAAAATGTAAAAACATGCAAAAATTTAAAAAGAAAACCTTTTATTCTTCTTTAACTTTCAAAGAAATGTATGGTGCCTTTTTTACGTATTCTTGAGCATGTTACCTGAAATTTTGTGATCAAGTATCTCTTCAGTCGTGCATAGAGTAATAACAATCAAAATATATTTTTGAAATTTATTCGGAACACATATTCTGTGGGATGTATCAGAACATCTGAAATAAAATGCCTTTCTAATATAGCTTTTTAGGCAGAAAGCTTATCGGAAACAATTTCGTAACGGAAATACGTCTGATACGTATTCTATTTGGAAATACATACGGTAGGCATTGTAGCTTCGATTAATATTTGAGGTTATTTATTTTTAAGATAAAAGAACCAAAGGCTTCAAACTATTAAAAAGAGATCACTCGGTTAATCAACCGCCTTTGTTATTTTCTTTATTTTATTTTACAGCACTGATATAATAGATATATAAATTATATTTTATAGAAACATCCAAAACTAATGTGTTTGTCTAATTATATATTCGTAGATTTTTATTTGTGTAAATAAAACGCATATTGTTTTTTTTATTGCTTTGAACCAAGATATGATATCACTTAAATATTTTTGGAAAACTAAAATATTTTATATCCTCTTTTAGTCTATTATAAAAAAAAAATTAAAAATCTTAACGTAACAAAAAATCTATTACCTTGTTAGCACTGAAAATATATTCTAAGTATGAAAATATGCTTCTTTCGATTAAATATTTTTTTCAAGATCTTTTTAGAAGTCTTTTACAGATGTTTGCAGAATGAAAATGTTGACAGACATTTTCATACTGTAAACCACTGCTTAGAACCCTGAATTAGTCGGGTAAAGCAACATCGTGGAAATAAAGGCATGTATCGTCAATTTTGAAAATACTGAAAAAGTCAAACTGTTAATTTTGCCTTAAAAGTGAAGGAATAACATCAAACTCAAAAAGAAACGCATATTTTATCAAAAATATGCATACAAGTGCATTGTAATAATTAACTAAGGTAAGGCGTACTTGCTAATGTTATAAACATTATCGTTATGAAGTATTTTTTTAATTTTTTTAAGCTAATGTTTCAACATTCGACATTTTTTTGACAAAGTTTGTTTCAAATTTCTGCTATATTTTAGCAATATAATCAAAGCTCTAAAAATCTTGTTAAAAACAAGATTTTTTTAAATCTGCCAATAACCCATTTAAAAAAAATAAGTTATCTTTCGTAAAAACTTCTTAACCTTTGCAATTATAAAGTAATAAAATCGACCAAACCACTGTATTGACAAATATTTCCCATACATTATGTAATATACTCACAATACAGTAAGTAATCAAAACCTTAGTTTAGTACTTATATCTTAGAATCTCCCCTTTATCTATCTCCATTAGAAATAGTATTAATAAATTGGCAAAATAGTCGATTAGATGCTTGTTATTATTGTCTTCCTTAAGTCAAGTATAATACTGTTTCTGAATATATTATATAAGTTTCAAGGTATCAAGGCTACTATTTACTAAATATCATATTTCATTTTAATACAAACTCCCTGTTTACATCAAAATATAGACAATGTTTTATTCAGATAGTCCTTTGATACATTATATTTTTGTTTTTTTCTTTAATTATAACTTAATATTTACTTCACCACGAAAGGCACCAATAAGGGTTTTGCAAACAACTAACTAACGACACTGAAATACATGAGGATAAAAGTTGAATTGATTTTAAATTTGAAATAAAAATATAAACATAGAAATATATCTTATATTTACTAGGTACAGCAAAGAAAACAGATCAGTTCATACAATAAAATTATTCCGCAGATGGTTTACAGTAGGACTTGACAAAGATGATATTCTGATGAAAATCGGTTGTCCCAGGAAACGCTACTTAATTATAGCAATTTACCAGAAATTCATATGATGCCATTAAGAATACCATTTAGTATATAATTTAAAAAAAATGTTTATGTTATCGCAGACAACTACAAACATATTCTTGAAAATGTGAAGTATGATGACTAAAAACGTTTGCAAAAATTACCCTGTCAAATCGAAGAGAGAGTCTATAATAATGCTAAGATTATATTGAATATTAGATTTTTTCACCCGAAATGCCTTGATATATCCAATCCGTGAAATGAGAGAGGGCGACGTAAATTCCTGGATACATTCCACTACCGCAACCAACAAAGTGTGATGCTAACCCGAAGACTACTTCTTCAGATGTCAGAGGACTACCCTCATCACCACTACAGATACCGTCATTGCTGTTTTTTAAGCAAATATTGTGATTTTGGACAAGGTTACTGATTTCGACATAGCTATCTCGACAGCGTTTTGCATTAAGAATGGGTACATAAGCTTCGTGAAGAATCGGTGTCGAGTCGCCATTTTTCTGTAAATTAAAAATCTCTTATAAATATTAACTCTTCATAATAAAAAAATGTTACGAAAAAATTAACACTACGTTCTCACGTCAGTCAGCCTCCAAAGATCAGCACCACATCGCAGTTGACGTGACGTTGTCTTAATTCCAAAAATACCCTTTTAAAATTATTAGCAATTTCTCAGGTATTTCATCACTTTAAACATTGCATCTTTTTTTTTAAATTCAAGCAAAAATGGTTTTCACATGATTAAGTAACTGTTATGTCATATGATTATGTAATTGCTACGTCATATAATTAAATAATTGCTATGTTTATATTAAAATTTTCTGTATTTCACCATTTTAAACATTGCATCTTTTTTTTTTAATTCAAGCAAAAATGGTTTTCACGTGATTAAGTAACTGTTATGTCATATGATTATGTAATTGCTACGTCAGTCAATTAATTAATTGCTATGTTTATGTTAAATTTGAAATGTCTATCGACTTTGACTAACATTTTAGACCTAAACCTTTTGAAACAATTTTCCTAAATGCAAGCGTGGCGTTGGCTAGCCTTAGTTATGGCAAATCCAAATGTGACATAAATTTCTCAGGACTCTTATCAGGAAGAGACCATAAAATGAATAAACGGCTCATATAACATATATGCAATACAAAAATACATGAACATTTGTACATGGAAAAAAATTTGCATTAATGAATACCCCATAGTTTTAGCAAAGTCTAAAATGTTTCTTGTCTGGATAGATATTGCTGAATGCTACCAAAATTCTACGAAAGGCAATAGAATGCTATTTTTATTTATTTATGTACTTAAGTGTAATTAATTTATACATATAGCGGACTTATTGCTACGAGAGCAATCTCTTACAGCCAACCAGAAAACCAGTTCAGACCGAGTCTCCGTGGTACGCCGCGACATCAAAGGCCGCATGCCTTGTTATCAACCCAAAATACCAAGCCGACGAAATTTCATAGTTTTACAGATAATAAAACATATTAATTACGAGGAAATATTAAAGTAGCAGCCAAAAGAGCGCGTGTATTCTTCCAAGTTGTCGACAGAAAATAATAAAGAGCAAATATTTTTAAAGAATGTGGTAATATTATTTTGCAAAATATCGACTCTTAACCTATTGCTTCTTTAACAAATATAAACACATTTACCTCAAGCTAGTATGCGAATATAAGTTAACCATCTATTTGTAAAGAATAATAATATAGTTAACCATTTATTCTTAAGAATAATAATATAGTTAACCATATATTGTTAAGAATAATAATATAGTTAACCATCTATTGTTAAGAATAAAAATATAGTTAAAGGTAATTCGATAAAATTTACTAAATAATTTTCAAGGGTTAAAATATTTAATTTTTACTTATTTTCATTAGTACGAGAATGTGCAAGGATTTTTCTAATTAACTTATGTTTTTGGGCCCTCTTTCGCTCGTTTATAAATTATTGTCAAATTAAAATATAATAGTTATTATCAGATAAAATTACACAATTAAGCAAAACTTACAGGCAAGGCACTCCACGAAACTATTTTTGGAATGACTCCAAATGCAGGTTCCTCGTCCCATAAAGGTAGTTGAGCGACGCGAATGTAGGGCCCGAGAATGACATCTTCATTGAGTTCTATCAACGCGATATTATTGATATTCTTCTTCGAATTAAATTCAGAATGAATCTTTATGCCGGATACATTGAAAAGTTTACCGCCACTGTTAGTGTACTTCGAACCAAGACGCACGCGCCATCTGGATGGTTTCGTAAATCTGTAAATATTTAGATTCAAGAACAGTTTTGTTTTGTCAAAATTTAAATGATATTCCAGTTGCTGTAAGTCATTTATAAAAATAATGGTAATTAAATATGATAATGAAATATTGACTGCGCATACCAATGTATATATATATATATATATATATATATATATATATATATATATATATATATATATACATATACACATAACGGATATTGGAGTGCCAAATACTAAAAATGTTTTGACAAGAGTAATGGAAGTTGCACACCATTGCAATAACCCGAAAATATATGCGATACCAACATATAGGTTTAATAAAGTTATGTTCTTTGATATCTTATTTTATTTGATTTAATTTCCCCCATCAAATATCAGATTTACTTAAATCGCATTGTGTGCTACCCCCTACTTATATTTATATAACTTCTCCATCAACTCTTAGAGCTGACATAGCCAGATCTACGTTTTCTCTTGACAACCGTCCATATGATTTTAAAATAAAATACTTGTGTTCAAAATATTTACTTTAAGGTTATTTACCATGGTTGTCTATCCTACATGATAGAACAATTTTTTTGTTGATACTTCATATGCTTGAAATGTTAATGTAAGCCTTGTGCTTATGATGGCCAATTCATACCATTTCAACACTCATTATAAATTTTATCAAATTAAATCAAATAAACTAATATGTGTAGAAACATAAAGACAATGACAATATTTCTATGTGAACAAATATTTTAGTCGCAATAATGGTACTATTAAAATTTCAGCGGCTGCCAGATTTATAGATACTATTCAGTACTCAGAAAGATTTATTTAAATTACGTTAGTCAGTTTTAGTTAAATAATTACGTACTTTTTTCATATTTCATTAAATTTATTTTATTCTAATATCTTTGTGCTAATTATGAATAGCTAATATCTCATATTAATATCAAAAGGAACTCGAAATAACCCTTACTCCTTCTGGAAACAGCTGGCGACACTGAGAACATGACGCGTAGAGACGAGAACTCCAGCACATCGATATGTGAACAGCCATCTAGTACCCATATTGTCTCCCAACAACGCCGCCATGAAACCAAGTTCATGTCTTGATGCTACATGAACCCCTGATATTCCACTGCAAACAGCATTTTCTCCTTCTAGAAAATTTGTATTGAATTTTTTTATTCTGTTATTTATATGAGGAATAATCTATTTTCTTTTACATTTGCTCGCAACCGATGTACGTATATATGCATATATATATATATATATATATATATATATATATATATATAACTCGTTTGTGAATTTAACACCTTTCGTGTAAGCATTACTTATTAGTAATGAGGAGATCAGTGCCGTTCATGCGTTAGTTAGAGTGCGATAAATATACATTTCTCAAGACCAATGCACGCTCCATGTGTATCCATTAAAAATAGATCTAGCTAAACACTTGCACAGATTGTTTAAAATATAATTGCCGAAACATTAAAAAAGTCGTCATATGATGATACGACCAAATTAAATAAATTTTGTAGGTGTTCCACATTCTCGTTTGCCCTGAATCTTCTTTACTCTGGATGTTTTCACTACAGTCTTCGTTAGTCAAAAATAACAATATTGGCAAATTAGTCGAAGAGAAAAAAGAACATAACACGTATTAAAAAGAAATTTAACACTTTAGGCGACTTCGGGAAATATTCATAGGGAACGAATTCTCTGTGTCCAAATTCAGCTAATTACAAAGTTTCACGGCTTATACAGTAAATTATTTTCATAGAAGGTAGCATAATATTTTGGAATGAAAACGAAAAAAGCTTGTAAATAGAATTTAACTCAAAGCAATGAGCAGGTTCATTTGAGTAATTTCAACCTTGAGACCCGCGTTTAGTCTGTAGTTGTTGCACATACTCGTTTATCCCAGTCCCATATTTCTATTTTGTGTATATCATTTTAAATAAAATTGGATAATAGTTAGCTAATAAGTGGATTGTTCACATAGAATATATTTAGTACCCATTGTATTTAGTTGGATTTATAATAACTTATCGATTGAATGTTTGTATTTTCTGTTGCTAGCTGATTTCATAAAGTTTTTATTTTCCTGATCATTTGAATACAGTATAGCCCTGCAAAACAAGCAACTGGGAATTGAACTCAATTTCCTCCGATGCGCCGTGACATTACTTGATTGTGATATTACTTGATTCTGATATCGGAATCTGAAAAAAATAACCTTTTTTGACACTATTCCCGCAAAATGCATTGGCAATGAGATTTATGTTATAACACAGTTTTTTTAAGTTAAATATATATTCAATTAACAGATAAAGAAAATACATAAATTTGAAAACACGATTTTCAAAAATATAATTTTTAAAAATAGATTAAACGAGCCCAAACTCAATGGATTGAAATAAGATCATTTTCCATTAAAACTTTCCATGATTTCTTCCCTCTTCCATAATCAGACCCTCCGGTTATATGAAACCAAAATGTTTGTTGCGATACATCAAATAAATCCAAACTTGATGGATTTACTATTAACCATTGAGAAGTTCCCATGATCACCATTCTTCTCCGTCATAGTACCAGTTTGATATACCATATATTATACGCGGTGTCCGGGAATAATTTGCGGACAAAGAATGACGTTATTCCTTGACTAAAAATAGTTGATCGTTGTTAAAATAAAATATAAACAATACTATTTTTTTAAAAAAATTAAAAATAGTATTCATAATTATTTGGCATATTCTTCGCACACACTGTACTTGCGCAAATTGTTCACGGCCACTCGGGAGAATAACCCACAAACAGCTGCAAATACATAGTCGCTGAGGGTAAACACCACACTCCGGGCAAGTATTGGGTGGTTAAAAAGAGGAATATTTTTTACACTGAGCTAGAAAAAGGGCGTGTTCTACGTTTTATTTCAACGACAATTTATTCATTTATAGCTAATAATGTCTAATAACGCCTTTCTTTGTCCGAAATCCATTCCTGGATACGGTGTGTCATTAGAATTGCACAAAGTTGCAATTTTAAATCGATATGACTCTTAGAAGCGGTTGAAAGCCGACTTGTTAGATTTGTTTGTATGCATAGTTTTATACAAGTGAAACTTGCATGTATTTAACAAACTTAAATATAATTACATATTATTTCAATGGCATGTAACGTTCCTTATCCTGGCATTACTTATCCATCGACATTGACGCATTAATTTAAACAAAAAATTATCGCACAAGAAAAAACTGGAAGCTTTCATTTTGTATGTAACTGTTTAACTTAGAAAAGACAATTTGAAATACTTTTTGAAATATTATACAAAAAGAAAATATGTGTGAGTAAGAAATACTGACAAGTCGGTAAATAAAATTATTATCTATAACAATGCCCATATAATAAAATTATTATCTATAACAATGCCAATATAATAAAATAATTATCTATAACAATGCCAATATAATTATTTAAGTTATTAAATCGACGATATATCTGTAAAAAAAATAACTTAAATGAGGGTCGTTTAATAACGTGGCCATTGTTATTGCATGCGAAAGCAAAATTATAATAGAAGTTAGTTGATCCGGAGAATACACATTGATTATTAAGATGCTATTTCTCAAAGGACAAAAAACGGATGTGATTTAAGATTACTCATATGTTGGTCCATCTGTCTGTGTGTCAAAGCCATTTTTCTTAGAAACTATTGGAGTTGAAAAGTGTTAATAGAAATAAAGCCTATTAATCCTTACACATAAATATTTCAAAAGATCACCATTCAATAATATTTATATGGAAATCTTAATAACAAATGATAACACTTATTTCACTAAACTATAGTTATCTTCAAGCTTAAATTTTATCAAATTGTTATAATTTTTAATTCAAAAGACAAACTTATTATTTTATTAGGAAGTTGCATATCGTCCATAATGTTAGGCTGTCATATTATTTAGCTTATTAAAGTTTGGTTTGTATTGATTACTTGACACTTCATAATTTTAACTCAGCAGATATGAGTAATTCCAATAAACGTACAAATAAGTAATAATTCTAATAGGAATGAGTAATTTAAATAAGATGTCAGTTACTTCAATGTATCAGTTACTAAAATGTATCAGTTACTTCAATGTATCAGTTACTTAAATTTATCAGTTACTTCAATGTTATCAAATTATGTAATTGAATAAAATTTGATAAAATTTTGAAGTTCATCAAAACGTGTTTTCTCTAAACAACAATTTGATAACAATTTATTAAAGATTTTTCTTGTATCCAGTTCTCTTCGTTTTGTCATTAGCATGTAAAAATTAATAAGATAGTTGATGCTGGATAAATAATTGTCTCTCACAATACCGGTCCTTAGGTCGTGTCGCACAGCCGTCGCCGCACAGTGCTCATGGCTTTCTTTACCTGACTAACAGAGCAACTATGCGACAGTGCTTAGTATAATGTGATGTAAGCGATTATATGGAGCTGGGTAAAGTAGGACATTAATTCTTGGAAACTTTGTTATATCTTTCATTGAAAACCAATATACTTATATAATTAACATATTCCCACGAATTTAGACGCGCAAAATTTATATGACATATATTCGGTATACACCAATTGTGCTTTGTTTCAATAAAAATGTTTGGAATCAATCCAGAAGTTTGTCGAGTTTATTTCTTACACATGAACAAACAAGACAAAAAGGAAACTCTCCCTGTTTATAATATTAATATGGATTTTCCACACAGAGTTCTTTAGCCTTAAAACAATTTGTTACTAACATAGTCATGTATTTATTTGATACTAAAACTATTATTAAAAAAATGCAAAGCAATAATTTCCACGTAATTTTCACAAATACAATCTGTAAAGCACACTGTAAACCATCGACACATTAATGCCCTCTTTGGGTTTGGGATAAACATAGTATTTAAAAATAAAAACGCTTCCCACTTGTGTAAGGGCATATAACATTTTAACACTGCATTAATGGACGAGCCTTAAATAACGGTACTCATTATTTTTCAGTTTTTTAACCCAGATTTTTACCAACATCCATAACCAGTCATGATTTTAGTTTACAAGAATAAACAATATTTATTATATTAATAATAGTAATACTTATAAATAAAACTAGTCGCCTTCAATGTAGCGATATTTTAGAGAATCAGACATTTTTTATCGATAAAAATCAATTATGAGGTCAAAAGAAATATATTACAGATTTACCTTACATTCGAATCATTCTTAAATGGTACTTTAAATATTAATGAAAACAAAATCGGAATCTTTCCAGTTGCTCAGGAATTATAGATAAATTTACAGGAAAAATATTTTTATATATAATTATCTATATCTCCTGAAAGACAATCAAAATGAAATGTTGGTATTTGTGATTTATTAAGATTTTTCATATCCATAGTCATAAAATTAAAAGGGCAGAAAAACACACTGCATATCATTTCTAGCAAAAAACTTTAAAGATATACAATTTAATTTTAAAATACTTATTCAGTGATATACCACAAAATAGGGGGTGCCAACATTTTTTTTTCTTTCTCTTTAACTGTATATTTAAAAAGTTACTCGAGATCCATATGAGAAGCATATCTGACAAAATTTCATTGACATTAGCCTTAAATTGTAGAAACTATAACCTTGTGACAGACGGATGAAATGCCGAAATTATATGGATTACTTGTTTCACTCCAGAATAAAAAAAAATAAAGCGACGTTGAAATATTTTTAAGTTGCAAGACGAGTAGACCTTGCATGTTTGCTGGATGTCTAATTGTCTCTTATAATAATACAGGTCCTTACGTCGTATCGCACAGCCGTCGCCGCACCGTACTCATAGCACTATTTACCTCACTAGTAGATCAACTATGCAACAGCGCTTAGAATAATGTGGTGTAAGAGGATATATGGAGCCATAAGCTAACGCAAAGTATACTTTTAATTCTTAGAAACTGTGTTATGCCTTTCATTGAAAAGTGTTTTTCTTTCAATGAAAAATGTTTAGGATATAAAATGTGTAATTCTTTCAATGAAAAATGTTTAGGATTAATCCAGAAGATTGTCGAGTGTCTTCTTACATATGAACAAACAAAGCGAAAAACAAACTCTCCCTGTTTATAATATTAATATGGATTTTCCACACAGAGTTCTTTAGCCTTAAAACAATATGTTACTAATATCTTGTATTCTTTATCTATGTATTCTTTTGATGCTAAAACTTGTACTAAAAAATGCAAAGCAAACATTTCCACGTCTCTTATCCTATCCATTCATGTTATTTATTTAAAAAATATTATTTAATTACTTTATCCTTGTTGTCAACAATAAATTAATTTTCATAAATATTTCATTCCCAGCTAATTGTAAAATCACTTTCAATTAAAAATATTGGTCCCTTTTGCAGAAAATATTTGATTTTAATAAATAATTGTCATACATATTTTATACTCAGGGTAAGTGCAATATATTGCCCACCTAGATATAATATTTATGCAGATGAATATATCACACTTTTTAAAAAATTAAATTGTCGCTTCATCATTGGAGGTGACTTCAATGCTAAACAATGCACAAACAACACCCACTGGGGCTCAAGATTAATCAATACTAAGGGGCGAGAATTATACAGGGCTGCTGTAAGTTATGGATGCGAATTCATGTCAAGTGGTAAACTAACATATTGGCCTACAGACCCTAATAAAACTCCAGACCTAATAGACTTTTTTGTTGTCAAAAATTTATCAGCAAATTATATTAAAATTGAAGAGGGACTTGACTTGAACTCTGATCATTCTCCAATTTACCTAACGGTTAGTGACAAAATCATTTTGAAAGAACAAACATTAACTCTTAGTAACAAAAAAACAGATTGGATTTATTTTAATTACTTATTAGAAAATGATATCAATTTGATGGTGCCGATAAAGACTGTTGATCAATTGGAAAAAGAATTAAATGCTTTTACCGCAGATATTCAGGAAGCTGCCTGGAATAGTACGCCGGTTATTAAAAGAAAATTAAAAGGTCTTAATTATCCAAAAGAAATTAGAGTCCTAATATCAGAAAAAAGAATCAAGAAGCCCATATGATAAAACTCTACTTAACAGAACTACTAGACAACTAACTACAGAAATAAAAAACATTAAACAATTATCAATAAAAAAAATTCTCACAGAACTTACTGCAGATAACAACACTGAATACTCACTATGGAAAGCTACAAAATATCTTAAACGACCGTTAGCTCAAGTACCCCCTATAAAAAAGACTGATGGAAAATGGGCTCGTAAAAATTCAGAAAAAGCAGATGTGTTTGCTCAACACCTTGAAGCAAGATTCTATCCAAACGAGGGACATGATGACCTACCACATCTTCATCCTGTCAGAATTCCATTAGTTACGCCTAAGGAAGTTGCTGATGAAATTAAAAACAACCTCAATGTGAAGAAAGCACCTGGATTTGATCTAATTACAGGTGACATACTTAAAAGACTTCAAAAAAAAGCTCTGGTTAAATTAACTACTCTGATCAATGCCTGTATTCGACTAAACTATGTCCCAGATGCGTGGAAAACAGCTGAAGTTATTATGATACCAAAACCTGGAAAAAATCTAAGTGAAGTTGAATCATATCAACCCATCTCACTTTTACCAATCATGTCAAAGCTATTTGAGAAACTAATTTTAAAGTGCCTCAAACCTATTCTTGATCAAAGAAACCTGATACCACCACATCAATTTGGTTTCACAAACAACCACTCGACAATCGATCAAGTACATCGTATTACTGATTTTATTGAAAAAGCGATAGAAAACAAAAATGTATGTTCTGCTGTCTTCTTGGATGTAGCACAGGCATTTGATAGAGTTTGGCACGAAGGTCTCCTACACAAATTAAAATTACTTCTTCCCGATCACTTCTACCAACTCTTAAAATCCTACCTGACTAATCAACACTTTCGGGTTAAATACGAAGACTCGTATTCAGACTTGAAGCTGATTAAGGCTGGGGTCCCTCAAGGTAGAGTTCTAGGCCCAGTTTTGTATTTGCTATACATTAATGATGTTCCAACAAAGTTATATAGTACAACAGCCACATTTGCAGATGATACGGCAATAATGGTAGTGGGGGAGACTGTGGAAGTTTCAACTAGAAAATTGCAATCTGCTCTCAACAAAGTAGCCATCTGGACAAAAAATGACGCATTAAATTAAACGAATCCAAATCAACACATATCAATTTTACAAATAAAAAGATATCACCACATCCAGTCTTCATTAATGGCACTCAATTACCATGTGCAAACACCGCTAAATATCTTGGTATGACTCTCGACACCAAGCTTCGGTGGAAAGAACATATTAAGAAGAAACGCGACGAACTTAATATCAAGTTCAGAAAAATGTATTGGTTGCTTGGACGTAATTCTGAGCTTTCAACATACAACAAGCTTATTTTGTATAAGCAAGTTCTACGCCCAATTTGGAGTTATGGAATACAGCTGTGGGGCTGCACCAGTAAGTCTAATATCCAAATAATACAAAGATTCCAAAACAAAGTGCTTAAGTGTGTAGTTAACGCGCCTTGGTATGTCCGTAACTGTGATCTCCATCGCGATCTTGAGATTGAGATTGTAGACGATACTATTAGTAAATTTGCTAGTTCTCACCAAAAGAGACTTCAAAACCACATTAATTCAGAAGTGTCCAGACTCTCAAATGTGCAAAATACTATTAGAAGACTCAAAAGGATAAAACCTTTTGAGCTTGTTAGACATTAGAACACTAAGTGATTCAAACGAAAATCTTAGTTTAGTCAGCATATAGTACATTAGTTTAGAAACAAATTAATCGTTAGTTATATAACTAGTTTTAATAAAAATTGTAATAATAAAAAAAAAATACATATTTTATAGTTATTTTATTCTTTATAAATTGACTTAGACGTAATAATATTTATCTCCGTAGAGAATAATACAAAAAATAGCCACTAGCATGAGAAGGGAAGAGAACAGAAGGGAGAAAGAGGAGAGGAGGACAGAAGGAAGACAGAGGGAGAGAATTAAAAAACGTACATTAAATAATATTGTTCGTACATTAAAAAATATATTTAAAATAAACGTACATTAAAAAATTTATACAGGAAAAACAAAAAAGTCCTAATCTTGAAATCAGCAATTCTTTCATACCACTTGAAAGAAATTAATCTGCCTTCTGTCAATAATATAAAATTATTTAGCTTCATTACCTTTATTTATATGTAAAAATCTCTATTCAATCGTGTCACAATTGCTAAACCGATGGTAACAAAAAACGTTATTCCAATTTGACCTAAAGAAAATAAGTTTCGTCATTAATATCTACAAGTAACCTAATTTTCACAACATTATTTAGCTACCATATTGTCCTTGTAAAAGAAAAATATTGTTAAAGAAAAGCCTGTTTTGAAGTTTATTATTCTCTAAGGTAATAATACTTAATCTAAATTAAAACTTACTTGAATATGCAACCAATGCCACTGATAACAAACAAGTAAATAGAAAACTCATTGTAAAACACGTACATATTTTCATACCAACTGGTGTTACGCGTATGTTTCTTCCACTTTATATTGTACTTTGACATATTTACATTAACCGTAAAAAGTACGGTTCTTACGGCTCAATTACTATAGAAGTCGATAAGAATTGTAAACAAAGGCGAAACAGATGTGTTTAATTTGTTAACTGATAATATCACACAATAGCGTATAAAATACTGGTGATCAGGTGTTGTTTTGTTTCAGAAAACTATTTTTATTATTCATTTTCACTAATTTCCTTCAGTATGTGAAAAATTGATTTAAGTAAATAATCACATTAAATTTTATTAGATTTTTCAAGTCATAAAAGCCAGTATTGGATGTGTTAGCAGTGAAAATTGAGGATACAACAATTATGACTACTTTGAAATAAATAAAATGAAAATTCGTGTTAGAATGTTTAATTACACCAAATATCACAGATCAGAAAAATGTAAACTATGAGAAATAATGTATTTTTACAGGTTATAATGAACTATAAAAGAAATGCTGTTAAGTAAGCCTGCAAGTATTTCAATACTCTTCTTAATGGATTTTAAAGAGCAGAGACTAGCTATTTGTTACATAGTAATAATAATAAATATTTTCTGAATAATTACAGAATATGAGGAAGTTGAAAACGATGGAAAATTCTGATATTTTATTTGCATGCCGATGTTAATCGTCCATAGAGAGGCTACATGGTCATACAATGCAGCCTCTTTGCTATCTCTCGGATACGATTTACAAGTTCTTCAAACCATCAATTATATCTCAACTAGCTGACCCGTGCGAAGTCTTCGCACTATATCGCCATCTAGCGTGTTCCAAGTATACAATTTGGCTAAGATATTTGATGTGTCGCCCACAGATGGCGCTCATGCCAATTGTTATAAAAATTAATTTTTTTATTAACAAAAATATTTTTTTCGAATTTTTTTATATTTTTCGCCCAAAGTAGAAAACATAAGCTTTAAGTGGGTATTTTTTTTATTTTTTTTGGTGCAGTAGTTAAAGAGATCGAGCCGCTCGACCAAAAACACCTTTTAGAAATAATATATTTAGATTGTATTGCGCTTAATAACAATAATATATGTTTGGTAACTGACAACCGCTACTCATTCCACTTAACGCATTATTAATATTTGTAAGATTATATTTACGTTACTCGAATCTTTAACGCTCTTATTCGATGTCAATTGGCAAGGAAGTTAATCGTTTGGTGTCGTCAAAATATTGCGTCTTAATGGAAAATGAAATACAACAAAAAATTATTCGAGTTCTTTAAATTTATGTTATTATAATTTACATTTATAAAAATTATTTCTTCCAGCTCCGTCTCTCTTCTCTATTTTATCGCAACAGGAGTGATATCTTCTAGTTAATCGAAATTACAGTGCATTTATGGAGTTGCGGGACATATCTACATATCCTGCAAGATGTGATGGAAAACAGTTATTATAAATACAATGGAAAAAACATAAAGAACATCTGATTGGAAACGGATTTCCATCAGGATCGAATGGTTAGAAGGAAAGAAGAAACATGAATGGGGAGGAATATGAAAGGAAACGGAATGTGGAAATAATATTATGAGAGGTACAATTATTTTAGAGAAATTTTAAATATTTCAATTATCAAAGTACTAATTGATTATATTTACAACATTCGTATTATTCTCTTTTTTCATTCTAAACTGTTGTGCACTAGTACAAAAAAAAACCTTCCGTCAATAAGGCGTGCAAACACAAACATTTTGGGAATCCCCATAATCTGTTCCAGCTTCTCTTTACTAATTCCAACTCCAGCTATTCTCTATTCACTTGTACTGATTCTTGATGCACGAGTTTATAATCAATTTTTTTAGGTTCTTGTATTGTTCACAGCCCCTTAATATTTTTGTTTAATTATACTTCATACTTTTGACCATTATGTTTGTTATCACCTATTATTACATGTGATCACTAATCCAGTATTTAGATATTTGCTTGTTTTTTACTAACTTGTATTTTTTTACTAAATTGGACAATAATTTTGTTTTTAAAAAATAGTATATAAAGCAATACCTATGCTACTTCTCTCATATAGAATAAAGCTGCACTAAAGAACTATTGATTACTCCAACCAACTATTAGTTTAAAACAAAATAGCCGTTTAAATATTGCCCTAATCAAGCAACAAATTTTTTTAAATTAAGTGTTAATATTTCCGACGTAATCACCGATAAGTAAAACATTATTACTATAACTTAATTTTTATTCACAACTAAATGAAACTGTCTGATGTAGCATTATTTATACTTTATTTAAATTTTTAACGACGACCTAGGGTTCGTTATACGATAACATCTTCAGGTGGAAAATTTGTAACGATTTGAAGACAATCTTTACAAATTGCTTACCTGAAGAAAACTTCATATATTATAACTGTATCAAAACCTCTTTCCATTCATTAATTTCGGGATTTGCGATATGTGTTTACAAAGTGTTCATGAAATATTTCACATAATTGTAGCATTGCGGTAAAATTTTTAATTTAATTATTATTAATATGTTTATTATTGAATAAAAGAAATTCATAGTAGACGAGACTGAAAAAAAACCAAGGTCAAAATAGACCGTCCCTGCTGTCCTTGCTGATGATGATCACTAGGTTATAATTCAATAAGAAAAAGAAAAAAAAACGTGTATAGTCTCCTTCAAATCATTTTACTTTTTTTTGTGCTGAATATAATATTAATCATCTACCCGTATTAAATATACCTTAGTGCATGATTTTGTCGCATATATTTGCCTTGAGCCTGAGGCACCGGGGTTTGTTATTTATATTATAATCTCCTAACACCCTCTTTATAAATTATAATATTAAACGTTTTGCTATATTCTCTCGTGACACCTAAACAATAGATTTTATACACACAATGCATCATTTATTGGCATATAATAGAAATTGATATAAAAGAGTTTAAAATATTGAATCCCATCTCATAGGAATTACACTCATGATAAGTTAATTGGGACAATAAACAATGAATTTATAAAGTATTATGAAAGTTTATACGACCGTTTATGCGTGATTAGATAGCGAACTTTTTTGTTTGTAATATTAATGGTATATTCTCTCGAGGTACCTGAGGAAATTATTTAAGATACTATGCATTTTCGCATCGACATGTTTTAAAAATTAATTTTTATTGTTAAGTAAAGATTAATCTTTGATGTTAATCTAATCCCTGCACTGCACTTATAATCCATTAACAAATTGCAATCTCCAACTCCTTATCTGTCTGATAGGAACTAATGTCTTCATTAGTCGTTTTCGCAAATCAAAGGTTAATATTTAGTTAATTTAATTAATAGCTCTTTCCTCATGGTTGTGGCTCGTTATGTTTAAACGTTATGTTCTATGCAAGTTTTGTATTTTTAAAGCCGGTTTTTGACGGTGCCTCTTTTCACTATTAACGCTGGACAGCAGGGGCACAATTACGGATCACGCTAAATCTTTTTCCACTATATGCTTTGACCCATACTTGTATATGATTAGCCGTTTACAAAATAGTTAAAACACCTACATATTACCATCTTTCAACTGAATATTGGTCCTCTCTTGGCATCATTCACATCAAATTTACTATCGTATTCAATTGTATATAAATTCTCCAACAAAAGTCTCGATACGTTATGATTTTTTTTTTGTTTTTGTGTTTTTGTCTTGTTTATTTGACGTCATGATACGTTAGAAAGACATGAGTGCATAAGGCAATTCACATGCTCGCTGAAACTTGCTGAGGATGATGCACTTTTGTTCACGGCCAACTTCGTCTCCCAATTTAATTTTTTTTTGCCCCAATCAATGAAATGTAAGTTTGATTGAAATCCATAAGATACATACAACGTGGATCTTATATTCAATGATTTAATGCACTTATTAGTTATATGAACCTTTTACAATGAAAAAATAGAGAAATGACTCGTATACATATGCGATATAATACACTTATTTAATTATAAGAATCTTACAATTCAAAAATATAGAAACGACACATACACATATACATATATATATATATATATATATATATATATATATTAATTTCTTTATTTTTTTTTCTTTACCCATAAATAAATTTATCAACGCAATATGACAGCCGCATTTATTTTATTTCATTTCATATTTGCTGGGCATGTGAATAGACATTCATGGCCTTATTCATGTCCGGGATTCACCTTCAATTTTGAGGAGAACATGTGAACTGGGCAAGGCAGTAAAAAACTATTACGCATCATGCCAACGAACCTCGCCGTTACGTTTAAACCTGCAAAATGACCGACAACATCGTCTCCACACTATGCTGGTACAGCTTCATCTTTTAAAGATACGTGCATTGAAAAGCAGTATAATTTGATGCAACCCACGCGGGCGGAGTGCCATATCGCTCCGTACTGACACAAGTTACCACTCTTATCACACTATATAACGCTTGTCCACAATCCTTATTTACGTAAAATTCATTGTGTAAACCAATATCTGTAATTAAGACTGCAATGAATCTTTTGAAAAATAAAATAAGCAAAATTAGCATCATGTTAGCGTTAATTAAAATCTGGTATAAGCAATTTTATACGTTGCTAAACTTGCGAAAACAACGTTACTACGTAATTTGATGGTATTATTAGCAGCGTTTAAAAATGACAATAATTGGTAAATTGCAAAAGCACACACCGCACTTTTTATTACTTATTAACTAAATAACTGTGAGAAGAATTTTAAAATAAACAATTAAAATCTGCCGAGAGCAAATCGAAGGCTAAAACGCTCCACAAGTATTAAAAAGGGAGTTTTTGTAGAAAATTGCTTAGACGAATCAAATCGTTTCTCGTTTTAAAAAATTTGTGATACGTAGGCTGTTTTATTGACGAATTATTGTGATAACTAGGCTGTTAATATGATAATAAACCAATTGATGAAAAGAATAAACAAAATAGTTCAAGAATGTCGAGTACTTATGCACAGACCAAAAAACCAGATATTATTAATAGTACAATATAGATCTTAAAAAATAATTTTAATAAATGTAAAGATGATGGCGTTTTAGCGGAATAAATGTTATTTCTAAAGAGCTATAAAAATAACAACGCTAAGTAAGAATACAAGTAATCATTTTTAAAATTAACCCCAGTTATAATTACCTCTGCTGTCAATAATAAAGTATGTGCTTCACACATTTTATTTTATATAAATTGTTATGTGCAGTATACGTTCAATTATAAATTATATATTAAAACGTCAGATATAAAGAAATTGAATTTTTTATTTAATGAATTAAAAAGATTTTCAGGAAACTTGGTGTAATCATAATTTATGCTTCTAATTCATTTTTGGGTTACTTTTTGACCTGAGAAATAACATATCGCCTGCAGAATAAAACTAGAAATTTTTTTATGTACACAGCTTCAGAGCGCTAATTAATCGTCGAAAATTGAAGAGAAAAGTAATTTTGTTTGACAGATTATCATTGAACATTGAAGAGAAACATGTATATGTTTATGTTTGATATAAACTTACAGAAAATATAATTAATATTTCTCGTACTTCAAAAACAAAGACCGTAGTACATTTATTATTTGCGCTACTGCCACTGTGCTGCTGCATCAAATATGATGCATTCTCAATTATTTTCTTAATTAAAATTCAAGAAACTGGTTTCTTTTAGATATCAAATCTATTTAATTTAATATTTATTAGAAAAATAATTTTATTAGAAAAATAATTCAAATATGATACCAACATATTTATTACGATCAAAAAAGGAAATGTATATTTTGAAACTTGATTATTAAAAATAATTTCGTTTCCACATATTGCTCAGAAATTATCAGCTCAAAAATAAATGTTAATATTTACTTATGTTTATAATAAAACCATTATATCTTCATTCGAAGTAATTATTGCCATCCAAATATAAAATCGACAAAGTATTTCATATCCTCAATGGTTGATTTATAAAACTGAAATAATATTTTCGTGGAAAAATGCAAATTTTGAATAGAACTTATATGTCATCAAAAACATCCAGTTGGCTAAGGTTCGCGCTCATGTTTAGTATGTGTGTGATTTTATTCAGATTCTCATTTAATAAAATCAATGATTTGAGAGTCAAATATAATACCTAACTTTTTTTAGTTATTTAATGGAGTGACAAAACTGATATTGGGCAATTCGAAGAAATTGTGGCCTCTAGTTTCAATATCCTTAGGGTAATTTATCTAAATACAAAATTGTTCCAATTTTAGTCTTTCAATAAATATAAATAAGACATTATCGTTGCATCCATTTCTTTATTGCTTTTTCAATTTATGCCTGAATATATTTGCTGTCCAACCCTTACTGAATATTTTTTTCGCTGGTTGAAAGTAAATATGAGGTTGCTGTTCTCCTTGTCTTTAAGAATATTAATTTTTAGTATCTGATAACTCCTTGTGCTTGAAGTCAGTATATTCTCAAAAGCAGTATCGAGTGGCAAAATCAGTATCAAGAACTGAAAACTATATTATAACTTTCCCTTACTCTCTCGTGACATTCAAATTCTCTACTAGTTGATCACTTTACACTAGAATGCAGTTTGTTCATGATTTATGAAAATTTTTTTGAAACAATTCGTTTTCGTATATGTTAAGGCAGCAAACTCTATCGCTATAGAATTCCTTTTAATAACTGGAGCTTGGAATTTTTTCATACTCATCCATCGATCTCACAGCTGTATTATATAGAACTAATTAACTATTATTGCGTTAGGCTCATTCGAGCTGATCGGGTACCGAATATTACATTTGATAGAACAGCTTGCAAACGTAATTATGCGATTACAAATTAAAAATATCTGCTCAATAATTCAATTTCTAATGCTTAATTAAATTTCTGAAAATACTTCTGGTCTACTAATTTCCTAATCTATAATATAAAAATAAGTTGGGTTTTCCTTCCTGACGCTATAACTCCAGAATGTACGAACCGATTTCCACGGTTTTGCATTCGTTGGAACGGTCTCGGGCTCCGTGAGGTTTATAGCAAACGAACCTTGCGTTCGCAATGACAATTAACAAGTCGCAAGGCCAATCGCTTAGTGTTTGCAGGATAAATTTAGAAAATCATTGTTTTTCACATGGACTGCGTGTTCACGAGTTGGGAAACCATCCGCTTTGTTTGTGTTAACGTCAGACAAAAAAACAAAAAATGTGGTTTACCAAAGAGCACTTCAATGAAACGGATAATTTGCGGACACGTATAACGCTTCGATTCAGTATTTACTTTGGATTCACTTTAATTTTTTACTTAGAGAAGTTCAACTAAATTACACTTCATTTTTGTAATTGAACTGAATTCATTACTGTTGTGAAATGAAATAATTTTTTTTCTTTTCAAATATAAAAAAAAAGAAAACGTTTTCTTCATCTTTTAATCCCCAAACGAAATGTTACAAAAAACGAAGCCATCTGGTGGCGAAACGGAGTTCGCCGGGTTTGCTAGTTAGTGAATAGAATTGATAGGTAGAATGTATAATGTGTATCGAAAATTAATTTTATATTAGCGCAAACTTATAGTTAACGCTATTTTTGAAATCATATTTGAAAAATGAGTATTATTTTTTTAAAAACGTGTAGATTTAGTAAATAAATATCTATTACATTGCAATTCGTTCCACCGATTGCCGCTAATTTTTATCAGTTTGAAGTTTGTATAATTTTAGAGTGAATAATTCCACGTAAAACAACAGAAAAATAACTAAAAACAAAAAAAACATAACTAACATTCATTGGTGATAAAGCCACATTTGATTTCGAGTTTAGCCATTTTCATATCTATTTTAAAACTAATTATAAAAATAATCTTTTAAATAATTTAAGCAACGTAAATTACAGAAGAGAACAATGGATTTGAGTAAAATATAAAGTAATAAAAAAGAGACCGTTTTCATTTTCATTATTAGTAGCTGCACTAGCTTAACGGAATATTATGAAAATATAATTTTTTGAAAATACTATTAAAATGTTTAGATAAAAACTAGAAACTTTAACAAATGTTAACATACTTTATCGATTTGACTCAAATACATTTCCTATCTGCCCTCTAAACCTATTGCTTCACCCCAAAACTCTATTTTATTTATTAAAAGGTATTCATTAAAAATTACCTCAAAAGCTCAATTTTATTTTTTAAAAGGTGATCAAAAATTATGAAACGGAAAACAATTAAGTGAAAAAAAGAAGACAAAAGTTTTGTCTGTTGTTTTTTCTGTTGCACACAAAAATATTTACGAATGCTGATTACAATAATAAAACCAAATCCTACAAGGTTGAGCGAAAAAACCACCTGTAATTATTGAAAACATATAACCATTACCTAGAAGTTTTAATTCCGAAAAGGTCTGGCACTAAAGGAAATGGAATTATTAAAAACTGTTTTAAAGACTTGTTTTTTTTATCTGTGCGAATAAAGAATGAATTTTATGATGAAATGAATCCATTTTATGAAACGATGAAATAGAAAACTATCTCATATAGCCTCTAATATGATTAGAAGATTCAAAATTGTACATATAGAAAAGCTTTTCGTTTAATATTTACATGACTGTTCAATAAATATGGAATAATACAATTAAAATAAAAGCACTTAAAGTTAGCTATATACATAGCTAAATATTTGTTTTGTAAATTTAGCTCGTTAAACCCAATGATTAACCTTGAAAACATTTTAATTGTTTTGACGGATTGTCTTGATCGGTTGATTAAAATTCGGTTTAAAAAGTATGATACAGGGAAGAAAATAATTGTTTTTAATTATATTAAGCAATATAGAAATGTTAATTATATTAAATAATATAATTAAACCCCAAAAAGAAGATTGTGGTAATTTTATTTTTTTATTATCGTACGACACAAAATCTACTCAAAATAAAACGCCTAGTTAGTACCATTACTTCTTTATGTTCCTACCCTCCAAAAAGTTTTTATGAGAGTAGATCAAGATAAACTATATTAACGTTTTTATTGTTATGGACGATATAACAAATTATAAATTAACAAGTTAGTTAATGAAGCTCCTAAAAATAAATTTGAAATTTGGTGTTATAGCTGTTCAAAAATATCATTTTATAAACATTAATTTTCCAGGCAAAACAAATCCACTCACCTCGGCCAAAAAAGAATTCCTTGTGAAATTAATAGGAAAAAATTCAATTATTGAGAACAAGGTGATGAAGCCCACAATATAGTAAAAAAGAAAAAAGCGTGGGCTGCTTTAGCCACTACCTTCAACTTTCAAAATTTCACAAACTCCAGATCTGATTTTCAGCTGAAAAGATGTTTGAAGAACAGGAAAAGATTAACAATAATGGTGCTAGCAGTTGTGTGCTTAAGTCATGTGAAACTGATAGTGGATCACTATTCTCGTCGCCATCTTTTAATGTTATTTACAGTATCTGCCTTCATATTGAGCTCTCAGTACCAGAAGCAATAGATTTAAACACAGAAGGTAGGCTGATTATAATATGTTTTGTTTGATATTCCTAACTGCATATATGGTAACAATAAATAAGATCATCAGATCAGTTATGTTGACAATGATTAGTGATATCATTTAAACATGTTAATATTTTTATTTATACCCTTATGGCTCTTTCTCACATCTTCCTTGGGATAACCAACAAGCAATGATCATTATCAGCGTAGTTTATTTAAGATTTAATGTGATGAGTTGAGAGACTTAACGAACTAAATGCATCACTATCGATAGCATATATAAAACATTTCACAATTAAATAAGTAATTTATAAATCACACCAACACCGGGAGGCATTGCATTAGATTCTTGCGTTTTATCCACTGCAGTACAGACTGATTAACATAACAAAATAAATTAATACTTTCGTTAATCTATGAGTTATATCAGTAATATATATAAAAATAAGTGTATCTACACCCTAAAATTTATTTACAATTCAATACATTGATTGAAAACAAAATGATATGTTAGTTTTTTAAATACCAGATAACAAGGTGGTAAGGCCATACGGGTGCAGTATCTCAAAGACAAAGTTATTGAAATAAAGCTGAATTTTTACAGATGACTCAGTATGTGTCAAAATGAATATTAATTCAGCAATATCTACATTGCAGGTAGCTGGATCATCAACCATGGAAATAGCTGAAACACCGGATGAAAATCAATTTATGCGGTATAAATAGCACCAAACGAACTACAGGTCTGTTTAAATAACACCAACGGAACTTTCAATTTCATTTGATACTCCATTTTTCCCGCGGCTTCACTCGCCTGAAAGTCTGACTTATTAGAAAATCGAACTTACACAGAACTATATCTTTTGAAAACTGCGACTAGTAATCTCTCTCATTATCGAAATAGAATCCAAAAAGTTTTTGCTGCAAAGTTATGACTATGCAATAAACGCCACAATAATTTGTATCATTATAAATTTATTGATATTAAATGGTATTGATGAAAAAAAATACAAATCTACTTGATTTACCTGAACTTGAGATATACAATTATCTCAAGATATAAGTAAAATTAATTGATTGAATAGAGTTCATGTTTTAAAATTAAATGTGTATAACACTATTTCTAGTGCTTATATGTGCTACGTTGTATCGAGCATGAAAAAACCCGCTTTGTTTCTAAAATGGAGTCAGCAAATACTGTTCCCACGGATAACCAGAGTCACCAAGCAATTTACTTTCTTTCGAACTTTTGTCAAACTGAAAAAAAATTATTTTCAAACGGCTGTTATTGTCTTCATTATTTACAGGGGATTTTATATGTCGGTTTATATCACAGCAAATACATTTTGAAACTTTGTTGATTCTTCGACTTGACGGCTTGACTTTGACGGTTCATTCATCTTATCAGCCGAAATAATCTGAAAAGGAGTTCAGGCACTCGGTTTCGGTGGAATTCGTCAGTTTAACATTGAAATACAAACTTAAAAATAAAGCGTTTATATTTACAATTACCTTATGAGATGTAAATGCTTCCAACGCTAAAAAAATATTAAAGTAAATAAATTACAAAAAAGTACAATTGTTTAAGAAACTAATCTTTCTAAATTAATGAAGAAGTATCGAATTTTCAAACGAACATTTTTTTTAATTTCATTACCCTCCCCCTCCCCTTCACCCTCCCCCTCCCGGGGGGAGGGTAGAGGGGGATTTCTATTCGTGTTTTGCTATTTAATTGAAATAGTTTTAATTATCGAATTGTTAATTTAATAACCTTTCGTTTAATTGTATTAATTAAATTTGGAAGTATCGAATTATTGTCTTTAAAATTGAAGTTTTAATAAATTCAGACGAGTACTTTTACCATCGCTTTGAAAATTTTCCGAAATTTGACTTTGGCTGAGACTTTGTAATTACTTTTTCACATACTCGCTGCCATATTTTGATCCAGAATAATATATAAATATGTATTTAGGTTTATCCTCTCAAGGTTATCCAAAATCCATTAAATAAAACAAACAAATCGGAGATTTATAAATTCAAATTGGGCATAACATAAACATAATCGGTCAATTGTGAATTGGAACACGCAAAGAGAAAGATTGAGTAGTATACCTCTTGAACTTATCAATACACGTTAACCGACAAAATCTTATTTGACAGTTCTAATCAGGCAAATATATTTTATGACTTTTTTCTAAATGTGTATATTATTTTCAACTATTAATACTTCTAAAGAATTATGAAAATAGGATTGTTGCATGAAATAAATTCATGGCAAGGTTTTATTTTGAATTTTCTAACAGTTGTTCTCATTTAATGCAGAAAAAGCAACTTATTAGATATACATATACACTTCATTGAGTATAATGTTTCGTGTATTAAAGCTTTTTAAAACTATAAACATAATAAATTCCTGGTAATTCCAGCAAAATTTAGCCATTTCTCCATTAACAAAACTCATTAAGACCTTCATTTATTAAAATATATGTTAAAGCTTTAACTTTTCATAGATGTAATAATACAGCCTTTTTACATTTAGGATGACATAAATGTCGCAAATCTTACTAATGTAGTTAAGTCTAAATTTATCCATTTAAACTTGTATATTTTTCGTAATATTTCATACCAATTTTTGAAAAATATTTACTGTTGAAAAAATTAGTTTATTATTATAATCCTTTACAATGATATACAAAATACAAATTTTTATATAGAATGAAACGAACTATTCATATAATTCTATTTGTTTACACGCCACAATTTATTTCTTGATAATTATAAAAAATAAATGTTTTTTGTGTTGAACAAACAAAATTTATTATACCTGTAAATGCTTTATTCATAAATAATGAGTAACCGATACTTTTATTATGCATAAAAAGCATTTAAGCATAAATCAAATACCGATTCCTCCTTGAATAAATGATATTTTTAAGCGTGATAAATTTAAGAGTGTTAAATAATTTTTACTGATAAATAAAATTATAATTTTGGAGAATAATTTATTACGTTAAAAGATCTTTTGAATATATCTTTGGCAAACTCTCCCAGTAAAATACATGCATTGACACAAAGTAGAATGGACTCGAAATTAACCTTAGTTTAAACCTAACAACGGAAATGCTTTTTAAATAATATTTCATTAACAATACCTCATAGTTTTACACGTGTTTAAATTTTATTGTCATAATCGTAGCAAATTTATTATATCTTTCGACTATAATAAAGCTTTCAAGGCAAATGCAAAAAGCTTCATCTAAAAGTTATTTTCTCATGTGCCTGTAGCTTAAAGCCGGAAGTCAACTCGGTAAAGCTTTGCGTTACGTTAATAACTTCCTGCCTTCTACGAGTATCGGCACTGTGTGGAAGGTTAAGGAGCCAACCTTTTATTATTTATTCTTTAAATATACTGCTGTATTTCCTTCATGTAACATGTTATTTAATCGTATTTAGTAACTTGAATGCAATAAACAGTATTGGGCAATTTGTCCTTATGATTATACTTCATCTTACGGTATAAGTGAAATTAACAAAACTATAATATTTAGAAAACCTTAACAGCGCAGTGTGCTACTACTAATAGTGTAGTTGCTACAAATGTGTTTCCTTTAAAAACAGCATAGTCCACGCATTTAATATTTTCCCTCTTCCGAATGTATATTACATCAAAACCGTAATCACTGCTATGATAATTTGAAATTAATGATTGAAGACGTTTAACTGTGGCGAGATTTATAAGTATTTTTAGTAGAATTAATTAATTGTTATTAGTAGTAATGGTTTTAGTTTCTATTATATAATTATTAGTATGTTACTTAAATATATAATTTTTTCATGCTCCTTAATCTTATTCTAGTCAGTAACTTTTTTTCTGTATGATATATAAAAACCGTAAACATTTCTACGATAATTTTAAATCAATAATTGGAGACGTTTAACTTCCGCGAGAATTATTATAATTATTAATAGAATTAATTAACTGTTAATAGTATTAATATTTTTAGTTACTATTGTATAATTATTAGTATATTACTTAAACATATAATTTTTTCATGCTTTTTAATCTTGATTTAGTTAGTAACTTGATTATTACGTAAAGTTATTGGTTATTTGCTCTTAAAATATGTAGTTCCGAGACTGAACAGAAACATTCATTTTTTATGACTGTACAGAAATGCCGCCAATATAATAATATGCAATTATCACGTATGCTCAATAATAAATGATATTTAGAAAGGGTTATCAAAAAATGTGTGCTGCAACACATAATGTAATTTCAACTAATGTTATATCTCTCCACACTACATAGTCTGTGCCGTATTCAAGAGCTTTATTATTTATCCACTGCCAAATGTATATTATATTAAAACTGTAAATATTTCCTGTGTTAACTTACAATTGATCCTTACAGTCACTTTATTTACGCGCGAATTATTACTATGTAGGCTTTTGTAATTCCGTATTTCTTGCATAAATATTTTATAGATTATGAAAATATTTCAGATAATAACGTATTATAATTAAAAAGTCATATGTGACCTATATTATTTTTTTAATAACTTGTTTGACATTACTGAAACATATAAAAATTCTATTTCATTAATAGGTATAAAAAATAAAATAAAAGTAAACATTTTTAATAACCCTTTTAATATTTAATGAAATAAAAATTGTCCGAACAGAAAAATGAAAAAAATGTAATATTTCCAATTGAGAAACAGGAATACGAATAAAAATAAAAATACGGTTAATGAAAATGTATACAAACTCAATAATATTTGAATTATGATCTTTTCTGCCAGTTTATAATTTCAATATCCCTTTTGGCAAATATAGCTAGGATTTACAAATATTGGAAAGTTTAGGTAAGGTTTTTCTAGTTATTGTAAAAATATTATTAGCTCAGATGTGTGAAGATCGAAATAAGTATATTTATGTAAAATAGCTATTATATTTTTTAATGCTTATTTAATTAGCACTATTTATGAAATTCTACATTAAAATGTTACTTTAAAGGACGAATCACGGTATGGATTAGACGATAGGAGTAAATGATAAAGAAAATAATACAATTAACATAATATTTATTTACAATATGTACGCACTGTTAATACTTGTTTATTTACGTGTCTGTATTAATAGTTATTTAATCCTTTTTATTAAGTTTAGTCCACACTCTATAAACTATAACAGCAAAAGAAAAACCGCCAAGTATAAGTAAAGTCCACGCCAGTCATATATTACACGCCAACAATTTTTGGGTGAACAGCATTAGTGTAAACCAGGTTTATTTTAGGATTTTAATTATTTGACAAAAATATAATTAAAAAATATTGCTACATTTTTAATAATATTAATAGCAATTTAAAAAGCCATTAATTTTTTTATCATCAAGTTATAATTAGAAACGAAGATTGTTTACTACAAAAAAATCTCAAGAATTTTTTTTATTCAATATACTTTGTGAATAATTTTATTAAGACAAAAGGCGGGAGAATAGCGTAGGTTAAGAGTTTTTATTTTGGAATAAAGATATAAATAGCTAATAATCCCAACACAAACTCAAATTTTTACAAGTAGTGATATTGTTTTCACATTATCGTAAAATTATTGTAAAAAACTTAGAAACTATACAATATAAACTCATCACTATATTGTATAATTCAGTAAATTTTAGGTGAACTTCTAATAATTCTGCTTTAATAAGTAATATTGCTTAGAGAAAAGGGTAAATCTTGAATACATTTTTATTTTTAACTTAAAATGTGCAGATTCTCAAGTCTCGTGATCTATAAAGGCGTACCGCAACTACGCAGCTTCTAAACTGAAGCGTTAGAAGCCAGAATTGAAAGGCTGAGTTTCTGCTTGAGGCCTGCAACTACAATTTAAAAATAAGCTGAAGTATCACCTTTTATGCAAGCCGTACCCTTACAACGCTAGGACTGAAGGAATGGAACCAGAGTTCAATGACTGTACCTATGCTTGAGACCCATTATACCAATTTAAAAACAGCAGCTCCTCGAGTATCATGATGATTTGGCACCAGTAGTTTAATAGAAAAATCTGCTTCACAAACGTAATTCTAATTTAAAACAACAAATCCTCAAGTCTCACGACTCAGATAGGCATACCCGCACATAATCAAGACAGAGGAGTTGGAATTCGAAATGTAATAAAAAGTATCTGCTTGCGAACCACTAAACTAATTTAAAAATAGAAGTTTCTCAAATCTCACGGTTTAGTCAGTCAGTACACTTAAAACTTACAACATCAGGACTGGTAGGGTTGAAACTCAAAATTAATTGAAAGTGTTTTTGGTTTAAACTTGCAGAGTTTTTGGTTAAAGGTTAGTATAACTTAAAAACAATAGATCTTTAAATTTTACTGTTTAAGCAATTAGTATACCTCCGGCATAAGGGTTTAGGAATTAAAAGTTCAAATTTTCATAATATCACAATATCACGGGGTCTTAATACTTATACCAGCTTTCATGGGAATCGATTAAGTAAAGATAAAGAAAATTTTTTCAATTAAAAAATTTAAATCAACTGCAACAATATAAGGAAATCGAAGCTTTATAAAACCATTTAAAAATGTGACTTCATGTCTTTGTGGAATACTTATATACATATTTACTTTGTTATTTCCTTGCTACGACAAGACAAGTCAAAGGAATCCCAAATTAATGAGTTTACTCCTCATCACTGAAGAGTTCTCGTCATCATCTTCCGGTTCCATCATTGTGCTAAGATTTTGCTAAATAAAAAAATTATATCTTTATTATAATTGTCCTTAACGTTTATTGAACTAGATATGGGCTCATTATTATTAGCTTTGAAATAGTTCAACACTTAAAAACCAAAGAATCTGTCAAAACCTTATAACCTTCAAACGTGCATAGTCAAACTACGAAAAATAAAATCAGTTAGAAATATTTTCCGATGATTCACTAATCTAATTTACGCACGAGGAGATTCGTGTAAAACGTATTTTCAATATATAAAACTGTATCGATAGTAGTGAAAAATTTTAATTAAAAAATTATTTGAAGGCTAAAAAAATTATTTTGTTAGTTGACACATCGCATTATGTTCATATTCAAGAAACTCAGACTGCGAAAGCAGTCTGGAATAATCCGGCACGTGCTTTCGACGATAACGGGTTATTATGTTCCCTTTGGATTGCTTAGAGATCGGTGTACAACAACTTTTGCGGAATGTCAAAATTTACAAATGTATCTTAGCAGAATAATGACCACGGCACATCAACATTTCGGATATTGAGTTGATGGACGTGTGGCTCGGAATGAGATTCCTTTCCGGTCTACTAAAATCATATAAGACAATAATCATGGCGATCGAAAGTTTGGTTTTAAAAGTAATTGAGAATTTGTTAAAATTAAAAAAATATACCAGAACTCAGAATAACTAAGAACGGTATGAACGCATTTAAATCAAGTAGATATTTTAAAGAAAAAAAGCACAAACATAGCGTTGTGTCTTATTTCGTTATCATTAGACCTATATTATCCAAACTCTGTCACGATACTTGTTCTATTCAGTGTTGAAGAATTATATAATGTATCATCACTTTCCACAACCAGATTCTAACCATATTTTCCAAGTACTATACTGGAAGTGTACCTTCCACATAAAAATCAACCTAACTGATTGATAAATACCAGAGATATGAAGCAACATACACAAAAAGGCGAGTTCAGAACTTCCTCTAAAAAGTACGTTTCAAATATGTATATCATTCTGAAAATAATAATATTTTCTACGCCAGGGGCTCTTATATAAATCAAACTAAGCCATGCCAAATAAACCACTGACCGAAAACATATCAGTGATTGTCATAAAGTCACTAACATGCTTTAAGTGTTTGCTTTATATTATTGAAAATACAACTGGAAAAAATATTTTCTACCCTTTTGTGTTTGAAACCCGTAACGAAGGAAAATTAAAGCTCACTCTCACTGAACAATGCGCCTTCAATTCGTTTTCTAATACACTTTGTATCGGATATATAATTTGCATGATTTGAAATGAAAAGAATTTAACCTTCTATGTATTATATTTTTATTAAATTTTACATTAAATATACATTGCATTAAAACCTTAATTTATCGCGTACACAAAACACAAAAATGCATTAAACATGGTCAAATTAGAATTCAGATTCACATGGTGTTCAAACGAATAAATACAATTTATATATTTACAACATTCACTAAAACTATACCTTGGAGCACTCGTAATGACACGAGTGTGTAAAACATGACCACCTTAGGTAATAATATTCCGTATTTTTTGTATCCAAATATTATTAAAAATCGGTTGTGTCATTGATTGCGGAATCATAGTCTTTGCCTGTGCTTTTATCTTAATATGTATTAAATGCAAAATCTTTGGGACAAGTAAATATAAAATAACACTACAAAACTCTAATACAATAAGTTTTTGTATTATATTTAATTTAAATTATGCATTATAGACTATATTATAATAAAAGTATTATAAAATAAATAAGAAATAAGTAAGAAATGTCAGGCAGTGTTTAATTACAATTATGTTTATCTATTATGAACTTAAGCTCAAATTTTATTTAGACTTTTCACTTGTTTATTCAACATGTTGCAATTAGAAAAATTTATTAATAACTAATTTCTTGCCTCAGGTTTTATTATTTTATAGGTTTTATATCAAAGGTCACGTGAGTTTAGAAATTATAAATGGTTTAGCCACACGTTTTGCTTCCAAAATAACCATTTAATTATCAAATCTAGGTTATTAATACAATTTTACTTTTGATCTTTTTTAATATAACACTATAAGAAATATTATTTCTTTGCGTCGAACAGGATCTAAAGAAAAATCCAAAAATAGCGCGTAATCAATTTAAAATGACATCTAATATATTTACCCAATTTAGTAAAATAAAACATTTGTATATACCATGTACGTGTACACGTGGCGACATCTATTTTTTTTTCATCAAACTACATACTGCTCCGCGTTTACTATACGTTTAATAAAATAGTGATCTATTAGAAATAGATTTCGATAATATATTTCTTGACAATTACAAACTGTTCATTTCTTAATAGTCATTTTTCTTTTTATTAACTCTACATTACGTCTCTTGTATTCATTCATGTTAATCGAATATGATAATTTTTCAAGAAGATAAACCGTTACTTAACTTTCTTCTTTACTTTATTTGTTTATTTATTATTACAATATAAGGATGCTGATGTCATAGTGACACAAATTATTGGAAAACTAGAGTTGCAGCATTCATAAATTTAAATGACATATCCAAATGATTTAAACGTATATTTTCTAAGGAAGCAGTTTAAAACCATGTATTTTTTCTAATTTTTTATATTGCTATTTGCATGTGGATTTTCGAGGTATATCCGCATATAAAGCATTGTAATTAACATAAAATTTGGGTGCTTAATAGTTGCATAAACGCACTGCATCTAATAAAGATACATCGTTGGAACTATTATATATTGATACAAAATATATGCAATTTCTTGAAGTTAATGAATTGAAAAATGATAACGTTTTCTGGGTGTATAAAGAAATAGGAGCTATGATGTAGTTACTTATGAAATTGTTAGCAGTAAAACGTGACTAATCAATTGTCTCTCCTTTTAATATTATTTTTTTTGTAAATTATCGTTTATTAAACAAACAGTTAATCAACTTATATTTCTATTTAATAATTCTAACATATACTTGAAACTAATGCATTCATTTTTTACAAAATAGAACATATCTATGTGAATACGGTGATTGCCAGAGTCCACGTCAGTTTTTAATTAATAAGAGTGATAACGAGGATTATTCTAATTCCAAGATGATTTGATAATTTTAAGCACCTCAATGTGAAAAAGTTATATCTCGAATACAATTTCTGCACAATTTACTAGCATATTAACAGAGTATTACAATTAATAAAGTATTTTAAAGAAGCAGAAATAAGCACTATCAGTATGTAATAGGTACTTACAAAAGGGCGTTCTGAAAATGACCCTATAATTAATAGATATTTTGGTTAGATAATCGTATTTTACACATCTATAATCGTTTTTACGGATGTCAGAAATAGGGAGACAGCATATAAATAATACTAATTAAACGATGCTATTTATTTTGAACACCTTATTCATCATTACTGCCGTCCACACTGTTCTTATACAAATATGAAAAATAAATAATCTAAAGGCATTTTAATTCCATAGAAATTCGGTTAGTAAAATTATAAACCATAGTACAACGTCCTATACGGTTCTTACGTATTTATTATTGTAGGTAAATCAGAAATTAACAATTTTCGGTAAAGGCTAACCTTAAAATTATGTGTCGAATTTAACTTTAATTATTTTTTCTTCTTATCACATGAATGTTTTAATAAAAGTATTAACGAAAGAGTGTTATAACAGTTGTAGGAGACATTTTTCATATGAATAACTCAATTTAGCCATATGACTTAAAGATAAGTTATGTAGCAGCTTCATTTCTCGTTTCATGCCTAGAAGATTTTCTTGAAAACTTTGTTATAATACCAAAGTTTTCAAAAAGGTCTTCGATGTATGAAAAAAATTAATTTGCCTAACCAAAACGCTTTCTTAGATAGGATTTGAATCCCATCCAATATTTATTTAATCTCCTAAGACAACAAAACTTAACAACCAATTTTAGGATTATTTAAGAGCTGCTGTGCTGAAAAGTACAAAACAAGAGGAAAGAAAAGGAAATACAAAATTTGTGAAGAATTTCAATATTCAGACCCATTATTAAACTCGCAAAATTGTTAAGCAACTATACAACGCCTTAGTTGTAAATAGATCATATTTAATTAAATCAACCTTTCAGCCGAATTTTCCTTAAAGTATTTTGTTAAAATTAATTTTGTAACTTGGACTAAAGAAATTAGAAATATTTTTCAAAGTTTTAAGTGTTTTATACTCATCAAGCGAAAACTTTTGTTTTGTGAGATTAACTACCCAAAGGTAGAAATTTAATGGCGGTTTAAAAGGGTGGGTACTATTTTCATTTAACGCTAAATTTTCCTATTTCAATTTCTAAAGTCTTTTAAATTTTCAGGGTTCAAGTAGTTTTAACATCTTTTTCTCTATTACAGATGGAGTGAATAAAAATTAAATTTTAAGATTATGATATTAACGATATTAATTAAGTGCGAGTGAGAGCTTCTACATTTCATTTTTCATATCTCGAATGGTATTTTTTATTTAATAAAAATGAAAAACAGATTTGACTACTAATTAATTGGATCCTATCATTATCGACACAATATTATACACCAATGACACTCTCCTTATTTTTGAACCTTCGAAATGAGAAAAACGAAAAACGCGGTATCTTTTGTATTTTTCATACATTTTTTCAAATATTTTAATTTTTTTCACCTTAATATTAGTTAATAGTTATGTTTGAGAGCGTTCCAATTTATTTTATTCACATATATGGATATATGGTTTGCGCATTGAGACTGGGAATGAATAATCCTACATTTTCTATGGTATTAGTATACTATAGTGAAATTATTTATGAAATGTGGTATGATCAAAAATAACATTTTGGTAATCAATGTTAAAGAAAAAAATAAATTCTCAATATTACCTGCATCAATTTTTTTCTCACGCTTGTTTCTATATAACTTGTTTTGTCAAATGTAGACACAAATTATACGTGTACGATAAAGTACTGAAAAATAAGGCTGCATCAGATATGTTAAAAAGTATCATAAGTTCTTGTAATGTACTTAACAATATGGTAAAAAGTATTTTTGTTTAATTTTTACTGCAATATGGGTTTCAAATATGAATTTATTGATAAAAAAGATAAGCTAACTTTAAGGATTAATTTTTCATCGGTACTTATAAAGTTTTGGTAGTAGATAATACATGTACATAAAATTAAAAGCGTTCATCAATATACTTTATAATGGAAATTAAATCTAAATAACGTTTAATGTAATTCAGTATTGAAGTTACAATAACTATCATTTACATTTAAATTTACATCTTATTTCTCCCAGGTTTTTAGGGTTCTGTGGCACAAAAGGAAAAATCAACCCTTATGGAATCACTCACGTTTCCGTCCATCCATCTATTTTTCCTAAGAATATGTACTCTCCATCCCTAATTTTATTCGGTATTAGTAAATAATAATGAATTTATTTCACTGCTAACAAGGAAGGTAACTTTTGAGGCACGAAACAGATGCACTCATTTCATGGTTCTTACAACAAAAGTGCAACAATTTAATAACATTTACATCTCTACCTATGCGTATTCAATTACAGTCGCTGTTACATCTTTCATAATCGTAGAAGTAACACAAACGAATTGTAATAGATTTTCTTGTGCCATTAATAATGAAATTGTTATAGAATGAAACATTTGTTATAATTAAATTCATTCTAATAATCATTCGATATGTTTCTAGACACCATTAAACCTCGTAAAGTAATATTTTTTTCGTATAACCTAGCTCAGTAAGCTTCTTATGTTCTTTGATATTCAAGTCATACGTAATTAATTGAATTGCATGCTAAAACATTTTTTCTCGTAAACAACTTAGTCATTTTATATATTTTTTTATATATAATATTATTCTATATTGAGAATATTTCTTAATTTATTAAAAATTTATATAATTAAAATAAGGGAAAGTTGCGTAAATAATTTCCGTACCCTTATTTCATATAACCAATACGTCCTAGTATTTTCATATTAGAATAAAAAGCTATATAAATTGACTATAATTATATACAGCAGAATAAGCATAAAAATAATTGACTTAACACAGTATGGTAGAACATATAATATTAGAGCGGCCATAAATGTAAGCTACCTAATTTTAAATCCATTAAAATTTGAAGTTCAAGTAAAATTTCAAATGATCCATTAAGTATTTATAGATTTTATAGGGACAACCAAGGTAAGTCAGTGCAACATTATAATGACGATAATGTCACATTTTTATGAAATAAAAATCTAGTCACTGAGGGCAAAGCTGGTAAAATAAGGGTTAAACTTTATGCAAAAATATTTCAGCAGAATTAAAAAAGATACTTCGGCTAATCACTCTCTATCAGTGACTTATGAACTATTGTATCTGTAAGATGAATTGTTTATTAAATACTTAATCATATATTTCTTGAAGTTGATTGTCGAAATATTCCAGAAATTGACGTTTGTCGTTTTCTTGTTAATCTATTTATTATCGTTGAAATTCTACGTTATGCAACGTCATGAAAATTTTCGCTTGCGGATATAAGGAGTCCTTGTGTGCACTGAAAATATATGCATGCATAAATTAATATATCGCAGCATAAGACGCGTTAGGACATAATTTAAATTTTTGTTCAAAACTATTTGAATCCAGAATTTACATAAATCCCAACACGTCTCTGCTTTTCATAATTTCGTACAATAGTTTTTTAGGCTTTGGTTTTCTGTTTATCTATTTTTATTCATTTTAGCTTAATTTATTTGTGAATATGATTATTAACATAGATCAAAAAACTAGAAAATAAGAAAAAATAAAATCAATAACGCCAACATGTGAAATGTGCCGGTAGTACTACAGAGCAAAAGCCAATGAAACCAAACAGAATAATTTTTTAACACAAAATAAATGTTGAGATTTAAGTTTACAATATATATATAGAAGGTACCTTATTTTAGTCTCTTGTATAAAAGCTATTACCAGATCGACTGTTCGCACGTACTTAGAAACACGTACTTTTACATTACAATCATTATATTTGGCCTGCAGAATAATGCAAAATCGACTAAAACTGAATGAGAAAGCTTTCTTTACCTGAGTGACGAAAAAGCGCTGAAACGTAATTACCTTCCAATTTATTGCAAAAAGAATTTCCAGCCTATCACAAAAAAAATCTTTAAAATTTTAGTCTTAAAATATTGATTTGCTGGTTCTCTTTGAATACAAGGGTAAGTGAAAAGAAGAAGTCAAAAATTCGCAAACGTTTACCATTTCTTATTTACTTGTAAATAAACACATAAGGAAAGAAATTTTAAATAGTATATTGATGACACTTCCACTGAATGTGAAATATTTGACTTTATAGTTAGTTACATCACAATTAAATGAAACTACGTGATGTAGTATTATTTCTACTTTCTAATAAAGTAGAAATAATACTACATCACGTAGTTTCATTTAATTGTGAATAATGAATTTCTACAAAATTAACGCCAAATATATTCAATGTTAGTTACATCGTAAATGTATAATAGACAGTAATACTTATGAAAGTAGATATTTTATTACGAGCATCCGTAAATTGCAGTAAAAATTTCATATTCATTTCAATAAATTTTCAAACTTTATTACGTTAATAAAATATATTAGGGAGATAATTTAAGATATGTGCGAATTACAGGCGGTGCTCTTAAAAAGTTTTATGACATTTACGTCATAAACGTAAAAATGTCAAAACATTTCTAATAACTCCAAATATTTGCCGCATTTCGAGCAAAATGATATTATAAGTAAATGTTTTATTGACAAGAAAAGAAATTTTGCCATTCGGAATAAATATACACGTTTATTTAAAGAATATTTTGTGGGTGTACATTTTTATCTACGTATAACTTATATGTTACCGTAAGGGCCCGAAAAGTAGTAAATAGTAAGATTTTCTGGTACAACATAAAATATACCAAACAATCATGGTAAAATGTCGAAATATTATAGAATAATTGTTTACTTTGTACCTTTTCATCGTTCATTGGTTAATCTTATGATTTTCCTTAGGTTTCCTTGATTTTCCTTATACTACAATGTTTCCATGCACATTTAAGCAATTATTAACACGATTAAAAGCTCTTTGCTAATAACCCACCTGAAGATGTTGTAATACAACGAAACCTAGGTCGTGGTAAAGAACTTAAAGAAAGTAGAAATAATACTACGTCATGTAGTTTCATTTAATCGTGAATAATGGATTTCTAAAAATATAGTCAATTATCAACATTTAAGGGTACATGGTATTGCTATTAAATCTTTTCAGAGATTAATATTTTACGGTGTTAATATATTACCTATATTGTAACGTCTAGAATAAACATTATATTTCTCCTGTAATCTTTTAGTAAGATTTTACAAATCATGTTTTTATAAATTTTTTAGTAGTTTCGAAAAAAGTGGGAGCGTGGGGTGATTCTCCATTTTTTAATATATTTAATGAGAATATCTTTTTATTTAGATCAATTTATATTATGAATAATTTACTTGTATTCAAATATAATTGTAAATGTGGAATAATTATTCTTTTATCACTCAAAACAAACCATATTAAAAAGTTATAAAATTAAAAAAAAATGTTTGGTTGTTTTATTTGCTCACTCTATAATGCTTACATAAATATTTTAAAAAGTTGAAAGCTAGTGCAAAATACATGGGGTATTAAGACATATCACTATAACAAATTGCAAGTCTCTGTGCCCCAGATTATATATATATATATATATATATATATATATATATATATATATGCCCAAGACAATCCCCTCTATGTGCCTCAAATCCCACGAGTCTCTTGTTTTTTTTATTCATTTTATCAGTTTAAATGAGTACGCTCATTCATGTAATCGAATTGGTTTCTGCTTTTCTGTTTCTACATTTTGGATATATTTTAAAATGAAATGAGCTTGGAAAGTAGGTTTCATAAAATAAGCATTCAATAAAAAGACAATAACTGTTTTTTCGATAAAAAGAAGTCTTTTTTGTGCATGTTAACGAGTATCTACGGCTTTAATCAACTCATTTGTATGATCCTATTTTTTTATATGAAGTGATATACCCCCAATAAGACGCCATGAAATGTTGCTTGAAACATGATCATGAAATTTGAAAGTACCACCAAATTCTCGAATACCACAAAAATGAATAGCAACTCCGCCGTAATTGAGTTTTAACGAAACAGGCCCTTTGAAGATCCAATAGAAAAGTTGCTAAAATTTTGGTTCTACTACGGACTATGTAAACCTGCCCTTGAACGAAATCTATGTGTAGTGATGGAGTTGTAAGTGGGTGATAGGATCTCTTCGAAAATAAGGAATAACTTCATCGAGTTTAAAATAGCTTCACTTATATAGATATAAGCAAGGTGAGATATGGCACAAAAATATAAAGCAACTAAGATATTAGGAAACGCAGACAGAGAGAAAGCCAAAATAATTTAAATCTATTATAAATAAATTATTGATCTCTTTAATGCATATATGTATGCATATGTGTGTATGCAGGAATGTATGTACGTTGGTATATGTAAATATATTTAGGTGTTCGTGTAAATATATTTAGGCCAGGAAAGCTAGTCTCGATTTCAATAAATGGTACTTTATTGAATTTTTCGTTAGCTCGCGCTATTTTGCATAACATAATACATCATAAGCACTAGAAATGCAAAATATTAATTTAAAAAAATTTAATCTGTTTCACTAACAGGCGAATAAAAAGCGCATTGAATGTGTAACATAGTGAAAAAGAAAATATTTAGATGAAACTTTTACGGTACAATGCTGTTTCCAAATATAAACTAATTTTCAAAACACTGCTATGGCAAGAGATTTTGAGATTTTATGTCAAGTAAAATGAATCATTAATTTATCTGTGTAAGCGAGCACGGGCTTCACAGAGAAATAAGAGCATAGACTTGGACCAGATTCCAAAAAAAATAGCATTATTTTGTAAATTTAATTATATTCAGAAACGATATTTTACTACAATACTTTCAAATAAACCTAAAGAAGCTCTGGTATATACGCCGATGTCTACATATCTTAAATCCAGTTAGAGTCTCCCCGTTTAGTAGAATAAATAATAAAACTCGAATTTGTTAATTCCCATTAGTTAGGAAGAATTTCATGTTACATTCTTTATTTCGCTTATGTAAAATAAAATCTACCTGCATGGTTAAATCTCACGGATTTTATTTTACAACTTTCACAACCACTTCTTAACATTTGAAAATAAGTGTAAACTTACCTTACCAATAAGTTTTCGTCATTATTAAGTCGCAATTAATCAATTAAAAAAAGTATTGGAAAGATAATCAGACCGATCTCCGACCGTAGTTCCGAATATACGCGTTTACCTGTTTAGGTATTTTCATTTCAATTGTATTAACTGTGGTATTTTAGTTGACTCAAAACATTTGTTCACGTAGCAATGAGTTAACCAAATGTAGTTTCACATTAAAATCTTAATAAGTAAAAACAAATCAAATGTTAACGAGTTTTCGCTGGCATAAGTAATCAAGATAATATCAAAAATTATGAGATTAAGGATCTAGTTTACGAATATAGTTTTCCATAGAACTTGTAGTGTACTTCTAGAAACTATTCCGTTATTTCATGTGGCGTATCTCTGAAAATATTAGGGAGATGGAGATCTTTCCCCTACTTCCTGTAAAAAGAAATTCCATCATTTTCATCATATTTTTGAAAATATTGTACTTGATGGTTTAACGAAAAAGGAAATTTATAACATAATCTAATCAGTAAAATAAGTCAAATGTTAAAATATCTCCATTCAATTAGTTTGCCGTTAGCAATCGAGAAGTTTCTGTGACAAACTCTCCTCCATCATCATATTATCCCAATTGCATTGTCACATTACCATATTGTCACCAGAATTCTACAAGTTTACCAAGTTTAAAATAGATGCAATTAGAAGTAGGCAAATTTCTTCACCTGCATATTAACATACGAGTGATTCTAATAAAACCAAATTACCAAAATATTCTTCCTATCCTTCTAAACATACGGTTCAACCGTAATCGCCATGAAATTAAAGAAAAAAGAAATAGTTAATTTACTCCTCTTTAAAATTATCATTTAAATGGTTTTCAGGGTTTAAAACAAAATTAAAGTGTTTTATGTTTATGAGAAAAGTGAAATTAAAAACAACAAAAGTACGGATTTATCAGTGATCTTATGAAGGTTTCGTTTTTTCATTTAAGGTACGTCACCTCAGGAAATGTATAAGTTTCATCAAAACCTTTATTGGTTTTTACCATATTAGTATTTAAAAATTAAAAGAGAAAAATTGTATTGTCCTTCTTTTACTTTCAAAATAATCTACGTTGGCTTTCTTAAATACTTTTTGCGAATATCGTTACCTGAAAAAAATAATCGAAATCTTTTAATGAAACCTATTCCAATCACATATTTTGCTAGTTGTATCAAAACATCTGTAATAACATATCTTCCTAGTATACTTTTCTGCAGAAAACGGGTATTACAAACAATTTCCTAACAGAAATACCATTTCTAACGGAAATACCGGAAATAACAGATTCGTTCCTTTGAATAATATTCATCGACATTTATTTTTAAGGTGCTACTAGATATTGTTGCTTATCTGCCCATAGCAAAATACAGTATGATATCCTGTTCTTTTATGAATTACAAATACATAATACGTATTCTAATTCATTTAGTTTTGAAAGTAAATATCAAATTAAGTGCTCTTAAAACCATTCATTATTATTATAACATATATTTTATGACTTAGAAAAATACTCGCAAAGAACAAGCAAAACACAAGTGACTGAAAAATCAGTAATTTCGTTTGTAATATTGTGTTGTTAACTATTAAATAAATATACATTTTTTGAAGCAGACTCGATGTGTATTGATATGTTATTACTTACAAACCTTTACGGATAACATTAAATTATTTACAAGAATTATTTTTGCACAGCCTAAAAATACAGCCTATAAACGTAGGGCATATTCCACAATTATTTGATCTAACATCTTCCAGTCAGATTTTACCAACTCTTCTTTTTCATGATTTTTGGTTCATAGTTTCATAAACAAGGGGAACGTCTTATTTTCCCACATCTTTTAGAAAAATGTTGAACTTGACATTAAGAAAAAAAAATAGTTTTGTACTTCTCATAACAAGCCTTTTGATATCCCAAATAGTGTTGAGTACTACATAAGAACAAGACTGGGTAACACCTCTTTTATTTTTACATGAATATTTTTAAAAAGTTAGGCTGTACAAACTATGAAGGTTAATAAGAACTATCACGATGCCAAATTTCAAGTTTTTATGTTGCAAGAAAATCGACTGTTAGAGACGGATGGACAAGCAGGTGAGTAATGTTACAAAAAGTTCGTTTTTCCTTTTGAGGAACCTTCGTCCCTAAAAAAATAGAAATTTTAACGTTTTAAAAAAGGATGTGAATTCTGAGAAGAATTAAAGATTTACAGGGTCATGCAATGGTTATGTAAATAAATTTCCTTACTGAAATAGATTATTAAGAAAATATTACCGTAAATGTAATCTAAAAATAATCTTAAAAATCATTTTCATCACATAAGTAATGTTCGTCTTCATAGACAGAAACATTTCGTTTTAAAAACTTATTCCAACAAACTAACAATTTATTTCAGAAATTCGACTAAGAAACAAACAAATATTCACAAAAACTACTTTAGTAAATATATTTTTTCGGATTTCCTTTTGTTATTTAACTGGTAACCTCACCAAGAAAATTATGTTTAGTTGCGGGTCATATTATAATTACATACTATTTTTATCTAGAACTTTGCTCGTCGATTACTTTGATTTACCCTGTAGTTTGCTTTGGTAAATGTGTTGAAAAAGGCCGATTGTTTCGTAATCGTTATTGAATAGAAAAATTTTATTTATTTCCTTGACTTTTTACATCGCACCAATGTATCTGAATTTTTGTCTTAACCTTAAATAAATATAACAATAAATTTTAACTTACATAGAGACAAAAAAACGAGCAACGTGTAATAACTGACAGAGTGCCAAGTACAAATTCCAAAAAAAATTTAATTTACCATTCCACAGGATCTAATAACTAAAAAAGAAATTCCAATATTAATTTATTTTTTACAGTTATTTTAACATAATATTCTAAATGATGAAAAAATTAAATTAAACAGATAAGAAACCAGATTATGTTTTAATACGAGGACCAAAAATTTTAAAGAATTCCAATTTTTATGCCGTTAAAAGTTAGGTTTGATTTTTTTTATAGTCCCCTCTAAACTCTTACAACTAATCAACAATGTTATATGTATATAAAGGCATATATATATACATATAACATTGTTGATTAGTTGTAAGAAAAAAGAGAGTAGGAAAAAATTAATCAAGTTTTTAAAATTTTTATCCATTTCTTATTTAATTTTCATCTTTTTAGTGTGCAGCTGTTCGCTGAATATGACTTTTAAATCTTGTAACGAACGACTTCGCCTAAAAGATATCAAGTATTTTAGGCGATAAAATTTACTTAGGGAGTAAAGAATTCGTGATTGATTTAATCATTTTTAGGAACCAAGAGAACTGAAGGCTGGGTCAGGAAGTGACCTGACTCTTAATATCAACGTAGGTCTTTCCCTTTGCGAAAAATTTATTACTCAGTATGATGAGAGCGTAATAAAAAGTAGTAATACATTCCAGAACAGAATTATAGTTAATATCCCTTTACCAAACTTGCTTTAACTAAGTAAGGCATCGAACTCGGTCACGAAGAGCTCGATGCAGACGCCAATCACAAGTTATTTTCTAATAATCCTTGAGTAACCAAAATTTTAAAATACAGCATATGGCAAATCTCTAGCATGATTCGGCGAAGGGCAGACTATTCGATCTTTTGAGTGACCTCTATTGCTCTGTTGACGAGTCAATGATTCACGTTGACTCCAATGACTTGCACTGAATTTGGTGCATTGTTATTATTTTAACTCAATTTTATCCTTGAACCGATATCAATTAATATTGTATTTGGTGTACCATTAATATTATTAGGATTATCAAATATATACTCCCACGTGGATGTTGGCCATACATTTTGGACTAATAGTATATTGCATTAATCTATTATTTCCAAACAGTTCATAGTCAAATCATTAACAGCACTCGAACGCTTTTTGATAAATCCGCAAATGTATTGTCAACAGCTTCTTAAATACTTTGCGGTAAATCCTAAAATCTAAACTTCTGCCAGAGATACAGTTCACCGAGATGTAAACTTATTGTCACCGGCTTCTTCCATACTTTGCGTTAACCCGTAAAATCTAAACCTCTTCCAGAGATAATGTTCAACGATGGTAATTATATTATTTACCAAGTTCTTGGTATATTAGTGTAGGTTTTTAAATTATTCCGACATGAAGTCACTAAGAAGAATAATACTGAATTTTGCATAAACTAGAATTTTTACTTTCTGATAATATTTTGTAATTCAAGGATATGTATCCATTTATCAAATATATAAAATTGTAGCTATATTAGAGACATTTTTAATCGATTTTATGAAATTTGGTGGGAAATTTTTTTTGAAATCTAGATCTACTTAAATATATATTAACTAAATCAATCTAAGTTTATATATAACTTAAGTGGGTAAAGATTTTCAAAACGACGATTTTTCCTATACGATTTTTCCTATAAAGTAAAAGTAATTTTACTTTTCTCCTATTTTACCCTTGAAATGATTTTTAGATCGTGCTTTACTTAGACACAGATTATTTTACCTTAAATATTTATAATTATAATATAATCAAAAGTTTTTGAAATTAAGAGTATTTAAAAAACATAAGAAATATATAAATGTTTTATGTTGCACGGAGGACGTAACTAGGGTGCAATATATTTTGCTCAGCTGTAGCCAATCGGTCTGAATTAAGCTAATTCTCAGAGTTTATTAAAGCTAAAAAAAGGAATGTTTATAAGTTTACTCACCTATACATCTATTCACCTGTCGGTCCATTCGTGTTTTTCTCAGAAACTTTTTGAAGCAAAAATTGTAATTTTTTTGTTTCAAACCGTTTCTGAGAAATTCACGATACTTTTACGAGTGTGAAATTTCATTAGATTATGGACAATAAATATATTTATATGGTGAAAAATATTATTAACATTACAATAGCTTAAGAGAAATATTACGTAAAGTTAATATATCTTTGTGTTTATATATCTTTGAGTATTATATTTCAAAATTATATTATAAGACTACTCACCTATACATCTATTCACCTGTCCGTCCATTCGTGTTTTTCTTAGAAACTTTTTGAAGCAAAAATTGTAAGTTTTTTGTTTCAAACCGATTCTGAGAAATTCACGATACTTTTACGAGTGTGAAATATCATTAGATTATGGACAATAAACATATTTATATGGTGAAAAATATTATTAACATTGCAATAGCTTAAGAGAAATATTACGTAGAGTTAATATATCTTTGTGTTTATATACCTTAGTGTTTATATATCTTTGAGTATTATATTTCAAAATTATGTTTCAAAATGAAAATTCAATCCCCCGAGAATATTTCCGTCCCCAAGGACATTGTTAATTGATCAGTACAAAAAAGGTCAATGCATAAGTAATTACATAACTAGTTACTATTATTGATAATTTCATTTGATTTTTTTGTGTTTTTTTTCTACTCAAACAGCAATATATATTGCTTAGTTTTTACAAAAAAATAAATACCTGTTTTTTTTTTAAATGCCCTTATCGTAAAACAAATATTGAAAGTATTAAAATTTTGTGAAACCAGAAATGATTCTGTAAATAAAAGTTCTGCAAATTTTTTCAGGTACACTTTATGAAAATAAGTATATCTGAAAACTTTTAGTTAAGGCTGTTAATTTTTGTGCATAAATTTTTAGAGGATCTAATTAAAAATTCCGCTAATTTTGTGGCATGTAAATTATTAACAGATCTAGTTATAAATTATGCCAATTTTTTCCTGTAGAAATCTACAACAGATCTAATTATAAGTTCTGGCAAATTTTTCCTGTAGAAATTTCGGCAGATCTGATTATAGGTTTTGCCAAATTTTTGACCCATAAATTTTTAACACATTTAATTACAGGTATGGTTAAATTTTTCGATCACGTCTTTTTAACAGGTCTAATGAAAAATTCAAGTTTTTAGCAGACATAATTATAGATTCCGTCTATTTATTTTGTGAATAAATACAACATAACGTACATCTAAATTGGTTCCCAATTCTTTGGACTTCAAATAACATGAAATTTTTGTATACGGTTGGGATTAGTTATTTCAAATTTAACTTAATAAATACAAAGTTCATATTTAAAAATAAGAATATAAAAGTCGGTATTTCCAGGCAACATACACTAATTTAGGATATTTTACATTGTTCTTCCTTTATATTTACAGTTACGTTTAACAAACAGCCCCCGAGCTTAATGCGTATTGTTTTTTTTAATAACTAGGTTTGTTCTTATTCTATTTAACAAAAAATTATTTGTATGGATGTAATAAAAAATATCCCAGCATATGTATTTTACACTGATAAATATAAGTAATATGCATTTTTGTTTGCGTATGTATGTATGTAAAGAAACAGAAAGGATAGGTATTATTTTTCAATTCATTCAATGATTTTCTCTAATTCCAAACCTTTAATTTTAACTGTGGATTTATTTAGGATGACGATGCACAAAGTGATTTTGATTTTCATTAAAATAGCAATAGATTTTTATTAAATAACACAAATAAATTATATTTTTATGTCCATATTCCCAATTACGCAAAAAGACGTACTGGAGTGACATCGTAACGTGCTTGTATATACATTAAAACACAAAATTTGTAATTATGAAATTTAAATATTTTGCATAATGTATACATAGATATAAATATCTACTTATAATCTTTAGTGGCTCTTGGGTTGACCCTCTTAAATCGATTTAGAATGTACTTATATTTATATGCTAAATAAGCAGAAATTGTTCAATTCATTTAGTCATATTTATAATCCTGGAGCCTTTAAATGGTATATGGCATATGGTACAAACCCTCTCCATTATAACATGTTCTTTATCGAGAACAGCACGAAATGGTGGCATCCCCATATTAGTGCTAATTCTGATGGCTATTGCTATGATTTTAGTAATTGTTTAGGTTCTCCATTGTTATTAACATGGCCTTTAAACTAACAAATATTTTAACGTTTAATTATTTACTGAATACTTAAATATATTTTTACACAAGTTTTAATTTTATTGGAATATATATGCTAGTTTTAGATATTGAAAAACGACCGATAAGTTAGAATACCCGATGCATTAGAATACATATAAAGTTGGGACACATAGATACATAAACACAATTTTAGTAAAAGGACCTATTCAGTGATAACTTACTAATCAGCAGAATGCGTAAAAAAATTTATTTTGAGTTGCTAAAAACTTTACGTCTTGAATAATCTTGGAGCATCCCCATATATTAACTTGTGAAGTTCCGCCACCACCTTTCTCCATTTTGAACTTGGATTCTCTTTTGTTTATTCTATGTTATGGTCTAGTCTTATCAAAATGTCAAAATATTTAGAAAGTCGAAATGTTAATTTGTGATTTTGCTGAAGATGAAGCTGACAATAATACCGGCCCTTAGGTCGTGTCGCACAATCGTGACTACACCATACTCACGCAATTATTTGCCTCAATAATAGAATAACTGACTATATCAGAGTTCTTAGTATATCGTGGTGTAAACGGATGTACTGAGATAAAGGCAAACCTACAGTACGATTTTAATTCTTAGAAACTGTATTATACATTTATTAAACATCAATTTAGGTATATAACTAGCACTTCCTCATGAGTTTGATAGCGTAGAATTTATATGACACAATATTCACCAGTAGTGCTTCCTAACAATGAAAAACTACTTGGAATCAGTCCAAAAGTTTTTCGAATTTACTTCTTATACATGAGCAAACAACGGGATAAACAAACTCTCCTTTCTATAATGTTAATATCGATTTTCCCCCAACTTTTCTTACATCAAATCAATTATGTTACTTATATATACTTGTATTATAATAACGTTAACACCGCTATAAAAAATTCAAAGCAATAATTTCAACGTCGCTTGTCTTATCATTTCATATTATGTACTAAAATTACTTTTATCTGTGTAACCAATAATTAATAAATTCTGATAAATATTCAATGCCCAGTTTATTACAAAACCACTCGCAATGAAAAATATTGATCTTTTGTTTAAAAAAAATTTGCTTTAATAAATGTTTTTTTTTATAATGATTGTATACTTAATTATATTTTGACTTAGACATAATAATATTTACCTGCTTATAGAGTAAAAAAAACATCCTGCATCATCCAAAAGAATCACCCCTATGTCCCGAGAGTGGCAGAGATATCTATGCAATTTTACATTTTCAGCAAATTCTTTGTGATTAAGAGAGCCAATCAGATAAACAGCAATAAACTGTTAATGGAAATAGCTTTAACCATCAAAACTGTATAAGATTTTAGTACGAATGGTGTACATCCAATAGCAATATTCATAGCGGTATGCAGTTTTTATTTTCTGTATTAATTAAAAAGAAATTATGAACTACTCAATATATTGTACGAAATTATAGAAAAATTAATGGGAAGCGTTCTTTTGTAGTTTAAATTTATGTTATATTCCACATAATATAATAGTGCGATTTAAACCAAAACATATTTTCAAATAGAAGGAAAACTCAATGGTATTATTTTAAATGTTAACATGTTCATCAACAATATGGAATTTATTGATAAACATAGAGGAAAAAAAGGGCAGAAGAGGAAGAGAACAAATATAAAATAGTTAAGGAACAAATATGAAATATTTTTTGGAAAAATTTTATATCAGAATAAAAATTTTAAGCTATTTTTATAAAAAATTCCTAAACTGGTTATACAAAATTTGTTCATACCCCTTGAAACAAATTAATTTGCCTCTTGTTAGAAATATAAAATTGTTTAACTTCATTACTTTGAAAAACCAATAAGACAAAAATGATTTCATTTTGACATAAATGCAAGTAACCTAATTTTTACAAAATTATCCTAGCTATCAGATTTTAATAAAGCTCACTTTTATGATTGTTCTCGTAGAAGGGAAATATGGTTTAAAAAAACATCGTTGTAAACTTGATTACTCACTAAGGTTAACTGATAATAACAAATAACCTAACTTAAAACTTATTTGAATATCCAACTAATGACCCTGGTAACAAACGTATAACTAGAAAACTCATTGTATAACATTTACATATTTTCATGCTAACTGGTGTTATGCGCATGTTTCTTTCATTTTATATTGTACATTGACATGTTTACATTAAAAATAACGGTACTTACAGCTCCATTGGTAAAGAAGTAGACAAAAATTGTAAAAATTGTATACAATATACAAGTGCTTTAAATAACTCACTCCCTTCCGTTAATTAAACATTTCTGTGGTTACCGACAGTCGCTTCTCATTTCATTAAGACATTAGTAAATCTTGTAAGATTGAAGTTACGATACTCAAAATCATCTTTTCGAAGGGCTGTTTAACTCTCTCATTCAATGTAAGTTGGCAGTTAGTCGATTGGTTTCTTCAAGTTATTACATTTTATGTGCAAGAAAATACAAAAATAGGTTCATTTAACATCTTTAATTTTAGATTATTACAATTTCTATTTGTAATAACAGTAGCTTTTGCTCCCTCTCCCGTCATTTTGGGCATATTCTAGTATCATTTTTATTTATTTACTTTCTTGAATATAAACATCCAACAAACTCATTATTACAGGAGTAATATCTTCCAGTGAATCAATTTACAATGCATTCATGAAGAATTTTAGAATATGTAGATAGCAAAATGTAAGGATAAACAATATGTAAATAGCAAACTTTTGACATGTCGGAAATGGTTTTCGACTATAATTGAAAAGCAGGAAAGCAAAGAAGGAGGATGAATAGGAAAGGATATTAAAGGAAATGGAAGGTGCAAACTAAAATTGGGGGAATGTTTTTTTTCAGACGACTTTTGAATATATGAATATGTAAGGAAAGTCTGGTAAACCATCCAAGAAGAAACATAAATACTTGTCTCTCAATTTATTCAAGATACTATTTTATTATATTTACAACCCATTAGTATTCACATTGTTCTTGTATTTTTCTATCACCCCAAACTATGGAGCACTAATATGAAGAAACCTTACGTCAAAAAGTAAGCAAACGCAAACATTTTCAGGGTTTTCCATAATCTTCCTTGCACTGATGTTCAATTTATGACTTAACAATCGTGATTATTTGAATTGTTCATGACCCACTTAAAGTTTTCACTCGATTATTTTTCGTACTTTCTATCACTTCTGTTACTACCTGTTATCATTACTTTTCCAGTATATAAACATTTGCTAGATTTTTACTAATGCATTCAGCGTATAAACTTGAGTTGTAAATTGGATATTTTTTAAACTTTAGTTGTTAATTGGATTTCATTTTTAAAAAATAGCCAGTTCAATAATACTAACGCCATTTCTGGCATACAGAAATAAGGCTGTCCTATGAAACTATTGTTTACCCCGACCAACTATTGGTTTAAAACAATATAGTTGTTTGGGTATAACTGTATTTAAGCAACATATTTTTTAAAACAAATGGATATACCCTCGACGTTATCAACGATAACTGAAACATTATTACTAACCTAGCTTATAATTTAACAAATTAATCGATTTGGCTAATGGAAAGAGTTAATTTTCATTAGCTATTTCCATTAGCCAAAAGTTGATACTATCAGATAGATATAGAATTGAAATCAGATAAAGAATAAATTTGCAATTATACTTGTGCATATTCTTGGAAATTACCTGCAATTTTTTTATTAATCACATATCTATTATACCAGGTAATTAATCCAATAGTTAATACAATTACTAAATCAATATTACAAGATAAATATAGATTTCATTGAGGAGTAAATAATTTTACTAATTAATTTTATTGGTTTTAACGCAACGTTTAGAATCTGTGATAAAAAAGCCACAAGTAGGTTAGCTATCTTGTCAACTCGGCAACGTATATCGCCCAAAATAACATTAAAATGAAAGGAAAATAGTTTTCCTTGTTCAGTTTTCTTCATATTATTGAACACGAAGTATTAGCATTTAAAAATATATAAATGGTTGAATATTGAATATATTTGGTGTTAATTTTGTAGAAATTCGGTGTCACTTAATTTTTATTCACATCTAAATGAAACTATGTAATGTAGTATTGAATATATTTGGCGTTAATTTTGTAGAAATTCGTTATTCACAATGAAATGACACTAGTGATGTAGTATTATTTCTACTATCTTTAAGTTCTTTACCACGACTTAGGTTTCGTTTTATTACAACATCTTCAGCCCACCTGAAGATGTTGTATTAGCAAAGATTCTTTAGCAAGTCAATCTTTGCTAATAGCCCACCAGAGAAAGTAGAAATAATACTATATAACGTAGTTTCATTTAATTGTATACGTAATGAAGTATTATTTCTGCTTTATTGAAATTTTTAAACACGACCTAGGTTTCGTTCTATGATCTATTGGACATATTCAATAAACATATAATCTTATATTATTATATCGAAATTTTTGCTGGTATCATATACTTGACACAATTTTTATTATTACATTTTGAAGAAATTTCGAGGAGTTATTTGGAATGTAACGTCTACACACACGGATTAATTTAAATGTATTTGAACGACAGAGAAAAAAATAATTGAATTGGGTATTTGACACATTTTTTTTATTGCATTGATCATAATTTCAAGGTACAAGCTGATGAAGAGTGAATTTTTTTTTAATAATCTTAAAAATTGACCGAGTAATAAAAGTTTTTAATTTAATCTTTAGAGAAAGACGGCAATACTGGGTTGTGAGGTCATTTTTAATATTGCACATTATATTCTACGAGAGGAAAAGAGACAGGGATATACCCAACTCTATCCGTATCTTCAAATTTAGAAGCCTACAACTGGCTTATTTTTCAATCAATTTTTGAATTTTTTTCTAGACTGGTTTTTAATTAAATTATATTTCACAATATTGTACGAAAAATATCAAAATTTAGAATGAGTCAACTAACGTATTTAGATAAAAGAAAACACGAATCTTGAATTAAGGCAAGGCAGTTAAGGTTATGCAAAATTTATTTAAAAAGGCTCTAATATACGCTGAAATATAATAATTCATTTTACTATGTTTAATTAAGTCTCACCCAGAAGAAGCTGTTATTCAACCATATCAAAATGTCTTCCTATTCGTTAACTTTGAAATTTGAAACACGCGTCAAAGTTTTTATAAGATATTTCGCTTAATTATAGTCACTGAGGTTGTAATATAATTACTATTGGTATGTTTGTTACTAAATGAAAGAAATTCATAGGTAGAAGGAGAGAAGATGGAAAGAAATCCAAGATCAGAATAGGCCGTCGTGTTCTTGCTGATGATGATCACTAAGCTTTAGTTCTATAATAGAAAAAAAAGCATGTGTGGTCTCCTTCGAAACAAAATGATTTTTTTGGCGCTGAATGTAATATTCGTTATCTACCCTAAATAAATAAAATTTACTTATTTGTCAGTTATATTATACTCCTGCAATACCTCTTTATAAATTATATTATTAAATTGTTTGTCTTATTCTCCTGACACCGCTTGATTAACAGCTTTAATAAACCAAATGCGTCATTTACTGACGTGTAAAAAACATTCTTATTGCCAGAAAAACACACAAGAATTAAATTTCGTGATGCGTTAGTTAGAGTAAAAAACAATGCATTTACCAAATTTTATGAACATCATCTTGTGCGACCGTTTGTGTGTGATTAGGTAGCAAATTTTTGCTTTTATAATATTAACGGGATGTTCTCTAGAGGCACATGCGTAAAAGATTAAAAATAGACATTGTGCTATCTATTCACATGTTTTACCAATTAATGTTTTTGTTGAGTAAATATTAATCTTTGATTTTAATCTAGAGCCCCGCACTGCACTTATAAACCTACTATCTCTCCATTATCTGACTGCAACCTCCAATTTCTTATCTGTCTGATAGGAACTAATATCTTTGTTAGACAATTTCCTTTATCAAAGATTGATATTTAGTTATTTAAATTATTAGCTCTTTGCTCATGGTCGTGGTTTATTTTATGCTAATATAAGTACTAGATAAATCCATTAAGTTTAAATCTGATTTCCCACTGCGCCCCTTTTCACCATTAATGCTGGACGCCCGAGCAAAATGGCGAACAGCACCAAATGCTTTTCCACGATTTGTTTTGATCCTTACTAGTATATGATTATTCTTTTGCAAAATACATTTTTAAAACACTTTGTTTAAATCGAATTTCCCGTTCTGCCTTTTTTCACCTTTAACGCTGGATGGCCGAGCACAATTGCGAATAACACCAAATCTCTTTCCACGATATGTTTTGATCCTTACTAGTATAAGATTATTCTTTTGCAAAATACATTTTTAAAACACTTTGTTTAAATCGAATTTCCCGTTCTGCCTTTTTTCACCATTAACGCTGGATGGCCGAGCACAATTGCGAATAACACCAAATCTCTTTCCACGATATGTTTTGATCCTTACTAGTATAAGATTATTCTTTTGCAAAATACATTTTTAAAACACTTTGTTTAAATCGAATTTCCCGTTCTGCCTTTTTTCACCTTTAACGCTGGATGGCCAAGCACAATTGCGAATAACACCAAATCTCTTTCCACGATATGTTTTGATCCCCACTAGTATATAATTATTCTTTTACAAAATACTTTTTTGAAACATCTGCATATTTCCATCTCTCAATTGTATATTGATCCTAATCTAAGCATTGTCACTCCGTTTTTACTTTTATATTCAATTTTCCAACAAAGGCTTCTTTTGATGTTATTATATGTTAAAAATATAGAACCACAGGTGGCAAATTGACATACTCGCTGAGGCTTTCCGAACGCGCTACACGTTCACGCTCGGCCAGTATCGTTTTTTCTTTATTGTTTTTTTTGCCCAAATCAAAGAAATTTAAATGATTTTCAAAAACTTTTGGACTTACTTAATTATATGAATCTTTTATAATAGAAAATTAAAGAAAAGGAACGTAAATATGTATGTACTTTTCTTCCTTTCTTTTATAAAGGATTAAGCAATTTATCAACACAATATTTTCTTTCATATTCGCCGAGCATGTGAATAGATATTCGTGGCCGTTTTCGTGTCTAAGTTCATTCTCCATTGTTCGGACGAACGTTTGAAGTACGTAAGATGGTCAAAAACCTACCTACGTACCGAACCGGTACGTACAACCCGCATGACCACGGATAATATAGCCCCCGCAGTATTGTGGTATGGCCTTATCATTAAAAACACGTGCGATGGAAAGCTGTTGCAACCCACGCTGGCGGAGTGCCATATCGCTGATACATGTTACCAGCCTTGTCACATTATACAACGCTTGTCCTCAATTCTCATTTATGTAAGATTCATTGTGTAAATCAGTGTCTGTAAATAGGATTGCAATCAATCTCTTGAAAAATAAAATAAGCTGACATATTATTATGTTGAATTTAATTTGGTATGTGTAATATTGTACACGGCATGGCTAAACCACTGAAAGCAACGTTAATAATCGATTTTATGGAGTGTTATGAGTAGCATCTAAAGATGAGAATCATTGGTAATTGCAAATGTGCACACTGTACTTTTTTTATTATTTAATAAATACACAACTACTAGCTGACCCGTGCGAAGTCTTCGCACTATATCGCCATCTAGCGTGTTCCAAGTATACAATTTGGCTAAGATATTTGATGTGTCGCCCACAGATGGCGCTCATGCCAATTGTTATAAAAATTTATTTTTTTATTAACAAAAACATTTTTTTCGAATTTTTTTATATTTTTTGCCCAAAGTAGAAAACATAAGCTTTAAGTGGGTATTTTTTTAATTTTTTTTGGTGCAGTAGTTAAAGAGATCGAGCCGCTCGACCAAAAAACACCTTTTAGAAATAATATATTTAGATAAGACAAATGTAAAAGTATAAAAGATAACACCTGCAGAAAGTCCAGAAGGGCTAGGATACCCACACAAAACGGAGGCTCATAACAAAGTTTCGGAAGTTGTTTTCAGCAAGCAATGGTGAGGCAGGATGTGGTTTTTCTTCCCAAAAAAATTGAGATTTTATAAAAAAATTAGTGAGAGAAATTAAAATATTTGACGAATGGAAATGGGCTTCTTTATAACAATTAATAAATAGAAAAAATATCACTAAAATAGACAATTTCGATTCTAACATGTCCACAGACACACACGCACATCAAATGAATATGACATTTCTCAAAAGTAAATTTAGATCATAATACGTATTTTTAAAAAAATCTAAAGATGGTGCTACCGAATTAGTTAGCTTTCTAAAAAGTTTTAAAAACAATTGTTAGTAAACATAAAAGTAATTACTTATAAAATTAGCCCAGTTATGATTTTTTCAACAGTCAATAATAAAGCGAATGTTTTATAAATCTCGTTTTATACAAAATGTTGTGTACATCCTCCCTCTGATTATAAATGGTCTACTAATGCGTGAAATATTTTGATATCTAAGTCATAAGAAATAAAAGAATGTCATGAAAATTTGTTCTCTTTATTTATATGATAACCTGAATCCTGTAATCAATGACAATAGAAACGTAATTTGTTGAATGTTTGTTATTCAATAATACATAACGCACGATAATACGATAGCACAGCTAAATAGATTTTAATAAAACTTGGGATAGTCGTAGTTAACCATTTTAATTAACATATGAATTACTTTTTAATCAGAAATATAACATAATTCCTGCTAGATAAAAATCTATGTTTATTTGCAAAGCGTTTAATTAATGTCAAAAACTTTAAGAGGAAAGTAAATATGTTTCGTATGAATTCATTGAAAACATCATTAAGACATCTCATAATTTAAAACCAAAGACCGCAGTGCAATATTGTTCAGGCCACTGCTGCTCTATCGCTGCATTCTCATTTTTTTCTAAAATCAAAAAAAGAAATTTATTTTTTCTTTAATAACAAATCTAATTGTATTTAAGTCAATATTTTTCGATACATAAAATTAATCTTATTTCAAAATAAGGGTTAATGAAAGTTTTTATTTAATAAATGATGATCAATGATATTATGAAACATGAAACATTTTTGTGAAACCCAAATCTAGGACAAATATTTTATAACGTTGACAAATACTTTTTAGTTGAGGATAAAAATACTCATGTGTGCTGAGTATAATAATAAACGTAAATCGTTCAAAGTTGTGTAAAAAAATACCCTTGTAAAACTTCCAACCATCCCGTAAAATCTATAACCATCACCTAGAAACCACTATTTTCGCGAGGTGTGGTACTAGAGGCTTTTGCTGCACACAAATAAAAACTTCTGTTGAGCACAAAAATACTAATGTGTGCCGAGTGTAATAATGAACCTAAATCGTTCAACGTTGTACGATAAAACCCTTGTAAATCATGTAAATGCATAGCCATTCCCTAGAATCGATTATTTTAACATTTAAATTCTTGAATAGTTGATAGCCATACACTAGAAGGCGATATGTTACGATTAATAAAACATTTCTTATATGTTCTACATATATATATATATATATATATATATATATATATATATATATATATATATATATATAAATATATATATATATATATATATATATATATACACATAAATATATATAAGTGTGTGTGTACATATAAAAAACAATACTTCAGACCATTGCATACTTGCTACATGATTTCTCTCTTTCATACCAAATTTCATGTCATGTGAATAGTTTTAATATTTTTTTATGACCAGATAAACATTTCTCAAAAAATACAAAAAAAAATCGTAACTTTTGAATTATTTTTTTTTTAACCGAACTACCGCTTTTTTTAACTTATCACCAATTTATCAACTGAAAATTTGGTGCTTATATATTAGTTAGTTCGATTATCTTGTTTATCTTACTGTACTACAAAAAAATAATGTCTTATGCGAATAGATTGAAGCAACTTAAATTGATGTGTAATTAATTGGTTTTTAAATCACCAAAATGTATCATAAAATTGGCATGATACAACCAAAAATAAGTAAGAAAGTAATTACTTATATATTTCCATAAAAATAACGAAAAAAACATAAAACAATTTTCTACTTTTAAAATACACACGAATTCTGCGTGGCCCTCATATACTATGGAGTGCGACTGCCGCTCGCTTTATTGTGGGGATCTATATCATACACTTCTCTCTTCTGACATAATACTACGCAAGTGTCTGGTGGTGGAAACATTATGTTTCATTGTTTGTCCCTAACTCCTTACCCCACGCCGTTTATTCTGAGTACAGTGCGGTGTGGGAGTAGTAAATACCACTATTAAATTTTTGCAATCACGACCTACTTATAGGTCAAATTTCAATTGTCTAACAATATCAGAAACATACAAACAATTTCTTGGCATCCGTACAAATGTCATGTAAAAACTACCTATGTTAAAATATACCTAGTAAATTAATTACAAGAATAGTACAATTGTTTAAGCAAATAATTTCCAAATTATTTGCTTAAAGAATAAAAATTTAAAAGGAAAATAAAAATGTTACTTTCACTTTAATACTTAAATAAAATGAAGTATATTATTCACAATTAAATGAAACTACATGATGTAGTATTATTTCTACTTTCTTTAAGTTCTTTACCACTACCTAGATTTCGTTGTATTACAACATCTCCAGGAGGGTTATTAGCAAAGATCTTTGCTTAATCACATCACGTAGTTTTTTAATAAACTAGTTTTATATTAAACTACATCACGTAGTTTCATTTAATTGTCAATAATGAATTTCTACAAAAATAACGCCAAATATATTCAATATATTATTCACGTTAAAGATTTCAACTATCCAAGTTAGTCTCATTCAAATTACTTTGTTCTGCTTCGTGTGCACTTTTGTCAGCATTTTTATTTTCTTCTACATATTTTTATAAAACTTTATTTATAATATTTAGAAATTATTCAGTACATTTACTTAAAAGCACCTCTTTTCTTTTATATTTAATTTTCTCATTATTTTTTTCAACCCACTTTCTATAAAGCCTCTTTTCCAATACTACGCCGTTTTACTTACCGATTTTAAAATACCAGTCTACCACTATGAAGTAAAACAAGCCGTAGAATTGTGACTTTTTCATGTACTCATTGCTTGAAAAAGTGCTTCAAATGATAAGAGAATAAATATGTTATTATAATATAATGCTCATCGACAGTACGTAATCTGTAATTAAACTAGAAGATAACTTCTACTGTTACCATAGTAAAGTTTAAACTTTGAAGTTACAAATTTATTATTTAAAGTAAGAAATTCGTAATTTTTAAACTATTTTTATATTATTTCATTTTAATTAATTTATCAACGTACCTTTAAAATTATTTTCTGGGGGTAATTTTAGTTAGTATATGAATTATGTGTGTCTAAAAATTTAAATAGCCAATATCAACGTGAGCGGAAACGTACACTCAGCTGATATCCTGTATATGTACTTGTCCGTTTTTTTTTTAATTTTATGAGTTAAACAATTTAATGATGCCTTTAAAATGTTATCTGAAATAAACCTTTATAAGAATTTTATTTTTATTTCTCAAAATTCCAATAGTTCAAAGTTTATAAAAATGTCAAATATTTGGAATAAAATTGACAAGGAAATTGAAAATAATTTTTATTCATTGTAATACATGTTTCAAATTCAAAACTGGTATCTATTTTAAAAAGGTTTCACGTGTAAGATCCTTTATACTTATTTTTATCATTATAATTTTAAATTAACTAGTATAATTCACAAGCAGTTTTCTTAATTTTACCTAAATTATTTGGCAGAATATATATATATATAGATATATATATATATATATATATATATATATATATATATATATGTATATATATGTTAAAAATACCTCTAATGATCACACATTGTCCAATTATCCGTATTTTTGCCTTATGCCTTTGATAAATCAGTAGGTAGTTAGACTTGTAGGTAAGTAGTAAGTATATATAGGCTTATCAAAAGGCACGAAATAAGGAGAATATCACTGATAATAGTACATAAGCAGTTAATTCCAGATATATACGAAGGCATGAAGGAATTAGTATATAAAGGAAGCTGGTATATAAGTATATACAGATTTATATAAAGAAAGAATTACCTCGCGTGCATTTTCATTTAATTTTGTCCAAATTTTTTTTCCGAGATCATTCTCCAAAAAATTCTTCAAAGTTTTTCCATCACAGTCAAACCATGAGCAAAGTAAGCTAAATGCCATAAAAGTTAAATTTTTTAAACTGCTTATTATTTAGGGAAACTAAACTGTGAGGCCCTATTTTACATGCGTCTCACAAACTTCAACTTATTGGCACTTTTATAATCAAATGCTAAACAATTTTCAATCAATTCATCCACTGTCATTCACTGGTATTCACCCGCTCTTGTCTACTTCTAAGTTAGTGGAAATTCGCGAATTGTTCCGTTTAACTTCTATTTGGATTTTCTCATGAAAAGAAAAAATATCTCGATACATTTTTTTAATATTCCAGCAGGAATTCATCGTAAATTAGTCATAGGTTGAAATCAATTAAGTGATGCTTTTTAGGTGATATTCATCGGCACATAATTTACAAGTATCTTATGATAAGAATTAATCTCAATTGCATTATTAAAAACATAATTAATCAAAGTCATTCTGATCAGTGGGAATCAAGTGGAAAATTGAAGAAAAAATTTCCAATTAATGGTTCATGGCAGCATAAATATATTTTATATGTCTCAGTCAATAAATATAAAAACGAGCTTACTTTAGTTAATTTTATTAACCATTAAGTTATACAGGAAAATTCACTAATATAGTGTATCAAGCTTACTTATTTCTGGGAAGTGAAACGAAAACCAGTAAAGATGAACTTTATCTCCGCATCAAGAGTCTTATGCCTATTTATAAAAAAAACAAATAATTTTTTTTTTAAATCATCAATTATAAAATATAAGATCAAAGGAGCCACACGCATTCTGTCACGTAAATAAATTTGTTTCTCGGGGAAAATATTTCGGGACTTAAAAATAATTATTAGTGTCGCTTTTTGAAACAATATGGCTATAACTTATTTTATAACTATTTTTAATAATTTATCAATTGTATTTCGATATAGTTATAATATATTTTATAAATGCATTTAAAAATGTAAAATTTTATAAAATAAGTCGCGTATGCAGTAAAAATTGATATGGTTTTACATCGACCCAATTGACAATTAAATGAAACTAAGTTATGTAGTATTATTTCTACTTTCTTTAAGTTCTTTACCACGACCTAGGATTCGTTGTATTACAACATCTTCAGGTGGACTATTAGCAAAGATTCTTTGGCTATGTCAAGTGAGATATAAATATACACGTATATATAATATAATCTATGGGTAATTGAAGAAGATAAAGAATCTTTGCTAATAGCTCACCTGAAGATGTTGTAATACAATGAAACCTAGATCGTGGTAAAGAACTTAAAGTTGGTAGAAATAATACATCACTTAGTTTCATTTAATTGCCAATAATGAATTTCTAAAAAATTAACGCCAAATATATTCAATATTGTAATAATATTTTCATAACACCGTCGACTTGTGACCTTAAACAAGTAACATTCAAAAAAAATTAATACTTTTTTCTACATATCTTATTGCTTATTGTTTAAAGAAAACGTGATTATATTTTTACAGTTTTATGTAAATATACGAAATACTGATGTCCAAAGGAACCCGGCAGGGAGCTTTATTTCATCAGACCTACTTCTGAATAGCAATTTGACAACAATGGCAACGAAGATATCAAAACTGTAAACTGTATTTTAAACCAAGAATATATTGCTTCTTACTAGTCTTACTATGGAATCAATTTAGTCCTAGTGTCCACACTTGACATTGGCAAAGGTTCTCTCTGGAGAGAACGAAAGCTATATAATCAAAGATAAAGGTAGTCCTACTGTATCTTATTAGGTATGGAATCAAAATAATATTTAATTATATATTCGCTACCTATGAGTGCAAAAGGAATAATTGTTTTGCCATAAAATTAAATTACTGTCCAAAAGATAGTAATTTAATTCTAACCAAAATTGTCACCAATATCCGTAATCAATTACGCTTTGAATACATAAAAATAATTTTTCAAGTTAAAAGACCAAATATCTATATTGTATCTTATTAGGTATGGAATCAAAATAATATTTAATTATAAATTCGCTACTTATGAGTGCAGAAGGAATAATTGTTTTGCCATAAAATTAAATTACTGTCTAAAAGACAGTAATTTAATTCTAACCAAAATTGTCACCAATATCCGTAATCAATTACGCTTTGATAACACAAACATTATTTTTAAAGTTAAAAGACCATATATCTTTATGTTGATAAATATTGATTAAGAATTAATTTGCTTCTATTATGTCGCCACAGTAAGACATAAAAAAATTATTTATTGCGTGAAATGTCTCTTTATAAGAAATCATTTCATGAATTTCAGACATGATTAAAATATCATTAATAAAACCAAAACTTAATGTGTTTATTGTATAAATAAATTCTTAGCGCTCCAGTGCAGAGTGAATCTATTTGACAGGAGTCCTTTTGTCATTTATGGTAATGTCGATTGTTTAAAAATAACGTTTTCAATATTTAAATTAATTTACCAAAATGTCATTAAGATATTCATAAAGTCAGTTGGAAATTGTCTTCTGACGTTTCTTTTATCAATAAAAGTGGATTGTCTCTAACATATAGAGTAAACTTAGTCTTCAATAAAAATGGATGATGTAAACCAAATATTTTGTTTCATGTTTATACAGACACAAATTACAATTTCACTGCTCTCCCGGCAACTATTTTATCGATATATAAATCTTTATGCTGTCTGAATAAGATAAGGACTATCCAAACCTCGACAAAGTTTTGCCGATAAACAGAATACTCATATATTTGAAGATAACGGAATACCATAATAAGTTTTGGTTCACTTTTTCGTGACTGCTTACCATACCATATTTGAGACGTTGATATTTTTCTCAAACTGAATCCATTATTTTATTTTGGATCATCTCCTTTTCCCCATGACTTATTATATAATGTGATTTTGATCGTTTGATATTATATAAATTCTCATATACTAGATGGTGTTGCTCAACCGTACACCAGAAATCAATTAGCAAAATTCAGTAGTTTAGTCATAGATTTAAGTGGTTTGCTACTACGACGACGACGTATTTTCACCAAGAATTCGCTAGGCTAATTCACGTTGCTAATTTACGTGCCACACTGCGGCATAAAGTTATTTTACCTATTAATTGCAGGAAAATAGTAAAATAATTGTATCTGTGTTATAAGAGTCTTAATAGGATATGAATCTCTCGGGAAAGCGAAAAGCGTGTTTCAATTGTTTATTCGAACGTAGTTTGAACTATGAATGTGTATTCTCTATTTTTGTTTGATTCAATCACGATCGCGTGCCAAGCAAAAGTCAATAATATTAACAGTGCACATAGTGTTTACGTTCTAGTAAAATGATATTTAATTTATTTGAATTTTTTGGGGTTTACTTCTTAAGAATCGATTTTTATACATAGTGCCCGGTATGAAATTAATTGTGGAGTAAAATCAGAAGTTCAAAACGCACGAAGTTCATAGCGTTAAAAAAAGTGTGACCATTAGGTGGCCTCTCTGCGCAACATTTCGGCACATATTACAGATATCAATATATTTATTTGGCATTTTCTTATGGCGTAATCGTAATGACCGACTGTGACACACATAGTTTACAATATTTTGCTTATATCAAGATGTAATCATTAAATGTCATCATGTGTGACTATATGGGGTCTTCTATCCTACAAAATTGAATATCTCTTTTAATTTTAATTTCTTAGGCTGACGTTACTAAAATTTTTTTTATTCTCGTTTTTCAGTGTTTTACTTGAAAATAAATATATTTTTAGAATTTTTTTTATAAGAATTTCTTATTTATATTTACATACAGTGTTACATATTTTATATATTTCAAGACAATCGTACTTAAGACTAAATTCCAATCGCGCATGGGAGCTGACACGCACAATTTTTTTTATTACCAGCGCATTTTTTATTTTAATGTGTTTATAACCAATAATACTGAGTGGGTTTTCATTTAATGTCGAACGTTCAAATCCATATGTTATACATATGTATATTAGCAGTTCTACTCTATCAATTTCTTCCATCGTCTTATTCTATTTCTATTTCGTTACGTTGAAACCTTTGTGAAAACAAATAACGGTGATTTAATTTTATGGTCTGAAATCTTACTTTACACCGAAGAACTGAGAAAGAACCATATATTATTTGGCCAAAATTTAAAAGAATAAAAATGGTACACTTATACAGACGAGTAAAAAAATTACCTCCTTAAATTTATATTAAAACCGTTAATCAGACCAATGAGAAACCTTGTGCTTTTTTATGAAAAGTCAAGTTATTTATTATAATAGTATATAAATTATATTTCTACAAAACTCTTTAAACCTTTAAGATGAAACAAAGTGCAGAGTATGTCCCATTATATCCTTCATACTCGTACATGGATGTAACATATTAATTAAAAAATCTCGTCGGTCCAAAAGGTTCGTCAAAAAATTCACATAATAGTTGAAAAAGGCAAAAAATCATGTAATTAATGCCTTTATAAATAAATTCATGTTTTATTATTTTTTTGAATACTTTTTTACCTACCTTAACGGTAGGTCGCAATAACATTCTTTGAATTTTACACCTTATAACATGTTAATACATAGTATAAAATGATTAGAAATTCGATTTATACCGTTTGATATAATAATTACGTAAAAATAAATCTACATAATTTTTTATTTGTTTCATTTTTTACTTTTTAGTTTCTGTGTGAAATTCAGGACCAAACGATCATCTCTCCTAAAGTTTCATATAGAAGTAAAGACCCTCATACAACAAGAAGGAGCGCACGCGCAATGTCATACTTATCCATCCTAGGGCCATACAGTCCTTAACATGGTTACAAGCAACAATTTAGGAGTGACGAGGAATGGGGTAATATTCCCTATCTAATCGAAACTATAGGTCTGTTCGAGACAAAGTAAATAAGTCCAAATATTTGAGTTGTGCTACAATTCGTTTAGGAGATTCGTGGATTACCTATGACTCCATCATCAGATCAATTCGATATCTCCATAAATTTGATTATTAATGACATATGTTAGCAAAATTTTAACTTGATCTGTTAAAAGAAAGTGGATGAAAATTATATTGTTAGATAAATAAAGAGTTTCGAAACTCAATTAAATCGTTTAAATGTAATATTTCAATGAAATCCAACGATATTGTTCAAAATTAATTAATACAGACCATAGGTAATAAGGATGAATATATATATATATATATATATATATATATATATGTCTTAACTAAAAAATATTACATAATCTGATCGGTTTTAACTTGACCTGTAAAATGATATATATAAACAATAAAATAAACTGGTGTCACATTTTATAGCTCAGAAATAATTTCAAATACATAAAAGACTTATGAGTATAACACTTCATTACCGGCTAGTTAACAGTCGAATACACTATATTTGTTGCCAAAAAAAATGTCATAAGGTGTTAGAAACCACTGTATATACATTCATACTAAAGGTAGAAGGAAGAATTTTTGGTTTTATGTTTGTATGTTTTGAATAGTCGCAGGAGTTACTTTTCAAATGAAGACGAAAATGTTACTTAATGCGTATACTATTTAAGTTATATTATACTAATATATCTAACATTTTAAGCTTGTTAAAATATATTAAAATTATTTATACCCGTGTACATATCTCCATAATAAGCAGCTTACCGTAAGTCTTGATAATATAATTTATCAAAAAGAACTATCATTACTTTCATATTATATTATTGTGTAAATTGTGTCAATAATTTATATTTATAATGACATTCATACAATCCAGTACGTATATAAAGAGTTGTGAAAAAAAGTTCTTAAAGTGGCTATCAACAATATTTGTTTTTAAAACCTGCTGTTCTTCAACCGCACTTATATCCACGTACGAACGGATTCCTTAATTGGAAGTACTTCTGATGTGCGTTTTATTTTAGGTTAAATTATTCTTAGGTGTTGTAATAAAAATAATAATATTTTCCACATATATAAACATTTTTTTTTCTAATTGCTATCTATATGCAAATCTTGCCAATCAAGCCAAAGCCAACCAAAATCTGACCGAATCGCGAAACAAAACAGAAACATTTTATTGGAAATCAGTCATAGCGCAGAGTTTTTAGCCTTTATATCTTCAGATAAAATATTTTAGTTCAAATACTTCAATAAAATACATGATATGTCAAATTGGATAATATCAAACTAAATTGATATACATTTTAATTTGGATCCAATATCCATAACTGCCGTTCTGTGTAACGTGGTTATTTTTCCTTTGTCTTTTAATGGACCAACTTTATCCTTTCTTGTCATCATATATAATTAACATATGATTACTCCAAATCTCATTTTGCCCATTTTTAAATTGTTTATTATGTGTTTTTATATAAAATTTCTATGAAGCAGCGCGTAAACATGAAAACATTTATGAGACCAGCTTTTTCAAGAATATAATTAAGCATTCGGTTTAATACAATTATAATAGAATTATCATGAATTACAAAAATAGGGAAAATATGCTACTTAAAATGACTTTTTAGGAAAATGTGTAGTGGAAATTTTTACCATACAATTGAAATTTCGAACACAGAAAACATTCGAAGGTTTTGCTGTTAAAAAAATTATTAAACGACGTAAAACAATTTTCGTTAGAATTGTATTATAAAATATAACAATTTTGATGGAATTTTATTATGAAAAAGGAAAAAACAAAAATAAAACATTACACAAAGTCGAAAAAAAACAAAAGGACAACTCCGTGTACTTGCCTATTATTTTGTAATGGCAGTATTTCATAAATGGCGATATACGGATAAGCAACTAATTTTGTAATTTTTCAGTTTCTCTTGATTTTTGTCACCAATGCTATAATTTTCCCCGAGTTTTACAAAATAGATTTTCTCAAACTAATACAATTATTTTTCTGAAATAAATAAAAACACTTTTCAACTCATTTTTCACCTTAAATTTTTTCGATTGGCATGGGGTAATTAAGATAGTATTTTCGTGATTTTTTGAAAACCGGAAATTTATTGTGTTACCAAGTTTCCTTGGTAACACAATAAAAAAAACCTTTTGCAAAATTAATTTAATAATCTATATTGTAAATAATTTTTTGGAGACTAGTCAATAATACGCATAAATACTCGCAAAGAGAATTCTAAATTTTATTAAAATTTATATTATATTTGCACAGTATATTTTTGAGGTAACTGTAAAACATATCTTTTAATTATAATTATTGGTTAAATTTTGATAAAATCAATAGACTATTCACGCAATTGATAAAGATATAATGTTACAGGTAAAATAAGGAAAATAAGCATTATTTTCATTAATTAAAAATAAAATAATTTATCAGTTTTCACCTGGTTTTCATCAATTATAATAAGTGGTTAATTTACTTATCGAATTTTCATGGTCGGCCGAATGGACCAAAAGTTATAACTAGATAATAGGGAAAAACCAGTTTTCAATGTCAGACGCAGTTTAATGAATCACAGATTATATACAGATATAGAAAATAACATTTCCATGTACGTCGCATTCCTCATCTTCCGGTCGATAAAACCTAAGTTATGATTAAATTTAAATCTCGTACACTAAAATAAAGTTATTAAACGATTAGACATGAATTACAAAAATTTATCATTAATTATATTTATCATTCATGATAATTTAGCATAATGACAAAAATCAATTTAAGTTTCTATTAAATGATTTGTCACTTTAACCCTGTAAACGTTGCATTTTTTAAACGAAATCGAAGCAACTGAAACCATTAAGTTTTTCGGATGTTAATTAATATATTTATTATATACATATATGTATATATATATATATATATATATATATATATATATATATATATTGTTTATAAATCTTATTGTACTATCTGTAATTTAATTCCCATATATTGTTATATCTACATTTATCGATAAATATATATTTTTTTACGATATAATTTTTCGTTTTTAAATTTTTTTTTCATCTCTACATTTTTCGCTGGCAACTTAAATCAAATGCGATTTTTTTGGATTTTTCAAATGTTTCGACCAATAAACAGATGAGTAACCGAATTTTTAAAGGAATATAAATTAAAACATCAAGAATTAACCTAGTGAGTGCCGTAAAAACATAAAATAAAAGTTTTGTAGTTATTTTTGTCTTATAACATTTGAGACAAAAGTTAACCACAATTTAAATTCAAAGATTTGATTAAGTCTCAATAATGCTCTTAACATTTTCAAATCCATAGTTAAAAAATGAGAGAGAAGGGGGGGGGGTCATTGTAAATGATTTTAAGCCTACGGTTTTACAAATAAATCTTAAAAGTTACTAAAGTTTAAATTTAATTTTACTAAAAGTAACATTTTTTAAAGCAAAAATATTTGTAAATATTATATTCAGAGTTTTAGGTTTAGGCATTTAAAGTTTTCTATGAAACTATATTTTAATATTAAGTATATTAAAATATAGTTTCATAGAGATTTGTATATTTTAAACAAAATTAAACTACTGCAATTGTATCATATATACCTTACAACTATTTTTACTAAATTCTTAAGGATATTTTGCTGTTTTTACTTTTTGCTATTTTAATCTTTATGAATAATTGTTTTCTTTTTTCAATTAAATGAAATCTGAAAAAAACTTCTTTTGGTTATGTCGGAAAATATTTCCACAAAGATTGGACTATTGATTACAAAGTGATATTTTTTCGAAGAAATAAAAATAAATGATCATTACAGAATGAGAATATCGTATTTTAATCGTAATACCTAATTAAATGACAGGAATAGATCACGACGACACCTTAAAACACGTACCCATATTGTATTGTGATCTAAATATTTTCTGCTAACTGATTGATTGATTGACAGAGATGGAACTAAGGATTCTTATTTCTGTCATTTTCAAGCAGTCTATGTTTCTTATACTGTCTTTATATAGCTGTATAACTATATATATTTTGTCATCTAATGGCACATTGTGTATATTTTAAAGGCACTATTGTAATATAATAATATATGGGTATAAATATGAGACCCTTAAATAGATATTTTTTAAGTATTTTCTCATCTACGTGTAAGCATAATTTTAATAAAAACAGCACTTGTACTGGGCCACTGTCTCTGTTAAAATAAATAATATATTGATAGAAATTTTAAAGGAAACACAAAATTATATTGAATATATTTGGCGTTAATTTTGTAGAAATTCATTATTCACAATTAAATGAAACCACGTGATGTAGATTTATTTCTACTATTAGTTTATTACTATTATTTCTACTAATAGTAGAAATAATACTACATCACGTAGTTTCATTTAATTGTGAACATAATTATATTTTAAATTCTAATAAAAACTTTTAGAAATTTCTTTAAATTAACTTCAGAGTAATATATTGATAGAAATTTTAAAGGAAACACAAAATTATATTGAATATATTTGGCGTTAATTTTGTAGAAATTCATTATTCACAATTAAATGAAACCACGTGATGTAGAATTATTTCTACTATTAGTTTATTACTATTATTTTTACTAATAGTAAAACTAATACTACATCACGTAGTTTCATTTAATGGTGAACAAAATTATATTTTAAATTCTAATAAAAACTTTTAGAAATTTCTTTAAATTAACTTCGGAATAATTTATCACACGAAATTTAATAAAAAGCAATTCCTATTTATAAAATAATTGTTTACAATTACAGAAAACATCGAACTGAATAATTTAAGCCGAGATACAAAAAATATTCCCAATAGTTTTTAGATGATATTAATTGAAATATTTTTATTAACATTTCATTTAGATTAGAAGTTTATATTTTTGGTAAGAAATTTGATATGGTGATTTTTTTTATTATTTCAAGTTATTATTTCCTATATTGAATACATTTGGCGTTAATTTTTTAGAAATTCATTTTAATAAATTTTTTTTCAACTAAATGAAAATACGTGATGTAGTATTAGTAAATAAAATTTGAAAAAAAACTACAGAATAAACTATAGAATAAACTAAATACAAAGAAGAAGAAACTCCTGAGTGTCCATAAACCATATACAAAGTGCACCCTAAGTTTTCCTCTGAGTTATCTTGCCTGAATTTTCAAATACTTTATATTAAAATGCATAGGTTATATTATGTATATATATATATATACATATATATATATATATATATATATATATATGTATATATATATATATATATATATATATGTATATATATATATATATATATATATATGTATATATATATTATACATAACAAATATTTATTTTAAATATTACTTTCCGTATACTATGTAAGGAATAGGATTCCAAAGCGCATTCACTAATTGATGCACTTAATTATTATCTAAAAGCCAATGATCATATCTGAATGCACTGCATTGTTTCGAAAGAATCGATAAAAATCCTGATAAATAACTTCCTGCATTCTATATAAACCACCGAGCAGTTAAATTGCATAGCCCAGACACGATTCTGCGTTGATTTGGAGACATTTTAAAGAAAAAATATGAATATAATTCAACTTGGTATTCTCGTCTTTGTGGCATTCATTCGTGAGTAAAATTCCTATTTTATTTATAGAATAAAATTAATTATTAGTTTTCAGAAATTTTTTGAAGGAACCACATAATAAATACGTAGTTTCCCGCAATAATTCTTTATAATATTGAAAAAAATAAATTAAATACTAAAAAAAGAACAAATAACTAAACTAATATAAAACACGAAGTTACTCAAGTGATTAAGAAAACGAATTGAAGTCAATTACGTAGATTGAGCTGTATTTCTTCATAATTCTAAAAGTACCATAAATCAATACCCCACAAAGAAAAATTTAACCGACTTCCAACAACCAGTCGATGACTTCTCTCCCTCTCTTTCTCACGTACATCCACACGTATTCAACTTAAAACCACCTACCTACCCACTGATATCTCAGTTGCTTCAGTCTGTGTATGCACCTGCACCTATTTATTTTTTCTTTCTTCTTTACTTATGTGTTTGCCCCTCACCACTGAGCAGTTCTTGCCACTACATTTCGGCTCCATCATCTGGCTACCACTTGTGACCAACGAATTCTTCAGACAAGTGAAATGAGCTCAAAATCGATCTCACCATTAATGAGTTCTTTTCACTAGACTTATGTGACTATGTGTTACGATTCATCAAACAAGCCAAATTCAGTGACCGGAAGGTGGCAACAACTTGTCTATGGTGTGAAATTTCTGTAGCCACCTTCCGGTTCCATTACCAGACTACGTCCAGAACTTTTAACCAAAAGAATTTAAATAAGCCCAAACATAATGAAATTACTACTATCATTGAGGAGTTTCTACTATCATATCCAATATATTAAAAGAGTTCAAACTTGGTGTACAATTGATCAAAGAGACCTCCTATTTCTTTATCCATACATAAGATGTGTGTAAGTATTTGTATATATATATATATATATATATATATATATATATATATATATGCACACAATGCCTTTCGCTACTCTAATTCACCTTCACCTTCTTCTTAGAATCTTATTGATTTAATGCTATGCAAACCGTTAGGATAAATAAGTAGCTAAGATAGATGAAAGAATAAACTTTTTATTTAGCTCAAACTTTAAATTGTGTATATTTTTTCACGATGAATTCCCCCCATCCTTTTATCTATTTCAGTACTTTTTCTAGATCTTTTCCGGGAAATAATTTCCATCAGCTGGCAAAGAAAATATAATCAGTCCAAACCTATGCTCAATGCCGAGCAACGTCTTATAAAAAATTGGTTTTGTGCCTTGGTAGAACAGAAAAAATGGAATATTTGAAAATTATTCTGTCCATCATACGCTATTATTATGAGATATTCACGAAACTGTCATATTTTAGACCCCTTTATTAGCCCTTTTAACAGAGCCTTAACTCTACTTATGGCGTGACTTTGCATTAAAAACTCGTTTAAGATCAACCAGCTTTTAGAAAATTGGGCAAACGCTCTGCCGTCATTATCATGTACGGGGTACTAAAAATAAAAAATACGTCATTTAATTTATATGCAAAATATTCTGCTCGTTTTAACCTTAACCCTCATAACAAAATAAATCAGGTCAAATTTTCTTAGTAGACGATAATAAATTTGAACGCCCTGTCTATTTAACTTTGCCTACCAATAAGGTTTTTTTAATTATCGACTTGTTATCAACCGTTTAGCTTACTATGCAGTTGCTTGTTCTTCTTAATCCTTTTATTATTGGAAACTTTGTGCATTGCCAGAAAGAAACTAATCATATTTGTGGTAATGTTAGGGTATTTTCTACCTGTTTCTAATTTCAGTTGATCGCGACTTCTATTTCTAGGTGCTATGTTAGCTTCATCAAACAAAAATTTCTTCGACCGATAGATGATACATTTCATTCGTTTAGGTTTTACAATTATTTCAACGTGTCAAAATGATTTAATTGTCCATGCCCTATTGGGGTTTCCTTCGAGGTAATTTAACTTATTTAATTGCATCTAACAATTTTCTTTATTGCCATAATGGTATCTTTAAATAACTGTGCATCATATCCTTGAAGGTTTATCTGTGCTTACCTCATAGAGGTAAGAACTGATAAACCTTCGTATCTATCGTAGCTCTTGCCAGCAAAATTCTCTTCTTTAATCAAGGGTAAACTTTTGATATGAGTACTATTCCTAGCAGAATTGCATGTCATGTTCTGTCAATAGTAATTTTACACCACGTGATTGTAGTAGCATGTCAGCATACGATAAAATGTTGGAAGTGAAATATCATCTACTATTTATTGTCAAAAGTTTATTAGAAACTGATCTTTATTAAATGAACAATAACGAACTTTGAAACAAGTAGTAATTACAAGTAAGAAATTTCAATGTCACTTTACGCATTTTTACTGATAAATTCGCATTACGGATATCAGGTATTTACGATAACATATTCACTAATCATAGCATTTTTCTATCAATTTTTTTTATCATTTTATCCGATCACAACAAAATTTATCAATTAAAATAGAAAGGAAATGTGCATTAGTAATGATTTCTTCTAGCAAGTTTTTAGATTGATAATAAAATAAAAACTGTCTTGTATTTCGTAATCAGAGAATTTGTTTTATACTTGTACTATTCCCTCAGGATGTTTTATATTGTACTATTCCCTCAGGATGTACTATCCCTCAGGATGTTTTATATTGTACTATTCCCTCAGGATGTACTATTCCCTCAGAATTTGTTTTATACTTGTACTATTCCCTCAGGATGTTTTATAAAAACTGTCTTGTATTTCGTAATCAGAGAATTTGTTTTATACTTGTACTATTCCCTCAGGATGTTTTATACTTGTACTATTCCCTCAGGATGTTAGGTTTACACATGTACACATCCATGGCCAACAGAGAATATTTTGCCCATTTTAATAACATTTGTACTGCAATCATACATTGTTTATAATAACATTGAATTTCTATTCACTCTTAATACGCTGCTTTTAAATAAACCAATATTATTGGAACTTTAAAAATCAAAATAGGTTTTTTTTTACTTACTGAATTTTTATAGGAGACTAGAAATTAAATATATTGTAATTTTTATCAAAGTTTAGTGCAATGAAACTAGGCTATACTCTCAATAAGAGAAACGTCATTCCTGAGTTACGTTCATTCTGAGGGACAGATTAAGTCGTCATTCAAAATTAATAATGTTATTAATATAAAATACGTTTTACTTTATTATAGTTAGTTTTACTTAATTACTTTCTGGTACATAACTTAAGAAAACAGAATTTTTTTTTCCGTTCGAATGTCCAAATTTTTAATGAATTACGATATAATTATTATTTTTACAAATATATAATTGCCAAAAAAATGAAGTTGAGCACTGGAGTGGATTTTAAAGTGTGACTCATCAGAATGGTATATAATAAATTTTATAATTCTAAAAACTTGAAATTAACTGAATTGATTAGGCCTATCAATTTTACAAAAACGGTTGACGGAATATGTTAAGAAACTAATTAAAAATGAATTAATTAAAATATTCCAAAATGAAACTAATTAAAATATTCGAAATTTTGCAACAAGAAAAACCGTCAAAAGTACTATTCAATTATTAAATGTTTATACTAGGTTACCATATAGAATTAAGAAAATTCTAAAACAACTATTAAAAATTTATATGCTAAAATCCCTTTAAAATTGAACGTCAGAGATACCAGGGTTTATTTATATAAAAATTTGTTTTTATACATACCATTTTTGTGCCCGAGTTATAATCTGGATATCAGTGACTGATTATATCTTGCAAAAACTTTATTAAATGTGACATTTTTCGCTTATTAATATCTCATCTCAAGGTGATGATTTGTTTAAAATTTGTTCTAGTGTGTCCCCTGATATTGCAGATTTTTATAGCAACCCTTTGAATTAGAATTTATTACACCAAATTATTAAATGCTATTTTTTAAATTTGTACATACAGATTTAACCAATGCCTCCACACGAATAGTTGGTGGCCAAAATGGGGTTATTTCTAATTTTCCATTCCTGGCCCAGCTCAGACGACGAGTGGGCGCCACCGCCAACTTCCAATATCACTGCACGGGTGCCTTGGTCAACCCCACTCATCTCGTCACTGCCGCTCATTGCTTCGATGGCCTGTAAGTTGGCTATATAAGCTATTACTAAATATCTAATGAAAATAGCAATAAATTAGTTTAAGAAAATGGTTTAGTTGATATAAAATGTCTCCGCCAATATTTGCTTAGTAACATTTTTAAATGTTTCTTTTTTTACAATTTAAGCTTCATTTTCACTTTATTTATTTTTTGTATCTAGTGACCTATGAGTTTCATAGCTTTCCATTACATTACTTGAAGTTTCATAGGTTTCTACTTCTTTACATTAATTCATAATAAGACCTCTGGAGACAATGAAATCGTATTCATTATCATTTAAGAAAAATATATTTTCGATGGCAATATAAAGCTCATTAATAACAAAGAATGGCACTTATTTAAATATATTTCAGATAAGCGTTATTCTTTAAAATGAAGACAAGTTGATAAAGAAAAAGAAGCAAAAGGCAAAATATACTCCAAATGAAGAAAAGCAAGTGTAGTTTTCTATAGTAGTCTGGTAGTGGCGAAATTCAAGAAAACTTTCGTTACTAATTATACGAAAATAAATAAATACGTTTTAAGAAAAATAAAAGTAATTGGCTAAACATTTTCACTATAGTTAATAAAATTAAATAATAACTAAAAATGAAAACTTGTAGCGCGGTTCAGAGTTTTAGGAACATTTGTTTTATCCACAAGTCATTGTACTCTATATATATCTTTGCTATGGCATCCGAGAATTTTAAGACTTTTATTCTTTAAACGACTGGTATATATTATGGTAATAATCTAATTTTTATTAAACAATCACATCTTTATGTAAAATCACGTTTTTATCTACTAGTTTGTCTAAGTAGATATAAATGTAATTGTTATTCTTAACAGAGTCAACCAAAAAATCTACCTATTTTTTCATCACTAGACTGGTGACAATTTAGTTTTCTTCATTTTCAAGCTGACGTTTGGCAATGGAAATTTAATTTTTTTTAATAGATATTTTATTTTACTATATTTGTTTAGTTATTTGAAATGTGTATAATTAATGTTTACTTACTTGTATCTTATATATTTAAAGTTTAATATTATTTTGATATCAGACCAATGTAGACCCAATTTAGTTTTTGATTAACTTAAAGTAATCTATACATAAGCATTAAAGAAAATAATCTATAAAATCCGTTAGTGTGTTTTTGCCCAACTAGGGCAAAAACAAACTAACTTTTTTCCCATAATGTGTGTGAAAAAAGAACTTAATTTAAGGTTCACTCAATGTGATATATATTAATATATTAACTGGAAACTTTTGATTATTTTATTCGCGCCAATCTCGGGAATCACATAGTCGTCTTCAGAAATGTTTCTAATAATAGAATCCCCATATTTTACGGTTTTTTATATCATCATGGAAGTTTACATGTCAAAATGGTGATATGGCAGAAAAGTGTTTTATTTACTTTGTTTGTTTGTTCATGCGCATCACTTTAACTACATTTTTAGTTTCTAAAATTCTTTCAATGTTAGAAAACCTACAATTTTTTTAAAAATTATAGCATTATATAGCATCCCACTGCAATCCACAAGGGAAAAACATTGGAAACAAAAGTAAAATTAATTAGGGAATACTGCTTAAACGTTGCAAGGCAGAGAGCGATCAGCTTTTTTATAGACTGATCATTCTGATTATTACTGACGGTTCCAAGGAATATCCTTGGAACCAGGCAACCTATGTCTTTTGGCGAATAGTTCTACTCTGTTTAGTGACCGTGGCATTGAGGGCAGTGTTATTAAGATACTTCAATCCGATGCAACTATAGGGCACTGCTAATCATCTATAAATTAACGGAAAATAAATATCCATTATCAAATGTAAATCTAGAAAAAATATAGACATCTTAGCTTTTTATTAGTCGATTTGAGGTCCTAATATTGCGTCAAACACGTTTTGAAAATCGATGTTAAATATTTCTTAACATAGATATACTAGTTAGATATACCGATCTAAGGCTTCGCTTACAATGAAAAGGGAAATATTATTGTTATATTTTAAAATAAATCTTTTGAACAATTGTATTTCACCACCACAAATAACTATATAGTTTGATATGTATAGAGTCTTACATTGTGTAGCCCGAGTATAATATATAGCCATTATATGGTATTCCATACTTCCCACGCTCTCATCCCAAACAGAATTATTTTTTTAATTACCAAAAAAATAAACTCGATTCTGGGTTAAATGTGTTATCTAAGTTTATCTCCATAATATGGATTTTAAAAAAATATTTTGTAATGTAAAAAACTCTAATATACACTATTAATAACAAATAAAACATAAACAAAAATTTTAATAGGCAAACCCAATACTAAAATGAAAAAATTATATAAATCATAAAACTTGACATGGTATGGAACAAGTAATATAGGAAGGTCTTTTTTAGATGGCCTGTGAATACATTTATAGAATCATCGATTCCAAATATACATATATATTCTTAAAATTATAACAAGTATAATTTATTTTCACAAAAGACTTCATGAAATGTGGTTGTATATTTGGGAAAAAGAAGGCTGACATAGTTTTCACAGTGTTCAAGTTACTAATTTGCCTCCAAGATGTATTGGATAAGTAAGATTGTTCAAAATATTGTAAAGAATAATATGAAAATTGGGTCGATTACAGATTTCCGTTAATTTAAGTTGCAATCTGAATTGAAAAATATTTTCATAATTTTACAACAAAAACCTAGCGAAGCCCAAATTTTGTAGAATAAAGAAAAACGAAAATCATTACTATAATAATTAAGCCAAATTTCGATAAAATATGAAACAATGTAGAAGCGATATTTTCATGGAACTGTATAAAAAAATCACCTATTTGGAACGTGAATTTTAAATGCGCCAATTACGTCGTGGCGCATTCTCCCACCTCTACTCAAAATCATTATGGATATCTTCAATTTATGCTCGTTTTCACACGCTTGAGTCACATATACTTATTTTTCACGCAACAAATTTTTAAATATTATAGAATTGTTCTCGCATAAGTACATCGACCGCTCACCAAGACACGAGGTAAAGCAGCATAATAATGTAGATTAGCTAATGTTTTGCTATTTAAGTTTCCTAAAGAAAAAATAAATTTTAATATACAAAAATATTTATTATCTATATTTAGCTGCACAAAGAAATAATATGAACATGCCTTTATAAATCCTAAGTTAGAAATAAATAATAGAATATGAAGAAGTGAAATTTATACAGAAACAGGTAAGAATTAAATGTAATACGAAGAATTGTCTGTTTCCAAGGCGTACCAAATTTTGAAGCAGGTTAAATTGCCGTATTTTTTTTGTCATTGCCGTATTTTGATAAATAATACATAGCTACCATAATAAATTTCTCCGCTATAGCTTTCATTATATTGGTTATAAGACTGCTTGAAGGAAATTTTCTATACCGAGAGAAATCCTTAATTTAAAACTTTGAATATAATTTCTTCTTTTGAAACCTGGAATTTGAGTTCCGTTTTTATTTAATGAACGAACTAGAAATACGAGACCCTCTTAAACTTCTCCCAGAAAGACACCACTCAAACTAATGGCTGCGCTTCCATTGGACACAAAAAATATATTGTCAGTTCATCAATGACATGGCTGAGAAAAATTTCGTAATACTTTTGGTTATGTACAGGAATTGACTTTAGGTGCAAATATCATCTATAGGACTACTTTATATCAAAATCGTGTTCTACAACCTGGCCTTTCTTGTGTCAATTATTCCATCCAGCGTGTTTAATCCATTTCTCCATTAAAGAGTGATCTTCAGGTATCTAATAGCATGTATTTAAATGAGACAACCCGTTTGATTTTGACTTAAAATTCCAAAACATTAAATTTCACCAATTAAAAGTTAAGACGAATAAAAGCTTTCTCGAATTGAGTCATAAAAAAAAAAGTAAATATACCCATATAAGCATCTAGGTGCTTATATGGGTATATTTACTTTTTTTTCAATTAGAATTATTTTGTTAGTCGTGTATATTATTCAAGCAACTTAAACATTGTAATATATTTTTATGTTTATTAAATTTATTTATTTTTCAATCTATCATATAAAATGTATGGAAAATATATCAATCGTTTATTTTCGTATTTTTATTATTATTATTACACTCCAGAATCATTAAATAAGTTAAAGTACTTTAAAATGTGGAACTGTTTTCTCGTTAAGATGATATTCTCTAGACATATTTACGTTACCAATACTTATGGGATAATGACTTTAAATATCCTACGATAATGACGCGTAATGTTACGATAAAGTTACCGATAACCTTTTTATTTAAAATATATCAAAATATCTTCAAATTAACTTACCAATTATTGAAAAGTTCGCAATTTATTATATTCGTTGCTGGATTTAATTTTCACATGTAATTATGGAACAAAAGTATATTTTTGGATACTAATGAACAATGAACGAGGGCTCTCTACCACGTATCGCATTCGATCTGTCACTAAAATATACAATATTGCGCAAGGAAGAACATATTATATGGAGATCAAATCCATGGTGGGCATATGAGGACTATTTTTATTGCACAAATGTTTAATTTATAAAAAAAATATTGGATTCTAAGGTATTTATTTATTCATTACGAAAGCAGAAAAACATTACTACACTGAACAAAAGCTCTATTTTCAATCACATAAATGATTAGTAGCTGGTATTCTGTGATATGACATTTTATAATGCTAGTGATAAATTAAATACACGGTTCTTTTATTTATTTTGAATTCTTGGGAAGTTACTAGATTAGATCAATGTCTCCTAATAATTTAATAAATATTAATCCGGTTTTAAATAAAAGAAAAATCAAAATACGTTGCAATGTGTTACCTGTGTATTTTATTGAGGAGTTCAATTTTTGAGAGCTTTATCATAAATATCATAAATTGGTTAGGTTAACATCTCATCATTTTCCAATCGAAATAATCTAAATTAAAAAAAGAAACATTGACCTCCATTTTTATAGGATACAATAGAGAGATTTAATAATCTATTTCCTACCATTGGAGATAAGTAGAACTATAATCTACCAATAAATAAATTAATCATGAGTACCTTCCATTCTTTTTTCTTCAAATAAATTTTATTCGAGTTTTTGACAAAGTATCCCATTATCATCCACATAGAAATACACATACACTATGCATAATTTGAGTACTTTATTTATATTTTCAGTTACAACGACCAGCCGTCCCAATGGCAAATACGCGTAGGAGCAACCAACCAATTGGGTACTGAAGACCAGGCTTACGTATTTGTTCCAAATAACATTTCCATCCATGAAGATTATAACAGTGCAAACTTTGACAAAGATATAGCGGTTGTTGGTTGGCAGTTTCCCCTTTGGCCATCATCAATCGTTGATTTTATGCCTTTGAATAACATATCCCTACAATCGGACAATACAACTTTACCAGCATTCAGTCAGGTCACCGTTGCGGGTTGGGGCGGTATTAATGTAAGTCAAATTTCATTTTACTCTCAACATCTTATAAATTTCAATTGAGCTATTCTATCTGAAAACAAATTCTTTTTCAAGTTTCCCATTATTTCCACTTGTGATGTCGTTAATGGGTACGAGAAAATAGCCATAATTTATTGAATTAGAGAATCGTATTCCAGATAAAATATATTTAAAAGAACGAAATATGATTTTGAAATTATGATTTAATATTTGAAAGATCTCTGCTTAAATAAAATGCTACAAATTTGAAAATACAAGAAATCTTCATACGATACATTTTTAACTTTAACTTTTTTATGTGAACATTCTATAGATTCTCATTAAACACAACTAACTGAAGCTAGCGAATAGTATTATTTCCATCCAACAGTTTTTAATATTTACTGTTCTTGATTATGGTGAAAGACAATGGACGTTTTGGTACCAACTATATTATTACGGAGGTTTTTAACAGCTCGGACGCAGCACAGTTGGAAGGACTTTCTTAATTAGATTAACAACCAACGAACCCATTGCTTTTCCAGAGTTTTCTGGAATGCTATAGAAAGCGCATTCTTTAATCTTTTAATCAACCAAATAAGCCTTTTAGCGAGTAAACAAAAATAAAATTTAAAAATTAAAAAACAGTGCTCTTGCCTCATGAATCCGATTTAAAATAAAAAGGGAGCCAAGAAAGTTACAATATATGCAGCCGTTACATATGAAAGTTTGCATCTCATATGATACAAATATTATTGGTTTCAAAGACCGAAGGAAAAAAATTGTGATTAGTCCGATAATGCTCACCCAGGGCCATCTTTTCATTATATTTAAAATGTCGTATTGAAACAGAACCCAGTTTGAGTTTGCATTAGCTCTCCTCATATTCTCATACTGCAATGGAAAAACTCATATTTTTATGAAATATTAGAAATATTAATACTGAGATGACGCATTTAATAGTGGTCAATGCAATATATTTTTTTATTCTTTCTCAACAAATGTCACTACCAAGTTTTAAGAAAATCGGTTTAAAAAAAGCATTTAAGATAACAGGAATAATGACAATGACAAATAATAGGTATCTTTACATTCACCCAAAACAATTTGGGACAAACTCTACATCTATTTTAATACAATTGAACTTCTAACCACTAGAATGCGCATGTTATAATATTGATGTAAATGCTCAAATATTGTGGTTAATACAACCAATTAACATTTCAGAGAAATGCAAGGAATAAAACACCCTTCCCAGTTATAGAAAGTTATTTCCAACTTTACCCAAAATAAAAAGCAAAGGATACATGTTAGATAAGTATACATACTTTTAAATTAAAAACTCGAATAAATATTACCCTTTTTTTTCTACATAACATAGAGACTAAATAACCTAATGGATACTTGTTTCTAAAATTGACATTAAATCGCTGGAAAAAAACTAACATTGTATTGCTGAGCACTAATTATTAATTATTTGTCTCTCAGAGAAATACAAAAGATCCTAATCGGCCGTATGCGATTCGGAGATTGAAAGTAGTTGATTAAAAATTTAACTAAGCTGAAACATATATGTTAACCCCATGATAATTCTTGGGGTTAACATATTTATATCAGCAAGAAAACCGTTTCATGGATATGAAAGTTGGAAGAAGTCGTTTTAAGTATTAACATTGTACATGACACGTAATATTGTTGTACAGAATAACAGTTATAATAATGTAAGAAATTTGTGGTTTTTAAGTACAATAGAAATATAATTTTTAATTTCGTAATTTTCTAGAAAATTGTGAAAATCAAAAACACCTTAGACATTTATGTGTTACATTCTATTAATCAATTTGCGATGCACAGGTTCATTTTAAATATTATGGCCCATCCTGTCCATGAAGTGAAATAGTTTTGGGACTAATTTCTCATCATAACGTATTATTATCGTCTAAAAATAGACCAAAAATATCGTTCTCTTTGTAGACTCTGCGGTAAAATTTCTTATTCGATTAATATGAAATAAATATAGCTTAGATCCAAATCCGGGTTGAGTCCACATACATGCAAAATTGGTCGAATAATTTAAAAATGCCCGTGTTACTAATTATTAAAAAATCGACTAAAAATTAAAATACAATTCACCTAAAAATTAAATATAATACGAAATTTTTTTTAAAAGACTATATACTATAATTTTTGTCCAGAAAGTGTTTTCCGTCACTTTTGGAATGCCCTAAATTATAATTAATTCTATGTACCCAAGATACTTTTATTTGTGTGAAATACCTCCCTAAAATAATTTTGTTTTCATAAATATTTTTGTAAAGAACGGAGTAACTGTTTCTATATTTTAATGCTGAATTAACGAAAATCTGGCTAGTTCCTAATTAACATTTATTTTTGTCAAATTCTTTTAAATGTTTCTAATGGTAGAAATGACAGTATTTGAATTTCTTTTAGCAAATATTTTTTGTAAGTAACGTTACAGACTCGAAAGCGACTTTTTGTGTGACTTATATATAAAATATTTGTCGGTAGTGCGACGTTTACCTTAATATTTTTTTCTTAGTCTTGCAGACATTATAGCTAATCAAAAACTCTGAGCTGATGCTGGATCATTATTTTCTTTACGAGCTTGTTTTCACAAACATGTAATTTGGTGTCATTTGTGCATATAAAATTATTTTCCACAACACATTTTTTCATTAAATCAGTTTCCGTATTTAAAATTCTTGAATTCTCACTCTACTATCAAAATTGTTCTATCTGTTGTGTTCCGCCAAGACTTTTTGTACATCTTGCAATATTTTAGTAATTATTTTACATCGTTTCTTTAAGTTCCCTATTTAACAAAGATTTATCTCAATGAGATGAGTTTCTATAACATACTGAATTCAGTATTTTGTTTTTTTTTCTTTTCGTAACGATTACTTCCTAGCTTTCTAGCTGTTTCAAGATCACCTATCCAAAAAATAACTTCTTTTAACAACTTCAAGGACTTGAATTGTTTTTAAGGAGCAATTGCACCTTAAATTCAAAGGTTTCTGGATCAATTCAATCCGTTTTAGAAATTATTTTGTGGCACATTTTGTAATTTTTCACTTCTCTTTAATGTTTCTTCGTTTTTACCAGTCTGTACCATTGTGAGTATAATTTTACTTCTTTTGTTTAATTTTTCCTCGCATCTCAATTTCACTTCCGTCTCCTTTTTAAATAGCCCATCTTCTCTACACATTTTTTTTCCAGAATTAGAGATGAACTTCTATTTTTCCTCTCCTTTTCTGTCACATTTTTTTTTAAATTTCGCTTCAGTAAAAGTTTACGAAAATCGTGCCTCGTCAATATTTAAAATTTAATCAACTTATTAGAATATCTATATTAGTTATCACAATATATAGAAACAATAGGATCATTTCAATAGGATTTTCATAGGATCATTTCATTCCATCATTCATATTTGTGGACTAATAGAAATTACTGCAAGAGTTCTATATATGGAGTTCTATATATGCAAGAGTTCTATATATGGAGTTCTATACATGCAAGGGTTCTATTTAAGAGTGCTATATTTTTTTATCCGTAAAAATTGTAACCACATCCTAAAGGAGCGTTTTTGGTTTCATTTGCTGTAATTTAATAATAATATTTCATTAAATCATACGCTTACCTGTGATGATGTTTATTGGTAGATATTTTACGAATATTATAATTACTCAAGGAAAATACTCAGACATGTCTTTAAAAAATACGTTACGTAATATTGACTTCTTTCATATTTAGTATAAGCCTTAAGGCGACTGAAGTTAAAAAACAAATTTTAGACGAAGGAAGAGTATATCAGCCAACAAAATATGACTACATTAAAAAAAGTATGTTTATTCGAAGCAATAGGGTTGCTTCGAATAAACATAGTTTTTTTTTTAATTCTTTTAACGTTTTAGCACTAAATTCGATTTCCGACTTTGGAAAATTCATTTGTGAAGTCTTGTTTTCTTATTTTTAAAAAGTGGAAAAAAATATAAAGAAAAAAACATTGTATTAACCGTATTTAAATTAATTTACTACTTTATGTAATTTAATATCTCGAAAAGAAATGGGATGCTTACAAGATGAATAACGTGTCCGCTCGTCTGTCTACCTCCGCCGTTTTCATAGAAATTGATTCATAAATAGAAAATTAAATTAAAATATTTATGAAGCATATTAATTCGACTAAATGACAGTACTTAGAGCTCCGAAATATTTATGTGGAAATTTTAGAGGGTGCAAATAATTATTCGAAATTTTCTTTTCATTTCATGCATTGTGATTGTATTAATTTAGAAACCAACTTACAAGTATTGGAAAAATATTATTTTTACAATTTTATAGTAGATTGTTCCAGAGATATTGCTAAACATATGAACCAGACATAAGTTGCTCTTATTAAACGCCCGCCTCCGAAATTTTCAGTTAAAATAATTAGGAAAACCGCGTGGCGACAAACTTACCTAACATTCTCAGTAATGACTGATTATAAGTACTCTTTAAAGAATAAATTTTGAGGAATTCACGATGTGGATTCAGACGTATTGCCAGTAAAAGGTTTTCCTATCGTCAAAAATAAAATCAGTATTATTATATAATTTAATAGTGATGTAAAGAACCCTTAAATGTTTGTTTTTCTAAGTGCGTACTGAACTCTCGTGTCATCAGTTTGACTTTAATAGATATTTTGTAAATTTGAAATTACGTAAATATTTCAACTACAATATTGTGTTATGTTTATCTTATTCAAAAAACTCAATACTTATTGCTTTTTCAAATTAGCTCGCTGGTGCCATTTCGAACATTCTCCAATTCGCCATAATTCCAACGATCGAGTTGAACGTATGTCGTGCCAACTACGCTTGGCACTCCCGCATCATCACAGAAAACATGATTTGCGCTGGCGCCACCGGTAGAGGAAGTTGCACCAACGACCGTGGACTTCCGCTTATTTACCTCAATCCTGCCACTAACGTTCGTTTTCTTGCTGGCGTCTCTTCCTGGAGAATCGGATGCGGAACTGCAAATCAACCTGGAGTATTCGCAGTAGTTCATGCAACTGATGAATGGCTTGATAAAACATCGAGAGGGGAATAAAAATAGTCCTGTGTGACAATATTAAGAAACATAAGGCAGGAAAATAAATCTTAAACCATTTTGAAGAAAAGCACAACATTTTTAATGTAGACATAATCATATTTCAATATTGTGATTATATGTAATATGAATTAGATTTGGAATAAATGTGTTATTGCCAAAATTTTCATTTCTTTATTTATACCGAAAATGATTATCGCATTGAAATAAAAAGTCATTTTTTTATATATACGTACAGTAAATAATTTGATACATGAAATTGATGAATTAAATAAATGATTGCTTTAACTCAATTAAATTGAAGTAGTATCATATATGATTATATATGTATATCTAAATTATATTGTTGCATAATACGACTATAAATTTATATGCAAATGTTCTACATGAAACTTAACAAGATATGTTAGTAATTATTAATCAGAAAGTTGTTTTAGAAAAATATTCCAGTTGTGTTTTTGGCAGATAGAATGACTGTGCAACGTTTGGTAGTACCGAACTTTAGATATCTTTAAATGTATTCATCACCTTGAGTTTTAAAAATATATAATGTTAAATGATAAATAATAAACAACTGTGGTAATGACAGTACAATAACGAACTTTATAAGTACTTAATTGCATATTGAGAGCTATACTATACATACTTTTAACAAAGCTAAGTTTTTCACATCACTATTACTTATTATTATCAGTCACTCGCATTGTCATCACGTTAAGGATAAATTAGTTTGAACATTAGTGTTTTATTCGTCGCGATTTGTCACAGATAAACATTAGAACGCAACTTGAAAAATATATGAATAATCGTATAATATCAATATCATTATTTTAATTGCGATGCTACTGTTAAAAATGGAGTATTTTTATCATATAACTTGATATTTTCATCGAAAAGTATCCATAAAGTAACAGAGTTTTTTTTTTTCAACACTTAACTTGGTCGAATATTAAAAAAAATTGCAAAATAGCATTTGCTACATGATATCTCACAATTTTATGAAAATGCATAATGAACATTATGGACGAATCATAATTGAATATATTTGGCGTTAATTTTGGAGAAATCCATTAATCACAATTAAATAAAACAACGTTATTCACAATTAAATAAAATTACATCTTCAGGTGGGATATTAGCAAAGAAAGTTTATTTGCTAATATCCCACCTGAAGATGTAATACAAAGAAACCTAGGTCGTGGTAAAGAACTTAAAAAAAGTAGAAATAATACTACATCACGTAGTTTCATTTAATTGTGGACTATTCATAATATTTTTGCCGAACTTCGCATTACGTAAACACATAATGTAAAGCCGGAATATGTCGCAATTGTTTTTTTTGTATTTTTTTAAATCAATTTATAAGATTGAGTCTGAAGTTATCTTTGAAACATATTCACACTTTATTTTAATAAAAATTAAAAACTTTTAATAACCCTTTCCCTTTTCATCATATTTCTTTCATGATTATGCTGCCAGAAAAGAAACTTCAGCTATGCATCGAACCATCACACCGTTTTCTTTAGTTTTCCCTATAGACAATTCGATGATTCATCAAAGCACAAACTTTAGGAAGGCCTAGTTTATTCTGAAGACTTGCATACGAACGAACTTACAACCTGGTTGTGAATGACAACAAAGATGTCTAAAGGTAAGTTACAATTGAAAATTAAGTTGTATTATATTGTATAGTTTATTGTACAGTTGACAAGTGTGTACTTTATTATCGGCTAACGAGCTAGCGTTGACTTTAAATGACAGAACTAATTACAACTCTTGTAATTTCATAGGTAATCAACTTATAATGCAGATTTTTAGAAATTTGGGACCATTATCTGAAATATGATACAGATCTTTAATCTTTTTTTAAATATTTATCATCCCCATCGATTGGTATGTCTTTAAGTACATATGAAGATAGGTTACAGGTCAGAAGAAAGAAATGAAATGAAACCTAAATGAGACGTAAACAAAACAGCTGTGATATAAATGATAGGTTTTTGTGGCGTGCATAACTGAAAACTTTTGTGTGAAAAGAAAATATTGCGAAAAATTACAGATATTTAACAGTGTTATAAATAAAAAATCCGAATAGAATTAATGATCTGAACAAAGCCGAGGCTTTGTTTTGATGTCTTAAAGTTTTTGCGCAGCAGTTTTTTGTCCTTAGGGAATAAAGGAACAAGAAATGAAAATTCGAACACCGGAGGCGCTGTTTATATTTTAATGTACCTGTTTTGTTCTCTATACCCCCACCAGTCCAGCCCCGCTCGACTCCAAGTCATGAGGTTATCCAATGACCCGCTGGTCATCATCATAATTTTATTTTAAAACAGGTACATTAAAATAAATGACCAATTATATTTTCAACTACTCTAACTACAACAGCAATCAACTGCACATTGTTGATGCATATTTATTATAAATATGCTTCAACGATCTGCAGTTGGTTGAGGCGAGAGGCGTTATAAATTACAAAACGTAGAGATAGACGTAGAGATAACGAGATAGGCGTGTATAAATTACAAAACGTAGAGATAGACGTAGAGATAACGAGATAGGCGTGTATAAATTACAAAACGTTAAATCATATTTATCTATGATGTTTACGTTATAGTACAGGTAGACACCTGGCGGGAGAAATTGGCACTAAGATTCCCTATTTTTAACGATTTTCATAATTTTTCCATCGAGTAGTTACCAAACTAATTTTTAAAGTGATTTGTAAAATATTTTCCTATTTTATGCACCATTTAGGTCAAAACTCTTTTTTCTCTTGCTTGGGATTATTCCTCTATATTGGTCGGATTTCTTGGTGCCTTCTCGATTTAACTTTTTTTTGTTTTTGACTTCTTACAATTCTTTATTTAATAGTCATTATGACACGGAAAGTGCACTTTCAGCTTTACCAAACTAAATTCATTTACTCACAAGTCTTCATTTTCACGAAAGATTTTATTCAATGTACGAATACGTAAACGATAGGAACCTATTGATAATTATTGGCAATGAGAGGTATACGAGTATCTATATGGGCCTATTCTATGAGCATTGAAATGAAGTACATTCTATTAACTTCTGATTTGTTCTGATATAAGAACATTGTAAATATTTACGGAAGTATGTCAGTTATTTTGACTTATTGTCATCAACCATTTGTTAGGATGATTTCTTATCAACCAACTTTAAAGATTGTTTCCGGCTTTTTTTATATTTTACTAACTTATAACTACATTGACTCAACTGAAAATTGAGACTTTCGAGAAAGTTCTTTTATACCTTATAATTTAGGAGAAAACAATATGAAAATTTACAACGACTGCCAGCCTAAGTATTAAAACCCAGGACTTTTAACTCTGATCGCTATAACTAACCGTTATATTAAACTGAATGGCATCATTAGAAAGAAGCGCTATGTTTTCAGATAAGCTTTAGCTATACAAGTGAAACATTGCTGACTATCGAGACACATAGTTATTGTGGTTGAAATATGCACAGTGATGTACTTTCATAATTTACTGAGCGTTGAATAATAGTCCTACACTCGATTCTATTATGAAAAATTATTGTATTTCAATTAAATCATTGCATTATTGATTTAAAATCAAATATCAATATATGATAACCAAGGTACAATAATCTTTGGTCCATTAGATTTCCTATACTCTTAAATTTCCTCCGTACAATACATACAAATTTATCATGCTCTCATAAATTTCTCTATTATATAACATCATTTAGAGCTTAGAAAAAACAAAGTATTATTCTATGTTTGAAAGAGTTACTGGTGTATATAGTTATAGACGTGTGAGTGATGTTATAAAAGAACTCTACTCTTATAACATCACTCATACGTCCAGCCATATGTCACAGTCGTTTTTCTTACAAACCGGTTAAAATTTGGCGTGGTAATTGTACACATTACCCCGTAAATATATACGAGTATATATATATATATATATATATATATATGTGTGTGTGTGTGTGTGTGTGTGTGTGTGTGTGTGTGTAGTGTGTGTGTGTAGTAGTTAAATGTTAAAATAGTGTGTTCTAGGAAATGCTTATGCATTTTCATGTTTATTCATATTATATCAATTGTTACGACTCAATAACATTTGTATAGAAATTTAACATGAAGCAAGTGCTGTAACCGATTGTTTTTTTTTTCATGTTTCGTGTGAAATATAAATTGGAATAAGAAATTATAAGATATCAATCATTCTTTTTATGAATTCTATAGGATAATTTCAGAAATTTTATTTAAAAGGTTTACGCCATTTTTCTCATAACCCCGTTTGAAACGAACAGTTCAAATTTTACGTTAAACTTAGCACAATGATGAAACATATTAACCAGATCACATTTAAATAGTCGTGCCCAAAAATATTAAAAGTAATTTTAGTGAAAACAAATTAAATAACTGATGAAAATGAATATATCGTCTGGTATCAAAATCTTTCAAATCTATCAAAAGAGCGATTTATAATGATTCGAAAAATATAGATTTCGGAATTCTGTAATGGTCAATCACCAAAAATATGCACATTTCAATCCCTAATCTACTAAATTATTATAGTCTATACAGGGAAAAAAATGTTTAACTCGAATTTTACCAAAAAACTATTGAAATGATTTAAAATCTAATACTTTTTGGGAGATTGGCGATGTTATTACGCCGGTAAAATAATGCCATACAAAATATTTACGTGTTGAAAAATGATATCTACAGTTGTACAAAGGTTACTAGAAATTATATTTATCCTAAAATTTTTATATATTTAATTCAATTCGTATTCAATAATTAAATATAACTAAATGCATGAGGAGCCCTCTTAGTTCGAATTCTATTCGTACTGAAAAATTGTAATCAAAAGCTTCTTCAAAAATGACTTGTTTAAGAGTTATAAAGAAAATTCATGACTAATTTACTTAAAAAAATTTATTTAAGAACCGTTTTAGTACTGACAAAACGTTGACAACCGTATATATAATATTAATTTTCAAAACACTTTTTAGACTCTATTTTCAAATATTGAATATATTTGGCTTTAATTTTGTATAAATTCGTTATTTACAATTAAATGAAGATAATATTATTGTGGTATTATTTCTACTTTCTTTAAGTATCTTTGCTAATTGCCCACCGAATATGTTATAATACGACGAAACCTACGTCGTGGTAAAGAATTTTAAAAAAAGTAGTAATAATGCACTTTTGCCTTGTTTCATTTAACTATATTTTCGTTTACTTCACTTCCTTTAATTTTCAACTTTTTTTCTGAATTTGGTACTTTTTTAATTGTGTGCATTTTCAAACGCTTAGTGATAAAAAATGCCATATTCCAACTCGTAATTACCTGAAAAAAATTACGTCGATTTTTTTAAATACAATAAATGTGGCGGACCCTGTGTTGCTCTAAAACTAGACTTCGTGTAAATTTCATTGCAATTAAATAAAAAAACACTTGAGCTTTCAACATAATGTCACTAATTTTCATTATGTTGAAACAATTCGTAAACCGTTCTGTCATTTCAATCAGAGTACATAAAACAAAAATGTTCGTTGTCACATCTTCCTGTTATAATTCAAATCATTGTACCTCACTGTGACGGAACATGGAAACAGTAAACTATGACTGAAACTTTAGAAGAATAATTGAAGATAGTAGGGAATGAGAAGTTGTTTTTTAATTTTTTTATTCAATTAACGTTATTTTGTTAAATTAATTTAATTTTTCTACCTAGTTTTGATTCAATGATGACTTACATTTGTATGTTAACGCATTTGTAACTTATAGTTGATATTTTTATGAATGTATCCTCAACTATCTGAGTAGCATATATAATATAAAATACAAAGAATAGAATAAACTTTATAACGTCTAATTAATGTTAATATCATAAAAAGTATTTTTATTATCGTTAGTGGTGATACTGATTCAACCTAAACAAGTTACAAAAAACAGTTAGAGTTAGGACGTGTCTTAAGCAAAATTCACACAAACTTGAAATGAATATAGAAGCTTTATCAGCAATTAAGTTTATCATCGTAATCATACGCTAATTTATCTCATACGATAATAATCTGAAAAAAACTGCTTTATTTTCCAAAGGTGCAACAACGTACAAGACGATCATAAGCACTTCATTACATGTGCCGATAATGTTACGTTGTTGTCTTTTTTTTATTTGAATCAGGCATTGACTTAATGATCAATTTAATTCACAGATTCAATTACTGAGTATGTATTTATGTCTTTAGAATACAGAGAATTTTTTAAAAGAAGTTAGTGTAGACATTAATAAATATACTTTGCATATGAGAAGATGCGATGGGCTATAAAGTCAATTTCAAAATAGCAGAATAATTAAAATATACCAACAATAACCAAATATACATAAACAAAACCAAAAAAAAATATTATCATTTGAAAAAAGGACTGGAAGGGATTTGTCTAAGAAAGATGACGGAGGAACAAGTCACGAAAAGAAAACTTCTTCACGCGATTTTTTTGCATGTGTAGAGGGATAAGTTCCGGAATGTCACTTAAATTTGTTGTAAATTTAAAAAAAAATTTAAAGTGGTGTAGTATTTATAAAAGAATGTGTTGTATTTAGGAACTAAAAAGTAAGGAGATTTTCATAATTTCATACACAATGAGTAAGTCAAAAGCTGTGTCAACGCGCGGCGTAAGATACATACGAGTATTTTCTTAGAAGCACACGACAGTTACGAAAAAATTATTTTAAGATCGTCCTTTATGTAATGATGCGGTAAATATAATAAGCGCATACTAGTAAGCTAATAATATGAAGTAGACTAAGTAAATTTTAATATTAGGATAGGTACGCGTATCTAAAATTGAATGGAACGCATATCTATATTGAATAATTAAGAAGTAAAGTGCAAATCATTACAAGGGGTCTTAAATTCAAGTCTCACGACCATGATGCTTTTTATTTTCCTTTTGTGGATCCAAAGAAAAGGCAATTTAGTTAATTCTTAACAAATTCGAAATAAAAAAGGCCCTTTAATAACTTTTACATCATGTTTATTAAGAATGTACGTAATTTTCCATAATACTTATATATTTTAAGTGCGTCGCTAAGTCTTCCAGGACAAAAAATCCTGCTTATAACCTTTAAATGTACGCACTTACTTCAACTTAACTATGTATGTTTGTTTTCACAGATAACTTAAAAATTTTATAAAACTCTACCAATTTTATTCATTTAATTGAATGGAACTATTAAACTAATCCTCGTGAAGGTTATTTAAAAAGAAATTATCATTTATCATCAGTACTTCTTTTCAATATTACTTATATACTCGATTCAATACAATGCAAAATTATCCATTAATAGACATTTTCATACATAAAGACTATTCATAAATGTTTGATGTTTTCAAAAAAATTGTGCAAATGAAAAATTGTCGTTTATTTATCGTGCAAATAATGGTGATTATTTCAATAATTATAATTTCAAGGCACAGCCAAAAAAGAAAAAATAAAAAGAAATCGTAACATTACTAAATTTCCTATCGTGTATATATTTATTAAATAAAATCATACTCATGAACTTATTTAAAAAAAATAAATACTGGGTAAAATAATTTAAGTTGATAATATAAGTAAACAAATGTAATAATGACAAAAAGTGCAATTTCGGATTTCCAGATTGAACTGCTGAATACGATTCGTACGTTACTATTCGACTATCTGGCAGTGAACACATACCTATAATTTATATATATATATATATATATATATATATATATATATATATATATATATATATATATTATATTTTGGTCGGTGATAAAATTTAAAAGAGCTATTAATAAATTAAAAATCGACAACTAAATAATATATAGAAAAAAACTTATTTTAACTGTCCCATAGAAAGAAAAAGAACACATAAAGATCATAGATTACAAATTCTAAACAAATTTACCGCCACGTCATCAAACACAAAAAATGAGGTACACGGCTTGTACAAAGAAACTACTCCCTCCCAAGCATCTCTCTCATTCTCCGCCACAGAACAACTCCTCATAGTCAATATGCCATTTGGCTTAATTGTCTATGTATGTATCACTACGAAATCTAGAGGTAATCGACGCGATAGTGATTGATGAAAAAGCAAACATACAGTAATCCATTTTGGACTACATAACCTCCATGCAATTAGACACCATCAAGTGAAATTCAGTACAAATATTTCAGTAGTAATAATTAATAAATATAATTATAAATTGAAAATCGTGAAATAAAATGTAATACAGGTGACGTTAAATTTGTCGAAAAATAATTTGCTATTGCGAGTGAAATGGACCACTATTAACAATTATTAAAAAAGGCGTTCAAAATAAAAAAAATTAGTTAAAACAATTATTAAAACACCATCCAAAAGAAAAAAAATCAGAGACGTGAACTTTCAGCTATAGCAAATAAGTTAATTTCATTTTTTTAAATACGACTTAGAGATTTTGGATGTAACCTTTTATGTCCAGTTTGCAATAAAATATAAGTCCGACCGCAAGAATACAAGTACAAGTAAATATGTGAAGTTTAAATTTTGTGCTGAAATACGGATTTCAAAGTTTAGGACGTCTTAAATTTGTTTGCTAATTTGAGCTGTATATTATAATGGCTTTCACGTTCAATGAAATATTATAATACATAAATAAAATATAATTACGTAAGTAAGTTATTTTTATTGTAAAAAGGTAATTTTTTAAATAATGAAATTACCGTTTTAAATAAAAAATTAAGGATATAGTCATTATGTACGGGTTTTGACGTACGAGGTATAGAGGAAAAATTAGAGGTTATCTTACAAAAAAACATGGAGAATTCTGTTAATATTAAAGCGTGTGTAAATATTTTTTGAAAGGTAATTGATAAATGATAACTACATTTAAACATTTTATCACTAATTTTTCTTTACTCGAGAACTAGCGCGTAACTTAAATTTTAGTTTCACGCCGCGGACAGAATCTGTTAACGTTCGCGTATTTAACCGTGCACGCATAAAAGGTAACAGATCCTACGACCTCGGGTGGCCAGCCAATCCATGTTTTTTTCTAAATTAAACGATGCTTATAATTTTTTAATAAGGGAATGAAGACAAATTTTGAAGCTTTTAAATTTGAACTCTACATATATATATGTATATATATATATATATATATATATATATATATATATATATATACATACACATTCAAATTAAATTCACAGTTTTTGTGAAAGATGGTACATCTTTCTACAAAGTTACATTCGATCTTCACGAGACCACGATGGAACTATATCCACAGGTAACAAATATATCTTCAATTCATGTAAACATTAAAAATATGTTGAGATAAATATTAAACTAATGTAATAAGTGTAAATCCATACTTTGTACTAAACTCACATAGGAAAATTGTTATGCTATACATTAAGAAAAATTAATGAAATGTCATTACAAATCGACATAAGCATCTAATACAATTTTCATAGACAACTGTCAAAGTAGTCGTGATGTTCGTACTAGAACAAGTCTAAACGCGGCAAAAAGAATGCGCTCAGGATATATAGCTTCTGTTATAAATTATATTTACCATAACTATGTGTGCAGATTCATTTTGAATTTATGACTAAATTAAGTACATATATTGTTACTCTTGTAATGGATGAAGTATAAGCCAAATTAGTAATAAATCCATCATAAATAGATGAATAGATGGACATAATTCTGACAGTTTCTCTTTGACATACAACGTATAAAACACTTAATAGCAATAGTGAGCGAATTTTGTTTCGTTTTTACACCCCTTATGTCCACTTCTTGTGTTTTTCTATAGTGTTCACCTGTCTCTCTTTGTTGTTTTTAGCTAAGTATCTATTTTCCTTTCAACTTGTAATAGATTCGTTATATGCAGACGTAACACATAAATGTTACACAAAAACGTTAAATGAATAACGTAGCTCGAAATGCAACCTGATGTTTTAATCCCATCGCGCCCAAAGAAGTTTCGCTTCTATATATTTTTGGAGATTTTAATTTTATTTACAATATCTCCGTCCGTTATTTTAAGAGTTTAAGACTTTGACTCAAAAATGCATGTGGGACATTTCTACTTTGTTCCATTAAATTATTATTGCTCATATTCCAAAACAATTTTATCTCTACCCACCACGTATCCACATGCACGTTATAAAATGTACGACGGAACAAAGTTTACATCAGTCAAATACGCCATTGTGTACAAAACCTTAAAAAACGAACAAGTAAATAAAACTTCCCTTTTTAAAAAATAAGCATATTCGTTCCAATTTTTCTACTTCAGTAAACCTGTAAACAACGATCTCATGGTACTCAGTTCATGCATACTTGATTAAAACAAATAGACACACACACACACACACACACACATATATATATATATATATATATATATATATATATATATACATATATATATATATATATATATATATATATATATATATACATATACATATATATATATATATATATATATGTATATGTATATATATATACAGTTACTGACCTGCTTATTTGCTAATATCTTAGTTGCTTCATGACTTTGTATGAACTTGTACGTAATTATCTACCAATTTATCTGTCATTTTCATGCTTACGTCAAGACAAGTAAAACGATTTTCAACTCGACGAGGTCATTCTTCGCTACTGAAGAGTTCTTGAGCTACTTTACTCTTAGCCAGCACCATAACCATAAAGCATACGACAAATTAAACGAGCTTAAGTCGATGAACTTAATCCTCTCTACCAAGGGGTTTCTGTCATCACCTTTCAGCTCCATTATGTGCGACCAAAGTATTTGTCAATACAACTCCATCTAATCCAAATCTGATTAATGTGATCCTCGCCATTAAACTGTTCCTGTCGTCACATTCTGGCTCCATTATCTCACAATTCTTCGCCAAAAATCGTTAGGTAAAGTCGAAGGAAAATTAAAACCAACTTGATGAATCTGCACAACTCGATGATCGGCTCTTCAGCATTGAATAGTTCATCATTGAAGAATAGATTCATCATTGATAAATCGACTCTTCATCATTGAAAACATGACTAAAGACAAAAATATTGAAAATTGGTACATTCATATGAATTTCGTTTAGCAAGGGCATATGTACTTAATCGGTGTCTATTATCGATCTAATTTTGCGATAATACCTGAAAGCGACATAAATTTCCAATTAAATCAAAAAAGTAATTCGATAGTACTGTTTTGTAACTGATACTAATTTTGATAAATATCTCTGCATAGATTATATAAATTTCACAGTAATTGCATCGCAAAATTTAGTCGCAATTTTACTTTGAATCTGTGAAATTAGCTCCATGAAATTTCTGAATTTTTGAAAACACATTATGAATATATACGACAAGCTACAAGTCACAATTCTTGTCTGATTTCGACAATTTTTCTGTCGGTTAGTAATCAGAATAAAACTCTATTATTTTGGAAACGATTGAAAATTACCTTTTTTGTGCTCGATTATTATTTCATCGTACTTCTCGGATTTCCATGGCTATATTAGTTTTAATATATTTTTTTAATTCTTTTTTTTTACATTTCTTCATTTAATAGACTAAATAACGTATGGTGTGCACTTTTAGTTTTACCAACGATATTCACCTATACTAAAGTGTTCGTTGTAACGAACGATTTTGTTCAATATTGTAACATCAGCGTATAAACGCCTAAACGACATGAACGTATTAATAATTATGGGCCATTACCATTTATCTATCGTAACCTAGTTTATGACCTTGGAAATGGAGTACATTCCATTAATTTTTAATTTTGTCTAATATAAAAAAGTTTAACCGAAAAATGTTAGGTTACTGTAAAGTGTTGACTACCTGATAATTTCTTCTCATCCAGCTGACAACTCAGTTAAATATTAAATATTTAAGAATATTTTTATGTTAATTATAAATAAAGCAATGGAAAGAATGGAAATTACGTCAAAAAATGTATCAATTGCCTACATAATTACTAAATATTCTATACTATAAAAAACAGGTATTTCAATCTCTAACCGTATTGACTTACTTTCTTATTGAATGAACTGAATGAAATGATTAAAAGGACACCTATATTATATTTTCAAATGATCTTAAGCCATACTATTCAAAAATGATGACTATTAAGACCAACATCTTACGTACAAAGATGCTGTGGCTGAATGAAGTAAAGTAATTTGTTATAACATTCTACTGAGCGGTGAGTAATACTCCTACTTGCGATGCTGTTATACCAAATTATTGTATTATGACTAAATTTGTATATGAATGTGTGAGATATAATACATAGAGAACCTTTCGCCAGTTAGATTTACTACATTCTCAGATTATTTTGTACAATATACTTAAATTATCACACTTTTTTTACTCGTTTATTTTGTAACATGTTAATATATCATAAAATAGAATTGTTTTACATTTACAGTCCGCAAGAAATAAAGAATCGTATTGGAAGCATTAAACAATACCATTTTTTAATCAACTTTTCTTCGTTAGTATTAGAAATTTTCACTCTCCGTAGTTTTAATTTTTTATATAAGTGACAAATTTTAAGAAAAATTACGTAAAATGAACTTACAAAACAATTTCGTGCCCTTCTGGTTATCACAGCTGTTTTCTTAAGAACAGTTTGACGCAGAAACGTAAAATTTGATGTAGTAATAAAATGTATTGCTCCTATATATATCAAGTTAAAACCCATAAATATTTCTAGATATATTAGAAGGGCAAATAGAGTAATTAATTCTTTTTTTAATTTTATGTTTCGTATGAAACACTGGGTGTGAAATTTCAAACATATTTCGTGTGAAATTTGAAAGATAGCGTTACAAGAATTTGAAAAATATTTTTTTGAGAATTTTGTGCACACATCATTTTTATCAGAGACCGTTTGACGTGAAAATATTAAATTTTACTTCAATTTTGCACAATAACAAAGAGGTAGACGTCTCCAAAAACTCCGAAGCCTAAATTATAAAAAAAAACTACTGGAAGTTTAACTACAATTTACCTGAAAACTACTGAAATTACTCTAAATCTTATAGTTTTTAATAAAGTTGTGTGACAGTAAGATCCAAAAACTATCGTAAATTTTTTACTGAAAAGTATTTTTTTGTTTTACGAACTGTTGATATAGCATCATTGTAATAGTACGTATATATATATATATATATATATATATATGCATATATATATATATTTATTTTTTTTTTCTTTTTTTTTTAAATTTTATTTTAACAACATTCTAAAAAAATCGCTCGACGCATTTTTTAAATGAAATGAAAAGTGTTGCGAAGTAATTACTTTCCCTGTAAAGTAAATTGTACAATATTTTATAGCAATTTTTATCAAAACTAAACAGTGAATATTTTTGAAATCTTAAAATAAGTTACATATTTTACATATATTTAGGGTTTGAATTACATATCAAAACAATCAGCGAATTTCGTCGACAATGCGTTTTATATAAAAAATTCGTGATATTATTACATTTATGAAAATTATTCAATGCATTATATTTATAAGATACAAAATAATATCCATATTTGTAAAAAAGGTTAGTCGAAATACTAATATATATATATATATATATATATATATATATATATATATATATATATATTCAAAAATGCCTATATGTGCCCAAGTGTATAAAAGACTTTTAATGCAATTTCTACTAATTACCTGACAGTTTTTTAATCAAAATATTTTTAAAAGGTAGTTGCTGAAGGTTTCCCTCAAATAATCAATTAAAAAATCTATTAAAAAACTGCTTTTGGTACTGACAAAATAACTGTTACATTTCAAAGCTTTTTACCCAATATTTTTAATTCCTAACATTTTTTACTATTTTTCTAATATTTCACATTTTTTTTCTTCTTTGCATATTAAACGTTTAGTGCAGAAATGGGAATTAAGTCGGCATAACTGTACAGTGCGTGAAAGTAAGGTGAAATAAAAAAATTAAAATTATTAAATTTCTACAACTTTCTTCTTTTACCCCACATATGTAAAAATATTTTTTATAACTAACAATTTTTTTAACTTCAATAATTATAATTTTTTAACATAAAATAAATTTTGTAAACTTTCTTTTCATATGAACAATTTCACGTTATGTATTTGTAGGAAACGAGAAACAATTTTAATTTTATTGTATTTAATTAAAGTCATCTCATTAGACTAATTTAATTTCACTAGTTAATTTTGATTATAGATTACTAGCTTATTTTTTTTACACTTTCCTCACTTATATTTAACATTTATAAATATGTGTTTAAGTAGCTGATCGTATATAAAAAACCCTTTAACGTCGCATAAATATTAACATCTAGTAAAAATTCAATTTAAAATTACCCAAAAAATCCCTCTCATGATTATTAATAATAAAATTGTGACAAAATAAGCAGGTGATACAAAGTTAATTCCATGTTCTACAGCCGACTCTATATTAAAACATTTAAAATTGTGACGTAATTCTTGCAAAATTGGTACGAATATAGAAATTTTATCAGCAAATGCGTTTACCATGGTAATCGAAGAAACGAGAATTTATCTTATAATCTGAGAAAAAAACCAAGTTTATTTTCACAAAATGCGACGTTCCAGACGTTAATAGGCACCTTATCACACCTTTCAATAATATTATTCTATATCCTTTTCTCTGAATTAAGTCAGTCTTTATCATAATAATCCATTTATTTCACAAATGTACTCAAGAATTAGGTATTTATTTAATCTCGTCACAATACAAAAATATTTTAAAATAAATTATCACTAAAAAAGTTAATAAATGTACTCAATACGCTTACGGAACCGACGGGTTAAGAACGCAATATGAAATCAATAACCTAGTAAGTTAAAGAAAAAACATTATGAATTGAAAAAAAAGGAAATAGAAGAGATTAACTTAAAAATAAAAACGTATAAAAAATCACGTAGGGAAAATTTCTTCCCACGACCTTTATTGCACTTTTCCGAATACTAGTTTAATTCGTCTTACATTTAAAGTATAGAAGTATTCCTAAAGAAATGTATCGGGTTTAGGGACTAAAAATTAACGAGATTAAAAGCGTATACACAATTCATAGCAATGCCTACATACGATTTAAAATGCTGATTTTAGAAGTAGACGACAAAGTCTAGGAAATGTAGTTTAAGATCAATTTTTGTGTGATGAAAGTAAAAATTTGCGAAGTAAATACATAAGAAGTAACCATAAGTTTGTAAATTTTTATAAGCGCATAAGAATATCTATATAGTCATATCATATAAGTATATCTAAAAATTGCAGAAATAGATTAACAGCTTAATGGATACGCAAGTAACAATGTGCAAAATCATAACACGCTGATATGAGTTCGAATCTCTCGTTTCGAATCTCTCTTTTCGTCTCGTATCGTTTATTATTATTTTTTTTGTTGAATTATTGAGGACGTCCGCACAATTCAAGAACTTATGTAGTAAATACGGCTTACGGCAATCATCAGTTTATTTTATTTAAAATATAAAAGTTGCTAGTTAATATTGAATTGTACTCTGCAAATTTTCCAATGTTCTTTAGTACTTAAATATCTAACATTTTTCAAGGTGCAAATTTTAATGTCATAATTAAATAAGAAGCACTCCACATATTTTGATAGTCTACAAAACAAAATATTGTTAAAGGTTATCTTTCAAATACTTAAAGGCATAGTGTGAAAATTTTACTGAACCTTTTGTTATTTATATTAAAAAAACTGTTGATAAACATTAACAAATTTCCTATTTTTAACTTAATAGCGAAAATCGTATGAGCTTAGGAATATTCTAATAAAGTATGTACGGCGTAATTTCGCGCCAACTTGATTGATTGAGCAGCCATATACTTAGATTACAATAGGCTTTTGGCAACATGACGATATGCCACAAAGTATAATAAATTCAGAAAAATTTATCGGTTTTGCAAATCATTTATTAAAATTTTCCTAATTGTATAAATTATTTACATGTATTGATTAAACATTTAGACATGTTTTTTATACAATATATATATATATATATATATATATATATATATATATATATATATATATATATATATATATTAAAAATGTCGCAAAAGTTACCAACAAGTGTTTTCATGTCAATTTTCGATTTTCAGATTGGACCCGCGGAATGCAATTTGCGTGCCAATCCAGGACTACAGGACTATCCAGCTGCTTATCCATACCTAAAATTTATAGATATACATGGTCTTAGCAAAACTTCGCAGTTATTTTTCATTAATGCTTTAAAGAAATATACTTAATTCTAACTCTGTCAAAATCATCCATACCTAAAATTTATAGATATACGTGGTCTTAGCAAAACTTCGCAGTTATTTTTCATTATTGCTTTAAAGAAATATACTTAATTCTAACTCCGTCAAAATCATCCATACCTAAAATTTATAGATGTACATGGTCTTAGCAAAACTTCGCAGTTATTTTTCATTATTGCTTTAAAGAAATATACTTAATTCTAACTCCGTCAAAACCATTTCATTTAAAAATGTTGCCAAGACCCACTATTACATACCTTAAAAAATGTTATGATATCTCATGTACAACCAAGCCTTGAATAAGTTGCTTTAAACACCTTGGCCAAAGAAAGCTACAGAGCTTTGTAATAAAACTACGGCATAGAAGATGGTTTGAAAAGTTCTCGGCCCGACTTTCTTGGTCACACAAAAAATTAAATAAAATTAATCTTTTATTTTTCTACGCATTCACCTATTATCTCAATACACTTATTCAGTCTATCCTCTAGCACTTCTATACCGCTCTTATAAAGCTCTTAGGAAATGCGCTTCGCCTCAAATATTACCTCTTTTTTATTGAATTTTTTTTCCAGCCAAGTGTTTTTTTTTAAATTAGGGAACAGATAATAGTCTGACAGTGCTAAATTAGGTGAATACGAGGATATGTGTCAGTACTTGGAATCAGAGTTCATGCAACGACAGTGCTTTATCTTGGTGAAAAGGATCATCTTTTTGGTCCTTTTTTAGCTAATTTATCTAACAGTTCAACGTAGTATATGCCTGTTATAGTTTATCCTTTGAGAAGGGATAAAAATTATTCCGTGGTATTCTCAGAACACTGACGCCATCACTTTTCCTGCCTACTTTTGTGACTTGGCTTTCTTGGGTGGCGAAGAATCACCAGGTTCCGACTGTATTTTTGATTCTAAAATATAGCGATAAATCCAAATTTCATCAGTGGTTATAAATCATCTTAAAGATTGTTAGTGCTTAATCGAAACAACGCCAGATTCGCCCAGACCGGTTGAGTTTTTTTGCGATGGACAACAATCACGACACCCATTTTGCTGACACCTTTTCCATTCCTAATTCGTTGATTAAACTATGGAACACCCACTCAGTTGAGACTTCAATACTATTATTTATTTCACGTACTTCCAATCTTCGGTCTTCAAAAACCATTTTTGTTAATTTTATCGATGATTTTTAGCGTGGAGGATGTTAACGGCCTTTGGCTCCTAGGGTCATCTTCAGCGTTCTCTCTGCCATGTTTGAACTTCCTTGTTAACTTCCTTGTTCCTTTTGTCTTCCTTGATTTTTTTAGTGAACTAAATTACACAGAAGAACAACCATCTGTGCTTCTTAAAATCCAAAACCACCACAGATTCCTAGATGTAAAAAGATACTCCAACATTATCAATGATCTTAAGATTGTTATTAATAGTAATAGTAAGATGATTAAATTTTATTCAGTCGTAGCAAATACTTTATATTCAGCTGAATTACACAGAACAATCTTCTGTGCTTCTTTCCTTGTAAGAGGGGTTGCATTATCAGCGTTGAGAAGATTGAGGTTTTAATTTCTCCCATAATTTTCTCTTTTCTACCAGAATCCAAACTTTTGGCTTGTAATTAATTCACTATAAATACGCAAGAAACTTCTCCTTTCTTCCATTTTCTGAAGTAAAAAGTATTTTATCGATGCTTATGACTTTCTGGTAGTTAAAGTATAATTATTTAAGTAGGATATCAGGAATTATCATATACAAAATCAATCATAGACTAGTTCTATTTATAGAGTTTATAATGACGATTTATTCAATTGGCAATTTAGTTTTACACAATATAGTTTTTTGTAATCGATGAAGTACATGACAATTTGAACATCTCATTCGTAAATCTTCTCAACACATATTGGTTTTATTGATAATGTGCTCTTACGAGTATGCTGTTTCACAGGCTGTGTTTATTCCTGGGGTATATTCCAACTCAAATATGAATTTAGTGCCTGTTTGAAGTTTCCCATTTTCTTGACTTACCCTTTTACGTGTATTTATACACATAGTAAAAGTTTTTACACTACTTACACCATCTCGCTGTTATGGTATCTTGTATAGCGGAATTATTTTTGAATTGTCAAAATGTTTCAATTTTTCAATTGTGTTGCTTCAGATGAATTGGAAAGGAGCGATCTTTCTTCAAAAGTTAAAAAGACGATAATAAGTTTAAAATTCCAAGGAATATACTCTATCTATATTTTCATGCTTATGATATTAGTTGTTACTGTATTTGCAGAGGTTGAAATAGTCCTTGAATTATTTATTATTCCGTAATCATTTTGCCTTGACTCCCATACTTTTTTGAATCATCTGCAAGATCTTATCAGCCAGGAATTTGGTATAATCAGAGGTGGAGAGTACTTGGAATAATTTGTGTTGCCTACTAACACAGATTGGGAAATATCTCTTCATATAGTTACTTAACTTTGTTAAAAGTAAGTGATTACGTCGATGATACATAGATCCCTCTTCACACAATATTTTAGAAGCCTAATCACAATTATTCTTGTACTTAGTCCAAATTTACAAACGACACTCATGTTGTGATCCTCAGTAAGGTCCTGTCTAAGCTTGTAATTCCAACATCCCACGATTATTTTGACTATTGTATTGGATTATTTGGCATTTATGATTTTTTAAATAAATGACAAATATATATCTTTCCTCCTATAGAGAGATCCTGTTTATATTGTAGAAAATGACACTTTAATTAATTGACAATATGCTTATATACAATATCATAATAGAAAATTGCAACTGCAAATAAGTAAAATGTATTACGTCTTTCAAACTTCATATAAATTACATTTAACAAGGGCATAGATACTTATTTGACGTTTATCACCGATCTTCATTGATAATATCTAAACGCAACACATTTTTCCAATTAAATTAGAAAAACAAGTCGACAGTGTTGTTTTCGACTGATACTAATATTGATTAAAATCTTTGTTTGATTATGTATAAATTGCAAAGTCGCTGCATTGCGAAATTCAGTCGCAGTTTTACTTCGAATCTGCGAAATATTAATTAGAAAGCTATGGGTATACTTCAATTTATCGTGCTCATCTTAGGAACATTGCTACGTAAGTAGTTTTAATATGTTTAATTTAAATTGCCTTTTGTTAAGTAATTTAAAGAAGTTTAGTTAAATAGTCGGAATCTGTGATCTGAATTTTGTGTCAGTGGCTGATCATATTTAACCAGCAAATTAATTAAAAACTTTTTCAAACTTGCCTAATATCTGCTCCACGGCATAAAATTGATCTACTTTTTTTTTAAAATTTATGTTATTACGAGAAATGTTATTCCTTTCATATACGTATGTGTGTGTGTGAATATATATATATATATATATATATATACATATAAATATATATATACATATATATATATATATATATATATATATATATGTATATATATATATTTATATATATATATATATATATATATATATATATATATGTATATATATTTAAAAATGCATGCGTGTACATATATTTGTCGTTGATTTATTGCCATAACAATATGTTCCACATTTCTTTTTCGAATTTCGAAATTATAATTATAATATCTAATATAATATTGCATAAGTTTTCATGTATTTTTTAGTCTGACACTTTATCACTGAAAAATCATTTATTTTCAATCAAAAATTATTTTTTAAACTTTTTCTGGATCATAATTACATTCAAACTTTATCATTAAACAGAACCTTGAGAAAACGATAACGAAGAATATTTTTTATTTTTTCTCAAATCGCTCCATATTCCCAGCTAAAAAAGATGTTGCCAATTTTGCTTTGGTGACGCTGCGGGAGTTTTGGTGCGCGTTCACTAACACGCGTTCGCGATAACTTTGAAATAGTGAATCACGAGAAAGTATTAAAGATATGACAAAAAATTGTTTTAATTTTTTTTACTCAGAAACCCACGAAAATCAGTTAGTGATAAAGACATCAAAAATTATTAATAAAATTTATTTCGTATCTCCTCTGTCAGGTATATTCCTCTTAAGAAGCAAAAACAGTTTTAGATTTTTCTCGCAACATTGATATTCTAGATAATGAATATCACTGTGAATTTTTCACTGTCCAACATTAATACAGAAATACCGAACTCTAGTTTTTTGTTTAATATCAGTTTATGATATACCCCGTGTGTGTATAAGTGTAATAAACCATTCCTCAACCCTTAAAGTCAAACAATATTTTAAAGAAAATAGTCAGAAATCAAGTCGAATATTCTCTCCATTTAATTTTATACGGAACTTAGAGAAAAGAAAATGAATATAATGAAAAATTTAAAACTAAAGAATGTATACGTTTGATATAATTTAATATATTTTCAAAAGAAATACTCATCATGCAATCTGTATTATGTTAAATAATAAAGGAATTGGAAATTACATTTGTGGGGTTGGGAATTATATTTCTCCGAGTTTTATTATCGATTGTAAATGTTACACCTTTTCGAAGAAATAAGAACCATATTTTGTCACAATTTTTTGAGTTTCAAAGGGGTAAACATTAAATAAAATGCATTCTAAAGATAAACAAAAAATTAACAACTCAGTAATGAAAAAAATAGGAAATGTTATAGTATATAACGAAAGGAACCATTTGCTATAGATAAGTAAGAATCGACCATTTAGATAATGCCCAAAATTATTTCGTTAAATTTGCTAAAATATTAACTGTGTCCAGAGGTTTTAGCCATATACAATTATTTTATTTAATATGCTTAGATAAGTTGGTGTAACATGACGCGCTTTTAAAACAACGGCCGTAGAAAAATAAAAATCAACGATATTCAAAGGAAATTTAATTATTTTTAAGCTTTTATTAGTTGATAACAAAAACGAAATTAAATTAATATCACAATCTTTAGGTCAATTTTAGCTAAAAGCTAAAAAATAGGAAATGTCCACTAGCCCGTTGAGTAAGATGGCGCAGCAAAGTCGATGCGCAGATTAAACGTTGCCGTTTTTCATTCATTATTGGAGACAAATATCGCATTTAAATACATCAAATCTAAGATATCCTGCTCACTTCTCGTCCCACCATTTTTGACGCACCAAGCATTCGATTAAGTTTTCTTTAATAGGTTCCTTATATTCAGTACACGTCAAAACCTTTGTTTTACTTTTTTTCGGTGCATTGAAAGATTTTTTAGGCATTTTGGGTTTTGGTTCAGCGTTCTGGTTATTCGCGTTTTATAATTGGTGTTGGTAAGGTGAACTACTAATTATTTCAGAAGTCATGCGTTTTCTTTCTGTACATCTTTTTGTCTGTGATTTAAAGAAATGTTTATCATCTTTTTTCGGATGTTGACGTATTTTGCGAGTACTCTAGATTTGAATCTATGGATTCTTCTTTTGTTGAGATAGAAGGTTTCATTGCATTTGTAGATGGCATATAATCAGAATTCGTGAATAGACTTGATTGGGAAGATTGAACATCAACAGTTGTTGCTTTTGAAAAAGTAGAAACATGGTATGACGAAATTCGGTGCTTGAACTTGAATTTCCGTCTTTGGCTTCATTTCATGTTGAGATGTTTGCTTTAAGTGAGCCGTGGTGAGTAGAAGCTGTACCAGTTTCAGACACCATTTTTATTTCTGTCGTGGCTGATTGAGAATTCTTTTTGGTCTTACCAATCACATTATACTGTTGACGTAGCGGCAGCCTGGGTAATCATTTTTGCCATGTTTTCTACGTAATCTTCTTGATTTTAGAAGTACATGGAATTGTCAGAGATTTGTTGTAGGTGGGTGAAAATATAGATGTTATCTGAAGTTATATTATTGCTCTTACTGGATGATGCCTCAATCATTTCTTACATTCCCCAGCATAATACTTCTTCAGTACATTGTGAAAACCTCTATCAAGTGCATTTTGTGGCTACTGTATGATAACAAAATCGATGTAACAATATTATTTTTCCATTAAAAACCAAAAGTTTTAATTGATCAGTATGAGAATTTTTTGTTTTGCAACAAAAGAATAATCTTTGAAATGACTTGATCAATCAGTAAAGAAATCCACGTTAATAAATCAGCGTTATTACTATTGATCCAACATATGATTCATCCAGTAATTCAGCTTTCGTACGTTTTCTGTCAAATATAAAAACTGGTGGAGCATAGTGTCCAATCGCAGACATAGTATTTACACGGTCATATTTGTTTCCTTCTCAGTACTTGATATTTTGTTGATTGTTCGTTTTCCCTTCATTGTGATAACTTTAGTTGGCCTGCTGGGTACCGTGGATATACCGGCCTAATCCATATTTTATATACGATGTAAATTAAATTTATATTTATCTAATACCCCATTCATGTTATTGTAGAAGTGCTTGCATTTCGGTGTGTTAAAACTAGCAGCACGTGCCATATTTGTTGATGTTGGTTATTTAATTGATTATTCTGAATGTCGTTTTAAAAACCATATAGCGATTCTTTACCTATAGTCTTTGTTTCTCAATTAAATTGGTATGAAATCTGTTTTTTTTTTTTGGCAAATTCATGAACAAGTGCCCTTAAACCTTTCGTGGTCATACCAAAAAACCTTGTGATTAGATTCTTCAAATAATCGCAGTAACCTTGATTGACATCTATTTAGAAGCTAGTAATATGTCTACTAAGTTTAGTTGGACATACAGTTTTTTTTTACAATAACCAGTTCAACGTAGATTCCGGCATTTTAAAGATTTTCCTACAGATCATTTGTTTATTCCATAGTCAACGAGTTTGCGCGCTTCTTCAATAACAGAATGTGCCCATGTTTGTCTATTACGTTTTTTTCGAAATAAAGTGTTTTAAAAAAATTACAATTCCTAAATATTTAACTAAGGTTTTGTAAATTGTCGCACGCCATCTTATACACTCACTCAGAGCGTCTTACATACTTTACATTCTTGCAGATATCCACATTCTAGCGCCATTTCTTATGATATATCAAAAATATTCCGTTTTTTGAACTAAGGTAAAATATATTGTTAATAAACAAGTTGAAACACTGAATATCTAAAAAATATTTGAACGTCACTACTTTGAAATGATAGTAAAATTAGACAAAAAGTGGTTATAATTTTTAAACTCACCTGCAACCATTTCGTTTTGATCCGAATTGAAATTTTTTTTGTGAACACATATCGGTACAAATAGTCAACAAAGCCGAAAACGATTGAAAAGAGCCAGCCTTTCACCAATGCGCCAATTTATCGGCCACACCATCTTACACCACCCCACCCTATGCTTTCCTCACTCAAAAACCGGGCGCTAAACGCCGCCGCTCTATTCGCAAAATGACATTGTACATCGAGGTTGCCGTAACCTCTTTATAAAATAAGATATATCAGAAGAAAAAACAACTAAATACTTGACAGAAAATGAAAGAAAACAAGCAGTCTGTGCATGAAGTCTAATGAAACAGCCATTATTACATCAAAATTCGGAGAACCATCACTATAATATCCTTAATTTAATAATTTTTAAGATTTCATGCTTCCAAAAGAAAAATTAACAGAAATTACTTATGTGTCCGTCTGCCTGTTTGCATATCACAGCCGTTATTCTCAGTAACTAATACAAAAACTTCTAATTTGGCTAAGCGGTAAAGCCAGTATATATCTTAATACATATGTTATCACTTAAAAATATTTAAATAAAAACTTTAGAATGGCAAGTGGAATAATCGTAATGTTTTTTTTTCAATCGTATAGAATACCGTAATGTTTTTTTTGGAATAATCGTAATGTTTTTTTTTGCAATCGTATAGAATATCTATCAAAAAATCAAGTGATGAAGATTCCAAAACAATTTTTTCTCAATATAGAGGACAGGTCTAGAGATATTGCTAAAAATGCCCGTACAAACACGTCACGTCTCCCATCGCCGAATAACTCTAAGTTATGAAAGAAAAGCGCTGTGACTAAATTTAATTTCCCTCTAAAAATAATTTGTTGTAGAAAAATAACGAAATATAACAGGTAGTCCATACCCAAGTTCTTGTTTTTCAAATTAACCATTTTAAGCCTGCAACAAACACACTAGGAATAAAGCATTTATATAATGAAAAATGCAACCGACACACAAAAATATAACATAGAATATCTATTAAACTGTGTAAAAACATTGAATAAATTTTGCGTTAATTTTGTAAAAATTCATTCTTCACAATTAAATGATGAAACTACGTGATGTAGTATTATTTTTACTTTCTTTACCACGACCTAGGTTTCGTTGTATTACAACATCTTCAGGTGACCTATCAGCAAAGATCTTTACCGATCACGTAGTTTCATTTAACTGTGTAAAAATATTATTTTTACAGTTTAATAGAAATTCTATTTAGTCCCAAATATTTTGATGTACCTAAGTATGTATTGAATCCTGGAACTGCGAGTTCTATCGGTATTCAAAGGATTTTTTGTCACAGATTACAGCAATGCTTCCGAGCGCATAATTGGTGCACAGACTGGTACCATAACGCAGTTTCCATACCTAGCACAACTACAAAGAAGGGTGGGCATCACTGCTGTTTATAACTTCCACTGCACGGGAACTTTGGTCTCGTTGACTAAGCTTATTACAGCCGCCCATTGCTTTGATGGAGAGTATGTACAGAATTAAATTATAATACATCCGAAAGATAACGGACCAAAATTGTCAATTTATTTACATTTTAATATATATATATACATATATATATATATATATATATATATATATATATATATATATATATATATATACACATATATGTACACATATATAAAAATTTCTAGGGGCACCAGCAAATCACAGATGACATCGAATATGTTTACCTCATCTCCCTGAAAAAAATTTGACAAAACGCTATTTTCAGGAGGAACAAATTTCTCTCTCGAAAATAAATCTTTTCAAATATATATTGTTAATAATTACTAATATTAAAATAGACATTGAACTTCTTCTATATTTCTCATAACTATAGTGACTGACTAACTACACTTTCAAAATACAGTTACGCAAAATTAACGCTTTTTAAAAGCTGTATGCTAATAATACCTTATAATATACAAATTGATTTACAAAAAAATTAAAATAAATAAGAGATACTGAAACAAAATATGTCAATAACATTTAAGTTTTATTTTCACAGAGTGACTAATTTTTAAAAGGCTGAAGTCCTTTTTTGGTTATTTAATAAGTAAGACAGAGTTTTGAATTATAGAGTATAGCGTTTTTTCTTTTTGCATTCACGCTTGTTTTTTTAATGGGTTTTTATTTTAAATTTAGTGAAATTTTATTTTATAAATACCTTGTTTTCACGAAACTTCACATGAGACGTAGCTTTGGGCTTTTCTGCAAATTTATGTGAATTTTTAAATATCTTTAGTTCTTTCTTTTGATACAGATTCTTCTTTTGGAGCATATAAACCATTGTACAAATAACTTGCTCTAGATGATTAAAATTTCCCAATGAATATATACCTGACTTCTTACTGCACCATGACGTTTTATATGTTTCCCAACTTGCATTGGTATTAAATCTATAACAATTTTTTTTTCTTCTCGCACGCTTTCAATGTCACTAAGGACACCTCGTCCAAAAATAATCATCCGTTGAACAAAAACCACTTTTAATATGTTTTCTAGATCTTCTTCAGATAAAAATAAAGTTAATTTTTAGGAAATTCAGTTGACTGTAAACATGTTTTCGCATCCATAAAAAATGAAGCTTTTTACGGTGTTCTTTGTCACCATTCTGACACGAGCAATTATTAAAAACCCTTTTTGTCCATTTTGATTTTAAATTTTAACGTTTAATTCTTGTCTCCCTTTCAAGATTATATTAATATTTAACATACATAATACATATTTAAATATATCTAATATTTTTCACATGATGTATAGAATCCTGGAAGTTTATGAAATGGTATTTATTATATTGGCTATTCAAAAATTCATCTGGTGAAATTTATGAACACAAATTAATTGAACACATACTTTCTAGTTTCTTTAAATGTATTATTTCTAATACTTAATAAATGTTATAAAATTGTAAAATATTTTGAATTTCCCAAATATCTATTATCTAAAGTTAAAATTAAACTTCAAATATATTCATTGATTCTGCTGTGTTAGTGACTTGAGCAATTAATAGTATTTTTAAAAAATTACATTATTTACTCTAAGTTTCTGCTAAAATAACTTGTTTGAATTCTTTATATAAATTTTGTATATATATATAAAACTATAACTATAAACTAAATATAAATATTCTGTCTTTATGTCTTCAGTTACAATATTCACCCGTCTCAGTGGAGAATACGCTTCGGAGCGACGAATCAACTAGGTACCGAACCCTCAGCTTACAATGTCTTTCCAAATGAGATTTTGCGCCATGAAAAATATAACCCCCTGAACTATGATAATGACATTGCCGTTGTCGGTTGGCAATTCCCTGTTTGGGAATCCGCTAACGTTAAAGTTATGGAGTTAAATGAGGAGCCAGTACCGCCATTCAGTCAGGTTACCATCGCTGGTTGGGGCGGTATTAATGTGAGTTCCCTAATCATATTTCTTTGACTGTACATAGCTACAATACTTATATTTGCATTACTTAATTGTTTATATTCTTATGTTATTATTTTGAATATAAAAATAATTATTTATGAAAAAATTTACTCCTTCGAGTCTTATATAATCAATAATAACCCGCGTTATTCTTAATTGAACTCATAGGATGAAAATTAATTTTTTTTATTTAAAAAAAAGTATGTATATATATATATATATATATATATATATATATATATATATATATGTGTATATATATATATATATATATATTAATCTTTTGTATTTAAAGTAGCGTTCATTAATATTGTATGAAAACCATAAAAAATATTGCTAACGTTCGCTACAAAAACCATATACGAATTATGTGCAAATTGTGGTTTAAATTTATTTAAAAATTTTAATCAGCGTAACCGTTTTTCATATTTTGCAAAGAAGCAAAGTGGCATTGCCAAATATTAAATATACTTGTAGAAAAAATCACCATATAATGGTTTCTGTTACGTGATTTTAACTTGACATGAACACAGGGAAATGTGAAGGCGACTGCAGATGTTGGTTTCATTTACTTGTAATAATATATAAAATCTAATATACTCTTCACTCTATATAAATGCAAAGTGAGAACGAAAGAAATTGTTTTCGCACATTTCATTTAGTTGGATGTCAATAGTTAGTTTTATCAAAACGAAATTAAGATTTAATTTGTCCTTTTCCATTTATAATCTCCATTTGTGAAATATTAAATATCAAAGTGACATGCAAAATTCCACCTTCGTCTTTTTTTACACCTACGTGTCTGAATTTTTTTTAAAAATTTAAAATATTTTAAAAAAGCCACTAACACTTGATTAGAAATTTGTAAAGGAATTCTTTCCCTTATCTTGCATTAAACAGTTAACAAGATATAGGCAATCACGAAGCATTATGCTGTACGTGTTCCGACACGCATTTGAGCAGTTTTGTATTCAAATATAATGTGTTCATTGAATAAACCTAATATCATTAATTGACATTAGAAACTTTTAAAACAGAGAATACATGTCTTACGATATATTTAAAATTTAGCCCTTGGCATATATTTAAGAAAACAATTTGGGTATTAAAAATAATAATATATCATTTAAACCAGCTCGCAGGGGCCATATCCAACCCGCTCCAGTTCGCAATCATCCCGACAATTGAATTAACTGTGTGCCGTATGAACTACGCCTGGCACTCTCGGCAAGTCACAGAAAACATGATATGTGCCGGCGTCACCGGTAGAGGAAGTTGTACTAATGACCGTGGACTTCCACTCATCTACAATGGAAAACTTGCTGGCGTCTCTTCCTGGAGAATCGGTTGCGGAACTGCAAATCAACCTGGTGTCTTCGCGGTTGTATTGACAAGTGATGAGTTTCTTGAGGAGGTTCTTGAATTAACAACTTCTACGGTTGAACCTCCTACATCAGAATAAAACATAATCCTTAATAAGCAAGGAGTTAAAAACGATATTGCTGTATATATGATATATGCGTTGGTTTATAAGGCCAATATGATTTGTTATAAATATATTTTTGAAAACACTTTTATCATGATTTTTTATATAATAAAATTTAAAAAGAAAGTGCGCAATCTTCACCTGCCCTAGAAGTAGAAATTTTAAATACAGTGCGTATTTAAAAGTTATACTTTATATATGTATATATATATATATATATATATATATATATATATATACATATTATATATATATATATATATAATATATATATATATATATATATACATATGTATTCGTGAGCATGTTACTTCAATTCATATTAGAGCATCATGAGCTAATGGCAAAAATTTTTTTTAATATTTTCATAATTGGTATAAGTCATTATTATATATATATACATAAATATATATATACATATATATATATATATATATATATATATATATATTAACCTGGGAATAACATGAATCTTTTATTCCGATAAAAATGATAAATGTGGCAATCTTTACCAAATAACCTTCTTAGAGACTCGAATGTCAAATTGACTTTTCTAACGTATAGTTATGTATTTTGTGTCATTTATTGCATAATTATGCAAAAAATTACACAAAATAAAAAAAATGGAGATTTATTTATTTTGCCCCATAATAACACAGCATGATATTACGATAGAACAAGGAATAAAAGTGTAAGCATTAAATTTCCCATCTACAATGTACGGGTATTTAAAATGATCATTAAGACCGTTCAAGGCCAATACAATTATTTCATTAGGGTTTCCACTAGTGTTTTCCATTTTATTTTAATTAACTAGTAATGTAAACCTACTACATACAATGAAATTCTAATAATATTTATCCTAATAATATTGTCAAGATTTTTTCTAAACAATGACTGCAATAATATGACTCTTAAATGACAGCTCGGTAGAACGAGAGAAACCTAAACAGCTGATAGCCCAATAGGAATATTGTCGTGGTTAATCTGCCAAAAAAAGTTTATACCACTTAGACCCCAGTAAAAATTAATTAAATTATGAGTTACCAAATTTACGATAGGCGCTACTTAAGTAGAATATATAATTATGATATCTTAAATATTTTTGTTTTTTTTTTTATTTTATAAACTAAATGCGTTAAATAAAATAAACGTGTTGGCAGATTATAAATTATTAATTAATTATTAACCACGAGATTAACCGCGACAATAATAAAGTAGCGTATTCACGGATAATAATACACACACAACAGTATATATATATATATGTATATATATATATATATATATATATATATATATATATATTTATTTATTTATTTGTATTTATTTAGTCATTTATTTCGAACAACCGCAAGGCAACACGTAAAAAATGTTAATTACATGCTAGACTGTAAATCATTTTTAGAAAAAGTACAAAAAAATAAACAAAAAGAATAATACTTATAAGAATAGTATTACAAAAAATAAATGAATAATATAATATAAAAAATAACTAATAGTTGAACTAAAATAAGGGACTCACCACTCGAGATTAAATGGTCGAGATGCTCTTAAAATGACGTGAGAAATTTATTTAATATTCTAGATTATTTTACTTAACTAATGTGATTTATAAATATTAAATTTCATTAAAAATTATTTGTTTGTATATTTTTTATATATACAAACCTATATTATTGATGAACGTCAATTAAATAGAATTTAATATCCAGTTACTTCGACAATGAAGGATTTTTATAAACATTTTCTTACTTAGAGCACATTTAATGTGAAATAATCTCAACTTGCAACCCATACACGACTTAATGTTATAAAATGTATATTTAAACAATATTTCGACTAAAATGAAACAGTTTTAATAATTAACGCACATAAAATGATTGTACTTTAAGAAAAGTATATTCATGGATAGTTTGATTTTAGTAAAAAGGCTATCAATGATGTGTTTGACAACTTTCATAAAGTTTAGTTTTTAATATATTCAAATATTCATATCCAAACTTGAAAAATAAAATGCCTGTGAAATTAATATAGTAATTATTTGTCTTCCAATTACAACTTCCTGATTATCCCACCGCTCATCATAAGTGAAAATCTACAATCATTTTCGTAAATAATGAAAAATATAAATTGAAATAATTTTATTCTTTTTATTACGCGGACAGTCATATATGGTGGATATTTAACTGACTACCAAACATTAAAATTAAAAAGCTATCAAGTACGAATAAAAATCGCGCTCAAAGGGACCATTTTTTTTTGCGTATTTTTCAGTATTTTGCTGAAGATATAAAACTAAAAATATTTTTGATACTCCTATAAACGACACCTCGCACTATAAATGAAATTATAGAAAATCTTTTATTTATTAAACACATAATGTTTATGGGACATTTGAAGTTTATTGCGATATGTGTGGATAAATATATTTTATTATATTGCCAAATTTCAGATTTTTCCATATAGCGATTTCTGAGAAAAGCGTCTGTGACAGACATACGTTCAGACACGTCACTGATCTTATAAGGGTTCCGTTTTTCTTTTTAAGGTAGTAAAACCTAAAAATCTTAAACAAAATTTAACGAACATAATGTTATTTTTTATATCAGATCTTTATATTTATGAGTACTGTTGATAGAAAAATTATGTCCGGACAAAAAAACTGTCTATTGTTACCAGAACTTGCACTAGTAGTCTATAATTGAGAAATAGGTTTTAAAAAATCACACCACACAACACTGTTTCCATTGTTAGATTGCTAGAATTCAAATAAATCGGTTTTATGCAAGTCCAATGAGTGTCCTGTACCCAAAGAAGACTGACAAAAGTCCATATAGTGTTAGACCTATGTGTCACAAAAATAAAAATGACACTCTTAAATAAAGAAAATTTTTAAAAATCCTTAAATTTTTATCAAAATCGTCCATCAGACGAAAGACAAATCTTGTCTTTTTTATGAAAACTTAGGTTATTTTCCATAATAGATTGTAAATGTAATTTCAACGGAATGGATAATTAAGATCTTAGCAAAGATCTTTGCTAATAGCCCACCTGAAGATGTTGTAATACAACGAAACCCAGGTCGTGGTAAAACACTTTAAGAAAGTAGAAATAATACTACATCACCTAGTTTCATTTCATTGTGAATAATGAATTTCTACAAAATTAACACCAAATATATTCAATATTCTACGGAATTCTTTAAACTAGAGAAATAAAACAAAGTACAGGTTGTTTCTTGTCGTATCCTCCATCCACAGATGCACCGTATTAATCAATGATGCTCACAGGCTTGACAGTGTCGTCAAAAAAAATTACGTAAACCTCAATAAGAGAAAAAAATCGTTCATTTCGACAACAATAGAACCGTTGTCAACGTTTGTTAGCAGTTTATTTTTCAATAATTTAGACAATAGCTACACTTAAAAAAACAAAGAGGCATTAATGATTTTTTGTAATCGTTTCTAAAAATTTGTTATGTATTCCATTCAATTTCTTTTCTTATGTTTATTTCCAATCAACAATTCTTTATATTTAAAAAATATAATATGTGCATATTTATAAAGATAGTTTTTTTTTCGTGTTAAAGTTTTAGCAGTTTATTTTTAAATAATTTAGACAATGGCTGCACATTAAAAAAAGCAAGAGGCATTAATTGTTTTTTGTGATCGTTTCTAAAAATTTGTTATATATTCCATTCAATTTCTTTGTTATGTTTATTTCCAATTAACAATCCTTTATATTTAAAAAATATAATATATGTGTATTTATAAAGATAGCTTTTTTTGTTTCGTGTTACGGTTTTAGCAGTTTATTTTTATGTAATTTAGACAATGGCTGCACATTAAAAAAAGCAAGAGGCATTAATTGTTTTTTGGGATCGTTTCTAAAAATTTGTTATATATTCCATTCAATTTCTTTGTTATGTTTATTTCCAATTAACAATTCTTTATATTTAAAAAATATAATATATGTGTATTTATAAAGATAGCTTTTTTTGTTTCGTGTTACGTTTTTAGCAGTTTATTTTTAAGTAATTTAGACAATGGCTGCACATTAAAAAAAGCAAGAGGCATTAATTGTATTTTGTAATCGTTCCTAAAAATTAGTTAGATATTCCATTCAATTTCTTTGTTATTTTTATTTCCAATTAACAATTCTTTATATTAAAAAATGTAATATATGCGTATTTATAAAGATAGCTTTTTTTTGTTTCGTATTACGGTTATAAATTTTAATTCTATTTTTCCTCTTTTATGGTTGTTAATTTTTAAATTGTTTGGTTTTTTATGTTCTAAAAAGAACCAGTTTTTTTAAAATTATGTTTTATCTCTGTAACGTCTGGGCCCGTTTTTGCCAATCTCCTTTAAGAATTATAATTTTCTGTATTATACTGTAGTAAGTTTTTCAACTTTCGTAAACAAACTTGTGTGCTCGTGTGAAGAACGCCCAGTCGCGTTAATCGTAATAACATGGTAATCGTTTTAAATTATTGCGATATGACAAAAACAAGACTGGAATGATTATATGTCCTTTAATATGGAGAATTTATACACATTTATCATTGTTCCTTTTCCGCCCTCAAACATTCCTTTGATACGTCTCATCCCGGGATACAAAAATATTTTTGGTAATTGTTTAAATGAATAAATAATTTTTGTATTCCGCTTTTTAAAAACATTTTATAAACAATTTAAACTTTCTTATTCCAAAATAGTTTTAGTTTACCAAACGCTATAATTATTTCAAAATTTTAGCTTCTTAGTCAACTTGATCAAAGCAAAAATGTTCAATTTTAATCTTCCATATGAAATACAAAAAAAAATCAACACATATTGAACTGAATAGCACTCTCGGTCTAACACACATTTGAATTAGAACGATAATAAAATCAACAAATGTAAAAACAAATTATGTAAAATATCTATATAGTTCTACACTATTTCTTACAGCTTCATTTTAGTATGTTGTACAGGTATATTCTACATCGTTCCTTACGGGTTCATTTTAGTATGTACTACATTATTTCTTTCGGGGTCCTTTTAGTATGTTTTACATTACTTCTTCCTTGTTAATTTTAGTGTGTTCTACAGGTATGTTCTGTATTGTTTCTTACAGGTTCATTTTAGTATGTTCTACAAGTATGTTCTGCTTGGTTTCTTAGGGTTTATTTTAGTATGATCTACATGCATGTTCTGCATTGTTTTTATGGGTTCATTTTAATATGTTCTGCAGGTATGTTCTACATTGTTTCTTACGGGTTCATGTTAGTATATTCCACAGGTATATTCTACAGTATTTCTTACGGATTCATTTTAGTATGTTCTACAGATATATCCTACATTGTGTCTCACGTGTTCATTTTAGCATGTTCTACAGGTATGTTCTACATTGTTTCCAACATGTTCATTTTAGTATGTTCTACAGGTAGGTTCTACATTATTTCTTACTGGGTCATTTTAGTATGTTCCACAGGTATGTTCTATATTGTTTATTACGGATTCATTTTAGTATGGTCTACAGGTACGTTCTATATTATTTCTTAGGGTTCATTTTAGTACTTTCTACGGGCATGTTCTGCATTGTTACTTACGGGTTCATATTAGTATGTTCTACATAGTTTCTTATGGGTTCATTTTAATATGTCTTACAGATATGTCCTACAATGTGTCTTACGTGTTAATTTTAGTATGCTCTACATGTATGTTCTACATTGTTTCCAACGAGTTCATTTTAGTATGTTCTACAGGTAGGTTTTATATTATTTCTTACCGGTTCATTTTAATATGTTGCACAGGTATGTTCTGTATTTTTTCTTACGGGTTCATTTTGGTAAGTTCTACAATTATGTTCTCAATTTTTTCTTGCCGGTTCATTTTAATATGTTCTACATTGTTTCTTACGGGTTCATTTTAGTTTGTTCTGTATTGTTCCTTACAGGTTCATTTTAATATGTTTTACAGGTATGTTCTACATTATTTCTTATTTGTTCATTTTAGTATGTCCTACAGGTATGTTCTGCATTGTTTCTCACGGATTTATTTTAATAGTTCTACAAGTATGTTTTGCATAGTTTTTTAAGGATTAATTTTCACGGTTTGATAAACAAACTCTTCTCTATATATGTATAATTTATGAGTAGTTATTGTTTTTATTATTGATTGGTTGTTACCATGATATATTAGAAGATAATTTTATTATTCTTCACAAAATATTGACATTTATGTTTTTTATAAATATTTGTAATTATCAATGCCTTCACGTTTATATTCAAGTAAATGCAATATCGTCATTATTTATCAGATCGCTCATTCTCCGTATTTTAAGAAAAACACTACTTTTTTGCCAAGAAAATAGCAAGAAATCCTCGTTATGTTTAACGTTGTTACTAAATAATATATAAAGTTATTATAAATTATGCAAAAAATTTAGAACATTTAGTTTTTAAAGCTTTTCATATACTATGAATATCACTACCATGAATTTTATATACTATGAACATTTGAATTATGTTTAAGTACTAAATCCTGGATTTTAAGTTCTGATTAAGTTTGGAATTAGGCTCAATTTTCATTTTATTTAATTTCATTAAATTTAAAATGAAGTGGTAATTGTCTTGTACAAACTTAACACAAAATATAGTCAATTTATTAAATTAGAGTTAATATTTTGTATATCTTCAATGTTAAGTAATTTTTATATGACAGACCTAATGGTGACATTTAAATTTAATCTATCAACCAATAAATTACTGTTATTATTGCAACATGATATGCTGTCAGTCTAATTTATATGGGACGTTTATATTATTCACTACGATATAATTCTCGAAAATCACGGTGGTATAAATTGTTTTTATATAACGTTCCTAATCCGATTAGAGAAATGAAGTATAGATACGGTTGTCATTGAAGCTGTTCGTTGAACATCGATATTAAAATTTAGCTTATCGTGGGTAGAATAAACACTCAGTTATGTCTAAGTTTCCCAGTATGTTTAACCATTCGTTCATGGGGCATATTTTAACACAATTTGATTACCTTCGTAGATCCTGAGAACGTACGATTTTTGCACGAAGCTGGTTAGTCTACGTCGAGTATTTTTATACAAGAGACTATTTTGTTATCGCTGAAATATCCGTTCACTCTACGCGACCATTTATGTTCGAATTTATATTGAGATTGTTTCATTACGTAAAATATGATACGCCAACAAAATTCAAGTGTATTAGAGAAATAGAAAAGACCGCTGATGATAACGAGGTAATGGATGATTAGAAAAATGGAAAGGATGATGGAAAAATATAGTTAAAAATATATTGCTCCGAGAAAAAGTGTATAGAGATTTATAGTAATTTCTGCAAGACATTGAAAAAGATTCGGTTAATAATAACTGTAAGAAAATTTGTCTGAACTATGAATTAATTTTAATAAGATCATTTTCAACCTAGAATAAATGAACTATACTATCACTACACAATGTCATTTTTTATCCCTCAAAAAGAGGAAACAAAAAATTTTTACATTTTTCTTGACAATTTTGACAATGAACTTTTAAAAAATACTCTTTTGCATATAAAACGGGCCGTTTTAATTTTGTCATACTATTAACAAAATATTATTTATTAAGAGGTTATATTAATTGTAATTGGTACTGGCAGGTATAGTGTATTCTGGCACATAAAAACGAACGTTCTAAATTTAAAATTTATTCTTTTTGAATGAAAATTCTCTTTCACTGACAAAAACGTATTTTTTGGCGGTAAATAAAACCCAACTCTTATTAAGTCCTTTTTCATTTGTTACGTTTTTTATTTTAACGAATAAATTTTAATTAACTTTCTGCTGTTTGCTGCATTGGTTCACTTCTGTTTGCTGTTCTCAGCATGATTGAAAAAACGATAAGAGCTAGTAAAATTATTACGCTGCTTGAAGAAGGCTGTAGCCAATGTTATATGTCTCAGCAGTATAATGTAAGCCGTTTCACCGTTCAAAGGAGCTGGCAACGATACCAAGAAACGGGCTCCGTCAGTAAAAGGCTCGGGTCTGGAAGAAAACGGTGCACTGAGCCACGGGACGACCGCTTCATAGTCAGTCACGCGCAACAAAATCGTCATGTTACGTACGTGGATCTCAAACAGAACCTCGAGAACGTCAGAGGTACACGAGTAAGCCTATGGACAGCCAGAAGGAGACTTCAGGCCGTCAATATACGTAGATATCGCCCAGCTCGGAGCCCTACATTGCTCCGTGAGCATCGAGTTGCAAGATTGAGATTCGCTCAAAATGTTTCGTCATGGACTCAAAGAGACTGGAATTGTGTTTTATTCTCCGATAAAGCTCATATATCTATTAGTGGTGAGGACCGACGTCGGCGAGTCTTACGAAGACTCGGAGAACGCTTCGCCGAAGTGTGCTTTGAGGAAATCACCCCTTACTGTTGAGGCTCTGTAATGTTTTGGGCTGGTATTAACTTAGATGACTGTACCGAGTTAATTTTTATTGAAAATGGCACACTTAATGCGCAAAGGTACATAACAGAGGTTTTTATTCCTCATGCCCAACCCGCATTAACAGCTGTTTTATGGACGACAACGCTCGCGCCCACCGCTCTAGAGACGTTGATGCGCATATGCAGAAGGCCGGCATTCGTCGGTTAGATTGGACAGCTAGAAGTCGCGACCTCAATCCGATAGAACACATATGGGATAATCTCAATCGACGCGTCAGAGCCGTAAAACCAGCTCCAGAAAACATTCAGGCCCTTAATGGGAACCTATTCCTCAGGAAATTATAAAAAACGTCGCAGAAAAAATTTTAGCTAGAGGAGGCCATACTCGTTAATAAATTTTCAAATTTTACGTTAAATTAATAAAAAATATTCAAAAATAAACTTTAGCCATTTTTATTATACCAGTATGATAACGCTCGTCTGTGGGCTGATGACTGAAGTAGGTAAAAAAGATATCTCAATAATAAGTAACAATATTCTCATTGTATCGCCATATAAAATGCATTGGATAATAATAAAATAACTCTGATATGGTTTATTCTTATAAGTGCCCGTTTTTTTTGCAAAAGAGTGATATCAATTTTCAAAAGAGTATGTGTAGCCTTATGTAGAAAACTAGATCTCGCCGTAATTATTCTACACAAAGTCCTTGTATATAATATAACAATGGACTTATAAATAAATTGCTTCAAACCTGATCTCTGCGTATTCAATCATTTGTAACAATGATCAACACCCGACGACCTTGTGACGTATTCAGTGAAAGACATCATTTTACGTGAGAAAAAATTCTAGAGATATTGTCAATAATAGGTACAAAAAATGTTACTCAAGCTTAAAAAAATCACAATTAAATGAAACTACGTGATGTAGTATTATTTCTACTTTCTTTAATTTCTTTAACCACAACCTAGGTTTCGTTGTATTACAACATCTTCAGGTGGGATATTGGCAAAGATGCTCTTTGATCTTTGATTGATTGGCAAAGATGATCTTTGCCCTAAAAATATTTTGCACTAAAATTTTAAAATAATGTCACCTTGCCCCTTAAAAAAATTATAATCCGATACATATTTATGACTCTACCTATATTGGATACCTGGAAATTACGAATTTTGAATAGCTGAAGAAATACTCAAAAGATCTAAAACGAAAAACGTGGGGTGCAAGTTCACTTAAGTCACTAACAACTTTATTGCATTATAAATGAGCCCCCTAACCTCTTTCGTGAGTTTTCTTAACGACAGCTACTCTCTACACTCCTTTTCATTGTCTATTGCATGCGCCCAACCTTTTTCATTTTATATCTTAAAAGGAAAAACTATTTAAAATTGTTAGTCCGTTTTGAAAACGGAGTAAATTTAAAAAAAATCACCTAACTAATTAATATCTTATTTTTAGTATTGCGTGTGTGGAAATTTGCAATCTACTTTACATATCTTGATAATGATAATAATAATAATAATTTCTTTAACACAGATCTATTACGTGAAAAACATTGACAGTAAAAGCCACAAATCAAATTGAAAAATCTACTTACGCCCCACAAATTCATTGTGGCACAAAATTTGCCAAGAATGGCATTCTAATTTGTGTCGAATAAACAAACGGACAGACAAGAAGATGTAATACAACATTGTGGCCCAGTCCTGAGCTATATTTAAAGTTTCAAATCTCTGGCTCAACGGGAAGTTGGTTTAAAACTGTTAGCAAAATTTATACTATTCTCCTTTGTTGAAACACATAAAAAAGCAAGTTAATATTACATTGTCATTCAGTTTTGGGCTATTTTTAATGTTTCAAGTCTCTAGATCAACGAAAAGTGAGTTTAAACATATTGCAAAATTTGTACTGAAAACAAACAGACGACAGAGCGAGCTAATAGAAACGTGGTAATTATAGCGATAACTCTAAATTTCACCATTTTTGAAATATTCACGATAATTTTAAATCCACGAAATATAAATCAGATAATTTACATACTTGGTAAAATGTAAAGGGTACCCGATAAAACTCCTTCTCAGAATTCTTCAATCATTTTGATACCTATCTATCATATTAAAAACAATATACTGATCAATTCTGATTATTTAATTTACTGATCAATTCTACATTAAAATTAAATTTTGTTTTAACTTACAAAATAACCATCCAACGTATTGAAATATGTCATTTTACGTGTTTACGGGTTTCTGGCCATCTGATTTTCATAGTCGACATGTTCAATGGTACTTTAGAATAAAAACCAAAAACATAGAGCTGTGTACCATGATATAAAATGGAGGAGCCATCTCAGGAAGAATATGCAGGAAGTGAACCTATTAGAAAGCCGCAAATGAATATTAAATAATCAACCCAGAAAGACAGCAAGACATTTCGTGGCTATCTTGAATTGAATAAACAAGTTGGGACAGATTATAATTAACAAACACATCTTGAAATGTAAAAGCAAGTTGTAGCAACTTACTCAATTATCAACTTGCACATCCTGAAGTACACAGGCAAGCTGTTGCTAATTATAAGCGGGCATGTTTTTTCTTCCATAAGTTTTGCTGTTTATTCGCAAGCACATTTTGAAACTAACAAGGCAGTTCAGTCACATGGAAAACAAAGCGTCTTTCAGGAATATCATGTGACCTTTGAATAGAATACGAAAATTATCGTAATGTGATTAATAGCAAAATAAATCACGTGTCAGTTGCAGAAAACACTTAATTGGAAGAATGAAACTCTTCTAGAAAATATATCGATGAAAAACGTGGACAAATGGATGTTAAAAAATATGTCCTCGCAAGCAAAGCCGTGGACAATACCTAGTAACCCTATATCCACAACCTGGAGATTCGAAAATGCATCTAATGACATTTTTCTAAATGGTAATCCTATAAAGTCTATTTATAAAGTTAATTATTTTGAAATGGTAATCCTGTAAAGTCTATATATAAAGTTAATGATTTCTAAATGGTAATCCTATAAAGTCTATTTACAAAGTTAATGATTTCTAAATGGTAATCCTATAAAGTCTATTTATAAAGTTAATGATTTCTAAATGGTAATCCTATAAAGTCTATTTATAAAGTTAATGATTTCTAAATGGTAATCCTATAAAGTCTATTTATAAAGTTAATGATTTCTAAATGGTAATCGTATAAAGTCTATTTATAAAGTTAATGATTTCTAAATGGTAATTCTATAAAGCCTATTTTTAAAGTTAATGATTTCTAAGTGGTAATCCTATAAAGTCTATTTATAAGCTAATGATTTATTTCAATGTAAGCTTTCTTTCCTTTTTTCTAAATTTATTATCTATAACCCCGCTAAAGCAGTAAAATTAGTACAAGCCCTTTTATAGGTTAATAATTCTATTTTAAAAACACAGAATAATAATTTCTTCATTATTTCTAGCATTTCATGAAAAATCTGTACTTTCTGTCTACTTCTACTTATTACGTTATCCGTATAGGTTGCTTTTTATACTTATTTTATATTTTTATTTATAATTATAAAAACCAATGAAAAAAGATGGTCAGTTTTCAAATGGAAAGTTTCAAGTCCTAACGGGTGAAAGTTCTAACTTTTTAACGGGTGATTCATAACATATTGTTTTTTATTAATCTAGGATATTTATATACACTCTGTATATAATTTATTGTGTATATCTAAAAATGAATGGTTTTCTTAATAACATTTGATGATATTATGTAATTTTGTTTTAAATGCTCTTTAAACTTGGGGACTGAATCTAAGTCATTAAGGAAATAAACTTTTAAGTAATATATTTCTCAAATAACTTTATTTACCATACAAAAGGGTTGTGAAAATGGAGTTTTATTTTTCTCTAAAAGCGTTTATGAAAAACAACAACATTTTTCAATGAAAGGAATATGTTTATTTTTAAAAAATTAACGTCAATCTTAAAAATCGCTGTCAATATTATAATGCCATAGAGTTTTTATTTTAATTATTGTATATCAATAACTTTTAAACAATAAACTAATCCTTATCAACTTTTGCACTCAACCAAGAAGTATTACTGGGTAATATATAGGATTGTATTGCAAACTTACAACTTGTTATTTCAGAAGAATGCCAAATTCTTTCATATCATATTGGCACTTATTGGATGCCATTGCATAAAAATACAACGTTAATGAAAACTAAAATTCGCTCTTGGAGAGAACTCATAAATGACAGTATTTTTACTTTAATATGTTTATGCCTTTATTATTTTATTTAATGTGTTTAAAATTTTGCCCAGATTTCTTTCCTTTTAAGCAAAGGATACATTTACGTTAACAATATAAATGCTTTGCCTATCGGTTAAGTGCAAGTTCATTGTTACTTTTGACACGCGTTATTAGATTGATGACTGTTGTAATAATGTTAAAAAATTACCTGCCATATACCTTTTGACCAAAAGTTGTATTTAATTGTAAAACACGCAATAAAATAGTCAAGATTCTTGTGAAGAAGTAAACATTGGAAGTATTCTGATTAATCGTAAATAACCTGCAATATTTCTAAAAATATAATATATTTTGAGATTTCGCTTTTAATCTGTATGTATTTTACATAGTTTCCTCTTTAATAATAACTAACAATTTAAAAGTATCATATAGTGCCTTCGCGTTCATACAGCAAAATATAGTCTGACGAAATTCAAATAATGGTTTGTGATACGATCGTAAGAGCCTTGTTATTTGGGTAACAAAAAAGAGCTATTATATTATCACATAGTGTACTAAAGCCGAGTTGCTGCTTTTGTAAGCATGGGTGACCATTTTTGAAAACTAGACTGATGGGTATTGTTATATATATTTAAATTCCGCGTGTCTCATAACAAATGGAGTTTCAATAATCTAAAATAAATTAGTGAATTTTAGATTAATAAAATATATTATGATGACGTTTATTTGTAAAAACGCAATATATATATATATATATATATATATATATATATATGAGGATTTACTTCAAGCATTGATAGTAATTGATGTTGGACCCTGGTCGTGCTTTCAATTTATTATCCATGACTGAAAAGAGGGTTTCAAATAAATTTCACACCGGATACAATGTAATAGGAATATTTAAATGAGTTAAAAATTTTCTCTCCAATCATGATTCAATGGTTCACACCAATATTTTTGACAGTTATAATTGAAAACAAATAATTAATATTGGTATGCAATCGATAGGTACTTATATTATTCGTCTGCCATTATATGTTTACAGGGCAATTTTTAATCAACATACTATCATATTGTGTTTAAATAAATTAAATATTTTCTCTATGATCATGATTCGATGGTCCACACCAATATTTGTGGCAGTTATAATTGAAAACAAATAATTAATATTCGTATGCAATCGATAGGTACTTATATTATTCGTCTGCCATTATATGTTTACAGGGCAATTATTAATCAACATACTATCATATTGTGTTTAAATAAATTAAATATTTTCTCTATGATCATGATTCGATGGTTCACACCAATATTTTTGACAGTTATAATTGAAAACAAATAATTAATATTCGTATGCAATCGATAGGTACTTATATTATTCGTCTGCCATTATATGTTTACAGGGCAATTATTAATCAACATACTATCATATTGTGTTTAAATAAATTAAATATTTTCTCTATGATCATGATTCGATGGTCCACACCAATATTTGTGGCAGTTATAATTGAAACCAAATAATTAATATTCGTATGCAATCGATAGGTACTTATATTATTCGTCTGCCATTATATGTTTACAGGGCAATTATTAATCAACATACTATCATATTGTGTTTAAATAAATTAAATATTTTCTCTATGATCATGATTCGATGGTCCACACCAATATATGATATTGATGTGAACCATTGAAATTTACAAAATATTCGTATGTAATTGATGTGTACTTATATTATTCGTCTGCCATTATATGTTTACAGGGCAATTATTAATCAACATACTATCATATTGTGTTTAAATAAATTAAATATTTTCTCTATGATCATGATTCGATGGTCCACACCAATATATGATATTGATGTGAACCATTGAAATTTACAAAATATTCGTATGTAATTGATGTGTACTTATATTATTCGTCTGCCATTATATGTTTACAGGGCAATTATCAATCAACATACTATCATATTGTGTTTAAATAAATTAAATATTTTCTCTATGATCATGATTCGATGGTCCACGCCAATATATGATATTGATGTGAACCATTGAAATTTACAAAATATTCGTATGTAATTATTAGGTACTTATATTATTCGTCTGCCATTATATGTTTACAGGGCAATTATTAATTAACACGCTATCATAATGTACACAAAGTGCTTAAGTTGCGGAAACTAAGTGTGTTCTCTTATCGCCCAATGGAAAAAAATATTCCATTCTATTTATTTATTTTATTTATTTATCTGCTTTTATATATCTAATTGATACATATGGCGGACTTATTGCTACGAGAGCAATCTCTTACTGCCAACCAAACACCAGTTCAGCTCCATTCGACGAACTGCCGGGTCCCCGCGGTGCGCCGCATCGTCAAAGATCGCATACCTTGTGACCAACCCAACACACCACAGCTACGACATTCTAAAATAGAAAATTATGTTCATGTTTCTGGGAATTTATTTATATATATATATATATATATATATATATATATATATATATATATATATTTACATATATATATATGGCTGAATAAACTTTTCTGTCTGCCCGCACTATTCAAACTATAAAAAATACCTATTTTGAACATTCTATTTATAAACTATATTGATTATTCAGTCAATGAACATGTTCTGTCGATATAGTCATAATAATTAGTTGCACTTTTGTTGGTCACCCAAGGGACACAAGTCATATCCCATACAAATATTTAGAGTCCAAAGAGCAACTCATGTTTGAATTTTGCACCATGGCTTAGAAAAGTTCTATCATAGTATTGGATTTTATTCCGTCAGTAGTAAGAATAAAGGCCATTATTTTTAAATACCGTTGCATCATATTTAAGGGTCAAGTGAATGTTGAATGAAATGAATGGCCATCACATAATTTGACCAGTTCATCCACGGTTCGAAGAGACGTAACGTGTTTGTCATTGAGTTGTTGTCACAGAGTTATTTGGAAATAAAGAAGAAGAGCACTAAGGCGAAAGAAGGAACATTTCCATCGCATCTTGGATGTTACACCTACAAGTTTGCGTTCCATATGAAAAAAAAATTTACATGTTTTCCAAATAATTTCCTACGTAATTCGCCAATTTCAACGACTAATTTCAAGTTATATAGAGACAATTTAAAATTGAGGCACTCACTCAGAGTGTGAGAAATACAGGAAATGATACCGAAAAAAAGTAAATACCAAGAAAAGAAACTAAACCAGATGAGAATGATAAATACAAAATAATAACTAACGCCATAAAAGAGAGGTACCAAAATATTAAAAAGAAAAGAAACAAGAAATTATTTAAAAGTGGCATAGAAAATATTAAAGGACCCACAAAAAGAAAAAATACTAAAAGAATCTTTCGGATTGCAAGGTAAATTAAGAAGATGTGATATTAAGAGATGGTACAACAAAATTAAAACAAAGAATAATTTCTTTATAAGTGACGACATTTCAAGAGCTACCGCTGGCAAGACAGAGACAGTAACTGAGAACAAGATCAAGATTTAAAAAAGATTCCTATTTGTACAAATTGTTCATACTATCTGTATGAACAATTTGTATAAAATATTCAAACAAAAAAGGCCAGACAAAGTGTTCATATTACTATTTCACTCATTACAAGCCTTTCTAAGTCATCAAATCTTCAGTAAATGGACGTGAAATGTATCTGTGTTAGTTATACATTAACCCCGTTTAAAAAGCACACGTACTCAAAAGAAATCGTGTCATTCATACTGATGATTTGAATGTATTAATTTTGTCCACAGTTTGCGATACAAATAGTCAAACATGGATGTATGGAACATGTCAATGATGTATTAATAAAGAAATTATACACGACAAATCTAATAATATGGAAAAAGTGAAAAGAATGGTAAAAAAATTAAAGCTCAAATTGACTAAAAACGGACTGACTAAAGATTTAATGGAAAAGTTTGACAGCAACATAAAATTATTAAAACAAACACATTTATAATATAAAGACACAATTCAAAAACTTTAAACAGGTGGTAAATAATCCACAAAAAGGTGAGATAGTAGTTACCACGAAGGGATCCAGAGAGCATCATTTCGATGGATCAAAGCAACAAGTATCCTTGCACATAGTGGTAGTTTATATTGCTGACAAACAATCTACGCATAAAGTGCAACCTTATTGCACCATATCGACCTCAACAAATTATCAATCTGCAGCCATTTAGGAGCACATGCATCCAAGTTTGTCAGTTACTCGCAAGAAACATCCAGAAATAAAAACTACACATTTTTACAATGATGGAAGAGATGAGACAGGCAGAAACAAAATATTTACTTCTGTCCCTTAAAAACTGTTGACCACGTATTTTCAGAAATTACATAGTCTTTCTTCAAAGCTGGACATGGGAAAGGCCTTGTGGATGGTATTTTTCTCAAGAGAACAACCGATAATACGGTAGCAATTGGACGGAACACCGAGAGTGTGGAGCAATTTTATGAGGCACTTAAAGATCAGGGTAAGATCAAACTTTTTAGATTTCTTCAGAAGACATAGAGGGAATTTCGAAACAATTACCACATAAGATCACACCTCTTGCAAGTACTTTACATATACATCAAATATTTACGTCAGTTGGTGGTGAGCTAAAGTTAAAAAATTTAAGCTGCTTCTGCAATAGTGTCTTTTGTGAATGTCTTCAGCCTAAAATTTATCAGCCGATTACGAGTTCTATGTCTGTCAAAAGTGTAGAATGTGACGATGCTAATGATGTCCATAATCTTATGGACTCTGACGACGTTGTACCCTTGATTAACTTCAAAAATCTTCACTAAAAAGATAGGGTTATCAGATTTGAGTAAACCACAAAGTAAAAAATTATGTCACGCTATTTACAATACACCTAATATATCGGAAGATGACCAAGAACCATGTATATCAACATTAAATATACACAATGAAGAAAATCGGACAGTACAATGTGGCGATTTCTTAATTGTTAACAAAAGACAAAATCTATAGATATGCCTGTGTTGTTAATCATTTGGATGATTATGGCGAAATCTTCGCTACCTTTTTGCGGTGTAAAAAAACAACCAGCGATTTCGTTTGAATAAAACGGATATGTCTTGTATCGGTTATACAGATATTGTAAAAATTATTGATGAACCACAATCTAAGATAAAACGAGGAAAAACTTATTATAAATTTAACAATCTTGTCAATATTTTTGATATGGAAGCTGATTAATAGCAATACACAAATCCTATGATGATAGTAAAGTTAAAAAATCTCATATTTTGTGACAGTAACTTAATACTTTCATTTGTAGCCTTAGTTACAAAAAACACTTTCTTTTGTGATTAAAACAGTGACTGCGAAAACATTACTTGTAAAAATATTGTTTGCTACGTTGTTGATTTTTTATATTCATATTTCGTTGACTAGCACTTTGGCCGTGTCTCTTGATACAAAATTTGTTTCTTGGCAGACGAAGTTGTCCCTAAAGATGGATGTATTTGGTGTTTGATATTAATGACAAAAAGTCAATTTATGTTATATTTTTCTCCGTGAATATTTTTAAGATAATGAGTAAAATTGGAGTAACTTTAGTCATTATTTAATATATTTCAATATTTAATTATTAGCACAGAACTTAAGAAGAGTTTTTGTTTTTTTTTTCGTTGGTGAGACGTATTAAATGAGTATTTCTGAAAGTATACATAACTTTTTAGGAATCTAACATTCTTGAATTAATGTCTTTGTGTTTTGATTGTGCATACAGTTATTTCTTTGCTAATTTTTCCTAATTTTTTTAATATAATAGCGATTACACAGGTGATATCTAATATGACCCAATTTTAAACTCATTAAAAAATGGCAATTTACTGAAATTCATTAGTTATAATTTATGAAAAATATTAAAAGAAATATAAGTAATATAATTTTTTTATTTTGAAAAGTTCAGTCGTCGTAACAATAAAACTTTGATTTATCCACATATATATATATATATATATATATATATATATATATATATATATATATATATATATATATGTATATATATATAAATATATATATGATTATATGTATATAAGTGTGTGTGTGTTGTGAAATTAGTATATTATCTTGAAGTCATATTTCTCGTTTAGTGGAAATAAACTTGGCTCAACAATAAGAATGAGTAGAAATTGCACAACGTAGGTTTCATACATGTCCAGGCATATTTAAGCATTTTAAGGTACACATTATTTCTGTAAAATTTTTAAGAAAGATTTTTATTATTTTTCCACAACTTGTCCAGTATATATTTCCAGGGTCCACAATAATGATATTTAAAAACTAAAACTATGAGGAGAAAACTACTTTCGAGTAAATTTTCATAGTTTTCCGATCTACTTAAGATAACACTGTTTTTTTCAGTTTTTAAATTTTTTTGAAAATATCATTTTTATTTTTTACCATGCGATATGTTATTGCCTGATATATTTTTCAAAGGCCCAAAATCACGAATTTATTAAAGGGCTATAATATTTGGAACCATTGGTATATTTTTCCTATAACCTTCTAGTGGTAAGGTGTTTTTTTATATTTAAACACTATTTATGAATTATTACGTGAATGTATCGCCTTGAATATTTCTTAAGGTCCCTAAACACTATTTACAAATATTATTATTATTTTTCGCCTTGTGAATACATTGCCTGGCATATTATTCTAATTATATATAAAAATTATAAATTTCTAAAAAGACTATGAGATTTAGAATCAATGCTATAGTTTTTCAGTAAGTTTCTAGTAACACATTTTTTTTTATTTCGATATCAGCATTTGTGGATATAAAGGGGAGGGAAATATATTTTTATTTTTCTAGTACTATTTTATACAAAATCCTTAAAAAAATACATTAAAACACTTATTTGCTTTGTGTCTCTAACATTTTTATACAAACATTTTTGAGTGCTAACATTTAAAATATATGTAGGTGAACATAATTTAGGTAAAATGTTCAATAGTGTCTCTAGTAAAATCACATAAAATTTTAAAAGTTTCGAAATTATTTAAACCACTCATCCAATATTCCTCATACCACATGCGAAATTATTTTTTTTCTTACTAAAACTTCTGTAATGATGTTGAGTGCCATCAACTGAAATATATGGGTCATAATGCCAAAGAGGATTGCAAATCTAAGTCACATTGTCATAATCTACGAACACAAATTAAACAACCATGAACCGATACACGAATTCAAAATAAAAACTGTGTTTGACACATAGTAACTAAACTATTTATTTTTACAAAATCACAAGATTGACAGATAAGATTACTTTTGGGAGCATGCTTTAGTTTTAATACCATAATAAATACATATCACACTAATGTACCAAAAAGTTAATAAAATGAAGTGGGTCTTAATTGTATTTAAACCCAGTAATACTTTAACAGTCTGAAATAACTTCCCCAATTTGAATATCGGTATAAATACATATTACATTAATGTACCAATAAGATAAATAAAACTAACTGGTTCTTAATAGTATTTAAATCCATTTAATACTTTAACAGTCTGAAATAACTTCCCTTCGGTATATTTTTGATAATAAGCCCTTTCGGGTTTTTCATTGTTTCGTTTAATATAATTTTACAACAAGATATGTACTTAGAATATGTTATCCTTGGACTGTTGCTTCTCTCGTGTTAGAGAATGTGAAATAAATTAATAAAAATTTGTGTTAAAATAGGACAGGAAATGGCTCCGAGCAAATTAATAATACCTTTGTTAAGTATTAGTTAAACTAGCAGCTACATATGAAAGCTAATTTTAAGTATATAAATGAATTTTTTACAAATAATAATACTATTTTTCACTACGTATATATGCATATTGCCTGACCTATCCTTCACTGGCGCTAGTAAGATAATTTGGTCAACTATATAGTTTTAATATATTAAAACTAGACATGGGTTGGTGATGCGTGGAATACAAAGTCAATATCACACAGATAAGTGACGTGACATTATGCATTAAGCGTGAATTCTAACCATTACCGCATTACCTATCACTTAGATTCGGAAAAGTTCGGTTATTATCGTTACTGTTACTGATATGTGACAATCGTCTGTTAATAATAAAACCAATTTTTACATATCTTTTTAACAAAATTATTGTAAACCGTATTAAAATACATTTTCATGAGTATTGTTTTTTTTAACATTATAAAGTAAGGGAAAATTTAGTTTTGCTAGAGGAAACAAGTACCTAAGTGGATGCCAGCATATGATGACACGAGCAGGGAACGTTTTAAGTGTGCTTTCAACTTCATTTTTAACCGACTCCAAAAAAAGAGGTTATTAATTCAACTCGTATGTGTATAATATTATTGGAACTACAAAATATTCATATTGTTAGTTCTATTAGGTCTTTTAAACAAATTGTACGTATGTATATATGTACGAATGTCTATATTCTTGTCCACGTATTTCTCAGAAACTAACAATCGGATTGCAAAAACTTTTGCTAAGCATGTCAAACATATGCTAAATCCAGTCAAACTTACATTCCAAAACAAAACAAAAAAATTGTCCTGGTTGGCAATAACCTAAAAAGATTTGTTGACATACTTTTTTAAATGAGTACCTACTTTTGATTTGGATTGATTTTGTGCATATTATTATTTCTTTCATTTTAGTTAATCATAATTTTATTTATCATTTAGGTCGTTATTATTGGTGGTGTAGACTGTAGTGTTTTTTTTCAAATATGTAAATTCCCTTTCTATGAAAATGCTATATAAATATTTTTGAATATTATCTATTGAAATACTCCTATATGCGTTTAATAAGCTTTATTATTATGCTAAATTTTAGGTGTCAACCTCGAGCGGTTTCTAAGGAAAACGACTGTGACAAACGGATAGACGAACACGTAAGTGATCTTTTATGGGTTCCATTTTTCCTTCTCTGGTAAGAAATCTTAAAAATAATACGCATTTCAACAATTATGGAAACAAATTACACAAATTACACTTCTCAGTAAGACTGAAGTGGCTTGAACGTGGAGTTTCGTCAATTTCTCAGGTATTTCAAATACCTGAGAAATTGAAAAAAAAATGTCTTTTTACCTAAAAACTTCTCAAATTATGAATAAATAATCTACTGAATTGCTGTGAATGCGTACGTAAATATGAAGTTTGATTAGCTATGATCTAAGATGGTATAAGACAATTCTATTTTTAAAAATAAGTCTTTAAAACCCATTATTCCATAAAGTATTTTTAAATTTTTTATAGACATTGGGAAGACAAATTAAATTTTTTTAAATTTTTAGTAACCCTTAAATTACCTTGATTTTGCAATGCAAAAATTATTGGATTTATAAAACACATGTATCTTGTTGTTTTGAATCCCAAATGTACCAAGCTCGCTTAAAAATTTTAAACAAATATTCAACATCGTAGATATTTTTTACCCGAATAATGCCAGCTTAAATTATTTTTATACTTTATTATTATTTTTCACCATGTAAAAATATTGGCACAGTTATGGTGAAAATCCTAAAAACTCTAAAAATTTAAAATAATTGGTTAAGTTTTTGTGACACATAATATTATGATAAAGTAGTTTGTTTTAATTCTTATTATTGTCTCTTTCGTTAGATATCTCACAAGATACACAAAATTTCAAAAAAATATTTAATTTACTTCTTCAAAAATTATTTTTGAAATGTGTACTATTAGCATAAATTAGAAATAATGAGTCGTTAATTATTAATGTGCAATTTCGATAATAAGTAGTTAAATATCCCCATAAGTCACTCTTTTAACTGACATTAAATGTTACAGAAAAATTAAATATTCTTCCCGCACTTTCGAATAGTAACTATTGAAATACATATCCTTTAATATGCTCTACCATTATACCCACAAAAAATTCAAATCTCTGTGTCAAATGTTTTCTGAAAAAAACGTATGTCACCGTTGAAAGGACTCATTGAAACATGAGTGATCTGGTACGATTATTTTTGACGTGAATACGTCTTTAAATTTGCCACCATGTGGGGGCAATCCAAAAAACCTAATGATAACAAAATCGGGGGATACAGTTTGGCGTTGCAGTTTCGAATCTATCTTCTACATCAAAAATTATACCACTGGATAGCTAAGAGATCAAAGAATTCGTTATGATAAGTGAGAACAGTGACGTATCGCGCGCGGTGGAGGGTGAAGCGCCGCCATTTTGAGGTTATTTTGCTGCGTAACGAGATTTGCAATTAGTTTAACTTTTGATTCGGGAAAGCTACGATATTTGTTTAAGTTCTAATCATCAGCTGTCGTCAAAATCTATCGATCGTATATAAAAAATTAGTTTAAAGTAGTGACAGTGAATATAATAAGGTGTTAGAATAAAATAATAATATCAAAAATATATAATTTTAGCCTATACGTGTCAAAAAGCCAAAACCAAACACAGAGATCGTATACGGCTGGAAAGGGATTCTTAAGAACAATCAAATGGTAATAATAAAATACCATATGACCGAATCAAGCAGTGCCGGAAACGTAAAAGAATGAATGCGGCCGAGCAGATCAACGACAGTGTCAGTACATCTGCAGCTGGGGCGGTTAAAATTACGCGTTACATAGACGTATTCACGTACAACACACGGCCGTGTCCATGATACAGTCACACCCCATTTTTTTGGTTTTTGGTTTCAAAGTATGGAGACAAGTGAGATCCTTGCTGTATGCAATTATTGCGAAAACCTTCGTTAGCCTCAATAAAAAAAAATTAGTCTTTTCATGCATTCACAAAACGTTTATACCAAATTTATACAACATTCAACTACTGTAGTAAATGCAATACACTTAGTGGGTTAGATTGCATGAAAGAATATCACTTTACTATATTAATTTAGAAAGGCTTTGGATAATTTACAAAACGGTTTATCGAAATATTTTAAACATATTAATTGAATGAATAAAAAAAAATTGCCGTCCACATGTAGTTTAATATAATAGAATAGAGGCGAAAAAATATTCACAAACTACGTAACTCCTTGAGTATTCCATTATGAACCATTAAAACAGAATACACTGCCTTGAAATATAACAAAATACATAGCAAAAATTAAAACTTTGTCTTTCAAAAACAAGTAGACTCTTTCCATATTTGTCTGACATTGTTCAAGTATCTCAACTATATATAAGAATTGGTTTAATGATTGTTTTATATATTTTAATCTTTATTTTTAGGAGAAACTTATTCACAATTAAATGAAACTACGTGATGTAGTATTATTTCTACTTTCTTTACTTTCTTTACCACGACCTAGGTTTCGTTGTATTACAACATCTTCAGGTGGGATCTTTGCTAATATGCCACCTGAAGATGTTGTAGTACAACGAAACCTAGGTCGTGGTAAAGAAATTAAAGAAAGTAGAAATAATACTACATCACGCAGTTTCATTTAATTGTGAATAATGAATTTCTACAAAATTAACGCCAAATATATTCAATATTTGAGAAACTTATTTTTAAAGAGATAGTCAATCGTGACAATACCTTGGTGTCAGTAGTTAGTAGTTAATAGTTGGATGAACAATTATTTTGTGTATTTCAATATTTATTTTTTAAGAGGAAATTTGTTCTTAAGATAGAAAAATATCTATTTCTCTCGTGGATTCTTGTGTTAACTTCTTCCGAGATATTACAATTATCTTTAATTATTTATCCCATTTAAGCGAAACCATGTAGTTTTTTTTCAAAGATACAATCATCCAAATTTAATGTACTTAATTACGTACTTGATGATTATCTAACTTAAATAAATTTAATTTTATAAGCATTTATTCGAAGACCCACTGTACCTTCTGCATTTATTAGTTGTCTTGGTAAAGAAACCAGGCCTGTTTTATTATTACTATCACCGGCAAAAGCGTGTAATATTATCTTCTTATTTAGAAACCTCTTTAGTTTAAGGAGGCGTATTAAATATTCCAGTGCCAGATTGGATATTAATGTTGATTTTGAATCTCACTGTCGAGTAACAGATTAATATCAAAGATATCTGTAATGTCATTATGTACAAAATTAGCAACATTAAATTACGCTATGGTTACCCGTTTCTTATAATATAAATATTCAATAAGCAAAAATAATTGATTAGTCATAATAAGCAAACCAGTACAGCTTGAATGGGCTAGATGTATAATTTTTATATTATCTTTATAATATTTAATAACCGTTTTTAATCTACTACTTTGAAGAATGTTTTGGGATTCTTACAACTCGTATATGCATCCTAAATATCAAGAAGTATTAATGTCGAAATTTACATCTTATATCAACTTCTAATTCATTGATTCATCTAAATGAATTATTAAAACGTTGAACTAAGTTTGTTTTAGTTACGAATTAAATAATAAATACTTATAAAATAACGATTGGTAGCAAAAAAAAAAGAAGGAAGAAAGATAAGTCAATTGCTTTTTTAATTATGCCCACACTATAATTCCGTAGTTAGTCAATTGCTTTTTTAATTATGTCCACACTATAATTCCGTAGTTAGTCAATTGCTTTTTTAATTATGCCCACACTATAATTCCGTAGTTAGTCAATTGCTTTTTTAATTATGTCCACACTATAATTCCGTAGTTAGTCAATTGCTTTTTTAATTATGCCCACACTATAATTCCGTAGTTAGTCAATTGCTTTTTTAATTATGTCCACACTATAATTCCGTAGTTAGTCAATTGCTTTTTCAATTATGCCCACACTATAATTCCGTAGTTAGTCAATTGCTTTTTTAATTATGTCCACACTATAATTCCGTAGTTAGTCAATTGCTTTTTTAATTATGCCCACACTATAATTCCGTAGTTAGTCAATTGCTTTTTTAATTATGCCCACACTATAATTCCGTAGTTAGTCAATTGCTTTTTTAATTATGTCCACACTATAATTCCGTAGTTAGTCAATTGCTTTTTTAATTATGCCCACACTATAATTCCGTAGTTAGTCAATTGCTTTTTTAATTATGCCCACACTATAATTCCGTAGTTAGTCAATTGCTTTTTTAATTATGTCCACACTATAATTCCGTAGTTAGTCAATTGCTTTTTTAATTATGCCCACACTATAATTCCGTAGTTAGTCAATTGTTTTTTTAATTATGCCCACACTATAATTCCGTAGTTAGTCAATGGTTTTTTTTAATTATGCCCACACTATAATTCCGTAGTTAGTCAATTGCTTTTTTTAATTATGCCCACACTATAATTCCGTAGTTAGTCAATGGTTTTTTTAATTATGCCCACACTATAATTCCGTAGTTAGTCAATTGCTTTTTTAATTATGCCCACACTATAATTCCGTAGTTAGTCAATTGCTTTTTTAATTATGTCCACACTATAATTCCGTAGTTAGTCAATTGCTTTTTTAATTATGCCCACACTATAATTCCGTAGTTAGTCAATTGTTTTTTTAATTATGCCCACACTATAATTCCGTAGTTAGTCAATGGTTTTTTTTAATTATGCCCACACTATAATTCCGTAGTTAGTCAATTGCTTTTTTTAATTATGCCCACACTATAATTCCGTAGTTAGTCAATGGTTTTTTTAATTATGCCCACACTATAATTCCGTAGTTAGTCAATTGCTTTCTTAATTATGCCCACACTATAATTCCGTAGTTATCTTTGTATCTTTAAATTGTTGAAATAAGCTAAATAAATCAAAATGACAAGCTAATGTCTGCAATTTTATTGTAATAAAATGCTAATTTCTGCAATTTTTTAGATTTTTCAAGCACAAGGTTAAAGAATTAGACAAAGAGGTGGCATTGCATTATTTTGAAATTTAATGTTTCATAAACTGTGCACGAAATTTAAAAATAGTAAAAGAAAAGTTGTTTTTCTTGTTAAAATGCTAATCTAATAATGCCATTCTTGATATAATGCTTGAAAAAAATAGTTTTGCAGGGCAAAATTTATATTACTACATTTTTCGAGGTGAAGACAATATTTTCTTAGCAATTTACAGTCGAGTAATACTTATTTAGAAATGAACAATGAATAAAATTGAAAACAATTTTTATTAGTTCAAAATAATATTATGAAAAGGTATCGTTTGCTTGTCCGTAGAAATAAGTGTTATCACTGAAATTTTCATATTTAGGAAATGTAATCGCCCTTAAAAATGATGTTCCTTTCTGAATAAGGGCTAGGTATATATTATAATATTTACATATATTGTTTATATACTTTTCTTACATTGTTTTTTATTTTGTTACTTGGAAATGGCGAATTTCAAATTTAATGATTCATAAGGGCTTGAAAAAAAAAATTGTTAAATAACAACGAATACTTGATTAATACTAATAATTGTTTATAATGACCCAAAATTATACTTCATTGATGTATATTACAACTTAAAATTTATAGCGGTCTCAAAATTAAAAAAGAGGATGCCTTTTTTCTTTGAAGGACCCTCAGGTACCTTTCCATCTGCGCAGCCGGTTTTCGAAGAAATTATTCAACGTATAGATATGAAACGTGATATACTGTTAAAGCATATTAATTCACATATATCTCAAAAGTTGACAGTCAAAAGTATATATATGCCAATTTTTTAAAGAAATTTTATCCATCGGGTACTATTTAAAAACTTAGTCGTGAAAATCTCAGAAGTATTTAGGTCGCTTAGAGAAGCGGATATGCAAGTGAGTTAAATAAAATAAAATAAATAATGAAAAAAAAACAATATTTGTAAATGATTTTGTGGAAAAAGGATGTACTCTTTAATGCTTTAAATATTATACGTTATACGTAGGAAAATTTAGCGTATGTGCCCTAAAATTTAAGCATTATGTATATATTCTTAAATGTTTATATACTCATAAATAAACATTTCCTACAAAAAATAGCCAGAACAAGTAATAAATAATATATGATTATTTATCACCTCTCGAGTAAACCTTTGAAAGTATTAATTACAAATACGAGATCCTATTATATAAAGATTATGCAATGAAAGAATAGAGCTTATTTAAAAGAAGAAAAACAGTTAAATGCAGCTAACAACAATTGTATAATACAATTAATTTGTTAAATATATACAATGATTTTTAATTATATAAAAGAAAAATAATGTATTACAAATTATGGTACTGACTCTTCTGTAACTTCTTAATAGTAAAGTATAAATATTTCAAACCACACTAATCAAAATAAATTCTAGCATCTATTAACACACAACTGTCACTTTTTCGCTCAGATATTTTCCACTCCAATTCCTCTTCTATTTTGCTTTATTTCTATTTTATCATACCAAGATTATGAGAAGTACTATATTTCCCTTTAAATTTAAAAATTTTAACTTGTGTAGATCCAAAGATAAAGGTCCCTAAATTTTTTATATTTTTGCACATAATGTGACATTCCTTTATTTTTAATTTGACATATAGTTAACCTTTTAGATGAACAGGAAAAAAAGAGTCAGAAATTATTCCGAAATAGTTTAAATTTCATCTTACAGATACATATTACATTTAAGCTTATCGATGCTCAATACAGAATTGTAACTAAGAAATGTTGATTTTTCTTGAGCTCTTCATTTGCAAAAATCGCATCAACTCTTCGAAATAAATATATTTATCTCACTGGAAACTGAAATCAGGTTACTAATGAAAAAACCGAAAAAATATTTCAATTTTTGTCGTTTCGAGTCATCGCTACTTTTGCTTAATAAATGACGTTATTTGTATTTTACATCGTTGTAAGGTTTTGTTTTGTTACTAACTATATGAAGCTTAAGTTTCTTACCTTCAAATGGACAAAGTTTATTTTCAAACATCACAATAATTTTAAAAAGTTAAATTATAAAATGTACTTGAAATAAATAATCTTCAATACTTATCACACTTTTATTTAACTTACCAAGTTCGAAAGTGAAAGTTACATTAAGTATTTCAAACTGCACTATTATTTTATTTCCACATAAAAAAAACTTGAATTTGACGGTCATTTCATTTTTAACCAGCTAATAAAATGATCTGAATAGAACTTGTCCCGTATATACTTTGCGGGAATTGACATAAAAATGAAAAATTCATTTAAATCAGTTTAATAACTAGTAACTTTGGAAGTCATCACACGAATAAACTATGAAACTTTCAAATAAAATTTTGTTCACTGCCTCCAAATAAAACCAAAATTGTAATACTGAAGATTCTCGTCTGGTGAAAACCACAACGTCCGAAATATATTCATGTTTTAAGGGATATTTTTAAGGTTTCTTTAGCGAATGACAAAAATCGTTTCATTTCATAATATCCGTCACTACGTTTGTCTATTCTCTATATGTCACATCATTATTATTTCAATTTAAGGCCAATTCCTTTACAATTTTACAAGGAAACTAAGTTTTGCTAATTGCCCACTTGAAGATGTTGTAATATAATGAAACCTAGGTCGAGGTAAAGAATTTTAAAAAAGTAGAAATAAAACTACACCACGTAGTTTCCTTTAAATGTGAATAACAAAATTCTACAAAATTAACGCCAAATATATTCAATACAAGGAAATTTAATTACGTCAATACATTCAAATAAACTATTTTTGAAGAATTACCACTTCCAACAAAATTGAGAACATAATATTTTTTCCCAAACTCCATTGAGTGAATTACTAAAGAAAGGAGCTTTCAAAATATAATCGGAAATATTATAAGTATTAATTTGATACGGTATCTCTTTTGCAAGATGTAAATACTAAAGTGACAATTAGTACTAAAAAAATATATAAAAAAAACAAATGAAATTTCATGGAACGCTCAAGTCCTTCATATTTTTATGCTACGTGAGATTTAAAGGAACGCAACTCGTAATCAAGTTTTATATAATGCGCTGTCAAACGGACAGACAGGTAGAGAGGCAAAAGTAACAAAGCCCACGACATCCTTTATTCATAAACCCTAAACTAATTTTCTCCAAGAAATAATTTATTGATTACAGGCATATTCATTATCTCACCACGATGATTTGCAATTACGATGCCCATATTGAGAAAAAAAACAAATTTAGATATAAAATTAAAAAATAATAAGAAATTAACAACATAAAATAATAAATATATTTTCTATTTTATTTTATCATTGAAAAACTTTATTTCACCCTATCGGCTTCTATTTTTTAAAATTGGGTTAATTTTCTAGTGTTTTCTAATAATTAATTTTTATGAACATTTTATTTTCTGAACTTTTATAAAAAATGTTGGAGTATCTGAATATTTCCTATTAAATCGATGACACTTATATTGGAAGACTTTTTCAAGTATTTTGTCCTGTTGACATAATGAAAAATGTTGCAAAATAATATACAAAATAATGAAACCATTATCGGAGTTCTAATATTCTAGGATTCATATCTCGACTTTGATGCACGTTGCCAATTAATTAACAAAAAACGGAAACGCTGATAAAACATTTTAATGCATGTAATATCAATAACAACTCTGGGCAATTATATAAATAGAACAGTAACTGTATTGCAAGACAGTCAGATTTTTAATGAATTAAAATTAGTTTTCGAAAACATGGGTACCCCTTTACACCCGAGATATGTAATTCTTTTATATATTGCTAAAATATTCTTACGTATCTTCTTAAATAGTTAACCATATTAGGAAAATCGTGAAAAAAATCCTGCAAGGGCTGGTCTGCAGCAATCAGATCCTCACGATTGTGAGTTTCAGGAAACAATTATAAGTCGCACGATCGTGAGAAAGTGTCATTGTCGAGTTATTTTACCCGGAAAAAATAGAAAAATAAACTATGTTTTATTTTTTTTATTTTCGTAAAATAACATAAAAAACAACATTTCTTTACTATTTTTAGTCAGTCAACATTATTGTAAACATTAGCTTTCGAGACGCCAATGGTAATCGTTTTGATAAGCATTATAAGAAAAACATTTATTCAAATATTCAGCCTTATTAAATACTTATAGAAACATAAATTACTTACTTGTGACGTGACAAGATTTAAAATATTTTTTTGTCGGAACAGATCAAAATCAATCGGTCATTTCAAAAACCTCATAAGTCACTAAATTAGAATTTTTCAAAAATCAATCAAAACTGTTTCATGCACAAACTAATGAGTTTTATCGGACTTTTTTATGTTTAATTTAGTGTTTGAGTGGTAAAAAATTTAAATTTTGAATAACCTTAACAGTTTATTAATGGAAATAATGAAAAAAACCAAAAAAAACTGTTCTTGAATTATGTTGTTTTAGCAAGAAATAGGGTTAGTGGTATACAATTTAACTTTTGTTTTGTTTTCAACAATTGTCTTCAACATTTGCAGTTGGCTAGCTAAAAATATTGTTATAAAATGGGATATGCTCTTCTAGAAGGCTATCCTGAACTTGTTTTCAATCATAAGCTTTGGCTGATGGAAATGAAACCAAAGTTTAAAGTTTTTTTATTAATTAGAATGAATATTTAATCCATACATCAATATATTCCTGCGCTATGATAGTACGTTTGTTATCTGAATTATACTGAAAACTCATGTACGTCGAAAGTGCGAATGATTTTTTCTGTTATTTTGAGACTTTTTTTGCATAAGATTCAGTTTAAAAACATGTTTTTTTGTACAAATTTGGCCACCATTTCTTAAATTCCAAAACATCTTCAGTTTTTTGCTCTATGACTGTAATTGTTGAGCTGGAGTTCGAAACCAAATCAATGTATTCTCCTGGGACATAGATACGATCATGCTTTCGAACATTTTTTTTTATGACTCCAAAATCACGGTCATTTGGTAAAAAGGAATGACTACGTATGGGAAAATACTGATAAACTTTTTCAAATCTTTTAGAGTGAGTCAAAGCCAACATAAATCTCAATAATGTATTATTTTTATTTTGACCGGGGCAGCTGTCGGAAAATAGATATAAATACTTAATATCTGTCCCAATATTATTTTTTATAGAATACATCTACATTGAACAAACCTCATTGGCTCCTTTGTTAGTGATGCCTTGGTGATACATGTAAAATGTTGATTTGCCTGTTTTTAAATCCTTAATACCAAAACAGTGAACCCATAATGGCCGTAAATAAAAAATGTTTTGTATAGGTATGTGCGGCAATGGTAGATTTTGCATAAAATCGAATGTTATAGCTGCAACATCATCTCGTTCCTTACAAATATCTTGAACTGCCGAAATTTTGTTGTAAAACTTCTTGGCGCGTCTTTTATGGATCATTAACTGAGCTACTACTGAACATTTTGCATTTTCTGATAAGTTTGATTGTTTTATTTCTGTTGATAGTTCTTCGCAAGTTATACATGTGTCGACTTGTGGTCAGCCAAATCTAAGGGATAAGTTTTCATTAAAGTATTGTAAGTAATCGAGTTTATACCGAGATCTGGATGTTTTTCTGTAAACATTGAATGCATTGTTTTAACATCTAATCGTGCAACAAGATATTTAATGTCTTTTCCTGTGTAATGTGTCTTATTTTGATGTATTCATGTATTTTTGGCATATTTCAGAAGGCACTGTATTTCCTTTTGGGGGACATCCTCTGTTATCTGTAGGACTCTTCCTTTCATTAAGCAAATCACAAAGTCTGCGTACTCTGGCTTCAGTATCTCCACATAGACTGATAAATGCTTTCTTGCAGACTTTAACTTTATCAGTTTGTTTTAAAACATGGAGCTGAAAAGCATTTTGCCTCTGTGTAGCATTATCTTTTCGAGGTCGCCTCTGTTTTATAGGTAACTTTTCAATAAGTGATTGAAGAAATATATACTGCTCATTTTTTGTTGAAAATAAGTTAATTTTCGAAATGCAAAATCTATGTCATCTTGGGGTAAATTCGCGAAACATTCCTTCCTTATATATATATATATATATATATATATATATATATATATATATGTATGTATGTATATATATATATATATATATATATATATAGGCCCCGATAAAACACGTTACCTGAATAAAGGTTTATGGAAAACTTGCCTGCAATTTTCACCGGTAGATCTCAGAGCTATTTATTTTTCTCGATAATTAGTATTTGCCAGTCCTTTAACTTTAGAATTTTTTACAACATTTATTTTATACTTTGAGGCATTACACGTTCTCTTCTTTTTCGGCTTACCATCACTCTTTATTTCACTTGAAGACATTTTATAGCTAAAATATAACTTTTCGCACAAAATAGCTGTTAAGTAAAAGACACAAATGTGACTTTAATGACGATTTTTGTCAAATTGAAGATTTGTATATTGTTGATCCAAAGAACAAAGCAAATTTAAAACCTCCAGCTCAGTCATTAAACTAGTCCCGCCATCTAGTAGTGCATGCAAAAACCTTGTAAGTCATTGACTAATGTTGTTTTTGCAATTAATGTCTTTTACACAGTATTATTTGAAGAGGAAGGATTGTATTGACTTATGTGGTTTTTACCCAGAATACGCATCTCCCTTTAAAGAACCATTTTCGGCAAAAAAGCATAGACAAAAATGTGACTTATGAGGTTTTTGAAATGACCGATTCAAATAGATTTCACGTTTTTCGCATTTTACTTAGGAATGACTGCCACAATCTACTAATCGACTGGATCTGGGTGCTTTTATGTCATCACTAATAGGATGGTTTCCATAACCATGATATCTTTTCGCTTCCGATGTTTCAATTGCTGGTCTGTATATTTTATATTCTTTACTAGGTCCCTATGAGGACGATCTGGTAGATTGGATAGGCTATCAGCATCATTCATGCGAAAGTCGAACAGAGGCATTGACTCTTTTCTGGGAAACTTATTAGACAATCAATTGTTTCTGTAAAACCTCCAAGCGTTAACTATTGAAAGATCTAAAAAGTGTATAATAAAAGCTAGATAATATTCTATATACTAATTGAATACATCAACACTACCCATGCATTGATTATATTTTCTCACTATTTTCGGGACTGGAACATCGATATACACTTAATGTTTTTTATCCCATATTTTAAGGCTTGATTGTTCTTCGGCGACACTAGTAACACGGATTTATTATCCTTCGATTTTACTATCGCGCTAGGCTTACAAACAAATTGCTGAGAATTTGGTTCCGCATTATGGTACCCGTTGAATGCAGACCTAACTTTTCCATTTTCGCAATCAAAGGAAGGATGGTAAGATAGCGGTCGTGGTAAACACTACCGGATGGAATATTTTTATCAAGTGTAAGATTACAGATAGACAGAGATGGAGACTTGAATTGGCAAAATTTGTTTTAGCATATTCGTAGATCTCAAAATCTAGCGTCAACCCCTTTGCTCGTGTATAGAAGAAATTTTTCGGACCCATTATTCATAGTTTCTTTTTTTACAATTTGACGTAGCTTAGTGCGTCTTGCGAAAGGGATCATTTGCTCGTCAACAAAATAGTATGCTGGACATCTTTCCGGTTTGTTACAGGTTTCATTTATATTGTCAATCATGGGTTGCATTTTCCATAGCGGGTTATCAACATAAATGCTGTAGTCGGCAACATAAAGCTGAACGTAAAGGTCTTTGACATGAGCTTCTTGATTCTCGGGCAGTAGCTGTTATTGGTGTCGGCGGGGGTGCAACCTCAGTCAGCGGAAAAGACGGCTATATCTCTGGAAAAGCTAAGGAGGTTGCCATAAACGACCTTTCGTCGGTAATTTTTGTATCTTGCTCTTCATCCGAGATGTTTTCGTCTACTGTTTGCGGGAAGAGGATATCCAGATCCAATTCTACATCATCCTCCTTCAAATCTTTGATCTCAGAGATAATACCATTTTCTAAAAGGCTACATATAATTTTATCCATATCCAGATGCCACAAATATGATAAAACAAATGAATTTCAAAGCTACACAACCCCAAAAAAATTCACAACAATATCCTATACTGAGATCTATATATATATATATATATATATATATATATATACATATAAATATATATATATATATATATACATATATATTATATAAAATCTCGTCAAAATTGTAAGTTTTTTGATGCACGCAAAAAATATGTGGCCCTTAAAGGGCCACATATTTTATAAAAAGCCTATTTTTAAAAAAAATTATGCAAAACCTCTATGATTCTTCCGGTTCACTTACAATATTACCGTCGGCATGTTGGGGGGGGGGCGTCTTGTAACAAATACACAAATCAATGCTCTTGGATACGGAATAATACATTTTTATAATTAACTTATTAACTTGTTTTAACGCCTTTGAAATAGGTAGTAGGCAATATTTTTTCATTGTGAAAAATGTACGTTGAAAAATATATGCACAGAAAAGTAGTGGTGAGACTTTTACTCGTGCTTGAAATTTTTATCTTCAAGGTAATTCAATAAATGTTACATTAGGAGGGGGTGACAATTTTCATCGATTTTCTTGATTTTAAGGTTAAAAGTAATTTAATTTAGATATCATATTTAAAAATTAAAAAAAACTCATCTCACTCTTTTACAAAATATTAAAACCGTAAAAGCTTCATTCCCACCAAGGAATGAATTCTCTCCTGATGGATAGGTACTGACAATCATTCATCTGTTTATCTTAATATTACAGCCACATAAATTTTGACATCGTTTAATACAGATGCCGACTTGATTACACTTGAAGAAATGAAAGGGTTTATCCGTAAGCGGTTCCATCCCTAAGGAGATAAAAACTAAACTCTTTGCTGTCTATATTTTTGCTTATCTACTTATTCAAATGGTTGTTTGATATAAACATAAGCTATTTAACTTATTAAAACCAATCTTTGTATATATATAAAAATATATGTTTATTACATATCTAAATTTCTACCAAAAAAATTTTAATTAGCTTATTAGCTTAAGCGACTTTGAGGAAGGTTATCCGACTACAAAAACAGGAATCTGGTTACAAAATTAGCTATTGCATACTTAATAAATAATGGTTTACTAAACGAAGCTAAGTGATTTCTAAATTATTTCCGTTACAAAAATGTCCATTACGTACTTAATATATCACACTTTACGAAATAAAGCTACGTAATTTCTAAATTTTCTCCGTTATAAAAAGGGCTATTGCGTAATTAATATAATGCGTTTTACGTAATAAGGAATCTAGTGACAAAAATAGCTACTGCATGCTTAATATATAATGCTTTACGAAAACAAAGCTACGTTATTTCTAAAACCACGTCTCCGAGCTCAGTGGCTGAAAGGCTTTTAAAATCGTCATACCGCTTACCGAACTTTGAAACTTTATTGTCAGATACTTGTTTGGTACCTCCAAAGGAATTTAAATTTATTGCTAAATAATATTTATGTCTTATAAAAACCTAAGGGTTCAAAACAAATATAAACTTCAGTGGCATTTTTAGGGTTCCATACCTTAAAAGGAAAAACGGAAACTTTATATTTTCCGTTTTTCTTCCGCTATTGAAAGAGCTTGATGTATAACGTAAAATGTTGCATAATAATAACATATATTAAAGCACATATATCTCAATACTTAGAAATATTTACATGGGAATTATAGAAAGGATAGTAGAGTAAATTATTAAATACAACCTAAATACCACCAAAAGAGCTCCAATGTGTACATAACTCTAGTAGTGCAAATTGTACTCGTGTTTAATAGTATATATATATATATATATATATATATATATATATATATACATATATATATATATATATGTGTGTGTGTGTGTACATATATATTCAATAAATAAATTTCCACCTAATAAACTTGAAAGCTTTCGATATGACGAAATAACGAACACACTTTTAACTGACCTGTGGGATATTTTTTTTACGATTTAGGTAATCAAAGTTAAATAGAAACCTCGTGATGTGAGTGTTCTCCAAACTTTCTGTTGCGAAGTCTGTGCAAAATGTTGAAAATAAAAATAAAAATTGGAAATATGTTTAAAGATCTAATTTTAAAAATAATACATCTTTTGAACCAAATTATGCAATTGAAATAAATCATTACCAGGACATAAATAATCTACTTAAAAATAGGTAATTAAAATATAATTAAACCTTTTACTTAAATTTCTAAGTTTATTACTTTTGGGGATAATATAATAAAGTTAATATACTTACATTTGCAGATTTCAGCAATGTTTTACACGGATAGTTGGTGCCCAAGTAGGTACCATATTCCAGTCCCGTATTTAGCGTAGCTACAGCGGCGACATGTTAGCTGTCCTGATTTTGAGTACCACTGTACCGGAGCCCTGGTATCATCCACTCGTTTTATTACTGCCACCCATTGCATCGATGAGCTATAAGTCATCTCTGACATTAATAAATAAACTACGATACATCCGAAAAAACGAAACAAAACTTCCAACTTCCTTTCAGTATTAGAAGAGAAAATTGATTTTAATCCAAGATTAAGTCATAAAATGAATCAAAAATTTATATTTAAAATATTTTCCAACAATTTCCGTAAAACGTGTTAAATGTTTAGACATTCAGGTGGCGCCATCTATTGACATGCTGTATTACTAGATTGTTTTTACTGATTGAAAAGGATATCTTTAATGATTATTTTACTCGTAGAGTTACCAGCAAATTTTGTTCAAAGTTATTTCTAACTACTGGAATAATTCCAAATAATATATTCGAATGTTTCCATTACTCCTTTTTTTCATTTTATTGTAAAAACTTGATAAATATTGAAAAATTTGGACAGGTATCTGGGCGAATAAAAATTTAAGTCACGACATATAAAATTAATTTGTTGGTACTAAGATTGTATTCTCGTAAAAAGGACAAAAAGTATCCAAAAATTAGGAAATTTTGTTATCATTGTTTTTAATTTTTTGCAGAGGAATTTCTATCCGGTAATAATCTTTTTATTTTATAATACACTTATTTGGAGTAAATAAAAATAAAAATAATCCTTTGACTTTAAGTAGCCTTGATTGCGTTTAGTGTATATTATATATTAGCTTCAATTTTAAAACAAATATCTATAAGGGTATCGGCAACTTCTTTTTATTAGTTTCAAGCTCACGTGATCAGTTTTACTATCTAAGTGATGAAAATTTTGTTTCAGACAACCAACATAGTGGAGAATATGAGTGGGAGCAACCTACCTCGAGAGTAATGAAAATCAGTTCCAACTCAAATACTAACCAACAAATATTACAACCTGCAGACTTATGATCATGTCATTGCAATTGTAACTTGGTAATTTCCTCCATGGCTACCCTCATCGGTCAACTTTATAGGTCTGAATCAAAACTAGCTACTGCCCACGGTCTGGTCACCATTACTGGTTGGGTTGGTGTGAAGGTGAGATTCATATTACTTTGTTAATAACTCAAGTACTACTTCCTTGAAGACTATAATGATACTAAATATTCAAAACATTTACAAAATTTGAAGAAGAAAATAAAAGAAAAAAATGTCAAATAATTGCATTAACATATGATTGAATGGTTGGATTAAGATTGAATTCAGAGCCATAGGGATTATGAAAAGTTCTTCGGACGATCCTTAAAAGAATTAATGAAACACTAAGCGACATTGGCAATGAAACGTATTTCGTAGAATATGATTTTTTGGTCTCAAAACAAACATTTTATAGTTTATAAGCTTGAGTACGCTCTGGAAAAAAAAACATTTGAGAATAATCAGTAATTATAAATTTGGACAGTAAATCCAATCGTATTCATTTTTGAGGTTCCGTAGAGAAAAAATAAAGTAATAATTTGGTCATATCAGTTCCCTTCGTCTATTTATAAGTGTTACAGTTTTTTTTTCATTTTAAACATATATATATATATATATATATATATATATATATATATATATATATATATATTATATATATATATATATATATATATATATTAGAAATATGAATATAAAAGTATCGTTTTCATGCACAACACTTCTGCGAATTGCGTCCATACTTTCTTAAGACAAAATATATTTTAATAATTTAAAATCACTATAATCTCTTCTATGTATTTTTCATATTTTGTCCGTGTTTTATTTTTATATTTTTATATATGAAATTCCCTGTGCTTGCTAAAATGTATTTCATAATGAATTCAAAATATCCTTTCTAGAAATCTTCAAGTTCTTTACAAAATTGCTGTGGTGACAAATTGAGTAATTTTTCTTTTCTTCATTTATCAGATTACCGGCATCACATCCGAATCTCCCCAGTTTGCTAATATTCCAACAATGGATTTGACCGTATGCCGAACCAATTACGCTTGGCACTCCCTCTTTGTCACGGAAAACATTATATATGTAAGCATAGATATAACGTAAGGAAGCTAGACCTACGACCAGTGGAAGAGAGTAGAGAGTAGAGGAAGCTAGACCTACGACCGTGGACTTCCGCTCATCTACAAGGGCCTTTTGGCCTGTGTTTCCCGGTGGCGTCTCCGATATGGAGATTTAAACTGATCTAAAATATTTGCAGTAGTGCTCAAAGATGATGATTGATTCAGACTGCTCTAGGTTAAGGAACTAATTGAAAACAGGCTGAGTTAACACCTTAAAAATGTATTTCAAATCAGGACGAAATATTATTTTGTATATTGTGTTTGTTTGTGTTCGGCAAGTTTATTCCTAGTTTTTGGATTTACACAATTTTTAATTGTATGAAAAAAGGATAACTTATATTATAAAAAAATAGTATAAATTATTATTTCTTTTAAATATAGGTTTACTTATTTAAAAATTACGCGTAATTGTAAAAACAACTTACTTTTACATTACTTACTCATTTATGTTTTTTTCGTGATAAGCCGCTCGATACAAATTCCATTTTGAAATAAATTTAAATTACTTCATTCACATTCAAAAAATTACCAAAAGCATAACCAAAAAGAAACGACAGACAGAAAAAATCATACGTGACCATGATACACATATTTCAGGAAATCGTCATCTTCAATCTCAATGTTGGATGAACGACGAGCATAGCACTTTCCACCAGGAAATTATTCCATCGCATTCGATAAAAATGAAACGCACGTCTTTCTCATTTTCATAAACAAGTTGACGATTAAATTAAAAATGTTTACATTGGTATTTTAGGAGGTAAAATAAACACTCAAAAATATTCTTTTTATTTCCGTATATAGTTGTAGGGTATCGCTTGAAAGAGCTAATGATAAGTAGCTCAAAAATATTTTCTCCATTATTTTAGGTAGCATATTGTCAAACTTAATCGAAAAATATGAAAAAAATATGTTTGCCCGTATTTTTGAAACAATTTAACTTCAAATTATTAAAAAGCCTATACAAAGGTTGTTGGAAAACTGTAGCGATTATCCTAGATTTTATAATTTTTTTTAAATATGCAGTATATTTTTGTTTCTATAAAAGATACAGCCGGCAGTAGATTTGTATTAGGAAAAATTAATATTTTTCAATATTTTAATATAAATACCACCTAAAGTGCCCCAATGTGCACAGAACCCTCCTAGTGCGAATTCGGCTCGTGTTTAATAGGTTAAAAAATATATGTACATATGTATAAATGTGTATATATATATATATATATATATATATATATATATATATATATATATATACACATAAATTTCTTAAATAAATTTCCACTTATCAATTTCAAAACTTTCGATATGACGAAACAATGGATTTACCTTGAGGAAATTTTTACATCGCACTTGATGACGGAATGTTCGTCTTTGTTTATTTCATAAACTAGTCTATTTTATAATTTTCAGAAACTGATTCTTTTCTTATTCCTCATTCTTTATTCCTCAAATTATTACTGGCACATCTATCCAGTCATCACAACACAAAGATAAAATACAATAAATGCTATCTTCCAACACACAAATGACACACTATGGCCCTACAATGTAATGCCATAAATAGTTTATCCCAATTTTGGTTACTTCGTTCCTATTTGTTAATTTCTTAGGAGTGCGTATTGGCCCATCTGTTTGCCTATGTATCGCAGCTATTTTTCCTTGGGCCCTCCACTTGCTATATACATGAAAATGCTACAGTTAAGTTGCTTATACAAACTTATTCTTGTCGACACAGCCCTTCTTATAAAATCTTAAAAATTCTTCGTTTTCTTAAAAATTCGTCTTTTCCGCTTTTTGAAATGTAAAAATAGGAAATTGGAAAATTTTAGTTTCTTTAGCCAGTTCAGACAAGGTGTCATATAAAATAAAATTAAAATTGTACGTAAACACATAAATGTTTAGAAATTTCACGTTAAACAAAATTATGTTCGATGGTATTTTCTTTTTGTTTAAAATATTAACTTTTACAAAAGTCTTGATTGATTTCACGTCAGCAAAATGGAATAATAATATATTTTTCCTGTTTCATAAATCAGCTAACGATTACGTAATTAATCCTCAGGCGGATGTATTACTTTTTTCATTTTTCAAATGGTCCTAACTTTATCATTATAAGTAATTTTACAAAACATTTTATCGAACATCCATCTCTTGGAAGTCTTCGATTCAGGGACTTGTTCCTTCGATATTCACCCTTTAAACTCTTTGTTAAATACTATCAAATCCAAAATTTTTAACCGTATTAAACTTATTTATTTATCTAATTATAACTAAAGGCTAAGTTTATTATTGTACCATTGAATTCAAGACCAACTGCTATAAAATTTAAACCATATTAAAATATTTAATTTTTTTCTCCTAACAAATTCTTTTGAACTACTATAAGATAAGCTTTCAGAAGATCATTCCCTCATCTTTCCGTTATCCTATCCTCAGTCGGTTGTCAGTACATAAACAAACCCCTCAAAGAAAAAAAATACCAAGACGAGCTCAGTGAACCAATCAAACGATTCCCTTTGAATTGCTCGATGATTTTGATTGCTTGATGGGTCTACTGTTCACCGTTAAGAGATTCTTTGTTCACTTCTGTCTCCATAATGAGATTCTAATCACCAGAATCATGCATTGTGATCGAAACCAAGCATAGACACTTTCTTCAAGAATTTCAAGCATATTTCAAGTCTCTAGCCCACCGAGTTCAGTAAAACATCGATTACTAAATTTAGACTACACATACAGATAAAGAGCAAGTAAAATAAAATATTTTAATGATGGCTTTACTAAACACTTTTATTAAGTATTGTTAAAATACTACGTACTTTTACTAAGTATTATTAAAATACTAAATGCCATCTAGTCCCATCAACGTCATCTGTCTAACAAAATATCTGTGATTTACTACTGGCCAGTAAACAAAAAAAGAACACTTGCCACTGTAACGTATTCTTTGATGTTTCAATGCTAGCTAGTTACTTTCTTATAATTACTTTATTAACAAATTAAGTTTTTTTGCTAAAATATTTATTAGAATAATAATACTCTTAAATCCAGGGTTAGCATCGTAACATCAGGTCACCATTGATATTATAACTGTAAATATTATTTTCATTAATAAAGCTTCACTTGAACCAAATTTCTACTAGTTTTTCCTCTGCTGTCTTCCCCTGCTTCCTCTGCTTCTCTTCACTCATTCTCTCTTAATCTCAAAATAGATTAGTCATAGCCATTTAATTGTGCACATTAAGTTCATAAACTTTAAAATTAATTTTAATTGAATTTTATAACTTTTGCAGCGTTGCAGAAAAAAATCCATCTCTATTTTCTGTATCGTTTTTGAAGGACGACGGAAAATCAGAAAAGGCGTGAATATGATTTACTTTTATAGAAAAACTAGCGGCCCGGTGGCGGCTTCGCCCGCGTGGAAGAGAATTTATAATTTCCCGTGGGAACGGTTCCCGTTCCCGTAGGAATATATAGCCTATAGCCTTCCTCGATAAATGGGCTATTTAACACTAAAAGATTTTTTTAAATCGGACCAGTAGTTCCTGAGATTAGCTCGTTGGAGCAAACAAACAAATAAACTCTTCAGCTTTATAATATTAGTATTGGTTTATAGATTATTTACTTTTTACATTTTTACCTATTTATTTTATTTTTACAACTAATATATTACAGAATGTCTTTATATACAACGTTCACCGCTTTCTTGTCATTAGACAATACAAACATGTTTTCTTTAGAGGTTACTCTTGAAAGAGCGACATATAGTTGGCCATGTGAAAAACAGTCAACGCTCAAATCTAATCCTGCAACGTTGAAGGTTTGACCCTGCGATTTATTAATGGTCATTGCAAAAGATGTCTTTACCGGAAACTGTAAGCGTTTAAATTGGAACGGTAAATCCGATGGTATCAGAGGGATTCGGGGAAACAATATATCTTCTCCGGTACCACATCCTGTGGGTATTGTGCACTCTATTATGAAAGTTTTCAGTGATTTTACCAGCAAACGGATGCCATTACAAAGTTTAGGTGGATTCAGGTTTCTTAATAAAATAACAGGACAACCTACTTTCAACACCATTTTGTGAGGAGGGAGTTCAGACGGGTTCAAAGAATTTAGAAATTCTGTAGGAAAATGAACAGCTTCTTCCAAATCGAGAACAGTATCGACCGAGTAGTATATTTTCGTCGGCACATCAATCTTTGAAAGAATCAAGTTATTTACTTTATCTACTTATTCGTTAGTTGGTGACAGAATCGCTCTTTCTTCAAACCAAGATATTGTCTTACAACTTATGTTATCAATGTCAGGATAGACATTGTTGACTAACTCTTGGATGTTGTCTATCAAAACACAAAGGTTTTCTAGGTTAATGCTTCCCTCACTTTGTGTTAACTCTCCATTGCCAACTTTTAGCAGCATCTCTGGAAATAGCCTGTTCTCACGTAAAGATGACGAAACCCTCATATTAGTTTTAAGTTCTAACTTATTGACATGTAGCCAAAGGTTGGATCTTTTTAGGGAAGCATTTATTTCGTCAGCATGTGTTCCTCGTGTCACAACTGGTAGGATTTGACGAAAATCTCCTGAGAACAGAATTGTACATCCACCCATAGGTGAATTTTTGTTGCGCAAATCGCGCATTGTCCTATCCAGTGCTTCCACAGACTTCTTGTTTGACATGGTAGCTTCGTCCCAGACTATTAATGAGCAGTCACGCATCAATTTTCCTGTATTGCTCTGTTTAGAAACACTACAGACGCTGTTATTATCATCGGTGGCAATTTTCAGCGGCAGCTTGAATGTAGAGTGTGCGGTTCGGCCTCATTCCAAAAGCGTAGGGGCAATGCCTGATGACGCAACCGTTAACGCAATTTTTCCGGTAGATTTTTTTAAAAGCAGATTGATTAAAAATGTTTTTCCTGTACCTCCTGTGGCATCAAGGAAAAACATTTTCCCTTCATTGTTATCAATTGTTGATAGTAATGCAGTGAATACTTTTTTCTGATCGATGTTTAATCGTGGCTCATCTTGAGCTATATTTTGTAAAAATCTCGTTTGATCGTATGATGTTTCTCTTGTGTATTCGGCACTGTTGGTTAAATCTGAGTTAGTAGTATTAGCTGGCATCGGCAGCCCAAAATCCTTGATCGATTTACCCGAAAGTAATTGCACTACTTTGTTCAATTCAAATAATGCTTCGTCAAATATGTTTTGATCATATTGTACATCATCTGGGTTTAACTCTCGCCGTCGCCGAATCAGAATATCACTGGTCATATTTTCTCGAAATTTATTCCATAGATTAACAGAATCAGTTACTTGACAAAACGCTACTATGATGGCAAATAAATATCTTAATGATGTAGCTGAACTACAAATAGCTGCTTCTGATAATGTGTTTTCCCAGTGAGAATCGTCTTCCAAGAGAACCATAGCTTTGCATGCTGCTTGATAAGTATTATAAACAACACCTTGTACAGTTCTTAGGTGTGCAAAGGATGTCGGGCTATTTACAATATGCAGTAACATTCTCAGATAAAAGCATTCGCTGTTGTTGGGATGAATCACGTAGACTGCCAAGAGCATCCGTTTTTTTTACTCCGGGGAAACCATCAACCGCAGTACCTTGTTTTCGCCGTTGAAAAGTTTTAGAACTCTGGTTCCATGTATAGTAACTTGGAACTCTATCATATGTCAGTGTTTTGGCGAAATCATCTTGAGCACATAACTTGAAGAATGCAGTCAATGTTGTATCCCGCGGGTTATTAACAACTTCTTGTACATTGTTCTCAGTGAAATATACTCTTTGTCCATTTTCTAAATGAACTGCAGGGTGGACAATTGTGGGAGCCCAGTCGGCACTTCAAATGATAAAATCCTCCATACAGCTTCAGAGCTGCAGATGTAACGTCCAGACTGATATTTTTCCACTTCATTTGGCGATTGTATGCTGAAAGTGGCTTGATCACTGCCTTTATTAATGTACTTAGTAACATATTGGATTGACTTTATTGAATTGCACAACTCTACGTTGATGTGGGCATCAAAAATTTTCAAAAGGAGCGGATTATAAGGAACGATCCATAGGTTATCAATATCATGGTTTCGGACGGTGGCACTTTGCCCACCCTGTTCTGGCGATCGTCGACGATATTTGGGATATCCGTCATCGCTTGTACTTGTTTGAGTTTGGAACGACTTCGGAAATTTTTTGCTGCATTTAGAATCTCGCATACATGGAGAATTCGGGTTTAAAGTCCCGCAAGGGCCGTGTACCATATGTTTCTTTACGATTTCGTACAGGATAGGATCTTCCTCTTTATCCGGTAATGCAGCTGAAATAACGCTGTCAATTTGGTTTGGTCTAATTTTGTTCACTAACCACACCAGCAGGTGTACATGTGGCAAGCCACGTTTCTGCCATTCTATTGTGTACATATGACAGCGCGGCGGACCAGAATATATGAGACTTGTTAATGAGGTGCAGGAATTTCTGTACTTTTAAATGGAAGACTCTGTTAACTATATCGTATCTGTCTTCTGGAGTTAAATTGGTGTTAATATTTTCTTTGATTTCCAATTTGGGTTACATGTTGTAGTTATAAATAAATCAGGTTTGCCGTAATGTCTGAAGTAAGTCATGGCGTCTTGCGATTTTTCGTGTAAATATCGAAGTCCACCTGTGAATGATGAAGATAGTATAACCAACTGCCCAATGCCGTTGCTGTGTTCATTCGCCTGTAAAGCATCCTGAAGATGAACGTAATTTTTGGCTCTCATTTTAGTTTCAATATTACGGATGTAGGCCAATCTCTCAGAATCAATTTTCGCATATTGATCGACCAAGTATTGGTTTGTTAACATTCCATATCTAAGCAAAGTGTTGAAATTGTTACGTCTTGTCATTATACGGTAGCAATAGTAGTTCATACATGACACTGTTTTACGCAGCGGTGTACCACTGATTGGGTCAATTTGAGAAACATTAATGGCATAACCATTTTCTCCACGACATAGCATCAAAGGATATTGTAAGCTGTCATAAGATCTGTGTAACTCTGAAATTTTTTGCAAATTATCATCACGACTATGCAGTACAATATCTCTTTTGTCAAATTGCTTTCCAGCTATCACCACTGCTACTTCACTCGTGGAAGGCGCATTGCATCGTCCTCTGTGTTCTCCAACAGGAACTTTATTTGCATGGATTACGACATTAAAGTCAGGAGTATCTGCTGGAACACTCTCAATCGCAGTTTTGAAAGACTGTATGTAGCAATTATGAGAATGTAACTTATCTTGGAGAGATCTAATCAAATCGCTATCAATTGACTGTGCAACACTTGAACACCGCGTAGATGCTTGTGTATCTGGATCTGCAATAAAATATATTTACAGAAATTTGTAATCATCGGGTCGAAGTGGTAGCAAGCTCCCAGCTAAGTGGTACACTTGCCCTTGAATTTTAAATGTAGGCATGAACCCACGCTCAACGACTTGCTTACTCCTAAAAGAGGTCATTTGAAATGCTTTATTATAACGGCGTATATTGCTCATGAATTGTTTGGATTTCTGATGATCACCCGTAAGAAGAGAGTGAAGTGGTTCAGGTGGAGGGAGAATTTCTTCTAATTTGATTCCTTATAAGCAACACATGCCTTTCGATTCGTCCTTGAATTTCAATGTCAAGCAATGTCCACACACTACTGACATAGTAACTATTGATACTATACGATCGTCCTTGTAAGAAATCGAAGGATCGTAATTCATGGCAGAATTTTCTTTATTTACCCATGAATTAGTTACTCGTGCTGATGATTCTCTCGCTCTCTGTATTCGATGTCTATCCCTATCCTGGCTAAGGCGAGCCTCACGCCCTACAGACGATTCTCTATCTCTCTGAAGAGTATGTCTTACTCGATATGCTTAAAATTACTTCGAAAATAAGCCATTATTTCTCGTAAAACGTAAATGACAAAAAAATGCTATTGTGGGCTATCCATAAGAGATAGACATATACGATCCCGGAGTTTTCTGTAGACTTTTTCAAGGTGTATAAATACTCAGTACATTATTTTGATAAATCTCGTAGGGTTCAGCCTGCGTTTGCAATGTAAGCGGAACAAAATGTAACTATTTACGACATCACATTAGAAACCTCAAACATTACAGTATTTCTCTACTCTATATTGAATGTTATTATACATATAAACCTTCCTCTTTTATTACTCTATCTATTAAAAAAAACCGCATTTAAGCATACATAGGGACAGACAGAGAAAGCGACTTTGTTTTATACTATGTAGTGATGTTCTTTGTTAATATTAATAATTTGTTGCTTTCTCTCTAATAACTTTCAATTAAGGCCACAATGAAAACTTTCGAAAAACATTTTTTTTTTAATTTCCAAAATTATGTTTCATTCAAAAATAAAACTAGAATGGAAGATTAACATTAGCGATATACCTACCAAATTTTGCAATATTCTTCTGAATTTCGCGAAACATATCATGTTACAAACACACAACCAAACGTCTCTACATTATTTCCACATAACATCACCACTTATAGTTATAAACGTATTAGTCCTGACTTTCGACTCGTTATATATTTGCTGCTCAACTTCAACATCGTATTAAACTTCCTCGGTTTTGATATTACTTACTTGAAACACACATACACACAACCAATCAACACTATACTATTTAAACATAACATCACCACTTATAGTTATTAACATGTGTTTAGTTTTGACACTCAACTAACTATATTTGTGCTGTTCAACGTCAACATCGTAATTGACTTCTTTGACTTTGATATAACTTACTTAAATACATTTTACACGTACAAAAAAATGAAGTAAAGTAAAGTACTCTAGTAAATTTTATACCGATGAAAGTATAAGTATAATAATAGTAGAGTGAACATCCGGCTGATATACTCGGATGAGTAGTTCTTATTCTCAACATGTTTTATGAGCGTTTCTAAGGTTATTAATCAAAGATCATTCATCAAAGATTAGTTTCAAATTTAAACTAAAATATTGAAATTTTCTTCGAAAGCTTTGAAAGTGACATTGCTATAATCGATTAGCAGACTTACACATATTAGCAGTGAAAAACCTATTTTGTCCGTTAGGCTAAATGAATTATTATAGTATCATCGTCAGTAGTTACACATTTACTCTTAATCTGTCTTGTTGGCAAGACGACACAATCCTGATCCGGCCGAGATCCGTTGCTCGAAGCCGAACGAGATAGAGTGCACAATTTACACAAAACTGATTTATATGAATTAATACTTTATATTGTTACGTTTTATATTTTTATATTTATATTATGTAATTTTAAAATAAAAATGGGACGCAGCGCCTGTGGCTTACAAACCTATCTAGGAGCCAGGTTGGAGAAAGAGGGATAGAGAGAGAGCTAGACAAAAGAAACTAGGGTGGAGAGAAAGGGAAGTAGGGAGCCACATCGCATCGGGATAGAGCAAATAAAAGAAGCCCGGATCAGTGTATCATCATTGATCAGTGTATCATCATGGAGTCTTCAGTAGTCATTGGAAGAAGTTACAACAAGAAACTACAGTCTTCAGGAACTAGACAGCCACAATCGTCGGAAGTAAGCTTCAGGAACTAGGCAGCCGGATCGAGACTGCTACAATCGTTGGAAACAAGTTTCAGGAACTAGGCAGCAAGAACGAGACAGCCACAAGCAAGCAGTAAGAACAAGGCAGCTAGAACGTTCGGTGCGTCTTCAGTAGTCAAGCAGAACCGACCTAGAAGCCATAAGCGGAAATGTTGAGTTTAATTTTCACCAAAACCCCGAGGCGTGCGCGTGTCGCTCCTGCGCGTCATTGGTAAGTGATTTCCGAGCTCGCACGCCCCGTTTCACCGTTCCGCAAGGTGTATTGGCGCAAGGCAAACCGGTGCGCTGCAGCCCGCATAAACCGCGAGCGACAGAAGACTCACGCTCTCCGTAAGGTCTAGCCAGACCGCGGTCCTAAGCCCGGTCGCCCGTCGGCTACAAGTTTGAATCACCGCAGCAAACAGTTAGTGATCATCGGAATTTACCAATCGATCAAAATGTAAAACGCATAAGTAAATTATTTCCTAATAAAATTTCAGTTAAAATTTAAATTATACATCTTCATTTTAAGAGGTATTTACAGTTCTAATTTCACTAAGGCGTTTAAAAACTATTTATTACTTGGTAATATTTGGGTTATGACGTAATATTTATTGATTTAAGTTACCTATATTTGAAGTGTAATTTATTTTTTAAGTATTAACTTAATCGGCTTAGCAATAGAAGAAAGGCCAGCGTCTTTCCTTCTGTGCATTGGGGTAAAATTTATTTGCTTAAAAACTCCAAAGAAATTTTCACAAAAGTAATATACTAGTCTCCTTTATATTTTTAGTAGGGTTATCTTTTTTATAATTTACTAACTCTCTCGAAGGCATTTTTTTATATAATTTACTGGAACTCCCCTGCGAATAGGTTTCGCAATTTATGAGCACTCCCTCACGACTACATTTCTCTGTGACTAAATTTCTCATAATCGCCTGGCACTCCCCTGCGAATTTGTTTTTATAACTTAACAGCACTTCCAGCAACTATGTTTTTTCTTTAAATTTAGAAGCACTGGTCACGACTATGTTTTGTGCATATGACTAACACTCCCCAGAGACCACGTTTTTTATAATTTATTAGCATTCTGCCGCGGCTAAGTATTTTTTTTCTAATTTACTAACACTCTTCCCGACTATGTTCTTTGTAACATAATACCATTTCTTCTAGAACTTTTTTTAAATTTATTAGAACTTTTTTAAATTTATTAGCACACTTCGCAGCAGTCTCTTTTATTAGTTACTCACCAAATCCACGATTATATTTTTCATAATACACTAGCACACCTTCTAAACTACATTTATTTTAATCTATTAGCGCAATTGCGATTTTGATTACTAAAATTTCCTCGTAGTCCCCGGCGACTATGTTTTTTTTTAATTCACTTCCACTGCCCAACAAATACGTTTCTAATAATTTACTAGCACACTAGATTGAACATTAATTTAATATTTTTATAATTTATTAGCACACATTGTGGCCACTTTTTTCATAATTTACTAACACTCCCACTACTAAATCTTTTACAATTTACGAATATTCCCCACGAATATTTTTTTCAAAATTTACTAAGATCCTTGCGCGACTGTGTTTTTTTTATAATTAAATAGCACTGCCCTGCAATTATGTCCTTTATATTGCACTAGCCCTCCGAAGCTTTTTATAATTTACTAACATCTACACCTTTTATAATTTACTAGCACTACCCTGCAACTATGTTTTAAATAATGTACTAACACTCCCACGCCACTATTTTTTCTTTATAATTTAATGGGACTCAAGTGAGACTAAAGTTTTATCTTTAAGGACTTACCCGCGATTACGTTTTTTTTACAATTTACTAGCACTCCCAAGCAACCATGTTTTTTATCAATTACGACCAGTATATATATATATATATATATATATATATATATATATATATATATATATGTATGTATATATGTATATGTACATATATATATATATATATATATATATATATATATATAATTTACTAGCACTTCCCCACCGATTATGTTTTATATAATATACTAAAACTCCCGCGATTATATTATTTTCAAAATTTACTGGCACTCCCGCACGATTAGGTTTTTTATAATTTACCAGCACTCCCCACGGACATGCTTTTTATTTTTTACCAGCCCTCTCATGCGACTGTATATAATATTTTATAATTAACTAGCTCTTCCCTGCAACTGTGTATTATATTATTTTATATTTTTTTTTAAATTTAGTAATCCTCCCCGTAACTGCGACTATATTTTCTGTAATACACTAGCACTACCTCAATTTTTTTTTATTATTAGTACGCCCCGCGACTCTGTTTTTTTATTATTTACTAGCAACCCCGTGACTGTATCTCTTTAATGAACACCCAATTGTAAATAAACCTCATATTTTAATATTATATCATTTATATTTATGTACTATTATTTGTACAGTATTAAGTGTTGTGTTCTCTACATGTCATAATGTTTGTAAATGAAACAAATGTTGCAAATACTTGTTTAAATATTTTCAATCCATGGTAACATAGATCCTAACCTATGCAACCAATTCCCTAATTCTAATACTTAGAATTAGAACTTTTACGGTGTATATTTAAACAAAAGTGTAAATTTAGTCATTAATGGGGAGCAGCTACACTCTTAACTTGCCAGCCTTAATGCTTATACAGCTCGGCTATCAAGCATTTTCTATTAACACAACGACATAGCCTGGTTCTAGGGTTTCATCTTTCCATGATAAAGCTCGGTCTCAGGCACCTCAGTAGAATACATCCCAAACGCATTATGGTTAATAATCTTTATAAACGATAGATAGACATATCTCCGCCCAATTCAGAAGTCCAGAATCTTAGTTCACGCCAGTCCTTATCCAGTTACAGTATTTAAGTCCAGTTAAGTCTACGTAATCCAAGTGATCGTAATTTATTAAAAATCTTAATTTGTAAATGGTATTTTTTAAGTAATTCTCAAAGACCATCAAAACAGGCCAATCCAATTTGATAGGATTCACGCCATATAATTACTTCACACAAAGGATTAGAGCGTCAGCTGTTCTAATGTTGTTCTAATTTTCGACATTTTCAACAAATTATTCGAGCACGCATTCACGCCCTTTGGTGTGCCGTAATAACTAAGCGATCTGTCTGTATGTGGTCACCTTTATGTGACCACATACAGACAGATATTATAGAATGAATTCTGTTCTGCATTGTGTGATGCTTTACCTTTCGGTTGTACCATAGAGAAGGGATGAAAGAATTTTTAAAATCAGCTCAAATATTTTGAAGCAAACTCATAAATGTTATACCTATTTTATATTATTATTAATTATTTGATATTTTTATTAATCTAGGTTATCTATATATAATATTGATTTATCATTTATATTTATATAAATAAAAAGAAATGTAGCCAGTATTTGGGCAGATAGAATCACAGTTTTAAAGATGAAAAATATTTATAAAATCAGTTCAAAATTTTAGTAGAGCTCCTCTAGCAAACTCATAAGCTTTATATATGTTATATTATTATTAATTAATTACTGTTCTTAATCATTTAGAATATTTATATATACACTTTATGTACATACATATTGTACATATTTATGTACATATTTATATATACACATATTTATGATTTATAATTATAAGGTCATATACAAAGAAATTTAGCCAGTATTTGAGCAGATAATATCTTGATTTATCATTTATATTTATAAGGCCAAACAAAAAGAAATGTAGCCAGTATTTGAGCAGATAGTATCGCAGTTTTAAAGATAGAAAATATTTTAAAAACCAGCCCAAAAATTTTGAAGAGCTCCTCGAGCAAATTTATAGACAGAAAGCACATCTATATTATATTATTATTAATTAATTGCTGTTTTTATTGTTCTATGATGTTTATATATACTCTTGATCATTTATAAATATAAGACGAAGTAAAAAGGGCTGAAGCCAGTATTTAAGCGGAAAGTATTACAGTTTCAAAACCTGAAAGAATTTTAAAAATCAGCTCAAACATTTTGGAGAGCTCCTCAAGCAAAGTCGTAAAATTGTATTATTATTAATTAGTTACTATCTAGAATATTTATTTTATAATACAAATTTGTTTCGCTCCTAGCAGTATTTATGAAAATAAGTACATAATATACTTCCAGCACAACTTTATTTAAAATACATAAATATTGTGAAAAAGAAGTTTTTATATTATCTCTAACAGTGTTTTTGAATTTTTTTCTTAATTAATAAATCGTTAAACACAAACCGATCCTTATTAACTTTGTCCCATCAATAAAAAGTAATGCAAACTAATACAGAGGAACCTATTATAAGCTAACAACTTGTTATCTCAGAAAATGCATTGTCATATTGGTACTTGCTGGATATGGTTGCATAAAATTTTAAAGTTAATGCAAATTATATCCATCTGCTTTTAAAACCATGTAACTAGAATATTTTTAATTTGTTATGTTTTTGTCTGCATTGTTTCAATTTATTTATAGATGGGTAATAATACACAGAGCCTAGAATCCTTTCATCTTATGCAAAGGGGATCTGTGTATAAACAATATATTTTTATTTAATATATTTATTAAAAAAAAACTCTGTTCTTTTTTTGTTCATCCGTAAAATACGGTTCCATTAGTGCTATCGAGAACTGGTATTGGTTTAATGACAATTATCAAAATGTTAAATGAATATTTGCCATATAAAGTACATAATAAGTAACTATTTAAAAAAAAATTTCTTTATTATTAAAATATATTAAGTGAGAACTAAGCCAGGTACTTGTCGAATGTAGAACGCCACGAAATATAACAGAAGTCCAGGTACCAGAATACTGAATGAATTCTGTTCTGCATTATGCGTTTTTATACAAAACCATCACATCAAGAGAAAGAGAGCGGCACACAAAAATTAGACTAAGTGCTGCGACAGAGATGTACGATTACTGAGCGAGCGCGGGGCGTGCGGAGCGCGGAGCGCGGGGCTGGAAACCCCGCGCCCCGCACCGCGGTTTAATAAAACGGCCCCCACAGGTGGCGTATTTCACAGTTTGCCGCTAACCGTCGTCGGATGTTAACATTCGCGCCATGCTGGGTGATGATTTAATTGCTCGAATCGGGGCGTTGCAATGCGCGGATTGCAGCCATTATTTACCGCGTACTGGCTATTATTATATAATTTCATTGTTTGAGATTGTCTTAAGCTTAACAATATGTGATAAGAGCAGCTACAGACACAATCAAATAATCAAGATCAGCTACAGACACAATCAAACAAACAATCAAGTCGTGAAGTAATTTAGTAAACTTTTCAAGTTTTTCTGATTGTACATAAATAGTCTACAATCTTTCTAGTAATATAATTGATTTTGAAATTTCATTAATTACCTACTTATATTTATATATAACTTCCTCTTTTAAAGAAGTGAGTAAACAATTATGATATGGTATAATCGTTCTCATACGGCAGACCATTTATCATCTGACGAAATTCAAATAATGGTCCGCAATACGATAATAAGTGTTACGTTTTTTGGATAGAATAAAAAATAAAATGAAAATGAATTTTTTTATATAACTGTCCTTATTATGCGAAATAAATTTATTGCATATCATCATATAGCGTACCAAAGCCTTTTATAAACCGAAGCGACCATTTTTTTAAACTAGTTTGCTGAGTATTTTTACGTAAATTTAAATTACCATGTGTTTTAATGGAACAGAATTTCCATAATCTGGAATAAAGTAGTGAATTATAGGTATATAAAATATTATTACAAGACAGTGTCTTGGACAGACACTACGTAAATACGTACATAGTTCGGGACATATATTTATTGGTGTGTACATTCGTTACCTCAAGAACTACGATGCTTTAGAACTTGGAACTAATCAATACATGGAAAATCGTGCACAGCTTATTGAGTAGATATCAAAGATATTTCTCGCAAATCTTTCGTATTTCTATTCAGAGATGATTTTTTTCTTGAGGATATTTTTCAAGAGAGAAGTTTTTACTATAAATTTATATTCTATATTGAGGAAAATACTCTCAGTCTTCATACCCAGTAATTACTTAATTTATGCAGCCGTAAATTTTAAAGCTACTACCATCAAACTGAATACATAGCAAATCCCAAACTTCCTCCGACTTCCCACTATTTAAATATTTATTGAAATGTATGTTATTTATAGGACCCCGTACCTCTATCTTCCACGTATCTCTATCCTCACGAGTACGTCTATCCTCCATCTATTACAACCGTTTTTCTCAAAAACCACCTGGCGTGGAGGCTTAACATTTGTCATAATATTAAATCGCATATATTTCAATAGATAGAATTTAAAAATATTTATATGAAAATTTTAGGGGAGGCAAAATTGCGTATTTGGAAAAAAAATATTAATTGCATCTATAGCGTAGAAAGGTAAGTTATAGAAATCGCAAAAATTGTTTTTCATTAAATCTGTTGTTCTACGTAAATCATCGTTAAATTATAAAACAAAGGAAATCATTCCCTGCTCTTATCACCGATGACATCCATTTAGTTACTTGTTAATTCTGGCAAAACAACATTTTTCACCATTTTATAATTTTAAATAAAATAATACACGTAACGAATAACTTGTTTATTAGCTTTTAATACGGATTACGATTACTATTTTTATATATTTTATTTATATATATTTATGATTATTATTTTTAAATATATTTAATTTTACGTAAACCATCGATAATTTAAAAAAAAAGGAAATTTTTCCTTTCTCATATCACTGACGACATCCATTAAGTTACTTGTTTACTCTAGCAAAACTTAATTTTTCACTGTTTTACAATTTCAAATAAAATAATACACGTAACGAACAAGGCATTTAATAATTATTAATACGTATTACGATTATTATTTTTAAATATATTTTAAAACTATTTTGGCTATTATCGGACAGACGACCGTCAAAAACCGAATTCCAAGCAATCTTTTCACGTATTTTGTACCCCAAAATCAAGCAAATGGAATAGCAATGCCGCTTATATAATCAATCATATTTTCGTCGAACAGAGCAGGTTTCTTTTAAAACCGTTTGACGTGAAAACTTAAAATTTGGCGTGATCACTCCTTTTATGTATTTGGACCATTATTCTTCTCGCCATATACTGGGGACACAAATGAAGACATCATAAAGAATATAGAACAAACAAAAATTGTTTCGTCACAAAGCAACTAAAACCGCTCATTAATGCAAATCAGTAGATTGGTAACAGAGATTAGATTACCTTTGTCTTATATTCTCTACTAATTTTGGTTTTTCACCATTATCTTTCAATTATAACGTTATCTACATATTTACTTCTAAAAGAAATTAAGATAACGACAGTTAGTAAGTACTTCAATGCAGAGTATTTCTGATAACTGATATTACTATTTTAAAACTATATAGGTGACCATATAACTCACTTACACCTGTGGAAGATATGCTAAGCAATTCATAGTAGAAAATGGTATTAATATTTGTACAAGTTTAACTGCAATACTAATTACCGTTAAATGTTAAATTTTGCCACGTAACTAACTACGTACGAAATTTTTGTAATACTAGTTTAATTCGTACTTAATGTATTTATTATTTGAACCATTTACTGGTGTGTTTTATCTTAAAATGTTCATGATTAATTTAATGTTTTCTAATACAAGTTAAACAACATTCAGAAGCTAGTGTATACTAAATACGTTACAATGAAAACAAATCCCTTATTAACAAATATATTATAAATGGGGAGGAATATTGAATATATTTGGCGTTAATTTTGTAGAAATTTATTATTCACAATTAAATGAAACTACGTGATGTAGTATTATTTCTACTTTCTTTCATTTCTTTACCACGACCTAGGTTTCATTATATTACATCTTTGCTAATATCCCACGTGAAGATGTTGTAATACAACGAAACCTAGGTCGTGTTAAAGAAAGTAGAAATAATACTACATCACGTAGTTTCATTTGTTTGTGAATGGGAAGGAAGTTAAAGTTAATAAATTATCAAGTGGATCTTTATCATTATAAAATTCCAGTTAATATAATTTATATTATTGTTACAATAGCATTATATTTATTTACATAACGCCATAGTTGATACATAAAGGGTAAAAAACATTAAAATTACATTTTATTAAAATTAAAAAGTCTGTGATAAAAAATAACCTTATCTCTGATCTTACCTCTACTATAAATCTTGTTATTTTGTAAAACGTATGGTTTCAGCTAGTGGATGACGTTAAAGATTTTTGTTCATCTCGTATCCTATATTGATTCATGATGGTTTAATTTGTGTAAGTAGATCAAAGTATTGTGATCTAAGATTCGTTCGGAAGTAACACGCGGTAGATAACATTGAAAAATGGAACAGAAATTTTAGAGTGGGCAAATGAAACTATCGAAAAAAAATTACTTTCGTTTGGGCGTTAATTTGATGTATTTTATCAATTAAAACTTCTCAAAAGATTAAAAAACATTTCTTTTCAGAAATTCATTCTTTTCAGTTCTAGAGACATTGTTGAAAATGTCCATGCTGTTTTTCTCAGGAACAGTTTTATGTAGATGTTTGAAATTTCGGATGGTGGTAAAGCACATTTTCTTCCACGTATTTTAATAGTTAACATTCAAATAATAAAACCCAATAATTAACATTCACCTAGAAAATTATAGTTTAAAAAATAAATTATAGAAATTTTACAAATATTTTAATAATTATAGTTAGCATAGCAATTTTAGGGAACGAAGATATATCAAATACTCAAAAATTAATTTCTTTATTTCATGTTTTGTGTGAGATAACAATTGCCAAAGTATGTTATGAGGATTCTAGAAGTATATTTTTTCAATATATTTTATAACGTGGAAAAATTGTGTAAGATAATGGGAACTCTGTCATTAAATTTGCTATAAGCAAAATTATAAAAAAATGGACATAGAAGTATGCATGATAATAATAGCAACGATCCTAAACAAATTGACTTATTCCCAATATGCATGGCTATGAAAGATTTAAACATTCAAGGGCGCAAATATTTTTAAAAAATTTATCAAAACAAAATGACGTTTTATGAAGATGTGACATAAAACATTTTTATAATAAAATTTAACGGATTTCAAATAACCATCGAATAAGACGCACACTCATTAAGTATAAAGTATTGAAAAAACAAGTTGAATTTCTGCAGTAAAATATAATTACTGAATTTAAATAAATTTGCAAAATACTCCTACCATAAGAGATTTTTGGAATAGGTGCCAAGTCGAGAAGAAACCTATCTCCGACATTCACACTTGGTTCGAACATTCTCTCTCTAACATTCAAGATGCTTCACTTCTTTCTCCCTTTCACAAGTACATTCACACTTGCAGACACAAAGATGAATGCCACATTTCATTTGGAACGGACCCAAATATCTCTGGCAGTAGGAGTATTTTTCAAATTTATTCATATTTGGAAACGATATTTTGCTGCAAAATTTTCAATCATTAGAGGAATTCTGTAGTATACCTTCAATTTCTTAACAATTTTTACATTACTACACTGGGTCATTCCAATAAAAAAGTTCATTGACAGAGTCTCCACTTGAGACCCAAAATACTAATTTAAAAACAACCGATCCAGAAGTATTCCCATTTAACCCTTGCAGTATCAGGACTGAGTAACTTCAATCTGAGAATCAATATTAGAGTTTAGCTTGGGACCTTTAATACTTATTTAAATTAGCTTATCGTCGAGTTAATCGAGCAGTTGCTTTACAGCATGAAAAGAGAGAAGTTTAAACCCCCAGTTCAGTAACAGAACCTCTACTTAAAACCCAAAATATTAATTTAAAAACAGCCGATTTTGCCATTCTCATGGTTGAGATGGGCCATAGCCCTAAAAAAGTAGGACAGAGGAGTTGGAACATGAAATTCAGTGACAGAATTTCTGGTTAAGATCCATACTACTAACTTGAAAAGATTAATCTTTCCTTATGTGTCATGATTTAATCACGCACTATCTGCACAGTGATTACAATGGGGAGTTGGAACCCCAAAGTTTAATGACAGATTTAGCGCTTAAGAGCCACAATACTAATTGAAAAATAGTAAATCCTCAAATCTCACTATTTAGGCAGACAGTACTCACTCAGCATTAGGGTTTATGGAACAAAGGTTGAAATGATATAGTTTATATCCGCATATACTTTGGTACCAATTTATCCTATTACTTTCTTGCTAGATCAAGACGAGCGTAATGAGTCCAAACTTGATGAGTTTACTCCTGATCACTAGAGTCCATGAAACTACTTTCCGACTTCATTACTGCACCCTATTTTTCTAAAGAGCAATAAGATTGTCACCATACCTAAATCATCGAAACTAGGTCATGTCGTTTGCTTTTCAAAGTTGAGGAATTCTTCAACGTAACTTCATTATTCCTGGTTAGATTCTAACCAAATTTTTGTGATATGAAAATTTGGTTTTAAAGTATTTTGGCTGGAAGTATACCGTTTCTAAGAATTAAAGAATCATCCAAATTGGTTGACAGTCTTTGCTTGTGAAAAATTATGCCATTTTAGAAGCAGCAGACCCTCAACCTCATAGTTTAGGCAGGTATGTATATATATATATATATATATATATATATATATATATATATATATATATATGTGTGTGTGTGTGTGTGTATGTGTGTTATTTTATAGTGTGCATGCATGTGTGCGTCTGTATTTACTAAGTAATTAACTATCAATATTTCTTACATTCCTCAGTTTCCGGCTGATAACGTTACACAGCATTACTTTAAACGTTATCACCATTACCTATATTAATATCACACGTGATATGAAGTCCTTATCATATGAATATAATTTCTTAGGTGAAGGTCCCTACTTACACTATATAGCAAACGTTGAATATATTTGGCGTTAATTTTGTAGAAATTCATTTTTCACAACTTAATGGAATTACGTGTAATTATTTTTTGAATCTTAATATTACTTATACACTACATAATAGTTTACTAGAGTGGTCGATAGGCCAAAAAATATTTAACGAAAGGACAGATGTGAAAATTCATTTTAAATTATTTCTGTATCAACCAAAATTACTCTCATCGTCACCTTTCACAGTAATAACCATAACTCTTTTATGTTAGAGATTAGACGCCTTTAAAAATATTGTCTCTGCCTAGTTCCATATACCCTTTCATCGCCAATATCAAATGAAATTAAATCTAGTATCCTTATTATCAATTTCATGTTTCATTGTATTTTTTATATAAATATATTAGACTGCTCACAAATATGTGAAATACACGATATTGGGACCACGTCCAACCACAAATTCATCGTTCTTCAAATAAATTTATTCTTTCATTGTTTCATCAAAACTACGAAATAGTGCGTTTGCATCCAGGAGGCCATCACGAAAGTGAGGAAACGATCATATTTTCAAATGAAATATTAGTTGATAAGCACGAAATAAATTGGATCTTTGTATATGTGTATATATGTATATATATATATATATATATATATATATATATATATACATATATATATATATATATATATATATATATATATATATATATATATATATAGATTAAATAATCCTCAGAGTCCCTCTTATCATTTAATAAAATTCGGAGCCCTTTCTAACCATCGCTACGTTCTGACATACTTTTCTTGCTCCCTATCTCAAACATGCTACATACTTCTTTCTATAAACGTTCGTTCACTGTTCATGCTGGCAAGTCAGGGAATAAACTCAATTTGGACATCAGACTTTCACTGTCCCTTTTAACATTGAAAAGCCGTCTGAAAAAATTATACCTTCCCTAATTTTAGTTTAAAAATTCTAATTCTATTCACATCTCACTCCCTTGATATTTTTCATCCCTCATCCTACCCCTCAATCCAGACCTAAAACATAACCAGACATATCAAATTAAAAAACGCTAAATACTTAATAATAGGGTTTTAAATTGTTGTATAATGAAAAGTTATAAATAGAACTTTGATTCCATTTCGGTCAACATTTCGATTGATATACTTTTTTATGGACATATAAACATAAAGTCGGCATAAAAATATTTTAATCCCCATTTTACGTATGTGGGGACTCCATAAACCTTTAGTAGTGGTAGTATTTTCAAAATCCATTTCCATTCGGAAACAGTGTTTTATTGCAAAAGTTTTAACTGAGTATTGGTATTATCATTATTTTGAATTTTTCAGTCCGTTTCCTATTCAGTGGTTATATGAATTTGGTTGGCAAAATCTTTTATTTTTACCTTTTAATTGTCTCTGGTATCTATGTTACAGACCTTATGTTACAGAGAATATAAAAAACTTATTATGATTTCAATACCAATCGGAACAGATGTTTGCGGAGTGCAATGAACTTAAATATATTCATACATATCTGAACAGATATATGCATATGTACACATACGCACACATACATACATATATACGGATATATACGGATTTCCATCCATTGTAACCAGCACAAGGAACTTGTACATGATATATATACCTACTAATATGCTAGTTGTTAGTTGATTCGCAAGTTTTATGGTTTAGGTGAGTAATACCGTTCAACATCAATACAGAGGAGTTAGAGTCTACTTGAGACCCACATTATTATTTGAAGAAGAGCAAATCCTCAAGTTTCACCCTGTGACATCGGAATTTGGTAATTCTAAATTCAATGCAGAGTCTCTGTTTGAGAAACACAACAGTAAATTAAGAACAGTATATCGTCACGATGTAAGTATACAGTGCCTTTACAGCGTCAGGACTGAGGGGTTAGAACCCGGATTTTAATGAAGGAGACTCTAATTGAAATCTATAGAACCATTTTAAAAATTGCTTTTCTCCAAGTCTCATTGTTCAGGCAGACAGTACATTGATGAGTTGGAACCTGAAATTCAACAGCCTAATCTCTGATTGAAAACAATAATATTAATTTGAAAACATCAGACCCTCGAGTTTCACAGTTTAGGCAGGCAGTATTTCCGCAACATCAGGATTAAGGAATTGAAACCCATAGTGCGATAATGATGTTAGTATCTACTAGAGATACATAATATTAAGTTAAAAATAGCAGATCTCCAAATCTCACAAATTAGACAGTGAGTTTATTTACAATATTAGGATTTATGAAGAAAAGGTAAAAAAGATTAAAATTGTCATAGTGTTTAATTGCCATAAAGAGATTGTTTAATTGCCATGAGAATCGGTTAAGTAAAAGGAAGAAAAATCGATCAGAAAACTTTAATCAACAACAATAATATACGGAACGTAATTATAATGCGGCTTTACGCCCTTGTACAATACCTACCTATTTACTTTGTTACTTTATGATTACGTCAAAACAGATTAAATGAGTATAAACTCAATGAGTTTACTCTTCATTACTTAACACTTCCTGTCACAATCTTCCTGCTCCATCATTCCCTGATTTTGCTAAAAAGCAAATTTATGTCGCTCTTAGATCTAATTTGAATCAATGTACCACATCACCCAATCTCCGCACTAGTGTTGTTCAGTGTAGAGGAATTACATCTTCAATTTCCTTAATCAGACTCTAAACAAATTTGATTGATTATGAGATCATACCGGGAATTTATGGTGACATAAAAAATAAGTAAGTTTATTAATAAGTGAGAAATTTGTTTACGATCATGTAATAGTTCTAATCTAGGAATAAATTCTTTGTGGGTGTTTCTGGAAAAAAATGTTCTAAATCAGTAGCGAATTGTATAAGGTCTTTGACTTTTTCAATACGTTGTCCATATTCGAACATTCCTAAGCGATTCCTCAAGTGGCGGATATTTGCATCGACTTCGGCTTTAAAGTCGCACCTGATCAGAACCATTTCTTTACTATGTATCTTTTAAATAGTATTTTCTAGTTCTTGGTGAAATTTCTCAATGATTTCGTCATTTGTGTTACTCATTGATGCACATGTTTGCATTACAAAAATTATCAAGGTATTGATACTTATTTGAACCGTGTGGTGTATAATGTTGATTATTTCTATAGAGGCTGTTAGTAAAAATTACTAATACCACTAACACAATTGATAAAAAAATTAAAATTCGTAATCAGATATAAATATTTAGCAGATAAATTATCACATAAGCACGTGCCAAGCACTTAATGCTAAAAATAAATTTAAAATTTCTTGTGTCATCATTCTCTCTCGTCACAAATTATTGAAAAAGTGTTTAAAACCAAATATTCAAACAAACTTTCCTTTTGTTTAGAAAAATATTTTATTTTATATAGGCAGAAACACCATCAGTAAGAAAACTACAATTCACAATTAAATGAAACTACCTGATGTAGTATTATTTCTACTTTCTTTAAGTTATTTAGCACGATCTAGGTCTCGTTGTATTATAACATCCTCGGTGGGCTATTAGCGAAGATCTTTACTAATTGCCCACCGAAGATGTAGTAACCCACCGAAAATGTTGTAACACAACGAAACCTAGGTCGTGGTAAAGAACTTAAAGAAAGTAGAAATAATGCTACATCACGTAGATTCATTAAAATGTGAATAATGAATTTCCACAAAATGAATGCCAAATATATTCAGAATTTGAAAACTATACTTGTTAAAGTAATGAAGTAGGTTTAAAAGAAATTGATGGCATATTTCAAAATCCACTGAAGTACTATGATACGTGTATTATAACATAGAAATATTGGCATCATAGAAGAAGAAATCATATATAGATAAAAATCATATGTAGATAAATATTTTCAATTCGATTTTCCGGTATTATATTCGATACTGGGAAACAAAAATTAAATGATGATCACGATAACGGTTGCGATGGTAATTAATTGAAAACAAAATATGTATGCGATATATTCCATAAGAATTTTTTTGAAAAGGTTTTTGCTATGAATTCTCCCATTTAAAAGGCATTCGTTTTCATCATCATGGTAATACATTATAGCATTCACGTTAAGAATGAAATATGTCCATTAGAGCCTTTGTTTTTTTTTGTAAAATTATCTGTTGTCGGAACGCTTATATTAATTCTCTTGTTGTGAGATTGTTATGAGATTTAAAATTAGTATTAATGTGTACATACAATTTTAAATTCGTACATCAGACATGTTTTAAGTTAGAAGGATATCAAAAGTGACTAGAAATATTTCGTGTGCATATCACATGGTGGGCAAATGGTTGTCGTGAACTTGTATGAACCATATGGCACTTAGAATAATATAAAACACGGATATTCGAGTATATTCACATATTTTCATGAAGTATCCAATATTTGACGAGAATAATTTTTGTATATTTACATGTTTTGTTAAACAAAATTATATCTCGGTGGGGTAGTTGATAAAAAGATAAAAAGTAAAATTGGAGAAGAAATGACGCAAAGAAAGTTTGAGAGACCTAGAGTCAATATTATTATTTGTAATAGATTATTTTATTTTTATTTAGTTGAAAATTGCATATACTTGACAAATTTAAAGCTTTCAATTTTGTTGTCTTTGCTTAATTATTTTTCTACTAATAAATAAATTATTCCCTACTCTTTCATTAATTTAGCTTCCTTCAATAAGTTGTTTTGTTTGTATTTAATATCATCAAAATTATCATTAGAGACTCTGTCTTACTTTTTTTTCAAAGTGTTTACTTGTTTTTTAGATAATACGCGTATTAGTGTAATGCAATTTTCTTTTCAAATATTTGGAAAGCGTATATTATAGATGGAAAGCTATATTAACGTATATTATAGCGTATATTAAAGCATTCACTTTTATTGTTTTGCATAATTATTTTTCTTCTATTAAATGATTCCCTACTGTTTCATCATTTAAGCTTCCTTCAATAAGTTCTTTTGTTCGTATTTGGTACCATCAAAATTAGCATTAGAGACTCCATCTTATTTTTTTTTTCAAAATTTTCACTTGTTTTTTAGGTAATACACGTATTAATGAAATACAATTTTCTTTTCAATTATTTGGAAAGCGTATATTATTGAACTAATGCTTTTAGATATAAATTACTATTGTTTTTTAAAATTATTCTTCGTTAATTCTTATTAAAAGTTTATGTAATAAATCTTTTGTGGCACAATGTATATTTCGATATATCGATTAATACAACCATGGATTTTTGATCATAAAGGCTTCTTCTACGATGCCAATATTTCTATGTTATAATACACGTATCATAGTACTTCAGCGGATTTTGAAATATGCCATCAATTTCTTTTAAACCTACTTCATTACTTTAACAACTATAGTTTTCAAATACTGAATATATTTGGCATTAATTTTGTGGAAATTCATTATTCACATTTTAATGAAACTACGTGATGTAACATTATTTCTACTTTCTTTAAGTTCTTTACCACGACCTAGGTTTCATTGTGTTACAACATCTTTGGTGGGTTACTATATCTTCGGTGGGCAATTAGTAAAGATCTTCGCTAATAGCCCACCGAAGATGTTATAATACAACGAGACCTAGATCGTGCTAAATAACTTAAAGAAAGTAGAAATAATACTACATCATGTAGTTTCATTTAATTGTGAACTGTAGTTTTCTTACTGTTGTTGTTTCTGCCTACATGAAATAAAATATTTTCCTAAACAAAAGGAAAGTTTGGTTGAATATTTGGTTTTAAACACTTTTTCAATAATTTGTGACGAGAGAGAATGATGAGACAAGAAATTTTAAATTTACTCTTAGCTTTAAGTGCTTGGCACGGGCTTTTGTGATAATTTATCTGCTAAATATTTATATCTGATTACGAATTTTAATTTTTTTATCAATTGTGTCAGTGGTGTTAGTCATTTTTACTAACAGCCTCTATAGAAATAATCAACATTATACACCACACGGTTCAAATAAGTATCAATACCTTGATAATTTTTGTATTACAAACATGTGTTCAATGAGTAACACAAATGACGAAATCATTGAGAAATTTCACCAAGAACTAGAAAATACTATTTAAAAGATACATAGTAAAGAAATGCTTCTGATCAGGAGCGACTTTAAAGCCGAAGTCGATGCAAATATCCGTCACTTGAGGAATCGCTTAGGAATGTTCGAAAATGGACAACGTATTGAAAAGTCAAAGACCTTATACAATTCGCTACTGATAACAACCTGAAAATTTAGAACATTTTTTCCCAGAAACACCCACGAAGAATTTATCCCTAGATTAGAACTATTATATGATCGTAAACAAATTGCTCACTCAAAAAGCCTCACACTGGCGCTGATAAGAGTTCGTTTAAAATTTGCTTGATCGAAAACCAAATTTAAATAATTTTTAGTTCCCCTTATAGATATTTATTACGCCTATGCGTTGGCGTTATTTTTATTCTCTCGTTGCAAAATCACAACTAATAAAGGCTGATCTTTCTTCCTTGTAAATAATCACATTTTATTTCACTAATTCTCGTGAGTACATGTACATGTACAAACACACACACACACACAAACACGCGCGCGCCTTTGTGTGTTCGTGTGTGTGTGTCGACGCGCTTGTTTACCAAAACTCAACAAAAATTCGTGAAACCTCAATAAAAAGTTATGAGCGCGGCGATAATTTTAATCTTAATATAGTTTATAAGAAAACACAACGATGTGTAAGTAAAATGATCTATAAAGCAAAAGTAGAAATGAATTAAAATTACTAATATTAAAGTATTTTTTTCGGGGGGATATCATTGCTTACCTGATCTCAGTTGCCAATAATAATAATAATAATCATTTATACATGGATAAAAAGCACAACAGGTAAAAAAAATAGGTACATACAAACATTTTCTTAGAATCAATGATAAAATAAAAATGTTTCCTGGCATCATGGCCTAAAAAGAACTTTTCACATTTTCCACATTTATATTTTGCAGGAATTGAAAAAACAATGAAAATTCCAGTTAAATAATTTTAATAACTGGTCACTTCATACGAACAGATTATGAAACTTTTAAATAAAAATGTGTTGCCTCGCAAAAAACACAGTGTTGATATCGTAAAAAACACAGTGACAAAAACATTATTTTTAGCGTGTCCTAGCTGATGAGGAAAAACCAAATCCTTTGTTTTCCTATTATATGTCCTCACGTTTATCTATTCTCAACATGTTACATCAACACTTTTTCAATTTAAAGTCAACTGCAATGACATTTTCCAAAAAACTTGTTTAATTGCATCAATATATGAAAATAAACAGTAATTTTTGATGGATTTCCACTTACACTAAACTTGAGAATAAAATGTTACTTTTACAAATTTCATCGAGTAGTATATTAGAGAAAAGATCTTTCAAAACTCAATCAAAATAATTATGGGCATTTACTTGATACGTTATATCTTTCGCGAGATATGAATTTCTAAAGTGGCAAATGGCACCAAACGTTAATATTTAAATGAAAACCACGACAAAACTGTTAAAACTCCATTTAAACCAGATATATAAACAAAAAATATATACTAGCTGATAGACCTACCAATGAAAACTCATAAAACACTCGATACCTCATATTTTTATTCTGTATCAAACTGTAAGGAATGTAAATTTAATTCGAGTTTTTACACAATGCGCTGTCAAGAGGACAGAAGGACAGACAGACAAAAATTACAAAACTCACATTCTGTACTATAGTTTATTTACTAATCCTGACATCGTTTTCACCAAGAAAGTACTTAATGTAAAAATTATTTTTCATGTATACATTTATTTCATACACAGATATTGTATTAATATTATTACCTGACCAGGTTGATTTGACAAATAAATAATAAAAAATAATGACAAATAAATAATATGAAAATATAAGTATATTTTCTATATTATATAATCAGTGAAAAACCTTATTTTACTGTACAGAATATTTGATGATAATTCTGAAAATATGTTAATATTTGAATTTTTTTTCATTTCATTTAAGAGTATATAAATATGAATTTTCCTATTAATTCGCTGACATCTATATTCAAAAACTTTTTCAAGTATTGTGCCTGTTAACATATTGAAAAATTTTATCGAAAAAGATATGTAAACTAATGAAATAATTATCCGAGATCTTGAATTTTAAGATTCATATCTCTACTTTGACACATTTTGTCAATTAATGAACAAAAAAGGAAATACTGATAGTGTTACATTTTAATGCATATCATATCGATAACAACCCTACGCAGATATATAAATAAAATCATAGCAGCATTGCGCGACAATCACTTTTCGAAATCGATTTAGTGAATTGGAATTAGTTACGAAAACATGGGTACACTTCAACTCATTATTTTCGCCTTGGTAACGTTACTACGTAAGTACACTTTTATATTATATATTTAGATATATACATAAAATAATAGCTGCATTGCGAGACAATCACTTTTCGAAATCGATTTAGTGAATTGGAATTAGTTACGAAAACATGGGTACACTTCAACTCATTATTTTCGCCTTGGTGAAGTTACTACGTAAGTACAGTTTTATATTATATATTTAGATATGTACATAAAATAATAGCTGCATTGCGAGATAATCACTTTTCGAAATCGATTTAGTGAATTGGAATTAGTTACGAAAACATGGGTACACTTCAACTCATTATTTTCGCCTTGGTGACGTTACTACGTAAGTACAGTTGTATATTATATATTTATATATATACATAAAATAATAGCTGCATTGCGAGACAATCACTTTTCGAAATCAATTTAGTGAATTGGAATTAGTTACGAAAATATGTGTACACTTCAACTCATTATTTTCGCCTTGGTGATGTTAGTATGTAAGTACAGTTTTATGTTATATATTTGGATATATACATAAAATAATAGCTGCATTGCGAGATAATCACTTTTCGAAATCGATTTAGTGAATTGAAATTAGTTACGGAAACATGGATAAACTTCAACTCTTTATTTTTGCCTTGGTGATGTTACTACATAAATATAGTTTAATGTCTTATATTTATAATTCTATCTTGCATATTAAATAGGAAGATAAAAAATATATTTGAAAAATACTGTTTTTAAGGTTTCTTCCCTTAAAATGAGATAAATGCGAACACTTAGAGTATTTTAAATATATTTGACGTTAACTTTGTAGAAATTCATTATCACTCAATTTTTATTCACAACTAAATGAAACTACGTGATGTAGTATTATATCTACTTTATTTAAATTATTAAGCATGACCTAGGTTTTGTTGTACGACAACATCAAATGTCATATAATAAAACCTAGACCTAGGGCGGATAACCAAATGATCCTGTAAAGTAGACATTATAGGATCATTTAGTTGTCTGCCCGTCTTTCTTTTGAAGACCAGCTTAAAGTACTAGTAAAAATCAATATTATAAGCTGAAGCCTGTAGCCTTATCAGCCTTTCTGTAAAAATTTGAAGTTTCGCAACAAAAAATATGCCTTTAGGGCATATTTTTAATTTGTACGATACTAGTCGCCAAAACCTATAGGGTTCTTTTGGTTAGCTTACAATCTTGGATGTCGACATAATGTAATATTATATAACAGAATTTTGGGGATAAAACCAAAAATCGGTGATTCCTAATTCTACATAGAATTACATATTTTTATAGTTTGTTTTTACGCCTGTGAAAGATATGATAGGCAATATATTTTCTTTGTTTAAAAATAACGTTTGGAAATAATTTAATTGGAAATTATATATATCCTTATATGTGTAAGTATTTTAATGTGTACGGAATCTTCGCAGTACAAGTGTTACTCTTGCTTGAATATATTTTAAAGTTAAGTCCTTAAAGTAGTTAGATAAGTGTCAAACGGTAAGTAATTTCCTTCATTTTTTTTATTTTAGGTTTAAAAATAGTTTATTTTAGCTTCATTCTTAAAAATGTTGAAAATTCATCTTACTCTATTTAAAAAATAAAATAAAACCATAAAGGGTTCATCCCCGGAAGAGGAAGGAATTCTCTCCTTATGGATTCATTCTGACGATCATTTTTCTACCTATCTAAATATTGCGACTACATTGAATACAGACATCAACATGAGTAAAATTGAAAAAATAAAGGAGTTTTATCCGTAAATGATTCCATCCTTCAAGAGTTAAACCAAATTTTCCTAATGAGGGCTTTTGGTTCCCATTTTTAGTTTATGTTTTTATTATATTGTACGTTTGATATAAACACATGATATTTAACTTGTAAAGAAAAACATATGATTATTATATACCTTATTCCCAAAAATAAAACTTTTATTTAGCTTGTTAACATTTTACTTTGAGAAAGTTAAATCGACTGCAAAAAACTAAAAATCTTGTTAAAAAAATAACCGTTCCATATCTAATATACTACACTTTACGAAACAATATGTTATTAATAAACCATCTCCATTACAAGAACAACTACAGCGTACTTAATACATTATGCTTAACGAAACAAAGGGTATGGTTATAAAAATGGCCATTGTATACTTAATACATTATGTTTTACAAAACAAAGAATCTGGTTCCAGATACAGCTATGGAATAATAAATACATCACGCTTTACGGAACAAAGAATGTGATTACAAAAATAACTATTGCTTACTTAATGTATTACGCTTTTTTAAAGAAAACTACGTAATTTCTAAAATATTTTCTATATATAAATAGCTTTTGCATACTCAATACATTATGCTTTACGAAACAAAGAATCTGGTTACAAAAATAGATATTGCATACTTAATATATTACGCTTTATGAAACCAGGAACCTTTTTTCAAAAATAGCTATTGCATATTTAATAAACGATTTACTGAACATAGCTACGTAATTTCTAAAATCACACCTTCAACCCCAGAGGCTAAAGTACTTTTTAAATCATTATACCAATAGATTTTGAAACTAGTAAATCAGGAACTTGTTTGCTGCTACAAAAGGAATTTAAAATTTTTGGTAAGCAAGATTTTTGTCTCAAAAAATTTCAGCGTTCGAAACAAACATGAACTTCAATAGTATTTTTAGGTTTCAGTACCTCAAAAAGAAAAACTAAAACTATAAGATCGCTCATCTATCTGTCCGACCGTCTATCACGGCCGTTTTTTCAGAAATAGCTTAATATAGATACTTGAAATTTTTTCATAGTGGGAAAACATATTAATGTCAATGCATCTCATTAAATAATACTCAAAAATATTAAGATTAAATACTCTAAAGATATTTATTTTACTTCCATATATAGGTTAGGGTATCGCTTGAAACAGATAATTACAAGGATTTCAAAATTATTTTTCTGTAATTTTTGATAGGATATCTTGAAAGATAATGGAAAAATAGACCAAAAAAATTGAATTATGTGTCTATAAAATTCACAAACGGCAAAAGTGAAACTTCAGTATTCAAATACTTACTTAGTCACCTAAATGAAAATACACATAAATATATAACGCGCTGGCTTTTTACTAAAGCTTTGTAAAAGGCCACACACTAATATATACCCGTAGAACGCTCAGACCAGAGCTAGATTAGACAGTGTGCAATATAGATACACACCGACGCTTGCTCTCTCGCTTTAGCTTGGCAATATACAGGCGCACACATATGTAAAATGCTTAGAAGACGGGAGGGAAATACTACGAAGCCTGTCACAAAGAGGATACCTAAAATTCAAATCACAACGATTCTAAAAAAGCTTCACTTGTTTCTTTGTCGTGACGTTTTTTCGAGTTTTAAATCATAATGATTTTAAAGAAGTTTTACTTCAAAAAAGTATTCCTAATGTTTTCCAAAACAACTTAACCTAAAATTATTAAAAATGTAAGCTTACGCGAAGGTTGTAGGTGTACCGACTATCCTAGATCTTATGAATTTTGAAATATGCAAAATATTTTTAGGCCTATGAAGGGTACACTAGGTAAAATATTTACGTGGTGAAAAAAAAACAATATTTGTAAATATGTTAATGAAAAATTATTTAACCCTAAATATTCATAAGTGCCTTAATGTCTACGAAACCCTTGTGGTGCGAGTTCTATTCTTATATATATATATATATATATATATATAAATATATATATATATATATATATATATATATATATATATATATATATACATATATATAATAGAAACAAATAAGTAACATATACGAATTTTCATCCAATTGATTTAAATGGTTTCGATATGACGTATCTTTCTTGTGCAAAATTTCAAAATAAATATGAAATCAAAAATAGGTTTACAGATCTAATTTAAAAATACATTTTTGAACCTAATTAGGTTATTTAAATCTTTCATAATTATCATATAAAAACTTTATTAAAAAATAGGTGATTTAAAGGTTTATACTTAAATTGCTTACTACTTTGGAGACAATATACTTAACATATTTATATTTGCAGATTTCAGTAATGCTTCTCCACGGATCGCTGGTGGGCAAAATGGTACCATATCCCAATTCCCGTACTTAGCGCAACTACACAGACGATTCGGTACTAGTTCCGATTTCGAGTACCACTGCACCGGAACTCTGGTATCGTCCACTCGTCTCGTCACTGCCGCCCACTGCTTTGATGGCCAGTAAGTCATCTCTGACATTTATAAATAAACTGCGATACATCCGAAGAGGAAAGGAAACAGAGCTTTCTAACCAATATACAATATGACTTTAAGAGCAGGATATTAGTTCAATATTAAGAAATAAAATTAATATAATATTTAAATTGAGAAGACGGGAATTTTACTACGTATATATTAATACAATTCCGTATTTTTATTTATTACTACTTGTGTCCACGACTTCGTTCGCTTCAAATTCGGAGTAAGAAAAGTAATCAGGATTTTTTAGGTTTTTTTTCCCTCAGAACTCTATAAGCATAAAGTTTACTAAAAACGCTAATAAATAGCACTAGAAACCAAATCGGTTGCCCCTGTTCTGATATTAGCATGCACAATAAACATAAATTGAGATTGATATATTTCTTGAAGTTATACTTATTTAGGAGCGTTATAAAAAAATTATGACAGTGAAATTTTACGGTGCGCACACGATGCAACAAAAATCGACAGGATAAAGTTGATCACGATGCATTACTATGCGAATCCGATCGATTATATTTAGTAGTGTACATGTGATATTTCATAGCATGATAGCGAAATGAGATTTATCATTTAGAATTTTGCTAATATTTTTTTGAAAACCTGTACATATAATAAAATCGTACAAAACTGAGTTTATACATTGGGTATTTTTAAGTAAAAGTAAGATTATCCCACTAAGTCTAAAACAATAGTTTCTAGACTTTTTGTCTATTTGTCTGTTTATGCGCACTTTTGTTGTGCAAGGTAATCTCAGCAAAAGTTGAATCGATTTGGATGCCGTTCCAGCGATGGGCTAAGCTAAAGCTTGGTTTTATTTCAGTCGGTTCATAAAAAGAAATCGCGTGTACTTGGAAGTTATTCTTTGACATGATACGAGAATAACTTTATTTAGCACGCAAATTATTAATGGAAATGAAATATTAAAATGACTAGGTCAGGTTTATAAATACGGTTGGCAAAATTTAAATTTAATCAAATAATTAAGTTTAAAAATTAAAATGTGCACAATGAATTGTTAAATTTACTAAAACAAACTAAATCGAATTTAATTAGTAATGGAAATAAATGATTGTGCTGAAAATTGATTGTAATTTATTAATTTTAAATATTTAATAAATGATAAAGTTATAATTTATTATGCAAATAAATACATACTGAAATTTAATTTAATTTACGGAAATACACTTAAATATATTTTAATTTAACTCTTACAAATATTCACAAGAAATAAATGTTTTTTTTATTACATGGACCACGATTAAACTTCAATTATTAAAAAATATTATCTAAAAGTATGGATATAAGTTAGATTTAAATGAATATAAAGCATGTGCTAGGTTTTTTTCAATTGTCTCAAAAACTATCTTGAATATGGTACCAGGTCACATATTTACATGTGCGAAGTGACTTCACACATATAAATATGTGTTTAGTAAGCAATATGGCAGGATGACTTTCGGATTTTTGTGAGGAACTTCATACCGTCGATTTTTATTGCACGTGTGAACGCATCGTGACCAATTTTATCCTGTCGATTTTTGTTGCATCGTATGTGCGCATGCACGCATCGTAAAATTTCACTGCCATAATTTTTTTATAACGTTCCGAAATAAGTATAACTTCAAGAAATACATCAATCTCAGTTTATTTTTATTGCGCATACTGATATCAGAATCGGCGTAACCGATTTGGTTGCTTATGGTATTTACTAGCGTTTTTAGTATACTTTATGATTATAGAATTCTGAGAGAAAAAACTGACCAAAATAATTTTGAATAATTGAATTTAGATTCTAAAAAGCCGAAAAAGCAGATTTCACAATTTTTTTTTTAAATAACTTCAACGCACGGTCAGATCTCTGGTACAGTCTTCTTATATTCTACTTAAAGAAATAACACATCACATTATTCGCTAATAAATATTATACTTACAGTTGTTGGAAATCTGATTTACAGGTATAATAACCAGCCCTCCCAGTGGAGAATACGCGTGGGAGCAACCTATATTGAGGGTGATGAAAATCAGGCTTACAGTTTTAATCCAACTCGAATACTAATCCACGAAGCGTACGACCCGCAGACTTATGACCATGACATTGCAGTTGTAGCTTGGCAATTTCCTCTCTGGCCATCCTCAACGGTCAACTTCATAGACATCAACTATATCGAGGTCCCGGCACACAGTCAGGTCACCGTTGCTGGTTGGGGTGGCGTGGACGTGAGTTTATTTTTTACTCATTTATTTAATTCAATTAAATTTACAAAGCTTGACTCTTTACCACGAGCGTGAGTAAGCTCTCAAAAAAAGAGTCATTTGAGAGCAATCTATTGTAAATTTGAACAACAAAAGCAAATGTATTCGTCTTTACAAACTCCTGTAATGTGGTCATATCAGTGCATTCGTATGTTTATCACAATTTTATAGCTTCTTCCATTTTAAATTGATATACATGACATTTTACAAGTAGATGCCTCATGCTCCATATAAAGATATCATTAATGTAGAGCGAAATGTTTATTAATATAGTCCTATTATAAAAATTCAAATAAGACCCAGGTACTTTTTCATTTTTATGCCACGGCTGCAAATTTTAGAGCATTAAAATAACGTGTGCTATATCCTACCGCTCCCTTATTAATTTTTATCACTTTTAATCATTTTAACAAATAATTTGAAGAAATACATTTTTAGATTTGTTTATTTAGTACCGACATTAAATTTACAAGTAATTACTGAAAGTACCAAAAAATAATACAAATGGTGGAACATATCAGGTATTGATTACCAGCTGTCTTTGGTCATTAACATTAAAATTAAATACAGAACTTAAGATACTGAAATGAGCTATAAGTATGGGCCATCCCTTTTGTTAAAATAAAGTTTGTTAAAAGAGATTTTAAAATATTTATTCTCAATTTGTTGCAAATATGAAAGGAAAAAATATATAATAAATTTTTGACTTAACAAATTTCACGAGAGAGGTATTTAAAATCTAAATTAAATTTTTATTGATATCCTACTTATACAACAATGTAGTCATTTTGAGGGCTATACTTTATCCGGTCAAATTAGGTAAAAAAGAAGTTAAAAGATATTTCAATAACAAAAATTACTAAAGTCTCTTCTAGGTATGAACATATTATTGCTTTAATAGCTCATTCACATTTTGTGAATCTTTTAATCCTATATTTTTTTGATGAAATTCGGTCTGCCTGCCATAATATATTTATTAGTTAATATTATTATTTAGCTTTAAAAGATCTGCAAGTTATTTACAAAATTGCTATGACAACAAACTAATTAATTCTTTTTCATGTTCATTTACCAGATTGGCGGTACCATCTCCGAGTCTCTCCAGTTCGCTAATATTCCAACAGTCGATTTACCCGTATGCCGAATCAATTACGCTTGGCATTCCCGCTTTGTCACTGAAAACATGATGTGCGCCGGCATACAAGGTAGAGGAAGCTGCACTAACGATCGTGGACTTCCGCTCATCTACAGTGGCCAATTAGCTGGTGTTTCCTCGTGGCGTCTCGGATGTGGAAATGTAAATCAACCTGGAGTGTTCGCAGTAGTGATTGTAGATGATCACTGGCTTCTGGATGCTATACATATAAACTGAGTTAGCATCTAAAATCTTGTCTAGCATCAGGACCAAATATACGGTTATTTGTAATACCACTTATGATTTAAATAAAGAGATTTGCAAAATTAAAAAAATTGTCTTTACCTTCAGCAAGTTTACTTTTATTTTTTGAATTCACACTATTGTTAATGGATTAAAAAAATAATCTACAACATGGAAATTTAGTTTAAATTATTCTTTATTTTAATCGTAAGTTTACTTGTTTAAAAACATAATAGAATTGTAAAAACAACACATTACCTATTGTTTTTGTTCTTGTGATACGTTGCTCGATGAAAATTTCATTCTTAAATCAATTCAAATAATTTCAATAATATTAAAAATGTGTAAACCAAAAAGAAGCAACATACCGAAGAAGCGATCATGACTCAATTTTTTCAGATACGCGCCATCTTCAATATCAATGTCGGATATGCTATAAGCATAGCATTTTCCATAAAGAAGTTATTACATTGCTTTCATTGAGAATGGAACGTATATACTACCAGTTGATGATTACTTACAATTCACAATTAAACAAAATTACGGGATGTAGTATTATTTCTACTTTCTTTAAGTTCTTTACCACGACCTAGGTTTCGTTGTATTACAACATCTTCAGGTGGGCTATCAATAAATATCTTTGCTAACAGCCCACCTGAAGATGTTGTAATACAATGAAACCTAAGTTGTGGTAAAGAACTTAAAGAGAGTAGAAATAATACTACATCACGTAGTTTCGTTTAATTGTCCATAATGAATTTCTACAAAATTAACGCCAAATATATTCAATTTTCAACGATGATTACATAATTAACTGTCGAGTAGATGACTGATTTTTTTAATTTCTCAACTTTCTACAGGCACATCCATCCGGTTATAACAAGATTCAAATAAAATATAATAAATGCTATTTTTCAACACACCAATGACGATGAACATCGCCCTGTCACCCTATAGTGTAATACCACAAACACTTTATCACAATTTTAACATCTAACTTTGCTAGACACCACACTCCTGTTTATTTATTAAGAGTGCGTACCATTTTTCTTTCCATCTATCTGCTTATGCACCACGGCTATTTTTTCTTGAAGTCTAAACATACTACTCACTTGAAAATGCCTTAGTTACATAAATTGTTTACAGAGATCTACTCTCGTTGTTAGAATCTATATAAATACGTTTTATCCGCTTTTTGAGGGGTATATATAGGGAATCGAAAAAGTTAAGTTTGTTTATCTTAAAGAAATGATACTTCGCATGACACATCACTTGACCTGATCAAATGATGTGCCATATGAAATATAATTTTTAGCATTTTGAAACTAATTTTATTTTAGTTGTAGCTTGATTAGAATTATATATTATTCAAATAAATACATAATCATTTACAAATGTTTGGATTTATGATGGCTGTTATTGACTATTATTTTGAAGAACATAAACCATGCAAAAATTTTGAACGATTTTTTGTCACCACAATGATATAAAGTATTTAGTATATGAGACCGAACGGTACTGTCTTTACTATTTGTTTACGTTTTGCTATTTCCATCGATCTAATAATAAAACATACATTGGTACACGTTTGGTTATTAAATCTGTGGAAATCTTTGCATACTAAAACTATTAACAAAACATGTTTTAAACTTTAAGGGTTAACCTTCAACCCTATTCAAATTTTATTCACAACTAAGTTATATTTTAATTCCCGTTATTATAATGTTATAACTCTGTACTCACCAGTTTATACTTCTTACAAAAATCATTACATATTCCTGACAACCGTGTGTAATTAGTATTGTTTATGGATCTTTGAAATGGTATTCTCAGCCATATTACTACCCTATAGTAAATATCAAATATATATATATATATATATATATATATATATATATATATACATATATATATATATATATATATATATATACATATATATATATATATATATATATATGTATATACATATTTCTTTTTTTGTTTTTTTTGTTGCACTATATTACTTCACAATTTTTGAAAGTTTTCTTACTAAGATATTTCTTTAAATAGGCAAATATCCGGTGAATATGGAGAATCAGCCACGGTATCCCATCCAAGCTCCTTTAGTTTATGTTGCACTTCTTTAGCTATATGGGCCCTCACGTTATCATGCAGAAGATGAACGGTGACGCGTCTTCGGCGTTTTTCTCGTATGGCTTCCGCTAATTTGTCATACTAATTTACGTATGTCATAGCATTGATCAAGCTGCCTTTGAGGTGCAATTCAAAATATAACATCTCTTTTTAAACCCCACCAATAGCAAAAGAAAACCTTCCGAAAATGATGTTAAGGTTTCAGCTGTAATGGTGACTCTGTATCGCATGGTACCCATACAGAGTGGTGCGTGTTGTTCTTCTGAAGGATGAATCTCTCAACTTTTATCACCGGATTCTCGAGAAAGATCTTCGGTAGTCTATAAATAGGAGAGATTGTCAAATAGTGACCCTAAAATATTTGTTACTATCGGTAAGGCGGTGTGGAATCCAACGAGTCGGTATTTTCATATATCCCAAAATGTGAAGATGATGAACGATGAATGCATGTGTGCAACCGAGTGCTGTCGCCAATTGGCATGTAGTTGCTTCCTGTTTCTCGGTTACAACACGCTGCAATTTATTACCGTCAATTGTCGAGGGACTTCCATATCGCGGATCACCTTCAAGGATTGTATCTTTTGATGCAAACCGATTAAACCAACGACGGACTGTCCTATACGATACGATACCTGGATGAATGCACTGTTGATATTTACATATGTATCGATTGCATCGGTACCGCACCGCCACTCGTACAACATTATGGTTCGTTGTTGACAATACGAAAGCTTAGACATTTTTGATGTGTACAAGAGTACACTCACGCCTTTATATGCCTACAGCGGAAGGGCAGATGAAGGACTGCAAGTTTCTTGAGTTTACAAGATCTAATAACTTACCAGTAATAGAATAACGAAGTTTCTGGAATTTTTTGACAAGATTTTTTGACTAATCGGATATAAACGTAAAGCTATGAGCTAACGCCAAGTAATTTGGCTTATATCTTCATCAATTAATTTGCATTGTCATTCTCCAATACATCAATATATTGAAATATTGTGAGTAGATTTTATGCTTGCTTACTCAAACAAGTAGTTTGTCTTCTATTCTCCATATTTACTTACGTTTTATTGACAATCTCCGATTTTAAACTAAATGGCCTGAATTTAATTTATAAGAACGACGTCAATACTCTTATCTTTTAATTTATCATTATACTTAACCACTTTGTTAATTAATCGGAACAAACCTTTAAGATATAATTGTCAGTAGTTAAAGACTTCTCTTTAAAATCAATCAGATATAACGCAGCTAATGGTTAATGGTCATTTAGATTTATTAATCGATAAAAATCTTGAATATTAATGGTCTCCATACATTCAGTTGAATACATTTGCAAAAAAATTTTCTTCCTACTGAGTGTCGCTAAACACTAAGTTATATTTTATTAATTAACAAGGTATGTACATTTTTAATTTCTACGATATATTTAATAAAATTGGTCGTGAAGTTCATGATCACTTGTAAATATCCTGATTCATTACTTATGTAACTTTGGGTTATGGCTATTTGCTAATGTAGTTATTATATCTTTGACATGTAACTAACTTGTCTAACGTTCGATAAATTTCTTAAATTAACCAAATCTTTCAAGTAAATATCCATTTTAATTTTTAACTTAACTTGTTGGCAAATAAAGGAATTGCTCCACGGATTGGCATATTGATTTATTTCAGAGACCCTAAATACTTTTATGGCCCGACTAACCTGTCCGTGTGTCGCAGCCAATTTTCACCGGAACCAAGCGACATAGCACTTTTAAATTTGACATAGTTAACACATGTTATTTACCTGCACATTTTGCATAGCCTGACTTATTTAGAAAAAAAGATGAAAAGTCTATAAAAACTCTAATGCACATTAAATGTAGGAGGTTTCCGATTTGCCTCTGGGAATAGTTGCTCCTTTGGAATTACTTGAATTCAGTGGTGTATATTTAATACAGGACGTCGTCGTTTTCTGCCATTTCGAGAGGTAAATCTAAAGGTGGATCCTTTAAATACATCCCTTCTGAATGTATCTTTGAATTATATATATTACAAAAAGTTCATTTATTGAATATATTTGGCGTTAATTTTGTAGAAATTCATTATTAACAATTAAATGAAACTACGTGATGTAGTATTATTTTTACTTTCTTTAATTTCTTTACAACGACCTAGGTTTCGTTGTTTGCTAATATCCCACCTGAAGATGTTGGAATACAACGAAACCTAGGTCGTGGTAAAGAAATTAAAGAAAGTAGAAATAATACTACATCACGTTGTTTCATTTAATTGTGAAAAGTTCATGTGTTAAAACTGTCAGGGTAAAAACTATAATTGTATGATTGACCAGTTTTTGGCTGAAGGTTTTTTATTAAGGTCACGGAGTTTTCCTGTAATAATGATGTTTATATCTCTGTAATGCCCCTAATATCTAACGTTTATCAAAGTTATAACTTTAATCTGTGATGGACTAGACAGTTCGTATTCATAAATTTTTAAACCCGTGCGATCGTTTAATGAATATTCTACAAAATAAAATAATATATATTTTAACCTGAACCTCTTTCCAATTAATATAAGTTAAGTTAGTGAAAATTTTGTTTAAATTGGTTTAGAATTTCTCATATAATTCTCTAATAAATAGATGACAAGGATTGTTTGTTTCTTTATGCCAATTGCAAGTAATGCTAATACTTTGTTATAGCTTTCTAGCGTGATATTACATTTTAATAAAACGACAACGCGAATTTGAAGAAATAACACTTTTATGCACTAAAGAAGTTAGTAGTAAAAGACTCATCAAAATTAATTAGGAAAATTTTGAAAATATATGAAAAGTAAAGAATTCGCGACTATAGAGTTGACGAAAATTTTTCTTTTATTCTCCACTCTTTTATAATAGAAATATAGGTGTGAAAACCGGTCGAGGAATTTTTAACATACGCATCCAGCCCCGCATTTTTATCACAAGCGCATTAATTTTGTGACGGGCTTTTTATCTGACAGTCCAGGTTTCTGCACCGTTTAAAAAAATTGGAAAAACTAGACATTTCACTGGTCGAATGTATTTTTGGTTTTTCCTCTCCCTTCATATTCTTATCCAGCTTCCTGACAATAAATCTTGTGATGACACAGCGTCTTTCGATGTTCTCTTGCACTCTCCAATATTACACACAGACGAATCAATCTAAATATAACTTTGTACCACTTCACAGTTGGCTTAACAGTTATAGGACGGGTTTTTTATCATATCCTCTAACATGCCAACTGTTCAAAATAGAGACTGGCTGTTTCTAGACGATGTAGGAGTGCTTTTTCCCATTTTTCAACACTTTTTTCCATTTCTCAATACTATATTGATAAAATGACGTGAAACTTTTGGAAAAATATAACACTAAAAATAATATTTAGTTGATTTTAAAAATAAAAAAGTTCGATTTGTTAATTAATTACCGTATTATTTTATAAATTAATTTTCCTTGTTGCTTCAATGATGAAAATTAATTTATAAACGCAAATCTTAGAGTACAAAAATAAATTTATTGAAATAGTATTAAGTCAGATGAATAATATTTTGTATAGTCATTTGATTTCCCGTCTAACAACATATTATCCATTTAAAAATAAATTAAAGATGAAAATATGATGGAGTTTGCTTTATCAACAAGAGATAAATAAAATTTAAATATATTTCGTGCTTTTCATGCGTTATAGTTTTTAAATACTTTCTTGATTCGCATAATGGATTACTAAAAGCAATCGAAGATTTAGTAATCAAATATTTGAATTCAAATCACTCGAAGGTTAAACAATTTTTTTCTGTCAGTCACTAAGTACAAATTAATTTAACTAGGAAGATACTGAAGGTATAGACATGAATTTTATTAGGTTACAAATAAGTAATATTGAATAAAATTTAAAACAATTTCAACTGAAAAAGCAAATCCAATTTGAGAAAGCTTTATCACACAGATATGAGAAGCAATAAGCGGGGGTAGGGATGACCCTACCCGCTAATATGAGGTAGCGCAAACCGATCCACGCGGAATTTAAACTGAACTAATTATTTGTATCTGACATAAAAACATTATATAAAACATACATATATAACATTATATTTTTGTCTGACATAAAAGCATTATAATACTTCCTTTACGTTTCAAATATACCGTTAGTATCCTGCGGATGAAGCCAAAATATACCGTTAGTATCAATAAAATGAAAGGGAAAATATGAAATCATTCGCTAGTAATCGTAAATATATACTTAAGTAAAACTTACTGCACCCTATACTGACTTGTAATTTGATTTACCATTTTAAAAAGAAAATAAAATAAGAAATAGCCAATTTTTTAATTTTATTTAAAAAAATATTCCGTAAATATATTAAAAATTATTAGGAAGAGCTATGAAACTTGGCGATTACTTTACCAGCACTTTAGTTCATAAATTAAAGATACCCTAAATATACATAACAAACTTTAAAACGTTACTTAAAAATTTATAAACTACCCAGTCAATTTAAAATGAGACAGAATTCTTTCTTATTCACTTGTGCTTTTCCAAATGTAAGTAAATTACATTTACACAGAAAAATATTTTTTTTATCGATAATATCTCGTTTATTGAAATCAGAAGAGATGTTTGTGACTTTTAGTGAAGTATATTCATGTATACCTTTCTACATACATGGATTGCACATTTACATACATTTGTATATGTATATATATATATATATATATATATACACATATATATATATATATATATATATATATATATATATACATGAAGATAGGCTAGGGATATATTTTTTATCAGTGTAGACTTGGTGACGTCAAATCATTTGGTTATCATTAGACTTATTGGGCAAACTCGATTGTGACAACTGTCATAACCGAGTTTGCCGTTGTGTGCTTTTCATTGTTAAGGAAGTCTATGGCGTAACTTCAACTTCCATGGTCGAATTCTAACTAATTTTTATGGTGTAACACTGGGGTTATTCGAATAAAGAAAGAGATCATTCAATAATTGATAATTGATTAGTACTAGAATGTGTAAGTTGACTTTAATTTAACTTACTAAAACAGTTTACATACCCAACGCCACTGCGGTATCGGGCGAAGGAATTAGTATCCGGGATAATGCCACAGTATTCGGACTTAGAATTTGAAACCCAGAATTCAATGACAGTGGCAATACTAATTTAAAAACAATAGATCATCAAATCTCACGGTTTAGGTAGATAGTCCTGCATTAGGTTTGAGGAGCTGGAACACAAAGTTTAATGATAGAAATTTTGCTTTACAATAACAATACTAATATTCAGGCAGTACACCAAAGTACACTAAATAGGCATACAGTGCACCTGCAGCATCAGGATTTATGGATGAACGATCGAAATGATGAAGACTTTAAATAAATTTCAAAATAAGTCCTATAAAATACTAGCAGAACTTGCATTATAAATGTTGCGGACACCTCAGGTGGAATTAAAATTTTGACCATTTAAGGATTCTAATAATCTACTTTTTATTAAATAAAGACTATTTTTCACCCTGTAAATATATTGCCTAGTAAATCTTTCACAAGCGTAAGAAAAGTAACATTTATGTATTTTTATCTTGTTAACGCGAGTATGATCGAAATAATTTTGTATTGTACCTATTAAATAGAGTTGCGCTGACTTTTTTCAGATTTTCGACTTTATTTGTATCATCATATACCGAAAAGTATACGCTGTAACAGAATTTTAACTAGATATTTTCCATAGCATTCTGAAATACTTCTCCAGCAATATTTAACTCGGTAGAGTCCGGTGAAAAAATACCATCATCTGCAATTTTAATCTGTGGCTATGTATTTTACAAAAGGTAGAAATATCTCGTCGTAATTGAACTACGTAATCTTCTAAAATTAGATTCTAGCCGGTTTCAAACTGCTTTGGTGCGATAACTTATGATCTACATGGATGAACGTGATGATAATACAAGGTTTATTTTTTGTTATTCTGCTATGTAAACCAAAGTAGTAATTCTCCGTGTTGAGGATTCTGAAGTAAAAATGTAAATAAATACTTTCGTCTATTTAAAACTGACGCAGTTTTAAATGAGAGATATCTAACAATAACAAGTAACTTGAATAATAATCAATAAAACCAATACTTGAATGATGAAATAACAATAACAACAAATACTTTAATGATGAAGTGTCAGATCGGATTGATGTGATATTCATGCCCCTTCATATACATGCCCTTTTAATATGATTAACAATTGTTATATTAAAAACCTGAAAATCTCGTTTTATATGTCGCATAAGGTCTTTCCAAGTTTGAGTTTTAGGTAATCTCACCGATAATTACAGATACAAAAATACCTGTTACTCTTGTTAAATAATGATAATTTTTGACGTAGTACTGGGTATGTTTGCTGTGGAATTCTCAAATTTAGTACGGTATTTATCGAGATCCAAGCGTAGCAACATTACTTTGTCGTATGTTATAACATTATTGTTATGAACAAAATTAATTAAGGACTTATATAGATTTTGGCGCATGACGATCACTGGGTTTTTAATGCAATTTTTTCAAAAATAGCTACGACAGAAGTCATAAATTGCGATATGAAGGTCAATATTGTTTATAATTTTAAGCAGGGGGTAACAAAAATAATCTTTCGAGGAATTTAATATCGTATTAAAAGAGTCATTAAGAAAGATTGAGAGATAGCTTATTCAATTTCAGTATAGTAATTTAGAACTTTGGAATGATTCCAGAATATTGAATAGAGTGACTAGGGAAATTACAGAAGTGTTGGGGTACTTATTGCGATGATAGGAGAACTTATTGAGGTGGTAAGGGAACTTATTGAAGTAACTAGGGATAACAATATGGAAGCTATGAAAAAAACTAATGGGACAAAAGGCATGTAATGGATAGACAGGTCGAGAAAATTTTCAAGTTGAACGCATCTGCCGTTCTTTATAATTTAAAAGTCAGCAAGTTTAGTTCATTTAGTGTCACATTATACTTGAGAGTCACGATATCAATGGTTTAAAGAAACTATAAAATAATTTGATAATGAAATTACGTTAATTCAATTATCACGTTAAATTAAATCTAAATATTACGGTGTTCCGACGAACCCACGAGCAAAGTTTATATATTAAGTGTTGAATATTTTACAACCGCCTTGAAAAAAAATTATAATTAATAAAAAAGCCAATAATTACAGTTTTCTACTAAGACATGTTTTTTGGTATTTTTCTAAAGTAAGAAAAGAGAGGAAACACTTTAATGGTTAACATTTCTTGAATAATACCGTGTTAATTGAAATATTTGAAGGGATTTTTGCTCTAGCATATGAAACGCAAGACATTTTTGAAACAAAATAAAAATTTAAATAAATAATTAAAACAGGCGTAAATTAATATCCATGGTGTTGGAGGAAGTACTCACAAGTTCGTTTTTTTATTTCAAATAAAGTCAGTAATTTTTATTACCTTTACATAAATTTTAAATTACATAAATAAAAAAAATAACCTATGTAAGTCAAGAAAATTTAGATAACTATAAATTAAACCGGTACGTGAATATTTCCAACTGACAAAAATAATTTAATAAGGGCCGACTTCAACAATGGTGGTACACGCTTGCTGGTTGGTGATAGATAAACACAATCTTCTTTCCTGTACTGGGTAGATAAAAATAAGATATCGAAAGCATAAAAAATGTTTAAATTGGGAGAAGAAAAGAGAAAATAACTTTAAAAGCCCTGACTGATATAGTAAAAGGAAATGCATAAAAAGCAAATATTAAAAATTCTTTGAAACTTTATATTGATTTTCATGATTGAAATGTTCTATTCAATCGTTTTATTTCGCAAAAAAACAAGTCTAATTTTGTGGTAACGAAATTTTACTTATCCCATAAAATAAATTCCCCGCAATCATCCTGAACAATCAAATAATACTTTTAGGATATGTTACGTTTTAGATAAAAATCATTGTTTTTACTTATCTGACAATTACAAGATGCTATCTATATTTGCGACATGTTTTGTCAATTAGGAAACAAGGAAAGTTTAAATTTGATTATGCGGTATGTAGCTAATTCACTTTGATAATAAATTAGATGATAACTGGAACTTTACAGAAATAAAAAATTCAAGATAGAGTTGAAACAGCTATCATGTACAAGTAATACCTCATTTTCATTCACACTTAGATATAAAAAATGTTAATATTTAAAGTTACCTAGTATTTCTATTAAACTTATATACTGCCTAGTGTATCTTTTTCAGGGATAAGACAAATAATTGGTTTACATTTTAATTGGCCGAAGTTATTTTGCATCCAAATACTTACTAAAATCAAAATTTTTGACGCAGACAGAATCAGCAATTTTTAAAAACTTTCTTTTTGAGGAAGATAGAATCTGCTATTTTTAAAAAATAGTCTGCTTATTCTTTTGTTACTAAAGATTAACTTAAAATATTCATAAATACCTTTTTAGATGGAAGTTCCGTTCTAATGCCTTTTTTGTGATTTTTAAATCTCCCTGCTTCGTATGGATTAATGTCTTTACTAGCTTTGAATTACACGCATTACACTAATTACTTAAATATAGAACTAAAGCAAATCGTTATTTGTTTTATGAAATATGAAGTAAAATTATATGTCCCCAGATAAATTCGGTCAGATCGGACGCAACATAATGTCCATTTCTGACGCAGCTCCAACAGCATGTAACCTGCACAAATGTGACCAAATTACGCCAAATTGTCGCGGTACACTTATAGCTTCAATAGCCTGTAAATAAGCTGCGATAAACTGAAATATACTATTTTTTACCAGCATAAAAATAATTAACCAATTTTTTATCATTATTTATAACTAATATTTATTACTAAATAAGATAAAATTAATGCTAGTGATTGAAATTTTAATACCAAAACAAAATTCAACTCTTCAAATGAAATAGATGTTAGAAACATAAAAACTTTACGTACGTATTCCTTGATAAATTATATGTAGATCTCAATAAAACCCTTGACCAAGATGAATTTTGCATTTAAATTTTAGCTTTTATTTCAAGCTGAATTGCTATGACAGTCCCGACAACTTATATTCATTAGCCACACACTTAAACTATGCTACATTAGTGTTAATCAATTAAAGGTGCAGAAAATGGCTGATGTCAAAAAAACTTATGCCTTTAAAGTATCATGCTAGAGAAAGATGTTGAACGTGTAATGGACCGAACACAGACCTAAAGTCTCTATTCTGAAAGAGCTTGGAACCAAAATAAGTTTGGCCACCAGATGTTTAAAAAAACATCTTGAGTACTTCGGACACATTACGCAAAACCTGCCGACGGCATTAAGAAACTCATTGTCAGCGGCATGGTTGAAGAATAATGACCGCGGGCTAATGCAGCCCTGGATTCTGAACGGACCATATCGGAGAACCGCTTGACTTTCCGTTACATGATACCCTTTACAGTGCCGAGAATATCATATTATGGCGGAACATAATCAAAAGGTATTATGAAAAGGGAACAGCAAATCTCAGCAATGAAAAACAGACACGAGAAGGAGTGCTAATAATTAACCTCGACTCCACTTATTCCGTCGAACGATTTAGATACATATTTATAAATGTGAGCTATATATATATATATATATATATATATATATATATATATATATATATATATACTACGATGATTTAATATACAGCTATATAGATATTTGTAGAAGATAAGACTATGTTCAGAAAAAAAGGTTAGAAAGTTTTAAATATGAGCCTCAAAATCCTTGAAAGTAAACAAAAAAATTGTTATGAACAAATTTGGGTAAGGAAATTTAATTTTGTTTATAACTTGTTAAAATCTAATTGTCTCTAAATACATCACTACTTTTTTTTAAAGATGACGTTTTACAATATTAATTTATAATAATATTCCTTATTAACACAACATACATTTCTTTAAATTACCGATATAAAACGACACACAATCTATGTAATAATCGATAAGGAATATGTAGAAAACTTTGTTCAAAATAGAATTGCCTTAATTTGCTATTTGTTAATCGAGATCATCATACGAAGCAGCTATTTCTCAAATTTGATAAAGTTAGGTGTAAAATTGTAGCAACTCTGATATTGTGATGGAGAAGCCATTGAATAAATTTATAAGGATCCTTTGTACGGGATTCTGCAACAAATAAAGAGAAGAAATATAAATGGAAAAGCAGTGATATCTTTAAGTGAGGTAATGTCATATTAAATTTTCTAAAAATTCTCTTCTCTTCTCTTTTAAACTACCTAAATTTGAATAAATGAATATTTCAATTTTCATCGATCTACTTGACGAATTTCCCAAATAAAATAAAAATTAAACTAAATTCAGTTGGCAACACAAACTTTTTATTCAGTGTGGTGTTCAATCCGTTAAAATTTGTGAAAATATAGTGGAAACATTTTGATTTTAAAAGACATAGCTAAAACTTATTCATATGTAAATGTGCTGATGACGGATATTTTCGAAACACTTTACATTTGTTTTTTTCAGGTAATAAGCATCAAGTTTCCTATAAATTTTGTAACCGGCACTAAATTTGGTTTAAATTAGTTCTCCATTATCATATATATTAATACGCTAAGGTTTTAAGATGTTACTCTCCCTTTTTAGAAAAAACCTCACAACTAATCCACATAAATTATATATCATTTTATAGATAATTGCTTGCTCTACCGGCATCCACAACTAACAAAATTATTATTGCTATTGTTTTTGCAAATTAATTAATTATTAAAATTATAAACACAAAACAGCAATGCTGCCATCTAACGGCTCAACGTCAACATGATTGAAGGTCGGTAAAATTTTTGTTTAATTTCAAATCCACTCACGTATAAATAAAGTGGCGCTTTAGCTCAATGCTTTTGATACTTGCGCCTCTATATGTCAGTTTTAGCAAAATATTTCTTTGATCTGTCATCTGAGCTTCATAATGGAATATATAATAATGCGAAGACTTCGCACGGGTCACGCTAGTTCATAGTAATACAATAAAGTACATGAATTTTTGTCTTCATATTGTTGGATGATATTATGGCGATCAAGCTGCAAATAGAAATTTTTCAAAAACATAATGACGCTGAACATTTATGTAACCAAAAAGAACACGATTTAAATTATTCAACGTAACATTTACAGTAGAAACATGAAATAATTTTGTTTCGTCACTATATACCTGTTCTATGATATCGTTAGATATAAAAAACATCGGATCGGTTTTAGGACTCTTATCGAAATAATCGCAAATTTTTTAATTTGTCATCAAAACAAGTTTTGTACTTTTGTTATAATGAAGGTTATGGTCGAGATTATGTATTGATATAGTTATTCGACTATTATGTTAATAATGAAAACTAGCGTGACCCGTGCGAAGTCTTCGCATTATTTATTCCATTATGAAGCTCAGATGACAGATCAAACAAATATTTTACTAAAATTGACATATAGAGGCGCAAGTATCAAAAGCATTGAGCTAAAGCGCCACTTTATTTATACGTGAGTGGATTTGAAATTAAACAAAAATTTTACCGACCGTCAATCATATTGACGTTGAGCCGTTAGATGGCAGCATTGCTGTTTTGTGTATATAATTTTAATAATTAATTAATTTGCAAAAACAATAGCAATAATAAATTTTTTACTTGTGGATGCCGGTAGAGCAAGCAATTATCTATAAAATGATATATAATTTATGTGGATTAGTTGTGAGGTTTTTTCTAAAAAGGGAGAGTAACATCTTAACCTTAGTGTATTAATATATATTATGATGATGATAGGAAGGATTTTAAAAAAATTATACCTTTATCTGGAAAATGGAGGTAGGGATTGCATTATTGGGATTGTATTCTACCATTTTAACGAAACCACTTTCTCTCCGCAGAAAATATAGCTTTGGCGAAAATTCGATTGAAAGTGTTTATGTATACTATCTATTAATTTAGTATGTTACGTGTGTGTATAGAGGATATAACGAGAAACAATCTGAACTTAATTTCACTTTGCAGGTTAAAAGAGTTCCGTTGAAATAACATTTACAAATTATTACGAAAAATAACCTAATTTTTTATAAATATATATAAGATTTTCCATTTTTCTTCTTGTAGACTAAAATGAGACTTCTAAGTACCTTATTTTTTATTTTTTTTTATTCAAGAGTGTTTTTTTATTTTTATAACACTCGAAGCCAGCACTGTATTCATTTTTGCCTGTGTTATTTAATCCCACATGACAACCTGTGTATTAAACATATCGTTCAAAGTCCAAAACCGGTCAGTAAACCCCACCAGCGAATCCAAATGGGTGAACCTGCCTTCAGTAACTAGTTCACGATAAATATCACAGTGAGATTTTTGACAATAATATGGCTGTTGTAGCTTAGTAAAACTCCTCTTTTTAAATACAATTTTTCCATTTCGATCAATTTGATAATATATCTGATTCAAACCTATTAATCAATGACTGGGAAATCGTGATTTGAGTTCGTCCTTCTATAGATGAGACCTGTAATCCTTCTGTGAAATTTGACACTAATTTAGTACGTAACTATACACCCTTACGAATAGTCTTTGCTATCTAATAAACAAATATATCTGCCGCCAAACACCAAGCGCAACGTCATCTATCAGGCTGGAGTATCAATACCAAGTTACTCGCCAGACCAGTGACTAATAACTTTGAAGTGGCATTCTGATTCTGAACAAAATAAAATGAAGAACAATTTAACTCAAATGTTTTATTTTTGTAATGAATGTGTCTAAAGTCATCTGGCCATATCTTTGTCCTTACCAGATGATATCGTATTAAAAATTGCATAATGTAAATGGGCATTTAGTACAAGATCGATCTCCGTCTCTTGTTGCTATGTCTTTGCGATCTTTAACTAGGTTTAATTATTATGGAAAAGATATCCACTAATTTTTCTGGTAACGCAGGAAATGTTAATATATCGAAATTATGGTCACAAAATAACTAATAAAAAGTTAAATTTATTGAAGAAGTAAATGAGAAAAGGAAAAGATGAAGTTTAAGATCAAGAATAACCGAAATGGATCAAAGTGAGAAATATTTAATAAATGGCAATGTAAGGTAACAAGAATGTGTGTGAATTAAAATTATGATAGGAAAAGCGTAAAGCCTCTTCCGTGTTGAAATATTATGAAGTGAAAATAAATCAGAAAACCATTATAAATTCAAAAAATAAGTTAACAATTATTACTAAGGAACTCATCCGAGAGGGTGGACTTACTCTGCATGTTCTGAGTTCTCCCGACCATTTGTCATATAAATTCCCCCTCCTCATAAAGAACAAGGAGCGCAAGAGGAGTGCGAAGATGTTCGGGTGCTTTCCAATGACGTTACATAGTATGTATTAACGTTCCTAAAAAAATTACATAATTTGTCTCAATTTCAATTCGGTTATTTAGTTTGACGTAATTGGTGCTTTACTACCTTATAGCAATTTGCTACAGTTGTGTTCTTCGAATTTCGAACTTTGACTGCTTTAAAAATTAAGAAGCTATGTTCACATATATATTTGTGTGTGTATCGACGTCTGGCTGCTTCAAAAAATTAAAAAACTAGTTCTACATATATATGTGTGTATGTGTATATGTGTGTGTGTGTGTATGCATGGGTTTGCGCGCTCGTATGTATGTGCGCATACGAGTGCACTTGCGTGTGTGTGTTCCTGTGTGTGTATGTATGTGTGTCTGTGGTTATACACATGTATGGACAAATTTACATTAACAACATTTGATTAGTTTTAGGTCCGTTTAAATATCTTTCTGTCGGTGAAACCTGAAAACGCAAATCATTTCTAGCTTACTGCGTGTGTAGGAGTTTTCATAGATAAATTTTCATAGATAGATAGAATTTCATAGGAATTGGGGTTTAATCTATTCAAATAATAGAAAATTTCATCATTACGAACAGACTCAGCTATCAGTATTGGCGACAGTAAATTTTAAATTTGACAATATGTGCCTCACAACGCAAGGCTATTGAAAAAAAATACGTTATCGAACGTCGAACTTCGCGTTCAATTTGCACGTGTTTTGAAATCAATACCAGACAATCTGAGATCGATATCGATCAATAAAATACTAACAATACAGTCAATGAAACTTTAATAATTTTCTGCTATCGGTATCATAAACATTTAAGTAATATAAAACCGATAACTTGCAAATACGGTAGAGAATTTAAAAATAATGTTTATATCGAATTTTTAAAAGATTTAACTTGATATTGAATGATCTTCAAAACAAATACAGCAAAGTTATAATAAATTTAATTTTTGTTTTTGTACATAAAATTGTAATTTAACTTTGATATTGAGGCATTGAACTTAAAGAGCACGATACCTACTCATAATTTTGCCGCAGAATATCATTCTTCATGAAAATTACGTTATAATATATGAATAGTGAATATAGAGTGAAGACTTATGTATTAATATGTGAAGCGAACTTTGTAACCCTTTTTAAAATGTGGTATAGTTAACGTTTCGATGGAGAAGGAATGCAGAATGCTAAAATTTATATATAATATGTGTTACAAATACGTTAACTTATATTATTTACAAATACATTGAAATATTAATTGTTTACGTTCACAATTAAAGATTCATTGTTCACGTTCATACTGTCAATGTCAAACATATAATGCTCTGTGGTTAAACAGACGTACAGGATAGAGATTGTTGCCAAGGAAATTTAAAATGTCAGATTGACTGAATAAATGTCGAGCTGTAAATTTTGTGTAATTTCAAATGTTCCTTTTTCAATAGTCTGTGGAGTGTATATCAAGGCAACAAAGCTATTATTATATATTTTGTGTATTAGATATCTATGCTTTTACAATAGTGAAACACAGTTAACTTAATATACACCTATTGTAAAAGGAAAAATCTGTTAGCTTGCTTAATATACATCTTTTGCAACAGGAAAATTTTGTAGAAGCAATCTGAATTGACTTACTCTCACTTACATATTTGTGTTTTTAACAGAGTAAGTAAGCAGATTTTATTATCTATATATTAATATGCGAAGAGAAAACTTTGTACACCTTTTTAAGAACATTGCGCGGACGGTGTGTGAGATTTGGCATATTTAAAGTTTATATGGGGAAGGAGTACAGGAGGCTAAATTTTTTATCTAATATCTGTTACAATTATATATTTACAAATGCACTGAAATATTAATTGTTCACTTTCAAAAATAAAAAATTCATTGTTCACATTCATACCGTCAATGTCAAACATATAGTTGTCTGGGTGAAACAGTCTCACAGAGTAGAGATTTTCACCAAAAAAGTTTAAAATGCCAAATTGACTGAATGAGTTTCAAGAAAACGAATAATGTTCAAACTTAGTAATTTAATCAATTACGTCCGAACTGTGACCACTGGTCGACCAGTATTATATATTAATCATTTGGTGCCACTTGTTTTTTCCTAAATGGAGGGTACACGATAACACCTTATTGTTTTGGTACAGTATTAGACTTAAAATCGTGATTTGTGACATTCTTTCTCGTTCTTCGAGTATCTTTTCCATCATTTTTCCCTACAAATAACTTTTTCCGGGCTATTTTTTCGCGTCTTGAGAGCCATCTCCACGATTTAAATGCGTTGACCGTGTTTGCTTTCAACTTTTTCATGGTCCAGGTTTCGATTCCCTGAACACGGTATTTCTGAAGATATTTAATATAGTTTTCGTGTGATAATAAGATACAAAAATTATAAGAATTTTTTTAAATTATAATCTTTTATTTTTTTGTCTTCCAAACTGTTAATATAACATCATTTTAACAGTTGACAAAAAAAAATTGCGTGATTTTTGAAATTAAATTAAATGTGATGAAATACTTACTTTTTTGCATTGTTAACTGAACGGTCAATAAGTTTTCTTTTTCAAAAATTTTAATATAATTTTAATTTACATTGACTTATTTTTTAAATAAATTGCTCGACGCGTATTTTAAATAAACTGAAAAGTGTGGTGAAATTATTACTTTTGTGAGTATCTATAATGTTTTTATATATTTAGTATCTATATTGTACAATTTTTGAAAACAATTTTTATCAAAACAAAACGGTAAATAATGTTTAAGTTTTAAAAGTAGTTGAATGTAAATAGTTTAAATAACATTGAAAAAAATCATCAAATTTCATCGACAACGCCTTTTGCTACTACCTTAAACCTCACCAGATCTTTGTTAGTTTATTCATGCTATCTTCAGATATGTAGAAAGCCGTGTATAAGAATCCAACATATATGTAAGGCATATATTAAAAAGAAATGCCCCATACTATCTTTCAAGTTCCACACCGCTAGTTTTCAATATATGTTAACAAAACGCCTCGCAGATTAGATACAAACACATTTTGATTTCTAGGGTAATAACGCCGATAACGTTAAAATTTATAGATAAGTAAAACATATAACTTCCTCTTTGCCATAAAAATATAAAAAGTCAATGGTAATTTTAATATAAAAATCATAATAGGATATGATTTCGTGGCATAATCTCTGCTAATTTTAAAAAATATATACTTAATATCATGTTATTTTTGATATAAACTTGATGATATTGATTACAAACACGTTTCTAAATACCAAATAACTTTTAATAAAAATTTATTCAGTAGCTCAATTCAACCACAGATTATAACAAATATAACAACAAATTTAACAAAAAATATCCGGAAAAATGGTTTGAAGGGACCAAAAGAAAGCATTCCCATACTTTTGTTTCTGGACAAGTAATAAGCAAAACTTCTTAATATATCTATCTTTACTAGTCTAAAAATATATTTTATTCCCAACCGTTGACGCTCTACCAGCTTTCTAACGTCATTTATTAACTTTTAACGGTACATCTAAAACTTTATCACTTAGAACTTTGAACTTACTTCGTTACATGGAACAGCTCTATAGTTTCTTCTTAATAAAGAGGTTAATCAAAAGTAGATAAGTCCATAATAGGAGCAATTCCCGGCTCAAACTTCAGCTAAAGTTTTGCTATTTCCGGTATGCGCTAATGGAAGCTTCAAAACCTATTAAGGTTTTAGTTCTTGTTTGATTAAGTTACTAACTTCTGATGGACTTTGTGTAGGTGTACCTACACGTACCTAAAATATGTTTGGTTATTTTTTCTTAAGTCTGCCCAAATATGAAAGCACTATTTCAACTTTATCAGTGCAAGAATTTTTAGCGATCAATTTGCTATAGTACTTCTTTAATCTAGTCTGAACTAATAATTCTATTAATCCATTTGCTTTCTAATATAATCTAATAATAATACCTTAAATTTAATTTATAACGCAAAAAAATTATTTACATTATCAAATATTAATTTTTATTACGAAATTTATAAAATTTCATTATCATGATATAATTTCTTAGAATAATCCATTCCTGTAAACAGCAGTTGGATGTATACTAAAAACACTATGACATTTTAATCCATTCTAATCTTTTCTGTTATCTCAAAATTCTAACTCATCCTCATTTACTATTTACGAAAAAAATAAACTTTTTAATTTATGAAAAGATTAACTTTTTAATGTTTATTTTTTTAAAAATAAATCAACCAATTGGTAATAATGAAAATAATATGTTAATTCGACTTCTTAAAAAAAACTTGTGTAGTAAACTTAATATAAGTTTATACAATTTGGACTTCATAAAAACCTTACGTTTCTCTTGTCTCATAATACTATTAGATTGTCAGAAAACTAAATCACTTTACCTTCTAATATGTCAAGTAACGTATAATTTCACAATAGGCTTTTAAAGATATATATATATATATATATATATATATATATATACATATATATATGTATATATATATATATATATATATATATATATAGATGAAAAAATAACCAATAAAATTGAGAACATTTATAAATTATTTTCATTAGCTCAACAAATATGGAACATTTTAACGATAAAATGGTGAGCTCGCAGGAAAATATTTGATTTACACTTAATAAGCATTGCCATCCCCTTTCCGTGTAATTAAATCTCTTGTCCCTCTTTTTAGACAGCAAAATATATGTACAAAAAATTATCATTTTATGCCTCACTTTTCGAAATATGAAAATATTAAATAATATAAACTAAAAAATTCAAACACGATGACGTATAAATATACTAGTTATATTTATAATACAAAAGTTACGCCTAAATTAATATGTAAAAAACGTATAAAATTTCCCCACAAACGACCAAATCACTAATATATCATTCTGGCAATTATATATTCGTACAGATCGCGCAAGACCTAAAAACTTGTGTTGTGTACTTATTATAAGAATACTTCTAATAATTAAAATAGTATTAATGAGGTATTTCCAATATTAATTTCATGGCAATACCTGTATGTAAAATTCTTGCTAGGAATAAAATGTACGGCTTCACCTGTGTATATTTTTTTTTTAAATATATGCCTGTACATAATGTTTTTCGTAACGTAAGAGCAAAAATTTGCTTTGTTTTATTCTATTGTTGAGCATCACCACTTCAGTCATAAAGCGTCATAAAGCATCAAGCACTTCAGTCCCTATCATAACTTCCCCTCCTCCTACACATTCCACTTTCTCCCTTCTACTTTCACTTCTAGCATCATTCTAGCATAATCTCCTACACATTCCACCGTTCTACTTTCACTTCTAGCATCATTATTGATTTTTTCCTAGAAAAATGAGTTGAGGCTTATTGTGTGTTATATAAACTATGTATAATGCGAAAAACTGATTAAAACACAGTTAAGAAAGTCATGCTATAATTGTTTTTTATCTGAAGTACCTTAACAATTAAATAAAACTACGTGACTTTCTTTAATTTCTTTGCCACAACCTAGGTTTCTTTGTGTTACAACATCTTCAGGTGGGCTATTAGCAAAAATATTTCTTTGTTATCTCTGCTAATTACCCACCTGTAATCTACCTTTAATCTTGTACCTGGCCACCTGTAATGTTATAATCTTTGCTAATTTCCCACCTGAAGATGTTAAAATATAGCAAAACCTAGGTCGTGGTAAAAAACTTAAATAAAGTAGAAATAATGCATCACGCATTTTCATTAAATTGTGAATAGTGAATTTATACAATATTAACGCCCAATATATTCAATACTAAAGTACCCTAGCTTTTAAAATTAGGAAAACAAATTAAAAATAACTTAAACTATTTAAAATTATTGCTACAAAATATAAAGAAATCAGGTTAGACCATTGTTGTAGGCGCCAGAGTAGCGAATACACGTGCACTAACTTTTTTTTTCTATCTGTGTTTTTACACTGCAATATAATAAGATTTCCATGAAAACTTCGAGATCAGATTTTGGACGACGAAAAGAAAATAAATCCAGATATTAAAATCTGTAACAAACCTTTAGTTTAAAATTGTTTAAATGGAAAACTTAAATAAAATATGGGAAAATATTAGCATGAAGATTAACGAATTTCAACGGTGGTATGTGTCACGAAAGCAAAGCTCTCAATAGGTCATGGAGTGCTTTATGGAATAGTTTACAATATATTCGATGATTATCATCATCTGTGTCATCTTAATAGGTTATACAAATAAGTAACCTAAATATATGGTTAGAAGTCGGGTTTTTCACTAATAATCAACTAAAACTACATGAAAAATATTATTCATTAGATTTCTAATTCCTTGATTAAGATCAAAGATTAGAGCGCAAAATTACTGATTATAAATAACTACATACGCTAAATAATTTAATTAGATGATAACATAATTAACTTGTTTAGCTCAGGTTTATATAAATTGAAAAACAAGTATATTTCGATTCAGTCAGCGATCCAGTTAGCGAGTTAGCTGCTAACTCTCGAAGAGGGAAAAACAAAATTTTTAAATAGTTAAAATGAATTTCATTCAGGTCGGAATTTTCTTGATTATTGCAGTATTGCGTAAGTAGCTTGTTATGAATATTATTTTATACTTTCTAAGTCTGACATTCTTTTACTTTTAATATAGTGATATAAGAAAAACTCAAATAATCGCTGGAAAGTTGTTTTATTGTAATTTAAAAAGCGATTACATCGTCAAATTTTATAAGTACTGCTAAGCTCTAGCTGAGTTAAATATTTGAAACTTAAAATTTTGAATATTTTATAAGTTACCTGAAAAAATTATGTAATATTGGCAGTTTTTTAACTATTTTTTAGAAAAAACTAAGAATACGTGGAAAAATGTGCAATAACTACGCTTTTACTCCGGCACTTCTCAGAGTGAGTTAATGTTAGGCGACGTAAAATAGTATCGTGTGAATTCAGAGTTACGGGGAATGAATCTGAAAATACATCTCATGTTTTCTTTGAATAAAATAATACAAAAAAAATACTTTAATCTATATTTTTATGTCCAACATAGCTTGAAAAATTCCTTTAATACTCGATAATTTTTAGATAAATTGAATTACACAATTAAATGAAACAACGTGATGTGGTATTATTTCTACTTTCTTTAAGTTCTTTACCACGACCTAGGTTTCGTTGTATTACGACATCTTTAGTTGGGCTGTTAGCAAAGATGCATCAATACAACGAAACCTAGGTCGTGGTAAAGAACTTAAAGAAAGTAGAAATAATACTACATCACGTAGTTTCATTTAATTGTGAATAATGAATTTCTACAAAATCAACGCCAAATATATTCAAAATTGGGTTACTTTAACATTAAGATAAGTCATTTAATTTAATTTCATTTGGTTTTTATACTATTAGAAACCAAAAAGTAAGCACGTTATTTCCATCAAAAGCCTTTCTCGATCCACTGCTAGACATATGTCACTGCAATGAACGTATCACTAACACGAGTAATGCCCGTCATAACAACATACCCATAATCGCGCTGCTGCCTATCATTTGTTCGTGAAATTTTAGCTACGCGATTACAAATATCACTTCAGTACCGCGCGAAAAGCGACCGGGAATCGAACCCGGAACCTACACCGACTTTAAACCTTGTGATCGCGACATACTACGACCATATGTAACGAATATTAATATCTATTCCATAACCAAACAGCTGAAAAATAAGAACAAATGGTTGCAAACAAACGGAACTGTTTACTATTGCATATACGCAGAAGGGTATTTTTTAAATTTTTATGTGAATATGTATATGTGAATTTAATATATTTCATGGTGAGCAAATACTCTCCCGCTTAAATTTTAGGAGTACGAATTTTCCTCAGTAACCGGAAAACAGATTTGTCTCTGTTTTCATTAATGTATGTACTGATTCAGAAGGAAAATTATTAAATGTTTATTTTTTGTAAATTATCCGACCTGTAAAAATAAATATCGAAGAATCAGAAATAAACATTCATTGGAAAAGCGACGCTTAAATAGTTAGAGATGCATAAATATGTCTAATATAAGTATGTTTTACTTCTCAAAACTTTTCAAGTTTATAAGAGCATATGGTAGTTTATTACATAAAATCCATAATAAACGTTTTACTGTTTAAGTAAATATAATTTTTTCAACTTAATTTTCTTGGGATTGTTGTGTTAATCGAATTACTTATGAAAATAGACTTATGAAAATTTTCCTCTGTCTATCAAAGTTAGGAAATGTTCCCTTTATATCGTAGTTTTCTAAATAAGAGTTTAAAATGTGGGTCGATCTTTTTAGCAGACAAAATTATACCCGTGGTTTTTCATGCATTGAAAAGCGGCCCATCAATGCGTGGAAAATCTTTGCTTACCCTTACGAATCCGGACGGATCGCAGTAAATAATAAATTAGATAATTTCGCTGTCTGTTTACATCACGTTAGGGTTGGCTAGAAGAAAGTAACTTTAGGGATAAACCCGCTTTTAGAAGTCCGTTTTAGTTCCCTATTTACATCACTGTAATAATGTCGTATGCAATAAATTTTGTGCGTAGGCGGAAACTAGTGCTCACGGTTGTAGACTAAAAAGGAAATGTAAAATAATTTAAAAAATCAGAAATCCGACAGCGTAGCAAAAACTGAACTAAAAAAATTTAAAAAAGCAAGAGACGTCTATAACACTCTGTGTATATTAATATTCATTTCGTTACGTGGTAGATGGATAACGTACCATCTCGTAGTCTATAGCTTCCCACGAATACTCCAGTTAGGACTATAAATTGTACTCTTTCAAATAAGAGGGATAATAGATAGAGTGGTATTTTAATCTCTCTCGACAAATGACTAAAATTGAAACATAAGCGTTTGTTATTTTTTATAAATAAAAGTCACATTAATTAAAATAAAATTAATAGCATATTATAGATTGCACTTATACGGCATTATGTAACCCCGTGAAGTTTGTGCACAGTGAATTTACTTCAGTCTTCGGTTGATATTTTTGAATCCTGTATACCGTTGTTTAAAATTTATTTATTTGATAAAAAAAATATCTCACGATTAAATTATACTTTTCAATCTACACGTAATTCTATTTTGGACTCTTTTATTTGCTGTGCTGTGTTGTCGATGTTTGACTTATTCGAGTCATTAGATTATCAAATGGAATTTTATTTAAGCTTTTATTTATTCACTATTTAGGAAACTATTTGATTTGATTTTATTACATTTAATTTAATTCCTTTTGATTCAAATTTATTTTAGTTTATTTAATTATGTTTGATTTCTGTTTGCTTTCATTCATTTAATTATAATGTCACCAACAGCCAATTCTAATTTTGGAATCCTGAATATCGTCCTTTAAAATTGATTTATTTAATAAAAAAAATATCTAACGATTAAATAACATTTTTCTATCTACACGTAATTCAATTTGGACTATTTTATTTGCTGTGCTGTGTTGTCGATGTTAATAACTCAAGTCATTAAATTATCAATTCAAGTCATCTTATTCAAGTCATTAAATTATCAAATGAAATTTCATTTAAGATTATAGTTACGTATTTAAGAAGCTATTTGATTTGATTTAATTACATTTAATTTACTTTAATTTAAATTCCTTTGACTTAAATTTATTTTAGTTTATTTAATTATGTTTGATTTATTTTGGGTTAAATTAATTTAACTATAATGGCCCCAACAGCCAATTCTATGTTAAATTAGCTTGAATATATTGAAATTTTAATTGTAATATTACTGTTGGCGTATCAAATATATAAAATAACAATGTACTACAACCGTCTGGAAACTTGGCCAACTATAAACACATTCATTATCTTTTAAACAGTCACACTTTATGATTTACAAAACTATATATAACTTATATTCTTAATATATTTCTTGAACACTATATCCATATCACTAAACTTTAAGCTTCCATAATCATCCTTATGATTTCATCATATCTGTCTCAAACGTCTATATCAACATAGCCTAATATAGCAATATAATAATAACAAAAGTCTTTATTCTTCAACTGAATTATTCACACAAGCCTTTCTTTATAATGTAATTATTATCATGTACTCTTATTACGGTTTAATATATATAGTTACAGTTATTATGAAACTTTATGCGGTACGATAAATGTGAACCAAAATTATGGTTTGGTATTGTTATAACTAGAGTTAAGGACTGTTATGGGTCTAGACCCCAGAACATTTTTTTCTATTTGTCCTGTCTTTAATAATGCCCATCAGTTTTTCCTCGCCGTTTGCCAATATCATCTAACTACTGATAGTTACTTTCTCTCCATATTCTTTGTTTCAATCTGTACTAATCAATTTCATGTAATATAATATGATAAAATTACTGAATTTTTTCGTAGCTTCTTTAGTTAGTGCCCTGAATATTTGTACGTTGTTACTTTCAATTCATGCAGAGTCACATATAGCCTTAAACTTAAAATTATATACGTTTAGAGGGGGAAAAATTTGATAACACCGTTTACGTAAGATTTTTATGTTACACCGTTCACCCATTATGGTCTTTAAAATGTTTGGTCCTACTTTCTATATTTTTTCCCTTTAATTTAAATCTCGTTTAAATATCATTCTGAATTTCAAGTTATCAGTCAACGTTTTGGAAGAATTAAGAATAAATTATTTTAATGTATTTGTTATAAAATTATCGTGCCTACGAAATAAAAATAATGGAACACTTTTTTTCTTTGTTTAATTGATAAAATAAGGAACATAGTATACAAATTTAATATATTTAACGAATTACGAAACCCTGCTCTCACACCACATCTGAGAAAGACTGATTTATTTGAATAAAAGTTTCAGTTTTTTCTGAAAATTATATTAAATAACAAAACTTTTCACGCTAAACGCTTATGAAAAAAGAACCTTTCCTTCAGGAATACGAGTAAACAAATCGAAATAATGTTCAAGATAGCCTGTCTTGATAACAGTGGTCGTACGATTATCTTGAAACTACGATAATTCGGTTAATGATAACAATCACACGTTACATTAAAAAGCATCTAACTTATTATACAAGCGATCACACACTTCGGGTTTAATTTTTGAATTAACAATATCTACATCTGCACAGACTGTGGTACTGCTTCACCTCGTATTGCCGGAGCCAGCGTCTCAACTATCCAACAGTTCCCGTACCTGGCGCAGCTGCGGAGGCGTGTTGGTACTACAAACAACTTCAACTATCATTGCACTGGCACTCTGGTCTCAACCACGCACCTCGTTACTGCGGCACACTGCTTTGAGGGACTGTAAGCCTTTAATAAAAAAACAATTACCTAAATAAAATTCTAATCAATTCCTACTTTGTATATTATATCAAAAAGACAAATTCTCACAAATACAGAGTGCCTCTTTGGCAGGATAATTCTAATCTAAATTCAAGGCATAAATTTAAATTGAATACTCCTGATAATTTGTTTATATAATACTAATCTCTTCAGCTTAGCTCGGACAGTAACGCTTGCCTACTTTTATTTTTGATCACATTTTTGCATAACAGTTACTTACCCTTTATTTTATAATTGAATGCTCAAGGCTATAGTTGTGTATTTTGTACTGTAGTTGAGCACATATATGTAGACATTTGATAATTTTGTACATAATAAATTGACTGTCCATTCCAGCTTATCTCGGGCAGAAATGCTTAAACGCATTTAGTTTTGATCCCATTTTTGCATAACAGTTACTTACCCTTTATTTTATAATTGAATGCTCAAGGCTATAGTTGTGTATTTTGTACTGTAGTTGAGCACATATATGTAGACATTTGATAATTTTGTACATAATAAATTGACTGTCCATTCCAGCTTATCTCGGGCAGAAATGCTTAAGCGCATTTAGTTTTGATCCCATTTTTGCATAACAGTTACTTACCCTTTATTTTATAATTGGATTCTCAAGGCTATAGTTGTATATTTTGTACTTTAGTTGAGCACATGTATGTGGAAATTTGATAATTTTGTACATAATAAATTGACTGTCCATTCCAGCTTATCTCGGGCAGAAATGCTCAAGCGCATTTAGTTTTGATCCCATTTTTATATAATAGATACTAACGGTTCATTTTCTAATTAGATTCTCGAGGCTTTAGTTGTTTATTTTTTACTTTATTCGAGCACACATATGTATTAATTTGATAATTTTGTATAAGCTACTTACGGTTAATATTCTAAATGCATTCTCTAGACTTTAGTTATATATTTTACACTTTAGTCGAGCACACATAAATATGTATAAATCTGACAGTTTTTTTATATAATAAACCGACTGTCCATTCCAGCTTAGCTCGGTCAGAAATGCTTAATTCCATTTAGTTTCGGTCTCACTATATCAAAAGGATCTTAATAGACAGACATATAAACACACGGACAATAAAATTATACTATAGGGATTCCTTTTCTTCATTTTGAGGTACGGAACCGTAACAGTAGTATAATATTAAACAAATTTAATTACAATTATACCCACAATAAAGTGTAATGAAATAATTATGCTGAAAAAGAAATAGAATACAAAGAAAACACGTATATTCGCTAATAATTGCGGTCAGTTAAGTCTTTCCCTATAACTAAACTTACACAATACATACCATCAAACAAAAATTTTTGATAAAATAAACTCATTATATTTCATATAAATTTGAAAATAAGTTCATTTTAAATAATTGTATAAACTTAAAGAATACAAGTAATCGAACTTAATCTGCAAAAACAGTTACCTAACTCCCTAGCCTTGAAGCTATTATGCGAGCTTTTTCTGGATCTAAAAAAATGTTATTTACAGAATTTTACGGCACTTGTTTCTGCGTCAATTCATTCTAGGATACTCCTTTTTTTGGTACTTTTGTGGCGAATAGTAATGTGATACTTGAGAGTAGAGACGGCTTTGGTATTCTGACAAAAAGCGAAAATTATATGCTGTTAAAATGTTGAATTCATGTGTTATCCGCATGAATTATCCGATGTTATACAAAGTTCTATTTAAACAGAAAGCAATTTAATAGGTAATAACACTAAGTTTACTTTATTATCAGCTGGGTAATGTCTTTGCAGAGATTTCTTGTGCCTTGACCGAGAGACTTTTACAAAAGCAACAGTAAATTTTGTTCAATCAATAGCCAAAAGTTCTGAACGAAAGAACAATTTAATCTAAAACAAACAATCGGAAATATAAACTAAAGATGATTTACAATGTTATTACAGATCCCATACTTTGAATTTTTGACACTTATATAAGGTAATGGTGCTTAAATTAAATTTTAGACAGTTATAATACATTAAAATTTTTTACGTGCAGGCTCTGTCATTTAGGCAAATAAAAATGTATTATAAAATATATTTTAACATTTCAGGTTTTGGCCCCAAATCCATTAAACATCTTGCAAGCTTCTTTCGTATTCGACTTTAAAAACTTTAAGCATTCATCGTATATATTGGCTTTCGTGGGGAGCGTTTTATTTATTTTTGCCAAGTATTACTATGTAAAAGAGTAAGAATATGCTACTTAATTAACAAGCGTTTTAATCCTTAACTGGTTCAAATATATAAACATAACTGGCATCGTTGGTTTTTCCGTACTCCATTACTCAATATCTGATTCCTTTTTAACAATTTTGGTATTTTATTAAACTGATATAATAACTAAAAACTGATATAAACTGTTCGAAGCATTTTTCACGTTCCCGTCATTATTTCATGAAATTTTAAACATTTTTAGAACCATTGGCCTTAACGTTAATTTTTATTGAACCAAATATTAGTAGATACTAGACATATGTGACCTAAAGTGAGGCCTTAAGCCAAATTTCAGCCTACTCGACCCAACGGTTTGTATGTACTGTTATGCCAGTGGGTACCTAACCTTGTTTACATATATATGTATTTACAAATTTATATACACATGTATGAGTGTATATGTGTACATATAAATAAATATATATATATATATATATATATATATATATATATATATATATATTTTCCATTAATTTGCAGATACAATACAGCGCCACAGCAATGGATGATTCGTGTGGGCGCCACAAACCAACAGACTGGCAATGAAGGGTATAGTTTTAACCCTACAGGGATAACGATTCACGAAGACTATAATCCTGTCACATTTGACAAGGACATGGCTGTAGTCACCTGGCAGTTCCCAATTTGGGAGACCGCGACTGTAACATTCATAGAACTTAATGATGCTGCCGTCCCCGATTTTAGCTCAGTCACCATCGCTGGTTGGGGAGGCACTAACGTAAGTAGCAACTTTGCATTTAATTTTAGAGCCCTAGGCCGGGCATAACTAGGCTGTGGTTAGGCGGGTGGACTCGGTGCCACTCACTGGGCCAAGCAAGGGTCTCGGTTTTTACCGCCCCTTTGTTAGCTGACGAAATGAAGGGGCGGGTTTTTCCCAGACTGGGAGTTAAATCATGTCAGGTAAAGATCTAATACCCGTTATAATGGACTACATGGGCATTTTTTTATTTTTTTTCGTTTCGTTTTCTTAATATCAACTTCTTTTTTTACTTTCTTGCTTCACAATATTTTAATGTTACCTAACTTACATACAATATTTTACTTAAAAATACTACCTTCATAATATATTTGTGTTCAAGAAGGATCTTGGTTTCTGCTGGATAAGTCAAGTGATTGAATACTCTGTAATAGTTACTCAAATCATAAGATTAATTACATTGAAGACACTATATGTTATTGGAGAAGTGATTTTAATTTTGTTTACTTCCAAATAGTTTTTTTATTTCCACACAATGCAGATTTTATCTCTCACACGTTTAAAGCTGTCAGTTTTATAAAATTCCCATTAGATTACTTGCTACCATTTGTATTTAAAATATGCATTTAAAACAAAGATAAACTTTAAAAAACTTAGTCACTGAATTTTTTGACAAAAAGTTTCAATTATATTAAAAACTTCGTTTCAAGCAAATCGACTGCAAGGTTAAAATGTCATATATAACTTTTTTATATTGTAATGAGACCTTATGGCCAGATTTTTCTTTTTATATGCATTAGAGAATGCGTACGTAAACGAGTAAGTACTGGTGAAAATTATTGTTTTTGTAATTAATTTTTTTATATATAAAACCGTAATGCAGATAAATAAATACCTGAAAAGAAATGTGACAAGAGATGTTGCATACTTTTTTGAAGTAATCTTTAGATGTAAGGAAACAACCGTCTCTTTACTACTGCGATGGACGATGTCTTCAATTTCTTGGATAAGAAAGGAGTTAGCATCAAAATCAATGGCTAATACATCTGTCATGTTTGATTTAGCTACGACATAGTAGTTATTGTATAATAACCATTGTAGACAACTTTAGCGAAATGTCCAGGAAGCTAAGCAGAATTTCCTGATGAATAGATATTAACATGAAGCTGGACAAAATAGAGATCATATCTAACGTCCATGTTGTACCTATCCAAATACCTGTTGGGAATGCTACTCTGGAAGTTGCTGATTTCTATGTGGATCCAAGGAAAAATATGCAGTTAGGTAAATCCAACTGCAAAAAAGGAATCAATCGAATAATCCAACTCTGCTGGACAGCACTCGGGAAACTTTGACATATCTTCTCGTTGACCATAGCCCACTATCTGAAGGCGAAGAAGAAAGGTTCTCGAATGGCGATCATATACCAAAACTCCCTCGGTAGGTGAACAGATGACCTAGTAAAATTCGCGGAAAGCCATTCTCACAAAAATAGATTCCATGCAAGAAGCATGGAATCGATGTTTGTGAAACCTATGGAGAAAGTCTATGTTTAGCAAAAGGTATCTTTCGGTCGATAATGAAGACTGTTGAAATTTTATATTGACGTTATTTGAAATCCCTGTATTATAATTTGAAGTGAGAAGATTTTGGAACTTAATCCCAGGATATGAAAGTCCAAAACATCGACATTAATCCTATCAAAAAAGACTAAAAATACTCCCCATAAAATCGTTATATATGACGAAAGCATTTGTGCCAAAAGAAAACGAGGAAATTTCTCTTTGAATCATTTTTAAGATATAACAAAGTAATCCTATAATATTGCTTTTACAATAACTCTATTGCTAAATATTTGTTTACCAAATGGATTACCGAAAACGAAAAATATATTACAAAACGTGATGAGAAAAATTAATGCCTTATCCAGGTAATTGGAATGTATATTTTTAAAGGCCTGATCATTAATAATCAAATAGATATTAAATTAAGTTCATATGACCAAATGGTTTAACAGGAAAATATAAATTACCGTGGCATACTTTTACTGTATTAATTAGCTAATTGGTTTGTTTGTTTCAGCGTGGGAACATAATGGCGATTCTTTCACAATATATAAAAAATAAAAATATTCATGTATAATTAAAGTTACTTAAATAGAATATTAACCAAAAAATATAATCGTTTAACCCTCTACTATAGGATTGAGTTAAAATTTAGATTATTCGATTGATTCTAAAAATTAGTATCATAATTTTTTTGTTATTTGAACGGTACCTAAAAATATCTGTTGAGTACGAGAAGAACTTGCATCATTAGGCTTTTGTACTTAGATTAATGTACGAAACTAAGAGTACATAAAATTATTATGAATATATTTACAAACATAAAAATTTTCTTCATGATGCTGGTTTATGAGTATTGCCTAGTGTTTCTTTAATAGGCGTGAAAGTATCATTAATTTTTCAACACACATGAGAGATACAAAATCATGCTTATATTTCTTTGGTAAACTTTGGATAAACTTTTACTAAGTATATAATTTGGCCCTAGCTACGTGAACTTTTAACTCGGGCCTTAATAGGCTTGGTAAAACTTAATATATTTTTAATGCAGGAACAAATATTTTCATCGCCATTAAATTTTTTTACACACCTCACCCTGTAATTAGATATAGAACTTATTTGTATTTAATATGCAAGGAGTGATTTTATACTAGTAACTTGTAGTAAAAAGTTTAAAGGATATTTTTTTCAGTTTCTCCATTTAAGAGTGCAATTTTCATTTTTGTAACACCGGGGCCTAAATTTTTTTGAATTTTTACCAATGTACTTTTACTAATTTCTTTTTATTTCTTCATATGTATTATAGATAGAGATGTAGCTAAGAACGTGTGTATCAATCGTATAAGTTATTGTGCAAATAGAGCTAGGCGGAAAATATTAAGAAGCAACATAAAAATTCTCCTCCGCTTCTTAAAAATTTGTCAAAATTGCAAATTCAAGGGAAAAAATACATATACTCTATTTTATGCATAGAATAATAAACAACAGATGAATTATAGAACGAATTATTTTAGATAGATAAAGGCTTTACGTACCTTTGATAATTCCATAAGGGAAAATCTTTTATTACCTTGAATCTGGACATGATGTATTAAAATTCAGTCGTTTTGTGACTTCTATAATTCTACAGGTTGGAGGGACCATAACAAACCCTTTACATTTTGCGGTCGTACCTACTATCAACATAATACAGTGCCGAATGGACTACGCTTGGCATGGTCGCACTGTTACGGATAATATGATGTGCGCGGGTGTAACAGGCAGAGGAAGCTGCACCAACGACCGTGGACTTCCACTCGTCTATAACAACCAGCTGGCTGGTATTTCTTCATGGAGAATTGGATGTGGGGTAGCTAATCAACCTGGAGTTTTCACAACGATTCTCGCAGACGATCCGTGGCTTTTAAGCGCTCTTGGTATTGAGGAGAGTGAAAATGGCGGTGAAGACGGTGGTGAAGATAGCAGTGAAGATGGCGGCGATGGCGGTGAAGATGGCGACAATGGCGGTATAGTTTTACCGTAATCTTTTTACTGATGTGGCTTGGATATATGAGTGAATAACTTGAACGACTTTGTATTAAATCAATTGGAAATAAATATATAATACTACTATTGTTAAGTATCTTATAATGCTACTATACTTCACTTATTCCTAAATGCAATATTTTATATTAAAACCATAAACTGAATTAATGGTCCATAGAATGATAAAACATGTTTACGTAAAGCAAAATATAATTTTACGTTCCCCTTGCTTTTGTTTTGATTTACTTCCTGGAGAAACATTGGAAACGATGTCGGCAAATTTTGTTAATTTTTATCGACTATTTTATGGTATAACTAATCTTCTTTTTAATATTTTTCCAACATATAGAACTAAGTTTTCCTTCCCCGCAATACTTGTTTCCTATTGCACGTTTTCTTTAAACTATATATCGAAGAGATAATTCTCTTGTAAAAGGCAGTTTTAATTGTTTAATGGAAATAATTGAGTTTTATATAGTAACTCTACTATTACGAGCCATTAAGGGTTGGTCCCGTAATATTTTTATATGCAAATTTATACCTTATATTGAGTAATTATTAAAATTATTTATTATAAAAAAATGTCCTCCATTGGCTTGCCTGATATCTGTGAAAAAGAAAATGAAAAATTTTCTTATTTTACATAAGTGCAACAGTGAAACAAAGAATCTTCATGAATTCATTATGTTCATTCATCCATCTAACACATATATATATCTTATATCTAAGGCCTATAGAATGCTTGGCTTCATACTAAGAACAGCCAAAGTATTTAAAAATACTGAAACATACTTAACCTTGTACAATGCCCTTGTAAGATCACAACTTGAATACGCTGTTGTTGTCTGGAATCCACTATATGCCACTTATTCTGGTAGTATCGAGAACATACAAAAAAAATTTTTGAACGCTCTTCAGCATCGTATAGGTGGCGGTAAATTACCATATAAAATATTACTTAATAATTATAAATGTGATGCCCTCTATCACAGACGTTCATTATTAGAGTTGATGATTATGTTCAACATCTGTCAAAGTAATTATGACTGCCCATCTCTACTGAGTCAGATAAAGATTCGAACGTCCAAATTAACTCGTAGCCATCTTTTATTTCATGTCGATAATGCACGAACAAACGCCGGTGTCAGAGCACCGCTACGGCGGTTGTGCGACTTGTACAATAAAGAGATGTTGACACTTGACATCCTTGCAAGTCCACGCCCCCAGTTTCGATCAGATGTAAAGAAAAGGCTTCGTGAAATTTATGCACAGCAGACGGGTCATTAATGTTATTATCATTTTACTTTTTTCATTGTTTGTTCAAATTAGTTAAAGTGCGTCACATAAATAACTTGTAATCCATAGTTGCAGCTTTATTTAATTGATAAGTTAATTACATGTATTTTCTATACTAATTTTATGTCTTAATTTAAAAAAAAAATTGTTTCACTTACTTCAATTAACATTGTCACATTTATGTATTGTTGTATTTAATTGGATATATATTAATGTATTTATTTTTTTTGTTCTTTGTGGAAATGTTAGAACACAAACTTATTTCGTATTTAGTGTTCATAGAATAATTCAAATAGTTTGTGTTTGTTTTTTTCCCTTTACAGAAAAAAAAATAAAATAAAACACCACTTTTCAATTTTTACAATTTCAGATTTCATGTAATTTTGCGATTTCTAATCACTATATTACCCAAATGTGCTTACTATGACACTTTTTGTCATATCCCATGTAATAATGGTCGAAATAAATCATTTCAAATATTCACTTACCTTTCCTTTCATATTCCCCTTCATTCGTAAAATATGCTTTTGCTTGTGAACTTTCAACAGACAATATATTAAATTGTGTCTTCGTTAATATAAGAAACACTATCCACATTATTTGGTTTGCAGATAAATATTGCTTTATAACACTCTTTATACTCTATTTTTATATCTCTCTCTCTATTACTATATACCTCTCTATTAGTATATACTCTCTATTACTATATACCTCTCTATTACTGTATACCTCTCTATTACTATATACTTCTCTATTATTATATCTACTATATTTCCTTGGCTTCATTTCTAAGTAAGTATGTGCGTAAATAACTCTGACAAGTAGATTTTAATCTACTTCAAATTCTTGTGTCGATTGGAAGTTTACAAACTTAAACAATTGTGTTAACAATAGCACAATATAATACCACCAATCTGATGACAGAGAAGTGAGGTCATAGGAAAATTTTAATGGCTAACAGTAAACTCTGAAGTCGAGATCCACTAATCTCTGTAACTCTGAGGTCATTTGTCTGAATAATTTGTCAGAAAGGGTCCTTTGGTTACATAGTATAACCGATAAAAAAAAACTTATATAATTTGAAAACGTTTGTTCAAAAAAAACAGATTTAATTACAAATTATACCCTTCGCTTGTATTATAGGTCACTTGTACCGGATACAAATAACATCATCGTTATCGAGTCCATGTGTAATCGACGATAAGAATGTCGAAAAAACAGGATTAAACTATATCTAATTGTATGACAGTCAAAACGATGCAAACCTGTGGCAATCAAATATATATAGAGACTAACAGGTTTCCAAGTCATCGAGTCTGTGACTCTTGTGATGAACTTCCTTCTCATCCTTAAATTGACCTCATCCTTATATTGACTTCATCGTTCAATGGCTCTGTTCTACATATTTATATTACGACGTATATTTAAATTTAAAGATAACGTCCATTATTTCTCAAACATGATTCACGAGTTAAAATATGCTGACACTTAGATTATAAACTAGTTACTTGAAAGAGCTTATCAGAAATTAGATAAGATAAATTTATATGCACAAGGACATTGGATAAAAAAGCAAATAAATCATTGCTTGAAGCAAAACAATCATTTCTGCTGAATTAAATGGAGTGATATAGTCGAATCGGTGCTTGCTGATAACAACTCGTACACAAACTTGGTGAAATATGTCGAAAAAAGTACTAGCACTTATTTTGAAGAATGGACTGTCGATAGCGGTTACGGATAATAAAAGAAAATGCCAAGATGAAAAATATAAATGCGTTTTAAGTTTTGACCGACATTACTTCTGTATCAATTTCATCTCTTTATTTCAGTTATTTTCTGTTATAACCGTGTCGTTCAAATTCTATTATATCTTCGTCGCGAGATATAGTTCAATGAACTAAAGTGATTATGTCAATAATTGGATTCCTGATTTTTTTCCGAAGCCTTTCAATTTTTTGATGACAAATAATAAATATTCAACAAAGTTTTTCAGGAGAAAATTTTTGAAAATAATTTCTTGCTTTACCAAGATCAACTCAATATTTTGGAAGATTTAAGTATTTAGGAAGATTGGAACAGAATATATGTAATACAATTGTAAGCACACATTATATTGCCATGCAGGCTATATACTTTTTAAAACTGTTGTTGGTTGTCACCGTATGACAGTGTAGGAAGTCGAACACCATCTTTGCGAATATATGATAAGAACACTATAACAATACTTAATGCTGATTGCCAAAGAAAACTCAACTGGACCCAAATGGCTAGTGTTCGCTACATATTAATGTACTGCAGATCCATTTCGTATAGCAAGTATTTAGCGGGTGCCGTAATTTTACGTGTGTATGATATAGCTATCTGATAACAATACAGTACGTTATATTTCTAATTTAAAAAAAATTTACAGTCACACGGACAAATAAAATATTTTATGAATTCGAATTACGAACTGCCTTCTGAACGATTTCATAAATTCCAAAATATATAAAATCGCAATCGTAGTTTAAAGGAATGTCTATAATTACTCCTCCTTATATTCGCTCAAAAGAATAAATTATTTCTGGGTATAAAAACGGATTCGTTATTTTATGACATATTGTGCAGTAGTACTGTAAAAACTGAGCTGAATAAAATAAAGGCTTTAAAACTAAAACGCAACTGCGAAAAAATACCGGCTTGACAGCCGTTCATTATCTAAGAGACGAAAAACTAAAACCTGACTACAGAAAAATTACTGAAAGCACAAACTACATACATAGCCCATGAAATTTGTAACGTTGTATACCCTGGAATACTCTCCAGATCAAGACAAATCTAAGGTCATTACATTCCTTGAAATCACTTTAGTATTTTAGTCTGTACGTGGGAACAAACGAACTCCTACACATTTATAAGTATATAGCCTGTGAAATTTATAATGGGTAATAAAAATAAGCCTCCAGCAGCAGAAAAGAGCCACATTGCAGTCAGCAATATTTTCCATTTCTTTGGTTTCAATTGATCGTACATAATATTATTATTATAATCAATGTTATTAGACTTAATATTATTACTTTTCCATTCGTCTTTACCTTAGTCGAGTGATGAGAAAAAATACGCGAAAAGTATATGATAGTTTACATAGATTTTTGCTTTGTATTTTTTTTATTCCATTTATTGTTTCCTAATAATTAATTTCTTTTTAAATATCAAATTTCATGTGAAAATTATTATAATCTGTTTAATATAATCTGTCATTGCTAATGAAGATTTGATGATAAGTTCCGATACTTGCGTGAAGCGATAAAGGAACGGGAAGTGTTTGAGCAGGTGACTGAGTATGGAGAGTTAACTTCACTGGTTTAGTTGATTTATTCAATCGTTGATTACACTTGTTATTGTATAGAGTTTTTAATTTGATGTACATAAAAATAGTCAGAGTGGTATATATATATCGAAATTTATACTGAACTTGAATCGCCTAGAATCTTCAAAAATTTTATAATAAACATGTCTAAAAAGTATTTTTAGACATGTTTATTATAGACCTTCTTTTGTTTTATTTTATTTGCTTATCGTTACGAATAAAATATCTACAATGCATCGATAAATGAGTGTGTTTAAATAAATAAATACTTCATATCAAGGGAAAGTATTTTATGATTAAACGATATCATTAATATAGGCTTTCTATTGCAATAAATACCTAATATAATTAAATAGGGGGGCGTATATTTATTGTTACAATAATCTATGACCTGAAGAACATCATTATTACGTAATTTTCCAACATTTGCCTAGGCTTCTAAAACCCTTTTGCATATTTGATCTACATATGTCTAAAGCTATGCTATGCATATGTCTAAAGATATGTCCGAGATAAAAAAAGTTCTTTTCTAATTATTTCAAAGTTACATGATAATACGATAATTTCACATGATAATAAGATAAATCTACACAAATTAGCTACATTAACCTTATAAACATTAAAAGTAAACCAAGTTTATATTGATGCTATTTTCGTAAGTGACTCATTTTAACTACTAATTTTATTTCATGTACTGTATTTAGAGCATAATAAATCATTATAGATAAAGAATAAAGTGTATAATGTGAAATTTGGCAAGGCTTAGCGTGCCAAGTCTTAACGGGTATCAAACATTATCTAACATTGACGGCCTGATTATGCTGACATATCGAAATGATAATTATAATATTTAATGATCGCAATTGAAGTTTTAGTCAATTGGCTAACTAGAATAAAACAGCACATTGTGTATCTAGTCATAGTAAATGCGTATTACTTTTTAATTTATTAAAAAAATGAAGTTACTAAGTGTTATTTTTTTGGCATGTGTCGCTTTAGTATTTTGCGGTAAGCTGATTGAGCAATTAAAATATACAACTATAGTTTTAAGAAAACATCATCGAACTGCAATATAATTAGTTAATAGTATTAAGAACATATTATTTGCGCTTTCATGTATCAATGACAGAAAAAACGGAACTTTGAATAAGAAATTTTGGTTTTTCTCTTCATATTCATCTAAGTGCAGTTTCTGTTTTTGGATGTTTTTTTTTCAAAATACCTTGTAATATTTTTGTCCACCAACAAAAGTACGAGTTCTAACGATACCAAAATTGGCAATGATATTCATAATTATATATTTGTTTACGTGTGTTACATACTTTTTTAAATTTACGTTAATTATCAATAGGCTATTATTTGAAAACTGTAAATAAACAATAATACTTAATCGCAGAGAATAAAACATTTGAATCTAAGTAAAGAAAGGTACATTGGTTTAATTTATATTATTAATAGTTAAGATTTATGGTTATTATGTTGTGATAATAAAAGAAATGTTAATAGCAATTACTTCTATATACACTACGCACACCTTTACATAATAGCAATGAATTTTGGGCTTGTCGTCTAAAGGTTTATATATATATATATATATATAAATATATATATATATATATATATATATATATGCATATGTATATATATATATATATATATGTGTATATATATTTATATCATTTTTGAGTTTTATGGATACTTATAAGCAATTTTTTTTCATCAATTACAAAAATGAAAATCAAACATCTCAAAGATTAAAGATCCGCGATCGACATCAACTTTCCCAAAAATACCGCTACCTCGTACAAAAAAATCCTTTACTCTCCAAATAATAAAACTTTGGAATCAACTGTATCCCGATACTAATCTTTTCTCATCAACTGTACACCCGATACCAAGAAAATGTTTCCACCAAATGTCATTAGGAATCCAGTGAAAAATTCAACCTGCCTTAAAGGCATGTCATGCGCTTTTATCCTTTCCTACTTCCATCCTAACTAATGTAAATATTTGTATTCTAATCTTTTGTCTTTTTAAGCATACTGCTATCTATTTATAGAAATTCTACAAAACAACTAATTTTCCAAAATTTTTTGTTATGATTTACTCGAAGAGATCGCTCCTGCTACGATAAAACCACCATATATACTGTACATTAAAGACGTCAACACACAAAAACTAAAAAAAGTATAAGCAATAATCTACAATTAAATGAAACTACATGAGTAATATAATTACTGATGTATATAAATTCTTTACCACGAAAAAATAATTTTAATAGAGTAGAAATAGTACTACATCACGTAGTTTCATTTAATTGTGAATAATGGAATTCTACAAAATTAACACCAAATATATTGAATAAAAGCAATAATGTTAATAAAATATTATTCAACAGATGATTCCACATTATCTTCATCCCGCATCGTGGGAGGAGCGCCAGCAAACATAGCTAACTTTATGTTCATGACCCAATTGAGAAGAGATCATTTTGGAACTGGATCCTGGCACCAACAGTGTGGCGGTGTCCTCATCCACGGTCGCTTGGTCTTGACCAGTGCTCACTGCTTCCATGGAGTGTAAGTTACTTTTATTTCTTATATATGTTTAAATATTATCTCAATATTGGTAGCTGTAGCATAAAATATGTAATCTAACGGCATAAGAAATTTTCCTTTTTATAAACTTCTATTTAATTTGCTTTGTATATCTTTCCCGTTAAATTTTTTTGATGTGAAAGATCTATAGGCGCAGGTATTAACCGAATCGTTGGCGTGGCGACACTTGCCGTGGCGACGGGTCGTCACGCTATACTAAGGTATATATATAGTCTATATGTAGTAGAGTGTGCGGTATGCCGACGTGTCGCCATGCGCAACCGACTACGCGACCCCCTTCTCACTCAGTTCGACGCTGTTTACTACGGTACACATAACCTGTGCTTTTTTATTTTTTGTATTAATTGTAAATAAATGTTTATTAAATAAAGTCACCATTTTCTGTAAGAAATTCGTAATACTTTACTTTTTCATTATGCTATATTTAGTTCCTGTAATAATCTTGTCTTTTATGCATATTACTTGTACGAACACGATGTTTCACATCTGCGAGTTTCGGCAATCCGATTCGGCTAAAAATTCCTTTTGTGGGGATATTGAAACTCACAAATCACGTATTCAAAATATAAAATAGCAGCCAAAAATAAAAGCTAGTAATTAAAAAGGTGTCTTTGCTTAAATTTATTTATATTCGTATTTGTATAACGATTGTTATTTTCTTAACTACTATGTTCTTCTGGCTATCCGCGACGAGACTTACGACGAGATTAACAATTGAAACTTTGTATAAAGTGCAACATCTGAAAACCTTCCAATGTCCAGTATCAAAATACTGTATTCAGGTTTTCCTAAATATTTTCCTCTGATTACAGTGTAATTGTCAGTGCGAGTTATTTTTTGCTTTCTCGAAAACATGTATATTAAAATTAAGTATCTTTTTCTAGTCAAACTTAATTTATTCCCCATTCTCTGAATTATGAACTTTAATAATATCTATCAACATTGTTTTTTTTACTTGAAACGATAAATAAAATTAAAACTTCACGTAGAATTTTGGAAAACGTCGCAGAGAATAAAAGACTTGAAACGCACGTTATTATTTTTCATGAAAATGTTTAAGGTAAAAATAAGAATTGTTTGGTAACATGTTAATGATATTAACAATATTTTCATTTTGTCAATATAGACATATTTAGTATTATTTTAAACCAGTAATTGATTCAAATATCACAAAAAATACCGGTTAAGCTCGTATCGCACACAGGTACAAGGTTTCCGTCGTTGTTCATATATCCCTTAAAATAATTTTTTTTTTTGGATTTCTTGAACGCATGGTTTAAAAATTGAGAGGGCTATATGATGTAAATGGAATCCAATGTCATTTTAAAATACCTATTGACGGACATGACAAAACTGGCGAATATGACGAAACAATCGTAATGCCGTTTTGACCCTTGAACTACGGGTGCGTCAAAAGAATCGTCTTAATTTGAAAGCGTATTTGATAATTTAATCTGTGGCTAATTGAAATTTGTTTCGTTGTTACGGATTTCGCTTTACTAACATGTCAGTAATATATTACATCAATGAAATATATTCTGCAATGGAGCTAATATACGGAAAAATACATAGTGATATTTGGGCATTGCGGTGTATGCATATTTCTCTTCACAAAATTAAGCCTTTCGCCTGTGTTAGTTTATTTTGAAATCATAAGAATAGTATTGGATTCTGTTTTGTTTCAGTGAGTATTCATATTATGGTCAGTTAGTGACTTATTTCTCATTCCTTTATATTAAACTGGAAACCGTTGCCATTAGCAATCGTTAAAATTTAACAGCCCTTTCATGCCATTTACTGTCAAAGGGTTTTTCTTGTGTTCTCTTTGTTTAAAATAAAACTTTCAATCTTTCTATAACATAAAACTTGACGTCTCTGCGTCACTTTATATTAAACTTAAGAAAGTTAAGTATTCTATAAGTACAATAATTTATAAGTAAAATTGAGACAGTTCTAGGAATAACAAAAATATATTGCATTTTTATTGTGCCAGTAACTATATAAACACAACTGTAGCGCTGAAAGGAATGTCGACTCGGGAAATCGACATTCTTTTCAGGGTTACTGCCATCAAGTTTTGAAATAAGTAAGTATACTTTCATGATAACTTTCCAATAAATTTAGTAATATTTTTTCTGAAACATTATATTATGAAAAAAAATTAAAGCAAGCATGTCTAAGAGGGAATCGGTATATTTAATGATACCATTGCAGTCGAACACAGCAAGAAACATGAAAGAAAGCACCTCTACGCAGAGTAGCTCTTTAGGTAACTCAAACGCCTTGTTAAAGGCCATATTTATTAATAATACTACGAAATTAATTATTTTTGGACAGTTCATAAAACAATAATAAATGCGTTAAAAGAGACAGTTAAATGATAAAATAAAAACTAGTAATAAATTAATTATGCAGTAAGTTGAACGCATAAATATTAAATATGTTGCCAATATTGGAATTGTGCAAATATTATACAACGCTAATTTTTAATTCTTTCCAGTTAAATTAGCAAATATATAAAATTTTGTCTCTTACCTTTTTAAACATACTTAATTTAAAAACTGCTGCGTATCGAAAGACTTATATAATATGATTTAGTAGAATTTACGTCTCTTAAAATCATTGATGCATATTATTGGAAATAATCTTAATTGAATGTTTTATAGAAATATAAAACTTTTTCCGATTTTCCAAATTTTAGTTGGAAAATTAGAGTGGGCGAATAAATGTACGTTTCGCGTCATTTCGAAATTCAATATTTCACTGACGAACTTATAACAAATGTAAAGTTTTAGATATTAAGCTATGACAGACGAAAGGACGGACGAAAATGCACGACTAAATTATAAGGGATCCTTATTTCATTAATAAATACTGAATATTTTTGGCGTCAATTTTGTAGAAGTTCATTATTCATAATTAAATGAAACTACGTGATGTAGTATTATTTCTACTTTCTTTATTCTAATTTCTTTAAAGAAAGTAGAAATAATATTACATCAGGTAGTTTTATTTAATTGTTCATTAATAAAATCTAAAAAGTTTCTTGGTTGGTCATATTACATTTTCAATTGTATGGAATTATTTCGATGTGTGTTATATAATTATTCAAAACGATAAAGTTACTGAATTATTGCACTAGTACATTCGATTCTGAAGTCGGTAATTATAAAGTTTTCTCAAGTCCTCGTAATTAGAATTTTACACTTTATGACTTCTATATGGATGAACATGTGAAAGCCCATGCGCACAAGGATTTGTAATATATCTGATCCCAATTGATGTTCAGGTACACTTATATATTGAATTATTCCATCGTATTATATCATGATATAAAGATATGAAAAATCATTTCTTTACGTTAAATTAATTTCAACGCATGTATAGTTTTATTATAGTTGTAGTTAATACTTATCAGTAACATAACAATAATTCTAATTAGTTTGTAAGTTACTTTCACCTTAACTGTTTACGATGTAATAAGTTAGAACTATACTTCAATACAGATGTAATAAGTTAGGACTATACTTCTACAGTTCAATAACAAAATTTTTGATATTTGTTCACGATTACCAAATGTTATTTTTCATTTTGTACTTACCAGGGTATTATTCGTTGCATGAAAATAACTTCAATATTATTTACCTAACAAATTTTTTTTGCAAATCAGTTATGTTCAGTCATGAAAATAACTTCAACTTATTTGAACGGTCATTCACCTAACACATTTTTCTCAACAGCAAATCACGTACAGTTGTTAGCGGTACATATTCGACTTCTCATCTTTACACTTTCAATTCTTTCTGCATAGGAAAGGCGAAAATCTGATAAGTGGATTGCTATAAATAGTAACAAATAAAAAATGGTCGTTGCATTACAAGTAATGGTAGACATCCTGCTAAGATCAATGAACTATGAATTGGAAAAAAATTAAATGGAAAAGGTCTTAGTAACTCAAACCCACAACTAGATAATATATAATTAGTTAAAGTAATATATAAATAATATTAATGATTAGATGACTACATATAACCATATTAGTGAATAAGATCACTATTACTTTAAATTAAACTCGTCTTAAACTCGTTATCACTACCATAGACTACAAGCATTTTCTCTCCGTTTGTCTAATAACATATATAACTTCCAAAAAGCTGTCTAAACATACATAAGTACCAAAAATGTTTCTACTTAATAAATAGATAGAAAAAACACTGTACATAAACATAAATATCAATACCATTGAATGTAAATGGAAAATTCTTTAATAAAAAAATGCTGACAATATAGTTATTTTCATGGAAAACACCAGTGGACAAGATCAAATTTATGCAACAAAATTAAAAACATTTAGTAACGTCAGACTAAGAAGTTAAAATTAAAAGAGAATTTTTAATTTTGTCGAATGGAAGACACCAAATATTCACACACAATGTCATTTAATGATTACATCTTGATATAAGTGAACAATAGTAAATTATGTGTGTCACACTCCGTTATTGCGATTACGCTATAAAAAAATACCAAACGAACATACTGATATTTCACCCTAAAGCTACGCAGAAATGTTGCGCGGCAAGACCACTTAACGATTACAACTTTTTTAACGCTCTGAACTTCGTACGATCAACCTCAACGATCGACCTAACAGTTACTTAACTGAAGTTCGGATTTTGTTCCTCATAAAACTGCATATCCGGCGCCATTTATGGAAATCGATTTTTAATAAGTAAACTTCAAAAAAAATTATTAAAAACGATGAAACAGAAAAGAAGGAACCGAGCAATTAATAAAATATTTTCCTCTTAACTGACATACACAAACACAAACGTGCGTACGTATATATATATATATATATACATATATATATATATATATATATATATATATATATATATATATTGTATTTCTTATAGTTTTCTTTCCGGAAAAATCAATACCTGTGGCTATAATTGCAAATTGTACGTGCAATATTCAAAATTATCCCACCACAGTAGCTGGGAAAGTTATTCCAGTTTCGCTGAGTACGACGCCAATATTTCCAACAGTTTCTCGAGCTAAGTACCTGAAAGAACAACCACTAGTACGGTTTGCAAATAAAAGCTGTGGGCCCGCAAATAGGTTGATTAGAATAGTGTCGGCAAAAAACCTAACAGTTTATAATCTCGTATTCCTGATAGTTCTTAAGAATTAATATTTTGAAAATTTTTCATGTTTAAATCTTTATACAGAATGAAATCACTACTAATCTCCCTTAATGAATGTGTACTCCTTCTTCCAGGCAAGATCCAATTCGTTGGCGTGTCCGAGCCGGAACAGCTTCGCGATTAGAAGGTGGAGTAGAGAGATTAGTTCTCGATATTATCGAACATCCAAGTTACAACAATATATCTCTTGAGAACAATTTAGCTATCGTCAGACTTCTGTCTATCCTGCCCATAGCGGCTACCCAGAACATTAATGCCGCAAATCTTGCACCATTCACAACATCCCCGCCGGCTGCAGGCCAAAATGTTAATGTTTTAGGCTGGGGCGCAACTGTGGTAAGTCTAAATATGTGATTAATTATATGTTTTGTTATGTTTTATTTGATTATTTTTCCTTTGTATAAATTGATTCAAAAGTTATCTGGTAAACGATATTTTTTGTTCTCGACCACTATATTAATACAAAAACACATTAGAAATCTGTCACTTTTACGTTTATAAACCCTTTTGTCATACCTAATATTAAATACCTCGATATTTTCAGTACTCCTTTAGGCAACTGCTCATTTAGTAGTATTTGACCTATCATAGGGTCAATCCAGGATTTCAGAAAAATTGATAATTTGAATAACTCTGCGCCTAATTTAAGTACCTTGTTACTTATTTTGGCCACTATTTTTTCTTTCCTTTATTTAAAAGTCCATAAATTAACATAATAGAATTATAACTTGTTCTTCTTTGAAAAAATATATAAATTACTGGCCAAATTAATAACTTGTATGAATGAATCGTAAAACTACATGTTACTATTCTAAAATACTCTAAATTAACATTTCTTTTAGTATGGTAAATAATCGATATTTTTAATTTTAAAATACACAGGTAAATCAACCAACAAATAAACATCCACTTTTTTAATATGACGATAAAAAGTATTTTTGCAAAATATGTACATACTATTTGAGATATGAAGCGAAAAATAGTATAACCATTAATAAATTCAATTTTCTTTTTATTATATTGTAACAAACTGTAAAAATCACAATTTTCAATATAGAACTAATGGATGAAAAATTAGTGAAATCAAAGTAAAAGTATCTTTCAGTAATTTCAGTTAATCAACGAAGGATCCCCATTAAAGTTGCCAAAAACTTAATTATCATGAAAATTAAATTTTATTTTCTCTTAAATTCTAAAACTTAATTATTATTAGAGGGTTTTTATTACATTTTATTTTCTCTGAAATTCTAAAACTTAATTATCATTAGAGGGTTTTTATTAAATTTTATTTTCTCTAAAATTCTAAAACTTAATTATCATTAGAGGGTTTTTATTAAATTTTATTTTCTCCAAAATTCTTATATGTGAGAAAACCGTCTACAACTCTTAAACCATTTGAGACCGTTTCAGTTTATTAATACACTGTTCTGGAACTTGTTCCGGAAAATTTTTCACATGTCTTAATGTACTTGTAGGCGCCACTTAGAAGAGAAAGATTTGTGACTGGTGCAGTTTTCACATCCTAGCTAAAATTACAACCCTTTCTTGTCCGTGGTTGTATCTACATTCTGAAAAACTACTCATGCTCCATATACAGTAATAATTTTAAGGTCTAAATTGATTACATAATGAAAGGTTATAAATGTAACAAATGTTTTATTCTAAATCGTTTAAATAATGTCAGATTAGAAACGATGTGCGGTTTTCATAATTTACTATGTGGAGTAATGAGGCAAAATTTTCCTACATTGGAATTACCAATTTTAGAAATATAAATATTTGGGCTGTAAATTAGCTATATGCAAAATGGATGGATGTGGGATGGATATATTTCCAGGTACAATTCTCGATCAACACGTTTGTTGCCTTAATTGGAAACCTAAATGAGGAGACCCATTGTGATAGTTTGAATTTTAAACAGTGAGATATTAGTATGTAGGATTGAGTAGTTTCATGTTCTTACTATTAAAAAACTAAATAAATGTTCTTAATACATAGGGGTCATAAGGTAGTTTTGAAATGTGGAAAAAAAAGATCAGTTAATGAGGTAGTTTTAGATTAAATTAAGGTTAGAAAATAACTTTTATGAAATTTAACGAAATATTTCACTTTATTGTTGCTTTTGCAAATAATATTATAATTTTATCTTAAAAAGAAATAGATCGACTTTACGGTTTCATAATATTTTTCTCATTTACCCAAGTATTAACTAGAATAATTTTTTTTTCTGAAATAGAATAATTTTAGCGGAAATACATGAAAAAATAAAGAAAATTTCCAACCCATACAATGGAAGTATTTCGTCTATATGACTTTCCCTAGGTTTTGAATGATTTTGTCCTAGCACTTCCTTTTTGGATGCATTATATAGGAACAAGACAAAATTTGGAAATATTTTAATGTCAATATTCCTAAAAAATTTCTTGCTTCTCTATAATTATTGATATTTGTAGTTTAAATACTGTAATATTTCTATTAATTCTGTAATATTTCTATTAATACTGTAATATTTCTATTAATAGTGTAAATATTTCTAAAATATTTTAACTAGTATTGACATTACTGATTCTAAATAAGAATTCAGTTAAATGTGCATGTAAATTGTTATTAATAAGTTTTAGTTTGGCACAATTACAATGCCGTTTCGAATATATTTTAAAAGGATTAAATCAAACTGCATACAAAATTATCAAAGCTATAATTTTAAAATTATTGTAAATTATTTCCTTTCAATTTTTAGCTCGACGGGGCGCCCAGTACCCTGCTTCAACAGGTTACTGTACCAGTAATATTTCAAGGAAATTGTGCTGTCAGCTACGCTAGTGTACATCTCTTCGTCGGAACTAAAAATATCTGTGTAGGTAACACGGCTGGAATCTGCACAAGGGATGAAGGTGGACCGTTGATGGTCGGAAATATGGTCCACGGTATCGCTTCTTTCGTTTTCGGTTGTGGACAAACAGCTTTCCCCAGCGTTTACACCCATATATCACCTTTCCGGGCTTGGATCGATGAATACGTGCAATCTGCTCAAAATGATTGAATTGAAATGAGTTAACGAAATAATTTCAATGGGTCTACCAAAAAAATGTCAATAATCGATACGCCATTAAATAATTATTACAATTTTTTTATTTTTTTTATTTTAAATTTGTAAACATGCACATGTCTGTATAATCCAACACACGTTAAGTGTATTACTGTGAAATGAAAAACAGAAATATACTTTTAATATAGTTTCAGCAATTTAAGAATACATCAAAAAATTATACAGATTGCAATTGTAATAGTTACAGATCGTTCAAGACAAACAAAAACTGAGATAATTGCAATGCGCGTCAATTAATTTTGAACTGATAAAATTCTTAAAAAGTGCAGCAACCGTCTTTTTATTCATTTATTACTATTTTTCAATGCATTTTTAAAAAATATACATATATATATATGTATATATATATTTATATATATATATATATATATATATATATTTAACTCTGACTCCTCCACGCACTTTAAAATAGGTAATTATAAATTTGAAAGGGTGAATTCCTTCATCTACCTTGAATCTGAAATGAACATCGGAAACGATTTGGCTCCAGAGCTGAGGAGACGAACAACTGCAGTCAACAGATGCTTTCATGGACTAAGACGATTTCTGAAATCCAATAATATCAGAAGGGACACTTAACTACTGTTATATAAAAGCTTAATCAAATCAGTACATACATATGCATCTGAAACGTTGACATTGTCCCAAACTGGTGAAAAACCCTTATAACTTTCGAACGACAAATCCTCAGATTCATCTTTGGTGGGTTCTTTGACAATGGGGTTTTGGAGAAGGGGAATTAATGCGTAACTTTTTCGCTTCTTTAAAGAACCAGTTATAATAAAGTTTATGAAAATTCAAAGTGTGAAGTGAGCCGGCCATGTAATTAGAATGAAGGAAGATAGAACGAAAAAACAATTTTTTTCTGGCCAAACCAACTGGCTCAAGAGGAAGAGGAAGACCCAAATTAAAATAGGCGGACTGCCTACGAAGCGTTTTCGATGCTCTCAACATATGGTTACTTTTTTAAACATAGTTTTTTGAATAAAAAAGCCTTTTTTAAGTTTACCATAAGGCATACTGATAATGAATCGAATTGAGTTTCTTTATTAATAACCTTCATTCGAAAATTTTACTTCTGAGCATGGTTTGTCTACTTTTAACATTCATATACTTTACACTTAATTTTTTTAGTTTTTAATTTAAAATTTGTTAAAAACTATAAAATTGCGTGATAAAATAATCTCAAATCGAGTGTATTCAGTTTTCAAATATAAAACTAGAAATTTATAATTTTCCATTTTTTGCTTTTAGTTTTTACGTTAAATGTGAAACCAATTCTTCTTATTTTTAAGTATGAAACTCAAACATATTTAGCCATCCACAATTAAATGAAACTACGTGATGTAGTATTATTTCTACTATCTTTAATTTCTTTACCACGACCTAGGTTTCGTTGTATTACAACATCTTCAGGTGGGATATTAGCAAAGATTGCTATATCTTTTTATTGAGAATATCTTTGCTAATATCCCACCTGAAGATGTTGTAATACAACGAAACCTAGGTCGTGGTAAAGAAATTAAAGATAGTAGAAATAATACTACATCACGTAGTTTCATTTAATTGTGAATAATGAATTTCTACAAAATTAACACCAAATATATTCAATATTTAGCCATTTAATTCTCATTACTAAACCTCTGATTGTAATTTTTAATTCCAATTAAATGCACCAATATTCCAGATAAAACTATTTATTTATTTATCATTTTATATATCGATGTTTCACTTGTGACTTAAACGCAATAATAAATCGAATCAAATACAAAAAAAATTAAGATAATCAAAAAAATTTAAAGTGATAAAATGAAAATAAATTCTTATTGACTATAAACATATCACGTCCGGATATACTTGAAAAGACAATTCGTAAGATCTATTTCCCAGCTGGTAATGATTTTACAAATTGTTTCTTTACCGCGATTGTTTACCGACATAAATCGATTCGGAACGGAGATGAGGCCAACAGATTATGCTCGAGCTCTATATCTGTTTTTTTATTTTTCAGTAAATATGATATATATATATATATATATATATATATATATATATGTATATATATATATATATATATATATATACACAAACACACATATATATGTAAATATAAATATATATACATACACATACATATATACTACTAGCCAACGCCCACCCTTGGCTGTTGAGCCATTTGGTGGCGCGCCGACCAGTATAGATGAACATCTTTGAATATGTCACCATCGTCCCCCTGGCGGTTGATTCCACTGCAATCCGGTAGGTGATCCGCCTTCATTAAATCGTGTCCGCACAGGGGACATTCAGAGGTTGGGAGAACACCAATGCGGTGTAGGTGTGCTGCGAGGTAGTCATGGCCAGTCTGCATTCGGAACCTGGCTACGCTCACAGCTCGTGGTAGTTTGTGGTCAATGGGTCCGATGGTGACCAGACTTTCCCATTTTTTCCCTACAGAAAGCTGTGTGAGGTGTTGCCTGCCTGTCCGGTCAATAGCCCTGTTGATGATGGCCCTCATGCTCTGTAGCGATGGCATACAGGCAGATTGAGCCATGGACGCGCCCCTTTTGGCCAAGATGTCTGCACTCTCGTTTCCAAAGATGTCGACATGGCTAGGGATCCATTGCAATATGAGGTGCCATCCCCTATTTGCCAGAAGTTCTAGGGCTTTTCTGGTCTCCATCGTTCTCCTGCAGTCTGTTTCCGTATTGCGGGACAGGTTTTGGATAGCCGCTTGTGATATATATACGCATATTAACACTTTACATCATTTAAAAAATTAAGTTTCAAACATTTTTCACGTATCAAAATAAATAAAAGCCTACGGGTAGAACAAATACAAAATGTGCGGTTTGATTTTATAACGTTGTCAATTTTATTTTACTAAAAATCATTTTAGCTATTGATATTTATGTAGGTTAATTTTATAACTTTGTCAATTTTTAATTTTATAATTTTGTCAATTTTATTTTACCAAAAACCTTTTAGCTTTTTATATTTATGCAGGTTAATCTTATAACTTTGTTAATTTATAATTTTATAACTTTGTCAATTTTATTTTACCAAAAAACATTTTAGCTAATGATATTTATGCTTTATTATGTGCTAAATTTATAATATTTATTTTAAAAAATTTAAATGGTGAAAAGAATAACAATATCATAACATTTCGTATGATAGTATGACTTATATACTAATATAGTCTGTGTTTTTTTAGTGGTATACAATTTTAAAATAAAAAAAAGATAAAAATGATAATAATGGCAATGACTATTGGATTTATTGAAAAGTTAATTACGTGCCATTTGTGTTTAAATATAATTTCAGGCATATGGACGTCATGGCTGGGTCGAATAAAGTACAATCAGGAAGTCAAATTCTCACCACATATTCGAACAATAATTTGTTTAGCGATTAGGCTCGTTTTTGGTTGAATGGCTACGTCAATAAACAAAATTTCTGGATTTGGATTTAAGAAAATCTATGTGTTATTATCGAAACTCCGCTTTATCCACAAGAAGTCACTGTTTAGTATGCTTTATGGACTAGTGGGATCATTGACACGTATTTGTTCAAAGATGATGCCAACGAGAACGTTATATCAATGGAGAGCGCCTCAGATTATGGACGTCATGGTTGGCTCGAATAAAGCACAATCAGGAAGTCAAATTCTCACCACATATTCGAACAATAATTTGTTCAGCGATTAGGCTCGTTTTTGGTTGAATAACTACGTCAATAAACAAAATTGCTGGATTTGGATTTAAGAAAATCTATGTGCCATTATCGAAACTCCGCTTTATCCACAAGAAGTATCTGTTTAGTATGCTTTATGGACTAGTGGGATCATTGACACGTATTTGTTCAAAGATGATGCCAACAAGAACGTTACATCAATGGAGAGCGCCTCAGATTATGGACGTCATGGTTGGCTCGAATAAAGCACAATCAGGAAGTCAAATTCTCACCACATATTCGAACAATAATTTGTTCAGCGATTAGGCTCGTTTTTGGTTGAATGGCTACGTCAATAAACAAAATTGCTGGATTTGGATTTAAGAAAATCTATGTGTTATTATCGAAACTCCGCTTTATCCACAAGAAGTCACTGTTTAGTATGCTTTATGGACTAGTGGGATCATTGACACGTATTTGTTCAAAGATGATGCCAACGAGAACGTTATATCAATGGAGAGCGCCTCAGATTATGGACGTCATGGTTGGCTCGAATAAAGCACAATCAGGAAGTCAAATTCTCACCACATATTCGAACAATAATTTGTTCAGCGATTAGGCTCGTTTTTGGTTGAATAACTACGTCAATAAACAAAATTGCTGGATTTGGATTTAAGAAAATCTATGTGCCATTATCGAAACTCCGCTTTATCCACAAGAAGTCACTGTTTAGTATGCTTTATGGACTAGTGGGATCATTGACACGTATTTGTTCAAAGATGATGCCAACGAGAATGATACATCAATGGTGAGCACCTCAGATACGTTATTACTGACTATTTCATTCCCTAATTGAATAGCATTCATGTTGAAGAGCTTTGGTTTCAATAATACAGTTCAACATACCATGCAGCACGCCACGTAATCGATTCGATCGAGCGAGCGCATAATTTCGCGCAATGCCCTTATGAACTGGCCTCCAAGTTCTTTATATATAACACGTAGGTATATATATAGTTCTGTAGGAATAGGGATAAGGACAATATATGCCTATAAACTACAGACCTTGGACTACTTGGAACATAACATTCATTGCGTTATTGCCAACATATAACCCCAACTGCTCGAAAAATTTTTTAAGAATTTTCAGATTGCCTTTCATCCTAACCAGCCGCGGCCCACGTTTGCCTGAAGTCGTCTTAAAACACAAATGGCACAAAATTATCTTTTGAATAGAACTAAAACTGTGGCTACTACCAAGATTTTTATCTATTCGTTTTAATTTTGTGTACCTCTAAAAAAACCCGCTAAATGAATAATGTAAACTGCATTAAAACTAAGCCACGGTTATTCTAATACTATTTTCGCAAGTGACTCACTTTAACTGCTAAAGTTACCTCGTGTATTTAAAGCGTATTAACTCATTACAGATAAAGAAAAAATGTTGACAAATGAAATTTACTAAGAACGCGCTAAGCCGAATTAATCGATTCCAAAAATTATCTTACCTCAGCCGCCAGATTGCGCTGACATATCGATATAATTAATTTTGATATTTACTAATCGCAGTCAAAGGTTTAGTCACTTAGGTATTACTAAATTATAAATAGTTAATTGTGTTTAGAGTTACAGTCAAGACGTATTTTTTATTTTATTAAAGAAAAATGAAATTATTTATTGTTATTTTACTAGCGTGCATCGCTTTAGGATCTTGCGGTAAGTTGATTTTAAACTTTAATTACCTAAATGTAGTTTTAAAGAGACAATAAACTGCCATATAATTAGTAAATGAGATTAAGAAAACACTTTATTAAACAATAAATTTCCATAAAATTATTAAATTTAAAAAAAACTTTATTTAACAATACTTTCTTAACTTTCTTAGATCTATGACAAATTAACCGAAACTAGGAATAAAAACATTAAAGTTTTTAGAAATCTGATCCGACTGAATATCATTTCTTTTTTTTAAAATGTCCTTTCTAAAGGTTTTTTAAAGATTCTTCAAAATCTCTTTGTAATCCTTTTGTAATATTTTAATATTTTAATATAAGTGCAAACAACTTTAAAATATACCACAATGTTAATTAATACATCTCTTTATGTGTTTATAATTATATACATTTGAGGTGAAAAATCAATTTCCAAACAAGAAAAGACAAAAATTATCCATTAACCCTTTGTTTTAATTAGTTAGTCACGTTCATTACCGAGAAAATGTTTGTTTTTTATAATCGGTAATAAAATAAGATTTTAGCTAACGGCAAGTATATTTGCTTAATTTGTATTACTAATGATTACCCTTCTCTACACTAGATGAAAAAAAATTCTCAGAGTCCGAATTATCTCTCTAGATGATTTAAAGATAACTAAAACTGTATCTGATATCAATAAAACATAAAATAGAAAAAAAAATTAAAAATATATATATATATATATATATATATATATATATATATATACAAATACACACACACGCACACACACGTGTATATATATATATATACATATATATATATATATATATATATATATAAATATATACACGTGTGCATTGGTAGGATTGAAAAAAGGGAGGTCGAAAACGTAGGAGGACGAAGACTAGGATAAGGCCAAATTACTACTATATACGTAGAAAACAAAACACGTGTGCATTGGTAGGATTGAAAAAAGGGAGGTCGAAAACGTAGGAGGACGAGGACTAGGATCCATTCTTCAAAAGATTTATATATATATATATATATATATATATCTTTTCAAAAATCTTTTCATAAATCTTTTCAAGAATGGATCCTAGTCCTCGTCCTCCTACGTTTTCGACCTCCCTTTTTTCAATCCTACCAATGCACACGTGTTTTGTTTTCTACGTATATAGTAGTAATTTGGCCTTATAACATCTATTATGGTATAACAACAACCAATTTTTCAAGACTTATTTTTGTGGCTTATGTACCCTATATATATTTAGTGTATATTATAGTTATAAATAAATTGTAGTATACTTAGAACTTATACTTCTTGGATATAATACAAGACGTATAAATATGCTTTTTAAAATCTAAATTCAATCAAATAATTGAATATTAAAATAATTTTTAAAGCAAATAAGTATATACTAAAATTTAACCTCACTTAAAGAAATACACTTTAAATATATTTTAAGAAGCTTATAAGCACTACGAATATTCACAATAAATAAACGTTTTTTTTATTATATGGACTACTATTAAATTTTATTTATTAAAAATTATTATTTAAAAACACAGATATAATATAGATTTTTATGTAAAATATAAAACACTTGTTGTATACTTACTAATACCTCAATAACTACCATGAATATAGTGTCAGTTACTACACGCATGTAAATATATGTTTAATGAACAGCTTCGTCCTGTCGATTCTGTTGCATCGTGCCTCTCATAATTTTTTCGTAAGGCGCCTAAAAAGTATAACCCCAAAAATTAAAAATAGATGAAAAGTAGAAATATTAATAAAATAGTACTAAGCAGATGATTCGACATTATCTTCATCCCGCATCGTGGGAGGAACAGCAGTTGCACAGATAAATCAATTCAATTTCATGACTCAATTGAGAAGAGACCATTTTGGAACTGGAGCCTGGCACCAACAGTGTGGCGGTGTCCTCATCCATGCTCGCTTGGTACTAACCAGTGCTAACTGCTTCTATGGGGTGTAAGTTACATTTATATCTCTTGTCTAAATATCTGGCATAGTCTAAGGGAAAATAAATTATCAAGTTTTCTCTTTTCGTGGTGAAAGTTTCCTCAATGGGGATGTTCTTTCCTTTAATGATTTTTTTTACTACATATGATGAAGTTGTGTTACAAAGTCGGTTGTGTAACAAAGTTATCGGGTTACTATTCGCTAATGAAACTAACATTTAGGAATTTGCGAGTTCACATAAGTCGCTACAGTTTTATCAACAATGTTGTATTACACAACAAGGGTATTGTTGTGTAATACAACATTTAAAACAACAAAACATTTTCCCATTATTAAAATATTACATCAAATATTTTATTAATTTTAACATTTGGTTATAGTACAATGTTCGCGTAAAGTGCGTTTTAACTCGATGGAACTTGACTAATAGCAATTGCGTTGATTTTTAGGTCAAACTGATTATGTTCTCCATCCATTTAGTAATAATTATTGTTTTATTAACCTTGAAGTAAAATAAAAAATACGATCTTTAATCAAAATTAAAGAGCTTAACCCCAGGAAAAAAAGAAAAACCTTTCTTATTTGTAAGTTGTGAATTTTACAGTATCGACTTCTAAAAATAAAGACAATTAATATTAAATGAACGAAGAACAAAAAACCTGACATGTAAAATTTCGGAAAATTATGTGCCAGAATTAAATCGTTCGTTGTTCGCCCAGGTATTTTTGCTTCTCTTCTTTTGACTCTGAAAAAAGAACACAAAAAGTTTTATCGCAATCAAAAAATCCTGTTTTTACAAAATTTCAGGTCATTAGTTTAGGAAATAAAGGACAGAATATACAAATTTGTATATTCTTTTTTCTAGATTTTCTGAAGATATATTACTTAAAATTTTGAAAAAGATATTTTTGAGACCTTCATAACTATGATTTTAAATGACTCACCACCTATATGTGTAATTACAATTTTTTTTCAAGTATATAATTTGCTCCCCCTAAAATATCCATTTAATATTTTTCAATTTTAGCTATTGAAATTGAATCGGATTTATATTAAATCAAATTTTAGTTATTTCAAAGAAAAATAAATGTGACAGACGGATAGATGGTTACGTGAGTGATTTCATAAGATTTCCGTTTTTCCTCCTGGAAATTTCGTAAAATATCGTTTAGATCATAAGAGACTTTAAACATAAATAGCCACTGTCTTGGAAAACTCCTTATATAATGACAATCATTTTAGATAAGATTTTAGAATAACAATAGTCTCATATCAATTTGCATGTTTTTCATATCATTGAATCAATTTTAATATATTTCAAAATAATGAAAAAGTGCTTGTCGAAAATGGGTGTAAGTATGGGCAATGGAGACGGTGCAAAATATATTTTTTATGGAAATCTAGCTCGCCGCTAAAACTTATAAGCGGGAGAAGGGAAACAGAAAATCGTGTAATAAAATTGAGAATATCATCATTTAAACAATAGCCTATACAGTAGAGTAAAAGAAAGCCCAATACAGTACTGTGAAAGTCTTTTTTAAAAATTATTTTAATTCATCCCCCATATCTTTTTTTAAAATCCTAATCTGAATTGAGTCAGGATATTTTATATGATTCGTATTAAAAAAAAACACAGAAACAGACAAATAAACAACAATTCCCAAAACGATATATTTATGTTCCAATTCTTTGATTCCGTGCCCCAATTTTTTTAAATATCTTCAATACGCAAACAGCTAAATTCTTTGGTTTTATTATATGTACATATCGGCGATGTATCAATGACTATTTATATATATAAATATATAAAAAATTTAGGTAATAAGTATTCATCAATAAAAGTTTTTAGGTATATTTTCAGATCTATTTTTTATTAAATGTGTGTGATGAAATTACTAGGATTTTATTTGCGTCCTATTTGATAAAAAATCAATTTTGTTTGCACAAAATGGCTAAATTTTACTTTCAATATTGCACTTAATAAGGCGTCATCAGTTGCATAAAGACATGATTCATAACTTTTATATTAAGTTTACTTAAATATACGTGTGTGGTTATTTAGATAACAATTTTATCTTTAAAACACCAAGAGAAAAACAGGTCGCTACTAATGTTACTATGCAATTATCAGCGACATACATATCATTTTTTGCCTGTACTCAATTTTAATTGTGAAACGTTTAATTATTTTTAATCATGAAGTATCTAAAGAGCGTAAATTCATATTTAACATGTAAAGAATTTGTAAATATTTGCCTATAATCTATATATCTATATATATATATATATATATATATATATATCTATATATATATATATATATATATATGTATATATATATAAATAATAAAACTGTAACAGAGTGAATTCTGTACATGGAAAAACTTATAAAAAGAGTGATTCATTTAGCGCATGAAATGATAATATAAGAAAGAAAACCTGTTTTTAGAATTTTGTCTTTCTGTTTGTCTGTCAATTTGTTCTCTAATTAACTGGACAAATTTTAGTGAACTTTCCACAGTTAGACTTTATATTTTCGAGCAGAATATAGAATACTTCCAACTCGCATTTTAAGAATTAAAAACCTGACTTTGTGAATATTACAATATCGATGCTGCCAACACCAACTGCTAGCGATTTTAGTAAATGCTATGCTCAAGATGCCGTAAATATAAATAAGAAAATAGAATAATAGTGCTGAAAAAAAGAATGATAATAGCTTCGCATGATTTGCTAAAATTTTCACCGGCCACCATCAATTTTTTCTTTGTGTAGTCTGCGATACCACACTGATTTTATGTTTAAATATTAAACTTGTTTAAATTAAGTCTGACTTATAATATTATCCAGATAAATATACAGCTGACGCCTTCTATTAGCAGTATTTGAATGTTTGCCGTTCAAGGAAAATGAAGTCTTTTAATATTATCCTATTAAGCTAAACGGAAAAAATATGTAAAATGTAAAAAAAAAAACAAAAAGACGAAAAAAAGACAAATGGTATTATTTATTATTCCTAATAACTTTTTCTTCCAAATTTTACGCGAACGAAGTCCCAGGCATAGCTAATTACAAATTATATTTGTTGGAAAATGATCACAAAGATTCTGAAATGTCCATTTCATAAAAATATATTGAAATAAGTATCACTCTCTTTTTAAGACCTTTAAACGATCCAATATAATTGCATAAAATACAATTGCATTACAAAAATATAATTGCATAAAATACACAATTGGTTTTCAACAATATTGAAACTATTTAATTAAAATATTTAAATATATTCATAGTTTCTGTAATTAGGGAGGATTAATGGATATATTTCCGAGGAAATCATATACTTGCACGTCTACTCTTCATATTTTTGCAAATATTTAGATAGGGGTAGGTTATTGAAAAAATTAATAAGAATATTCAGTAACCAAAATTGGGTAATTAGCCATTCAGAACTGAATTTAATGTAACCTTTTTTCACAGGTGTTTAAAAAAAAATTTTATTTATGAAAGATCGTGTTAATTTTAGCAAACTTCTCATCTTACTCCTACATACACAGTTCAAATACGATCGGTAACCCTTTCTATTTAAGAGGTTCTGTAAATGAGAAATATTTATTTTAAGTCAATATCCGATTTATTTTTGCGATTTAGTCTGATATTAAATTTAAAAAAACATGATATTAAAATAAAAAACCAGACGATATCATGAGAAACCCGAACTTTATATTTCCGGGGTTCTGTAAATAGGAAGTGTTTATTTTAAGTACATTCCTTATTTATTTATCCGCTTTGACGATTTTACGTAATAACAAATTTAGAAAAAAAAAGAGGAATAAAAACCGAAAATACACCGACGATGGTACAAGAAACCAAAATTACTCTAGTGGCATCTCTTTCACTCTACTGGATACTCTGCCGCTTAAATGCTGATATTATGATTTTTTTTTACAGCATTTCGTATTTCCAGGATTCTGTAAATAGGAAATATTTATTTTAAGTAAATTCCTTATATATTTTTCCGATTTGACGTAATGGTAAATTTAGAAAAAACGAGGAATTAAAACAAAAAAAACCGATGATAGTACGAGAAACCCAAATTAATATAGTTGCACCTCTTTCATTCTCCTGGATACTCTATAGTTTAAATACTGACATTATGATTTTTTTGCACGAACTTTTTATTCTCACCCTTATATGTTTTAGCAAAAAATTACGTTTCCATATAAAATGTGTTTAATGCCCTCTTCATTACCTTTTCTTACCTCCGTGGTTTCAATCTTTTTGCGTGAAAATGATACAAGACATGAAATCAAACTTACAGTTAGTAGAAAATAATTAAATTGTGTTACATTACATATAATAAGGTTATTGAACGGATAATGGGAAAAATGAAGGCAGAAAGGAGTTGTTATGACCCATAGTAACAAGGATAGAACTTGTTGAAATATTACATAAATTAAATTGATGGTTAGGTGGCTATCGATTACTAATTTAATAAACTTGTCATAATGTCACTGATACTTTTAATTACACTTGTTAAAAAATATTATTTACCACTGTTAAGAAATATTTACCCTCCCTTGGTATAATAAAATGAATAACTACAAAATGTATTTTTATCAGATAAATTCAATACTAATAATTTTGGCCAGTGAAGTACTTGTATAATAACCTGGCAGTACTTTCAAAATGTTGACCATGAAATTTTTTTTACAAACAGACTAGAAACTTACAAACAGGCAAACAGACTATAAAGATATTCCATCTAGACTAAATTTTATGAGATTACATTCTAACTTTCAAGAGAAGAATAATTACGCTCTGTTCAAATGGAGTCCTATTTGAATAAAACGTAAAAATGTAAGCAAATACAATATGAGATACGTCAGCATGTAATAGGATTTTTTTTTTAATTTTAATCTTAATTGATTGCTTTCTGCTTCTTCTACTGTCTTTGATTTTTTCCCAAATAATTGTAAATGCCAGTTTTGTAAATATCTTTGATCTGGCCGAAAATATATCTTGTCAATTCTTTTTCCACCTCACTTCGGGATTGCTTATTTTCATTGGTTTTCTAAATTAAGAAAAATTGGAAAACTATTGGTGAGAGATTCAGCGAGCATGGTGACAAGGTAGAATATCCTAACCTATTTCTATTAAGTCATCGTGCATTACCTTGTGATAGATGAGTTCTAGTTATTTGTAGAAGATATTGGAAATAAGGTTTTTTTTGTTTTCAAGAGTGCAGAATATGTGCCCTCCTTCAGGAATTCACTGCATAGACAGAATTTTTTTTCTTGGTGGAAGTAGCATGTTGTAAACTTACGATAAAATATAACTTGGCCGTAGGAAACCAATAAACAGAACCTTCAGTTCTCGAGGGTTTTATCCATATTTCAAGAGACGTTAAATAGAACAATGTGAGAAGAATAAATCGTAACGGTTGTAATTTGTTTTCGGGGGTCCAGTTTTATAGTATCCTATTCATAATATACACGTCTTTTTTCCAGCTAATGCAGATGTGGTTTAATGGTTTCTTCGCTGATATAAAAACAACTTCTACATAAATCGTCCTCCAGATTTAAGTTAACTTTCAATACTTTTTGGTATCATTTTTCTTTTCTTTACTGATCTTCCTAGAATGCTATATAAACCTCGGAACCAAGTTGTAATTCGTTAAATATGAATGATTACTTTTATTTTCACATTTGATATTTTACTACATACATATATATATATATATATATATATATATATATATATATGTGTGTGTGTGTGTGTGTGTGTGTGTGTGTGTAAGTGTGTATGTATATATACAAATATATGTATATATGATGTGCCTGGATAGTAATGGGGAAATTGCAATTTCATTGAATACGCCGATATTTTCAACATACTTTTGATCCAAACGCCCGAGAAAAAGAGAACACCAGGACGGTCTACAAAGAATTTCTTTAGGCCCACGAATGGGTTAATTAAAATAATGCCGGCCAAAAAGCCTTCAATATATTATTATCTCAAATTTCCTTGGAAATTATTGTTTTTCAATATTTATTTGTCATATATAAGTCTTCACATAATTTCAAATCAATACAGATCTCCCACTATGATCGTACTAATGAATCTGCTTCCACTTCCAGGCCATACGCACTTCGTTGGCGTGTCCGAGCTGGAACACTTTCAAGATTGGAAGGGGGACTAGAGAGATTAGTCCTCAATATTTTCCTACATCCAAATTACAACAGTTTATCTCTTCAGAACAACTTGGCTATTGTGGAACTTCTCTCGCCACTGCCATTGGCCGCTAATTCGAACATTAATGTAGCAGATCTAGTACCAGCCGCTACATTACCACCAACGGCAAATTTAAATATTTTAGGTTGGGGCGCAACTGTGGTAAGTCAATTCTAAATATTTTGCTTATTACTTATAATGTTATTTTTTTACAACCTTTTATCTTTATCTAATTTCATCCAAGAGTTACTAACTAAATATTTTTTGTTCACCTCTACCATGTAAAAGGATAGCGTAATCTATTCCATTTTCTTTTACGTTTATATATATACTGACGATTCCTAATCGTGAACGCCTTAATAACACTAAAAAATCTTTTAGACCATAGCTCCATATATTGTAAAATTTTAATTTCAATTCAAAGCTTTTAAAGCATGTTGGTGGAGAAGATGTTTATTTAAAATTCTATGAAATGGTATAACACGTTTGTAACTTGGTAATTTTAGGAAATATTTAAAAATATTAAGTCAAAATGGAAATTTGCATGAATAAATCATAAAATATTTGGATCAATGAACGGGTTTAATTTTAATTATTCGGAGAAACAAATGAATAAACCGACCGCGAAACAACCGCCCCACATTAATGGTAGCGATAATGAAGTCTTTTAGCAAAATTTATGTATTAGCCGAAATTTCAAGTAAAATATCAATATAAGCATTAATAAATATAATTCTTTTAATTATATAGTAACAAGCAAAGAGCTGTAAAATCACAATTTATATTATAAAACTGGTCGATTAAAAAATAAGGAAATTAAGGAAAAAGACTTCTTTCACTAATTTAAAACAAAAATTTTTTTTTTCGTAATTTCTTGGATTTAAACTTAAATACAAGTATGCACTTCTTCCAAATTACCTGCTTGTCTTTTTTATTAAATTAAATAACTTGCAAAATTACACTCTCTCCTTCAGTAATTTAAATAATGTGTGAAATTCGCAGGCGGAAATATTGGTAACTAGGATAAATGTCGTTAATGGGAGATCCAGTGAAAGACGTCCAAAAGCTTAATTTTCCTCACACGGGTTTTTTAATTTTAATTCCACTAACATTTTTCTCTAAAAGAAAATTATCTATACGTCCTAAACCATTTGGTTAATTAAAAAAATTTAAACTATAAAATGAAAGAATTTTTAAAGAAAATATAAAGATTTATGACTTTTTTAAAAATAATGTGTTTTTTTAAATTTTTCGTATCAAAAAAAATATTATAATGTCTATATGAATAGTAATTTCATTAAATTATAATAGTAATTTCTTTAAATTATAAAAAATAGTAAACTTCATTCAATAAGTATATTATTTATTTCTCCTTGAAACTAAAATTCACTTCTACCAAATATTGCTATTACCTCTACTAGACTAAGGAAATGTGTGCGGCCTGATCTTCCAGACCAAACTTCATCGTCTTAGACATTTAGGTACTCTTTACATATTCAATCTACGAAAATTTAATCAAATTTAATCACAATTTTCACATCCTTTCACTGCTTTATATCTTAAATAATTCTTACATTTCCTGTTACCTTCTTGCAATATTTAATGTCTTTCTGTCCATTGCACGCGTTTATGTTCTAAGGCAATACTCACCGTCCCTTTTTTGAGAATTGGTCAAACTTTCACCATCTATTCAAGCATTTCAAAACTGTGTGAAAAGTCATACCTTCACTAACTTAACTTTTCACTTACCTATTAAGATTTACCTATTTAAGAAATTTTAACGGCTAGACTCAGGATAATCCATATGCTGTCAGACTACCGGATTTCTGTTGATATGTAGACTGTCATAATTAAAAATACAATGTTTGGACATATCATACTCCTTTAGTTTTAAGGAGCGAAATTTCTTTGCAACGTCTACGGAAAATGATAAAGTAATCGATAATGAAGTCCCTTGATCGTTAGGCTGTACTTGTGGATGCAACTTGATGGCTATTCAGCTCGTTTCTCAAAGGAAACGCGAAGGAAATTAAATAGTTAATGTCATCGGTGAGCATCATAATATGGTCTGGTCTACCCTTTCTCCAGACTTAACTTCCATTAGCTTTTTTTGTGGCGCTATGAAGTAAAACGTTTAAGAAGTATTTGGTGCACAAAAAATACATAAGACAATTTTACACACAACAATTTTTAACAGCAACGCAAAATTTAAAAATATTTAATGATATTTTTCTGAAATATTGTAATCAGTGTTAACAGTACTGGTACTAAATGAAGGCTCACTTAAAACTGCATGTGTCATCAGTAATTTAACACATCTTTTATTTTTTTTTAATTGTAAGATCAAACTCTATGCAAAATTGTGAAATAAGAACAGTAGTTTTAAAATTATGGTAAATTATGACTTTTCATTTTTCAGTTTAATGGAATACCCAATACTGTGCTTCACGCAGCTCCTGTAACAGTAGCAGCTCAAGCAGCTTGTATCGCCAACTACGCCAGTATACATTTCTTAGTCGGAAATACTAATATCTGTGTAGGTACCACTAATATAGGCATCTGCTCAAGGGATGAAGGCGGACCGTTGATGGGCGGAACTCCAAGTTTAGTCCACGGCATCGCTTCTTTCGTTGTCGGTTGTGGAAATGCAGAGTTCCCTAGCGTTTTCACCCTTGTCTCACCTTTCCGTCCTTGGATTGATACGTATACTATTGCTATTCAAAATTAATGGAATGAAATTAGTTTACTAAAAAGTTTCAATAGGTTTACCAAAAAAATGTCTATTAGTTTATATACCATTAAAACATTATTACAAATAAGAGTATTTTTATTTTACGCATGTAGACGTGGTTTATAATCAAACAGGAAATATCATATTATGACATAGAAAGCAGAAAGCTATTTTTAATTTAGCATCAACAATTTATAAGAGAATTACGATTAAATTAATAATTTAATTGATATACAGATTCCAATTTAAATTCTGGCAGTTTTTGGATCGCTCGAAACAACTTAAAAACCAGAGATAATTTGCAATGCGTATATTAATTTATATTAAACTAGTAACAATTTCAAAAGTGCAGGGATCATATTTTTATTTATTTTCTTGTCCAATTTCTGGAAAAAAAAATTTTAATTTATTACTACTTTTAATTTCATTTAATATATATGTTGCGGGTTACGTTTTTCGACATAGCTTATATTTCTTCAAAAACAAACGAATTTAATCAAATAAAATTTACTTCCTAAAGTTTATTGTAAGTTATATGACTAATGGATCAAATTCAAGTACTGTTAAAAATAGTTTTTCTTATTAATAATCTGCATACAAATTTTTACTCTTAAATATGCTTTGTATACATTTACAATTTTTCCCTTATTTCTGTTATAAAATTACAAGCTCATACTTTTACATTTTAAACTTATATTTATTATTCTCAGTTCGAGACTTATCCATCGCGCAATTATATTATTTTTAGCAGGTATCAGGTAAAAACTAAAAGAAACAAGTAAAAATATGCGCAATACATAACCCACAGCTAAGAGTAACATTTTTGTTTCCACAATAGAAATTCAATTACTTTAAGGCGTTACTATTTATATCAACTTAAGGTACTCTTAAAAATATTTCATTACTGTAAATTTGTATTCGAGAAAAATACTTTCAGACCTTTATAAATATTATTTTTAATAGGTGTATTTTTATTCATTTTTTTAATTTATACATCACATATGAAACCCAGTCATTTCGAAATATAAAAGTCAATAGTTTTAACTTATTTAACCATTTACGACTCATTAGTCGACCCATAATTGTCACTTTAAATTCCAATTAAGAATAATGTATATTCTATATGTAATTTTTTATTTATTTGTCTATAATTTATTTATCGTGTATATATTGTATATATATATATAAATATATATATATATATATATATATATATATATATATATATATATATATGTATATATATATATATATATATATATATATATATATATATATATATAAATATATATATATATATATATATGTGTGTGTGTGTATACATATATAATTACATTGATGTTATACGAAAGACATTAATTCGGTGAATCACAAACTTTGCGATAACATTTTTTTTTAAATAAAATAACGTACGCGTAATATATTAAAAGTAGTTCCTTTGGCCGGTGCCGAAGGGAGCCGTGTTTATCTGATTCACATCACCGTCACAAACTTTGCGATAACATTTTTTTTTAAATACAATAACGTACGCGTAATATATTAAAAGTAGTTCCTTTGGCCGGTGCCGAAGGGAGCCGTGTTTATCTGATTCACATCACCGTCACAAACTTTGCGATAACATTTTTTTTTTAAATACAATAACGTACGCGTAATATATTAAAAGTAGTTTCTTTGGCCGGTGCCGAAGGGAGCCGTGTTTATCTGATTCACATCACCGTTCCGAACCTATTGACACAGCATCTAAGAGTTACGGTTCAGTTCCGTTCACTGCTCAGAAAAAGTGCGATGGTGCGCAAAGTGCGTACGTTTACCTAAAGATATTTTTATTTTAAAAATAACATGGCTACAATTATTTCAAACGCTAAGAGATTCTCGCGCTAAGATTTTCTGACATTTGAATATTCTTGAAATGAGACACGATTACACGTATATTACTACTTTACACCATTTGAGGAAATAAGTTTCTGTAACTTTACTCATATCAAAAAAAACATAGAGATAAAATAATTACACAACTCACGATTAAATGAAACTTCGTGATATAGTATTATTTCTACTTTCTTTAAGTTCTTTACCACGACCTAGGTTTCGTTGTATTGCAACATCGGGTGGGCTATTAGCTAGGATTAAAAGGGCTATTGGCAATCTTTGCTAATGGCCCACCTGAAGATGTTATAATACAACAAAACCTAGGTCGTGGTAAAGAACTTAAAGAAAGTAGAAACAATACTACATCACGTAGTTTCATTTAATTGTGAATAATGAATTTATACAATTATTTTATGAAGTGAACTTCCTTAAGCGACGATTAAGTCATCGTCCAACATTAAAATTATATAATATTTGAGAGAACAAATGCTAAACGCATCGGACCGGCGGATGTGTTCGGCATTTGTTTTGTGAAGCCGAGCGCTAACCAGCAGGTCGCACATTTAGTACCGTATATGTAGTTTCGTATGCGGTACGAATATAATCCAAAAATATTAACTGAGTGTGATATTATCGCTTATTATTTTTTTTTAATTTATTCAAAATACTACTATAAATTAGTGAAAATAGGGTTTAATCAGAATAACAACAAAAAAAATGTTGGGTGTGGCTGTATTATGGACACAGCCGTGTGTTGTACGTAAATACGTCTATGTAACAGATTATATTTTTTAAATAAAATATTTTTATTGATGTATTTAGGATAAAAGGAAGGAAACAAATAATTATTGTGTTACAATAGCGTATAGGCCGACATTACATATTTTTGATAATATTTTTTTATTCTAACACCTAATTGTTTTCACTGTCACTACTTCAAACTAATATTTTATATACAATCGATAGATTTTGACGACAGCTGACGTTTAAAACTTAAATGCACATCGTAGCTATTCCGAATCAAAAGTTGTACTAATTGCAAATCTCAATACGCAGCAAAATAACCTCAAAATGGCGGCGCTTCCCCCTCCACCGCGCGCGATGCGTCACTGTTTTCGCTTATTGTAATGAATTTTGATCCTTTAGTTTTGATCCTTTAGCTATCCAATGGTATAATTTAGTTTTTGATATAGATAATATATTTGAAACTGCAACGCCAAACTTTATCCCCCGATTTCGTTATCATTAGGTTTTTTGGATTGCCCCCGTATGGTAGCAAATTTAAAGACGTATTCACGTGAAAAACTCTTTGTTTCAGCCTTGACGTGTTTTGCTAGGTGATTCTTATTAAAAGATCTTTTTGGCGTACCCTATACTCTAAGTTTTACACCTCGGTTCATTTCATGACACCAAATGGTGCCTCTTTGCAAGCTAACGTCCAATTGCATGTCAGATGCACCATCCAATAAAGCTGTTACAGGTTGCAGACTTTAATAAATAATCGCTTATTCTGGTGTTTTTTATTTACAATAATATCAAACTAGTTTACATGCATAGGTTTTATGTAACATTTTAGTAATCGAATAGAGATAATAGTAATTAACAAGGATTAATTTCAGGTAGGTGGAACAACTTAATTTCTTGTGACTGGCATGTAATTAATCAAGATAAAAATGTGTTCCACTAGAGAATGCATTTTAATCATTTAAAACTTATCATTTAAAATTTATATGCTTGTTTTTGTATATTGCCTAAATTATATAAGATGCCATTCAAAAGTTAAATTGAAACCGACTTTTGTAATTATAACTAAATGGAAACAAGTGTAACGTTTAACCTATTTTACACTATTACAAATAATGTTAATCCGAACGATTTCATTTTCAAAGTCATCTGCCAGCTCAGTGTTTGTGCTTCAACTGAATTTAAAATTTTATTGAGAAATTTGAATAATAGTAAATAGATAATAAACGTATGGAGATAAATTTTATTAATTTTATCATTAAATTATCACAAATTGATTTTTATTCAAATATAATTAACATAGAGATTAATTAAAAATGGTTCGAAATATTATGTAAATTGACTGAAAAATTAAGTTCTTTCCAAATTTATTGATAGAGATAGAGTCAGGATAGCTCCTCTCATTTACTCTCGTATAATTTTTAAAAATGATATCAGAATTCATTAACGCCGTCCTTGCTTAAAAATTGAATTGGAATCTTTATGACTCAATCATAAATATAAGATTCAAAATATAAAATTTGATATAGAATTTCAGTTCTCTTCAGCTTGGACCTTGAAATTATGATTTACAAAATATAAAATTAGTCAAATTGCCAATTGAAAAAAAAATTATTTAAGTGAATTTGGATAAGTACGTGAGTTGTAAGGCGGTCTTAAAAATAAAAATTTAAATGACCTTTATGAAAATAAACAATTTTCACTTCTAAGTTTGATACATAGTTACTCGAAAAAGAATATACATGATATTTTTATGTTGGAAAAGGAAAATATTGTCTACCTTATAAATTTAGGGCAATATTTACTGGCTATTTAAACATGCTTTGAATTAAGATATGTTTTCTAATCCAACTTAACAATATAAGTACGTATATAAAAATGTAGTCTTTTTATTTGTTCACAAGTTTTCAATTCAGTACGTGATGAATATATTAATTTAATCGAAAAGAATCCTACAAATAACCTAATTATGGCCATTTGCTAGGTTCATTTGTAAATGACAACAATAAAAACGCAAATAATAATACTAGAGAAGTATTATAATTAAACCATGAATCCTTTAAAAATCTAGTTGTATATTGTATAAAAATAATATTTGGCAATAAAATCACAATTACACACGGATGCATATGGATTAAAAACTTGGAACCTTAAATAATTATATTGTTAATATTTTTCAAACATGTTGCCAAAATTATTGACCGCATCCATGATAAATCCATGATAATTTACGATTTCAATACACAAAAATGAACATTGCTTAAGTAATACTTGAATAATGTTGCTATTTCAAAAAAGGAAAAGTCGTATTTCAAATAATGGGTATTATAAAGTATCCCTCATTTGCAAAGCAATACTGGCCATTGTTTTTAGAAACTTTTTAGTTCTCTACAGGTTCTAGACGTCCGATAAATATTAATAATACAATTAATATATAATACAATATTTTGGTTCGTTTGTTACACCTCTCGTGTCTTTTTGTGTCAGTATCTTTGGTACAAAGTGTACTGTTTAAACATTAGTTTAAACTTATGATAGCATATTACAAAATTCATATCGATCTTCAAATCTTAAAATATATCACTATGTATGTACCGCCAATACTTATAAAAACAAAGAAATCCGATCAAAACAGAGATTCATTTTAAAACACATTTACATACATATGTACGAATACGTCATATATAAACAAATTCTTCGACTTTGATATCCTGCTTATAAGTATATTTTACCATTACAAATGGGAAAATTTGTATAGATGGATGCATGTGCAGATATTTGATACTACTTAAGTTAGTAATTTTATGGTGACATGGTCAATTTCTGCCTAGATGTACATAGAAAAACCCACGAATATAAAATAAACACGAAAATACCAAAAATAAAATAATGAATTATGGTGATTTTTTACATCCATAGAACTTGATAATTATTTAGGTGGAATAAAAAAGGAATTGTTGACTATAATTTTTGTTTTTTAGATCGCTTGCACCCTGTGTTATAAAACATAGAAAGTAAACCAAATAATCTAATAATTTATATTTTTGTACTAAAATGACATAACTTCTTATCATCAAAACAATTATTAAAGTATCAAAATTATTTGAAAAACGGAATAAAATGTGCAAATGAGATATAATTTGTACATTTTATTCCATTATAAATTACAATACGGGTTGTGACAGAATTATTTTGCCATTTGGTAACATCGACAAATGACATAAGCGTTGTAGTCCATATGCTTCTGAATTCTTGCAGTGTCGTTTGTTGTCAATTTGCTTGCCTTTGTTGGCAATTTTGATATTTTAAAGGGACTGACTTCGTCCACGCCACGAAGCTTTCCTTAAATTTCAGATACGGTTTATCTAATTATGAAGTGTATCAAATGCGATATAGAAATGTGACAAGTACGAATGCATATCGTGTCCTCGCTATCAATTCGTTTACAAACAAGGCTCGGACGATGGCTATGATTTAGGTTTGTAAAATTTAAAATATATCCAGGGGACTCCATTTATATGATTAATTTATTGCTTTTGTAACATGTTATAATTTTAAATAAGTTACTTAATGTTAAATAACTGTCAAATACAAATGTATTACATATTATATTGCGAAATATAATTGCCATGTTTTGTATTTTTACTACTTCTTCTAAGGTGTAATGCTTTCTAAGACGTATCTAAATGATTACAATAATTATATCATTAAATAACCTATATCAGAAAAAATATTCACGATAGAATAACTTATATTGAAAGTTCGTACGCCGAGAGATGACAGTGTCATTCCAGTTTCCTCATTACTTAGTGTACTGTGTTTTTTTTTGTACGGTTATCTCACATTTTCATTATCCCTTGATATTATATGATCATCAACATTACGTTAACTATTTGACGTAGTGCTCAATAATCTTCAAAGAAATCTGTATTTTAATTTTAAAAAAACCCGGAGATTCTGAAAGGTTTTATTTATTTATTATTAATTTATAAATACCCAGGATAACAAAACAGTAAATTTTTTTTTATGGGCGTGGAAATTAGCAACCTAGGCCAAATAGATCTTAGCCTAGTATAATACGTTCTGATAAATATCATAACATATCTGAAGTAGTTCCTGAAGGATATCATCCATCTTCTACGACATTTGTCCCATTAATAATAGTCTATTATCTATTGTAATTTCCCTGTAAGGAAATTTCTGTAAGTTTGATTTTGGTGTTAGCTTACATTTGTATTCCTAATTTCCATGGCATAGCACACAAAATGTTCTCCCTTTTATACGTACATACGATCGTGATGTTAATATTTAACACAGGCGGATTTTGTAAATAAAAAATAAATACATACAAATTACAATAGCTCGAACTGATATACAGACTAAATTACTGTAATCGATGCAAACGAAGTCACGGGCAAAAGTTTAATAATAAAACACCTTCTCTTAACGATTTTTTGGAGCTGCTACTGGATACTATTAAATGTTCCTAGATTTTTTATTATTTTGATGAGGGTAATATTGTGAAAAATTTACATAAATATTGAAAAAAACAATTCTCTTCCTCAATTCTTATTTTATTCCTAGTTAGGGGATAAACAATATATGCAAACCTTTCTCCCTTATCCCGTTTGACCACACAATTCAAAATGGCCCTGGATAAACTTGAAATGAATTTGTGGCACTTTTCCCAATTTCAATAAAGTAGAAGTTTGCAAAAACGCCGAGTTTTTCGTGCGGAATTCTCGCGTGGATAAGTTTTAATTAAGACGAAATAATGCCGGTTTTGTTTACAAGTTATTTGGTAAAGATGATGGGGTATTTGGATTAAAATGCTAATACTTTAATTTGGTACACACTGTTTTAAAATTTATTTCTTTATTTACGGCAAAATAAACCAGTATCCGTGGGCTGAAATGTGAAATTGAAAGACAGTCCTCTTTCGGAAATTATGAATAAAGATGAGTTCTACGATCAATTATATATAAATATTAATTTTTTATTGAAAAAAAGTGACGAACACGATAATTATTTAAATAACCTTAATAATAATCTCTTAACAGTTATATCATAATAGGTTATAATTCAATAGAACACAAGTATAGCTTTAAAAGTATTAACTATATTAATAAGTATAGCTTTAAAAGTATTAACTATATTATTAAGTATAACTTAATAAGTATTAACTATATTATTAAGTATAGCTTTGAAAGTATTAACTATATTATTAAGTATAGCTTTAAAAGTATTAACTATATTATTAAGTATAGCTTTAAAAGTATTAACTATATTATTAAGTATAGCTTTAAAAGTATTAACTATATTATTAAGTATAGCTTTAAAAGTATTAACTATATTATTAAGTATAGCTTTAAAAGTATTAACCATAAATAGAAGAAGAATTTTGTGCCAGTTGAACCTAAACCATGCCTCTTAGAATTTTTCCATGAGCAGTTTAGAATAACATTTTTTTATATCTCCACTTTATCTTTAGTTCTGTCTTTTTACAAGTTTTAATTAACTCATAATTGCCTTTTATATAGAAAAATTCAAAAATTTGTAGGAAAAACTTTACTTTGATCATCCCATTTTGTCGGTTCTCTTTTACCTTTTAATAAGCAGTTCATTCATGTAGCTTCTATGAATTCTGCTAAACAAGCAACGAAAAACTCTCATAAAATGATTCCCACTGCTACTGGAAATTTAAATTTTAATACGATATAAAAATCACTTGGCGCAAACCCAACAACCATATTTGGTAAAGACAAATTTTGAGATGACAAACAGCCTTCTAGTTATAGAGTATTTACTTAAATAACTTAGCGACTATGTTAAGCATACTTATTCATCAGAAGCTGTCCTGAATTCTGCTTCACTTCAGATACGGTCACACTTTTCTGGTGCTGGCTGGAACATATGATGATTATTGAGAGCCTGGTTTCAATGTCGTTTTCATAGTTCACATCATTATAAGTCAGTAGTATTTGCTTTACGCAAATAATGATATCCGAATCACTCCGTTCACACACACGAATCACAACCTTTAATGCATTCCAGTAACACTCACTGTGATGGTATAAAAATCTACTCACCTATCTTAAGAGATCATAATATAAGGTCAGCTCAAAATTACTGCGTAAATTAGTGATCCCATTTTGATTCTTTATGCATCTTCAAAATGATCGATGACCGCATATTATATTAACAGAAATGGGTTTAAACTACAGAATAGTTGAGCAACTGATTAATTTCGGTTTTTTTTAATACAAGTTTTTTCTATGATATATATATATATATATATATATATATATATATATATATATATTTATATATATATATATATATATATATATATTTATATATATATATATATATATATATATATATATATATATATATATATATATTATGATCCTTTATGTTAGAATCAGTCTTCGCTGACATTCCGACGTGAAATTGTGGAGAATAACACTAAATTAAGTCCACCAAACTATTGTTTTGAGTTTTGTCTAATTGTATTTCTATATCAGATATTGCTTAGGAGCCTGAATAAAAATAGATATATATATAATTTTTATAAACGATCCACCTTTCATTATGGGAAATTATCTTTAAATCTATCTTTAGGTGGTTTAATACATTCGGCCCTAATATTCGTTTCGTCCATGAGGTATTTATTTTGTAGACTTTTAATTTTGCCAGTTAAGTACATAAATCTGAAGACATTATTTATATGAACTGAGACAACAAATCCTGCTAGTACCTGAACAGTTATTTGAAAAATATTACAATCCCTAATCGACTCGAATAGATTTAAATAAAAAAATTATCTGACATTAATTCTTTTTGTTTTTCTTAAAGGTAACTTGCTTAAAATTTCTTAAACTGTAAATGATGAATGTGAAAAATATCAAGCGTAATTAAAACACAAAACAGTAAATAAATAACTGGTTTGGAAAGGTATTATCGAAATATATCTAAAACTAAATTTCAGCATCAAAACCGAAAGTTACAGGTTGTAACATTGAGGATTAAACATCCAACGCAGTTTGATAGAGGACATACATACGTATAGATTTGACTGAAATTGTTTTTGCTGAAGGTTTATAATTTAGAAGATATTCATGTTTATATTTTTTTATCAAAACTCCGGTTTCACCTGAAAATTTCATTTCCAATTGGAAATAAAAGTATTTAACAAAACAATTCTTCCCCTAACTTCACAAAGCTCTAACTAAAAACAAAGAGATAAAAAAATGTTGACGTGTCCCTTTAAAATTTTTGTTACTATTTTACTAGCAATTAACTGTAACAAATTCATTCCACCGGTCCCACTACTTCCTTTTAACAAACATAAGCAAAGGAGAAAAAGGAAAAAAAGTGAAATTTTAATTTTAATGTAAAAATTACCGTAAACTTGAAATAAATTCTTGTGGATGTTACTAATACTCGTAGTATTTTGCTAGTAACTTCAATAAATTATTCGAACCGGATTCGGAATTACTAGCATTTGTGTATTATGAAAGATGTACCTAAAAATAGACAAACAAATTATTCAGAAATATGTGAGATATTTTATTAAATATGAAATTAGATTAATAGATCTTTTAAACCTAATTAGTAAAAACTATGTACTGTTAGCAACATTTACTATCCAATTAGTATATGATCCCACGTTGGTGAAGATTCCCGGATAAAGGGCATTCCCGCAGCCAGTGTACCAGGAAGCCACTCCATAAACCTGATTGTTGAAAACAAGGGGTCCGCCGTTGTCTCCCGTACAGATACCCTGGTTGGGAGCTCCAGCACAGAACATAGTGTTGGTAACAGTACGTCCGATCTGACGATAGTTGTCGCTGCAGGTAAAGAAATTCCAAACGGGAATAGAAACTTGTTGGAGCAAATTAATTCTAGCTCCAGACAGCTGCAAATTAATGAGTTTTAGAGTTAAAAAATATACATTTTTCATTTTGTGAGTCTTAAATCATAACTAGCCAAATAAAAAACTACGTGGATTCTTCTTCTCCTATAACACAGTTAATAAAATTGCAATAAAAATAAATTCCATGTTAAGGTCTGGATTTAAAAAAAAATTACAACACTATTTTCTCCCAAGAGTCTAAATAAAATGCCCTAATAAATTTTTGACACATTGATAGGAGCCTATTTAGATTAAATACAAACAGAACACATTTTTATCGCTACTAATCAATACAGACGCGATAAGCATAAAAATATACCTTAGTAGATTCCTAAATATGGTACCTTAGTTGGTTCATAAATGACAACAATTCCATAGGAAATAGAAGAAATTAAGGACACGTGAATATAAATATACTTAATAAACAACGAACAAGGCACAGAAAATGTGCGATAAAATATGTGTAGGAAATGGAGAAGCAGAATATAAAGATACAAAAGATGATTAGATCGTCAAATTGCAGAAATAATAAAATTAAACTTAAGATATTTTAATAAATTTTTTTAAGTGATACTACGTTCAATTGAGTCGTATTAATACCGTACTCCAAATGCTTTAATATTAAATGTCACTGAAAATTATGAAAAATTACACAACTTTAAATATTATGATAGCGACTTGCTTTTAACTCTTGACTAAAATTCAAAGCAATTTACTGATACTCCTGTAGTTTTCAGTTCTTAGATTGGGTTGGTTGTGAAATTCCCTTAATTTTTAATAAAAATATTAAATTAATAATATATTTAATTGAGTAGCTTTAATATACTACTCCAGATACATTAATATTAAATGTCATTAAAAATGTTATCATTAATAATGAAAAATTTCAGAATTTTAAATGTTGTGATAGTAACTTGTTTTTAATTTTTGACTGAAATACAAAACAATGTTGTTGATATTCCTTGATTTTTCAATTCCTAGATTAGATTGGTTATGAAAGTCCCTTCATTTTTAATAAAAATATTGAAATAATACTACGCTTAATTAAGTCTTATTAGTACCGTCCTCCAGATACATTAATATTAAATGGCATTGAAAATGTTATCATTCATAATATAAAATTTCTATGAAAAATTTTAAATGGAAAAACTTTAAATGTTGTAATAGCAAATTGCTTTTAATTCTTGACTGAAATTCAAAGTAATGTCGTTTGACATTAGCATATTTTTCAATTCCTAGATTAGGTTAGTTGTAAATATCAACTCATTTATTATAAAAATATTGGTCATATTTTCTGAAACCAAAATTATTTGAATTCTGTATGCGATATGCAAATTTAAGGGTCATCCTAGTTCATTAATTAAAAGGCATTTCCGTAGTCCCTATGATAAATACAGAAGACTGGTTTATGACGTAAATATTAGTGGTCTGATTTTCTAAAGCTACTTTAGGGAGCTATATTTGAAATTTAAAACAGGCAAAGTGAGCTATTTGGAAAAAATGAGCCCTTAATTACTAATCGCAGTAGCTGTGCAAACTTTTGCTGTAAGTTTTTTACTTAAATAATTTACATCGAAAGTTTATCACGTCAAAAAGTATTTATACTTAGTAAACGAGCAAAGTGAGCTATTTAAAAAAAACAATAAATTTAATGAGCCATTTATTACTAACTGCAGTAGGTATGCATTCTTTTGTAATAATTTTTTTTAATTATATAATTTATATTCAAGGTTTTTCACGCCAAAAAGCATTTATACTTAGATTTCAATTATTATGGCATTATTTACTGTGAATATTATATATTATTCACAAAATATGAACAGTTTTAATAATGATCTTTAAAATAATTACTCAGTTTTATGAAGTGAAAACTTGATAATACATGAACAAAAATCGATATTATTTTTGTCTTCTAATTTTCATAACATTAGAAGTCTTATTTTATTAAGTGACGTACCCTTCATGCATATTCGAAAGCAGATCTGCTTAGTTATTGTATCTTTTTATTTGTTTAATATAACGTATTAATCCGACGTAATTTATCCAACATATTAATATTTGGTGCTTAGTGTTTCTTGATTTTTGTTGAATCGCATTGTTGTTTAAAGTTACGAACTTTATGTGGGGCTCAAAATAATTATTATCTAATATTAAGGTTATATTAAGGTTAAAAATTAGTATGATAACGTAACTGAAAGTAAATATAAAATATATTTAAATTATAAAAAGAAACAACCAAAGTCCATACAAGAATAAAATAGGTATTTTCAAATATATTAAATGCAAAATAAGCACCTTAAAGGAATGTTTAAATTATCGAGCGGACAAATGTGAAATATTTTATTTTTCACGAAAAGTCAGGTTATAATTTATAATAAACAATTACGTGAATGGTATTTCTACGTAATTCTTTGAATGAGCACAATAAAACCAAATGTAGACCGTATCCTGTTTGTGTATTCCGTAAAAAGATGTTTCCGAAAATGTAAAACTCGCAGGCAAGACTCATTTAAAAAGCTGCAAAAACATGAAAAATGCAAAAAATACATTGATTTAAACTGCAAAAGTCAATGTTAGTTGACTGTTTATTTTTTATTTGTAACAACAGCTTCGCGTTAAAAAAAAGGATCGATTTTGAATATGTTTTGCAATGGTTTTTAAAAAGGTTAGTATGTGCTTCATTAAAGCTTTATTGTTGTATTTATTTTGTTATTCATAATTCTTGACATATAATAATATAATATATGCGCGTTTATAAATATAGTTTTTGTACCGTATTATTGTTATAAATTGTATTAAATTGGTTGCCCTTTCGTGATCATACATCGTTGAATTGTTTGATTTATTATATTTTATAACATATAAGCCTTTTTTTGAAAAATGTATCCTATCTCTCAGACACCAGATCCAAATCCACTTGTGCCTAATACATCTTGTAATCAATTTCTATTTACTAAAACTCAACTACTTTTTGTTTTTGTTTTATTTAGTACCGGCATTACCTGTGGCTATGCTTCTGTCAATTTTAGTGTATAACAAACAGATTTTAAATATATATTTTTACCTAGTTAAAAACTATTTATTAATGGTGAAACATTTCTCCCTGATTTTGTACATTATTTTACTTTTAAAATGCTTTCAGAAGCCTTCTAAGCTTCCAAAATTATAATGCGCTTTAACTGAGCTGGTTGATATCGGGTCGTAAAAATATATAAGTTAGATTAATGTATAAATTATGTAGCAATAACATTAATTTAAATTTTTCTAATTATTTCTTTGTAATGTGAACCAGAACAAGTGAGTAGATAAAAAAATTAAAAACCTATTTTTGGGATCTATTCATCCCTTAAAACGATCGATTTATATAAAATCATTCAATGAGCATACGCTATTTTTTTGTTTTATTATATTTACGAAAAGTATTTTTTTTATAATTCTTACAGAGGTAGCACCCCATCCAACCGCAGTGGCAGCAGTATTGGCATACAGTCCTGATCCTTGCGGCGGAATCCAAGCTTTTCCAATACTCGCTGATTCAGGGAAAGGTGCATTGACAATGACTAAAGAGATATCACCCTCGCTTGTGTAGGCATTGAATGTAGGATGATTAATAATTTGAACCACGCTACGAAGAATTCCACCGTTAAGACGGTTAGGAGATCCAGCTCGCACCTGCCAGCGTGATGGAACTGCGTTTCTGAAGTAGAAAGATAATTTTAAATACTTGGCCAATTTTAATTACGAAAACGTTTGATTTGGTAGATAAAATTTGGGCGTGTAACATCATTGACCATTTCGAATAAACATGAACTTCATAGAAATATTTACTGCTGAAGATTAAAATGGTGTCCATTTTTCAAATCCCGAAGGTGCCATGGTAAAGAGGGCGAAGTCCGTTTTACGAGTATTTTCAATTAATCTCGGACTCATTTATTTTTTTTTATAAGTAAAAAGTCACGTCGGTATGTAATTTTACTATTGTGGACAATAAAACAGAAAACGTTTCTATTATACATACAGGTGTTTCTGTGCATCAAACTGGGTAAGTTTCCCAGAGTTTTTCTGCAAGAAAAAAAGTTAATTTTTTCGTTAAAATCGCAATTTTGAGTGTTTTTTAGGATTCAGTTCCTTAAATGGAAAAAAACCTTATAATGTAATTTTGTTCTCCGCCTGTCGATCAGTTAAGATCCTTTTTCGTGTGGGGTTATCAAGTTGAAATTAATACCAAATAATTAGGTATAGAGTTCCTTAAAGTTGAAAAATAATTAAGACTCTAAATCAACGCAATCAAGAACCCTAAAATACAACTATTTATGCGGCAAAATGATACTCGCAAATAAAACAAATTCCCAAGGGTACTTTCTGCTAACCTAGGGTCATAAAATTGGCAAAAAGTAAGGTCACACAGTATAAGTAAAGGAAAAAAGATCAAAGATCTTTAATTTGTTTTTATATCACAAAAAAAATATCACAAAAAAGTATGCACCTGTGAAAGATTTAGTAGGGAATATATTTTTGTTTTAAAAAATTACAATTTTGTAAGTAGTTTATTCGAATTTTGAGTTCCTTGGCCATATCTCGAGGCGAAACAATGACCCCATAGAGCGTTTGATGATCTAGGGAAGGGTGGAATGAAACAGACCCCGTACTGGATCATCAATGCGATGGGCTGATCAAATAAAATCAGAAGTTGGGGCCCTCTGCATAAATGCACTAGGATATCGGCTAATAGGTTAAGATGACGAGAAATTGTGAGCAGGATCACATCAACCACAAATGATGATTTAGCCTCATCAAGATCCCGACCGTTCTGACAAGAGCGACACGACTGAGAAGAAGTAGTTTAATAAGAATATACCATTAAGTATTTGCAAAATTGTGTACAGACCCTCGTAGTGGGAGTTCCCACCACCACCACTGGGCGTTCCCGCTTGACGGATTATTTTTTTTCAGAAACGATGAAGAATTTCCATATATTTTTAAATTTTTTTTTCTAGCTTGATGTACCGAATTTACTGTATGAAAATATATAGGATACATGTTCATAGGTGCAAAAAAGGATCTTGTATGAATAATTAGGTGATTATTTTCATGAAACCAAATATATTTGAATAATTTTTCTGTAAAAACTTTGAATCGTAAATTTGACTGTGATTTTTTATAAGAAACGATGAGAAATTTCATAAAGATCATTAACATTTTCTACTTAGATCAATGCACAGAACCACATGCAAAATAAGGGACACACTCTTTGTTACCTACATGCAAAATTTCAAATCAATCGGTAGACACATAGCCAATTAAAATAATTCAAATACCCATGTATATATATATATATATATATATATATATATATATATATATCCTGTATATGAGAACTTTATGATGAAAAAGTGCTCTATCGATTAGCAAATGTGATATTTTTTTACTTCAATAGGAGAATGTACATAGCTATCTGAAGAAATGCCATGATAATGGCGGACGATGATATTAGTTTAGCAGGTGAATTTGAGATAAGTCTCAGTTAAGGTATAACTTAATTTTAGTCAAAAATAGATAGGTGAAGGTAAATTCCAGGTAACAAATGAATATCATCTCTTTTTTATGTATATTAACTGCTCTTAAACATCTGAGTGCAGTTTCAGGTAATACTTTTAACAAAATTGCATAATAAAAATAAAATTTGTGATTGTATCCTTAACTAGTTAACATCTGATTGTATTGTTCACAAATAAATTGTGTTGTTGATGAATAAAAATCTGATTAAAGTTTCACGTGGTACTTTTCACTGAAATTCTGATAAATATAATTTTTGTTTGAGTTATTCATAAATGAATGCTGAATTAATTTATATCGAGTTGCTTCCGATCTGTTATTTCTTTATTATTTGAACCACGAATTGTTAGGAGAAATTTTTTCAAGGTGTTACTTTGATGTTTGTTTTGTCCATTTATTTACTAAGCTGTTACGTTTAATATGACAACAATAATAGAATAGTAGACATTCATTGAAATGCTATAAGTAAATTTATTACATTACAAGCTCTGTACTATTTAAAGAACTAGGAATTTTTAAATTATGGTGTTGCTTAAGAAAACAACAAAACCTTTTCTACTCTTGAAGAAACTTCTCCAAATATCGTTATATCATCATATCATATATATGCACACACACACACATATGTGTGTGTGTTTGTAGGAGTGTGTGTGTGTGTACCTTGCATTGAATTTAGTACCTGGGGCCATATCCTACGGCGACGATATAGTGAAACTTTTGCAACAGGTCTATTTCTGCACAATTAGCCTGAAAGTAATAGAACACATATTTTAATCAAATTTAAAAATATGACAGAAAACAATGTTGAACTTACGCTCCAGTAAAGCAATGAGCAGCTGTCATGACGTGCCTGAATGTTATCAGAGATCCAGCACACTCCTGACTGAAGACTCCTGTACCACTGCTATCTCTTAGGAGTTGGACAATGTACTTGTAAGTATAGATACTAGCAGTTGAACCGCCAGCAATTCGCGTTGTTATCACAGGAGAAGCTGAAGATAATAAGAACTGTATTAAAACTGCATTCCTAAATAACAATAAAAATTTCATAATCATAAATATTATACACATTATAAAACCAGGCCCAACAACGGAGCGAGGCTTGTTTTCATTCTTATTTTCCTTTATATAAAATAACAAATTCATTTTGTTAATAGAGTAAGTAATTTATAGTAATATCGTATGTTTAATCATTTCCTTGATGAGAACAATCTTAATACATCGAATTTAATTAAAACCAATGAAAAATAAAACGATTACACTGTGTTCATAATAATTTAATCTGACAAGTGATTTATGTTAGACAAATTATTAATAACATTGCAGTAAATTGAATATTGAATATATTTTGCGTTAATTTTGTAGAAATTCATTATTCACAATTGAATGAAACTACGTAATGCAGTATCACTTCCACTTTATTTAAGTTCTTTACCATGACCTAGGTTTCATTGGATTACAACATCTTCAAGTGGGATATTAGCAAAGATTATATGTCTTTGCTCTATACCTTTGCTAAAAACCACCTGAAGATGTAATACAATGAAACCTAGGTCGTGTAATAAAACGAAACCTAGGTCGTAAGACTTTAAAGAAAGTATAAATAATACTACATCACGTAGTTTCATTTAATTGTGAATTGCAGTACATCTTTATAAAAAAACAAACAGTACTACACATTTAGAAATTGGATGAAAAGTTGTGTTTAAGTATTCATTTTGAACAAACAGTATTCTCTGTTAGGAAGGTAACGTCATTTAAATATTGGAATAACTCCATAACTATATTAATTTTATAAGAAATTATATTAAATTTTTTTAAATATTTTGATGTAAAAAATTATTACAAAATTTTGTTTTTACCCGCTGGCATCAACAGTCTAACTATAGTTAGCGATTTAAAAGTTAAAATATTTATAGAAATTATGAATGGTAAAATTAGGAATGCTAATAATAATTTTTTGTCCGTCTCAAGGTATTTCACACGATCAGGATTTTTCTCAAAATTAAGTAATTGTTAGTATTTCCGATTGAAGCAAATATATAAATTACAGATGAATGGACAAACATAATGGTATCGAAATATGACCATAATTGTTTTGCTCTTAATAAAGTTTATTAATAATTTGGTTTCTCTCGTTTTGCGTTTGTCTGCTAAAATTGACAAAATTATTCAATGAATATATTCAAATTTTCATTCAAAAGGCATATTTTAAACACAAATTATAGAAAATCGAGTAAAATGAAAAGAAGTTAACAAAATATAACAACTCCGGGGAAAATTCACGAGTGAAATATTTTATTAATAAATTTAGTAACATTACAACTTACCCCTAATTCCCACAGCCAAAACAAGAAACACCAAAGCTGTTGTAACACGCATCGCGACCACTTTTTTATATCTCTAACTTGAAATGAAGATGGCTCTTTCAGTTTTATAGTTATATTACTGTCTGTGTCATTGATATTTTCCTTGTTACTTGAAGATAACGCTTGATAATGACAATATTTATTATGCTTCATAGAATATACTAGCATTACCCGCGATGTTATCTACCTTCTTATATCTATCTAGACCATCATGAACCGATTCTTTCGTCACCAAAGTAACTTTTTCAACTTCGGTTAATTTGTGTAGGAGTCGTTCTAGAAGGGTTCTATACATACTGAGGAGTATATATAAAAGTTTACGGGCACATTCTTATTAAACTATGTATAAATATTTACATTTTTTGCAAACATTTATATATTTTGCTGTTATTATTATTCGTTATTATAAGTCGTGAGAAAAATGACTTTTTTGCCTACATTTCTTTAATTTATTATTGTTAGTGTAGGAAAACAATTTTACATTGAATTATTTAAGAGACACCGCTTTCCCAACTTTTTTTTCAGAAAATAAGTAGAGGGACGTATAGCAAAACATTGCGGAGTCAAATATCTTGAAAAGGAGGCGCCGTTTCAATAATGTTGGAAAATATCCTCGATTGTATTTAAAAGAACTTTTATTATATTTTAAAAGATCAATGTAAGTGGAGCAAAATATTTTGGCTTCGAAATACCATCAAAATTACCGTTTTGCTGATTATTTGTTTAAATTGTCGGCAAGTTAAATTATTTTGAACCTGTTCAATGATTTCGCCCTTCACTGTGAATAATCAAGTCATCACTTCACTTTCTGGATATTCAATATTAACAGCATTACATTTAATCAAATTTTGTCACAGATAGTTCATAGTCAAAAAGTTATACAAAATAGCAAAATTAATTTCAAAATTTAATACTATAAAAATGAAATTGATGGTGTTTTGCAGGTAGATAACTGATTTCGTTAAATCAATAATTTACGTGAGGAATTTTCATTTTCGGTGGTACTAAGTGAAGTATATAAGTTGTATTGCAATCACAAACGCTACTCAAGACATAAGTACTGTAACCTGTGTAGTATGAGTCGTAAAGTATTTACAGAAGTACATTGCATCACGTAACTTCAAGGAACAAGGGGAAGTACCAAATAATTAAATAGAAGTGCGATTTTGTAACTAGAAACAAATTTCCAGGAACATGAACACAATTTTCTATTCTAGAATGGAATATTTTTTTCCATTGGACGATAAGAAAACACACCTAGTTTCCGCGCCTCAAGCACTTTTTATACGATATGATAGCGTGCTGATTAATAATTGCCCTATAAACTTATAATAGCAGACGAATAATATAACTACCTAACAATTGCATACAAATATTTATTATTTTTTTTCAATTATAACTGTCACAAATATCGGTGCGAACCATCGAATCATGATCATGGAGAAAATGTTTAATGTATTTAAACAAAATATGATAGTATGTTGATTAATAATTGTCCTGTAAACATACAATGGCAGACGAATAATATACGTACCTATTAATTGCATACAAATATTTATTACTTTTTTTCAATTATAACTGTCACAAATATCGGTGTGAACCATCGAATCGTGATCATAGAGAAAATGTTTAATTTATTTTGAACACAATATGATAGTGCGTTGATTAATAATTCCCTGTAAACATAAAATGGCAGACGAATAATACACGTACCTATTAATTGCATACAAATATTTATTTTTTTTTTTCAATTATAACTGTCACAAATATCGGTGTGAACCATCGAATCATGATCATAGAGAAAATGTTTAATTTATTTAAACAAAATATGATAGTGTGTTGATTAATAATTGTCCTGTAAACATACAATAGCAGAAGAATAATATACGTACCTATTAATTGCATACAAATATTAATAATTTCTTTGCAATTATAACTGTCACAAATTTTGGTGTGAACTATATAATCATGATTACTTAAATATTTCTATATTCAGACCAAGTATGATATATTCGGTGACACAATATTTCATGATAATAATAATATTTTTTGAGATGTGAAATTTATTTTAAGCCCTCCTTTTTAGTTTTGGATAATAAATTGAAAGTACGACAATTACTACCAATACTTGAAGTTGGTAAATTCTCGAGCCGAAAATAATAACTTCTTCACAGATTGGAGTTCTGTTTCGTACAAAAAGCGGAGTAAATTTATTTTTTTTTACTTATTTAATATGAAATATTGTCAAGCGATTAGCTGCATTTTGTAATTCTGTTTAGTAAAATGTTCTAATACTTGTCTAGCTCAATTATGGTGATTTTCATGAGGTCTAGCTCACTTGTCGTAGTAGCTCACTTCAAAGTAGTTTATTAATCAAAATCGTCACTAATATGAAATTTCTAGCGCAATAAATGTTTAATAAAACTTATTGTATGTAAGCAGGAAACACAGGCGCGCGCGCATATATATATATATATATATATATATATATATATATATATATATAATGGCAGGAAGACATATTTACGTTCACTCTAAAACTCAGAAATTTAGAATCATATTTATATTTTTCCAACTACACTTGCGTACTCTTCTAAAAATTATATTTCTTTTCATAAGTTTATGTTCAGTCGTTTTGAAAATAGGGCATTTTATATATTTTTCATACTTTCCATTGTATTTGTGTAAATATAATTGTGAAAATATCTTTAAAATCAAATTGTGTAAAAATATTTTTGAGATCGTCATAACTAGCCCTTTCAAATACTAACCCATGCTATATATGGAATTCAAAAAAATAATATAAGTAACCAATCCCCCATCTTAAATTTCAATTAAGTTTTAAAAAAAATGTTCAGTTTTAGGTATTTAGATATCTGCGACTTTATATTCTTTTTTACAACGCCAAATTTTAAATTTCTGCTTCGAACTGTTTAAAAGAAAAACTGCTTTTACACACGGATAAATGAACAAGTTAATAATCTTACAAGGGTTCAAGTACCAGCATTCTCTTCTTTAGTAATAAAGCATTAACTATAAAAGATATCAAAACATGAAATAAAATAACGTGTTATATTTCGTTTCAAAATTACATGGCCAGACTATTCAAGTGTCATATGAAATAAAGGTTATAAAATATGAGATCAACGACCGAAACGCATGAAGTGGATTGGGTTTCCTTTTATAACTATAGAGTTGAAAGAACAAAGTAATTGCCTTCACTAATAAATACACTTTGCTTAGAAAACAAAAAATATACAAATCAGCAATTGTCAATAAAATTTAACATCCAACTTTTAACACAAAAAATAAAACAAAAGAAGAATGTAACGGTGGATTTAACGACTTTTTTGAAACGGTTCATAAGTCCCATCATTATTTACCTTTAAACTTCTAAATTTAATTTTAAATATGTGTCGATTGCTTAAATTAATAAAAAAATTGTTTATTGGTATTTACTTCGTTTCATGTTTTACATAGTTTTTTCGATGAACCTATCGTGTATGCAAGTTCCACGGGTAAGGAAAAACGACACATAATCTGTCCTTTTTCAGTTTTTCTAGTTCAAAGATTTTCGTTGAAATAGCATTAATCAACTATGAAGAAAAATAACTTGACTTTCAAAAAATAAATACAGGATTTCTACCAATAAACAATTTTTTTGGCGTTTGTTTCTTCGAAATTTTAAGTAATACGTGTTCAGAGATATATAGAAAAATATGCGAAAAAATCTCCCTCCTTCCCATTATAACCAAAAAGTAAGGCTTCTCAGAAGCCCCGTAAAAGCTGCAGAAAAACTACACCGATGAGTTTAGATGTCATAATTTTTTGAAATATGTATTTACGAATATAAAAGAGAATGTATGTACCTTTTCTGATACAGTCGATTTTCTTAGAAAACGTGACGAACATTGGCACAGTAATACGTTTGATTAACTTATTTTCACAGCTTGACTTTCATAAAATATTCATATTCCGACCAAAGAGGGGGTAATATATATATATAATACAACAAAATATTTTTAAACAATTTGAATTCGTGTACTTCAAAAGATATTCCTAAATATACGTAAAAGGAAGTCTACGCCGATTATATCGAAAACTGCTGAGGAGAAAGTCAAGAAAAAAACAGGTTTGGTTAAATCTGACTAGAAGAGTACAGTATGACAAAATATACGCCTGTGAAAGATACTGCTGGCAATATATTTACGTTGTGAAAAAATTATAGAAGTATTATGTACTCTTAAACATATTACTTATATGTGTACGTACTTAAATGTGTGTACATACTTAAATATATATACGTATTTAAATATTTATGAAATATGCTTTGCAGATTTTAATAATTTTTGTGCTCAATTTTCCAAATGTTAAGCTGCAAGTTGGCCTACAATGAACTCAAGTACTAGAATTAATCTTATAAAAAAATTTGTTTTCGTTAAATGTTTCCATAATTTCAAATGTGCTATTCGACTACTTTGTGCTTATTCCAGCACATTTTTGGCCAGTTTTTTTTAAATATACTTGAAAATATGCCTAAAACAATAAATAAACCGCATTTCAACTTATGTGTATTTTTTAATCTCAATGCGAATACTTTTTACTTTTAGTAACACAAATTTTTAAATATTGCCCTAATTATGCTGTATTTTACAAATTATTGATAAAAAGAATAAGCTTTTAAAACGTTTGAACATTTTTTCTGTATGAGAACAGGTGCGCAGAAAATATTTATAACAAATGAAACTAGTTAAAGTTAAAACAAAACAAACGTTTTTTGCAACAGTTCTTAACATATAATTGCAACTGTTCATAATATTTACATTAAAAAACGTTAAAAATATTTAACGTAGTTCGATATGAATGCTAAGAGCTGTTGCAATCATCACACAGATAAGAAGATTCCCTTGTTACAATTAATCATTCGTTAACTGAAAATGCTAACAACACAAGGAACACATATTTCTTATCAACATCCTCTTTCTTATCTTTGTAATATTCTATATCAGTATCAGAACAACTAACAGACCTGGCACGTTTGTAAATGAATCAACATGTTTAGTGACGGGATTTTCCGAGATCAAATATATGTTTGTCTGAAATTCAATATACATATCTTTCTCTGAAATCACGGTACTTCAACAAACAGCGACACTATTTTACCATTTTATTTTTTCATTAAATTTGTGTGTCTTAATGTCATTTTTAAATCATGTATTGCTTGTGCTCTATTATCTATGGAATTCTATGAAAACAAAAATAAGTGGAGAATGCTTGAAACACTCACACTTAGTTTAATTGGTATTAACATACGTAAGCCATAAGCATCTAAAACAGTGGTTCTTAACCGGTAGTCTGTGGACCAATGATGGTTCCTGAAAGCACTCGAAGTGGTCTGCGAAACCATTATACAATTATTTAAATTATTCAACACATTGTCAAGGTTAAAGCGACAGCAAAGTTAAAGGACAATCCAACGATTTGTCAAGGTTAAAGCGCCGGTAGTGAGCTGAGCCGGGACAAGTTGCGGCGCGGGGATATGCAGCGAGTATCTCGCTCGATCTTTTCATTCGCCTTTGTTTTAGTACAAATACCTTTTTTACAAATATCGTTGTTATGAGTGTTTGTTTATTCTCCATTTTCAAGTTTGACAGCAAAATTTGAACCAAAATCGTTAAAGACTGCGAAAGTGTATAAAAAAATTGCTCCTGATTTTAATACGTAAATAAATTTTTTTTGTTAGGTTACAGATTAAGTCTGCTAGCATTAGAATACTATTCTAAAACACGTCATTTATTGGTTTGTTAAATTTGCTAGGTATTGTTTAATTGCGATTTACTTTGTACTCAGTTCCAGGGGTTTGTAATTAAAACGATTATGTCAACGTAAAATCGTTTATTTTTCATTAAATTTTACGTTGCAGATTTTTTATGTGGCCACTATTAGAGTTGAAACTGTATATGTAAGTAAGGAGGTAGGCCCTACGAATAATAAGTATGATCAACTTATTTCATTTTAATAAAAATGATACCAAAACGTGAATATGACAGCGATCATATTAAACTCGGCTTTAGTTCATTAGAAATAAACCGGAAGACTAGAACTCCTTCTATGCTCGGTCCCCGTTCTGGTCTTGCAGCTTTGATAAAAAAAGAATCCATCCGCAATAACGATGCACTGCGTTATCCATCCATCATCAGTTATGCTCCCGGAAGCTTTGCTACAATGATGACAGCTATAAAAGTAGTCAACTCTATTAAAAAGAGTGCACTTAATAATCGTCATTCCAAAAATTATGCTCTCATTTGAATTCATAACACAAAATGCTGTCTTTCCACATACAAATATGCTGGCTTTCCAAAGAAAACATTCTGTTGAGGTTATATGAACTGAGCGAGGAAGTAAAATTATTCTTAACTGACAAGGAAAAGAAAGGGTTGCTGAATCAGCTCTGTCAGTTCAAATTTCAATTACGTTTTGCTTATCTAGTGAATTTCTTTGCAGAACTAAGTAAATGGAAGGTGGAACAAGAACTCACCGAAGAAGAAAGAGATTCATCGATTTTGAGTTCATTTAATTTGTTTTGACGAATAATGGGTCACAAATAGTGGCAAGTGCTTGATAATGGAGCCGGAAGTTGGTGACAGCAACTTCTCAATGACGAGGAGTATGTTTATTATATTTGATGTCGTTTGAGTTTCCTTGATAAGTCTCTTGAATATAAACGGTGGCTAGAGTCGAACGATGGAGTCGAAATATGATGATAGTTTCATCGAATTTAAGAGTGACTTATCTTGACTAGCCCTTTTGTCATAAATGGTAACCAAGATCTAACGATGAAGCCGAAAAGGAAGAGCCGGAACTTTTTGATGGTGAGGAATGAATACATAGTATCCATCAAATGAAAACTCCAAGCTTTCACTTGATGCGTCATTTAATCGAAAGTAATGGCCAGGGCCTATTGCTAGAACCAGCAAATAATTACGGGAACTCTTGAATAGTGTAGATTCATCAACTTTGTTCTCATTTGACTTGTCTGACGTGTCCCTTTGGTCACAATTGCTTACTAGACGATGGGACCAAAAGATATTGGCAATAACTTCTCTGTGATGAGGAGCAAAACCCAAGGAGTATAAACCCGTTTGTTTATATTAAGGTAGGCAAGAAACCCGTCAATTTAATAAATAACTACTTATGTATACGTATATGCAATAGAATGAAGCAATTATAATATTAAGTAGTTAAATAATTAAGGAACAAAGTTACCACGTAGGTAAGTGTTTAAAGGCATAATGTAGTTAGGTTTTATAAATGAGAAATAAGGAAGAAATTAATGTAAATCACAAAAAATTTCTTAAATTTTCCATTTCTGTCAAACCATTGCTGTCATATAGTCTCGATGATAGTCTGTTGTTAAATCTGATAGAGCACAAGTATATTAGTGTCATCTATCGCTGAGTGGAAATACATAGTATGATTAATAACATAACTAACTCGGTCGCACGCTTCGATAGGGGACGCTTCCGTTTATTAAACAGGTTTCATTAGGGGACACTTCCGTCAGCTTTCGGTCAGTTTACTTTGGACACTTATTATTTACTCAAGGATTCTAATTTGAAACCTATTTGAGTTCTTATCGGAGCATACGACCAAATCAGTTACGCTATTAACAATACTAAGTATTTCTACTCAGCGATAGATGGCGTTTATCTTTTTCTGCTCTATCAGATTTAAAAATCTCGACTTTTATCGAGGCTACGTGATAGCAATGCTTTGGAAAAAATGGAAAAACTAAGATAATTTCAAGTAATTACATTACTTTCTTCCTTATTACTTATTTACACAACCTAATTACGTCACGCCTTTAAATAACAATGTTAACAGGCAACTTTGTTGCCTTGGTTATTTATCTATTCAATATCCTAATTGCGTCATGCATGTATCAACATTCTTACCCACTTATCTACCATTAACTTAGCTGCTTCATTCCATTATATAGTTAAATACGTATGTATAAAGCTATATATGTATGCTATAGCTACCTATTTATTTTGCTGCTTTCTTGCCTACGTCAATATAAATAAAATGAGTCCAAATACGATGAATATTCGCCTCGCTATTATATATATATATATATATATATATATATATGTATATATATATATACATATATTTATATATGTACATATATTTATATATATATATATATGTAAATATTTATATGTGCACAGCATATGTTTTAAGTACACTTTTTGGATACAAAGTATTTTACGGGGACTTTTGTATAATTCGAGGACTGACCTCAAATATTTTTTTGTTTTTTCGGAGATATTTATGTCACGATTAGTTTGGGTGGTAATAATTTTGATGGAAACCGCTGTGTATATTCGATGCGAAACATATGACATAGTTAACATGATGATTAATAAAGCAAATATTCTTTAGAATAAATGATTAAATTAAAAAGTATAATATTTTATAATCTAAAATTAATTAAGCATGTTTTATATTTTTTTTTGTTTTTACTCCCGTTTACCATACAGCTTTTCAGAAAATGTATTTATTTTGATGTAGTCCTAGTACTACCATAAAAGTGGAGGACAATATACAAAGGTCGTTTTCGGAGGTTTTGCGAAATTTCTTTTCTATTATTTGAAATCGCCAAATGTGCTATTCTAACATTTACGTCAAGATCGGCCTCCAGTTCTGTAGTTATATTCTTTTTGCCCCAATTTTTATTAAAATGTTCAATAAGGATTTGTTCTCTTTGTGAAGTCTTGCATTTGCACCAGTAATTACTTTTATTTTCTTAGCCACAACTCGACATCCAATTTCTAGTCGTCGTATTTTCTTTTTTAAATGTATTTTTCATGATGAGTCAAGTATAGGTTGCATGTCACTTTCATACCATGCATTTCTTATAAATTTGCAAGAAATTACTTTTTTTCTGTAACCTATGTAGACCCATTTTTTTCAAAATACAAGCTTGTTATGTTCATTAAAAAAATGAACATAACAAGCTTGTATTTTGAGTGAGGGAGATAGCATGCCTATATTTCTCGTTTGAGATTTCTAAAACTATTGTATTAACAACTTCTCTACTCTCTTTTAGATTTTCTTATTATATATATATATATATATATATATATATATTTGAAATAAGACATTCATTAAAACTAATGACATTTTCGTCATTAGTTACAATAATCCGAATTATTTCATTAGGCCATAAATATATTTTGGTACAGTTTTCTCAATATCAACAAGAGCACAAAGCATTAAAAACAGTTATGTTTTCTTATTGCACTTTAATCTATTAAATTAATATTATAAATTTAACAGTTCATTATATCTTAGCTCCTGATCTTTTTGCTTAGGTGGTCATGAATACTGCTTACGTTATGTAAGCCTCTAAAAACTCCTAATTGCTAAATATAATTCATTGTTAATTGACATCTGAAATACACAGTCAATACACATATTTAAAAATCACTTTGGAAAATGATATCACATAATAGCTTTTAATAAAAAACAACAAATATAAAAAATTAAGAAGAACCAGTAAAAAGTTGCTTCATACGATATAGATGCATTGCTTTAATTGAATGTGATAATTATTACCAATAAATATTAAAAAATTGTTATATCATAATATATTTGGCCTTGATTTTGTAGAAATTCATTATTCACAATTAAATTAAACTACGTGATGTACCATTATTTCTAATTTCTTTAAGTTCTTTACCACGACCTAGGTTTCGTTGTATTACAACATCTTCAGGTGGGCTATTAGCAATCTTTTCAATCATTTAATTTTTTATATTGTATAATGCAAAAATTGTAAGTGCTTCTGGAATTATCACCAATTGAATAGCTTCGATTGATAATTTATTAAAAATATTAATATTAAATATTATTATTCTTTAAATTTTTTCAATCTAATATTTCTTCCGCTTTTTACAGTTTACCTTTTGGCTATGAAGCATAACTGAAATAATATAAGTGTAATTTTTTTTAAAACAAAACCACAACTAATTATTTTATGGTGCTTGCTATGACTAATATAATTAATAATAACAACTTGATAATGACTAAATGAATATAATATTTTTCCTCTTCTGGAAGTCATTAATAGCTAACAATTAATATTAATAAGCTAGTTTTGATTTAAAAAATTAGGTTATTCGCAATCACGAGGCGGAAGGGCTAAAAATTTGCCATAAAAATAACTTAGTCCACAATTTTAGTTAGTGATGTTAGTTCGGCATTGCGTTTATTTCATATAAAAATGACATATTACTATTTCAGCTGTCGCACAATTTAACATTATGCGTTCTTAGAAAAAAAGTAATAACCCTTATAACAATCTATTGCAAGTGGTAAAGTAAACTCATATACTGTATGAGTCTTGACGTGTTTCTCTGGGTGATTCTTGCGAAAGGATCTTTTCTGTCGTACCCTGTACTAGTAAGTTTTACCCCTCTATTTATTTAGTGTTACATTTAATGCAATTATAAGGTGGTAAATCTTAATAATGAATTTATTTTTAGTGCCTTTTTACGACAATATCTAACCGGTGTACACGCATAGGTTTCATACATCAAATAGACATGACAGTAATCAACAACGTCCAATTCCAGGTAAGTAGAATAACTTAATTTCCTAAGACTGGTATATAATTAATCAAAATTAAATTGTTTTTCAACGGAGTAAGTATTTTATTTGTCTAATGAATTTCCGAACTGGAAAAAAAATTTGTTAGATGTTGACTTATTTATTTGGCTTTTTCTTGTATATTACCAATATCTGACTGAATTCAAGGTTTTAAAAGCAAGCTTACATAACTGTTACTGAGCGGAAATATGTGTAGCGTTTAATTTAATTTACACTATTAAAAGTAATATTAATCAGAAGTATTTCTTCTTCAAAATCTTCTACAAGCAATTAAATAAAACTACGTGGTGTAGTATTCTTTCTACTTTCTTTAAGTTCTTTACCACGACCTAGGTTTCCTTGTATTACATTTTCAGGTGGGCTATTAGCAGAGAATCTTTGCTAATATCCCACCTGAAGATGTTATAATACAACGAAACCTAAGTCGTGGTAAAGAACTTAAAGAAAGTAAAAATAATACTACATCACGTAGTTTCATTTAATTATGAATAATGAATTTTTACAAAATTAACGTCAAATATATTCAAGTCTTCTACAAGCTTAGAGTCTGTATTTGCGCGGGGTTTAAAATTTTGTTGAGGGTAAATTACTGATGAATTTAATAGTAAATTACTGATGAACTTATAGTAATCAATTTTATTATTTTTTTCAAAATTAGCTTTTCTTGTTTCATAAAAAAATATAGGATAGTTAAAATCCGTTTGAAATAATTATAAAAATCGATTGAAAAATAAACATAGTTATTAGCCATTTGATGGTAGGAATAGAGTGGGGATAACTGTTTTTCTTATTCGCTCACGTCGAAGTTTTAAAAACTATATGACATTTCATTAACGCCTTCTTGCTTAGACATTAAATTATATCATTTATAACTCAGTCAGTTTAAAGATTTGACAAAGAATTTCACTTAGATTGTACCTTGGAATTGTGATTTAGTAAACATGAAATTAATCAAATATCGAGTTAAATAAAAATTATATTGGTAAAACTTGGGTAGTTGCGAGATTTGTAAAGTATATAGGAATTTCTAAGGTGTGATACATAGTTACTCAAACTGATTTTTTTATCAGATTAAGGTAAAATATTACCTGTATTATAAATTTAACCTAACATTAACTAGCAATTTAAACTTGCTTGATATAATGAATTTTCTACCGCAATTTAGAATTAACCTAAAAATCTATGTACAATTGCAAAATGTAGAGCCGCTTTATATGAGTGTACATTTTAATTTACGATTCAATAGGCTATTCTAATAAGATTCAATGAGCTGTCTATTCTCCAGGCTTATTTCTGAATATCCATGGACAATAACAAAAATATATTTATTAAGGCATTTAAACCATGACAATGAAGGTACATTTTAAACTGTGAATCATACATCCGTGAGTCCATCCATCAATCAGCATCCATAATAGTTTATGTTTGTGTATTTACACAAAAATTAACACTACTTATTACTCAAATAATATTGATATTTCAAAACAAAAGCAGTCATATTTCAAGTAACGGGTATTATAAAGGACCAAGTATTTTTACTGATTAAAAATCAGTAAAAATACTTGGTCCTTTATATATATATATATATATATATATATAGAGAGAAAAATATAATTTGTCATGTGGTTACCTTGTGGTATAAGGGAAACTTTCAATGCGTTTGTAAACCAGTACTTGTAATTGTTTCCACAAACTTTTCGATTTTTTACAGGCTTCAGACATGCAATAAATATTTGTAATCAAAGAATAAATATATTCGATCTCTTGTGCAATAAAAGGAGTCTATAGACTGCGGTGTCCTTTAGTATAAAGTTCAATTACGATCCACGTAATTTATTTACTGCAGAAATCTCTATGAGATTTTGTATTATTTTTGTCATTGTAAACAGAGTAAAGAATGTATTACAGCGATATATTTTATTTTTCAAACGTGGACTGGTATCTTCAATTGATGAATTTCTAACGCAACATAATATTTCCTGTCTGAAGAATAGGTAGAATTGCTAGATATAACAAAATGGCATTCAGGTTGATGCTATTGACTAAGACACACTGTCAATCGATGCGAAGTCCGATTCAAATCCAATAATTTTTTCTAAGGTTTCTTTTACTGGATTGGTTCTAATTTTTAAATAGCATGTCTCAAAATGATGAAGTTCTGGAAATTCCAAAATAAATCGCTATGTACCACCAATACCTATGAAACAAAATAAATCCGAAGTAAACAGATATTCACTCAAAGACTCCGTATGGTTCCTGCTAAACCGATATCATGTTGATACTATAAATGATAAAGTTAAAGAATAGATGCATGGATACACACTAGTTACTCCTTAACTCTGTAATTTCATGCAAATAGTTTATAGCTTGGTTTTACACATTCTGGCAAATATCGTAACATATCTGAAGCAGTTCCTAAGACATTATATATGTTTATTGCATTCTTAATAGACTACAGAGTCTGTAAAGGTAATTCTGTAAGTTTAATTTTAGCATTAACCTATATATGTGTTCCGAAGTCTCAAAACTTGAGGATGATTTCCGTGTGATAGCATAGAAAATTTTCTCCCTTCTGCATGTATACGCGATCATGATGTTAATATGGAATGTTAACAGATTTTGCACGAAAATAGAAAATATACACATTACATTAGTTCGAATTGACTTATAGGCTAAATTACCGTAGTCAATGCCAGCAAAGTCGTGATCGGAAGCTAGTTTTACCATAATACAAGTTCCTTTAACGATTTTTGTAAAATCCCTACAGGATCTTATGGCAATGTTTCCTGATTTTTGATGGGAATAATAATGTCAAAAAATTTATGTATATTCTGACAAAATAAATTTAAGCCCTATATTCAGTTAGGAAAGAACCAATGTATACACTCCTCATTCCGTTTGAACACACAATACAAAATGGGCCTGGATAAACTTGAAATGAAGTTGTTGCACTTTCCTCATTTTCATTAAAGCAAAAGTTTTCAAAAAGTTGAGTTTTCCGTGCAAAAATTTTCATGCGGAAAAGTTTTAATTAGGACAGAATAATGCCGGTTTTATCAACATCAGGTTCTTTGTCGTCGTTGAAGGAGTCATTGGAATAAAATGCTAATAGCGCACTTCAATTTGGTACGTACTGCTTTAAAATTTATTTCTTTATTTACAGCATTTTTATTTCAAAAATAAAGAGAAAAATAGTTACTTAAACCTTTTCTGGGTAATTCTCTCTGAGGAGTTATTAAATATCATAATGGATTATAGTAATATTGACAGTTTTTCTTAGAATTTTCCATGTGCAGTTTAGAATAAAATCTTATTAGATATTCACTTTGCACATACTTATTAATTTTTTGGAGACTTTAATTAATGAAAATTGCTACTTATGAAGTATAATTCAAAATTTTATATAAAAACTTATCTTTGACCTACACATATTTTCGATTCCATTTTACTTTATAAATAGCAGTTCCTTTATGTAAAACATAACCAACTCAGTTAAAACTATTTCCAGTTCTTCTAGAAATTTTCATTTGAGTATTTTGTTATAAATTTTGGGGATTCCCAAAAATTAAAAATTAGACTTCGCAAACTCAGCAAACATAGTTGGTAACGGAATATTATCAACTGACACATAATAGTTTTATTATATTTATTTTAATCACTTAGCAACTACTTTAACCATACTGTTCCATTTTCTACTGTCCTAATTTCTACTTCAGTGGTAGACATGACCGCACTTTGTCGTTGGTAGCTGTACCACGTGACGGCGAGTCATTTCATGAGCAATGAGTATCCTGTTATTGAGGCCTATTTCGATTTCGTTGCAAGTCGGCGTCACTATGACTAGTTCAATGGTATTTGCTTTATGCATATAGTAATATCCTAGTTGCTTGGTGGTCCATTTCGATACTTCTGTATTTTTCTTACTGCCTTCCATTAACACTTACTGTTACAGTGTAAAAATGTACTCGACTATCTTACGAAGATCATACTATCAGGTCAGCTCAAAATTGCTGCAAATATGAGTAATCTCAGTACGTATGTATACCTTCAAAATGATCTTCACCACTTGTTATACCAGCAGCAATAGATTTAAGTTGTAGAAAAGTTTAGTAATTAATTAATTTCAGTCATTTGATTACAAGTTCCTTAATCATCTTTTATGATGCCATAAGTAAAAAAAATATCGTAATTAATATTTGAACTCATGTGAAATTATAAAGAAAAACATTAGAAAATAAATCTTTCAAAAAATTATCAGGAATTTCTTCTGGGTGTTTCTATATCAAATATTCCTTTGAAGCTTGAATCATAATGAATATTTATTATTGTTCTGAAGGATCCACCTTTTATCAAGGATCATAATTTTCTTAACCCTTTTTTGGTTGGTTTAATATGTTCGACTCTAATATTTATTTAGTTCATGAGGTCTCTATTTTTTAAGATTCCTATTTTTGCTAATTAAATGCATAATATTGTAGACTACTTATATGGATTGAGACAGAAAATACTGTAACTATCTGGCAATTACTTGAAAAAGACCTCTCTCCGCTAATTAACTCGGATAGATTTCGATACAAAGTTCATGCTCTGGTAATATTTACGTAAGCCTCAATTTTTCTCATATCGATTAAAATAAATCTTGCATAAAATCAATAAACGTGCCAGCCTAGAAATATTATTGACGCTATTTGTCATAGTCATTAAAAGCGGGAGATATTCATGATTATAAAAAGTAGCCTTCGGTTGCCATCAGGACTCGCTCATACATTTAATGCAGTTAAATCCTTATAGAAATTGTGCTTATTTATGGTATTCGGTCCGTATAATTCGTGAAAATCATAAATTATTTTTATCACATTAATTCTACAGCAGAATAATTGTTTAAAAATATAATTTTGCCAAAACTAAAACAGTCTTTTGCAATTAAAAACTCAATGGGATAAATCAGGCTAGCTCAAACTAGTTGGTTTGGATGGCACTGTTATCCATTAGCATGTTACCATCTCCTTCCACTGTTATAAGAGCCTCCTGATTAGAATATATAAATAAAAGGCTCATTAAGCAAGGCCAATGAGTTCAAATTCGATGTGTTTACTGAAATCAAAAAAATATGTAACTGTCCTAAAAACTCATGTTACATTTTTACTGGCAGTACACCATAAAGCATTTATTCAACTAAACCATTTTAAATCGAAAATTATAAGCATAGAGGAAAACAAAAGGAAAACTCAAATTTTAATTTTTATGTAAAAATTTTAGTAAATCTGAAATAAATTCGAGTGGGTTTTATTAACACTCTCAGTGATTCTCCAGTAACTGCAGTTAATCATTCAGATCGGATTCGGAATAACTAGCATTTTTGTATAATTAGAGACATACGTAAAGTTAAATAAATAATCCAAAAATATGTCAGAAAAATATTAAGTACAAAATTATATTAACAGATCTTTAAAAGCGAATAACTTCAAACTATGTGCTATTAGCAACATTTACTATCCAATTTGTGTATGATCCTACGTTGGTGAATATACCCGGATAGAGGGCGTTCCCGCAGCCAGTGTACCAGGAAGCCACTCCGTAAACCTGATTGTTGGAAAGAAGGGGTCCACCGTTGTCTCCCGTGCAAATACCTTGGTTGGGAGCTCCAGCACAGAACATAGTATTGGTAAGGGTACGTCCGATCTGACGATAGTTGTCGCTGCAGGTAGAAAAGTTCCAGACGGGAATAGAAACTTGTTTGAGAAAATTGCTTCTAGTTCCAGCCAGCTGCAATTAATGAATCATTTAAAAAATCACAATCTTTCGCTGTTGTTAGTCTTAAGTCATACCTTAACTTATGGATTAAACCTTCATGCTATGTTTGGAAAAAGAAAAAACGTCGCCAGTTCCTCCTAAGTGTCTAAAAAAATATATCTTAATTTAAACATCCAATAAATAATTGACTATATGAAATTGTTAGCCGCTTAATTAGAATAAATGCATAGAAAACATATATTTATCACCACAAATCAATAAAAACGCAACAAACATAAGAAAATATTAACTTAATAAGTTCCAAGTCATCACTGAAAGGGAATCCATGGAAAATAAAAGAAATTATATGAGCATAAATGTGAAATTATGTACTTAATGAAGTACAAACAAATTAAGAACTATAAAGGATATGAAAAAGCAGAACACACAGATATGGAAAAGCTTAACATAAAGAATCAGAAAATGGATTGATCACAAAGTTTTGATAGAAATAAGACTTTTTGATATAAATATCAAAGAAATAATATGTATATTCGAGTCTTATTGATACCATATTCCATAGGTATGATCACTAAAAAGTTACTAATATTTAATAATTCACTACGAAATTTCCATAACTTTAAATGTTGAGATAGCGGATCGTTTTCAATTTTTAACTAAGTTTAAGTCAATATGCTGATAAATATTGTAATTATTTCTAGTACAAAATTAAAACTTCAAAAGAAACGAATATCTTAATTGGATTGATTAGGTACGTCCACTAAATTATATTGCAACCAATTTACAACACTGTTAATTAAATTTTCTGAGCTCAAAAACAAATCATTAAAAAATTTTAGAATCATTCAAGGTACATTAAATGTTTGTCATATAAAGAAGGATTTATTCTTGGGTTTCTATGGACATAACATTATATATTATGGAAATGAAAATGCAAATACATTTACAAGACATGAATAATATTAATGACGGTCTTCAAAGTAATTACTTTTTCAAGTAACCGCTTGATCATATATAAATATATATATATATATATATATATATATATATATATATATATATATATATATAGTGTTGAGTATATTATTATTCGCACTGGTTTTAAATTTACAAATATAGTATGATGAAACAACCAACAATAAATATAGGTACAATCTTAAAAATATATTATTCTCCATTTTCAAGAAAGGGGCTGACAAAAATCCACATAGTGTTGGGTGCGAGTGGGGCAAAAATATAAAGGGTAGTTGTATATAATAAACATAAAAATGGGTAACTTAAGAGTTTTATTTAAATCACTTAATAGGCAAATGAGAAATCTTTTATGTTTTTTATGAATATTCAGGTCATAACTCACAACTAAATATTATTTCTACGGGACTCTTTGAACCGACATGATGAAAGAAAGAGCAAATTTTATCCTGTTGTATCTTCCACACACAGACATACCATACTAATCTCTAAAACTCGCAAGCAATACGAAAAGGACAATTTATTAGAGATGCATATTCCTTCCATGATGTGATTTTTTTCCTTATAAAATTCCTTCAGAACCTTATTGGGCTTACCAATCTTTATGTGCTATAACTAAGCTGGTTGATATCGAATAATAAAACTTTTAATATCAACATTAATTAATAATAAACATAATTTAATAATTTCACAAATATTTCTATGTATTATGAACCTGAAGCAGTAGCCTGAAGTAGTAGGTAAAAATGTTAAATAAATTATTTGGCATCTGTCCATCCCTTAAGACGATCCCTTTCTACAAAAATATTAATTGAATTTACACAGTTTTGTCACTTTATTATGTCTACAAACAAATAAGTATTTCATTATAATTCTTACCGAAGTAGCACCCCATCCAAGAGCAGTGGCAACATTATTGGCGTATAATCCTGATCCTTGCGGCGGTATCCAAGCTTTTCCAATAGTCGCTGATTCAGGAAAGGGTGAGTTTACGATGGCTAAAGAGATATCACCCTCGTTAGTGTAGGCGTTGAATGTTGGATGATTAATAATCTGTACTACACTACGAAGAATTCCACCGGTAAGACGGCTGGTAGATCCGGCTCGCACTTGCCAGCGTGATGGAACTGCATATCTGAAGCAGAAAGATGACTTAAAATACTCGACTAATTTTTCTTAGGAAACCTTTGATTGAATAACTAAAATTTATTAGTATGTATCATTTGTATACAGATTAGTAATGTAAAGCATCGTTATCCACTTCAAAAAAACTTGAATTTTTTTAAGTTTATTTAAAATGTGCCGTAGAAAAAAGGAATTTAATTTGATTTTAATTTGCATTAACTTCAGAAAATAAAAAAGAACATATCTGTAATTCGTATAGGTGAGTCTGTGTATTAAACTGGGTACATATTTCTGCAACAACACGTTAATGTTTTTGTTAAAATCACGATTTTTACAGTGGTTTTTCTTCAAAAATGGGTGAGAATTTCCATATGTTTACGTAATATTTCTTTAAAAGTTTGATGAACAAAATCACCTGCAAAAATAACAGACACGCTTTTGGTACTGACTGTATATGCAAACATTTTAAAACAATCGGTGGCCACTTGTGATCTAATTTAAATAGCCAATTAAATCATTCACATGCTGTGATACTGCCGGATGATGATTATTATGGAGTTAATTATAAACAAAAATAGGCAGTTGATAATAAATACCAGTTAATAAATTAATCAATACGACGTTTTTTTCCAGCATTTCTCAAATGATAATGTCTTCCTAAGATTTCACATTGTACTTTTCACAGAATTTTTGACAAGAATAATTTTGTGATTGTGTTGTTCACAAATAAATGCTGAATGATTTATATTGAGTGTTTCCTGATTTTTAATTTTTTTTTACTATTTTAACATTGAATAATTATTAAGAAAAATCATTTATTTATTAAATTAGTACTATAATATGGCAGTATTATTATCATCGTAGGTTTTTGCTAAAATTCTACTAAACGTAATAATTAAATCAATTTCATTGCAAACTGTGTTACATTTAAACACCATTGAATTTTTAAATTAGAGTTTTCATTAAAAAAGCTATAAAAAAATTCTACTCATTAAAAAATCACATGCTGTACGCAGTAAGTCACTGTGTATTAAAAAAAGTAAAAAATTTAAAAATAATTTAACATGATAGTCTGACTTTTAGTTCATATGCGGCATGGATAAAAACTAAACGTTCTATGTATCTATAAACCTCACTCAACTAGGAAATCCCCTTGTATCTAAATATTTTGAATATTCAAGGTTATTATCTTTAGCATTTAGCAAAATTTGTTTATTTTTTAAATTTAAATTTAGATACTTATTAAAAACCTACAATAATTTACTTCCTTTTGACATATTGTGTAACATTTTATATCTATAAATTATAAATATAAAAATCCATTCGTTTCATATTGCTTGTTCAATTTTATGACCAAAAAATTATATATTATGACTGACTTTAAAAGAAACTGCAACTATATTAGATAATTATCCTTTTATTAAATCCCATATCACATATTCCTTCGTCAAAAAATTGCTTCAAAATAATTTGATACACAAAAAATAGACGAAGGAGAAATTTTACTTCCCAATTATTATATACTATATATATATATATATATATATATATATATATATATATATACGATTTTAATTTTAATCATTTTATTCAAGACGGCGGATGCAAATTCGAGCCTTGGTCATATTTTGTTATCAAATTATCTACACAATTTATCAGGGTGGTTAATAGAAGATTTTACAAGAGCGTATACTAGATAATCGTAAAACATTTGATGATAAAAAACTCTATAGGGTCTTGAGAAAATTAACTTTAAAAAAATACATTAAAATTGTCATTAAATAGTTCCAAGGAAGCACACACACAAATTTATTCATCAGTTTTTTTATAAAAGGAGTTTATATTAAATTGTAATTTTATTTTCGTAACTGTATTCGATGTTACAGTTTTCATTCATTTTAAAATATTTATTATAATAGAAAATTAGAAATCAAGTGCTATGGTCATGTTCCTAATATATCGTATGGCTACTTCGAAGAATTTTTTTAACATTCAAAACAAATCGACTAGGACGCCAAAAAGTAACATATGAACATGTAAAGAAATATCCTAAGGCACATATCCAATAAACTCCTATGGCAAGCTTCTGTCGGAAAGGTGATAATTGTTAAGGAAAACAATCAGTGAATGAAAGGCAAATATTTTGCGTTTCAAAATAAGCAATTCGATTGCAACAACATTTTTTTAAAAATGAATTCATTGTTTCTACAAAATAATATAACACCATCACAACGCTATCTTTTAATAAAAATTTAATTAGGGGTTAAATAAATGTCACATTACCTTCGTACCTAGATTACATTAGATGACTGTTTACGCCACATAAAAAACAAAATAAGTTTTAGTTAATTATTTTTTTAATGAAATAAACGAATTTCTTGTGAATTATTAAAATTAAAATATAGAATTAAAAATATCGGATTCCCCCTTAAATTTATTATTAAAAAGTAATGGGGTTGTGTGGAAATGCCTCAAGTATGGTAAGAGGAATTTATGGCAATTTTATTTATGATTTGAACCACCACCATTATGGAATCGGTTTAAAATTGTGTATATCTAGAAACTAAAGAAGCAATTTTTCTCTTAAATTTACATCCCAATTTAATAAGAAATGTATTGCGTTTATATGTATAAATATATATATATATATATATATATATATATATATATAGATATATATATACACATATACATATACATATATATATATATATATATATATATATATGTATACATTGCCTTGCATTTAGTGTGTGGGGACCATTATTGATGAATATATAGTGAGACTTTTGCTACAGGTGTATTTCTGCAGAACTGGGTTGAAAGTATAACTTAGCAGAAAACAATGCAAAACTTACGCTCCAGTAAAGCAATGAGCAGCTGTCATCACATGTCTGAATGTTATCAAAGATCCAGCACACTCCTGACCAAAAATTCCTATCCCACTGTCATCTCTCAGGAGTTGGACAACGTACTTGTAATTAGTAATGCTAGGCGTTGAACCACCAGCGATTCGAGGTGTTATGACAGGAGAAGCTGAAAAAACACTTGTTTTAAAACCGTACACCTAAATAATATTAATGATCTAATTGTCTTAATAATATATACAGGAGAAAAACACATCCGACGATGAATTGGATTTTTTTGTATTTAGGTTTCTATATATAAAATAACAGGTTCATTTTAATGCTACAAAGTAATTGGCAGTAATATCTGAAGTTTTATCATTCACTAAATTATAGTAGGGTCAATAAAACTAGTTCAGTTAAAATCTGTGAAAGACAAAACAACAATGATGTGATCATAATAATTTTACACAACAAGTCATTTAAGTTCTAAAAATAAATAATTGCGGACCACAAAGTCCACATTTTATAAATCGTGCAAACAGGACTAATAAATTTATTAGTACTTGAAAAAATAGCTGCACTTTAGTAGTCATTTTTGACGTGGTAAAATTATGGAAGATAGTGTCGTTTAAATATGGTAATAACTCCATAATTACATTTATTGTATAAGAAATTACATTATTTTTTTATATTACAAAAAAAAGCTCAAAAAAATTAGTAATTATTTAAGAATTATTATTTTTTTCAATAACCTAACTATAATTGCGAATTAAACGGTTTAAATATTAATAAAAATTCAAATTATAAAATTAGGAACGCTTTTGGTAATTTTCCTTCTGTCTTCAGGCTATTTGATACAACTGGGATTCTCCCAATTTAACTAATTGTAATGTTACAGATTTAAGCAAATATATAAAATACAGACGATGGGACAAACATAATAACATGAAATATGGCAAGAATTGATTTGTTTTTAATTAATTTAGTTAAAAATTTCCTTTCTCTTTTTTTACCTGTTAAAACTAAAAAATTCTTGCAACAGTGCATTTAAATTTTATTCTAAAAAACATATTTTGAAACGAATTATATATTATTAAAAAAGATAAAAAGTAGTTAATAAAAAAGGTTTAGCTATAAATCTGCGAGCAAAACATTGTATAAATAAATTTATTAAATATTACCACTTACCCCTAATTCCCACAGCCAAAACAAAAAACACCAAAGCTGTTGCAACACGCATCGCGGCCACTTTTTTATATCTCTGACTTGAAATGAAGGTGCCTCTTTCCATTTTATAGTCATGTAACTGTCTGTGTCATTGATATTTTCCTTGGTACTTGAAGATAACGTTTGATAATTACAATGTTTAATATGCTTTATAGAATATACTAGCATTACCCGCAACCTTATCTACTTATATCTATCTAGACCATCACGAACTGAGTCTTACGTCACCAAAGTAACTTTTTTTATTCAAAACTGTGACATACCTGTAGAACTTGTTCTACAAGGGTTCTATACATGCTGAGGAGCATATGTAAAAGTTTACACGTACATGATATTTTTATGTTTAATAAAAACCTTTGCAAACTTGAGTGTATTTTTCGCAATATAAGTATATATTTTGCTATTATATCTTCCTAAGGCGGGAGAAAAATTACTGTTTTCCTACATCTCTTTAATTTAAAAAATTACTGAAGCAAAATAATTTTACATCGAAGTACATCATGTACATCGAAGTACATTACATTTTACATCGAAGTGGTATATCGAAGTACATTACATTTTACATCGAAGTAGAAAACTTAAATGACCGCAATTTGTTTCAGAAAATTGGACGAGAAACATATAGCAAAATACTTTTAAAGTCTAAACCTTACAAGGAAAGAGTTATGTCAAAAAACATTGCAAAATATTTTTAATCGTGTTCCAAAAGGATATTTAGACTAAAAAATAAGTCTCTTGCTTATATCTCTTTAACTTCGAAGTATTAAAATGTACCTTTGTCCTGATTACATTTTAGATTGTTGAGAGTTTAAAAAGATGGAGACCTCTTCAATGGCATTCCTCCCGATAGTGTCTATGAGAAAAACCAAATCAACACTTCTCCTTCAATTATATCTATTACTAAGAGCATCATATTTAATCAAATGTGGCATTAGAGAAAAATTATACAAGACAGCAAAATTAATTACAAAATTTAATATTATTAAAATGATAAATAATTTAATTAAATCATCAATTTACATCAGAAATTTTCTTTCCCTACGGTAAATAAGTGAAGTATCTAGGTTGCATTGCAACCACGAGCGCCACTCCATATATAAGTACTGTGACCTCTATGGCACGAGTTGTATAGTGTTTTCATCAAAACATGGCGTGATATTATTTCACGGGAAAAGGAAAAGTGTTACATGATTAAAGAGGACTGTAATTTTATAACTTGAAACAAATTTCCATGAACATGAACATAATTCGCTATTCTAGAATAGAATCTTTTTTCCGTTAGGCGATAAGAGAATACACCTAATTTCCACACCTCGAGTACTTTGTGTACAATATTATCGTGTGTTGATTTATAATCACCCTGCACACATATAATTGTGAACGAATGATATACGTATTTACTAATTGCAGACGAATAACATGGTATGGTGCCAATATTTGCTACGGTTACAATTGCAGTGGTTGTCTGCAATTTTAAACGTAACATGAAACACCAAATCATTATCATGGGGAAAATATTAAAATACGCCTCAGGCCGAAATTAATATATTCTGTTTCAGTTCAGTTTTTGTCCTTGTTACAGTTATAAATAACAGACTGAACACACATCCACAGCTTAACTATAATAATTACCAATACCTGAACTTGGTGAATCCTCGAGCCAAAAATGATATCATTTCCATAGACTGTATGTTTATTAATAATTGTCCTATACACATATAACTAATATTACTGAGAGACTAGAGTTCTGGTTAGTACATAAAGTATAATCAATTTATTTTTTTCGAGTGTAGTATATTATCAAGCAATTAGCTACATCCTGTAATTTGGTTTAATAAAAAACAGCCGAATACGCTTCCGAATCGCTTATAGTAGTTTCCATACCTTGTTTCCTTACGTGGTCACTAATATGAACTTCCTAGCAAAATAAATACTTATTAAAGCTGATCATAAGTAACTAAGAATGACATGTATATTAACGTGAATATCTCTCAAACCCTGAATACTGCAAAAGAGACACGATGAACATTATATTTTTTTTTAATGCCGTGTCAGAAATTTCCCAAATTCAAAATCATTATGAGTAGACAGTCTTTTGGAAGAAACACCAGTATAATCGAACATATTAATATCTTCTATGTTTTTCTTTTCATAGACAAGGTAGAAACTTAGTGACATAATTAGTGCTAATATTGAATCTTTGATATTAGATGTCACAATATGTCAAATAAAATAATGTGTTCTGTATCTAGCTTTCATTAATCAGACTGAAGAAAGCAAAATTGCATGGTTTGTTATTATTGACTAGAAGAAACATACGAAGAAAGTAACTTAAACACAATTTTCCTTGATAAATAACGAAACACTAGCACACTGAATCATATTATTAATATGTACAATGATTTCACGTTAACAGAGGTGAGAGAAAACGGTTTGCTTAACAAGTACTAGCTTTTATTTCTTTGGAAATAGATTACTCATAATTAAAAGGATATTAGCACATCAGATAAAATTATGTGCTGTCCTCATTGCACAATATTTCATAAGCTTTTGATAATCGTAGTGACAAAATCAAAGGCAAAATAACATGATTGGACATTATTGACTAACAAAAGCATATGCTGAGGTGCAATTTTTATGAATAATTAAACACTGGTGCACTGAATCATATCAATGATATTTATAATGATATCACGTTCAGAGACGTTCACACAATAAGTACCAGTTTTTATTTCTTTGGAAATAAATGATTCATAATTATAACGGATATTAGTACATCATATAAAATAATGTTCTGTCCTCATTACACGACATTTCATAACATTTTGAATAATCAGAATGACAAAAGCAAAAGCAAAATGACATAGTTGGATATTATTGACTGATAAAAGGGCAAGTTTAAAAATAACTGATGGTCAATGTCCCTGAATAATTAAACACTGGTATACTGAAACATAGCATTTATATTTACAATGTTTATTTTTTTGCAGAAGGGAGAAAAAGATACTAACATAATAAGTACCATAATTTTTTCTTTAGTAATAAAATGACACAACTATAACGGATATTAACACAACAAATAAGATAACGTGTCGTCCTCATTACACAACAATTCATTTTCTTTTGATTATATTAAAGATCAGTCCAATAATCAAAAGTTTAGTTCACTGAAATGTTTATAACAATTTTCTTTTTACAGATGAGGGAGAAAATTGCTAATGTAATGAGTTACAACATTTACATATCTTGTAATAGATGACTCACAAATACGACAGATATAAAAATATCAAATAAAATAACACATTGTCCTCCTTATACTTTATTATCTTTTGATAATTACAATAACAAAGGCAAGAGTATTATTACATATCCTAACTAATCAAGTGTCAATAAATGAGGGTTGTGAAATATGAGACCAAAAACCAAAAACAGTTTAATATGAAGAAATTCAAATAGTCAAAACAAAACACTATTGGTTAGAACGAAACTTAACGTCAGAATCTATCCACAATTAAATGAAACTACGTGATGTAGTATTATTTCTACTATCTTTAATTTCTTTACCACGACCTAGGTTTCGTTGTATTACAACATCCTCAGGTGGGATATTAGTAGAAATAATACTACATCACGTAGTTTCATTTAATTGTGAATAATGAATTTCTACAAAATTAACGCCAAATATATTCAATATTTGAAAACAGCCGATTTGGCTACATTGGCGATATTGTATCGTCGACTCCGAATTAAATTTCGGAAGGCGGTACAAAGCGCTAATATCCCACCTGAAGATGTTGTAATACAACGAAACCTAGGTCGTGGTAAAGAAATTAAAGATAGTAGAAATAATACTACATCACGTAGTTTCATTTAATTGTGAATAATGAATTTATACAAAATTAACGCCAAATATATTCAATGTCAGAATCTATGTAAACAAACTTGTATTGTTGACAATTTGAGTGGCATTTCTTGTGTTTGCTAAAGAAAAATAGTGTTCCTGCAATATTTTGCATATCCAGTGCATTTTAACCTCCTAGTGAGATTTAGAATCATCTAAAGTAATGACTGAAAGTAGTTTTATGAAAGTGTAATCGGATAAAATGCGAGAATATATGCATTCGTGAGGCATCAAATCCAGATTTTACGCCCGCTGAGATCAAAGGAGTGAAAACTACAAGATAATTGTTTTAATACATGATTTATAATTATGCATTATGTACTTTTTTATACATAAATATAATCATAAATAGGAAATTAACATCGAAGCAGTAAGCATAACATAATATTTTAGAAACATGCTTGCATACTGTCTATGTTTTTTTCATTTATATATAATCTTTTTTACATTCGGTAAGTTTATTACGTTTGTATGAAGTCACTTTTTATGTTTGTTATGTAATTTTTCTTAATATTTTAATTTGTAAAAATTTAAGTGCCTTTTTTCTATTTGTTTTTTCAATTTTAAACTAGTGTCATTTGTCATAAATATTTTCTAAAAAAGAGAGGTTTTAAAAATTTAAATACTCTTTATACAAAGGAGTGTTAAAATTTTTGGAACCTCACTTTTTTGTCGTGACAACTAAAAGTAATATCAAAGAAACATCGTCATTAGTGTCCATTAAAAATTATGAGTTTCTACAATGGAAAATATAAAAAAATTCCATTGCTTGGAACGTTTTCTATTATGCTTTTTTCTGATTTTCAAAAGACACAGTTAACTCGCAATTGATCGAAATTGGCGAATAATAATTTTGCGTTATTTAAATACTTCAATATTTTTTACAATTCATTAATAAGGAAATTCCCTCTGATTACTTTTATATATCCTGAGACAATATTGTTTTTGCAAAAAACTCTCAATTAGACAGTTGTGAGTGACCAAGGCATTCATTGAACCCCCACTGTGACGATTTATGCTAGAAATAACTTTCAGATATTTTCATAATATGGTCGTTTGAAATATATGGTTTCAACAAAATTTACGTATATTAAGATATCACGAAAAAAAAATGTAATTTGGTGGCAGAAACGACGAAGAGGGTGATGCAAAAGCACACATAAATTATTCTTAATGTTTGTTATGTAATTCTTCTTAAATGCAAGAACGAAAGTCGTGTTAAACCTTTGTAAACTAGTTTATGTACACGGTTACCCATTGCTTGTGTGATTGATATTCTATACAAAACTCAGTTATGATTAACTGAAATCATACTACTCTCCAAATAATATATACTTACATTAAAATGATCTTCAAAATAGTGCAAACAACTCGTTAGAAATACTTTGTCTCTTCTCATAAGCTTGCACCATTGTTTAAGTATTTTTGCATCTCTTGGGATAAGAAAAAGCAATTTACCAGGAAAACCTTTAATAGTATTTTTGCACTTAGGAACAATACAATACTTATAAACTGGCTTTCCAGCTTTTTACTTGATTCAAGCTGCTATTATACTGAAAATATGCTTAAAGTAACGAGACACCTCCAGTAAACAAACACTGAGCATGGAGTGCAATTTCATTCGAGGCGCGCGAAAATGGCATCGTTTAAACACCTTAAACTTATCAATAGTTTCCAATAATATTTATATTGTTTACTATGTTATAACTATGTAAAAACTGAATAAAAATGAAAAATATACGTGCATATTTCCTTTTAGTATTCGAAATTCCTTAAAGAATTAAATCTCATTCGAATTAGTCGTCTTATCATGACTGAAGGTCGTGCCCAGTTAGAGTTTCCGACTCGATGAAATTTGTTCTTTTCCACTGGTCTCAGTCTCGGGAATTGTGATACTCAATCGCTTAAGGGCATAGCCTTCGTACTTGGTGTGACCATTTGGCTCGAAAAGGACCTCTTCATCTCTTTCTTGCTATTGAACCTACTATGAAAAGTTTTTCTGACACACCTTCTTCGCATCGATCTCTGTTCATTCATTGTCAAAAATTTTATTTTGAAAATATTATGCGTATTTTATTAATACTACTAAAAACAAATCTAATATCTTTAATTAAAACATAAAACATAACTCTATCATACATAACATAAATCTATTGTAACATAAATCCATTATAACATAAATCTATTATACGCACAACGAGAAGAAATCGAATATACGCACAATTTTTAGCGTTACGTGTTATAACAAGGTACTGTTATATTTTCATCATATTAATCCATCCGCCGGTTATAGCCTCATTTTTTCTACAATTTTAAACCAATTTTTTAAAAAATTTACAACTAGACGTTTCGTGCAGAGATCTCAGTTAGTATGTTTGAAGATAATAAAAAATTAACGTAATAAAAAAATTAAGAAATATTTATTCCGATTTACATTCACAGGGAAGTAGAAATATAAATTGGAATAAATATTTCTTTTCGGGATACGCGAACTTTAGGTGCCACTTAAGGTGTTAAATAGGTATGTTAAAATTATATTAATGTTTCATTAAACATTCTCTATTTTTGTGTTGCGTTTGCAAAATACTAAGATTCGACTTGCAATGCGTCTTTCTCCTCTTTAATTTTTTTCAAGAGATATCTCTTTAATTTTTTTCAAGAGATATCTCTTTAATTTTTTTCAAGAGATATCTCTTTAATTTTTTTCAAGAGATATCTCTTTAATTTTTTTCAAGAGATATCTCTTTAATTTTTTTCAAGAGATATCTCTTTAATTTTTTTCAAGATACACCTACGGTGCCGTACCTTGCATTGATTTCGTTACAAACTTGACTAATTATTTTATTTTTTTTGATAAATATGTCCAAATTCAAAAATTAAACCCCTTTCAATTTGTGTTAAACTTTATTACGTTTTTATTTCTCTTGAAAAAAAATCGATTTAAAATATTTAAATCGATTTTGAGTACGAATACTTTCTATTTTCAATAACTCAAATTTTACTTTATTCTCGAGGAAATTCATTCTTCATGTTTCGACTGTACTTTAACATCACCCTCTTCATATTTTTTGCCACTAAATTACTTTATTGTTATCAACGATCCCTTCTTGATATCGTAAATACGTGAATTTTGTTGAAACAGTATATTTCAAACGACCATATTATGAAAATATCTATAAGTTATTTCTAATATAAATAGTCGCAGTGGGGGTTCAATTAATGCCTCGATCACTCACAAATGTCTATTGTCAGCCAATGATTAGGGCATTGTGAAAAATAATATGGCCTCAGGATATATAAAAGTAATCAGAGAAAATTGTGTTGTTAATAAATTATAAAAAATACGGAAGTATTTAAATAATGCAAATTTATTAATCGCCAATTGCGATAAATAACAAATTAAATGCGTTTTTTGAAAATCAGAAAAAAAGAAAACGGGAAATCTTCCACGTAAATGGAATTTTTTTTACATTTGTTTCATTGTAAAAATTAATCCTTATTAATGGACACTAATGATGATGTTTCTTTGGTGTTTCTTGTAGTTGTCACTACAAAAAGTGAGGTTTTCAAAATTTGAATACTTCTTAGTATAAGGAGTATTTAAATTTAAATGAAAATACTCCTTTGTAACCTTTGTATAAGGAGTATTTAAATTGTTTAATTTAAATACTCCTTTGTATGTGGAGTATTTAAATTTTTTAATTTAAACACTACTTTGTATAAGGAGTATTTAATTGTTAAAAAAATTTAATTACTCCTTTGTATGTAGAGTATTTAATTTTTTTAATTTAAATACTCCTTTGTATGTGGAGTATTTAAATTTTTTAATTTAAACACTCCTTTGTATAAGGAGTATTTAATTTTTTTTTAAATTTAATTACTCCTTTGTATGTAGAGTATTTAATTTTTTTAATTTAAATACTCCTTTGTATGTGGAGTATTTAATTTTTTTAATTTAAACACTCCTTTGTATAAGGAGTATTTAATTTTTTTTTTAATTTAATTACTCCTTTGTATGTGGAGTATTTAAATTTTTTAATTTAAATACTCCTTTGTATTAAATACTCGTTTCTATTATGTTTAAATTTTTGATACCTCATATTTTTTTTAAAATATTTATAACAAATGATACCAGTTTAAAGTTGAAAAAACAAATAGATAAAAAGGCACTAAAATTTTGATAAACATTTAAGACTTTTTAAAGTATTGCTGTTAAATAAAAATGCTATCCACATAAGGAACACGTACCTCTTCATTATCTTTATAATATTATATGTCAGTATCACTAAAACTAACAAACCGTGCATAATTATAAAGCTACAATGTGATTTTCCGAGATGAAATATATATTTGTCTGAAATTTAACATATATGTCACAATTAAATGAAACTACGTGATGTGGTATTATCTCTACTATATTTTAATTCTTCACCACGTAGGTGTCGTTGTATGACAATATCTTCAGGTGGGCAACTGTTGTCATACAACGAAACCTAGGTCGTGGTCGAGAATTGAAATAAAGTATAAATAATACTACATTACGTAGTTTCATTCAATTTTGACTAAATAATTCCTATGAAATTAACGCCAAATATATTGAGCATTCAAAATATGTTACTTTGAAATTCAAGCTGTAACTATAGTTAACGACACTATGTTGCCTTTTTATTTCTAATTAAATATGTAATGTATGTTTTTTTAATAAAAAATTTCCTATATTTTTTTTTACATAGTGCTCTAAGCGAATAAAAATAAATAGAGGTTAGTTGAACCACTTACAACTTTTAGATTAATTAGTGTTATTATGTGAAAATTATAAGCATCACAACTTCGTGAAAGTATTATTCTTATTCAACTAAGGATGTTTCTCCAACTAGTGAAGGGTGGCAGCTCGGATGTTACGCAATCATGACTTTCTTCTACGACCGACTTTCCTTCCGCCAGTAATTTTTCCCCTTACCATTACTTGAAAGATCTTGTATGTCTGCATCCATGCACATATATGTAATTTTACTTCTTTAGATGGTTTTTAAAAGCTTGCATTTCTGGCCAATCCGTCGCAAAACTTCTTCTTTTGTGACTCCTCATTGTGACTCTCTGAGTCCAAAAGGTGTCTACCTTTTGGACTCAGAAAGGTGTCTACCTTTTGAACTCAGACAATCATGCGTCTGTAGGCTCATATTCCGAATATTACTATACGTTTCCTGAGATCTTACTTAATAGTTCAGGCCTTGCATCTGTGTAAAAATATTGACCAGATGTAGCACTGGACGAAGTACTCTAAAAGTGAATAATAAAATACCTGTGTTAATATTTTTTTTGTAAATTCATTAAGAAGTAAATTAAGGTGTAATTCATTAAGGAGTAAGGGGGATCAAAATTTATATTAAAGTAAAATCATTAAACGATTGTTTTAATTCAGGGCAAATACATAATATACATTATAGACATCTCCTAAAGTGTGATTTTTTTATAACTTAACTTTCAAAGAGGTGAAATGGGAGTTAAAAGATGATGCGTAAAAAAATTACCTTCCAGTGAAATATATCCCAGACCTCTACTCAGCAAAGCACGCATGATGATTATATCCTTTTAAGAATATTTAACGCTCATTTCTATGTAAAATCTCTGTAAAATCGTTAAAATACACTTGGGAGAAAAAAAGTAATTAGTCAAATTAGAATACATACGGTCTGGAGAATGGAAAAGATAAGATGATCCACTTTTGTATATTTTTGATATAGAAAAGTGTATTATGTATATATAGTTCGTCTAGAAAACCATCAAAGGGGATACTTTAATGAGGAAATCTCACCAATAAAGTGTTCAGTCCGTCAAAAACTACGCTTCTTTTCTGTATCAAACTATTCCACGTACAAAGTTATGCTGTATCTGGAGGTACTTATATATTACGTTTAAAACAGTTTTAAACATGAACGAAAAATAACAAGAATCGATAGATATCGATGGATATGGACAAATAACGTATTCTGAAAAATGTGTACACGAAATACCCCAATAATATGGAGTACTAATATCTCGTTATGCGCGTCCATGAAATCCAAGGCCCAACATTTTTTGAAGCAGTAATTGATATGGTATGTTCAACTTTATAATTTACTTGCAACACTTTAGCGTTGCTTTGAGACGGCTAACACGGCAGCACTATAAGAGATTGTGCTATGTCAAACACCGTTTATGATGCAAAATATTTAGGATATCTATAATAATACATATAATAAAAACAGAGAAATGATATATGAATAGCTTACCCACTTTCTAAGTGTTGAAAAATAATTTAAAATAAAAGACATATTCTATTTTCCTTCTGAGCTTCTCATACCTGAGGTTTGCACTGCATGTAGGCACACCTGTTGTTACTTAGAAATTTGAAGGTGTCCAGACTTTGTTATGGCATCAGTTTACAAGAGAAAGCTCTACATTGCAATGTACCTAATGAAGGCCACTATTTTAAGCTCAAGCATAAATAGACGAAATTAAATGGAATTGGCGGCACAGCGTTTTTTGCCTCACAGTCCATTGATTCCAATACCTTTTCTTTTTAAGACTGCAGTTTCTCCTGAAAGTATGCTTCGTAATAATAATGATAAGTTATAAGGAGAAACTTCTAAATTTAAAGAACTCAGTTGCTTCAAATTTTGAAGAGGCAGGGCTGTTTCTCACACCGTCAATTTTTCATAGCGAAATCGAGTCGAAGCTCGCCAGAAGAATTGATTACTTTGGTGCCACCATCCGAAACAATATAGTTTACAAAGCAATTATTTTTAAAATCTTGACGTATATGTTATATTACTGAAGCAAAAATAATACTTATACGCACTTACTATTTTTGCACCGGCTACATAACAATATGCATTACCTAAACTTACTTAAACCCCCTGCATTTTATTATCATCGTTTAATAGTCAAACAAACAAATATGCTTTAATTATTAAACAGATAGGCATGTAGTGATAATGCCATTCAGGTCCGGTCAATATTTCCCAATATGTAACTAACTTAACGTGGTGGAATGGAGACCATAAGGACGAGAAACAGTCATAAGGAAGACCATTGATACGTTGGTATAACGACAACAAGAAGACAGCTGGAGTAAAGTATGTAGAAAGTTGAATATATTTGGAAGTAATTTTGTAGAAATTCATTATTCACAATTAAATGAAACTACGCGATGTAGTATTATTTCTACTTCCTTTAATTTCTTTACCACTACCTAGGTTTCGTTGTATTACAACATCTTCAGGTGGGATATTAGCAAAGATTAAGATAGAAATCTTTGCTAATATCCCACCTGAAGCTGTTGTAATACAACGAAACCTGGGTCGTGGTAAAGAAATTAAAGAAAGTAAAAATAATACTACATCACGTAGTTTCATTTAATTGTGAATAATGAATTTCTACAAAATTAACGCCAAATATATTCAATATTTGATAATAACTTTTTGAATCGCTTTAGTCAAGCGCAGCTCGAATGGAGATTACTTTTATTATTACTTAGCGCATTTAAAATGATGTGAGCAATTTCCCATAGAAAATTCTTCAGCCTATGATTTGATATCTTTAAATAAATTTATATTTGCTCTATAAATGAAATTTATTTACCATAAATATTAATTTCCTAATCCAAACTTTGCCTTTTTATCCAACAGTGGTATGCCATGGATGATCCAATTTGTATTTATTACCCAATTTATATATATATATATATATATATATATATATATATATATATGGGTGTATCCAAGTGTTACTTTTTAGAGTCAGAGTGGATAATCGGATTAAGATCAATGAGATATCGTTAAAACTTTACTAACCTTTTTAGTCTTCTTGAGCAAGCATAAGAGCTTCATTACAATCCATTGAATATGGCGGCGTAAAATCACTATTTTTTCAACATAAAAAATTAAAAATTGAAAAGGTTATCAAGGGTCTGAACAAATTGATTTTAAAAATGTGTATTATATTTTATATATCAATTCGTATTTATTGAAAACATATGAAAAATCTTCAATCACCATTGATTAGAACTTGACTTTGGATTTTTAGATAAAGTTCGAATTAAAAATCGGATTTTCATCTTAAATCGTTTGTATTTTGTAATAAATCTCGTGAGAATTATGAAAAAACATTTTTTTATTCCGCTAATACCCCTTATAAAAGTTAAAAAGTTTCCGAATCACCATTTGAAAAGTTCAAATTCTGAAAAAAAAAACGAAAGTTTCATCGAATTAACTTATTTCAAATTATCTTGAATGTTATCAAAGAATCAGTTTTAAATAACGGCTCAGTATTTTGTTTTAAACTTCTCTTTTGTCGTAGTTAGGTTTTTCTTATTATAGAGCATAACTTGTTTACATAATTTTGCGCACTTTTCCATTTTCTGGTAGAATTTTTCGCCAAAAAATGTCATTTCAAATGGATAAATAAACCAGATGAAGTGAAGTTTATATCCAGATGAATTGTTATTTATCAATCATGCTACCTTCATTCCGACGGTCTTTTTTTAATTACTGCCTTTTATTTTTTCTCACGTTATTTTACTGCGTATTTTTCTGAACGACCTCATTACACTGCATTAATTGCAATGTAATTTTTCTGTCATAATAACCAAAATCAATTTTGGCACCATTTGCCCATTATCGCTCTAAACTGAAAGAAACAGGAAAAACTTAAAAGTTTACTTGTTGACGATCAATAAACTCAGGAGTTGCTATCAGACAAAACGTTCAACGACTTATTATGATATATAATTCCAAGTAACAAGTACTTAATGCATTGTCAAACCATGCCTAAATAGAAAAACATATTGAGTAATAAAGTATAAAATAATATTTACATAAAGATGATTTCATCAACTTATTTCTAACAAAAATTCATTTATTTTTACAGCTTCTAAGTGTAAATTATTTCACAGCGCTGTAAAATCTGGAATTAGTTCGATGTTTTGTCAAAAGAAGAGATAAGGAAACAATTAAAAAACAAGAAAATTATTGAAGTATAACTCTTTAGCCGTATTATAGAAAAAATACTCAGGAGAGTTTTTATTTACATTTTATATATGCCATTAATAGGGAGAAAAGAGGGACGGATTTGTGAAAAAGCAGTTATTTTTTGGAAAATAATAAACGTGTAGCTCTCTTAACCATATTATCGAAAAAATTAAAGACAGAATTATTGGTAAGTAATTATGTTTCTTACACTTTATTACCACCATTAAAGCAATTTGAGTGTGAACGAAACAGTGAATGGAGCAGTCAAGAAGATTATGGAGCATTAAGAAGAATTATTAGGATATAACACTTTAACTTTGTTGTGGAAAAAGCAAAGAATTAAAGACAGAATTGCTGGGCAATAATATTGTTCCTCGGAAGGTAATATCACCATCAACATTAAATGCTGTAAAAATGGGGGCAGGGCAACTATTATCAATATGAAAATTCAGCCAACCAGTATGATTAACTGGAATGAGGACTTGTTAAATTGGGCTTCGATAGACTCTGAGATAAAAAGTGCAAAACAAAAGTAAATTTTTGTAACGAATAATAATCTCTCTTCCAAAATTATTAAACACAAGTTAAATGATAACAAAATTGATCTTACTTGAGAAACTTCAGAAAGTGGATTATTTAATTAAGAAAGTAATTATCGCAAATATCAGGATTACTGGTACACACCTCATGATTCCTATTAAAGTAGCACATTTACAGTGCATCCAACCCCAGCATCCTAACCAACTTTTAGCTGTTTTTTATTGTAGTAAAGTCGTTCATATTTAGCATATTAATTCTCCTTTTATCCTGATTCGCAGCTATCAAAATAGGGTATTTGACTATATTTTTATTACTAGAATAAAATAAGTAATAACATTAAAATAAATACATCGCACCTAGGACTTTCCATTATAAAGTTATAATGACTTAAAAACTGACAAACTATGATTCGCGTGAAAACGCCCCATATCAAACACAACTGACTTATGACATCACTGGCCACTTATTTAATATCCATTATAAATATTTTAGTATCTCATTGTATATTGCGTTTAAGTTATATATTGCATAATAAATTTTCTCATTTTTTTAGGTGAAAGCTAATTTTTTTTCAATTTAATAAACAAAAACATTGACACTTTTTTCCTATTTAAAAGTTTCGGTTAATTGTTTATTATATGCATTATTTTTTTCATCACAAAGTTTTTTAAACCTACTCTGCAGTTTTGAAAAATTTTTACAAAAAAATATCGACATTAGTCGAATACACTGCAACTTTCGGACTACGATTTCTTCTTCATCTTTGGTTATGCTTTTTCCCATTTTGTTTTCTTGTAATTTATTTTTTAGTTTCCCTACTAGCCTTTGTTTTCGTTTTGTTTTCTATGTTCAGTTTTAAAAAAATATAATGCTTTTGCCTTTTTTGACATGTTTCTAAATAGTTTTTGCACGGATTGAACGCCAATTTAATAGCTTTCTGTGCACGTCTGCCTTTATTTAACATCCTGTTCTTCGATATTAGTACACCATATTCAGATTATATGTAATTTTATATACGTGCAATTAAATGAAACTAGGTGATGTAGTATTATTTCCACTTTCTTTAAGTTCTTTACCACGACCTAGGTTTCGTTGTATTACAACATCGTCAGGCGGGCTGTTAGCAAGGATATCTTTGCTAACAGCTCATCTGAATATGTTGAAATATAACGAAACCTAGGTCGTGGTAAAGAACTTAAAGAAGGTAGAAATAATACTCGATCAGGTAGTTTCATTTAATTGTAAGTGATGAATTTCTACAAAATTAACGTCACATATATTCAATATAATATATATGTGTGAATGTATGGTGATTCATATGACCAATGCCTAGATAGTGTATTTTCTTTAGTTTGGTAGCAACCAAAGCTTCAACATTGACAAAAGGGTGGTCTTCGAAAAATGATGGTTAGTAATAACTGATTACTTAAATAATACGTTCATAATTATATTCGACAAATAGGCTTTCTCCTAGTTAAATTCATTCACTGTATTGCCAATTGTGGTTGCATATTTCTGAGATTCAATAGCCAAACTACTCACTTGAAATCGAGATACGACTCTATCGGGATTCAGGGGCATCAAGGGTTTGACGGATGGAATGCAGTACGTGTGATATGTTGATCTAAAGAGACATATCATTAGGTTGAAGTTACATTGAGTAACCAAAGCTAGTAAAAATAAGTCTAAATGTTTGCTGTCTGTCATATGACTGTCAAGTAATAACAAAACTTAGTTATTTTTTGTTCGTTTAACCGCAGAAATAAATTCTTCCAACCATTAAACAGGTCATATTGGATGTAACATGATTCTACAACGATTAAGGCGCGGTAAATCGATGAAATAGCTCGGGTAGCCTTCCACGGTATGACCGGCTGGGGGCCGAACAGCTCCACCTTCAAACTGGTGTATACGGCGATATACCTCGGAATATTGACCTTTGCGCTATCAGTTTGAGTTTCGTGGTGCGTCGGGGTCCAGGAAGTTAGGAGTGTTGTGCTGAGATCGCAGCATACACCGCCGTTGGCGCTGACCAAAACCTACAGACCCTTCTCAACGGATGCGTTGACGGTTTTGGTGGATATTTTACCTAACCACGTGATAGTGGAACGCGTGGCAAATTTTGCCTTGGCGCAAGGTAAAAGTTTTAATGCGGGTTATTACAATTTAAGTTTTTGGCAGATTAATCCCTTTGCGATATGAGAAAACAACCAAGTTATTTTTCCTCAACGTGTTCGAGCGATTACTTCAAAACTGACTCGTAACCGATTATTATACTTTGCAATGTATAACGGGACACGGCGTATTCATTGCTATTGAAAGCAGATCGGCGTGTACCTGCAGTTTCGAGGCGCAAGGTTTGAGTCGCGTTTTGTTCCACTCCAGTAAACGCACGCGTTGAGTATTGTTAAAGAGCATGTGTCTTAACATATATTGGAATCACGCGAAGCATTAGAACGTGGTATCTTTAGTCACAGAGACTTCGTAGAGAATGAACCAATCTTTGAGTAATTTAGAGCGTTCGCAAAACGCGTTCTTGAAAAGATGGAGATCCTAAATGATTAATTGAGGAGGTATGATCTCTAATCCTGTTGGTTGGAAGCGCTGAGATTGTGTATACGGGACTCTATTAGGAGACCTTCGAAGGTTCCTTCTTTTGTATGAGGTGGGAAGTTACGGCTCCCAGGAGGGACCATGGGGCAACCCCGATGGAAATCGCGAGAAAATGTTTGTCTCCAATAACTTATTAAGGGTGCTTCTATACTGTCTGAAAAATATTTTCATCTAAATTACATATTTTAAGAAGGTTAATTTTTTTGTTTAACATTTCTTCTAAAATATCAAAAAAGTCATCGATATTTTCCTTAATTTCTTTATCTCTATATACCATTATAAGTCTTTAGGGTAAGTATGGTATGCCGAAACTTATAAGCTACTTCTTTCGTGTTATAAAAATTGTCCGGTATAGAAATTTTCTGCTTATTTTAGAAACCTATGTATTTAATAACTAAAATTTATGTCTTCAAAATCATTATTAAAAACAGTGATCTTCCGTTCTTTATTTCTTTCTTTCCCATTCTACTGTAATCCCTTTATCCAAATATCTCATAAAAGCACCCTTAGAGACATTAGGTAATCTTAAAAATTTGTTCGAAACCGACACTTTTTTAAAATCATGTATTGAATTATGTGTTACTTGAACTTTCGTTAAAAATACTTTGTCAATCATTTAAGTGTAAAAGTATAATAAATTGCACTGATTAATTACATTCGACTCTAAAGTGTTCGTTTTAATAAATTAAATAAAATACAAGGGGGAAAATCTAACAAAAATATATCTGTCAAACCCGTCATTTGGTACATGTAAACTGAAGGAAATTTAGGGTTTTAAAAAAATCTCAAGCGCTTTTTTGCTTATTTTCAACAAAGTTACCCCCATAATATAAATATGATTGAAAATTACATCGAGATTCGAGGAATACATTTTTGTAACACAATATTATCACATGATATTTTGAGAAAAATTAACGATTGATGAATAATAAAATTAGTAACTTATGACCTAGACTCAATGTTATACTCAACAGTTACAGTTGATTGTTTTCAAGATAATGCTATTAAAATGTTCAGAATCGGTTGTGATTTTATCTATTAGGTAAAATGTAATATCTAATTAATTTAGATGTGAGAATCCTGACACATTTAAAAAATGTTGGCTATAATTTATTTAAATTTAAACTACAGTTAACGTGTTTTCTAAACCACAGCTTTATTTTCATTTTCTAATATATTCCTAATACATTTTAAAAGTCAACCAATAGTTATAAATTCATATGACAACTCCACAGTCAATTGTGTATCAAAGAAATAATGATTTTAAAAATATATTTAGATGAATTGCTGAAAGTCAATATATACCAGCTTTTTAGGTGATTACAAATAAAACAATAAAATCATGTCACATTTAAAGTAAAAAATAATCAACTTTCATCCTTACAACCATTCTTAACACTTCAGCTAAAAAGAATCACTATACAGCATCATTAGTAAGGATTTTTAATATCTCTAGCATTTTTGTCATACATATTATCATATGAAGCTTACCAAAGGTTATATATATTATAATATTAATGTTATCAAAATAAATAAAATTATAAATGACAGTTTCGGCAGGTGGTGAACTAAAATGTGAAAAATTTCTCTGAGATATATGATTAGAAAATGAGGATGGAAACAAGGAAAAGACCATTATGGGTACATATTCAATACACATGAAAAACACAAAGTATATCTAGAGAGCTTATTTATATAGGCATATAGCCTTTAGTGAATCATTTTGTGAATTTACACAATAGCCATAGAACTATTTTATTTGTGCGCTACAATTTATGTTTGATACGAAGTTCAACATTTTTAATTAGCTTTGCATTTTTCCTGGTAGCAGTCATCAAGAGGTCGCCTCCAATTGGTTATTGATAGCTTATAAGGATTGCGATCTGATGCCAAGGGGTTCAAACCTCAACTCCACTGGTCCGGCAACCGTTGTACTACTCTGACTAATATCAACGAACCTGTTAGTTTAGGAATATTATTGACGCATTGAAAGTTATCATTATCAGTTGAAAGACGTCCATTATTGAAAATAGGCTCGCTCCATAGATTCTCTCAAAACTGATTCCGTGCCGCTTATATCCAATGGCTTCTCGCGATATTTATCAGATAATCAGTCCACCTAGGGATCGTTCCGCTTTACATATTCCGGTACACAGTCGTTATTCGAGGATCTTAATTCTTCAACGAACGTCGGTTCTGTGTGCTCAATGGCCTATCTATTCTCACTTTCGTTTGCCAATCTTATGAGTTATGTCAGTAATCTTAATATCATAAATAGGTCATCCAATCCCAATACCTTGAATCTCATCTTATTTCTCCAACTTATTTTTGGATCCCATATAATTTACAAAGTGTTTCTTAACCAGGGTTACATTTTTTGAATCCCGTGACTCATATCGATATCGAGATAAGCGAATACAAACAATAAATTTTGACTCATTATTTACATCTGATAATTTCGTTACTTGTTGTTCTTGTTTTGCAAAGCCATGTCATAGAGCAGTTGGAGGTTTCAAGCTTGGTATTCGATAAAGAATTACTTCGTTTTTAAATTGTGTTTTTGATTTTTTTTTATAATAATTTTTACCGAAAAGTCAACACGATGCGTATTATCTTAAATTAATATGTGGATGCTGGTTGTGAAAATTTTACTGAGCCGTTTATGAAGATCTCTACCAACGTGGAAAACGAAAACTAATTTATAAAAAAAAATAAGTTATAGAATTATTACAGATAGAAAATCCATTTTTGTCTTCATGTCCATAATAATTCTATAATTTTTTTTTTCAATTTTTTTATCTCTATAAAGGTAGAAACTCTTATCAGTAAAAACTTTATTTACCTCTTTCTCCAAATATTCCCCATCCCAAGATTGCCCCAAGATTTTATTTATCCAGAATTTTTATGACCTCATATTTTAACGTCCACCAGCGACATAATTTTTCTTATGATTTTATTATTGTTTCGGTAAATTTAAAAACAGAATTTCTTTATGTATAGTAATAATTTTAAATCATTTTCTATATTGAATAAATCTTTCAATTCTACTATTAAGATAATTAAATAAAACTATAATAACTGCATCAGCTAAAATAGACCGGGACAAGCCACTAGTGGTGAAATTAGTATGTTACGAATTTTGCCTAAATATTATACTTAGAAATTATGTTTATGTGGTTGTCGAATAAAAACGCTATAATTTGTGGATTTAAGCAAATATGTCACCAAATTCTATCGCATTTACCGCTTTCATGAATAAATATATATTTTTAAATACAGAAATAAAAATAAATATGTGCAATAAATAACATATTTTATTTAAAATATAAACTAATTTCAAATACTGAATAAAACATGGGTAATCTCTTCTCTTCTTGATAATGGGAAGGAACTTATGTGGTGTTTGCTATATTGACGATCCAGTTGGTGAAAGCACCGACCCTACTAAACACTCCTGGGTAAAGGGCATTGCCGCAGCCAGTGTACCAGGAAGCTACGCCTTGGATAATGTTGTTGAAGACCAAAGGTCCACCATTGTCCCCAGTGCATATGCCGACGTTGGTAGCACCAGCACAGATCATATCATCCGTGATGATGCGACCAAGCTGCTGGTAGTTATTTCTGCAGGTGAAGATATTCACTACTGGGACTGCGGCTTGCAAAAGAAGGTTACTTCTCGTACCCGCCAGCTGCGAAATAAATAGAAGTTTAGTATACTAACTGTTTTACAAATAATTTTATATATTTTCGTTTCTTGCATAAATTTTGTTCTGTCGTTATAATAATTTACTTTGATGTTAAATTAGAATAAGTTGCAACAATAAATTATCTTGTAACAATTGGACGATTATTTACTACGAGGTATAACCTCAAAAGTTATAATCCGGCTAACGTTGATAGTAAATAGTCTCATATTTTACAATAATTTCAGTTACATCATTTTCCTTATATAAATTTCATACAACGTCCAGAGAATTTTCGCTCCAGGATGAAATTAAAATATATAGCATCAATAAAAATTTTGTAGGTCATTAGAGAAATAAAACGAACTAACCTAACCTAACCTAACCTAACCTAACCTAACCTAACCTAACCTAACCTAACCTAACCTAACCGAACCTAAGATTGAAAATTTAATTTGAAAGACGAAATCCATCACGTTGTACTTTTATTCTGCTAATTTTACAAAAACATATAAATATCTTGAGAAAACTTGTACAAATTATAGGAAATAGTTTAATGACTTACATTCACAGCTCCCCATCCGACGACGGTGGTTATAACGTTGGCACCAAGGTTTGATCCCTGAGGAGCTATAGTACCCCTCAAAATACTTGTCGTTTCAATGTAAGGTAGGTTTACAATGATGATAGAGATATCACCAACGTGGTTAACTGAGTTGAAAGTCGGATGGTTGATGATCTGCTGTACATTCCTGAGGACTCCACCGCTAAGGCGGTTAGGAGAACCAGCGCGTGTCTGCCAACGGAATGTACTGGCGAAACTGTAATGAACAAAATAAACGACTTGTTATGAAATTTTGAATTTTTAACAGCTTAACTGTAAACTTATGTTTATAATTTTGTGAACAGCACATATGTTAAATGAATTCAGTAACCTGTGTTTAAAAATATTATAATATATTTCTCAAGCATGAAGAATATAAGAATATAATAAAGCATACATTTTGTCCTAATTATATTCTGAGACGCTGCCGTTACCTTTCAAAAACATGAATATGAATTATTTTAAAACGTTCTTTTTGTTTCGTCAGGTTCGTCTGGTTTTCCCCCTGTTACCATCTTAGAGTTTTGAATTTATGTAAATTTACTTTTACAATTATATATCTCATGGGTATAATTTAAGTAATTTTTAACAAAATATAACGGTTATGCGAAGGTAACAAATGTAAATAGGAGCATTATTTTTGCATATCCATTTAATGGGACATCTTTGGATAGATCTTCTAAAATTCAGTTTTATTTTCCATTTTTAAGTCACGATTGTTAAACATTAGGCTTTAAAGTAGACATACTTGTGAGTTAATTTGATTACGAACAATTAGTTGAAACCCAGAAATTAGCATTTAAAAAAAACCTACAATTTTAATTATTTTCAGTAAGAATGCCTACGTTTCCTTATTTCTGCTAAAATCTACTTTATATTTTGACACATAATTAGCCAGATTTTTCAATATTCATTCATTTTTATAGAGTATATTTATCTATTTCAGAAAATTAAGGTACCGATTAAAATAAATAAATGTTGACAGCACGTTTTTACTGTTCATTACTTTTTTGTTTTAACTGAACTTAGTAATCTGGGTTTAAAACTTCTAACTTAACCATTTGCAGTTTTCGTAAATACTTATCTATACGTTTCTACATCAACCTTAATAAAATCAATTAGTTAATTGATAGCTATAAAATTGATTTAATTTAGTTTGTTCCACCATATTCCTCCCTTTATATCTTAGATACTTTTTCAACACTTAAATTTTTAGGTTTAAGTAATAGAATATTTTATCCACTTATCAAATCACTTTTTCTTCGTCATTGTAATTTGAAAATAATTTACATTTCTGTGTAAAACTCTCTTTAAATAGGAATGTTTATTACTTTTATGTTTTTTAACAATGATTACTTTTTTGGCAACTTACTTCATATAAAGTTCAAGATTTTCTTCCGTACATAATTGCTGGTGCAAGTAATGACTAAAAATGGGCGACAACTTTTTTATATACCCTTATTTTTTTATTATATTGTTCATTACAATATCCATTCCACAAAGGAAGACTATTGTTTTGTTCATATTTCTTTCAGATAAGAATGTAATATGAATGGCATTATAACAATTTTGATAAAATTAAATATGTTTTTAATAAGCTAATGTTTTTAATAGAAAATATTCATTAAACTTTTATTTGCAGTATTCTGTTATAATGTTCATCTTAATATTTTCAGAGATAAGAAGAAAGGAGGGAAACATATTTTGATGGATATATTCAGCAATAAATCTAAAATTATATTACATAAAATTTGAAATACGATTTTCATTGAGAATAAAAATGATAATTTTAGACAATCTAATTCTAAACTTACACTCCAACAAAGCAATGTGCCGCAGTCAGAACGTGGCGCGTAGTCAATAGGGTTCCAGCGCATTCCTGGGAGAATATTCCGTTTCCAGCATTATCCCTTAGCAGTTGGACCATGTGATTGAAACTGTAGATGGATGCTGTTGATCCGCCGGCGAGACGGGTATCTCTTGCATTGGATCCTGCAATAAGAAGGAAGAGTTTACTATAATTTCATTCTTTGAGCACTAGTTGTGTAATCGAAAGTACTTATAATCACTAAACTGAGAAAAGAAATGGGGTAGTAAATCCTAAGGCACTTACGCTACTTCTTAAGAACATCGAGAATTTATTTAAAGTTTCTTAGCACAAATGCAAAAACTAACATTTTCAAAAAGAAAAATTTACATTTTTTTTTCTTTTTATATCTAGCCATCTCTTATACTTAAAGAATTTGTTTCATTTGTGTGATTTTTTTTTAATTATGCCTAAAACTAGAACAAGTCACCAAGTAAACATTTCTAGCCATCAAAAGAGAAGAATTTTTTTTTTCCATTTAGAGATGCTTATATTATAGCGATGTCGAATGAAAGACAATTAGTAGTTATAAATTCACTTCCAAGTTGTTGAATTTAAATTTGTTTAGAAAAGCTTGATAAGTAAAAATAGACTTGCACTACAAGGGTTCTGTATACCCTTAGGCATATGTCAACATCAAAAACTACCTATTTCCATAAAAACATTTACTGATACAAGCTAAAGTGCCTAGCATAATTTCCTTATGAGGATCGTAAATTTTACGGAAATTATGAAATTTTTATAACTGTCCAGTGAAAATTTCTTGTTATACTATTTTTTAAGTTTTGAGTTTAGCAATTATGGAAAGAGCAGAGAAGGGGAAACATGCAAAAAAAATACTTGTTTATTCAGTCAATACTAACAATTCACAAAATTTAGAAAAATTCTTTAGTTCATTTCCCATCTCTAAATTTGTATGTACATATTTTTGAGAGTTTAGCTATTGAAATTAATCCAGGTTAATATGCTTTATCGCTTGGCGAAGCATATTAGTATTTCGAGTTTCTACTTCAAATCGTTTCTGGGAAAAACTCTTATGACCAACGAAGAGGAAGACTTACATATAAGTGATCGTGTGAGGATCCCATTTTTTGTCGGTACTAAACCTTAATAAATAAATACTTTTTATATTACTTTATTTCCCATGTCTTAATTTGTATGTACATATTTTTATATATTTAGCCATTGAAATATTTTCGGGTTTATGTGCTTTATGATTATTCAAACCGTTTCTGGGAAAAACTCTTATGAGCAATGGAGAGGCGGACGGATACGTAAGTTATCGTGTAAGGATCCCATTTTTTTTTCTTTTTTAGGTACGAAACCTTAATAAATCAATAAAAGAAACTCAGAATGTCAGAAAAATTATTTATACAATGATCTTTAAAACGTTCGTTTAAAATAATTTATTTTTTCATTTATTTTATGAGGTCCACAAATTATTAATTTGTATGTTAGCGTTATGTTTTAGAAATACTTGGTATTAAAAATTAAATTAATATGTAAACAAATTATTTCAAACAAATTTAAATATTGCATATAAGGCCTAGTGAAGCATTATTTAATATTTATATAAACTTGTGTAAATCTCACTTTGTACTGAAGTTAAAAATGTATAATTTAAGTTATAATTTAACAAATATATTTAGTTTATTTTGACACAGAAATACAAGCAATTCCTGATGAGAATTTTATTAATATTGTATATATGTGGAAAATAATTGCCTAATAGTCGCATAAGTGGTTAATTATAGTTTAAGAAATGGAGTAATGGAATATTTATATATGGCAAATTATTTAATTTTATGTGATAAGAACTTTATTTATCGATATATTCCGACTATAATTGGGATAATTTTTTACAACACCTTAATACATATATTGAAAAATTAGTACTCGTACTTTAGTACCTCGACGTATTGTGAAAATTTTATAATTATATAGAGAAAACTATACAACCATTCTATATTAAATAGTCATATCGTATACACTGTAGAAGAGCGTTATTCTTTAGATTATCATATTAAAAAATCTTGAGCTGATCGTTAGTGGAACTTCAATAAAATTATTATTTAATGAATATTTAATCAAGTTGTAAAAACTCACCAGAGACAGCGGCTATCAGGACCAAAGCAGCAATTATTAGGGAACGCATTTTGTTTTATGTTCACAGACTGATATGCCTAATTACCCATGTGCTTCCGTATTTATACAATTCGCCTTGGAACAAATAACTGATAAGATAAATCGATAAACATTTCCAAATGCTTCTTGGAAGTAATTTATTTTTTATGTTCCTATCGTAATATCTAATGACTCAACAAAACGTATTAACATTTTTTTGGAAATTGAATCTGATATAAAATTCGATATACAGACGTGCAAAGTTTTGACCGATTTAAGGATTGATTTGCGGATTCCACAACATTAAATAATCTATATGGAAATTTAGGGTTAACAACTCGGAGAACTAACTTAAAATCAATACAACATAATTATGTATTTCATCATCAAATTTAATCTAACTATTTATTTAAAAACACTTTTATTCTTCGAAATATCACCAAGAAATTTACTTTCACGAGTGAAAATTTTAAAAATATTGTATGATATATATGAAGGTTTTTGAATATAATTATATTGCTAATTTCTTGAAATATAGTTAGGACATTTAAATATTTATATAATTCGAACTAACATATGGTATAACCAATACTATTGAGGAAAATTATTCTATCTTAAATAATATAACCAAATACTCAACTGCGAACGTTATCAACTGGTAGTAGCAGAACGAAAATAAACTTACTATTTTCTTTATTACATATTTAAATAGTAACCAACCAGAATGCCAGTCGAAAGATGACACATGAGATACATGTGTGTGCATTTAATCATAACTAACATGTAGCTTATCCAAATCTGATAAGAAATATTACTTCATGAGTACGTAATATAACCAAATATTCAACTGCAAACCTTATTCACTAGCCGCTGCTAGAAAACTAAAATAAACTATCTTCTTTGTTACATATTTATATGAATAGTAAGCAACCAAAATATCAATCTAAAGACAACACATGAGGTACATATGTGTACATTTGAATTAGAACTAACAAATGCTTTAACTTACTCTGATGAGAAATATTACTCTATGTGTATGTAATATAACCAAATACTTAACTGGTAGCCTTGTCAACTAATAGGGGCAGAATGAAAATGAACTATTTTTATTACATATTTATATGAATGTCATCGTAAAGATGACACATGAGATACATGTGTGTGCATTTGAATAAGAACTAACAAATGGTTTAACCGACTCTGATGACAAATATTACTCTATATGTATGTAATCAAGTATTCAACTACTAACTTTGTCAACTTGTAGCGACAGAATGAAAATAAACTATTTTCTTTGTTACATATTTATATGAATGGCATCCTAAATATGACATATAAGATACGTGTGTGTGCATTTGAATTAGAACTAACAAATATTTTGGCTAACTCTGATGAGAAATATTGCTCTATGTGTATGTAACTTAACCAAGTATTCAACTGCTAACCTTGTGAACTTGTAGCGACAGAATTAAAATAAACTATTTTCTTTTATTTCATATTTATATGAATGACATCCTAAATATGACATATAAGATACATGTGTATGCATTTGAATTAGAACTAACAAAGGTTTTGGCTAACTCTGATGAGAAATATTGCTCTATGTGTATGTAACATAACCAAGTATTCAACTGCTAACCTTGTCAACTTGTAGCGACAGAATGAAAATAAAATATTTTCTTTATTACATATTTATATAAATGGCATCCTAAATATGACATATAAGATACATGTGTGGGCATTTGAATTAGAACTAACAAATGTTTGGACTAACTCTGATGAAAAATATTGCTCTATGTGTATGTAATATAACCAAATACTCAACTTCTAACCTTATCAACTAGTAGCGGCAGAACGAAAATAAACTATTTTCTTTATTACATATTTATATGAATGTCATCCTAAAGATGAAACATGAAATACGTGTGTGTGCATTTGAATTAGAACTAACAAATGGTTTAATTAACTCTAATAAGAAATGTTACTCTATGTGTATGTAGTACAACGAAATACCCAGCTGCTAACCTTATCCACCACTACCGATGGAAAGAAAATAAATTATTGTTTTCTTCATTATATATTTATATAACTGGTACCAATCAGAATACCAGTCTAAAAATGGCACATGAGATACGTGTGTGTATATTTGTGTAAGTGCCCAATATCAGTGGAATCCATAGTCTAGCATTGAAAAGAATCGAATTTAATTCCGTCAGTCAATTTCCGTTCTTGACATTTCAGCCATGTGATGCGGTGTCGTGTAGGAGAGCCTAAACAGTTCAAGCTGTTGTGTTTTTTTCCATCACCAGAGCGATGCAGTTAGTGACGAGATAAGCAGATTCTTCATTTCCCCTGTATAAGGTATAAACAGAAGAATTAGTCAACTTGATTTGATTCAGATAGATCTGAATATATTCCTGACCGAAATTTCTACTAACAATGGCGAACAAATTATCGTCAAGCAAGTCATTGACGATAGCATTTAATATATTAATCACTCCAACTTTTTCACCAAAAGCAATTGTTTTCCAAGAAATTATCAAGGTTTTCTTCTCAGTAAAAGTGGTAAGGTTGCATATTGGTTGTTCGTGTCTCTTGAGGCGATTAACGCCACTCTTCGACGAGTCTAATTACCTGCCTTAAATTTCATAATGTAATTCAATACTCACATTAAAAATCATTACAATTATAAATTATTTTATACTCATTTCTGATTCTAGTATATACGCTGCAACTATCAGCACATAAACTTATAAAATATAAGATACTAATGTATGTGATATTATTATAGTTTAGAATAAATGGCAAAAATATGAGGAAGAATCATGTAAGTCTAATAAAAGTAGAAAGTTAAGAAAAGTTTAGGGGAAAAACAGGAACGATTTCTGTATTTGAAGTTGTGTTGTTGTGTTGTTGTTGTAGTTGTGTTGTTGTGTTGTTGTTGTAGTGTTGTAAAGAGGCAAAATTTTAGACTGAATTTTATATCAATATACAAAATTCAGTATAATTTTAACTCCGGTCAGTTAAATTTTGTTTGCGCTTGGGAAACTTAAAAAAATTTGTCGTTTTATTTTCAGAAAAGTAAATTAATTTTAAAAACGGAACCTACTCGAGTTTGATCACTATCTCTTTTTCTATTAAAGTATTTTCCTCAGAAATTGTTCGACGCGGAAACATACAATTTGACATAACGAAAAACGATTACCAAGCATATTTCTTAATAATATTTATATGGACAAAATATTTATATGGACATTTTGCGGTGTACTAAATGAATAATTTTAATTTCATGTACTGTGTGGGGTATTGCACAAATATTCATTAAATCTTCATTAGGATCGCAGAAATATTTTTTTAAAATTTTATTTTTATAAATATACCGAAAAACTTTGCAAAAATTTACATTCGAGCTTAAAATACTATTTCAAAAACTACTGAATTATGGTAATTGAGTTTCTTAAAGCTTAGAAAAATTCTAGTGATCATCCTACACCATACAATTTCCGAGAAATTCATTAAATTGTCACATCTGTGAAATAAACATTAAGCAGTATATTTAAGGGGTGAATAACAATATTATTAATTACAAATAGTTTAACAAGATTACTATGTACACTTAAATATATAATTTTTCAGAAACCTAAGTAAGCATGAATTCCTATTAGCGTGCTTTCTACTCCCTGTTAAAAGATTTTATATTTATCCACTGCTAAACAAAATTCAAATGACAATACAAGAATAGTGTTGTATTTGCTGAAAATGTTTATCTTCATCATACACATAAAATATTTATTAAGCAGTATATTTAGGTGGTAAACTGGTGACAATATTATTAATTACAAATATTTAAACAAGATTACTATGTACACTTAAATATATATTTTTTCAGAAACCTAAGTAAGCATGAAATCCTATTAGCGTGTTTTCTACTCCCTGTTAAAAGATTTTATGTTTATCCACGGGTAAACAAAATTCAAGTGGCAATGCAAGGATAGTGTCGTATTTGCTGAAAATGTTTATCTTCATCATACACATAAAATAGCGACATGCGGCTTAATTATAATATTGAAACGGATTATTGCAGGGACTTATTTTCAAAAGTTATTTATAAATATGCACACACACTCATAAGCATGTTGGTGCACATGGTACCGCATTGATAAACACAGGAACGTACGCGCGCGCAAAATTTACCCTTTTGCCTGTATGCGTGAGTTTATAAAAAATAAAAAGTTAATTAAAATTTTTCTAATATATTTTGTAATAAAAACTTTAAATTAAGAGGAAATCGGTAAGTTTCTGCTTGCTACGAGAATATGTCTATTATTGAACTGGAAGTTGTCTGGCATCGGTAGGTTAGATGTTTGCTGATTCAGAGTAAAACGAATACGTTGAGACAATGACATGATATTATCGTATGATTGCAACGTTACCATGCTGTCCTGTGTCGACAGAAGGTCGTACATTAATTGTGTATAAAAGTCCGTGCGTGCGTACATGGGCATATGCGTGAGTGCATGCGAGCGCACGTGTGTTTCTGCATAAAAAACAATTTTGTCCTTCCCTATGTATATGATTAATAAAACCAAATAACTAATTGATAAATTGTCAGTAGATATGTGACCCGCTATTGCAATAATGCCATAATCTTTTCATCGAAATCAGATTATTTATAGCTATTGAGTCAGTTGTATGTTTTAATTCACAACAAGTAGAGCAAGTCATCACAACGTTTGAGGTTTTCAGTCTTTACATCGGCTGAAATTAGATTCACCGGTAAGAAATAGACGCCTACGCAGGCTAATTTTAATCATTTTTAATGACTCAAATATTTAGAATGGACAACTAAAGTGCTCAATAAGTAATTTATAATAATTGGTCAAGTTCAAGCTATAGATGCACAACTAGTATTCCAGACCATCAGCCTCCACTTAAATGTTTGATGGTAATGAACTCTGACTATGTGCGGCGTAAAAGAAATGGTGCAGCAGTTTCAGCAGTTATGAAGAAATAAAAAAAAAAAAAATTTTGCAAAAAATCGCGCTAGAATTTTTAGGCCTGATAATTTTACTTTAAATACCAAATTCTCAATTTTCATGATTCTCTTTTCAGATCTTTCTAAGCGACCATTGTGGTGAAAAGAATGGAGAATAGTAATTGTTTGGTGTATTTCCCGAAAAAAATTTAAATATACTTTTAAAAGAAAAGTTATATTTGCATTGCAGTATTCATGCTTCAATAAATTTTCCTTTGACAACCTACAGGATCCCTAAATTTTTTTTATTTCCCAATTTACCGCCAGAAATTAACCCCCGGGATCCAAATTGAACGCTTTATACCTCGCATCTGTAATTGGGTCACTATATTGTCTCTCTGTGCCAATCTTCAAATATTTACATATTCGACTTCAAAATTTAAAATTTGGTTTTAAATAAATCAGCTTTGAAAGACGGACTGACAAAGGGATACCAAAGTGATTCCATAAGTATTTCGTTTTATTAATTTTGCCAAGGCGCTTTGAAAACCGAAAAGTGCAAGCCTGGTTCGCGCATCGAAATTTCCATACTTCGTTTTAAGTGAAATAAGTTTTTTATTATAAGTAATCACGAATGTAAAATTCCTAGGGCAATAGATGTTTATATATATATATATATATAAATATATATATATATATATATATATATGTGTGTGTATGTATATATATATATATATATATCCAACATATTTAAATAAGGGGGGACATATTATATTCTCGTGAATACCTCAAAAGCTCTGACACCTAGACTCATGGTCATGGTTTTTCTAGCAGCTTTTTTCCAGACTTTAGGTTCAGAAATAATTGAAGTATTGGGGAACATATTTTTAACTTTTTTTCATAGTTTTTTTATAGCTCTGCAGAAATTAAAAAAAATATTTGTAATACCTCAAAACTTTCTAACGATACCCATAAATTCAAAAAAAAATTCAATTCCATAGCTTCCTGCTAGCCAAAACTCTCCCCTCTTATTTCCATTTAAATATCTTTGGGCGCTAACAAATGAGATATATGTGGGTTTATATGTTTCATTACAATACCTAATATTGTACTTAATATTTTTCTGACATATTTTTGGATTATCTATTTAATTTTATGTATGTCTCTAATTATACAAAAATGGTGGTAATTCCGAATCCGATCTGAATAATTAACTGCAGTTCCTGGAGAAACACTGAGAGTGTTAACAATACCCACACGAATTTATTTCAGATTTACTAAAATATTTACATAAAAATTAATATTTGAGTTTTCCTTTTTTTTCCTGTATGCTTATATTTTTCGATTTAAAATGGTTTAGTTGAATAAATACTTTATGGTGTACTGCCAGTAAAACTGTGACATGAGTTTTTTAAGAAAGTTACATATTTTTTTAAATTTCTTGTTTTCAGTTAGGGCGTTGTGAAATTTGGGAAAGAATTGTTTTGTCAAATATCTTTATTCCTGAAAAGGAAATGTCTATTTAGTATAAAAAAAATTATTAGACTATGCTAATAAAAATTATGGTGGTAATGCTGATAGTTTAGGCATAATGATTAAATTTTTAGGCAAAACCGGAATAAAGTAAAATGTAAATAACTTCTAAACTATAAAATTTCGGCAAACATATGCCCTGTCGAATCGATACGTATTCGGTCGTCTATTGAATTCTATTAGCTGGTTTATCCTCAATAATATAATCTGTATATAACCCTCCTTTTGATGGTGAACTCTGGTTTCAATTACATTTTCTATTTCTCTAATTTCATATTTACCTTTAATAGTTAACAAAAAACTCAACATTTTTAATGGAACTTTATTAATTTCACTTTTATGTCACTTATAACTGAAATTTTGAAAATAATGAAATTCTGGTGACTATACGATAATATGGTACCATCAAATTGATGATGGAAGCGGGAAGATGCCGTAAGAATTTTTTAATGGATATAAGTAGACTTGTTAATTTACTCGCTCGACATGTTTCCATGAGTTTTTTGGTTAATAAAAGGGAATGTGATGATAGAGCAGGGGGGCGGACATGGGTACTTGTTAATGGATAAGAGTAAACCCATCGAATTTGAACTCATTAGACTTACTTCAATAAGCACTTTATTTATATATTGTAATCAGGCGGGTCTTATAATAGCGTAGTGACATGGTAACGTGCCAACGTATTACAATAAACACATTGAATTTGAACTCAATGGACTTGATTCAAAGAGCCCATTATTTATATATTCTAATCAGGAGGGTCTTATAATACAGGAGAGTATTGGTAACGTGCTAATGTATTACAGTAAACACATTGAATTTGAACTGAATGAACTTGTCTCAATGAGCCCTTGATTTGTGTATTCTAATCGAGAGGGTCTTATAATAGAGGAGGGAGATGGTAACATGCCAATGGATTCCAGTAAACCCATCGAATTTGAACTCAATGAACTTGTCTCAATGAGCCCTTTATTTGCGTAATCTAATCGGGAGGGTCTTATAATATAGGAGGGAGATGGTATCGTCCCAATGGAATCCAGTAAACCGATCAAATTTGAACTTAATCAACTTTTCTCAATGAGCCCTTGATTTATGTATTCTAATCGGGAGGGTCTCATAATAGAGGAGGGAGATGGTAACATGCCAATGGATTCCAGTAAACCCATCGAATTTGAACTCAATGAACTTGTCTCAATGAGCCCTTTATTTGCGTATTCTAATCGGCAGGGTCTTATAATATAGGCGGGAGATGGTATCGTTCCAATGGAATCCAGGAAACCGACCGAATTTGAACTTAATGAACTTTTCTCAATGTAACAGACACATGAATGATATACGATTTTTATTTTTCTTTTTGAGATGTAAACTCCTAAAAACCAACATTCTATATCTATAGGTATCAATATAATCTAATAAAATGTCAAAATTTGAGAAAATATTTATAACTATTGATGTCAATATAGACTAATAAAATGTCAAAATTTTGGGAAAATATTTGAAACCTGTTATTGTCAATATAGCCTAATAAAATGTCAAAATTTGGGAAAATATTTGACACCTGTTGGTGTCAGTATAATCTAATAAAATATCCAAATTTGGATAAATATTTGCCACCTATTGTTGTCAATATAGCCTAATAAATGTCGAAATTTGGGAAAATATTATAAACTTGTTGGTATTAGTACAGCCTAATAAAATATCCAAATTTGGGATAATATTTGGCACTTTGTCAAGCACTCGTTACAAAGAGTAAAGAGGAAAACGACCAAATTTTTCGATTTGAATTTGAAAAAGTAAATGTAATCTGACCCGAAAATGTAAGCCGAGAGTTAAACACAAAACCACTAAAATGCCTAAATGTTTTGATATAATCGTTGAATAATTTATGAATCAAAGATATATTCTCATTTTTCGAATAGATGCTTATAATAGAATGCGATAATAACTGCACACTCTGAGAATTATTATTACTTAGATTTTGAAAAACAAAAAATTCAGATAACTACGTTAGTTCTAGTATGCTACTAAAGTAGAAACACTCCCTTCTGTAATCAAAATTGGTTACATCTGTAAAATTCCAAATGATTCAATCGAAAATTTTAAATAATCTTCAGGAAATATCTCAAATATCATCGTAGAATGTAAGTTATTAACACATTAAGGTCTTATCTAGCTGTTAGTGGAAGTTATATTGTTATCAAAACCATATAGAAAATAATAGAGAATATTAGAAAAATGTACCCAAAACTATGTCTTTGTCACCTTTCTAGCTAATATCAAAATTTGATTTCTTAAACTTCGAGGATCAATAGAATTTATTTGACTCTAAAACGACTCATAGTAATGGATATAATCTGTTTTTAAAACATTAAAATTTGACAGCTATTTGGGAAAAGCCCAAATTCATTAATGATTAAGCGTAATCATTTTAAAACTTATTTTAAATGTCACGATAAGTTATCAATAATTTGGAATTCGTAGAAAACTGGGTTGGAAACTTGGTGTACTAATAAAATTATTTTGTTGCGACATGTTACTTAACTCACTACTATATGATGGCTGCTACTTTAGTGCACTGGTGAATAAACAAAACTTTGTTTTGAAGTTATTGATATATTTCCCGGTCTGGATGAACTTGAAACGACTTATGATTTTACTATGATTTGTGCAATAAAAAATTTAAATTGTTTCTTAATGCTATTGTATAAATATTACATAAATTTTCTGAAATTTGTTTTTAAATTTCCGAGAATTTAATCGATTTATCCTAAAATCTTCTCAACTTGTACTTTTTAATGTCAACATGAATTTAAAAATAACTGAGCTAATGCTAAATAAAAACGATAAATGAAAAGTGGGGCAATAGTTTTCTTCTATTTAGACAAAAAATGACGAGCAAGTGATGGCTAGAAATACAGAAATAGATTCAAATATTGATTCACCAATTTATTGTCTCCTAAATGTGTGAAGTTTTAGAATTACAAAAACTGATTCGAAGTTTATCAATATTATGACACAACGTGGTCAAGTGATATAATATTTAAAAGTGCTTGAACCTTTTTGTTCTAATTTTAAAACTTACTTCTGACTACTGATCCAAAATATACAAAGTATCCATCACCATACGTATACAGTAAAGATATTGGTTTACTTTCCACCACGCGATTTATATAACACTAATATGAAATCTTCAAAAAAACAATCAGATCTAGAATCACTGCACAGCTTTAACTTCTAGAAACAACGTGCCTCCTTGTTGTAATTTTAACTTTAGTAGTTTCTATTTTATGGAATTAGGACAAATGTTTTAAGCATATTTTCATCTAGAGATGTACTAAAATATTCGATTACTCCATCTAGAGATGTACTAAAATATTCGGTCCTCTTTGAAATTTGTATATTAATATTTTAAAAGAAGCACTCTGTCTATTGAAACATATTTACGTTAATATCCGTTATCACTATGCTAAATTCTATATTTCCACCTCAAACTACAGCTGAAGTGGTTGTAAGCAACAAGCAGTCAGACGAACACCTGAGTCACTCATGAGTAAAAATTACAACTCTATTAGAGTTGTAATTTTTCCTCTTGAGATGCAGAATCAAAAAGAATAAAACTGTCTAGGCAAAAGCTTTAATAAAGAAGCCGGTTTTATTTAAACTTTTGACTGTATAAATCATTATTCTTAAATTCGAATAAAATTATTGTTTCCGTGTCTTAGTACATATTATGTCCACAATAAATTTTCATAAAAGTGATAAAAAAATAATGGAATGTTTTATATTTTCAAGTATACCAAGATAACTTTTTCCTTTTAATTTTTGGCGCAAGTAAGTTATTTAATATATTTTTATTTCAAAATTTTTAGTTGGCTATTTTTTTTTATATTTATACTGGTTCGTTTAAAGAATGCAAGGTCAGATCAAAATTTTATTTATAAATTTATTAAAAATTTTAATAGGTTTTTCATCGTATTCCCTAGTCTAGCCATATATTATTACCACCATCGTTTCCACTGCTGGAAACGTCTTAAAAATTCTTCTTCCCAAATTTCGTTTAGCTCCATCAGAAATTATTTTCTTTTTCTTTCTTAAAACTGTCAAATCCCTGTCCTTAGTTCTATAGTTTTGGAAATAGGAAAAATTCACAGGAGTTAAGTCGGATAAACCGGACAATGACCATCACTATATTTCATGCAAAAATAGCACAAAAAACGACACGGCTCTCATTCGGCACAAATTTCGCAGTCTTGTTTTTTTTTGTTAAAGATATACTTGCATGAACTGAATATAACTTTGCGGTTATCAGCCATTTCAACAATGTTTAAACGACGATTTGGCTACATAATTATGTTCTTTGCTCACATGAGCGTCGTAGGTCTAAGTTAGCGGTCTTCTACAACGAAAATTTTATTCAGACGGTCTTAGACTTTCCGTTGACTTTCCATTCCACTCATAATACTGTGAGTTATTCAAACCTTCATCATCAAAAGTATCATGCGAAATGTTTTCATGAAATTGTTTTTTCAAATTCATGTAAAATATTATAAAAAAACGTTGACCACTTTTTTGACCTTTTCTCAAAATCGCTGATTACAAAGACTGGTTTCATTAAAATAACCTTAGGGTTTTAACTAAAAAGACCTTCGCTGGCACGCAATTTAAACAGTCCTGAAACTTTTAATCATATCCCGCATATACTACTCTATACAATTATAACACACTCTATGTGAGTGCCACTCGGCTTTGCCACTGCACACCCGCACTTTGACCACATATATGTGGCTCCAAAAAACGTGGATTCCAATTACAATTTTACATCCAGGATTTATGATGCCAAGATAAAATTCAATAACATCAAATATATAAAAATCTGTCATGCTGGCAAATACATAAAACTGAAACAAATTTTTATATTAACTAAGAATACAATTTAATATCTGTCTTTGACTAATTTTAGCAATGGTGACTTCAATTTTTTTTTCCAAAAATGCAGTTTACATTCAAAATTTATTAGTCAAGTGACAAATAAAAAATGTTTACTTATTATTGTTATAACCTCATAACGATATTATCAGTTTTGATATATATGCAGGTGTGGAAATTTTTGTATACAAGGCTAACTCACATTTAATTGTTTTTTTGGTCTATTTGAAACTGATGACTTTGGACTTCAGATAATATTATTGCATTACCTTTAAATAATACTCCTTGTGCAATATTTTATCTTTTTAATTAAATGATAAGAAATACCTACAGACTGTTTTTGTGAAGAAATGTTGATATTCGACCTATAAGATACCGTGGTATTTTTTTTCAATCCAAATGATGCTTTTAAATTTTGTTAGGACAAGTTTTCTTTCAACCTCGTTACCTTGCTTTTGCGTTTTTCACCGTAGAAAATAAATTAGTTTTGTCCAAATTTATTTATAGGTTATTTCTTACTTTGTACACATTGAAAATCATTAGAAGATCCAATAAGCAAAATATAGCAAACTATATCGCAATGTTCATACCAAATAGACATAGGTAGCTAGCGACAAGTGCTCGCTGCAAATCTGAATATACACAACTTTTCTGATATTTTTTTAAGACAAGGTTTTTCAGCAAACGCTTTTAAGGAATTTATTTTTATGCTTTACACCTACACTATTGTTGCCTTTATCCATGTAAAAAGTTTAATATAACATCCTGGATCCTGGCTCTCCCTCTATGGAATATTTTTCAAATGCCTGCGATCTAGCAAGGTCTTTACAAAACACGAGATTTTTGATGATTCAAGGGTTCTAGACGAGGTTTCTCTTTTATCTTCGTCATAGTTTTTTTTCACATCTAGCAACTTTTTTTTACTTTTTGCCAGTTGAAATTATGACTTAAAGAAAGAAGGAAATGTCAACTTGTCGGAAATTTTATTTTGTATTATTTAATTTAAGCTATTTCTGTACTGAATCTGTAGTTAATTAGTGTGACAGATGTATGTGTGACGTAATTATAGTAAAGTATTTTGAATTCAATAAATATATTAGCAACAAACATGTTAAGTATTTAATTGTTCCGTATTGTGGACTTACGGTTTTAATAAGTTAAATCTATGTATTTGCTTATTGTATCTCTAAGGTAGTTTACATTTTATTTTAGACCTTTGTGATAAAAACATCCAATAAATTCTAAAAATTAATGACAATGAGTCAGTTATAAGTGGCTTCGAAAACGACGACGGTGACCCTATACTTCCCGGTCACGAACCAATACTTGAGGAATCAGACAATTTAGACTTGTTCGGAAGTTCAAACATTGGTGTTGTATTATCTATCCTTTCTACTTCATCTATCAACTCAAACCGACGGTATCGCTGTAGGCATGTACGCAGTTTTGATCTGTTCCCATCACTAGTTCATATTCAATCATTAGCTATCTCAAGTGTTCACCGTTTACTAAACAATTTGAATATTTTAACAGATACATACACCCTGAGGACATATATGAATTATTTAGTAATTATTCCAACCAAACTTACTTACTGAGAAAAAGGAAAAATCTAAATACCATCAAGGAAAAGATGAAATGTTTTTTGTTCTGTGCATTACCATGAGTTATTTAGGCTTACCTAGAATCCGCAAATATTGGGCAGATAATACGAGAATGGATATGATATTCGACAAAATGACCAGATATCGTTTTATCAGCTCTCGATTGACACAGTTCAAAAAACCGGTCTAGAAAACCTAAGCCTGCAGAAGTCAGTGTAGATGAGTAAATGACACCGTTTTGAGGAAAAGTTACTGCAACAGATGAAAGCCAAATGCTATGCACTTTAAGAAATTGCGTGTGTTATTCTGGATGGTATATTATTGGACTTGTTTCATATGAAAACAAAGGTGACACTATTTTACCAGCTGCTACCAATGCTGCTGAAGGGTTGGATATTAAAGAAAAAGTAATTTTGAAATTGGTGGACCTTACCTGAACTAGCAAAAAAAAGTTTAAAATAGAAATTTATATATATATATATATATATACATATATATGGATAAGTAATTTAAATCGACAGATTTACATAATAAATTACGGATTTCTGAAAAGATAAAAGGAACAAGTACACTCAGAAAAGCAAAAATTCCCAAAACTGAAATTTTTAGATTGATAAGGTATTAAGAACCGAGGAACGTGAGTCTTCTAATTAGTTACTCAGAAGTTACAGATAGTTCGCATATATCAACTGGTTCAACAACAAACCAGCCATACTAACTTCTTCAGTTCATGGCAAAGAGCCTATGGAAATGTAAACGTTGGTGCAAAAGAACGAAATCTTATACAGAAATCGATATACCTTTTGGTATTGAGACATATAATTCAAAGATTGGAGGAATCTATATATTAGACGGAATAATCAGCTTTTGTAGATTCAAACCACGGACCAGAAAATGAACTGTATACTTAATTTTTCATCTATTTTCATTTAATAAAAAATACTTCGCAACATGTTTTTCTTTTCCACAAACACACTTAATTAACATTGAAATCCGATTTCTCCTTTAGTGGAAATAAGTTTTTAAAAAAGTACTGATGTAAAAATTTTCAAAATAGTTGTTTTGTAGCCCAGGAAGTACCTTAAGTATGCATAAGGCATTTCATCCAAATCGCAATCAAATAGAAGTCTTGAGAGGATAAACAAATAATGATATTATAAATGTATCATTATTTTACTTCTCTTACATTATTTTCAACTGAGTATTCTTTGTGTTACTGTGATAATTAGTTAAATTTTTTATGACATGAAATTTAACATCAAACCATTACGAAATTTAGAAATGTTTTATTGTTACATTTTGTTCCTCTATTTTACTGTATTGTACATATAAATTACCAGAATGTGTGCAAATATGTAATTTGACAGGTTTTTTCATTACAAAAATGATATTTTTCTATGACTAAATTGTATACATTATAACAGCTTAGTAAACTTTCACTCCTGTATTGCTCAATTTAATTTTTTATATTCTATAGTCTTTTACTTTATATTGTAGCTACAAGGTGAATAATTGAATATTTCAAACAATTCAATATTTGGATATATTGGTTTTATGAATACAATATGTGATATTTTAATAAACACTACTAATTGTATACTATGCGCTAAACTATGTATGCATAAAATTAAATTTAGGAATAAGCTATAAAAGTCTACTGAGATATTAAAAAAAGCTGAAATGTAAACAATGAATGTTGTTATTTTACAAATAAATTATTTGTTATATTATCGGTCCATCTAAATTACACCGTAATCATTGTAAAATAAAATGAGTGGAGACTTTTCTGTCATAATCTCAACACGTGTTTTCAAGAATATTGGAAATAAAATAATTATGTTGAAAGGGAAAACCAAATTGATGTCCATTAATTCAAGTCCACGTGCTCTCGTTTTATCGATTGATAAAAATAGACAGCTTTTGTAATTATCGGGTGTCACGATTAGAAAGGATCATGCAGATAAAATGACTGGCTTCTTATAGTAATAAAGGTACCGGATTATCTTATCGCTAGAAAAATATTTGGACCCAAAATACAATTTAGTCTGAATACATATCAGAACCACTTTTTCTTTGTTCCTTTCGATTTCACGTAATGTTTTATGCAAAATATTTATTATGTAAATGAAATGTATATCGGTATACGTGATGATATCTCTAAATATAAAATTTAAACTCTGCTTATGACAGGAAGGGATTATGTAAAATAAAAAAAAAACATTGATTTAATTAGGAAAACAAGTAGACGATTTTTAAAATAAAACAGTGTTTTCTCCCGTATTCGTGCAAAGGTAAAATCAATTGTATATTATGCAATCTCGTGTTGAACGACAAAACCATCGTATTGAATGATATCGAAATACGCTTTTAACGTTTGCTTACTGTTAATTCCTCCTACACTACTCACGCAAAATATAAACCTTTTTATTCCCTTAAACTACTAGTGCAAAACAGAAACTTTTCAATTTCTCTTAAAGTACTCATGCAAAATAAACCTTTCAATTTCTCTTAAAGTGCTTATCCAAAATATAACCCTTTTAATTTCTCTTAAAGTACTCATGCAAAATAAACCTTTCAATTTCTCTTAAAGTGCTTATCCAAAATATAACCCTTTTAATTTCTCTTAAAGTACTCATGCAAAATATATACCTTTCCATTTCTCTTAAAGTACTCATGTAAAATATAAACTTTTCAATTTCTCTTAAAGTATTCATTCAAAATTCGAACCTTTCAATTTCTTCCAAAGCCTAATGCAAAATATAAACTTTTCAATTTCTCTTAAATTACTCATGCAAAAGAGAAACCTTTTAATTTTTGTTAAGATACTAATGCAAAACACAAACTTTTCAATTTCTCTTAAACTACTAATGCAACATCTTATTAATTATATCTAAGTAATTATATTTCATATAATATAATTGATTCACAATGACATCTGAATACTGGTATAATTGACAATAATAATGGAGACCACACTGATATCTATCTAGCCAGGAAATTCTGCTGAATTTTCAACATAATTAATTTTTATACCAACATTTCAGCTAAAACTTGAATTGTTTTTGAGAAATGATGAACGACAATTATAGTTCTAATAAACTCCTTTCACCAATATTTCTCAAGAGCTGAAATATGTAATTAATGGAACCAGACATGATGGAATCATCTTTGGTGAAGAATATTTCTATCAATTTTCTTAATCTTAAATAAACTTCATTTTTAATATAAAAACTCTGACAATAATAAAGTTTTCATTTCTTCAAATTTCCGAAACAGGCACAATATTACATGACTATATTTTATTGAAACTTTTTTCACAATATTTATTACGTAACTAACTCATTTAGGAAACAAATTATGTCTATTATTGTTAATTTATTCAACATATTTCATTGTTTATTGTAGTTTCACTTCAACTCTACCCTTCATACAATTTTAACAGAAAGTAGAAGAAACAGACCCTAAATATAAAAAAATGTCTGCTCGTTCAAAGCACACAGCATTGTAGAAACAAAATTATACATTGTAAGATATCAAAAGGATCATAAAACAAATTTAAATAAAAATACATAAAAATTATTAAATATTTATTTCGTCTTTTAAGCAAAACACATATTTAACATTTTTATTGGTAATTTCCGTTGATTAGCATTTATAAATAAATCAAGACAAATTTAGTTCAACTGTTTTATATTTTTTTTCATAATTTAATAATTGTGATTAAAAATATGTAATTTCCGTTGATTAGCATTTATAAATAAATCAAGACAAATCTAGTTCAACAGTTTTATTTTTTTTTTCATAATTTAATAATTGTGATTAAAAATATGTAATTTCCGTTGATTAGCATTTATAAATAAATCAAGACAAATTTAGTTCAACTGTTTTATATTTTTTTTCATAATTTAATAATTGTGATTAAAAATATGTAATTTCCGTTGATTAGCATTTATAAATAAATCAAGACAAATCTAGTTCAACTGTTTTATTTTTTTTTTCATAATTTAATAATTGTGATTAAAAATATGTAATTTCCGTTGATTAGCATTTATAAATAAATCAAGACAAATTTAGTTCAACTGTTTTATATTTTTTTTCATAATTTAATAATTGTGATTAAAAATATGTAATTTCCGTTGATTAGCATTTATAAATAAATCAAGACAAATCTAGTTCAACTGTTTTATTTTTTTTTTCATAATTTAATAATTGCGATTAAAAATATGTAATTTCCGTTGATTAGCATTTATAAATAAATCAAGACAAATCTAGTTCAACTGTTTTATTTTTTTTTTCATAATTTAATAATTGCGATTAAAAATATGTAATTTCCGTTGATTAGCATTTATAAATAAATCAAGACAAATCTAGTTCAACTGTTTTATTTTTTTTTTCATAATTTAATAATTGTGATTAAAAATATGTAATTTCCGTTGATTAGCATTTATAAATAAATCAAGACAAATCTAGTTCAACTGTTTTATTTTTTTTTTCATAATTTAATAATTGCGATTAAAAATATGTAATTTCCGTTGATTAGCATTTATAAATAAATCAAGAGAAATCTAGTTCAACTGTTTTGTATCTTTTTTCATAATTTAATAATTGCGATTAAAAATATGTAATTTCCGTTGATTAGCATTTATAAATAAATCAAGAGAAAATCTAGTTCAACTGTTTTATATTTTTTTTCATTATTGATAATTGCGATTAAAAATATTATCATGTAAAATCACAACGGTGACTACAAATAAAAGAAATAAACGCTTAGGTTATTTATGATCATTACGCCCGTCGAGCATGTGAAGGCACATTTATACTGTTATAAAACGGATTATCGATAAGATAAACAAAAGGGAATTAAAATTATTGATTCATTTTCTCAAAGTATTCAACAAGAACATTGAGTTTCGTAGAAACTAGACATAACAAGTTTTAAAATTCTTATCAATATGCGGCATTAAAATATATTGAGTGGAAATACATCATGTTGACTTTTATATTCCTTATTTAGAAGTCATTGCAAAGTTCAATTCTGTTTTAAATCTAAAATAAAAACTTCCTCTTCTGAGAGTCACTGAACGTGATTTATCTAACATTTAATCTTTATGTTATACTTTTAGCCTTTTTGTAAAAATATTCACAATATTTAAAAGCTTGCCCTAAATTGGAAAGGTCGAACAATTTGACGACAACCCCGAATGATTGCACTGGTTATGCTTTACTAATAAATAAATTTCAATATTATCGTTCTAAATTTATAATGAAATTAAAAACCTTATTTATCAATTTATAATTTATTCTCCCTTCCGAATAGCCAGAATACTCTACGATGACCCAAGACCATACGCTGCTGTTCAAACATACTTTTTAATTATTTCTAACCTACTTTTTAATTCTTTTTAACTGTTTTAAAATTAGTGACAAAAATAAACACAATTTTTTTTCTTACTATGACAATAAATATTATGTTAAAATTCACTCATTATATGTTATTTCTTAAGTTGTCATTAAATTGGTTTCATAATTTCCTTGTAATACGCTTATAATCAAACAAACAAACGAACACAAAACGTTTTGAAGTTGATGGATATCTGCTCTATATTTTAGTATTATTTTTTATTTAAAATCTTTTCAACCAAATTTTATGGCAAATAGAATTTTCACCTCACTATATTATTTGTACAAACTCGAAATATGTTTACCTCGTTTAATCTTTTGGTCCTGATCAATTCTAATAATTACTTATGAAATATACAGTCGCACCAGTTAGAAACTTACATCTTGACAAATATATTACACTACGCTAAATACATATATTATATATATATATATATATATATATATATATGTAAGTATGTATATGTATATATATATATATATATATATATATATATATATATATATATATATCTACATACTACGTTAAAACTAAATTGAATTGCAAAAGTTCTTTTTTTTTGGCAAATAATCGTACCACTATCAAAAATTTTTATTAACTCAAAACTGTTCAAATTTGCCGCTTTTCAATCATTTTTATATAAATTGAAGAGTCATTCTCAAGTGGCAAGCATAAATTAACACGAAAATAAATAAAATAAAAATATTGATTTTCCAAGCATAAAATTTGTAAATTAATATTAATTTTTGCAGAAGCTATCTAATAGAAAACAATTACAATATATTTTGACCTTATATGTCTATTTTACCTATAATTTATACTCAATAATACTATAAACCCGTAAAAGTATAAAGAAAAAAAAATTGTGCGTGTCAGTTCCGACACCGACCGGAGTTTACTCCTTAAGTACGATTGTCTTGGAATGCATAAAATAGGTAACACTGTATATAAATATAAATATCCATATCATTAAATGTAGATGGAAAATTATTTAATAAAAATGCTGACAATATAATTATTTTCACGTAAATCACAAATGAACAAGACCAAATTTACACAACAAAATTAAAAACATTTTGTAACATCAGACTAAGAGCTTAAAATTACAAGAGGTTTTTAATTTTGTATGATAGAAGGCACCAAATATTCACATATATTGACATTTAATGATTACATCTTGATATGAGCGAACGATAGTAAACTATGCTTGTCACACTCCGTCATTACGATTACGCCATAAGAAAATGCCAAGCATGTTGATATCTCACTCTAAAAATGCGCAGAAATGTTGAAAGGAGAGGCAACCTAACGGTTACACTTTTTAACAGTCTGATTTTAATCCTCATAAAACTTCATACCGGGCGCTATACATAAAAATCGATTCTTAAGGAGTAAACTCCAAAAATTATTGCCAGATGTTTAAAAAACATAAGTTTGGAAGATTGTGTTTTGTCGAGGCCTGTTCCGAAAATAATCTGATTGCTTTGTATTTTATTTATATGCTATAATTTTACTCTCTATAAGTCACCAACTAATACCTAGTCGTAGATAGAATGTTATGTTCATATCCATGAATACGAGTAATGCGCGAAAACAATGCGTGCAATCGCATTTCAATAGATAATTTTATCAGTAATTATTGAAATGATTTATTATTTTAATTACCGTATTGTATTCGACATTTTTCGCATTTCCCATTCTATGAAAAGCACGTGTCTCCTCTGCATATCACTATTGTTTCCTGTTTTTTTTTTAAATCGTAAATAATGAATATACTTGCATATCGCTTTTAACGCGAAGCCTTATCTTTTTACAGAAATGAGTTATCGCAATCAACTTTATCTTGTATGCATCTGATAACCATTTGGTTTATTTATGCTAATGTTGACAATTATGAAATTGTCACGTTTTCCTTATTGTAATTTAGGATTAATTTAGCCAACATTTGAATTTTATTAATATTTTATTTCGATTTAATATTTTACTTAGGTTTATATACCACAATGTGTCTTAATACCGTAAAATAGAAAATTTCTGTATTTTCTCGAATATGACTTATTTTTAAATTAAGGGTTGCTAAATTGTTTCTTATCTAGTTTTAAGTAATTATTTACCAATTTTCATTTAAATGAAAATACCGGCGTAAATGAGACATCAAACTAATATTATAAATAGGATATAATTTGTTTGCTATTTATGTTTTCACATGTATAATAAATAAATAAAACTTTCCTTAGAAGTTTTCAACAAATGGAACATTCGTGAAGAGCATCTTATTAATTGATATTAAACTGTCATCATATATTACGAATCACTAGGGTCCTGATAAATATAGAATTTACCTATTATTTTCCAGTTTATATAAATAATGAATCACAGGAATTTATTAAAAGTAGTCAAAGAGTGCCGGCACTCTTTGTGCCGGAATTATTGAATTATAATATGTAAACTATATAATATAATTTTGAAAATATTATATCCATTGCAAGAAAATGTAGAAATTATAAATAACAAACCAAGTGCGAGATTATCTTTAACATCGAAGATCTCATAACTCGTTTGATATGAATATATTTATTTTTTTATCAAAACTTATCTTTTATATGGACTTCCTGGAAAAATAAACATTTTTAAACACTAATATAATTAACGAGGTACATATATGTTACAGTGAAGACCTCTAAACTATAAAATCCGGCATGATCATCATTGTTTTCTTACAAACTTTTCGTGGGCTTTTAAAAATCTATGAAAAGTTTGTAGGAAAACTGAGATATATAATTTCGCGTAAGATTATGAATAAAGATGTACTACGAAAAATTGTGATATAATATTTTTGAAACCTATATCACTAGCCCTTTCAAACGAAACCGCCCCAAACAGATATATGGGGAGTTTTTAGATGCTATTTTGGTGTTTTTTATTCCTTCCTGTGTTAGCTGTGAGATATACGCAGGTTGAAACACAAAATTTCAAATCGTGTTAAATGGACAGGGAGTCACGTGAATAATCCCATGAGGACAGGGAGTCACGTGAATAATTCATTTTTCCTTTTGAGATGCAGAATCCAAAAAAGAGGCTGTTTGGAAACTCGACGTAAAATTGAAGGTGGCTGATAGCTTAGATTATTTAAAACATTTTGAGCCAACCATGTCTTAACCCGAAGTATAAAAATTAATTTGTATTCCTATTTTATAGTTTTTTTTAATCCAAAACTTTACAGTTAATTGCTAAGAGTGTCCCGTGGAGTTACAATTGACTGTTACATTAACTTTAAAGTAATTAACGAATTTAGATAAAATTTAAGAAAGAATAATAATAAATTGTTTTAATAGCATTTGTAGGATTCTAATGGTTAGATAAGAATGCTTTCCATATTATACGGAATTAATGACTCTGAAATTGTGCAAAAATGGAATCATTGTGCAACAACGAAACAATTTATTAATTCAAACAAACATTTATATATTTATAAGTGTTTCATATTTATAAAAAATTGCAAGTTGTGATAAATGGACAGATGAACACGTGAATGATCCTATGAGGGTTCCTTTTTCCCTTCGAAACAAAGAATCCAAAAAAGAGGCGTTTAAAAAATACATATACAGGATCTTTGAAAATCAATGTGATCGATGGTTTGAAAATCTTAAGTTTAGAAAATAGTCATCACTGATGTTGTAACTGTTTCAGTGCTCTAAATAATTCAGTAGCTCAGGATTTAAGATGAGTTTATATCGAGGATATCTAATTTGGAACAATTTTGACAAATAATCTGTATAAAACACGAGTATCGCGTTTATGCTGTTTTTTTATTTTATACTCTTATTACACTTATCGTCCTGCAAATGAATATTTGGTATTAAATTAAGATTATAACTGTTGGTAAAACTAATATAATTAATGTTTCTGAAAAAGTTTTATAAACAAGAAAATTTTATGAAGTGTTCAACGATACAAATACAATGTTGGATTTAAATTATATAAAGATACCAATTTAAAAACCAACGTTAAAAATGTCTGATTCTTACAAAATATTTGTCTATGTCATATATTTTAACATATGGTGTACATAACATAACATTTCTTTTTTTTTCATTAATTCGAAATGACAATGAATTATTTACGAATAATATGCATTATAAAAGTGGACTTATTTATAATAAGTGAAATTGTTTTTAAATTCACATATCTTTTCGTTACAGTTTTTGCACTTTTTATGGAACACGTAACCATTTTCCAACAAAAATAAATACGCTTTACGAAAGTCTTTTCTCAACTCGACTATCGCTAAATGCATCCAAAATTGTGTCAAAAAAGACATCGTGTCGACAATTGACAACATCCACTCCTCCCTGGTATTCCATCGTGGTATTCGAATTTTTTTTATTCCATTGTAAGGTAAGAGAGTGAGAAAAAACAAAAAAGACAAAAGTATTAGTAATAAAACTATTGAAGTGATTTAGGATGGGAAAGACAGAAAAGGACAAGGGCACAGAGAAAAAGGTTTCAGGAGAGGTAGGACTTTTTCACTTTATCTTTGAAAATATTCAGCGACGGGATTTCCCTGGTGTGAGGATCCAGGTGATTCCAAATTTTTGCAGCTTAGACAGTGAAATATTTTTCGTAAGAAGTAAAGGTATGTTTAGGAATGAGTAGGGTGAGTGAATTTTCAGATCGTAGCCCAAGGTTGTAAGCAGGCGAATCTTTAAATTTGGCAGTAAGATAATTTTGGCTCCGAGGATTTTTAATTTATTAAAAAGAAGTGTAAGTATGTGAATGCGCAGTGGGTCCAATGCCTAGAATGCAAAGGCTGGTCATACGTAGATTCTACTGGAGGCGAGATGCAATACGTTTTCCATCATTGTCTATTAGATAATACGATTGATCTCAAAGTAATAACATAATTACTTATAGGATATAATTACTTGTTATATGTTGTTTTTGTTGGTACTTACTGTACTAAAAGATGATTAAAGTACATTTTTACAAAAAAACATGTTTGATTTATTTATAATATGTATAATGATATTTTTTAATAGTCAAATAGTCTAAATACAAAGCTGTCACAACTTACCTAGGTACCTGTGACAACTTAACTCGGTGATAGGAGAGTTGTGACAATAGGATTAGTCTTCGTTTTAATTGATTTTCTCAAAAACCATAATACTTTAATTAATTTTGATAATTGTTTTGGAAAGGGAAGGAATGGCGCTACATTAATTCCCCTACTGTAGAATGTTTCTTAAGCAAGATATGTCCCTTAAAGTAAAAATTGTCACAACTCTCTTAGGTCTCCCCTACATTTTTCAATTCAAATTACAAAATCTTGAACAACTTTTACAATTTTCAAAATTATGTTTTTCAAATTTAACTACTGAGGGATATGAGAGTAAATATGTTCTATAAATATTGCATCTCAAGTTTTTACGTTGAATAGTATCTTGGGAAAATGGATGTGAAAAAAGGCGAAGAAACATGTGGATGATCACTAAATTGACGTCAAATAAAGGCATACTGAAAAAAATACGAAAACGAGAAAAATGATTTGATTGCAATCAAAGTTAAACGTTTAGTTTAGTTGCATAATTTAAGAGATTGTCAATTCATGTCATCAAATCATTTGAAGTTCTTTGCTTCATTAGTGCAAAACCAGTTAGAATCCGGCTACGTTATCTGGAGCCCGACGAAACCAAGTACAATATGATGATGGGTCGTATATAAAAGACGATAGCTATATGATAGTTGTACATAAGACGGTATGGTTGATTCCCTTTTCTATTTCCTGCCGATCTACATGAGCATTTCTCACTGCATTCAAACGCTCAACCATTTGACCATTGTCCCATCAAAATATATTTTTTATGATGAGTGAAAGTTTTGAAGAAAATTTTCATCGTTTTCTCCTATAATTCTTAGATAATTATACATTCAAACAACATTATATTCTTTTGATTTCTCTTGGATCCAATAAATCATCGTTACTTTATTCAACGTATAAATTTAAATTGCGATAAGTCATCTTTTCTTTATTATTACAAATACGTTATCGGTAAAGTATCGATAAATGTGTGATAAATTATGAAGTAAATAATTATTTCGTACCATTCAACTATTCGAAGATACTATTCTTTCCACGGTGACTCAGCACAAAATCCGTTCTAAGATAGTTCTCGTATTTATATTGTTCACTTGCAACAAACATGCATAATTTGTAATGCTATCGGAATTTCCCCTTCCAGTAATTACATATATTAATTTTTTTAAGAGGAAAATTACTAGCTTACCAATGATATCTTCTACGCACTATTTTTCAATTGCGTTCCACGTTCCATTTACAGACAATCTTTACCGTATAGCCAATGAAATGTTTTTCTTTACCTGCGATAGTGTCATTAATTTGCTTTATTCTGGTTGTAAGATATCGATAGTAACATTTCTACATTATTATGTGTTTTATTCTGATAATCTGCTTTATTTTTCATAATTGGATTTCCTCTAGTATTCTTCTATAAATAGACGTTTCAATCACAATTCTATTACTTTCCACTATCAAGTTTCCTCATGAAATATTTTCATCGTCTCAGCAACATTTTACTCTTTTTGATGCTAAAAAACAATCACATTAGCAAACTCGATGCTACTATTTATAGTATATGTGATTCTTGACAATATTAGCTACTAAATTTGATAAGAAGATTCTTAAAGTAAACTATTGTCCTAATCGAAAGCGAAAGTGAAAGTGAAAGCGAAAAACTGTAATTTTCGTGAAAATTGTTTTCTTTTAAACAATGTTTGTTAATAAAACGGCTTTCTACCTTTATGACCTAAAAAGTAATGTTTTAAAGAACGTAAAGATTTACCTAAACCTTTTTTTGAAAAAACTGTGCTCTTGGGCACAAATTTTAAGAAAGAAAAAAAACTGTTTTCCTTCATCACTTTTACAGCGGAATACATTTAGTAGAAATAGACTAACATCGAAGGCATATGAAGCTAGCACAGAACATGTTCAATCTTATTTGGACAGCTTACACATATTCATTTTCTGTGGATTAAATCCAATAAATACATTTTCTTAATTTTATTCATGAAACAGTTATCTTTGCTCCTTTGCTTTCATTCTTTATGACCAAAAAAGTAACGTTTTAAAGTACATAGGTACATAGCACTACCTTTTTTAAGCAGAAACATGCTCTTAACATAGGTATAAATTTTAAAAAAGAGGAAAGTTTTTTACTTCATTACTATTACAGTAGAACGCACTTAATAAAAACAGACTAAAGGCTAATATGAGGCTAGCATAGAACATGTTTTAAAGAAAACAGCTGTTTACTTCATTACTTTTACAGAAGAACACTTTTAAGAGAAATAGACAAGCATTGAAGACATATGTGAGGCTAGCATAAAATATGTTTGAAATCATAATTCAACAGCTTGCAAACAATTATTTTTTGTGAATTAAATCGAATAAATAAATTTCCCTAATTTTAATCATTTATAAATTTTCTTTGCTTCTTTGCTACATAGACCTACATTTTATTCGATCACTTTATTAAGTAGATCAATAAGTTTTTGGCCGTGATTCCAAAACTTTTATAAAAAAAGTTGTGATAATTCAAGGTGTACCCTAATTCCTTAAAAATTTTGCTATTACTTCAAAATTACAGGAATTGCTCTGATTTCTGTTGATAAATCGTATTAACTCAATCAATATTAAGTCATTTGACTAACACTTTTTCCAAGTTCTAAACAAATATGTACAAAATAAATAAACTACTTACTGAAGACTTTAAAAACTACCTTGTTATTTTTAGAGCCTAAACATTCAGGTTTTTAAGATGAAAGTATATTGTCACTATCTATCAAATTATTAATTATCATATTTCTTTATTATATTTATATATTTACATAACAAATTATTTTATCAAAGTAAAAGATTTTGAGCCAACTAAATAAAGTAGTATCCAAATTTAAAACTTTACCTTATATTAATTATTCTTCAATTTTGTAAGAACGATACGGCAAATTTAATCTGCCTTAGTACACTCAACAGCAAGGTACTTTTGACCAAATTCAATTATGGATGATATTACAAAAATTTTATATTTTTCTAGATATTTTTCTGAGTGAAATTGGTTAGAGACTTCTCTTTCCTGTCATAAAGAAAGCATGGTATTTCAGAGTTTACTTTTTTCATAATAAAAAATAATCAGATACAAATAGTCGATAAAATGTAATAGAATGAAACGGTAAGTGTGACCACAAATGGAAATGTATTTTATGAAATAAATCTACCAGTGGAAAACATTGAAACCGTTGATGAAAATAAATATTTCCCTAAAACCAGTTATTATTATTGCGTAGAAAGGAACCACTTAGAAAGGTCTTGAAATGAAAAATTGTTTGTAGCATAATAATCATAACAATGTTTTTCCTATAGTTTTTCCGTAACTATAGATAAATCTCTGGTCAATTTTTTTAATAAAGCATTAATAAAATGTATTAAACATTTTAAATATTTCAATTCGACACACGACATATTAAAAAAAATCATAAATCTAATTTGATCCCCATAATGTTTCTATACCCTTCGATTGGTATATAAGAATTAGGATACTTTTAACTAGGCCAAATTTCAAGTTTTGGCTTCAAATGGCTTTTTATAAAAAGAAAAGGGACACAAAGATGGTTTTCAGCTACGGTACCCTAATAGACAACTTCTTGGAAAATGAAGGTAATATGTTCTAAATTCTTGCAAAATTTTTGAAGAAAATATTCAATTTTGATCCTGATTCGAGTTATTAGCATTGCTTAAAATGAGGACCGTTTCTGAAGTTCGAACATCTGGTTAGTGATCTATTTGCAAAAATTGAGGCGATTTTCCACGCAGATAATTTATTTTTAATGCGGGTTTATCTTTCATTGGGCCTGGGGAAATTTCTAATATAGTATATGTTATTGTCTTATACCAACGGATTAAGTATTATCTGGCAGTAATGATTCCCATCCGAGCACAGTAGTCGCAATATTTGTCACGAGGGTCCCAACTGGATTCACAATAACTGCTTTCCGAATAATTTACAGGAAGCTTTACTATAATAATGGGAAAAGGCATTAAAGATCGGATGGCTGATAATCTGTATCACGTTTCTGAAAAATCGACCACTGAGATGATTTGGATAACCAGCAATTACTTGCCAACGTAATGAACTAGGAAATCTCATTGATCATATGGAGTTATTAAAAATAAAATTTGTGGATATACTTTAATATTATACAATTTGTTATAAACTGTCATGTTTTTTTCCACATTCTATTTATAATGCATTTAACCAAAGAAATTATTCACCTCGGTTACTCGTATTTAAAATATATTCTCAATTTTTTGTTTTTATTAATTAAGAAAACACATTGAAATTTCTTAATTCAAAATTTTATACGTTACCCTTAATATCTGAATATCAAAGAGACTAAAAATATGAATTTGTGAACATTTTTTCCATCAGAGCTTAGTTCTATTTTATTTTAATTATCACTGTTAATAAAAGTTCTAATTTTAATTTTGCATTTAGAAAATAAAAAAAAATACATTTTTTTTTTAAAACACCAAATTCTTAAATGGATTTATTAAAAAATGCCAAATTTAATTGTTCACACTCCTATAAAACAATAAGCTGCTGTCAAGGGGTCACTTATGTTGATGAGGTTTGGAAAATTTGAATAATTAAAAATTGTATGCTAGACAGATAAACAGACAAACTGACTTAACCCGAAATATTTCCGTGAGAATATTCATTCATTAATTTTTTTAATTTTTATATGGGAGGTTCAAAATTAACTTTTTATATAATCCGTAACATGTTTAGGAAAATGATTGTAAATCATATAAATTAAGTTGTAAAATAAAATATGTCTGGAATAAAACAAATTTAAGAGTTACCTTTGTGACACAAAATATAGTCTGTATGACGATACATTATGAATTTACGAAAAAATGCAAGAATAATTTATCATATTTAATTAATATATGAAGGAATACTTCAAAAAAAATACTATTTGTCCAATGTAGTATTTGGCAAAAATACTATTTGTCAAACCCCTTGGCACCCTTGAAAATTAACATACAAAATATATTGAGATATTTTTCCGAAATGTTTTCACTATCTTGTTTACTTATATACTCCAAAAAGCGTTTATATTAAACTTGTAATATTTTGAATAACGCAGTTTTTAAATGTTAGAAATTGTTGCACTTAATTAAATAAGACGAAATACATACCAAGACTACAAATTTACATTCCAAGATAAACATCTGTAATCGAAACACTTATACTCTGTTAAGAATACCCAGTTTGGTTAACGGGCACAAAAACCCTGTTTGGTTAACACACACAAAAAGATACATATCATACAAAGCTAACCGCTTTTCCGGTTATATTTATGTGATCTATGAATACTGCATTGATATGTGCTCAAATTAAGTTGAAATATCAAAAGAATACAACTGCTTATTCCTGTGAAAACCGCATTGACAATCGTTTAATTATAGCTACAGTATTAGAACCATTTCACAGATTTTCTGTAGGAGTACTATGTGTTTTAATCTAGTATCTTATTTTTTATAGAACTGATATTCTGAAAGTATATTTTGGTATCACTATCACAAATTATATCTTTCTTTGCCATAATCTCCGATGTCTTTACAAAATAGATAGAAGTGATTCAAAAATGTAAATGAAATGTTCATAAAACCAAGAAAAAACAATTTTTAATATCGTATTCCTGAAAAAATATTGAGAAACTTTCCTTCTGAAAAAATGGAGTTGCAATTTATTGTTACTTTCCGTAAAAAAGTGATGTTTTAGTTATGTCTTGTGAAAACAAAATATTTTTAAGTTTCATATGGGAATCGAAAACATTTGTATTAAAAATGTCATTTATTTATTTGTTACAAACTTTAATATACACATAAAATATTTATACATTTTGCGTAATTATTGCTACATGAACAAACTCTTCCAGTTAACGACATTAGTTTAATTTGAGAATTTTGTAACGTGGAAGACTAAAAAAAACAATTAATATGTTAGTAAGAAACCAAAAATATCATGACATATAAATAAACAAAAATCAAAGTAATTATAAGAAAAATTAACAAAACTATGAATTACAAAGAAAATGGAAAAGCACAAAATGAAATTAGGAGGGATGGGACCAACGGATTATAGGATAAACTTTACAAGATGGTTTTTGGCACGTATTTTGAGACGAGTTCCTGGAACCCGGTTCCTGACAATTTAAAATTTGAATAGCTAGTGGGTTGTGAAGAACTTGTCATAAAAAGGGTGATATGTTTAAGAAAAGGAAAACTGAGCAACTGGAAAACTTCAAAGCGTAGCCGTATACTGCATGCAGACAAGTAACTAAATCTCCCAAGATATGTTGGTGAATAGGATTGCACAAAATATTATAAAGAATTCTAAGTATATGAAGACTTAGTCCATTGTGGATTATCATGCCAAGTAATCTGTGGGAGTGGTCATACAGAGAATACTTAATTTTTTGTGTATCTCAGCTAATAATAGGTTAAAACTATTACATATTATGGACAAATACTGCAAAACAAAACATCTTGGTCTTGGCGATAATTTTGTTAATAAATATATTACTTGCTTTATTTATTTTACATTGTCGACGTTGTATTAATTTGCAATTACACTAAAGTTCTACTTTGACGATAGACTTAGAAAATTCGATGCAGTCGATTTTTAAATTTGATAAAATTTAACTATTTCAATGTAAAATGTAATTTTCTTATAGCTTAAAATATTTTCTTTACAAACAAGCTATTATTATATTTTACTGTGTCTTCATACGGAAGATCATTTAAATCCAACAGCATCGAACCTCTAAGCAATAATGGAGCTATTTCGGTTTGCTTCACGAGACCCACTTTACAAACTAGCAATCACATTCTCTCATTTCCGACCATGTTATAGTAATAAAAATGTGATGTGAAAATTAAAATTATTTCAATTTTATGTAAAAGCAGAAACCAAAAAATCTTGAAAAAGTGTCGCAAATAGAAAAGAATTTTTTTTTCGCTAGAAAAGTTAAAATAATTTGCAAAGCAAAGCTCCAAAATTTGTCTGATTGATATGCGACGTATGAATAATGTCAGACACTAAAGAAATAACAAACGTGCGTAGTGCGTATAAAATCCTTTTCATCTAATAAATGTCAAACAATTTTTTGTGATATTCCAATTTATTACGACTTTACTCTTTACTTACAAATTCAAGTCATGTTCTATATAGAAAGATCAGACATAGAGAAATATCAAATATCTTAAGAAAAATACATTTTCACCTTCATTCGCATGAAGAATTTCCTGGGTTTCCCTTTCTCATTCATTCATTTCCTTACACGTTCTCGCGTAACCCTGTTTTAAAATTCTTTCAACGTTATTCACGTATCGAGTTCGTTATCGTTAACTTTTTTGAGTTTTATATGGTCAATTATGGTCCATTTTCTTTATTTATATTGAATGGATTGAGTGGATGTTTACTATTTTTGTTAAGCACCTATGTAGAATTTTCCAGGCAAAAAAGGAACGTAACATAACTGCATGTAGTTTTTTTTATATACTAGTTAATTTTTAATGATAATCTTAACGGTTTATTAATTAATTTTTACGGGCTATTGCTATAATAATTATTGTACGCCTTATGTGGATACGATTCTATTATAGATATTCAGTTATTATTAATATTTTTGTACACAATTTATATGTAGCTACAATTGTTTAAATTATATGTGGCATACTTCCATAATATAAATTTTTCTTCGACATTACTCACACTTCATAAAAAATACTATTTACCCTATGTCCACCTGGTAACGGTATAGAACGGGAATTTTAATATCTACTGGTTTAGATGCTTTTGTAACAAACTCTACAAGCAAACAAAACATTGCTCTTTATAAAATAAGGTATTATATTATGACTATTGATGTGCTCTATAAATATTGAGGAATTGAGTATTGCTTAACTCTTTCTAAAACTATAACGCTGTTGATAAAACTGTTACTAACCATAGATCAAAACAAAAAATGGAAGATATGGTACGCTCTTATATTATACTATATATATATATATATATATATATATATATATATATATATATATGAGTGAGTCAATGTATTAAAACATATTGACAATTTATGCCAAACGCACTGCTAATACTATTGCTTCTCACGTAGCGCTTGCGCATGCGTCTGTCATTCAAACGTGATAGTATTAAAAGAAAATATCGTGTTGAAAACTTATAACTTTTTTTGTAATTAAGCATGAAAAATAACTCCATGTGTCCTATTTATATTTTGTGAATTACTGGTACATGTAATAAAAGCTTTAGAAGATATTTTTGAATCGATTTGACTAAAAATGTTGCCAATTTTAATTTCAAGGACCCCGAGTCTAAGCGAACCGTGAGTCTGCGTATAAATGAATTGAACAAAGCAAAACCAGGTCCATTGGACCTGGTTTACTCGGACCGCGAACCATTTAACCGTACCGTGTCTTCCCTTTTTTTTCTAATCTAAGATACTAAGCAATTGTTACTGGTATTTATTTTATTAGTCTTATCAAGTTACAAATTAATGTCTGGGCACTTATAAATTTCTACCTGTGTGTTGCGGGTCTTTCATAATTTTCAAAAATTTAAAACACTATATAACTGTATATTCCAATCATCAGTTATTAGCCATTAGTCTATTTCCATGTTTCCATACCTCAAAATGAAAATAATTTTTACATTTTTTTTTTAATTTTGACATTACGAGAGTTTAAAATACACTGATGTACATAAAAAATATAAATATTTAAGGTCTTTTATTCAATTTTTTACAAATATTAATGTAATTTCAATTATAAAAAATATATTTTCTAGCATATAGGCACAGGCGTATAAATAGAATGAATTTCTCAAAAAATGCTCTGATATGAAATCTAACACCTCATTTTTTATATAATGTATTATTTATTATATATTTACCTTTCTTCAGTATCGGTCCTTTAAGAGAAGAATGTAAGAAATATTATAGTTGAATTACAAAACATTACGTAAAGTAGTTTTTGAGAAATACTTGGTAAAACTGGGTCAGTAATGGCACTTTTGATGGCACATAAAATCGTGATTATGCAGTAGAAAAGACAATTTAAAAACAGGATACGTGCTCTATTCGTAAAGACCTTTCGAGAGATATTTTACTTACTTATATAAAACAAATTGTTTTTAGAAACACTTCTATTTTGGAAAGCTGGTGGAAATACAGATTAGATATTTTAAATGCAATTTTAACTACAAAATACATTTTAAATTCGGAGTTCTTTCCTATTTTGTTTATTACTTATATATATATATATATATATATATATATATACATATATATATATAAATAAATATATATATATATATATATATATATATATATATATTTACTTATTTTTTTTTTTTTCTTTTTATTTTTTTTCTTTTAAGCATCTGCAAACATAAGAGTGTAGTTATTTGAAACGGGTTTGATGTGTTTAGGGCTTACCTAGAACAGCTCTCACGAGAACGCTAGACTGTATATATCCCAAAATGCGCTATATAAAAATTAAGGCTAACATATTAATTTTTTTCACCTGGCGCTATTCGATTGTCACTTGTTCAGATGTCTAAGATGTCTATTTTCAAAACGGCATTGGAAATTTTTAGAATTTAAACCGCCTTATTATTAAGCTGAACATGTATTGCCGCTGTCTATCAAATTTGGGCAAGTCATAGTTAAAGTTTATAGGTAAACAGTTCATTGTAGTGTTTCAATTTAAAACATAAAGGTCAGTGTAAAAATTTAGAAAACAAACAATATAAAATTCTAGGTCCATTCTCACACCGGCAAATCTAAGAGTGTAATTATTTGGACTGGGATCGATGAGTTCAAGAGTTATCTATAAAAGCTGTCACGATAATGCTAGATTAATACCCCAAAATATACTATATGAAAATTACCAGATTGCGCTGATTTCTGCTAGGATATCCAATTTATTCACTTGGCAATGCGCCATTTGGTTATCACTTGTTCAGATGTCTGAATAATCATTTACAGGATACAAAAAGAAACTGGACAGTATGGAAGATTTTCAAAAGGATATTTTAAATATTTAGAATTTAAATCAAAATGTTTTTAAGCTGAATATATATTGCCGCTACCAATCAAATGGAGGCAAGTCGTATCTAAAGTTTACGCGTAAACAACGTAATGAAATTACGTTGTTCAAATTTTGAAAGGTTTTTTGCGTGAAAATTTCGATTTTATTTTTTTATTACTAAAACGGTAAATTTATTCTCCTCTGGTATATATGACAACAAGGTTTGTCTTGATCAACTTCATTTGAAAAAAATATTAAAATGCTTTATGTTTCACCTTCAAATTGTTTAGGACTTTATATTTTCTCTTATAATTTATACTACGATATTTAAGAGACAATAAAATACAATATTAAAATAAAAAGGTCAATGGAAAAATCTAAACAACATTTCAGCGGTAAATATAAAAATTATTAATAAAACAATTTCCTAAAACACATTATTTTTCACTTGTATAGAAAATTTATAAAATAAAATGTTTTAAGTACTTTCAAAATTGACATGTTTTATTATCTAATATTAATTACACACCATTACAAAAAATACTGTTGTTGTATTAAGACTTAAACTGATTACATATCAAAACTTATGTCGTGTTTCCAATGTTAACAATCCAGTTGCTAAAGCTGCCGACCCTGGTGAAAACTCCCGGATATAGAGCATTTCCACAGCCAGTGTACCACGAGGCTACTCCATGGACCTGATTGTTGAAAACTAAAGGACCTCCATTATCTCCCGTGCAGATACCCACATTGGTGGCACCGGCGCAAATCATGTCATCGGTAATTTGTCGACCTAGCTGAATGTAGTTGTTTCTACAGGTTTGAATATTCCACACGGGCACTTGAGCTTGCAGGAGAAGGTTGCTTCTCGTACCAGTTAACTATGAAATTAATTACTCATTTTATTTTTGCTATAATGTCTGTTGTTAAAAAAATTAAAAATACGAGTTTTTAGAAAAGTGAGTAAAATAGATTCAGAATTACCAAGAAAAATTATTATTAATAGTCCTGATGTATATCAGGGTTAGTTTGAAGAATAGAATAGGAGCTTAACTTAAAAAAATATTGTTTGCTTGTCTATTAGTTAGTAATTAAATTAATAGTTAAGGATCATAAAAATATTCGCACAATGAACATTCCGGAAAAAACTTTTCGAGACATATTTTTCTACAGATTTTACTAAATTATTTTCCATTGCTTAGTACAAGTCTCAATGGAGAAAAAATATTGCTAATTTCTCAAAAATTATTAGGTCACATGTCTTGCCTATTACTTAAGTTAACTGTAGACAAATCTCTAAGATAATTTGTTCATAATTTATTACCTTTTAAAATATTTTTTTTAAATATTTTATGCTAAATTCTGGAAAAGACCGTCTCGATTTTATTTTCCTTTAATTCACAAATAACTCTCACTTTCAATTGATATCTAAAGGAAACGTTTTTGAAAGGCGAATTTAACCCCCATAATATTTCAAATTTTTTTTAAGGAAAACTAATAACATAACAATTAATATAATTTATAACTAAACCAAATTTATATTTTCGGCCTTAATAGCTTCCGAGAAAAACTAATATCACAGAGGGATGGATTGTGACACATGTTTGGTCTTATGATAATTTGTTTTTTTTCCTTTTCAGCTACGGCACTCTAATGAATGATACGCGTAGGTTATGTTTTCTAAATTACTTAACTTGTAACTTAAATCTTCTATATGTAAATAAAGTATCATTCAAAATACTAAGAGAATCATGAGATTAATTCAAATATCAGTTAAAAACCTATCTTGATAATTGTTGTGCTACTTAAAGCATATAATTTATTTAAATCATGCGATGTTTTTTATTTTGTTTATTTATATATAACCATAGCCATGTTTAATATAATACAGACACATTTGTATTAAAACGATTAGAAAAAGTAATAACCAAATAATCTTACGTTTATGGCTCCCCATCCCAGCACAGTGGTCGCGACATTAGCTGCAAGGTTCGCACCCTGGCTCGCAATAACTGCTCTCCGGATGCTAGTGGACTCTACATAAGGAAGGTTCACTATGATGATTGAAATATCGCCGACATGGGAAACGGTGTTGAAGGTGGGGTGGTTGATGATCTGTACCACGTTCCTCAATATTCCACCACTGACTCTATTCGGGGAACCAGCGCGTACTTGCCAACGAAATGGACTGGCTAATCTAAGTAAGGACATGTATTTATTAAGAATAAAGTTCGTGTAAAAATTTCAAAGTAACTACAATTCCTTAGAAACTACCATGATTTTTCCGAATTAGGATTTTCGATAATATTTTCCCCTCAATATGTATATAGTTTTCATCTAGTTAATGATTTGATGAATTTAAAATATTTACTCAAATTATTGTATATTAATTAAATATACACACAAAAATTGTTAAGTCTTAATTTAGTATATAATTTTTAATATTAGGCTGTGAAAGAGAAAGTGTATATATGATTTTTGTGAATAACTTGTATTCTTAAGAACAAAACATTGTATATTACATTGAATTCCCCAAGGAATTTTTTGCCATTAAAAGTTATTTTTCTTTGTAATATGTGTCATTTAAAGATTAATTTATTACAAGACACCGATATTAATTACTCACACTCCTGTGAAACAATGGGCTGCTGTCAAGACGTGGCGTGTGGTGATGAGAGATCCTGCACATTCCTGAGCGAATACTCCATTTCCGGTATTATCTCTCAATAGCTGAACCACGTAGTTGTAAGTATAGATTGACGCTGTGGATCCAGATGCTATGCGAGTATCTTGTGCTTCTAAACCTTTAAACGTGGAAATAAAAGTAAATTTAATTGCAACCTTTTTTAACTTTTCCATAGGTATTAAGATTAATTTATATCAGATTATGCTGGTGACAATTAAACAGATATTGATGTACTAATTTCGTTAATATACTAAAATTATATTCAAAGTGGTTTTAGGATGTAAAATGTAATGATTTTGATGTAATGAAAATTAAATGAAACTATTCAATATAGTATTATTTCTACTTTCTTTAAGTTCTTTACCACGACTTAGGTTTATTTGTATTACAACATCTTCAAGTGGGCCATTAGCAAATATTAACTCTGAGGAACTTCAAACAGCATTTATATATTACACAAAACAATACCGGAAGCCAAGTTTTTGGGGGTTTTCCACTGCTTACATTGGTGAGGTTATTGCAGGGAAGCGAAGTAGTTTTATTATAACTTTGGTTATTAAACATTTGGGAGCTTAGAATATTTTATAGTGAATCTACGAAAAAATATAAAATAACTTACCGTGCAAGGACACGATTAGTGCGGAAATTGTAAAGAGTAAGGAACGCATTTTGTTTCAATATTTTGAACAATTATGTCCATTGAAACCTCGTGCTAAAGTTTTTATACCAACTGCCTTCCATACGCATAATCGATAAGATAGTTCGATAAAGAAAAATTAGATTTGAATTAAGTCTATTAATAACATTTTCTCATCATATTCTTAATCACCATATCGCATGACACAATATTTTCACGGTAATTTGATATAAATATTGTAAATATTATAGTTATTATCAATGACATTTTTATTACGTTGTATAATTAACTTATAAACTAACTTCTGTGTCACATGTCGAAATGAGGAAAACGAATATTTTTGTCTACCTTGAGTCATATTACACGCGCTTGCAACGTTTTTCATAAAAATTAAACCAATAGAAGTTTGTAATGAAATATATACAACAATTTTAAATTCATTTCAAAAAGTGTAATAATACCTAAACGCAAATAAAACTTTCGACCCAATAGTTCTAATAAAACAGCGAAAACTTTCATCAAATAAAAGTACCTAAATCCGTGCTTAGAATTTTATAAAAAACTTCAACTCTGAAAGTCTTTAAAGAAGATCTTTAATAAAATTTATTAATTATAAAAAATTAATAAATTATCTAAAAAATAGCAGGTTAAGTCAAATAATACTTTAAATAATTAGTAAGGGAGAATACAATAAACCACGACGTTGGCTAAGCTATTATTTTAATTCGGAAAAATAACAATGATTTGGAAAATACAAGTACCTGCGTTAAGTGTAAAAAGTATTGTGAAAAAGCTACCTCTGTTACCAAAGCGACCTCATTCTAACCCCTATTCGGTTGAAGAATTCCGTTCATAATGTCTCATACAAAAGTTATTAAAACTGGAAACGGAATACGGGCATTTTTCTTGACGATATGGAAAGTGAAAATTTATAGCCAAAGAAGTAGCGTAACAAAATATTTAATTAAACTTTGAGGAATAAAGGATTTAAAAGATGAGAGGTTGGCCAAATAATTTACATTAAGAGCACTTATTGGATATCAAACGTAAGGATAATAAAATTGAAGTTCAAAAATATGCAATATTAAATCTTTGCCCGTGATCTACCAGCGAGGTATTTGAAAAAAAAGTTTTTTCAAAGAACTATTTCTTCAAAAAAGTTTATTTATCCATAAGGCTAGTGGAAACTGATATTTTGATCATAATTCGCAAGATCTGACTTTTTAAATCGGTTACGCGGTAATAGACTAGACTGAAATACCATACAGTAATAAAAACAATAATTAATCATTACATGACTAATTCAATTTTTAGCATGAGCGCAAATTTATTTTTAATGTTCACAGCTCTGTACCTGTAAAAGATAGCGTTATTAAATAAACTCTATGTGTTACTTTAGCATACATTATCTCATGAAAAATTTCATTGATATTTGTTTTTCTTTTTAAGAGAAAAAGAAATCAAAAATTTTGGAAGTTTTTCACTTTCTCTTTGGGCTAACAAATGTATTCACATGTATATGTTGGTATAATAAATAAAATATGATGAGACCTACGTACAAGTTGCCATTAAAAAAATGTATTAACGTTTCGTTATTTATTTTATTGTTGATAAAAAATTTACAATTTTTGTTCCAACGATAACTGCAGAATACAGTGTTTGTGAGATGTTATACCTTAACGTAGATGTCCCATAAAAATCGGTCTCATAAAATTATCGAAGTGATTTTCGCCAACTCTCACCAATCCGGCCGTTATGAGGAATAATGACAAACAAACTCGCGCTAACGGAAGGATGTTTAGTTGGCGGAGCGCGTCGACATTTACGTTATGCCGATGTAGTCAGCCAACGACATTCTTCCATAAAAGTCGGCAGTTGTCAGCCACTGATTGACCACATACAAAATTCGGTTACCTGCTTGTAGGTTATTCATAAATAATCATTTTAATAAACGAATATTGAGATAAATTCACCATATTCGAGATAGTTACTTGATTTATTTACATAAAATGAAGAATGCTTCTTCTCTTTTATTTCTTATTTTCCTTTTAATTCAATGTTTACATCGATGTGCAATATTTTTTAAATACGATGTATTATATGAAATAGCTATTTTGGTTTTACTAACAATTTTGAATTTATAAGTTACCGCTCTAAGGATTTAAGTCGATGCTAAAGTTTAAAAGGCGTTGTTTCAAAGTATTGTTGTACTCAAGAATAAATACTGCAAAACATAATGCTTCACATAAAGTTATGATAATTGGGTGCAATAAAATGCTCATATTACAGCACAAGACTGGTATAGCAAAACAAGGAAAGATTAAATCAAATTATACGATGAGCGAGCTTGTACATTTATAATGTGCAAATAATGCCTGCATTATCTTTGATATTAAATTTGTTATCAAAAAATCATGACTTAAAATCGAATTGTTATCCAATATAAAATTAACACTGTTATTTTACGACCACTTTCCTTATTTACCTTTTAGACATAACTAGCTGACCCGTGCGAAGTCTTCGCACTATATCGCCATCTAGCGTGTTCCAAGTATACAATTTGGCTAAGATATTTGATGTGTCGCCCACAGATGGCCCTCATGCCAATTGTTATAAAAATTAATTTTTTTATTAACAAAAAGATTTTTTTCAAATTTTTTTATATTTTTCACCCCAAGTAGAAAACATAAGCTTTAAGTGGGTATTTTTTTAATTTTTTTTTGTGCAGTAGTTAAAGAGATCGAGCCGCTCGACCAAAAAACACCTTTTAGAAATAATATATTTAGATATAGAATTTCTTTCGTAAAATTTAGATCGAGATACCATCTAATCAATATACATGACGAAATTTAAAGTCTGTGGTTATACATTTTTTTTTAATACTTTCTCCATTTGCAAATTTAGATTATTAAAATGAATATAAAGTTAAAAAAATTTGGTCTCTTTCTCGGTATTTCTACGTTTACAATCGGAATTAACTAGAAAAGTATGTACTGAAACAATTGATTTGATATAATTTTCAGTTTTTAAGTCCCTCTTGCTTTTTGGGCTGTGGTACCTACCACGTACGCTTGGCGTATCCGATAAAATATGTCTAGTGCAAGTTAAATATATATATTCAAATACAGTGAAATCTAGAAATCTTCCTATATGGGACCATGTAATAATTTTACCCTTTGATTAGTACCTCAGGTATTTTTAGATGATATCAACATTTTCGATTATATTCAATAGATCGCCATCTATCGTGTGAGAGCAAAACAAATTCCCTAGGACGCCATCTATTATATAGTCGTAGAAAACTTTATACTCGAAAGCTATTTCGATGAAATTCCTTAGAGCGCATCTTGTAATTCAGTAGAAAATCCCTCTGATCAATTTTATATGCGCATATTATTTTTTTTAAATAAATTTGATTAATAAATTCAAAGGCCCGCTAAAGCAAATTTGCGCCCACATTTATTGACATAATTATATTATTTATTAATATAATATTTATATACTATTGACATACAAATCGATTATTGATTTCTGTATGAAGTAAAGCTTATTTGCACATTATTGTTATATTTTTTTGTGGAAATAACCTTTGAAGCTCATATATCTACTACAATATATTACTTATGAAGACGTGAAAAAACAATTTTGTGACATGTTTTAGATGAAATAAATTCATGAACTGAAAGGACTTTTGGGAATGAATAAAGAATTTGGGAATGAAAATTTGGGAGTGAAAAACGTGACACAGTCGACGAAAGACAAAGTTGACGAAATCTTAGGAGATATTTAAATAGTCCTAAAATAAACATTCCATTGGTATTTAAATACGCAATTCATCTTAATAACTCATAATAGCGTAAATTACTACGTTTATACAATCTGTTGTCCACGATTTCATTCACGTACTCCACTGGTATAATCAAATTTAATTTCATAAATAGGCGAAAAGGTTAAATTAAAAAAAATAATACACATAAATCAGGAAATAACCGAATAGGTAAAGAAAAAACCAAATAATGAAAATACTCTTTCCCATTTGTTACCCGATATTTTTCTTGAATTTTATAAACTGTAAATGGAAAGATTTATTTTTGAGAACAACTAAGACTGCTAAAGGAGCCAATGCTAGAGGACACATATAAATATTGTGTAACGAATAATTTTCTTTAAAAAAACTTTAAATCATAAGCACTTATGTATTTCAAAATCTTTTATTTTGAAATATTTTTAGGTAATGATTATACTGGTATAAATGTATTCGTATAAAAAACTGAAATGTCACTAGAATATTTTAACCTAAAATAGATTAAAGGAAGCATAAAACAACTCTGAAGAAAAAGGAGGTTAACAAAAAGCGACAAAATATTTTTTGGAAATTTTTGTTTTAACCATAAAAAGCGCATAGTATTCGGATTAGATTCACTTACAAGCCTGGTTTCTCATAATTTTATTTAATCTATCTATAATATATATATATATATATATATATATATATATATACAAAATCATGCTCTGATCTCATTTCCACAAATCTCCATCTCAGTTTAAATACTAGACGCTTTAAAATTATTTATGAATATGATAAAAATAATTGCAGTAAACACGAAATAATAAATATCATTCTAATGAAGAAAAATATGTCAACCTTTGCAAAAGTATTTCTAAAGACAAAACTTTTTAACACAAAATTGAACCGACTTCAAATAATCCCCGAATAAGAAGCGCACTGAAAATTATAAAATATGACAAAACGAGTACTTAGTTGGAACTTGCAAGGTGCAATATTGTTTTCGAACATAAATAAACTTGCACAATACTGCTACTTCTAAAGATTTATGGAATCGGTGTCAAATCAACGCTTCTCTCCTCTCTCACTTACATGTACACCACCAACTCATACATATAAGGGCTACATTTTATTTGGTACCGACTCCAAAAATCTTTAGCAATAGCAGTATTTTGCTATTTTTATTATTTTTGGAAACAATATTTTACCGCAAATTTTGTAAAAATTGATATTTCCATTCTTAGGACGTTTGGCACTTATTTATGTTTGTGGCATTTAATGAACCTAAATATGCATGCACGGACACATTTCCTCTTTTATCTACACCGTAATCAGTGCCTCTGTACATATACTGGTCTCACAGTTCAAACTCAATGTGTTTACTCCTAATTAATGAATATTTCCTCGCACCGTCTTCTGGCTCCAATAGTGTACCTTCATTTTGTTAAAGATAAAATTTATATTACCCTGAGTCGTATCTTATTAGATTTTCATTTCATCTGCGTCTCCCAAACTCTGCCACGGTACCTGTATTGTTCAGTGCTTAAGAATTTTATGATGTAGCTTATGGTTTAATTTCCATGGCCAAATTGTCATTAAATTATACTAGGAATATATCATTTAAAGCAGCATCTATACCCGAAGAAGTACAGCTAAGTTTAAACCTACAGTCGAATTTCTTATTCCTGTGCAAATTTACCTATAAATTTATTTTCTTATTTTCTTGCTTACATGAAGACAGTCAAACGAGTCCAAACTAGAGAGTTTATTTCTTAATAAATATGAGGGATAAATGAAGTTTTATTTAAAATCTAAGAACATCGATGCACTAATCAATAAAAAAGGTTACTTTACTTAGTTTTGAGAAACCTACTATCCTCACAAAATGCAATCATACTCTTATAATAATAAAAATGTGAAGAGAAAATGTAAGTTATTTCCACTCTATGTTCAAACAGAAGTAAAAAAATTATAGAGACTCCGAAAAGCTTTGCGGATAGAAAAGAAAATGCTAAAAAAATCAAAATAATTTTCGAAGAAAAGCTCCAACATTTATCTGTTTGATACGAGACGTACAAATGATGTTGGATACTAAAGAAATAACATACGTGAATAGTACGTATCCAATTCTGCTCCTCAAACACATATTCGAATTTGTCACAACTTTACTTTTTACTTACAGATTCAAGTCACGTTCTATATAGAAAGAAAAATATCAAATATCTGAAGTGAAATACATTTTCACCTTCATTTGCACGAAAAAATGTCTACATTTCCCTTTGAATTATAACTTCTTACGTAACCCTATTTGCAAGTTCCTACAATGTTATTCACCTATACAGTTACTGACGATATTTTTTTGAGTTTTACAACTTCCCTTACGGTCCAATTTCTTTGTTTATACCAATAATGGATTGAATTGATGTTTATTATTTATTACTAGTAACTCATCACGTTTTTTTGAGCAAAAAAGAAACTATAACTGGACGTAGTTTTTTTATGTAATAGTTATTTACGTTAATTGATCAACAGTATTCTCAACGGTTTATTGACTTATTTTTACGGGCTATTGTTTTAATTTATTCTGTGCCTTATTTGGGTACGATCCAATTGTAGATATTCAAGTTGTTAACATTAGTTTCACGTACAATTTTTATCTAGCTACAATTATTTATATTATACGTGCCATACTTTCATAAATCGTTATTTCTGATTTCTCAGATGCCCTAAAAATAAACTGTTTACCCATGTCCACCTTGACACTATAGACTAACCTTGGGATAGCTGGTTTACAACAAACCCTATAAAAAATAAACAGAACATTGCTCTTTATAAAATAAGGTATTATGTTATGAATATTGTAATGTTCTATAAATATTGTGGAATTGAGTATTGGTTATCTCTCTCTAAACAATAGCGCCATTGATAAAACTGTTACTAACCGATTGTTACCTACATTTAATCAAATATTACATTTATCAAGTCAATATATTTAAAATATAATGTCTGGAAACTTATTAATTTCTGCCTGTGCATTGCGTGTTTTTCCTAATTTTTAAAAATTAAAAGGCTATATTCCAATTAAGAGTTATTTAAAAACAAAACAAGAGATATTAGTATATTTTCAAGTTTCCATACCTCAAGATGAAAATAAATTTCTGAAGTACGAGTGTAACTCACATTACGAGAGTTCCAAACATAATATGTCATATATTTAGCTTTCTTCAGTATCGGTTCTTTAAATGTAGGCTATGAGAATTATTGGAATTGAATTACAAACTATTATATAATGGAGTTTCTGAGATCTACCTGGTAAAAATGGATCCAAAACGGCACTTTTATGGTATATAAAATCGTTGTTATTTAGTGGAAAAAAAATTTAAAAACGGAATTGAAGATAGATTGTTCTCAAGAACGCTTCAATTTTTGAGAACTCCTTGAAAATATATATTTGTAATTTTGTATACAATTTTAACTACATAATACTTTTGAATTTCAGAGTATTTCCTATTTTGTTTGAAAGTTAGAAATGTCTAACTTATAGGGAGATGGATGGACGCAAACTTTTAATTCAGCACAGCAGTAAAGTATAATATGAAATATTCTTTTAGCCTTGGTGTATCAATAAATATATAATTCTATATGAATACTGTGGGTATAATTCTGGAGATATTGTTGATAATTTGCCCAAGACACCTGGTCCCTTTTCTCGGATTTCTTTATTGAAGAAAATCTAAATTAAAAAACAACAGCGTAAGAAGAAAATTTACTAAAACACAGTAATCAATTATTCTAAATTTAATAGTTTTCTACAAATTCGTAATAGTTTTATTCCTGTAGAAGATTTAGTTGCTAATGTACTTACAGTATATAAAATATTATTTGTATATGTAAATAGTTTAGTAGAAATACTTTGTGCTCTGAAATATATATGTGTGCGAAATTGTTTACCAAATCCTAGTTTTGTGCATGCTGCTTGTTTTTAACACGTTTTTTTGTACAACAAGATGATATAAAAACTACCTCTTGGGTTTTATTAGCATTAAGCACCTGCAGAGATTCCAAAAGATCACATGTCATTTATTTTGACTATATCCCGGCGTTATTTTTTAAAATAAAACCAAACGGTTAGGTATTTTTTTAATTGTTGAAAAAATGTATTAAAAAAATATTTTTGCGGTACAGTTTTTCAAACCACGAAAACCTATATCCAAGAGAATTAAATCATTAAATAGTCTTGCCGTAATATTTTCACTTATATAGCACATGATCTATTCCTGGAATCAGTGTAATTTATCTCTCAAAAACATAATTGTTAATGTGACCCGCCTTCAACAATTATCTGTAATTCAAAATATTGATCAACAACTCAAGCTTGGTTACTAAATCATATGAGATTTTCCAGCCATTATTTTCTCTGCTTCATCTGGTCTCGATCAATTCAAATTTTCAGTTTAACTTTGGCCTTATCGGTCAATTCTCACACCAGGAAAACTAAGAGTATAATTATTTGGAACGAGACTTGCTTAGAAAAGCTGTTATGATGACACTAGCCTATATATACTAAAATGCACTATTTAAAATTTACAGGAATCGCGCTGATTTCTGCTAGTGCATCCAATTTATTCACTGAGCATTGTATCATTTAATTATCACTTGTCCAGGTGTCTGAGCAATTACTTACAGAATAAAAAAACTGGATATTAGCAAAGATGTTAAAAAGCACCTTGTAAATTTTTAGAATTTAAATCACAATTTTTTAAGACGAACATATATTGTCGCTGCCTATCAAATGAAGGCAAATGATAACCATAGTATAAACGTTAACGATTTGATTTCATTGTAGTGTTTAAATTTTAAAATATTGTTTTGTAAAATAAAAATTCGATGGAAAAATTTATAAACAAACCAAATAATATTCTAGAACTATTAGTATCGAAGTGTGTGGCTTCATCTCAGGTAAATGATTCTTCTATTTTATAATAATAAGGTGGTAAATGTATTCTGCTCCTGCATATTGACAAGAAGTTTTTAAGAAATTGCTTAGGAGTTTCTCTGTTTTATTTCGAATTATATGATATTTAAAAGCATTCTTTCATCGGTTTACTCTTAAAAAAATAAGCAAATGTAAAAAAATGGATTGAAATGCGATATTAAAATAAAAGATTTAAATATATTCATAAATGAAGAAATCTTTAGTGAAAAAATATATAAACAGAAACCAAAATTTGTGTTGGAAGCAATTTTCTAAAACTAATTATTAATTCTTTTAAAATATATGTATACTTTATTATCCAATATTAATTATATAACATTACAAAAAATACTATTGTGGTATTATCATTTGAATTGATTACATATCAAAACCTATGTCGTGTTTCCGATGTTAACAATCCAGTTGGTAAAGCTGCCGACTCTGGTGAAAACTCCCGGATATAGAGCATTTCCACAGCCAGTGTACCACGAGGCTACTCCATGGACCTGATTGTTGAAAACTAAAGGACCTCCATTATCTCCCGTGCAGATACCCACGTTGGTGGCACCGGAGCAAATCATGTCATCGGTAATTTGTCGACCTAGCTGACTGTAATTATTCCTGCAGGTTTGAATATTCCACACGGGCACTTGAGCTTGCAGGAGAAGGTTGCTTCTCGTACCAGTTAACTACAAAATTAATTACACATTTTAATATGGCTATAATTTCTCTTGTTAAAAAAATAAAATAATACCAGTATTTGGAAAAGTGAGTCAATTAGATTGAGAATTAAAAAACATTATTATGGATAGACTTGGTTTATTTCAGGGATATTATGAACAGTAGAATGTAGAGGTCGACTGACAAAAATTGTTATCTAATGTGACCACTATAAGTTTAAAATCATAAAAATACTCGCACAGTGAAGATTCCGAAGAAACACTTAGAACACCTATATCAAAAGATTTTACTAAATTGTTAGAAAATGATATAATTATCTTCCGTTTTTTAGTATGTTAGTCGCGATAGAGAAAAAATCTCGCTAATTTCTCAAAAATTATAAAGTCAAAACAATGCCTTGCCTATTGCTTAAGGTAACTGTAGGCAAATCTCTCAGAGTTAATTTATTCATAATTTAATATGTTTTAAAATATTTTTTCAAAATATTTTTACTAAATTTTAAAGAATTTAGTATGAAATATTTTAAAAAATTATTTTAAAACGTATTGCTATTCGATTTCATTTTCAATTCGCAAATTCCTTTCGAACTCCTTTAGATCCATGCCCCACACGACACAAATACAAAAAATAATTTTAAAAATAAAATTTAACACACATTATTTTTTTTATTTTATTAATGTAAACTAATGAGAATTAATATATTTTATAATTAAATAAATTATAAGTTTCTGCTTCAAACTGCTTCTGAGAAAAACGAATGTCACACACAGTCAGACTAACAAGTGAGTGGTAGCGTGATGATTTCCTTTTTCCGTTTCCATCTACACCACTCTAATGAATTATCCGTGATACGCGTAGTTTACGTCTTTTAAATTACTATAAATTATAACTTGAATCTATCTGAGAATAAGTATCATTCAAAATATAGACAGGACGTTGAGATAACTTCCAACGTCCATAAAGGACCTATTTGTGAAAATCAGTGTATCACTTCAAGCATATAATTCATTTACATGGTGCGTTGTTTTTCATTTTACTTATTTATACATAACCGTAACAATGTCTAACTTAAAATAGGTACATTTGTAACCAAACAATTAAAAAAGGTATTATAAAATAATCTCACATTGATTGCTCCCCATCCCAGTACAGTGGTCGCGACATTAGCTGCAAGGTTCGCACCCTGGCTCGCAATAACTGCTCTCCGGATGCTGGTGGACTCTACATAAGGAAGGTTCACTATGATGATTGAAATATCGCCGACATGGGAAACGGTGTTGAAGGTGGGGTGGTTGATGATCTGTACCACGTTCCTTAATATTCCACCACTGACTCGATTCGGGGAACCAGCGCGTACTTGCCAACGAAATGGACTGGCGAATCTAAGTAAGGACATTTATCAAGAATAAAGTTCGTGCAAAATTTTGAATGTTACTACGATTCCTTACAAACTACCATGATTTTCCGAATTATAGTTATAATAAATTTTATTAGAATTTTCGATAATATTTTTGCTACTAATCAAATGGAGTGCATTTAGTTAATAGTTTGATGGACGTAAAATATATATTAAAATTATTTTTTATTAAGTATAAATATTAACAAATTTTAGGTCATAATTTTTTATATAATTCTTAATGTTATGCTGTCAAAGAGGAAGTGTAAATATGATATCGTGAACAACTTGTATTCTTTACAACACAACATTGCATATTACATTGAATTCCTCAAGGTATTTTTGCATCAGAAGTTTTGTTTTCTTTGGAATGTGTATCTTTCATAAATTAAATTATTATAAAACACCGAAATTAATTACTCACACTCCTGTGAAACAATGGGCTGCTGTCAAGACGTGGCGTGTGGTGATGAGAGATCCGGCACATTCCTGAGCGAATACTCCATTTCCGGTATTATCTCTCAATAGCTGAACCACATAGTTGTAAGTATAGATTGACGCTGTGGATCCAGATGCTATGCGAGTATCTTGTGCTTCTAAACCTTTAAATATACAAATAAAATCATTTTTAATTGGAACTTTTTTAACTGTTCCATAGGTACTACAATCAATTAAAATCAGAATATGCTGGTGATAATTATGCAGATATTAGTGCAATAATTTAGTAAATAACATAGCACAATTTTATTCAAAGTGATTTTAGGAAATAAAATGTAATGTTATAGATATTCAATTAAATTGTTAAATTGTTATTGTACTAAAATTTAATCCAAAATAAAAAAAATATGTGCTTAATCAATATCTGGAAGCTTAGAACAAGTTTATCGGAAATCTACGAAATAATATAACTTACCGCGCAAACAGACGATTTGAACAAGAATTGTTAAGAGCAAGGAACGCATTTTGTTCCAATGTTTTGTATTGTTACGTGCATTGAAACCTCGTATTAGAGTTTTTATACCAACGGTCTTCTAAACGAATAACTGATAAGATAGTTCGATAAGAAAAAATCAGGTTTGAATTAAGTCTATTAATAACAATTTCTAATCATATTCTTAATCATCGTACCGCATGACAAAATCTTTTCGCTGTAATTTGATATAAACATTGTCGTAAAGTGTTTACTAACAATGTTGTTTTTATTACGTTTTATAATTAACTTATAAACTAACTTCTGTGTCATGTATAGAAATGACGAAAACGAATATTTTTGTCTGCCTTGTTTCACATTACTGGCACTTGTATTTTTTTTCATAAATATTAAAGCAAAAAAATTGTAAAAAATATATATAACAATTTTATATTCATTTCAAAGAGTGTAATAATGCCTAAACGCAAATAAAACTTTCGATACAATAGTTCTTAAAACAAATAGCAAAAAGATTTATTAAATAAAAGATCCTGAATGGAATTAGGAAAAAAAAGATTTTTTTGAAAAAACAATTTTTTTAGATAAAAAGAGATTGGGTTTTTTTTAAATTAGGCCAATTACGATAAAAGTAATATTTTGAACATGATTTGCAGAATCTAATTTTTGAAATGACTGATCTGAAATGCAATACAGTAATTAACTCAAAATTTTGTTAAGTTAAATGGAATTTGTTCCGCTACTTTTCAAAATTTAATTAATAGTGACATGCTCAGTTTGTCATGGGAACTCACATCTTTTTTTGGCGTTTATGTTCAATGATCTGGGCCTAAAAATGATAACGTTATTATATAAAGTCTACTTTAGAACACATATTTTCTCATGAAAAATTTCATTGAAATTGTTTGTCCTGTTTAAGCGTGAAGCAGGCCAAAAAACAAACGAATATATTGTCAAATTTCACTTTTGTCATATTAATATTGTAATTATTTTATTAAATTTTCCAAAAATATCTGAGAAACTGTTGTATTTCCTCACGATCTCCAAAGTTATAAATGATAAAAACCTGGAAAAAAATGAGGAAATCTGATTATGCTATGTATATTAATCGGTGGATATAGTTTGATACGTGAGACAATGTTTATAACCAGAGCATTGGAGATAGAGAAATAACAATAATGAATATAAATTACTCATATCAAGATATGTATATACAAACATCTTAGGGTAGTTGTCATGTAAAACGAGTTATTGACGAAATTCGCTTACTTTTTGATATATTGTTCAGATTGAACAATATATCAAAATAGGTAATCTAACTTATTTTGGAAATTAAAAATTTTTACCGTTTGATTTTAGTAAAAATCGCTCTCGAAAAGTGTGAAGTTAGCTTTACAAAAAAGTAGTTATTTTGCCACTTTTAATTTTATTTCAAAAATGCATCCAGAAGTTGACGAAAAAATTAACCGAATTTAAAATGATGTTATATCAATATTTATAAAAAAAAATTACCGTTTAGCTTTGGTAAAGTTCGCTCTAAAAAATTATACGAATGCAGGAAAAGTAGGTATTTCACCTCACTTAATTTTAATTAAAAAGAAAGCAATTAAAAAGCAAAAATAATTTTTTTTACAAACTGTTCAAATAATGTTATATTAAAAGTACGGAAAACAAAAAAAAACAATATTCAATAAAAAGTTTTGTAATACTTTTTCGATCTTACTATCACACGACAACTACCTTCACAAGTTTTTCTAAATGTTAATATTACAGAGTTTACACGAACTATGCGAATATATTTTTACATAAACAATGGTAAAGAAGTCCAACTTGCACTTAACCGATTATATAAAAAAAACTGATGAGGTGCTATCTGACTACTGACCTACTTAGTTTCTATATGAAAGTAACTCTGATTTGTGCATCTTTATTTAACTTAACACATGTGCATAGAGAACACAATTATGGAGCTGCGAACACCCATCTAATGGAGAACTTACATAGACTTTCACGGTAGGCGGAATAAGAGATACTTTTTATTTCTTCGCCTAAAAAAATACAAATCATTCGAAACTTTTCTCAACTTTTCTCTCATTCTAATATGTGCAAATAGAACTATCGAGAGCGAGAAGGGAGATTATCTTTTCCGCTTACTACTACTCCCCTCGGAACTGTCCGTGAGGAATATAAATAATTTATTATCGGCACCGCCTTCAGTAAGCCCGTCATGCGCCGACTCTGTGGAATCCTCTATGGAATCTATGCCCGCAACTTATATACGAACGATTACTTTCTTACTTTTGACGCTGCTTTTTTATTTTATGTAATTAACTAAATATATCTTAATATATAAATCTATCGACACCATAATTTTGGAAATTGTTCACTTTCTCTTGGGAGTAACAAATGTGAATTTTGGTATAATAAATAAAATATGGTGACATCTATATAAAAGTTTATAAATAATTATTTTTCGCTATCATAATTTATACGCATTAGTGTGCAACTCAGATGACCAACAATTTTCGTTTCAACAATAATCGGAGGGTACGGTGTTTATTAACTTTCTCGGTCTCATAAAATATCGAAGTGATTTCGGCCGACTTTCACCGATATGGACATTATGAGAAAAACACGTTAACGGGAAAATTATGGCACAAACGAATTAACTCTCACTAAAAGATTGGAAAGACACCGAGTCGGCAGTGTGCTTCGGTCGCAGTCGACAGATGTCGGCCAAGTCGGCAGCCGTCAGTCACCGAATGATCACATACAAAAGTTAGTTGCCTTGATTGTGCGTTATCATAAATAATAACATTAATAATTTTAATAAACAATTGTTGAGAGAAATTCACCATATTTGAGATAATTATTTGATACATTCATATGAAAAACCAAAATGATTCCTCTCTTTTATTTCTTATTTTCGTTTTAATTCAACTTTTGAATCTGTATTTCTGTGGAATATATATATCTATGGAATTTTGAATATGTTATGTTACAATAAATGCAATGTATTATATGCAACAGCTCTTTTGGTTCTACTGAAAATTTTCAATTTATTAGTCACCATCCTAGTGATTTAAGTCGATGTTAAACTTTTAGATTTTAAAGTAATGTAGTAAATAAATAAATACTAGAAAAAATAATGCTTTACATAAAGTTGTGATAATAGGGCTTGATAAAATGCTCATATGATAGCACAAGACTGATATAAAATAAGGAAAGATTCAATCAAATTCTACTTGACTCATCATGAGCGAGTTCGTGCATTTATAATGTGTAAATAATGCCTGCATTATATTTCACATTAAATTTGTTATCAAATAATCATGAGTTTAAATCGAATTGTTATCCAATATAAATGAACACTGTTGTTTTATAATGTTTGTTTACCCTTTGGTTATGATTACTCTCTTCTTTCGTGAAATTTAGATCGAGATACTATCTAATTAATACAGATGAAGAAAGTTTAAGTTTTTTGTTTTTTTTATTTTTATGTTTTTAATACATTGCAAATTCGATTATTAAAATTAATGTAATGATTAAAATAATTAGCTCTCTCTATCTGTTGTTGTTCCTGTATGTATGAACGGAATTAAGCCGAAAATTGGATACTGAAGCTATTGATTTGATGTAATTATCAATTTGTAAGTCACTTTTACTTTTTGTGCTATGATACCTACACGTATGCTTGGCGTACCCTATAAAGTAATAGTATACCTAGTTCAGGTTAAATATGCGTTCAAATACAATGAAATCATGAAATCTTCATATATCATATATATATTATATATATATATATATATATATATATATATATATATATATATGTGTGTGTGTGTGTGTGTGTGTGTGTATATATATATATATATATATATATATATATATATATATATATATATACGTGTGTGTGTAATTATTTTACTCTTTGATATTTTTTTAGATGATCTTGCCATTTTCGATTATATTCCGTAGCGCGCCATCTATGGCGCGAGAGTAAGACGTATTCCTTATGACGCCATCTATGGTGCAGTTGCAGAACCTTTGATCCTCGAAAGCTATTTCAATGAAATTTCATACGGCGTATCTTATTAGAAAAATCCTTTATTAAGTATATATGGACTTAATTTTGTTTTTTTTTTTAATAATCCGTATAAACGAATTCAAAGACCCACAAGAACAAAGTTGCAAATACAGATGTTTTTATGGTGATATTCGAATTCTATATTACAAAATAATTTATTTGTAAGTTTGTTATTCTGTTTGTCCGTTAAAATAACCTATGCGGCCTATATGTCTATTGTACTATATTACTCATGATTATATGAAAAAAAATGTTTCGATGGCGAATGGAATACCTTCACGACCTGAAAGCAGGACCTTTTAGGTCGTGAAGGTATTTCATTCTCCATGGGACTGAGTAAAGGTAAAAAAATCGGAGACAGTAATTTTTCTATATATTGCTATATACTCAATTTATATAATTAACACTTCATTTCTCTTTCGACTTCATTCTCGTACTCCACTGATACATGTCAATTTAATTTTATAAATAGACAAAAATGTTAAATGAAAAAAAAATTAATGCACGGAAGTCGGGAAATGCCCAATTATGTAAAGAGAAAATTTTAATAATAAATAATCTTTTCTATTTTCAACCCGCGACTTTACTCTCGCGTCCAAATCGTGTTAACTATAAATTAAAAGAATTAGAATTGCTGATGGATTCAGATAAAACCTTTAGAAATTGTCTAGCGAATCATTTGCTTCAAAAACTACAAGTCATAAGCCTTATAATAACATTATCTTTGATGTTAATTATTTAAATTTTGGGATATATACGAATAATTTATGTAGTTCAAAACTTTTACACTGAATTTTTTTTCAGATTATGATTATACATGGTGATAAATATACTCGTACTAATGAAACGTTTTAAAAAATGTTTACCTTATATACAGATTAAAGGAAGTGTAAAATAACTTTGAAGAAGAAGATTAACAAAACGCGCCAAAATTTTTCTTGCGAGTGTTTGCCTCAACAATGAAAAGCATTTAGTGCACGCCTTCACACAGGTGAGTCCCAGGTGAATCTGGTTTCCCATAGTTTAACTTAATCTAGAATAGATTAAAATGTGTATAAAAACGCAAATTTGTAAATAAGAAATATGTATAAAAATCCAAATATATAAATATAAATGTGTATAACAGTTTTATTGATGATTAATCAGGCCAGGTCTAATTGACTTAAAAACGAGACTTATTGAAAAAATCGTTACAAAGGACCAGAACCACACACGCACAGATAAGTGCTTCATTTTACTTGCCACCAAATCTAAAATCTATATTAGTAACAGTATTTTGCAGATTATTTATATTCTGTAAAGAAATCACATCGCAAATATTTCAACTACGTTCTCGTATTTCATTGCTTTAAACTATTCAGTGCACTTCTTATTCGGTAGTTATTTTAAATCGACCCGATTTTTTTTTAAATAATTTTATTCCTCCATTTTTAGTGCCTAACATTCCTCATGGTGCCCTGGTACGGTACCCTGAACGTCACGAACTTATTGTGAATTTGATACCAATACTATATCGTTTATTGAAATGGATACATATGTTTGCGGCCTTTAATGAACTTAAATATATTCATACATATATCCATGTATATACGGATATTCACGTACATACATTTCCTCTTTTATCTTCACCGTAATTAGTGCTTCAAAGTTTTAAATCCTACCTACCTATCCATTAACGTTTATTTACTTCATGTATTTGTTTAGAACTTATCTACAAACCTAACAATACCTTAGTTGCTTCATGCCTTAATAAGTCCCTATATATATTTACCTACCTATTTATTTTATTACTTTCTTGCTTACATAAAAAAGTCAAACGACTTCAAACTCGAAAAGTTCACTCTTCATCAATGAATAATTCCTCTAGGCATTGAATATATTTGGAGTAAATTTTGTTGAAATGCATTATTCACAATTAAATGACACTATGTAATGTAGTATTATTTCTACTTTCTTTAAGTTCTAAAGAATTTAAAGAAAGTAGAAAATACGAAAGTGGTAAACCAAGACCTAGGTTTTGTTGTATTACAACATCTTCAGGTGGATTATTAGCAAAAATTCATTATCTATCTTTGCTAATAGCCCACCTGAAGATGTTGTAATACAACGAAACCTAGGTCGTGGTAAAGAACTTAAAGAAATAAGAAATAATACTACATCACGTAGTTTCCTCTAGGCATCTTCCGGTTCCAACAATGTATCTTGATTTCGTTAAAGAGCAAATTTATATTGTCCTTATCATATCTTATTAGAATTATATCATCCAAACTCTCAAATCTGCACCTATATTGCTCAATATTTAGGAATTCTATGGTTCACTTTCAATTTCCATGGCCAAATTGTAATCAAATTTTCATTGATCTATACTGGAGGTATACACCCCTTCAAATAAAAAAAAGAGTAACTTATGCACACAAAAGGAATCAAATTCAAACTTAGAGTCAAATTTATTGTAACTGTATATACATTCGTATACCTTTACCTATTTACTTTCGTAATTTCTCGTTTAAATGAAGACATAGAAAACGAATACAAACTCAGTGAGTTTATTTCCCAACAAATAAAAGTGATAATAGAAATTTTATGAAAATAAAACCGCATCGGTGCACTGAGCAATAATGGAGCTATTCCAGCTTGCTTCGCGAGACTTCTTCGCACTCTCTTCAAACTACTCAATGATACTCTTATATCCGACCATTTTATGACAAAATAAATGTGAGGAGAAAAACTAAAGTTACCTCGATTCCTAGAAAAGTGGCGAGAATAGATAAGAAAATGCTCGAAAAATCAAAGTATTTGGGAAGAAAAGCTCCAACAATTGTCCCTTTGATACGAGACATGCAAATGATATATGGCACGAAAAGAATAAAAAACGTGCAAAGTGCGAATCCAATCCTTCTCCTCTAATACGTGTCAAACATTTTTTTTGTTAAATTCGAATTCATCACGAGTTTACTCTTTACTTACAGATTCAAGTCATGTTCAGTATAGATAGATCAGATAAAGAAAAAGAAATCTGAAAATCTCCAATGGAATATATTTCTACCGTCATTCGTTTGAAAAATTCCCTGCGTTTCCCTTTGATTTACAACTCTTTACATAACTCATTTCAAAATTCCTTCAAGGCGGATAACGTTGAAGGAATTTAAACATGAAGTTTTGTACAAACAACTCACTTGCTTTTTATATAGTCAATTATCATAAATTTCTTTCTTTTCCTCAATAATACATTCAAAGAATGACTATTATTATTAAATAATACAGTAGTTGACTCATTCTAAATTTTGATATTTTTCGTACAATATTGTGAAATATAAGTTAATTAAAAACCAGTCTTGAAAAAAATTCAAAAATTTATTGAAAAATAAGCCCAACTGGCTTAGCTTCTAAATTTGAAGATACGGATAGAGTTGGATATATCCCTGTCTCTTTTCCTCTCGTAGAATATAATGTGCAATATTAAAAATGACCTCACAACATAGTATTGCCATCCTTCTCTAAAGGTTAAATTTAAACTTTTATAACTCGGTCAATTTTTAAAATTATTAAAAAAAATTTTCACTCTTCATCAGCTTGTACCTTGAAATTATAATTGATATGAAATAAAAAAAATTTAGTCAAATACCCAATGGTCCATCCTGGATTTTTTAAGCAAAAGAAGTAAATTTTTACTGCATTTTTTTGTATAATAGTTAATTAATGTTAATTTAATGACGATAATATCAATGGTTAATTAATTTATTCAACACTAGCTATGCCCTCAACTTCGCATAAAATTTGCTGATGATTAAAGGTTAAAATAACCGTCAAGCGTAAAAACATTAACCATGGATGAAATAAATGGCGTTAGCAGTACCATATCGTAGTTTATCTATGAGCATAAAGTTTACTAAAAACTTTAATGGATGACGTTGACTATATCAATATATTAATATTTACCAACTCAGGGTTTTTTTTAATATATTGCATCCAATAAAGTTATCCTATACATTGTATGAGGGTGTGAACTATTATCATACCAAATTTCATCGAAATCCGTTCAATAGATTTCGTGTGATTGAAAAACAAATTAACTGAGTGACAAACAGTAAAAAATTCTAAAAAAAAGTTTTGTGTGGCTTCTGTTGTTATTCTGTACGCTAAATTAATATTTTTTGTAATAATTCCTATTTGCAGAATTCCTGTTTTATTGTAAGTAAACATTTTTAAGCAACTGAAAAATTATACCACCCAATCTCGTACCATAAAAATGCTTTCAATGATCCATAATAGATATCCATATATATATATATATATATATATATATATATATATATATATATATATATATATATATATATATATGTATATGTGTGTGTGTGTGTTACAATTCTTCCAAAGTATTACTTTTAGGTGAATGTAACGGACCAATTTAAATATTTGGGTCGATATTGAATAACGCTATTGTTATCACAACTGTAATTAAAAAACGTATCAACATGGCTAACAGATGCTACTGTAGATTGCGAAATCAGTTCAAATCAAAATATTTAAGCAGTGCAATAAAAATATTGTTACAAGAAGAAGTAAGACCAATAGTCCTATATGGAAGTGAAGCTTGGACAATGAATGAATCAGACAGTGAGGGAGAATGGAGTTTGGAAAATAAGATATAATAATGAATTACTATATAAACTCAGAGAACCAAAGATAGTTAAGGTAATCAAAACCTCTCAACTAAGATGGCTTCGTCATAACTGCAGATATGGGGACGAGAAGCCAAGAAAAAAATAACTCTAGAAAACTAGACGGAAAGAGAAGGAGTGGCAAACGTACGAAGTGACTGGATAACGTGAAAAAATTACTAACGAATATGGATATCTACAGATGGAGATCCGTGGCATCGGATGGGTCAAAATGGTGGAAACAAAATTTCCGGCCAACGTAGTCAACATTGGCCGGAAATCGTCTGTAGAGCTTAAAATAACAGAAGAAGATCGTGTAACAGTTGATTTTCTTTAACTTTAACCAATTCTATGGTCGAATTTTGCAAAAAGAGAATGGGTTATAAGAGATAATATGTAATAATTAGCAATACACACTTCTAAAATAAATTTCTAATAGATATTCGTGTTGTTGACAAAATTCTCACTTGTATTTGAATGTGGATAGAAAAAGGTTTTAAAAATGTAACTCAAAATTTTGTGTGGCTTACTTAAAAATTATTAACCACAACTAAATGAAACCTATTACCCACCCGTACTAAAATATACTATTCAACCTATGTTTAACTGGGTATTATATACGAGAAAAAGTTTGATATCAGTAGGATAAACTGTTTATTTACCACTACTACTATTGTAAACACTAAGAACAAACAAAAACACTGCTCTTAATAAAATAAAATTGATTTAATGTTGATGTGCTTTTTAAATATTGTGATATTGAGTATTGCTTATCTCCCTCTAGTACCATAAGGTGTTGATAAAATTGTTACTAGCCGATTGTTACTCAAACTTAATAAATTATTAATCTTATCAGGTAAATACATTTTAAATCTAATATTCCCGCTTTTATCAGTATCTGTCTGTGAATTGCATGTCCATTTGTCGTGGTTTGGAAATATTTGAAGAGATTTTTTATACTAAAAAACAATTATGACTTACAGAATAAGGAACTATATGCAATAATTATATTTTTATGTTTGTTCGTTAGAGTAATATCTAAGTCATTTATTGTTAAATAACAAATAAGAAAATGTTGAATTATTGCCCAGAAAATTCGGTTTAAATAGAAATTTTTTGAGGACCAGGACATACCACGTATTCCTGGACATCATCTGTGCTATTATCATTAGCTATACACTAATAACACTTGTCTTGTCGGTGTTTTAAAAGTCTCTAATGTTAAATGTGTTTTTTTCGTGTCGAAAATGAACAAGATGTAGTGTCCTGCAACAGCAACGTGTAATGTTAGAAAAAGGATACGTAATTTGAAAAAAAACAGTTGTAAATTCTACTACGTTTGCCAATAAGAATGAAGAAGAAAATGGTTTGAAGCGATATTGTGGTTCCTATTATAATTATGTTTAAAGATATAATTTGATGTTATAACAATAATTGTAAATTCTACTACGTTTACCAATAAGAATGAAGAAGAAAATGGTTTGAAGCGATATTGTGGTTCCTATTATAATTATGTTTAAAGATATAATTTGATGTTATAACAATAATTGTAAATTCTACTACGTTTGCCAATAAGAATGAAGAAGAAAATGGTTTGAAGTTATATTGTGGTTCCTATTATAATTATGTTTAAAGATATAATTTGATGTTATAACAATAATTGTAAATTCTACTACGTTTGCCAATAAGAATGAAGAAGAAAATGGTTTGAAGCGATATTGTGGTTCCTATTATAATTATGTTTAAAGATATAATTTGATGTTATAACAATAATTGTAAATTCTACTACGTTTGCCAATAAGAATGAAGAAGAAAATGGTTTGAAGCGATATTGTGGTTCCTATTATAATTATGTTTAAAGATATAATTTGATGTTATAACAATAATTTTAAAATTACAAATGCAACTTGCAATTACATTAAGTAAACTTGGCAGCAACAGCAGATACTCCATGAAAAAATCTGTCATTTATCAAATAATCTCATTATTCTTTAATGAAAAGCAGAATATCAATTTTTGTCACGTTTGACATAGGTTCCGCCCGCCGTCCAATTTCAAGCGCCGACTTTAAGATAGCTGGCATTATACGACCATAACGTAAATATTTTTCTATCAATACTTACAAAAGATTTTTTACAATTTATTAAACAACATTTCTTTTAAATATTAAAAGCTATAAACAACCGAAGCTGTATGAGTTAAGTAGTCTTGGTTTAATTGTTTAAGGAATATAATAGTTGACTCATTTGATACGCCATGTGTAGAATTAGTGTGACGTATCTCTAAAAAAGTAGGATATTTGAAAATTCAAATAAGAACAAATCCTGTCCTGGATGAATGAAACTCACACTACAAGAGTTCCGTACACATTTAGGTACTTATGGTTACAGTAAGTATACATGGTAGTTCTATTAAATTATTCACAAATATTAATTTTCACGACGTAAGTATTATGTTGCCTAGTAAGTATTTAGCCACAACTTTGGGACTATTCTAGAAAGATTCTCGAAACTTCTACAAGAATTTACCGTATGGTATAAATACGCCAAATTGTAGTCAGTTGACAACAGTCAGCGCCGAAGCTTTAAGTGAATTACATAATATATAATGGATTTAAATCTATATCAAATACGAATTATATTACCTTAAGAATTTCATTTGAGTCACGATGCAAAGACTGCTACAAATAATATATGTAGTAATACATGAGATGGGCGAGTCCACGGTGTCTTACGCGACGGTAAAGATTTGGTTCAGAAAATTCAAGAATGAGGACTACGATTTTTGAGCCTTTATATAAATTGTAAAACTGTGCACAAAATAAGAGAAGAGTGTAGAAGACATATATTGACATAATATATTAATATTACACTAGCGTGACCCGTGCGAAGTTTTCGCATTATTTATTCCATTATGAAGCTCAGATGACAGATCAAACAAATATTTTACTAAAATTGACATATAGAGGCGCAAGTATCAAAAGCATTGAGCTAAAGCGCCACTTTATTTATACGTGAGTGGATTTGAAATTAAACAAAAATTTTACCGACCGTCAATCATATTGACGTTGAGCCGTTAGATGGCAGCATTGCTGTTTTGTGTATATAATTTTTATAATTAATTAATTTGCAAAAACAATAGCAATAATTGTTTAGTTGTGGATGCCGGTAGAGCAAGCAATTATCTATAAAATGATATATAATTTATGTGGATTAATTGTGAGGTTTTTTCTAAAAAGTGAGTGTAACATCTTAAAACCGTAGCGTATTAATATATATGATGATGATATAATAAATGTGATTGTCCGGCTTCTCATGGCCTATACGGCGCAACGAAGTACTTTATCAAATTTTTCAGTCGAAAAACACTATTTTTGGACCTTTTTATAAATTGTAAAACTGCGCATTAAACATTATAACTTTGAAGAGTAGAAGAAATATAGCAATATAATATAAACGTATATTACATCAACGTGATCATCCATCTTTTCTGGGCTACACCGAGCAAAGAAGTACTTCATATAAATTTTTAGTTGAAGCGCACTCTTTTTAGGCCTTTTTAAAAATTATAAGACTATACATTAAATAATATAACTTTGATGATAGTAGAAGAAATATATCAATATAATATATTCTTATTACATTAACGTGATTATTCGCCTTTTTGGGATATATAGTGCAAAGAAGTACTTTATGTAAATTTTTAGTTGAAGCGCACTCTTTCTGGGCCTTTTTATAAATTATAAGACTGTACATTGAATAATATAACTTTGAAGATAGTAGAAGAAATATATCAATATAATATATTCTTATTACATTAACGTGATTATTCGCCTTTTTGGGATATATAGTGCAAAGAAATACTTTATGTAAATTTTTAGTCGAAGAACACTCTTTTTAGGCCTTTTTAAAAATTACAAGACTATACATTAAATTATATAACTTTGATGATAGTAGAAGAAATATATCAATATAATATATTCTTATTACATTAACGTGATTATTCGCCTTTTTGGGCTATATAGTGCAAAGAAGTACTTTATATAAATTTTTAGTTGAAGCACACTCTTTTTAGGCCTTTTTAAAAATTATAAGACTGTACATTGAATAATATAACTTTGAAGATAGTAGAAGAAATATATCAATATAATCTAAATATATTATTTCTAAAAGGTGTCTTTTGGTCGAGCGGCTCGATCTCTTTAACTACTGCACAAAAAAAATAAAAAAATACCCACTTAAAGTTTATGTTTTCTACTTTGGGCGAAAAATATAAAAAAATTCGAAAAAAATCTTTTTGTAAATAAAAAAATTAGTTTTTATAACAATTGGCATGAGCGCCATCTGTGAGCGACACATCAAATATCTTAGCCAAATTGTATACTTGGAACACGCTAGATGGCGATATAGTGCGAAGACTTCGCACGGGTCAGCTAGTACATTCTTATTACATAAACGTGGTTATTCGCCTTTTTGGGCTATACAGTGCAAAGAAGTAGTTTAAGAAATATATAATTAGAGAGTTTAAGAAATATATAAATATAATATATATTACATTGATATTTTTTAAATGTGATTATAATTTTCTATTTACTTGAATAAGCGTTACACAAAAAAGGTCCAAACAAAACTATTCCATACCATATATTAATATTTCATTGATAGTTTTATTACAATCATATGTCAACTAGCAACCCGGGTGGAGGGAGCGATTGTTAGCATTATCACAAAATAGGTTTAACACTCTAATACTAATACTTATATTTTTAGAATTAAATGCTCAAAAGGCTTCGGATTTTCCTCTTGATATGGCAACTCTGTTGATTCATTATTATGACCACCCATCAGAGGGCAACAGCTCTAAGGTATATTATTTTTTCATTCGAAATAATTGATTTTATATGGGCTCATATATAAATGTTGGGTTTACTTTTATGTATATAGTTAATACCAAATGACTGTAAATCAAATTATAGATCAAAAAACAAGTCCCATTTTTATATGGAATTTTTGATGATATTAATAATTGCACGTCTGTAAATTATTCGTTTTCAGAATATGATTTTTTTTATCAAAAATAATATAATAATTACATACGTAAAACGCTAACCGTTTATATAATACTTTGTTCTTAAAGTAATAGGCAATTCAATAACCCCATTATTTTAAATAAATAAATACTTGTTTTTCATTTAAGTCTCCTCTGCAACTGGAACTACCACAAATATAATAAAAATTAATATCATAGATTGTCTTTACAATACATACATATATTTTATTATTTCGTATTTTGTTAGATTTTTCTATTATGTATGACATCTATTATGTCTCACATTGCGTCGATCTATCTAAAGGTTTTGCAACATAAGACAAAAAAGTAACAAAATTGGTGGTTTTTCTTCGATTTGATTTACAAATATGTACCAAGTAGTAAAAAAATACTATATTTTCAAATAAAACTTACGTAATCTCCATTACCATTTAGTTGGCTTCGTAATAGTGGAACAATTTTGAAATCCGTCTAACTTTGAAATAATTATCTTTTATATATTCTTAATGTAATTGTAAATATTTATATAAAATGATATCTTATACATTCCTAGAAACAAAACAATAAAATAACGATTTTTTTTTAAAACGGGTGTACAGAAAAACTAGATTAAAAAATGAAAAATACTTTATCTTTAAAAACTACAGAGGAAAACAAAAACAAATTTTTATCCTTTTTTTTAATTTTAAAATATGTTTGAGAAACCATTTGCTCTTATGTTTTTATCAAATTTATTTTCGCCCCGACTAGAAATGAAACTACATATTTATTCATAAAAAATATTAAGCACCAAAATGACGTACAAATAGTACGTACCCATCCCTATAATTTGTCAAATTTGAAAATTTTCAATTCAATTCTAAATTCTAGCATTTGATTAGAACTTTAAATGTAATTATATCGATTAATATAACAGAAATCGTGTACCACCACGCACTTGACAAGTTACATCTTATTTTCTTAGAAATTAAAAGGAATAAAGTTTCTTAACTTTTTCTTTTTCACAAACAACTCCTTTGATTTATTCTGTAGTTTATAATGTTGTTTTGAATAGTCCCTTTTGACGATATGTAAATAACATTTTATTTAAAAAAAAACATAAAATACCTTACGTAAAATATTGTATCCTTTAGTACATTTGTAAACTCATTGAATTTAACCTATAAAAAAACTGCAATAAATTAAAACGTATGACTAACCTCCCTGTTGTTTTCATTTTATGCTAAAATTATTCGTTAACCCGTTAAATTTGTGGTAAATATTAATTATTGGCAGTCATTTTGGGATGAAGATTATTAATAAACTGAATTATGAGATTGTTAATGAATCGAATTTATCTTAAAAAACAACTGCGTTAGCTTTTAAAACAAATGTATTAATTTAAAACTGCCAATTAAGAACACAATTAATTTCGTTTCGTGGTGAAATTTATTCCTAAACTCTTTGAATGTTTCCTTCAAACAACTGCATTAATTTAAAACTACCAACGAATGACCTAATTAATTTGGTTTATGGTAAAAGTTATTCGCAAATTCGTTGAATTGGTGGTAAAGATTATTTATATTTATTTTATGGCAAAAATTATTTACAAATTCATTGTTTATACCCTACGAAACAACTGTATTAACTTGGAACTGCTGACTAACGGCCGTTGATTTCGTTTTATGGTAAAGATTATATTAAATATACCTCCTTATTTATCACAATTAAATAGGATTTGGATACCAATTTATATCGATAACACGATAACATTCTCAACCCACTGCGTCGGTTGAGAATGTGAGTCACACATCGCGCCACCGATTCTAGGAACATTTCCACTTCGCGCTTGAGATAACGCCTTAATACAATCTTTATGAATACAGTTCCTTATCAGTTATATGGAATCACCATACGAGATAAACGAGTATCAATGAAAGGTAATTACTTGTAAATGAATGGAAACGGATATTTAATTTTATATGACCCAATTCATTTTCGAGTATATTGTTCGCTTTCTACTTTCAGTGTATTGTTCGTTTTTACTAGACTGTCCCTTTGTCCGTCTATTAGAGGCTCTTTTAAATAACCATAAAATCTATGTAATCAAAACTTACATTTATAATGTATTGCTTTGACCTAAACCTAAAAATTAAGATGTGTTAAATACCAAATCCTGAAGAAGACATTCTTCTATATATAAAAATGAGTAGAAGAAAATTTGTTTCCTCCGTATACAACTCGATATATAATTTGATATAACAAGGAGTATGATGTAATTATGTCTTATTTTCAATTTGCAGCAGCCATTCTTTAGCATACAGCAGTCAGACTTAAATTTGTCTTGTTTTTATTCTGCTTACAACAATCTACTCCAGAATTGAATAAAATAAAACATATTATTGTTTGTTCAAAATTGTTAGTTAATTTGAATATATATATATATATATATATATATATGTATATATATATATTTCCTAAATTACAGTGAAATAATTACAGCAGTTAACAATATTTTTTGTAATAATAGGGTAGTTGACTCATTGACAATTAAAAACCAGTCTTGCAAAAAATTCAAAATTTTATTGTAAAATAAGTCAGATATAGGCTTCTAAATTTGAAGATATAGAGAAAGTTGGATATATCCCTGTCTCTTTTCCTCTCGTAGAATATAATGTGCAATATTAAAAATGATCTCACAACACAGTATTACTCCTTCTCTAAAAGTTAAATTTAAACTTTTATAACACGGTCAATTTTTAAGATTATTAAAAAATATTTCACTCTTCATCAAGTTGTATCTTGAAATTATGATTAATGAAATAAAAAAAATTTGGTTAAATACCCAATTGTTTTTTTTCTTTTTAAATTGTTTTATGTATTTAAATTTGGATCCTCTTTTGTAGCTATATACATTGCAAATCCTCTAACTTACTTTAAAAAGGGATTAATATAATAAAAAGCTAAATAATTATTAGAAAAAGGAATTAATTTATTCATATTACGGTTTCTTTCAGTTATATTAAAACGAAAAATATTTAATCCTTATTTTAAAATTCAATTTAAATAAATTATACAGGTATATAATAAAAAGCTAAATAATTATTAGAAAAAGGAATTAACTTATTCATTACGGTTTCTTTCAGTTATATTAAAACGAAAAATATTTAATCCTTATTTGAAAATTCAATTTAAATAAATTATACAGGTATATAATAAAAAGCTAAATAATTATTAGAAAAAGGATTTAATTTATTCATTTTAAGGAGTTAATTTATTCGTATTACGGTTTCTTTCGGTTACATTAAAAACAAAAATATTTAATCCTTATTTGAAAACTCAATTTAAATAAATTATACAGGTTAGCAAATATTTGTTTATATGTTTATGATATTTACATGATACGACCAATCACTTACTAGCATAACTCACAAATTTACCATTATAAAAAAATACAAATAGTGTTGTGGCACAATGCAATCAGTTATATGAATAGATAAAAATGCATAAAGCAATATTAATATTCATTCACACGCACGCACGCACACTAGCACGCATGCTTGAACACACGTACGGACGCACACATAAGCAGAAAAATGTTCTTAAATATTATTGGGACTTATGAAGGAGAATACGTTATAGGAAAAAGTGAGAGTAAATGAAACAAAGAATTTTAGAAGAGACAGCATTGTGAGAGTATTTTGTCATCATCATCACCAGTGACTCGGCAGTCCTCGGTGGACCCTGGCCATCTCAAGCAGATTGTTCAAAGACGTCCTCTGGGCGCCACGGTTTTCCAATTTGTTATGTTGAGAGAGTCGAAAACACTTTGTAGGCAGTCTACACATCTTAATTTGAGTCTTCCTCGTCTTCTTGAGACCAGTTGGTTTGGATAGAAACATTCGTTTTGTCGTTCTCCTTCATTCTAATTACATGGCCGGTCGACTTCATACATTGAATTTTTATAAATTTTATTATATCTAGTTTTTTAAATAGCGATAAAGTTCGGTACTAGTTCTCCTTCTCCAAAACCCATTATGAAACTACTTTGTACTATTTTGTAAATTGGGGCATTATACTCAGCAGTATATCTGAATGTAATTTATTATTATTAATGTATATTATTAATATGTATTGGTTTTATATTTAAAAATGAGAAGGATAAGGAAACTTTCTAGAACATTATTCGAGAATATATTTTAGAAAAGTCCAGCTTAGAGTACAGAAATTACTTAAAAATGTTAAGATTATCGACTTGCACCGTCATCTATTAGAGACAAGCACTATATTTTATGTGACTGAACATATAACGGATATACAAAAATATTGGATTATCTCTAATCAAAGGGCAATTATAATCAAAGGATCAGGATTTAATTTTATCACTTGGAACATCACGACAGCGTTTCTAATCGACCATCAACGAAATGATATATTTAAAGTCCATCACCGATCATACAAAATATACTTTATAATACAAAAAGATAAACACAAGGATGTAAATATTTTACAATATAATAAAACCAAAATGGAGTTTTATTTATTAGAAACTAATAAAACCTAATTGATTTTGCTATTTTACAAATGATGACAACTTCATACTACACCAAGAAATGGGTTATACATAGTTGATGTGCAATGAAAGAGTTATTAAAGAAAAGGTTCTTCCTTCTCTTCCCCACTTTCTCTTCCCCATTGTTTCTCCGTCGTCTAAGGAATCTTGTTATAATCGGATGAATCTTATTATAATAACTTATAATTGATATATCACTTTTATTAAATTTGCTACATCTGGCTTCAATGAGAACCATATTAGAACAAAGCCAGCATTTTGAATAATGTCACACGTCATAATAACGTCACATTTTTAAGATTCCGATTAAAAGGAAAAAAGAAACCGTCTGTCAAGACCCTTTTTGAAGTTATACTTCTTTAGGCGCGTTATGAAAAAATTATGAGAGTCAAATTTTAAGATTCGTCACACAAAACTAACAGTATGAAGTTGCAGCGGTTGCAGTCTCGAAACAAAAGATATTGGCACCATCGTCGCCTCTGTTCACTGTTTTCATATGCATAGTATTTATCCACATGTTTCTAGTGTCTACATTCACACACGTGTTTTAGTTTCATATAAGTGCGATTTATGTATGTGCTGATAAATTATATTCAATAGTGATTTAAATTCAATATTTTGATTAATATATTTACTATTCGTAAATATTAGTGAAAAAATTGGGTCTATAGACTTTTTCATTTGTTCCAATATAATTGAGGTTATCTATCCGTATGTATTATTTAATGATGCCAAAGAAGTATAACTTCTCACGCGCGTACATAAGTACACGCACCCTTTTTTCTTAGGAACGCGTGTAGGTATCAAGTTGGAATTAATAACAAATATTTAAGTCTACAATACCCTAAAGCTGAGAATCAAGCTTCTAAGTCAACGCAATCAAGAAGAATTTAAAAATATGGCCATTTAATTCCGCATATTTTGATACACGCAAATAAATCAAAACCTGTATAGGATACTTCCCGCTGACCTAGAATGATGAAATTTTGCAAGAAGCTTTGCAAGAAACTAGTTAATTAATAAAATAATAGAACGACGTATAAATTTGCGTCACATTCCCCACTCAACATAGAACAGGGTGCGAAAAATGCTTTAATAACCTGATGCGTCACATTCCCCACTCAACATAGAACATGGTACGAAAAATGATTTAATAACCCGATGCGTCACAATCCCCAATCAACATAGAACAGGGTACGAAAATTGCGTTAATAACCCGATGCGTCACATTCCCCACTCAACATAGAACAGGGTACGAAAAATTATTTAATAACCCGATGCGTCACATTCCCCACTCAACATAGAACAGGGTACGAAAAATGATTTAATAACCCGATGCGTCACATTCCCCAATCAACATAGAACAGGGTACGAAAATTGCGTTAATAACCCGATGCGTCACATTCCCCACTCAACATAGAACAGGGTACGAAAAATTATTTAATAACCCGATGCGTCACATTCCCCACTCAACATAGAACAGGGTACGAAAAATTATTTAATAACCCGATGCGTCACATTCCCCACTCAACATAGAACAGGGTACGAAAAATGATTTAATAACCCGATGCGTCACATTCCCCACTCAACATAGAACAGGGTACGAAAAATGATTTAATAACCCGATGCGTCACATTCCCCACTCAACATAGAACATGGTACGAAAAATGCTTTAATAACCCGATGCGTCACATTCCACAATCAACATAGAACAGGGTACGAAAAATGATTTAATAACCCGATGCGTCACATTCCCCACTCAACATAGAACAGGGTACGAAAAATGCACAAATGATAAGTAAAAATATTTAATAAAAAATTAGGGTGTCGGGGTCACGGTCGTGTGTTTTAAGCGAATACGTGTATGTATATGGTGTTACATGGATATCGCTGGAGCTTGAGAAGCTCTATCCAACCGTATATGATTTTTATATTTTGGCTTGATTTTTTCACTATTATAGGCCAACATTTTACCAAGTTTTCTTAATTTTAAGCTGTAACGCCATACATATTTACCATAATCAGTTCAGTAATCTCTTACACATGCAATCGATAAATCCTAAGAACTTTCGATTGAAACTCAAACGTTTCTTCAAGTTATAATTTGTACTGAACGGAAATTATGTGACGCGGAGAAATGATCTCATAATGGCGGCGCGCCCCCCTCTACCGCGCCCGATGCGTCACATTCCCCACTCAACATAATGATTTTTTTAATCCTTTGACTATCGAGTAGTGTAATTAAATTTGAATATAGGTGAGAGCCACGTAATAGAAGCGCCAAATTTTATCCTCCGATTTTGTTATCGTTTTCTGAATTGCTTCCCACTATGGAAGTGGGAGTCAATTCAGAAATATAATACTCCCCGTATCCAAGTCAAAAACTAAAAAAATAAACTTTTTTAAGCAAAGAACCTAGCGAGATAAATCAAATGTATCCAAACTCGAAGTGTTTTCTGAGTCACTGAGAAGTTCCTAACACCACCTCGTTACCAGATCCGTCGTGTTACAATAACCAAAGGGACTTATTGAAATAAGTCAAATGAACCCAAATTCGGCAAGTTTACAGTTAACCATTGAAAAGATTCTGTGATAACCTCCCGCCGCCATCAACATACCATTTTAATAATACACAATTAGTAGAATTGAATGAGTTTACTTTTAAAAGTATTTTAATTTACCACTTATTTAAATTTTAAAACAACTTTGGTAATATTGTCCATGGCTTTATTTTATTATATTCATACTTTCATAAAAAAAGTTCATACGGAGGCTTTTAAGCTACTATTTAAAATCTAATAATTTCAATATAACAATCACCTTTATTTTACATATTTCTTCATTACAGTGTACAGGGTTATTGTTAGTCCAAATTCTTAGTAAAGTTTATGACGATTTCATTCTGAACTTCAAATTAAATACTATAAAAGTATTATATGTGTAATTTCAAGCACTTCCTTGAAAGCTACTTTCATATAAAATAACGACATTATTGAAGCTAAAGTTATACCAATCTGAATAACAAAATTATGCTTTGGTATTAAATTTCAGTATGGTTTTCTTTAAAATTTTTTTTTAAACCAAACAATTTCTTTATTTTTCATGCTTATTCATGTAACGTAAGCATGAATAAATTATGATTTATTTATTTATTTATTTATCATCTATGGGGAAAAAAACAAGTCAAAGTGAGATATAAAAAGCGAATTTTTCGCGAATTTGGTTAACTTGTGTCCTAACATTCTTACATCAAAATAATATTCTACATTCATATATCCTCAGTTTTATATTGGTATAGTACATTAAATATTCAGAAGTTTTATAAAATATTAAATTAAATTTTAAATCATGTAATATTGGTAAACGAACAATAAATATTGAAATTAGTGAAACCAGCCTTTCATTTAATGTTATCGGTAATACTACATAATAAGTTAATACTACATAATAAGTAATCAGTACACTATATAGTTATCAGTAATAAAATTAATAGTAATATAAATTTAAATTAAAAGAAAATATAGTGTCAATGCTTTCAAAGGACCAATGGTTGTATACATGGATAAGTTAACCACTGGATAACGCATAAGAACACAGTTGTATGGAAACCAAGCTAGCCACTCATTAGGGTAAACGTACCACGTGACACCGTTAGCCAATCAGTGCTTTGTCCCTTGGAGTAGCACAGAGATGTAGATTGCTCGATACTGACGTATTTTCGATGTGTCAAACTAAGGGTAAACAAACTATATATATATATATATATATATATATATATAAATATTTATTATTTGCTAATATGAATTGTGAAATTTACTGGAGAAAAAACACACACACTTTTTGTCGATTATACAAAACTCAGAGATATAAACAATAATGACTCGCATTGCCCAGCCACCTGTATCCATTTTTCTTTTCAGTGCGGGTAGTTCGAAAACCTAAAATGATAAGTGTAATATAAGTAAAATATAATATTTCATGCTTAGAAATCAATGAACTTATTTTAATTTTTAAAAAATATCTTCACAATTAAATGAAAGTAGCGTAATGTAGTATTATTTCCACTTTCTTTAAGTTCTTTGTCACAACCTACGTTTCGTTGTATTACAACATCTTCAGGTGGGCTGTTAGTAAAGATCTTTGCTAATAGCCCACCTGAAGATGTTGTAATACAAAGAAAACTTGGTCGTTGTAAAGAACTTAAAGAAATTAGAAATAATACTACATCACGTAGTTTCATTTAATTGTGAATAATGAATTTCTACAAAATTAACGCCAAATATATTCAATAAAAAACATCTTAATTATAATTTTTTGGATTTTTAAGTAGTAACAAAAGTATCGATTTAGTTATCGATAACGGCGCGATGCATCTCTAGTGGCAAAAAATTCAACAATATGGCAGAATCGCTGCCGGCGATCTGACTGTAATATACGAAGATATAGTTGCTTAAATAATAGTTAACAGTGTACTTACTTGTGAAAAGTAATTCCATTTTTCTCAAGTGATGATGTAATGCTTCTGTTTTGGTAATATTTTATAGCACAAAAAGGCATGGTTTATTTAATTTTGATTTAAAATTACGAGAAACTTTCGCTGTGACGTTCGTTTTCTAACTGTAAGGGCGTAAACTCTTCGCCCGGAGCGGTGGCACAAATTGTGCCATCGCGTGGCTAGAGATTTTATGTTGATGCGTTATCCAGTGGTTAACTTATCCATGGTTGTATATTATCCGTTTAACTGACTGTATTGAAGTAATGAGCTAGCGAATATATCCAGAGAATGAAATATTCCGTCACGATCATCACAAAGCCTGCGTAATGGTACACGAGCTTCGGCATTAGTGTGAGCGGTAGGTAGATAGAAAAGTGCGGAGCTACGGGTCACTCTCCCTGGCACACAAAACTGCAACCGATTCACTATATCGGTGCAATCGTAATGACTATGGCAAATATTTTAAACTACAACTGCTTTGAGTTCGATGCGCTTTTCGTGAAGAGTACGTTATTGAATGCATACAATACATTTCAATATTCTATTTTGGGCGTATTGAAGGGATTATTGGAAAACATTACTGACTTCCTGAGGACAAAATTTATTTTTAAGTAATACTAGTATACTAAAATATATCCAGTGGTAAGAGTTCGGAACGAGAAACCATGGCAGAAGCAATGAATTTTTTTAAATTGTCTGTCCATAAATTTCTTTTGAATTAGTGCAATGAAATTATGAATTTAATACATAATCGAAATATTCTTTCGTTTAAATTATACCATTAAATTTAATAGTGTTCCCTCGAAATAATACGTGTTGTGTTGTTTTATGATAAATCGTTTAAACTAAAATTTTAAAAACTAAATATATTTTGTGATCATAGCCCAATGTACATATTTATCAATAATATCGTTAATTTTGACAAAAAAATAATATTGATAGTAAAATATTTTGATGAAAACAGATATTTTTGAATATCTATAAATTTTGATATTTAAATATACACACAATAAAAACAAATAAAGTTACATGAGCTTTGAGGATAACATTATTACCGTTTTCTAACGAGATTGTAAAGGAGCCATAAAAATCAGCTATAATTAATATAGATTATTTATAATTTGTATCATACATTGAAAGTTATTTTAATTTACTACAGGCGTTTAATATTATGCCAAGAATTATTCTCTATATCACAATGACAAAATACAATAAAAGAGCCGATATTATTCCTATTTTTTTCTCCTTCCATTAATAAATATTAACGTCTTCAAAATATTAATAAAACTGATTTGAAATATCATTTGTTGTTATGTATTTTTCTTCCAATTAAAAGATAAAATTATTAAACGTTGTAAGAGTGATAGGTACATTATTGATTACAAAAGCAACGAAAATATACTAAGCTTACACGTGTACAAGACATAGCAGTAAAATATTTATCGGCATATTGACAAACGACACTAATTAAGTACTCGTAAGTTTCAATATAGCAAGGGCTTTGCGTAAACAGGCATAAAACAAAATTTATTACGCTTTATAAGTGTAATATACAATGTAAACTTGTCATTGGGGCAACAGACATTATTTTTAATATTATTAAATTAAAACAAATTTATACAAGTTTTCCCATATTTTTGAGTTCTGTACGTCAAGAATAAAAAACCCTTTCAAGCTACTTGCACTACGGAAGTTTCATTCACATTTAGACATTTATAAATATTTAAAGATAAATTGTATACCATATTTTTCACAGTCATAAAATAAAACTAATTGTAAAAACGTACAATCCCGCGTAAAATTAGAAATAATTTATTTTATTAATTTTTCTTTATTTATGCTACAAGATACATTATGTTGAATTTCAAGATTGTTGGTCGCCCGGAAGTATCCTACAGGTTTTAATGATCAGTGAGCAAGACTACAGTTTGAATAAAAAAATATGCTTTAAAAGGCCAACTAAATTTGTTGCGAGATCCAAAAATTTTAAATGTAAAACGATATTAGCTACTTTGTATACTACATTAATTATTTTGTAAAACTATATTAATTACTTTTAAAACTATATTAATTACTTTCAAAATAATAATCACTATTGAAACCAATAATCGAATAATTCTCATTTTACATTAAGTTCATATGTCGACAAAATAAATTGTATTTACATTATAACATGATCTTATTTGTAAGACAGCAGGAGGTGAAAAATAAAAAAAATTGGTTTTATGTATTATTCAGCATTAAGTTTTAACCTAAAGTTTTTACCGGACTCCATTTCAAACTGAATGAGAATAATTTGAAGAGAATGTTGTCATGAAACGAAACCTAGGTCGTAGTTAATTAGTTAAATAAAGTAGATATAATACTACGTCACATAGTTTAATTTAGTTGTGAATAAACAAATTTCTACAAAATTAAAGCCACATATATTCAATTAATTTATATAATTGGCTCAAAAGTTAGAGAACTATTAACATTTCTCTAAGCCTGTGTATTACTAATGTGTATATTGTTAATATTATAGCTCCAATGATCAGTAGCAAAATATTTTGTCTCCCTAACCAATTTTTAAAATTCCATACCCAAATGGCAAAAATTTAAGCGTGAAGTAGAAGAAATAAAAAATACGTTTTCTAATTTTTTTAAATGCACCAAAATTGGAAAATAACTTTTACACTGAGCGTGATACCATTGCACAGATATACGTTAATCATTCATTTATTTTAGGAGAGGTTTCCTTCACGACATCACTTCCCAAAGCATTTTGCAGTATCCATTTTACATTTCTAAAATTATTTATATTTAAATATTTACATATTGAAAAATAATATAAATACTCATAAATATTTTAATAAACCAGAATTATTTACATTATAGAGCTATCTAAATACATGTGAACCTCACATGGTATTATAACACGAGTACCTAATTTAATAATATATGCCGAAAAAACAATATAATTCTAATAACATCATAGTTAAGTCTTTTTTAAATTCACAGTATTTTACAATTTTATATATACCTTACTTTAAACCAGTATATATCAAAACAATAAATAGTAAAATCTATCAATTATATAGTATGTTCCATAAAATCGTAATACCGAAACATACTTGGAAAAACACCTAACAGGAAATAAACAATACAATTTATTTTTCTTTCGCTTACCGAGAACACAGTTTATCATGTAATTACACGATGCAAATCAGTTGGATGACGTAATTAATTAACCTTTTCCATTTAAATTCAGATTTGCTTTATCGACCTGAGCTATCAAGAGATTACCTTAATATTATTGTTATAAATACTAAAACGCTAGACATCAATGGATGTAACTGTGCAAACATTAGTCAGCAAAATACATTCATTACTATATACTATTTCTCTCCTACTCGTGGTTCTATATGAAGAACTGTTACGTTAATATTACAAAATATTTCTTTTTAAAAAGTGATGACGATTAGATTTTTTATCTTTTGTGACTATAAAATACTGTAACTAAATATAGGAAGGAAATTTCGTTTTTTTAAACACGACTCAAAAGTGAATGGAAATAGTATTGAATATATTTGGCGTTAATTTTGTAGAGAATCATTATTCACAATCAAATGAAACTACATAATATACTATTATTTCCGATTTATTTAAATTCTTTACCACGACCTAGATTTCGTTGTATTACACATCTTCAGATGGGCAATTAACAAAGATCTTTGCTAATAGCCCACCTGAAGATATTGCAATACAACGAAACCCATGTCGTGGTAAATAATTTAAATAAAGTAGCAATGGTATTACATCAAGTAGTTTCACTTAATTGGAAATAGTCATAACAAAGAATTTAATCTACCCTCTCTCATATTTTCGCGTTCTGAAAGCAATTTTTATTGAAAAATTTGTCTGAATATATATAAATATATATTAGCTTGGAAGATGTGACGAAAAAATTTGCTTTCTCGTTTTCATTTTGTTCTCACTTAATTACACAGAGCTTTACGTGCTTAATAGCACATTCTCGATGAAATACATGCTCTTATAAGAAATTATTGTTAGTAATTAGTACCATTTTTCCATTTATACATTGAGACTCATATATAAAGCAATTTCCTTTGGCAGTCCTTGAAGATAGTTTGAAACTTATTCATGGAAATAAAGTAATATTCCGATAGCGAATTCAGTTTGACCATATGTAGATATATCATTAAAATATTTTTTGTACAATTCCTTTGTGGTACGGGAAGTTAAGTTTTTTTCAAAATAATATATTGAAATAAAACTGAGAACATGGAGTGAAATATATTGTGAATACTTTTCCTTAACGGAACCAATATATATATACAAATACGTGGTTCCGCTTTTGAGAGACGACGTAGGAAATGGTGTCTTGCTGAAAAATGCACCGGAAGCCTCATTACTACTCGCCAGGTATAGACGGCAGCCCACTGTTTCACTGAAACGTTAGTATTGGCTGATAACTGGCAACTTTGTTTAACATTAGATAATAATTACAAATTATCTCAGTTATAATAATTTAAAACTTTCAAAATGCATTTTGAAAATTTGTTTTTGAATTTACGAGTCCATTCCGTTGGCGAGTACGTGCCGGTTTCCCTAACCGCCTAAGTGGAGAAATACTTAGGCACATGGTTCAAATTATCAACCATCCATCTTTCAATTCTATCTACCACCTTGGTGACGTCTCCATCATTATTTTCAATCTACTTTACGTGGAGTTCATTTTTCTATAAATTAAATGTACGAAAAGTAGTAATTGAGGAATAAAAATGTAATCTCTGGGTAACTGCAATTTTTTTTAAATAATTTGAAGTACCTAATGTGTGCATGAAAGACCTATGCAATCTAGGTTGCTATTAGAAAAAACTTTCATTACGTTACCAGGTTTAAAGATATTTTTTTTTCTTCAGATTTCTAAACTTCAAATCTGAAATTGTAAACTTCAGATTTGAACTTCTTCTTACTTTTCTAGTTGACTGGCACTAAAAGTAGCCTACTCCTGGAAGCACAAGTTCCAGTCTGGAATATTCAGACCTGCAAAAGCAACTACGGTCAACTTAGCCGAGAGATCACTGATGCACGGGAGGCAAAAGCGGATCTCTAGTCTTTAACAACTAGATCAATGGAATAACTACTTGGTATACTGGCGGCGAAAATGCCCTTCCCGGAGCATTCACAGAAGTCGATTTTTTCACCAACTGAATTGTCACCATTGAAAACACAACGTACCTTCATTATATTTAATGTAATAAGTTTAATTTTCAATTAACAAATTATATATTATAACACATATATATAAATGTCGCATTTTTACTTATTCCGTATTATCTTTCTATCACATTCAAATATCTATAAAACATAGTCTCATATCAGATGATGATAAATTATTTTAACATTTAGTAATTACATCATCCTCCACCAAGCCCTTATCCTTGATGTTCTTGAAACTTCCACCTAGGGCTTACAAATTCCTTAATTTTCTTCAAAATACCACTCCTTCCTAAATTGCCACTACAGGATCACTGATTTTATAGTATTGATAAAAGATCATTCTCTTGCCGTCAACCCAAGTACCTAGTATAAAATATCATGCGCTGTGAAGATTACAAGAGATTGTATATATAGTTACAAAACAACAAGCTTAGGAAAAAATAAGAAATAATTAATAAGATTGTACTAGCAAAAATAAAGGAAGACGGGATTTAGGAGGAAAACCCAGGGAGGGAAGAATGGAAATTTGCGAATGAGAGTTACGAAAAGAATTACTTTTCGAGACGACTTTGGAATGCGTGAATAGATGGAACATTTTGGTATCAGGATCTAAGTTATCCTATATTTTGACAGCATAACTAATGGAAGAATATTCGTAGAAGAAGGTGTCATTTTTAGGGATGAATAAACTTATGTAATGGAAAATAATTATGTATAAATCCATTTATATTATCCTTACGCCGAAGCAAGCATAGGTTTAGTAATAACGTGAAATCAGCATCTCAATTTAATCTAAATTGACGTATATTTTGGTGGAATATTGAAAATAAACTGCATAAAGTATGTCCAACTCTAAGTGTCGCTTTGACATTCGAATGTACAAAAAAATTTAATAAAAATCCTATAACAACAGATTCAAAAAATTATTTGGTAGAAAACATGTACACATTTGAACAAAATATATCAATGATTTAATATATCAATGATTTAAATTGCAGTGACCATGATTTTTGAATTTTCAGCTTTATAATAGTTATCCTATATATTCGATTAATAAAAGGAATCTGTTCTTTATCAAATTTTGTCCCACTGTATTTCGAAGACTAATGAAAAAATTTATAAATATTTTACACAAATACGTTAAAAGTTATGATGATATTGGTATTGAATTATGTGAAGAATGTGTATGCATTACGTAGTTTTAACTAATGTATTTTTAAAGAAGATGTCTACATTTTCTATTCTTTTTCATTATTGAGGTTAAATTAGGAACAATTACCCAAACTGCATCTTTTTAACTTTAGGTTCTATTTAATATGTCGATTATGGTTTTTTAACGATGGAAACAAACCAATATCTACGATTTCAACCTCGAAGCTATTTACTAGAATACTATTATCAAACCATATCTTTGTTTTACTACTTGCCTTCTTGTTAACATAACATATATACAGGATGTCCAGTGGCAGATTTCAAAGTTTGAACAAACATAGTTTCTGAACGCAACACATAACAGGGACGCGGGGGGCGTCGTTAGAAGCGCAAGCGGTGCGGATGTTTTAGTAGCCATGGAACAGTGGAGTGGAGAGCACCGCTTTTGCTGTCGATGCGTATATTTTGAGTGGATTTTCGCTGTCTGTAGCACGCCGTTGATTTAATAATCGTTACAGTATTCGTCGATTACGTGATGGACCATCGATCAACCTTATTTAGTCATGGGTAGCAAGGTTCAGAGCTACAGGATCAACATTAAATAGGCCCAGGCCAGGACCTACACCATTGGTAGCCACGGATGAAAATGTCGAGCATGTTATGGTTTCTGTCGTTGAAAATCCCCGTTTATCACTGCTTACACGTTCATCGATATTGGCAATTCCGAAATCAACTTTACAGGTAATAACGCAAAAAAAGCTCAAGTTCCATCCATATAAAATTCAAATTGTTCAAAATTTACACGATTCTGACTTTGAATTAAGAAAAACTTACGCGGAGGTGATGTTGTTGAGATTTCGTACTGCTACATATTCTTTAATGACGAAGCTCACTTTCACATTGGAGGTTATGTGAATAAGCAGAACTTTCGTTACTGGGATATCCACAATCCAAGACAAATGCATCAAGAGCCTTTACATAAGCCTAAAGTAACAGTCTGGTGTGCCATGTCTGCATCTGCAATCATAGGGCCTTATTTCTTTGAAAATCAACGTGGCCAAATTGTAACTGTGAATTCGGAGAGATATGCCCAGATGTTAAATTATTTTTTTAGAGTAGAACTACAGGATAGTCCATCCTTCAACCAAAACACATGGTTCCAGCAGGACGGGGCCACATCTCACACTGCTAATGTGTCCATGAATGCAGTGCGGCAGTTATTTCCAGAAAAAAACATATCCCGAAACGGTACCGTACCGTGGCCACCTAGGTCACCCGATTTAAGCCTGTGTGAATTTTTCTTATGGGGATACTTAAAATTCGTTGTCTACAAAACAAATCCGAGCACTGTGACACAACTTAAAGAAAGTATTCGAGCCGAAGTCAGTAGGATACCCCAGTCGCTCTGTAAATGCGTTTTTGAAAACATGCGTGCTAGACTCGAAGTGTGTGTCAGACTCGATGGCCGCCATTTGGAAAACGTGGTTTTTATAAAATAAAACCCGCATTTGTTTTTATAAAGTTAAAATAAACCTACTTTGTATTAGAGGTGTAGTTTGTTTTTAAATTTTTCAAACATTGAAATCTGCCACTAATAAAAAAGCACCAAATAATAAAAAAGCGTCGGCAATTTTTTGTTATTTTAAAGATTTGATATTGTTGCGAAAGCGAGGAACTATGTTAATAGTTAATAAATGATTATAAATTATTTTAAAATCACTTGGAAGATTTATAGCTCATCGTATAAGAAATGCAATAATGTTATTAATAATATTTACAAAATTTTGAAATTAATTAATTATTAATAAAGTAAAGAAATTACATTTTCTTAATGACAGATATTAGAAGATACTAAAAATTAATTCAAGGGTAAAAAGATAATTTTTGTTAGGAAGAAAGAACGTCGAAATAAATAAGATAGAAGAAACACAATCAGAGAACCTCGTGTAGGCATATAGAACAGGGTACAAAAATGACATAAAGGATAAAATGAAATAGTTAAGAACACTAAAATTATAATTTTGTAACCAAGGAATACATTGAAAAAATTGACACTCAAACTCGAATTACAAGTACCCAACCTCGAAGTGTTTTCTATCCGTCATTGCAAAGTGACCAGGACTATCTACATCACTAGATCCATCTAATTAAAAAATGTAACAAAAGGAATTATTGAATTCGGCAGGTTTACAATTAACCATTGAGAATTTTCTATGGTCCTTCCTCCACCATCATCATATTAGCATGATAGTACATAGTTATCAGAATTACATTATCTAACTGTTAAAAATACTTTCATTTATCGAGTGTTTAAATTATAAGACAGTAATGTGTTCACCGTAAACAAATTTGTCCATGACTTCACTTGAATATAGTTATGCTTTGATAAAAAGTCATGTAGAGGATTTTAAACTATCATTAAAAATGCAAAAATATCCATATGACATGTACAACCACATTCATATTATATCTTACTTCATTATGGGATCCAGGATAATTATAAGTCAAAGTTTTTAAAAAAGTGGATAATGAAAAATTCCGAATTAGATCCAATAAAATTGTCAAATATATAATTTGAACAACTACCTCAAAGGTACTTTTGCATAAGACAATCATCAATCAAAAGTTATAACAATCTAAATCGCTGGATTGTACTTAGGTTCTTTATTTTAGTATTTTTTTTTAATTGTTATTTTCAACGAAATATTTTTTTTATTTCTCATGTTTATAGAAATCTCTGCAAAATAATGTAATCAACAATAATCTGTTACAGGAAAATATTACTAACTTCTTGAGGGCAAATTTATTTTAAGTAACATACCAAAATAATATATTTAGTAATAATAACAGGTAACGGGAAACCATGGCAGAATCGATTAGATAGCTTTTATTCTGAAAGCAAGGATAAGAAAAAAATTTAATTGTCTGTCCGTTAACTACGTTGAAATTAGTGAAACGCAGTCGTAAATTTATTTTACCTAGTCACAGGCATAATCAAAACATTATTTAATTTAAATTTTGCAATCAGTTTAATAGTGTTCCCTAGTAATATGTATTGTGTCGTCTTATGGTTAATAATTTCAACTGAAATTTAAAAACCTAAATCAATTTTGCTGTCATAGGCAAATGCACATATTTGGCGATAACATCGTTAACTTTTTACCCAAAAAAAGTTTTATTTCTTTTAGCTTATGATCAAAACAGACAATTTTTGAACATCAATAAATTTTGGCATTTAAATATCCGATTACTTAATAAAAACAAATATTTATCTCAGAAAAGATTTGAAGGCAACAAAATGTGGCTTTCTGATGAATTACAAACTCAACTCGGACCAGGGAAATTAACTAAATATAAATTATATATAATTTTTTATCTTACATTAAAAAAAATATATTTTATTTTACTACGAACTTTTAATGTTATGTTGCTTCTTATTCAATTAGTCTTTATATCACAATAGTAAAATACGGTAAAAGTGCGATCTCGATTCTATTTTTGTTCTCCGTCCGTTAATACGTATTAACTTATTGACCAATAATCGTCTAAAAATTAGTAAAACCAAACTGAGTTATTATTTATTATGATATATTTGTCTTCCAATTAAAAGATAAAACCATTAAACGCTGTAACGATTAATATACGGAATTATCTATTACAGAAGCGACGCAAATACTCTAAGCTTACACGTGTACACAATTTAGCAGTAAAATATTGATTCGACGTATTGACAAATAACACTAATTAATTATGTTTCAATAAAGCTTTGAGTATAGAGATAAAAATTGCCGTATTACTACGCCTTGTAAGTGTATAATGTGAACATATCTTCAAACGATTTTTCATTTTATTAAAATAAACCAAATTTAGAAGAGTTTCCTAAATTGTTAAGTTTCCGCACCTTAAAAAGGAAAAAATTGTGCGTATCAGCTTCAACGCGCGATTGGAGTTTACTCCTTATATATGATTATCTTGGAATGTATAAAATAGGTAACACTATTTAAATATAAATATCAATATCGTTAATTGTAAATGGAAAATTCTTTAATAAAAAAATGCTGACAATATAATTATTCACAATTAAATGAAACTACGTGATGTAGTATTATTTCTACTTTCTTTAAGTTCTTTACCACAACCTAGGTTTCGTTGTATTACATCTTCAGGTGAGCTGTTAGCAAATATCTTTGCCTACCTGAATATGTTGTAATACAACGAAACCTAGGTCGTGGTAAAGAACTTAAAGAAAGTAGAAATAATACTACATCACGTAGTTTTATTTAATTATGAATAATGAATTTCTACAAAGTATATTCAAAATAATTATTTTAAAATAAAACACATATGAACGAGATCAAATTTATATATACGTCAGATTAAGAAGTTAAAATTTAAAGAGACCTTTTAATTTTTTTTGGATATAAAATACCAAATATTCACACATTACATTTAATGATTACATCTTGATTTATGACATATATGATGGACAAATGTACAAATGAACGGACGTAAAACTACGTAATCTTATAATCTAGATGGGTACCAATTTTTCATTATGAGGAACGGAACTAAAAGCGGAACCATTCTATATCTGTTTATCTATCACAACCATTTTTTTTTTTCACAATAGCGAACACTCAAAAATACTTATATGGTAATATTCAAATGAAGTTCTTATTTCCGTATTAATTGTGGGATATTATTTGAAACCGCTAATAATAAGTCCCAAAATATACACGGAAATAAGAAATTTGTTTTCTTGAAAGCGCTAAAAATAAGTGCTTTAAAATAATTTTTTTTATAATTTTGGATATTGAATGTATTTGGCGTCAATTTTGTAGAAATTCATTATTCACAATTAAATGAAACTACGTGATGTATTATTTCTACTTTATTTAATTTCTTTACCACGAGCTAGGTTCGTTGTATTACAATATCGTCAGGTGGGCCATTGGCAAAATTTTTGTTAATATCCCACCTGAAGATGATGTAATACAACGAAACCTAGGTCGTGGTAAATAAATTAAAGAAAGTAGAAATAATACTACAGCACGTAGTTTCATTTAATTGCGTATCATTTTATATATTCTGAAAATATGCAAAAAAATATGTTCCCCACCGTATTTCTGAAACTACTCAACTGCAAATTATAAAATAAATAGGGTATTTAGATTATGGGATTCAGGATAATCACTATAGTTTTCCCACAAAGATTGTGGGAAAACTATAGTGTATCGTATTATCGACATAGTTCTTAGGTAAACTTAGAATTACCTTTCAGACAGACAAACGGACAGACACGTGAGTGATTCCATTTTTTTCACATTAAGTACGTCAGACGTGCAAAAAATATGCTGAAATTGTAAGGACCAAAAAAATACAAAATTATAAAGGTTTTGTAGATCAATCCATGGTTTCCCTAACAAACCTAAACAAAAAATCAAACTTTTTAAGAAAAATATTTTCGCAAGCAACAATTACTAGACATCCTGAGCATACGGATACTCGAAAAATATTCTCTTTTACATACAAGAAGAGGCAAAAAAATCTTGTCAAGTCTTTCCGCGGACAGGCAAACCAACAGTACTTCAATTCGAATTACTCACTGTGATATTTAATTGCAAACTTATAATATAGGCACAAACAGTGAATGAAATATCAGCACAAAATTCCGCGTCTGTCTTTTTAAGAATATATTATATACTAGCGTGACCCGTGCGAAGTCTTCGCATTATTATTTATTCCATTATGAAGCTCAGATGACAGATCAAACAAATATTTTAATAAAATTGACATATAGAGGCGCAAGTATCAAAAGCATTGAGCTAAAGCGCCACTTTATTTATACGTGAGTGGATTTGAAATTAAACAAAAATTTTACCGACCGTCAATCATATTGACGTTGAGCCGTTAGATGGCAGCATTGCTGTTTTGTGTATATAATTTTAATAATTAATTAATTTGCAAAAACAATAGCAATAATAAATTTTTTAGTTGTGGATGCCGGTAGAGCAAGCAATTATCTATAAAATGATATATAATTTATGTGGATTAGTTGTGAGGTTTTTTCTAAAAAGGGAGAGTAACATCTTAAAACCTTAGCGTATTAATATATATGATGTTTTAAAAACGTTCCAATGAAAGTAGCACTCAAATGCCAAACGTACACTTAAGATTAAATCAAAATATTGTAATAATATCTACTTTTATTTATACATATTTATACTTAACGCAGAATATAAATATGACTCTTCTTATAATCACTATCACTTACTCGACTGACCTGTGTGGCCTTGACTACTTCAATCAATTTTTCCAAGTCATAGCGCATGATGTGATATGGATTTTTTCAAAGTCTCTATCACTAATGTCCATCCATCTAGTTTTTGTTACTAATTTTTAGTCCTTTTACCCTCGGAATAGTTACACTCACCTTCCCTGTTCAGTAATGGACCAGGGATAAGTTATCCTGGAGTTTTAACTTTATCTGGCCAACGCATTTCATTTCATTTAATTTGATGAATCTCTTTTTTTCACTAAATTCGCATGTCAACAAAATCAACTGTATTCACTCAGCTCAGTAGTAGTATAACACTATTACGATATATTCTTACGAGATTTGTTTTTCTCGTATTTGTAAGATAGTAGAAAACAGAAAAATAATTTTTTTTATTTATTATTCAGCGTTAAGTTTTAGCATAAATTGAATACTCTCTGTTTTTACTTAAATTTAAATTAAGCAGAAGACTCAAAATTCAGTAAACTATTAAAATTTCTCTAAGCCTTTAAAAAATGTTATAGATATAACGATCAACCATAAAATATGTTATCACCCTAAACGATGCCCATTTTTTTAAGATTCCGTGCCCAAATTGCAAAAACTTAATCGATAAGATGTAGAGATAAGAAAAAATTATATTTGTTTTTTTTATTTCATTAGAAATTGGAAAATTATTTGTTTATCTTCAAACACCCCTAATAGTGATATCATTACAGAGGTCTTCATTTTTTATTATATTTTTTTAAGAGGTCTCTTTTGCGACATATGTTTCCAAAGCTTTCCGCAGTGTCCATATCCCAACTCCTAAATTTTACCAGATAATATATATATATATATTGTGTATATAAATATATATATATATATATATATATATATATATATATACACATATATATAAATATATGTGTGTGTGTGTGTATGTGTGTGTATGTGTATATATTAATAAACCCAAATTGTTTAAATTTTATAGTTATCAAGTATGAATGGATCATATATGGTAATATTAAGCGAATACTTACTCGACTTTAATAGAATTTTTTTTGTTCTCTAGATCAATATATTTCTAATATTGTCATAGTCAATCCACGTAAAATCATCAAACTTGCATAACTCGAAAATCTAATCCGATTTCAGTGGAAACATTCATAAGTCATTTTAAATGCACAATATTTTACAAATGTGTACCCACGGAGCTTTAAAATAGTATACATCAAAGCAATATTAATCCAATAGGTTTTATTCTTTAATTAAATATTTTACTAGAGTAAAATGGTAAAATTTGTTTTTCTTTCGCTTACCGAGAATGCAATTTATCATGTGATTATGCGATGGCTAACAATTGGATGAGATAATTCATTTCCCTTTTTTATTTAAATTCATAATTGTCTTATCTAGCTATGTTATCGATGGATTCTATCAATATTAATGGTATAAATACAGAATCACAAGACATCAATGGACATAACTGTGCAAGCATAGATGAACAAAATGCGTTCATTACTTTATACTATTTCTCTCCTACTTGTGGCTTTACATGGTGAGTTGCTAAGTTATAATTGCGTAACATTAATGTTTAAAATGTGATAATGGCAAGATTTTGATATTTTATAGCAATTAAAAATAGTAAAGGAATTTTGTACTTTTAGCTCGGTACAAAAGTAAATGAAAATTTTTGTTGCATAGAATTTAATATCTTCTTGTCTATATTTTCTTATTCGGAAAGCAATTTTAGTTGCAAAATTGTCTGAAGGAAAAGGAATATAACTTTAATTATATATGTTTTTGTCTTGCTAGAAGCAAGGACAAATTTAGATTTCTCATTGTCATTTTTTTATTTAATTGCATAAACTTTAACTCATATTACATGAGAAACAACTTTTTCAAAGAATGTAATTAATTTGGGTAATTGTTTCCAATTTTTCAATTATACATTCGGACTCGTGTGTATAGCGCAGATTTTCTTGACAATGTCTACTAAAGATAGTTTTAAACCTATGAGTGGATACAAAATAACATTGTAAGAATAAATTTGCTCTAACTATACATAGATATATAAAAATAATGTATATTTGGATGAATGCTTTCTAGTACCCAAAGGTAAGTTTTTTGTTAAAAATTATTTTTAAAAATAAAATTGAGTACCTGGATACTTTGATTAGGATCTGAAGCCGAGGACACTCGCATAGCATCTGGATCAACAGCATCCATCTATACATACAACTACGTGGTTCAACTTTTGAGAGACAATGCAGGAAATGGTGTCTTCGCTCAAGAATGCGCCGGAAGTCTCTTTACTACTCGCCATGTATTGACTGCAGCTCATTGTTTCACTGGAGTGTTAGTATTGGCTTATTGGTTGTTCAAGATCAACATAATTGTTTACATATTTAATGAATGAAAATTACAAACTATCAACATGTATTTTTAACATCTCTTTTTAGATTTGCCAGTCCACTCCGTTGGCGAGTACGCGCCGGTTCCCCCAATCGCCTAAGCGGAGGTATCGTCAGGAACGTGGTTCGAATAGTTAATCATCCAACTTTCAATTCTGTCTCTCGTATTGGTGACATCTCCATCATCATTGTCAATTCACCTTATGTGGAGTCCACCAGCATCCGACGAGCAGTCATTGCAAACCAAGGTTCTAACCTTGCTGCCAGCGTACCGACAACTATTCTCGGATGGGGAGCTATTAATGTGAGATTTTTAGATTTTTCCATAAATGAAATAAATACAGTATATGTGTTAAAAGTAATATTTAAGGAATAACGATGTAATCTACGGGTAACTTAACATATTTTTTAATTAATTTAAAGTACATATTACAAGCATTAAAGACCCACTGAATTTCAGTTTCTATAAGAAAAGAACTTTCTAAATAATACTAATTTTCAAATTATTTGTTTCTTTATCAGATTTATAACATTTACCAAATTATAAATTCACAAAACTCCTTTCTTACATTTCTAGTTGACTGGCACTAGAAGTAACCTTCTCTTGCGAGCGCAAGTTCTAGTCTGGAATATTCAGACATGCAGAAGCAACTACAGTCAACTTGGCAGACAGATCACTGATGCCATGATTTGTGCCGGTGCCACTAACGTAGGTATCTGCACGGGAGACAATGGTGGACCTTTGGTCTTCAATAACCGGGTCTATGGTGTTGCTTCTTGGTACAATGGCTGCGGAAATGCTCTTTATCCCGGAGTATTCACAAGAGTCGGTTCTTTCACCAACTGGATTGTCTCCACTGGAAACACAACATAAATCTCAGTATAAAACCAAAACTGAAGTCACTGTCGTACCTTTATAATATTTATTATGATAAATTCAATTTTGAAATAATAAATTATATGCTGTAAAACAAATACAACTACCGTATTTTATTTATATAGTATTATCCGTCACATTCAAGAATCTGTGAAAGTGTAATCATACCTCATTATGATAATTTATATTAACGTTTACCAATTACATTACCAGTTCCAAAAAAAATACCTAACGAAAAAATAACAAATAATTAATAAGAATTTCAAAAATAAAGGCAGCAAAAGCATTAGAAGTTGCGAATGAGAGTTATGAAAAGAATTTCTTTTTCAGTCTACTCTGGAATGCGGAATAGATGGCGCATTCTGAGTACCAGGAACGAAGTTATTCCACATTTTGGCAAAATAAAAAGTGAAGAAATATTCTTAAAATCGTGTTTAGTTATAAGTAAACTTACATAATGGAACAAATCATATGGAAATTTACTTTGGCTGACTGGAAGAGAGTAACTTTGTTGCTGGGACTGACTACAAAAGACAAACCTTACACAAAAACAAACATAAGTTCCAACAAAATGCTAATTTAGAATCATTTTACACAACTACATTAGAAGTCATTATGATGTTGACATTGAATTCTGTTGATAATGTCCGCAAGTTTTTATTTTTGAGGTTGTAGTGTCTACACGTATGCATTGCGTAGTCTCAAATATATTGTAATACCTTTTTATGGATGATGCCTACATTTTTGATTATTTTTTTCTAGAGCGCCATGGTGTAGCAGGGAAATCCTTGATTTTTTAAAGATTTTTCGATGAATTTTTATAGAGTACAAACTATTATATATTTTGGAGTAGTAAAGTTTGGAGTAATTAATTACATATTTTCATTTCGATATACTTCAGTTTTATTTTTTTAAATAACTTGACTAAACGTATTGAAAACTCCTGGCGATCGAAATCGTGGACAAGGCCAATCCATAAATATTTTCAGCCCTTTTCGTTTTTACATTTTTAGACCATAATATTTTATCTTAATTTTGTCAAAAAATGGTATCATTATCGCTTTTTAGATGATATTTTTTAATCATATTCGATGATAAAGTAATGGGAACTATGTTGTTTGTGACCAACTAAATCTTCAATTTTGATTTCATATTTTGGTCACAATGATTATAAGTTTGTTGCACAAATTAATTTTCTTACTTATGTTAAGCTAATATAATTTTAAATAATTTTAATAAAAGTGAAAATGTTGTTATAGTTACGTAAACATTTGAATTAATAAGCTGATTTTTTCTTACTCCAAATATTTTTTATAAACATTTACTTAACAAATTTTGAACCACTTTTATCCATATTTCTTAAGAATTGTTCAAAACTACACTTAATAAAATAAAATAATAAAAAATTACCCAAGTATTCGTGCAAGAAAAAAGTGATGTTATTGGGTAAAAATATTTTTCTCCAATTATTTCACGAAAATTTTTGTTATTTTGATGAATAAAAAACAAAGATTTGTATCATATGACGGTTTTGATACAAAATAAATTAAAAAGTCATCACCATCAAATTTAAAATTTATAGTTACATTTATATTTAAAACTGACATTTGATAGGACAAACTAAAGATAGAAAATTCATAATTATTTTAATTTTACACTGTTTGTGTAATTATATAAACAAACATTTTACTGCACAAAGTTTCACAGTTAAATTTTGATTTCTATCATTTATACTAGCTGCTTTAATATAGAATTAAACTCAGCAAAAATATCATAAAAAGATGACAATTCAAAAAATTAAATTGATAAAGCAATTTATGTCACACTCGTATAAAAACTTTAATTGTTATCGAAATCTGTACAATTGAAAACGAAACACTATACAAATTTACCGACCATTTGTCAATATGCAATGTTTCACAACGTTCCGGTTATAATTTGTCCTCAAACTTATCAGCACACTACGGAACTTAATAATCCACGCAAGGCTTATGCTTAGGCTATGGGATTCCGTAGGTAAGTAAACACCTGTGATTTTAAACGCACGCTTTTTTATCTTTGCGAGTTTAAAGATGCTCGGACTGGTTTACTATCGTCTATCAATCAATGTGTCGTTATTGACGAAAGGGGTTTATTCTCCTCTAACATTATTGAGGAGGGTGCTTTACTCTCGTTTGTCAATCAATAAGTCATTACCGATGAGAGTATTTATCCTCGTCTGCCAATTAATGAGATATTGTTGACGAGAGTGGTATATTCGCCTCTGTCAATCAATTATACGTCATTAACGAGAGTAGTTTATCCTCATCTCACAGTCAATGGAACATCATTGAGTAGTTTATTCACATCTACTAACAAATAAAACATTAATTGCGAATGTGTTTTACTCTCGTCTATAAATCAACGAAACATTATTGACGACGGTATTTTACTCTGGTCAATCAATCAATAAGACATAGCACGTGCACTCTGTTTTCTTTTCTCGAAGAAAACTTTCTTTTTTGTACATAATCATCGTATTTTACAATATCAGGCCTTAAAACTAAATTTACATCACAGTTATCCACTTCCCCACGGTATTCAACTGCTCAACTAAATTATCGCCGTCGCGCCATAATTTGCATCGTTAATTCATTTATTTATTTATTAACCTTAACGTTTCTAATTGGCGGATTTATTGCTACAAGGGCAACCTCTTATAACCAACCAGAACACCAGTCCAGCCCCTCTCGACGAGCGGCCGGGAATCGAACCCGTGTTCCCGAAGTGCGCTGCATAGTCAAAGGCCGTACGTCTTTTGATTAACCAACACACTGCTGTGACGATTAATGATAGACTAAAATAAATTATTCTTGATATTTATCATTATAGTGTTACAAAATATCTAAATTGTCATTTGTATAAGAAAATTCATCGTTACTGGTATTTAGAAATAACTACCCTTAATGGTTCCGTAACTGTGTGTAAGTATTTAAATAAATAAGTTAGAAGCGAAATGACAATTGTGAATGGATGAATGGGGGAATAGACGAATACATTATCAAACGTAGCAATGTTCTCATTAAATTATTTACAAAAGATTCCAAGAGCTAGTCAGTTCTAACAAAGAACGTGTTTCCTTCATGTATATTGGTTATTCTGTTCTAATAAAGAAGGTGTCTTTTATGCATATAGGTTGTTCTGTTCTAACAAAGAAGGTGTTTTTATGTATACCGGTTTTTCTGTTCTCAAAATGAGTTGTCTTTTATGTATATAGGTAACGTATTATGTGCATCAAAATGAGTGTATTCGAAGGTGTTTCTTTAAATTGTTTTTTTTTTTCGGAATAGCAAATTAAACAATATTTTTTTTCAGAAATAAGTAAGAACCTTCTTATATTTCCTTATATTAATGTCTTACATGCCCTTTGTTAGACGGGTATGAAAATTGAGAAGGTTTAATATTTTATATATCTTCTAAAAATATGAAATAATTTTATATTATTTAACAGTTAACAATGTGTATTAACTTTATATATATATATATATATATATATATATATATATATATATACACACACATATATATATATATATACACACACACATATATATATATACATATTAATATTAACAACGTGTAACTCGATAGTTATTAATCGTATTTTAATATTTTGAATACTAATTGTTCTTTGCTAGATACATATATAAATTGAGAAGGTTTAATTTATATGTATGGCCTGAAAATTTGACACATATATCAAATTTTTTATATGAAATAACAATTAACAACTTGAATTGTGATTCATTAGTTATTCATCGTGTTTTATTATCTTGAACAAACTCTTATGTTCGTTGCTATATACACACGTAAATTTAAAAGGTTTAATTTTTGTTTATTGTCTAAAATGTGTCATATCCGATTTATATGATGTAACAGTTAACATAATGAATGGTGATTTATTATTTATGGGTCATATTTTATGGTTTTTCAGTTACAAATGCTAAGCGTCTAGTATATGTATACAAACAATGTAAATAGATAAATATTTAGTGATTCTACTTTATACAATTTGCCACTTATTTTATTGCAAAACGTAGAAAATTAAGCGGACGATCAAAGAACGAAAATATTCTTAAAAATTATAATGATTGTTCAAAGAAAAGAACTTCAAAAAGTATTGTCTGCGCCAAAAATAAAATTACACGAAAATCGTATAATTAAAGGTTAGAATAGATACTAGGAAATCGAATAGATTATTGCAGTTTTGTTGAGAAAAATTTATGTCATTAATTAATATAAAAACTGGTGATAAAATAATTCCATTAAATAACAAGTTTATATAGTAAATAAATCACTAGAAATGAAGCTTTAATATTAATAGCCTTTTCTTGGGACAGTTAAAGCATTGTAAAAATAATGCAAATATATCATCATAGCTTTTAAACAGGAAATAATATTATCCTTACGAACTGTCAAGTCTATTTTATTCTGTTATTTATGTTTTCAAATTAATTCGTATTTTGCTTCCGATTACGCAATTTGAACAATAACCTAATCCACAATTAAATGAAAGTACGTGATGTAGTATTATTTCTACTTTCTTTGATTTCTTTGCCACGACCTAGGTTTCGTTGTATTACAACATCTTCAGGTGGGATATTAGCAAAGATTAACTCTTAGGAACATCGAACAGCACTTATATGTTTCAAACACAATAGCGGAAGCCTGGTTTGTGCGGGTTTTTCCATTGCTTATGTTAGTGAGTTTATTGTAGGGGCGCAGTGTAGGTTTTATTATATTTCCGAGAGTTATACAATATACCAGTATTTTAGTGAGGGTAATAAATTCAATTGTTGTTATTATGTGAGGTTATACAATGCAAATTTTAATGTGTATGTAATAAAATTAAATGGAAGATATTCTCGGTAATATATTTATACAAAAGCAAGGGTATTTGAAAATAAGGACAAGGTAATACACAAATCTACATATCTCCCGTTTTGTATATTCATATATTTATTTATTTCTTTTATTTTTTTTTTTATTATCCATGCTTATATTTATATGTGTATTTGTGCTGAAACAATTTCCAGAGTACTGTAGTATCAATGTTGTATATTTATATTATATTTAGAAGATATTAAGTATGGGTGATGATATTATATTTAGTTGTTCATTTAATAATTACCTTGGTATCTTTTTTATGTCTGTTTATTTCTAATGTTTCTAGGATATTAAGTTTATTACCTTTTTTTCTTTATTTGTAATATATAGGGGGCATTATCAGTATGGGGGTGATGGTTATTTTCAATGAGATGTTTAGCAAAGTGAGATGTGTCTGGTTTATTATTTCGCCAGCTGGCAATGTGTTCTTTATATCTTGTATTAAAATCTCTTCCTGTTTGACCTATGTATACACTATTACAGTCGTTACATTCAAGTTTATAGATTCCACTCTTTTTATGTTTATCTATTTTTTCTTTATTATTAATACGGGTTTTACCCAAGTTATTTAAAGTACTATACGTGCATGTTATATTATTTATATTTTAATTATTAGGTAAGAGTTTTCCTAATTTGAGTGATACATTACCTATGTATGGGATAGATTTATAGTAAATATTATTATTTGGTACAACTGGGCATATTTCTTGTATTAGTATTTTTCTTAATTTATTATGGTAGTGTTGTGACAATTGATATATTGAATATATTCAATATTTAAAAAATGAGCCATAAAAATCAATTAAATTAATATGGATTGATTATAATTTTATCTTTCATTGAAAATTGTTTTAATTTACTACAACTTTTCAATATTATGCCGCGAATTATTCTTTATATCATGTAACAAAATACAATAAAAGTGCATACACATAAGAGATAATATATGATAACGTTTTCAAAACATTAATGAAACTGAACCGAAATAGTATTTATTATGATGTATTTTTCTTTCAATTAAAAGATAAAATTATTAAATGTTGTAAGGATAATAGGTACATAATTAATTACAAAAACGACGAAAATACACTAAGCTTACACGTGTACAAGACTTAGCAGTAAAATATTGATTCGGCATATTGACAAACGACACTAATTAAGTATTGAAACATATGGGTTCAATATAGTAAGGGCTTTAAGTAAACCGACATAAAGCAAAATTTATTACGCTTTATAAATATAATGTAAAGTTATTATTGGGGCGTCAGATATTTTTTTATATTTTTAATATAAAAAAAATATACATCAGTTTTCTCGTATTTTTAGGGTTCCGTACCCCAAAAATAAAACCTGTAAACTGTACCTGTCAAACTGTAGTAGAACTAGCACTATGGGAGTTCCGTCCACATTTGGTCAATTATAAATATTTAAAGGTAAGTTGCCTATCATATTTTTCACAGTCGTAAAATAAAACTAATCATAAAAATGTACAATCCCACATAAAATTAAAAACCACCTATTTTATTACTTTTCCTTTATTTATGCTTCAAGAAATATTAAGTTGAATTCCAAGATTGTTGGTCGACCGGAAGTACAGGTTTTAATGATCAGTGAAAACTAAATTTGTTACGAGATCCAAAAAATATTAAATGTAAAACTATATTAATTACTTTGTATACTACATTAATTATTTTGTAAAACTATATTAATCACTTTTTAAACTATATTAATTACTAGGTATACTATATTAATTATTTTGAAAATAATAATCACTATTGAAATTAATAATCGGATAATTCTCATTTTACATTAAATTCACATGTCGACAAAATAAATTATGTTTACATTATTACAACATGATCTTATTTGTAAGACAGCAGGAGGCGAAAAAATTAAAAATTGTTTTTATGTATTATTCAGCATTAAGTTTTAACGTAAATTTATTACCGGACTCCATTTCAAACTGAATGAGAATCATTTGAAGAGAATGAGTCTCTTCAAATTGCCTATCTGAAGATGTTGTCATGAAACGAAACCTAGGTCGTGGTTAACAAGTTAAATAAAGTAGGTATAATGCTACGTCATGTAGTTTAATTTAGTTGTGAATAAACAAATTTCTGCAAAATTAAAGCAACATATATTCAATTAATTTATATAATTGGCTCAAAAGTAAGAGAACTATTAAAATTTCTCTAAGCCTGTAATTATTATATTGCTAATGTTATATCTCCAATGATCAGTAGCAAAATATTTTGTCACCCTAACCAATTTTTAAAGTTCCGTACCCAAATGCCGAAAATTGAAGCGTGAAGTAGACGACATAAAAAATACGTTTTCTAGTTTTTTTAAATGCACGTGAGCGTGATACCATTGCACAGATATTCGTTAATCATTCATTTTTTAAGGACAAGTTTCCTTCACGACATCACATACATAGTGAAATTAGTGAATACAAGTGAAATTAGGTATTTAAATATTTGCATAGTGAAAAATAATATAAATACTCATAAATATTTTAAAAAACCAGAATTATTTACATTTTAGAACTATCTAAATACATGTGAAACATACATGGTAATATAACGCGTGTATCTAGTCGAATTTAGTAGCATTTTTAGTAATTTGTGCCGAAAAAACAGTAGGTATATTTCTAATATCATTATAGTTAAGCCTTTTTAAATTCACAGTATTTTACAATTTTATATCTGCCTTGCTTTAAAACAATATACATCAAAACAATAAATAGTAAAATCTATCAATTATATATTGTGCTCCATAAAATCGTAATACCAAAACATACTTGGAAAAACACCTAACAGGAAATAAACAATACAATTTATTTTTCTTTCGCTTACCGAGAACACAGTTTATCATGTAATTACACGATGCAAATCAGTTGGATGACGTAATTAATTAACCTTTTCCATTTAAATTCAGATTTGCCTTATCGACCTGAGCTATCAAGAGATTACCTTAATATTATTGTTATAAATATTAAAACGCTAGACATCAATGGATGTAACTGTGCAAACATTAGTCAGCAAAATACATTCATTACTATATACTATTTCTCTCCTACTCGTAGTTCTATATGAAGAACTGTTACGTTAATATTACAAAATATTTCTTTTTTACGATTAGATTTTTTATCTTTTATGACTATAAAATACTATAACTAAATATAGGAAGGAAATTTTGTTTTTTTAAACACGACTCAAAAGTGAATGGAAATAGTATTGAATATATTTGGCGTTAATTTTGTAGAAATTCATTATTCACAATCAAATGAAACTACATGATATAGTATTATTTCCACTTTATTTAAATTCTTTACCACGACCTAGATTTCGTTGTTTTACAACATCTTCAGATGGGCAATTAACAAAGATCTTTGCTAATAGCCCACCTGAAGATATTGAATACAACGAAACTTATGTCGTGGTAAATAATTTAAAGAAAGTAGCAATGGTACTACATCAGTTTCATTTAATTATAAATAGTTATTACAAAGAATTGAATCTACCCTCGCCCATATTTTCGTGTTCTGAAAGCAATTTTTATTTTGAAAAATTTGTCTGAATATATATATATATATAATATATATATATATATATATATATATATATATACATATATATATATTAGCTTGGAAGATGTAACGTAAAAATTTGCTTTCTCGTTTTCATTTTGTTCTCACTTAATTACACAGAGCTTTACGTGTTTAATAGCACATTTTCGATAAAATACATGCTCTTATAAGAAATTATTGTTAGTAATTAGTATCATTTTTCCATTTATACATTGAGACTCATATATAAAGCAATTTCCTTTGGCAGTCCTTAAAGATAGTTTGAAACTTATTCATGGAAATAACGTAATATTCTGATAGTGAATTCAGTTTGGCCATAGGTAGATATATAATTAAAATATTTTTTGTACAATTCCTTTGTGGTACGTGAAGTTAAGTTTTTTCAAAATAATATATTGAAATAAATCTGAGTACATGGAGTGAAATATGTTGTGAATACTTTTCCTTAGGATTTGAAGCCAAGGACACTCGCATAGCATCCCGATCAACGGCACCAATCTATATATACAAATACGTGGTTCCGCTTTTTAGAGACAATGCAGGAAATGGTACTTGGTATGGTATTGCTGAAGAATGCACCGGAAGTCTCATTATTACTCGCCAGGCTGACGGCAGCCCACTGTTTCACTGGAACCTTAGCATTGGCTGATAACTAACAACTTTGTTTAACATTAGATAATAATTACAAATTATCAAAATTTAAAACTTTCAAAATGCATTTTGAAAATTTGTTTTTGGATTTTCAAGGTCATTCCGTTGGCGAGTACGTGCCGGGTTACCTAACCGCTTAAGTGGAGGAATACTTAGGAATGTGGTTCAAATTATCAACCATCCATCTTTCAATTCTATCTACCACCTTGGTGACGTCTCCGTCATTATTTTCAATCTACCTTACGTGAAGTTCACCAGCATGCGACGATTAATATGAGGTTTTTAGAATTGTCTATAAATCAAACGATTATTTTTCTATAAATTAAATGTACGAAAAATAGTAATTGAGGAATAAAAATGTAATCTATGGGTAACTGTATTTTTTTTAAAATATTTTAAAGTACCTAATGTGTGCATGAAAGAACTATGCAATCTAGGTTGCTATTAGAAAAAACTTTCATTACGCTACCAGGTTTAAAGTAATTTTTTCTTCTTCAGATCTCTAAACTTCAAATCTGAAGTTTACAAAACTTCTTCTTACATCTCTAGTTGACTGGCACGCAGAAGTAACCTACTCCTGGAAGCACAAGTTCCAGTCTGGAATATTCAAACCTGCAAAAGCAACTACGGTCAACTTGGCCGAGAGATCACTGATGCACGGGAGGCAATGGTGGATCTCTAGTCTTTACCAAACAGGTCTATGGAATAACTTCTTGGTACACTGGCTGCGAAAATGCCCTTCCCGAAGCATTCACAGAAGTCGATTTTTTCACCACCTGAATTGTCACCATTATAAACACAACGTACCTTCATTATATTTAATATAATAAATTTAATTTTCAATTAACAAATTATATATTATAACACATATATAAATGTCGCATTTTTACTTATTCCGTATTATCTTTCTATCGCATTCAAATATATATAAAACATAGTCACATATCAGATGATGATAAATTATTTTAACATTTAGTAATTACATCATCCTCCACCAAGCCCTTATCCTTGATGTTCTTGAAACTTCCACCAAGGGCTTACAAATTCCTTAATGGTCTTAAAAATACTACTCCTACCTAAATTGCTACAGGATCACTGCTTTTATAGTATTGATAAAAGATCATTCTCTTGTCGTCAACCCAAGTACCTAGTATAAAATGTCATGCACTGTGAAGATTACAAGAGATTGTATATATAGTTACAAAAAAACAAGCTTAGGAAAAAATAGGAAGTAATTAATAAGATTGTACTAGCAAAAATAAAGGAAGGCGGGATATAGGAGGAAAACCCAGGGAGGGAAGAATGGAAATTTGCGAATGAGAGTTACGAAAAGAATTACTTTTCGAGACGACTTGGGAATGCGTGAATAGATGGAACATTTTGGTATCAGGATCTAAGTTATTCTATATTTAGGCAGTATAAACAATGAAAGAATATTCGTAGAAGGAGGTGTCATTTTTAGGGATAAGCAAACTTATGTAATGGAAAATAATTATACAGAAATCTATTTATATTAAACCTTACGCCGAAGCAAATATAGGTTTAGTAATAATGTTGAATCAGAATCTCAATTTAATCTGAATTGAGTTATATTTTGGCGGAGTATTGAAAATAAGCTGCATAAAGTATGCACAACTCTAAGTGCTGCTTTGACATTCGAAGGTATAAAAAAATTTAATAAAATTCCCATAATAATAACAGATTTAAAAAATTATTTGGTAGAAAACATGTACACATTTGAACAAAATACATCATTAATGATTTAAATTGCAGTGACCACGATTTTTAAATTGTCAGCTTTATAATAGTTATCCTGTATATTCGATTAATAAAACGAATTTGCTCTTAATCTAATTTCGTCCGTCTGTATTTCGAAGACTAATGAAAAAAATTATTAATATTTTACACAAATACGTTAAAAGTTATGATGATATTGGTATTGAATTATGTGAAAAATGTGCATACATTCTTACTTTTCAAGGCTGAGGTCCATATACGTATACATTACATAGCTTTAACTAATGTATTTTTAAAGAAGATGTCTACATTTTCTATTATATTCCATTATTGAGGTTAAATAAGGAGCAATTATTCAAACTGTACCTTTTTAACTTTCGGTTCTGTTTAATATGTCGATTATGGTTTTTAACGAAGGAAATAAACCAATATCCATGATTTCATTCTCGAAGCTATTTACTAGAATACTATTATCAAACCATATACTTGTTTCACTACTTGTCTTTTTGTTAACATAACATATATACATAGATTAATGTGATCAAAATACGGTAACTAACCTCCTGGAATTACACATATAAATTAACTGATACAAATAATATAAAAACGTGGACGAATAATGCGTAGGTATTTTTTTGTTATTTTAAAGAGTTGATATTGTGGCGAAAGCAAGGAACCATGTTAATAGTTAATAAATGATAATAAATTTTTTTAAAATCACTTTTGCAAGACTTATAGCTCGTCGTATAGGAACTGCAATAATGTTATTAATAATATTTACAAAATTTCGAAATTAATTAATTATTAATGAAAAATGAAAAATTCCGAATTAGATCCAATAAAATTGTCAAATATATAATTTGAACAACTACCTCAAAGGTACTTTTGCATAAGACAATCATCAATTAAAAGTTATAACAATCTAAATCGCAGGATTGTACTTAGGTACTTTATTTTAGTATTTTTTTTTAATTCTATTTTAAACGAAATATTTTTTTTATTTCTCATGTTTATAGAAATCTCTGCAAAATAATGTAATCAACAATAATCTGTTACAGGAAAATATTACTAACTTCTTGAGGGCAAATTTATTTTAAGTAACATACCAAAATAATATATTTAATAATAATAATAGGTAACGGGAAACCATGGCAGAAGCGATTAGATAGCTTTTATTCTGAAAGCAAGGATAAGAAAAAAAATTTAATTGTCTGTCTGTTAACTACATTGAAATTAGTAAAACGCAGTCGTAAATTTATTTTACCTAGTCACAGGCATAATCAAAACATTCTTTCATTTAAATTTTGCAATCAGTTTAATAGTGTTCCCTAATAATATGTATTGTGTTGTCCTATGGTTAATAATTTCAACTGAAATTTAAAACCTAAATAAATTTTGCTGTCATAGGCGCATGCACATATTTAACGATAACATCGTTAACTTTTTACCCAAAAAAAGTTTTATTTCTTTTAGCTTATGACCAAAACAGACAATTTTTGAACATCAATAAATTTTGGCATGTAAATATCCGATTACTTAATAAAAACAAATATTTATCTCAGAAAAGATTTGAAGGCAACAAAATATGGCTTTCTGATGAATTACAAACTCAACTCGGACCAGGGACATTAATTAAATATAAATGTAAATTATATATAATTTTTTATCTTACATTAAAAAAAATATATTTTATTTTACTACGAACTTTTAATGTTATGTCACTTCTTATTCAATCAGTCTTTGTATCACAATAGTAAAATACGGTAAAAGTGCGATCTCGATTCTATTTTTGTTCTCCGTCCATTAATACGTATTAACTTATTGACTAATAATCGTCTAAAAATTAGTAAAACCAAACTGAGTTATTATTTATTATGATGTATTCGTCTTCCAATTAAAAGATAAAATCATTAAACGATGTAACGATAATATACGGAATTATCTATTACAGAAGCGACGCAAATACTCTAAGCTTACACGTGTACACAATTTAGCAGTAAAATATTGATTCGACGTATTGACAAATAACACTAATTAATTATGTTTCAATAAAGCTTTGAGTATAGAGATAAAAATTGCCGTATTATTATGCCTTATAAGTGTATAATGTGAACATATCTTCAAACGATTTTTCATTTTATTAAAATAAACCAAATTTAGACGAGTTTCCTAAATTGTTAAGTTTCCGCACCTTAAAAAGAAAAAAATTATGCGTATCAGCTTCAACGCGCGATTGGAGTTTACTTCTTATATACTATTATCTTGGAATGTATAAAATAGGTAACACTGTGTATGAATATAAATATCAATATCACTAAATGTAAATGGAAAATTCTTTAATAAGAAAATAATGACAATATAAATATTTTCAAGTAAAACACATATGAACGGTATAAAATTTATACAACAAACTTAAAAACATTTAGTCACGTCAGACTAAGAAGTTAAAATTAAGATATTTTTTAAATTTTTTAGGATGTAGAATACCAAATATTCACACATAATTACATTTAATGATTACATATTGATTTATGACATATATGAAGGACAAATGTACAAATGAACGGACGTAAAACCACGTAATCTTATAATCTAGATGGGTACCAATTTTTCATTATGAGGGACGGAACTAAAAGCGGAACCATTCTGTATCTGTTTATCTATCACAACCATTTTTTTTTTATCAAAATAGCGAACACTCAAAAATACTTATAGGCTAATATTCAAATGAAGTTCTTATTTCCGTATTTATTGTGGGATATTATTTGAAAGCGGTAATAATAAGTCCCAAAATATACACGGAAATAAGAAATTTGTTTTCTTGAAAGCGCTAAAAATAAGTGCCATAAAATAATTTTTTTTATAATTTTGGATATTGAATATATTTGGCGTTAATTGTGTAGAAATGCATTATTCACAATTAAATGAAACTACGTGATGTATTATTTCTACTTTATTTAATTTCTTTACCACGAGCTAGGTTCGTTGTATTACAATATCGTCAGGTAGGCCATTGGAAAAGATCTTTGTTAATAGCCCACCAAGATGTTGTAATACAACGAAACCTATGTCGTGGTTAAATTATAAAATAAATAGGGTTTTTAGATTGTGAGATTCAAGATAATTACTATAGTTTTCCCACAAAGATTGTGGGAAAACTATAGTGTATCGTATTATCGACATAGTTATTAGGTAAACTTAGAATTACCTTTCAGACAGACAAACGAACAGACACGTAAGTGATTCATTTTTTTCACATCAAGTACGTCAGACGTGCAAAAAATATGCTGAAATTGTAAGGACCAAAAAAATACAAAATTATAAAGATTTTGTAGATCAATCCATGGTTTCCCTAACAAACCTAAACAAAAAATCAAACTTTTTAACAAAAATATTTTCGCAAGCAACAATTACTAGACATCCTGAGCATATGGATACTCGAAAAATATTCTCTTTTCCTTACAAGAAGAGGCAAAAAAAATCTTGTCATGTCCTTCTGCGGACAGGCAAACCAACAGTACTTCAATTCGAATTTAATTGCAAACTTGCTCACTGTGATATTTAATTGCAAACTTATAATATAAGCACAAACAGTGAATGAAATATCAGCACAAAATTCCGCGTCTGTCTTTTTAAGAATATATTATACATGTTTCAAAAACGTTCCAATGAAAGTAGCACTCAAATGTCAAACGTACACTTAAGATTTAATCAAAATATTGTAATAACATCTACTTTTATTTATACATATTTATACTAAACGCAGAATATAAATATGACTCTTTTTATAATCACCATCACTGACTCGACTGACCTGTGTGGCCTTGACTACTTCAATAAATTTTTCCAAGTCGAAGCGCGAGATGAAACGATTCGCCAATTACAACATATGATTTTTTCAAAGTCTATCAGTAATGTTCTTCCATCTAGTCTTTGTTACTACTTTTTAGTCCTTTTACCCTCGAAATATTTACACTCACTTTCCCTGTTCAATAATGAACCAGGGATAAGTTATCTTGGAGTTTTCATTTTATCTGGCCAACGCATTTCATTTGATTTAATTTGATGAATATTTTTTGACTCTGAGTTCCCATGTCGAAAAAATCTACTGTGTTCACTCAGCTCAGTAGTAGTATAACACTATTACGATATAATCTTACGAGATTTGTTTTTCTCGTATTTGTAAGATAGTAGAAAACAGAAAAATATATTTTTTTATTTATTATTCAGCGTTAAGTTTTAGCATAAATTGAATGCTCTCTATTTTAACTTGAATTTAAATTAAGCAGATGGTTTAAAACTTAGTTAACTATTAAATTTTCTCTAATCCTTTAAAGAATGCTATAGATATAACGATCAACCGTAAAATATGTTATCACCCTAAACGATGCCCATTTTTTTAAGATTCCGTGCCCAAATTGCAAAAACTTAATCGATAAGATGTAGAGATAAGAAAAAATTATATATGGTAGCAACAAAATAAACTTGGAAAAACATCTAATAGGAAATAAACAATAACATTTATTTTTCTTTCGCTTACCGAGAATTCACTTTATCATGTGATTATGCGATGACTAACAATTGGATGAGATAATTCAATACCCTTTTCTGTTTAAATTCATAATTGTCTTATCTAGCTATGTTATCGATGGATTGTATCAATATTAATCGTATAAATACAGAATCGCAAGACATCAATGGACATAACTGTGCAAGCATTGATCTACAAAATGCGTTCCTTACTTTGTACTATTTCTCTCCTACTTGTGGCTTTACATGGTGAGTTGCTAAGTTATAATTGCGTAATATTTACATTTAAAAAGTGATAATGGCAAGATTTTGATATTTTATAGCAATTAAAAATAGTACAGGAATTTTGTTTTTTTAGTTCGGTACAAAAGTAGATGAAAATTTTTGTTGCAAAGAATTTAATATCTTCTTTTCTATATTTTTTTATTCGGAAAACAATTTTAGTTGCAAAATTGTCTAGAGGAAAAGGAATATAATTTTAATTATACATGTTTTTGTCTTGCTAAAAGCAAAGACAAATTCAGATTTCTCATTGCCATTTTTTTAATTAATTGCATAAACTTTAACTCATATTACATAAAAAACAACTTTTTCAAAGAATGTAATTATTTTGGGTAATTGTTTCCAATTTTTCAATTATACATTCGGACTCATGTGTATAGCGCAGATTTTCTTGACAATGTGTAAAGATAGTTTTAAACCTATGAGTGGATACAAAATAACATTGTAAGATTAAATTCGCTCTAACTGTACATAGATATATAAAAATATTGTATTTTTGAATAAATGCCTTCTAGTACCCAAAGTTAAGTTTTTTGTTAAAAAATTTTTTTCAAAATAAAATTGAGTACATGGATACTTTGATTAGGATCTGAAGCCAAGGACACTCGCATAGCATCTGGATCAACAGCATCCATCTATACATACAACTACGTGGTTCAACTTTTGAGGGACAATGCAGGAAATGGTGTCTTCGCTCAAGAATGCGCCGGAAGTCTCATTACTACTCGCCATGTATTGACTGCAGCTCACTGTTTCACTGGAGTGTTAGTATTTGCTCACAACTGACTACTTTATTCAAGATGAACATAATTGTTTACATATTTAATGAATGAAAATTACAAACTATCAACATGTATTTTTAACATTTCTTTTTAGATTTGCCAGTCCATTTCGTTGGCAAGTACGCGCCGGTTCTCCCAATCGCCTGAGCGGAGGTATCCTCAGGAACGTGGTCCAAATAGTTAACCATCCAACTTTCAATTCTGTCTCTCATATTGGTGACATCTCCATCATCATTGTCAATTTACCTTATGTGGAGTCCACCAGCATCCGACGAGCAGTCATTGCAAACCAAGGTTCTAACCTTGCCGCCAGCGTACCGACAACTATTCTCGGATGGGGAGCTATTAACGTGAGATTTTTAAATTTTTCCATAAATGAAATAAATACAGTAAATGTGCTAAAAGTAACATTTAAGGAATAACGATGTAATCTACGGGTAACTTAACATATTTTTTAATTCATTTAAAGTACATATCACAAGCATGAAAGACCCAATGAATCTCAGTTGCTATAAGAAACGAGCTTTCTAAATAATACTAATTTTCAAATTATTTGTTTCTTTATCAGATTTATAACATTTACCAAATTATAATTTCACAAAATTCCTTTCTTACATTTCTAGTTGACTGGCACTAGAAGTAACCTTCTCTTACAAGCGCAAGTTCCAGTCTGGAATATTCAGACATGCAGAAGCAACTACAGTCAACTTGGCAGACAGATCACTGATGACATGATTTGTGCCGGTGCCACTAACGTAGGTATCTGCACGGGAGACAATGGTGGACCTTTGGTCTTCAGTAACCAGGTCTATGGTGTTTCTTCTTGGTACACTGGCTGCGGAAATGCTCTTTATCCTGGAGTATTCACAAGAGTCGGTTCTTTCACCAACTGGATTGTCAACATTGGAAACACAACATAAATCTCAGTATAAAACCAAAACTGTAGTCACTGTCGTACCTTTATAATATTTAATGTAATCAGTTTAATTTTTAATTAATAAATTATATGCTGTAAAACAAATACAACTACCTTATTTTATTTTTATAGTATTATCTTTCTGTCGCATTCAAAAATCTGTGAAAGTGTAGTCATATCTCATTATGATAATTTATATTAACGTTTACCAATTACATCATCTTCCATCAAGGCTTCAAAATAGCCTTGATGTTCTTAAAATAGTCCTATCTACAGGATAACCGTTATTATATTATTCATAACAGATCGTTCTCTTCCAGTTAGTCCTAGCACCTAGTAAAAAATATCATAGAAGACTGCAAGGAATTATGTATACAGTTGCAAAAAAAATGAGTTAACAAAAAAATAACAAATAATTAATAAGAATTTCAAAAATAAAGGCAGTAAAAACAAAGGAAGACAGGATTTATGACGAAAACCCAGGAAGGTAGCCGTGGGAAGTTACGATTGAGAGTTACGAAAAGAATTTCTTTTCCAGGCTACTCTGGATTGGGGAATAGATGGCGCATTCCGAGTACCAAGATCGAAGTTATTCCACATTTTGGTAGTATAAAAAGTGAAGTTACATAATGGAACAAATCATATGGAAATTTACTTCGGCTGACTGGAAGAAAGTAACTTTGTTGCTGGGACTGAGTACAAACGACTAACCTTAGACAAAAGCAAACAAAGGTTCCAACAAAACGCTAATTCAGCGTCTCAAAATCTTTCTAGACTTCATTAAGCAATATTAAGTGTATTACCATAGCAAATTGTATAAAGTACGTACAGCTGTATGTACTTTGATATTCAAAGGTACAAACAATTTATATAAAATTCACGCAATGGAACCGAAATTTTTTTTTTGGCCAAAAAAACTTCATTGGTGGAGATGAAATAAATTGCTGTATCTGTCCATAATTTTAGACTTTTCAGATTTAAAATAGTTTTCCCGTTTGTATATTCGATTAATAAAACGAATTTAATGTAGATAACTACCGTATTTTATTTATATAGTATATTCTTCCTGTAGCAAGAATCTGTGAAAGTGTAGTCATATTTCATAATTATAATTTATTTTAACGTTTAGCAATTACATCATCCTCCATCAAGGCTTCAGAAATGTCTTAATGTTCTTAAAATATTCCCATCTACAGGATCAGGGTTTGACATAAAAAAGGTACAAAAAATTTATATAAAATTCACACAATAACCGAAATTTGTTTATATAATATATGTAGACATTTGATCAAAAGGTATCATTAGTGGAGATAAAATAAATTGCAGTATCTGTCCATAATTTTTGGAGTTTTTAGCTTTAAAATAGTTTTCCCGTTTGCATTTTCGATTAATAAAACGAATTTAATGTAGATAAATTTCCTCTATCTGTACTAATGTATTTAAACCGAAAACTAATCAAAATATTGATGTGCATTTAACACAACTACATTAGAAGTCATTATGATGTTGACATTGAATTCTGTTAATAATGTCCATAAATTTTTATTTTTGAGGTTGTTTTATCTACACGTATCCATTGCTTAGTCTCAAATATATTATAATAAATTTTTATGGATGATACCTACATTTTTTTCCTAGAGCGCCATCTATGGTGTAGCAGGGAACTCCTCGATTTTTTAAAGCTTTTTCGATAATTTTTTATAGAGCACAACCGATTTTGGAGTAGTAAATTTTGGAGTAGTTAGTTACAAATTTTAAATTCGATATACTTCAGTTTGATTTTGTTAAATAACTTGTCTGAACGTATTGAAATCTCCTGGCGATTAAAATCGTGGACACAGCCAATCCATAAATATTTTCAGTTACTTTTTACATTTTCAGACCATAATGTATAATCCCAATTTTGTACAAAAATTAAATCATTATCGCTTTTTAGATGATGTATTTATAATCCTTACTAATATTCGATTATAAATTAATGGGAACCATGTTATTTGTGACCAACTAATTCTTTAATTGTGATTTCATATTTTGGTCACAACGATTATAAGTTAGTTTAATTTTCTTACATAAGTCAATATAATTTTAAATACTGTTAATAAAAGTGAAAATGTTATTAAAATTACGTAAACATTTGAATTAATATGCTAATATTTTTCTTCTTTTAAAACATTTTTGTAAACACTTATCGTTTAGACGTATGAAACCTTTTTATCCTTATTTTTTTAAAAATTATTCAAAATTACATTTAAAAAAATAAAATAATAAACGAATTACCCAAGTGTTTATACTAGCAAAAACGGATGTTATAGGGTAAAAATATTTTTCTTTACAATTAAAGTAATTCTAATTATTCGATGAATAATTTTCTTTTGTGACGCATAAGAAACAAAGACTTGTATCATAATGGCGGGCTTGATACATAATAAATTAAAAAGTTATCACAATCAAATTTAAAATTTATATTAACATTTATATTTAAAACTGATATTTGGCAAGACAAACCAAGACTAGGAAATTTATAATTATTTTAATTTTATACTGTCTATGTAAATATACAAACAAACATTTCATTACATACAGTTTCATAGTTAAATTATGGTTTCTATCGAGTTTCATCAAATAGTTTAATCAAAGTATAATAAAATTGAACAAGAAATATAATAAACATATGTGTTTTAAAAAAACTAAATTAATAAATCAATATAGGCCACACTCATGTAAAAATCACAAAACCTCTTTTATTGATATCAAAATCTTTGAAATTGAAAATTGAATATCCATTTGAATTTATCGACTGTTTGTCAACAGGCAATGTTTCGTAATAATCCAGTTACAACTTGTCCTCAAACTTATCAGTACATTGCGGAACTTAGTAATCCACGCAAGGCTATGGGCTCCATAGGTAAGTAAACACCTGTGATTTTAAACTCACGTTTTTCATCTTTACTAGTTTAAAGATGCTTGGACTTGTTTACTGTCGTCTATCAATCAATGTATCATTATTGAGGAAAGTGGTTTATGTTCCTCTGTAAATAAATAAGACATTATTGAGGAGGGTGTTTTACTCTAGTTTATCAATCAATAAATTGTTACCGATGAGAGTATTTATTCTCGTCTGCCGATTAATGAGATATTGTTGACTAGAGTGGTATATTCGCCTCTGTCAATCATTTATAGGTCATTAACGAGAGCAGTTTATCATATGCCAAATGGCAATTGCAAACGGATTAATGGGAAAACGGACAAATACACTATCAAGCGTAGCAATGTTCTCATTAGATTATTTAGAGAAGATTCAAAGAGGTAATCAAAAAGCTAATCAGTTCTAACAAAGAACGTGTTTTTTATGTACATAGGTTATTCTGTCCTAACAAAGAAGGTATATTTTATGTATGTAGCTTGTTCTGTTCTAACAAAGAAGGTATATTTTATGTATATAGGTTGTTCTGTCCTAACAAAGAAGGTATCTTTTATGTATGTAGCTTGTTCTGTTCTAACGAAGAAGGTATATTTTATGTATGTAGGTTGTTCTGTCCTAACAAAGAAGGTATCTTTTATGTATGTAGGTTGTTCTGTTCTAACAAAGAAGGTATATTTTATGTATGTAGGTTGTTCTGTCCTAACAAAGAAGGTATATTTTATGTATGTAGGTTGTTCTGTCCTAACAAAGAAGGTATCTTTTATGTATGTAGGTTGTTCTGTTCTAACAAAGAAGGTATCTTTTATGTATGTAGGTTGTTCTGTCCTAAAAAAGAAGGTATCTTTTATGTATGTAGGTTGTTCTGTTCTAACAAAGAAGGTATCTTTTATGTATGTAGGTTGTTCTGTCCTAACAAAAAAGGTATATTTTATGTATGTAGCTTGTTCTGTTCTAACAAAGAAGGTATCTTTTATGTATGTAGGTTGTTCTGTCCTAACAAAGAAGGTATCTTTTATGTATGTAGGTTGTTCTGTTCTAACAAAGAAGGTATATTTTATGTATGTAGGTTGTTCTGTCCTAACAAAGAAGGTATATTTTATGTATGTAGGTTGTTCTGTTCTAACAAAGAAGGTATATTTTATGTATGTAGGTTGTTCTGTCCTAACAAAGAAGGTATCTTTTATGTACATAGGTCATTCTGTCCTAACAAAGAAGGTATCTTTTATGTACATAGGTCATTCTGTCCTAACAAAGAAGGTATCTTTTATGTATGTAGGCTGTTCTGTTCTAACAAAGAAGGTGTGTCTTATGTATATAAGTTACCTATTGTGTGCATCAAACTGTATTTGAAAGTGTATTTGAAAGTGTTTCTTTAAATTGTTTTTTTTTATCGGAATTGCAACTTAATTTTTTTTTCAGAAATAAGTAGAAACCTTCATGTATTTCCTTATATTTTTACCCAGCTTGATGCACAAAATTACTTGTATGAATAAGACTCTCTTTTTTACACGGATATGAAAATTAAGGAGTAATTTTTATGTGTCGTCTGGAAATATGACATAAATTTATATTATTTAATAGTTAACAACATATAAAATGACTCATTAGTTCTTCTTCGCATTTTATTGCTTCAAATACCACATCTACTTCACTACATGTGTAAACTGATAAGATTTAATTTATGTTTGTCGTCTAAAAATATGACATACATTTATATTATTTATTAGTTAACAACATATAAAATGACTCATTAGTTCTTCTTCGCATTTTATTGCTTTAAATACCACATCTACTTTACTACATGAATGTGTAAACTGATAAGATTTAATTTATGTTTGTCGTCTAAAAATATGACATACATTTATATTACTTAATAGTTAACAACATATAAAATGACTCATTAGTTCTTCTTCGCATTTTATTGCTTCAAATACCACATCTACTTTACTACATGAATGTGTAAACTGATAAGATTTAATTTATGTTTGTCGTCTAAAAATATGACATACATTTATATTATTTAATAGTTAACAACATATAAAATGACTCATTAGTTCTTCTTCGCATTTTATTGCTTTAAATACCACATCTACTTCACTACATGTGTAAACTGATAAGATTTAATTTATGTTTGTCGTCTAAAAATATGACATACATTTATATTACTTAATAGTTAACAACATATAAAATGACTCATTAGTTCTTCTTCGCATTTTATTGCTTCAAATACCACATCTACTTTACTACATGAATGTGTAAACTGATAAGATTTAATTTATGTTTGTCGTCTAAAAATATGACATACATTTATATTATTTAATAGTTAACAACATATAAAATGACTCATTAGTTCTTCTTCGCATTTTATTGCTTTAAATACCACATCTACTTCACTACATGAATGTGTAAACTGATAAGATTTAATTTATGTTTGTCGTCTAAAAATATGACATACATTTATATTACTTAATAGTTAACAACATATAAAATGACTCATTAGTTCTTCTTCGCATTTTATTGCTTCAAATACCACATCTACTTTACTACATGAATGTGTAAACTGATAAGATTTAATTTATGTTTGTCGTCTAAAAATATGACATACATTTATATTATTTAATAGTTAACAACATATAAAATGACTCATTAGTTCTTCTTCGCATTTTATTGCTTTAAATACCACATCTACTTCACTACATGTGTAAACTGATAAGATTTAATTTATGTTTGTCGTCTAAAAATATGACATACATTTATATTATTTAATAGTTAACAACATATAAAATGACTCATTAGTTCTTCTTCGCATTTTATTGCTTTAAATACCACATCTACTTTACTACATGAATGTGTAAACTGATAAGATTTAATTTATGTTTGTCGTCTAAAAATATGACATACATTTATATTACTTAATAGTTAACAACATATAAAATGACTCATTAGTTCTTCTTCGCATTTTATTGCTTTAAATACCACATCTACTTTACTACATGAATGTGTAAACTGATAAGATTTAATTTATGTTTGTCGTCTAAAAATATGACATACATTTATATTATTTAATAGTTAACAACATATAAAATGACTCATTAGTTCTTCTTCGCATTTTATTGCTTCAAATACCACATCTACTTTACTACATGAATGTGTAAACTGATAAGATTTAATTTATGTTTGTCGTCTAAAAATATGACATACATTTATATTATTTAATAGTTAACAACATATAAAATGACTCATTAGTTCTTCTTCGCATTTTATTGCTTTAAATACCACATCTACTTCACTACATGTGTAAACTGATAAGATTTAATTTATGTTTGTCGTCTAAAAATATGACATACATTTATATTATTTAATAGTTAACAACATATAAAATGACTCATTAGTTCTTCTTCGCATTTTATTGCTTTAAATACCACATCTACTTTACTACATGAATGTGTAAACTGATAAGATTTAATTTATGTTTGTCGTCTAAAAATATGACATACATTTATATTATTTAATAGTTAACAACATATAAAATGACTCATTAGTTCTTCTTCGCATTTTATTGCTTTAAATACCACATCTACTTTACTACATGAATGTGTAAACTGATAAGATTTAATTTATGTTTGTCGTCTAAAAATATGACATACATTTATATTATTTAATAGTTAACAACATATAAAATGACTCATTAGTTCTTCTTCGCATTTTATTGCTTCAAATACCACATCTACTTTACTACATGAATGTGTAAACTGATAAGATTTAATTTATGTTTGTCGTCTAAAAATATGACATACATTTATATTATTTAATAGTTAACAACATATAAAATGACTCATTAGTTCTTCTTCGCATTTTATTGCTTCAAATACCACATCTACTTTACTACATGAATGTGTAAACTGATAAGATTTAATTTATGTTTGTCGTCTAAAAATATGACATACATTTATATTATTTAATAGTTAACAACATATAAAATGACTCATTAGTTCTTCTTCGCATTTTATTGCTTTAAATACCACATCTACTTCACTACATGTGTAAACTGATAAGATTTAATTTATGTTTGTCGTCTAAAAATATGACATACATTTATATTATTTAATAGTTAACAACATATAAAATGACTCATTAGTTCTTCTTCGCATTTTATTGCTTTAAATACCACATCTACTTTACTACATGAATGTGTAAACTGATAAGATTTAATTTATGTTTGTCGTCTAAAAATATGACATACATTTATATTACTTAATAGTTAACAACATATAAAATGACTCATTAGTTCTTCTTCGCATTTTATTGCTTCAAATACCACATCTACTTTACTACATGAATGTGTAAACTGATAAGATTTAATTTATGTTTGTCGTCTAAAAATATGACATACATTTATATTATTTAATAGTTAACAACATATAAAATGACTCATTAGTTCTTCTTCGCATTTTATTGCTTTAAATACCACATCTACTTTACTACATGAATGTGTAAACTGATAAGATTTAATTTATGTTTGTCGTCTAAAAATATGACATACATTTATATTACTTAATAGTTAACAACATATAAAATGACTCATTAGTTCTTCTTCGCATTTTATTGCTTTAAATACCACATCTACTTCACTACATGTGTAAACTGATAAGATTTAATTTATGTTTGTCGTCTAAAAATATGGCATACATTTATATTACTTAATAGTTAACAACATATAAAATGTCTCATTAGTTCTTCTTCGCATTTTATTGCTTCAAATACCACATCTACTTTACTACATGAATGTGTAAACTGATAAGATTTAATTTATGTTTGTCGTCTAAAAATATGACATACATTTATATTACTTAATAGTTAACAACATATAAAATGACTCATTAGTTCTTCTTCGCATTTTATTGCTTTAAATACCACATCTACTTCACTACATGTGTAAACTGATAAGATTTAATTTATGTTTGTCGTCTAAAAATATGACATACATTTATATTACTTAATAGTTAACAACATATAAAATGACTCATTAGTTCTTCTTCGCATTTTATTGCTTTAAATACCACATCTACTTTACTACATGAATGTGTAAACTGATAAGATTTAATTTATGTTTGTCGTCTAAAAATATGGCATACATTTATATTACTTAATAGTTAACAACATATAAAATGTCTCATTAGTTCTTCTTCGCATTTTATTGCTTCAAATACCACATCTACTTTACTACATGAATGTGTAAACTGATAAGATTTAATTTATGTTTGTCGTCTAAAAATATGACATACATTTATATTACTTAATAGTTAACAACATATAAAATGACTCATTAGTTCTTCTTCGCATTTTATTGCTTTAAATACCACATCTACTTCACTACATGTGTAAACTGATAAGATTTAATTTATGTTTGTCGTCTAAAAATATGGCATACATTTATATTACTTAATAGTTAACAACATATAAAATGACTCATTAGTTCTTCTTCGCATTTTATTGCTTTAAATACCACATCTACTTTACTACATGAATGTGTAAACTGATAAGATTTAATTTATGTTTGTCGTCTAAAAATATGACATACATTTATATTACTTAATAGTTAACAACATATAAAATGTCTCATTAGTTCTTCTTCGCATTTTATTGCTTCAAATACCACATCTACTTTACTACATGAATGTGTAAACTGATAAGATTTAATTTATGTTTGTCGTCTAAAAATATGACATACATTTATATTACTTAATAGTTAACAACATATAAAATGACTCATTAGTTCTTCTTCGCATTTTATTGCTTTAAATACCACATCTACTTCACTACATGTGTAAACTGATAAGATTTAATTTATGTTTGTCGTCTAAAAATATGGCATACATTTATATTACTTAATAGTTAACAACATATAAAATGTCTCATTAGTTCTTCTTCGCATTTTATTGCTTCAAATACCACATCTACTTTACTACATGAATGTGTAAACTGATAAGATTTAATTTATGTTTGTCGTCTAAAAATATGACATACATTTATATTACTTAATAGTTAACAACATATAAAATGACTCATTAGTTCTTCTTCGCATTTTATTGCTTTAAATACCACATCTACTTCACTACATGTGTAAACTGATAAGATTTAATTTATGTTTGTCGTCTAAAAATATGACATACATTTATATTACTTAATAGTTAACAACATATAAAATGACTCATTAGTTCTTCTTCGCATTTTATTGCTTTAAATACCACATCTACTTTACTACATGAATGTGTAAACTGATAAGATTTAATTTATGTTTGTCGTCTAAAAATATGGCATACATTTATATTACTTAATAGTTAACAACATATAAAATGTCTCATTAGTTCTTCTTCGCATTTTATTGCTTCAAATACCACATCTACTTTACTACATGAATGTGTAAACTGATAAGATTTAATTTATGTTTGTCGTCTAAAAATATGACATACATTTATATTACTTAATAGTTAACAACATATAAAATGACTCATTAGTTCTTCTTCGCATTTTATTGCTTTAAATACCACATCTACTTCACTACATGTGTAAACTGATAAGATTTAATTTATGTTTGTCGTCTAAAAATATGGCATACATTTATATTATTTAATAGTTAACAACATATAAAATGACTCATTACTTCTTCTTCGCATTTTATTGCTTCAAATACCACATCTACTTCACTACATGTGTAAACTGATAAGATTTAATTTATGTTTGTCGTCTAAAAATATGACATACATTTATATTACTTAATAGTTAACAACATATAAAATGACTCATTAGTTCTTCTTCGCATTTTATTGCTTTAAATACCACATCTACTTCACTACATGTGTAAACTGATAAGATTTAATTTATGTTTGTCGTCTAAAAATATGACATACATTTATATTACTTAATAGTTAACAACATATAAAATGACTCATTAGTTCTTCTTCGCATTTTATTGCTTTAAATACCACATCTACTTTACTACATGAATGTGTAAACTGATAAGATTTAATTTATGTTTGTCGTCTAAAAATATGACATACATTTATATTATTTAATAGTTAACAACATATAAAATGACTCATTAGTTCTTCTTCGCATTTTATTGCTTTAAATACCACATCTACTTCACTACATGAATGTGTAAACTGATAAGATTTAATTTATGTTTGTCGTCTAAAAATATGACATACATTTATATTATTTAATAGTTAACAACATATAAAATGACTCATTAGTTCTTCTTCGCATTTTATTGCTTTAAATACCACATCTACTTCACTACATGAATGTGTAAACTGATAAGATTTAATTTATGTTTGTCGTCTAAAAATATGGCATACATTTATATTACTTAATAGTTAACAACATATAAAATGTCTCATTAGTTCTTCTTCGCATTTTATTGCTTCAAATACCACATCTACTTTACTACATGAATGTGTAAACTGATAAGATTTAATTTATGTTTGTCGTCTAAAAATATGACATACATTTATATTACTTAATAGTTAACAACATATAAAATGACTCATTAGTTCTTCTTCGCATTTTATTGCTTTAAATACCACATCTACTTCACTACATGTGTAAACTGATAAGATTTAATTTATGTTTGTCGTCTAAAAATATGGCATACATTTATATTACTTAATAGTTAACAACATATAAAATGACTCATTAGTTCTTCTTCGCATTTTATTGCTTTAAATACCACATCTACTTCACTACATGAATGTGTAAACTGATAAGATTTAATTTATGTTTGTCGTCTAAAAATATGGCATACATTTATATTACTTAATAGTTAACAACATATAAAATGTCTCATTAGTTCTTCTTCGCATTTTATTGCTTCAAATACCACATCTACTTTACTACATGAATGTGTAAACTGATAAGATTTAATTTATGTTTGTCGTCTAAAAATATGACATACATTTATATTACTTAATAGTTAACAACATATAAAATGACTCATTAGTTCTTCTTCGCATTTTATTGCTTTAAATACCACATCTACTTCACTACATGTGTAAACTGATAAGATTTAATTTATGTTTGTCGTCTAAAAATATGGCATACATTTATATTACTTAATAGTTAACAACATATAAAATGACTCATTAGTTCTTCTTCGCATTTTATTGCTTTAAATACCACATCTACTTCACTACATGTGTAAACTGATAAGATTTAATTTATGTTTGTCGTCTAAAAATATGGCATACATTTATATTATTTAATAGTTAACAACATATAAAATGACTCATTACTTCTTCTTCGCATTTTATTGCTTCAAATACCACATCTACTTCACTACATGTGTAAACTGATAAGATTTAATTTATGTTTGTCGTCTAAAAATATGACATACATTTATATTACTTAATAGTTAACAACATATAAAATGACTCATTAGTTCTTCTTCGCATTTTATTGCTTTAAATACCACATCTACTTCACTACATGTGTAAACTGATAAGATTTAATTTATGTTTGTCGTCTAAAAATATGACATACATTTATATTACTTAATAGTTAACAACATATAAAATGACTCATTAGTTCTTCTTCGCATTTTATTGCTTTAAATACCACATCTACTTTACTACATGAATGTGTAAACTGATAAGATTTAATTTATGTTTGTCGTCTAAAAATATGACATACATTTATATTATTTAATAGTTAACAACATATAAAATGACTCATTAGTTCTTCTTCGCATTTTATTGCTTTAAATACCACATCTACTTCACTACATGAATGTGTAAACTGATAAGATTTAATTTATGTTTGTCGTCTAAAAATATGACATACATTTATATTATTTAATAGTTAACAACATATAAAATGACTCATTAGTTCTTCTTCGCATTTTATTGCTTCAAATACCACATCTACTTTACTACATGAATGTGTAAACTGATAAGATTTAATTTATGTTTGTCGTCTAAAAATATGACATACATTTATATTACTTAATAGTTAACAACATAAAATGACTCATTAGTTCTTCTTCGCATTTTATTGCTTCAAATACCACATCTACTTTACTACATGAATGTGTAAACTGATAAGATTTAATTTATGTTTGTCGTCTAAAAATATGACATACATTTATATTACTTAATAGTTAACAACATAAAATGACTCATTAGTTCTTCTTCGCATTTTATTGCTTCAAATACCACATCTACTTTACTACATGAATGTGTAAACTGATAAGATTTAATTTATGTTTGTCGTCTAAAAATATGACATACATTTATATTACTTAATAGTTAACAACATAAAATGACTCATTAGTTCTTCTTCGCATTTTATTGCTTCAAATACCACATCTACTTTACTACATGAATGTGTAAACTGATAAGATTTAATTTATGTTTGTCGTCTAAAAATATGACATACATTTATATTACTTAATAGTTAACAACATAAAATGACTCATTAGTTCTTCTTCGCATTTTATTGCTTCAAATACCACTTCTACTTTACTATATGAATGTGTAAACTGATAAGATTTAATTTATGTTTGTCGTCTAAAAATATGACATACATTTATATTATTTAACAGTTAACAACGTGTATAGTAACTCGATAGATATTTATCGTATTTTATTGTTTTGAATATTAATTGTTCTTTGTTAGATAGATATGTAAATTGAGAACGTTTAGCTTAAATATTTTACATATATTTATATGAAGTAACAATTAACAACTTAGATTACGATTCATTAGTTATTTATCATGTTTTATGATCTTCAATAAGACACGTTCGTTGCTTCAATAATACACGTTTGTACATAGGTAAATTGAATAAGTTTAATTTTCATGTATAGTCTAAAATATGCCATATACGAGAATTTTTATGTGATGTAACAGTTAAAATGGGTGGTAATTTATTAGTTATTAGTCATATTTTATGGTTTTTCATTTACAAAAGTTAAGCGTTTATATATACAAAAAATATAGACGGATAAATATTTAATGATTCTGCGTTATACAATTTGAGACTTATTTTACTGCATTACGTAGAAAATTAAGTGGACGATGAAAAAACGAAAATATTCTTAAAAAGTACAATGATTGTTCAAAGAAAAGAACTTCAAAAATATCGTCTTCGTCAAAAATAAAACTACACGAGATTCATATAATCAAAGATTAGAATAGATACTAGGAAATCGGACAGATTATATATATATATATATATATATATATATATATATATATATATATATATATAGTAAATATAATCTAGTAATTTAATGAAATTATATTATCACCAGTTTAAATATTAATTAATGACATTAATATTTCTAAACAATACTAAAATAACCTTATCGATTCCCTAGTTAGTATCTATTCTAACTTTTGATTGTACGAGTTTTATTAGCCTGAAAGTGTAGGTTCAACATTAACATCTTTTTTCTTGGGACAGATAAAATATTCTGAAAATAATGCAAAAATAGCATAATAACCTTAAATACGTTTAAAGAAATTAGCCTTACTAACTCTCAAATCGATTTTATTCTGTTATTATTATAGCCTGATCAATCATTATTTTTAATAATGAAATTTGAGCTATTCTGTCACTCAGTATCCGACCCTAGGCTACTCAATCCTTACTTTATATAAGAAAATTTTAACCATTCTGTCAGACAATAATTTATCCCGATCTGGTCAATCCTCATTTTATTTAAAGAAATTGTGTAACATTATGGTGAATTTGGACTAATTAAATATTTTATAAATTCAGAAATTATATCGATGAAAACACTATTATTTGAAAACACTATTATAAGTCCTAGTTATGTTTGATTTTCGTTTTGTAACGATTTTCACGTTGCCAATAATTTTTGGAGCTTAATATTTCATAAACGAGTATAAAAAATCAAAAGAAGTAAATTAAACCTTGCTTCATTTTGAAAGACCTTTCTAACGATACCTCACTCGTACGGTGTCCCACATAAAGGATTTTTTGTACCCAGTTTTAATAAAGGGAGGACCTTAAAAAATTGAAAAATAATTTTTTGATACATTGACGTCTTTATTTGATGCTTTCACGTACTGTAGAAACTATTGAAGTGTATCACATATATATATATATATATATATATATATATATATATATATATATATATGTATACACGCAGATATTATGGTACGTGCCATTCACCAGTCAGGAAGTTGACTCGAAACTCTAAAAAACCGCTAATTTCCTGAGCGTTGTCTCTTAGCTGGCAGAATAAAGATTTAACTTATACAAACCTATTTCTTCCGAAAAGATTTTCTGTAAATAAAAAGTATTTATATGATACAAATAGCGTGTACATACATGGAAGTGTTTCTTCTAGGTGAATATTTACGTACATATTAGTAGGTAGTTACTAACTCATGTTAGCAAGAGTTTTTAAAGTCAAACCATCTGATATAAAAACAGATTAAATATCGGCCTGGTATTTCTAATAAAGTGCTTGACAATAAATAAATTATGTTATTAAGTGTATTAAAATTAATTAGGAAAGAAACTTAAAAAAGATACTTTTAAAAATAATCATACACAGAAGCGCGCGCTGGAGCTCACACACACACACAGACACACACACACGCACGCGCAAACACGTACACTTACACGCATACACGCAGGCACATGCACGCGCACACACACACGTATACGCACGCACACACACACACAACATGCACGCACACATGCATACGCACGCACACGCACGCACACGCACGCACTAATATGGTGCAATAATATACCTAACAACAGTATAAACTTAGATCGGCACCAAACAGGAAATGAACTGTATAGCTCATACCATTTATTGTATGCTTTTATTGTCAAATTTACCGGGAACGCGTTTTATAACCTGATTAGTCGATGAGTAAAGTAGTTATCAAACTATCTTATCGAATCAAGATTATTAGTATAAATAATGAAACTGTAGACATCAATGGGCATAACTGTGCAAACGATAAAGCAAATATGCGTTCATTACTTTACGCTGTTTTTGCCCTAATCTTAACCGTGCATGGTAAGTAACTAAGTTAATCACATTGTACTTTTAGTCAATACTATTAATCTCTCTAATCTTAGATAATTTTCCCAAATAGGACATAGATTTTTTTTATTTTTCATGTTATAAACACTGAAAAATATTTATTATAGCCAATTAATTCACATTTACGTAAGATTTTTATTATAATCACTACCCTTATTGTAAACAAATTATCCTCAAAGACGCATTAGTGTTTTGTCAATATTTAACTACACAAATCGTTTTTATTTATTTTTACAGCCAAAAAGACCTGAAGATATTGACTGATTGATATTTGCAGTCTTTTCTCTTTATTCTATTGTACACCATTTAGACTAGTAACTGTTCGCGTTCTCTATTTAAACAAGGAACGAGACTTCTAATATAAAACTAATATTTTAAATCGGATGTGTAGTAAATCAACTTCAACAAATAAACTTTTCTACTTTATATATTATTTTTACATTATTCATTCTTCAAAATTTCGTAAAACACTTTATTTTGAAAAAAATATATCTAATTTTATTTTTGGCCTCCGATTTTCGTTTATATGCTTATGTCATCAAACTCATTTTCACCTAGATACATACGTCAGTAAAGTTTTCATTTATAACACAAAAACTACACCATGAAGTGAAACTAACGCCCTTCACATCTGTATGAAAATAAATATTTACACCTCCAATGATTTACTCTCGGATGATATACTTTAGTAATAAGACGATACAATATTTTATTAATACATTTCTTTAAATACAAAACTAAATGGACAAACGATAACATGCCCTCGAGTAGTGAAGTGAATTTTTAACTTTCCGAATTTTAACAGAAATTTTAAGGCAAAAAGGATGAAATCTTTTGGATTCAAAGAAATAACAATCAACTGACCAGTATGAACTTCTATATTTTCATTAGGGCTCGAAGCTACAGACACTCGCATAGCATCTGGATCCGCAGCATCCATCTATACTTACAATTATGTAGTCCAACTCTTAAGAGATAACACGGGCAACGGTGTCTTTGCTCAAGAATGTGCTGGAAGTCTCATTACTACGCGGCATGTGTTGACAGCAGCTCACTGTTTTACTGGAGTGTAAGTACCAATTTTCGTAACTATATTTTTTTTAAAGCACTTGGATATAATTTCTACGTATCCAACTAATACCCACCTTTATACCTTAAAATTAATTGAAATTTGTTATAAGGTTTGCTAGTACGTTTCGGTGGCAAATACGCGCTGGTTCCCCTAACCGTCTCAGCGGTGGAATCCTTAGAAACGTGGTACAGATCGTCAATCATCCGACGTTTAATGCCATCTTTCAAACTGGTGATCTCTCCATTATCATCGTAAACCTGCCTTACGTGGAGTCTACCAGCATCCGGAGAGCAGTAATTGCAAATCAAGGATCAAACCTCGCCGCTAATATTGCAACCACAGTCCTAGGATGGGGAGCTATTAATGTGAGACATTTACAATTTTAAACATATCAAAAGTAGGAAAAGTACCATATGAATGACATTTTAGCTATCTGCTACTTACTATAAATTAACTTCAAAATAAATTAAAATATTGACATAAACGCCAAAATCCATTTAAATTTGGCAAGAGAAATTGCTATGTCGCCTTTTTCTATCAGATTCAATTTTAATTTTCTTCGTTTCATTTTTCATGTCAATGACTGGCAAATTTATTAGTAGATGATTTTTATTTGCTTAGTTGACTGGCGCCAGAAGCGACCTTCTCCTGCAAGCTCAAGTGCCTGTTTGGAATATTCAAACCTGCAGAAGCAACTACAGTCAACTAGGTCGACAAATTACTGATGACATGATCTGCGCCGGTACCACCAATGTAGGAATTTGCACTGGAGACACCGGTGGGCCACTAATCTTTAACAACCAGGTTTATGGGGTGGCGTCCTGGTACACAGGCTGTGGGAATGCGCTTTATCCGGGAGTATTCACCAGGGTTGGATCATTCACAAACTGGATCGTCACCATTGCGAACACAACATAGATATTAACCGATGATCAATTTCACAAATGTATCTCCACAATATTTATTACATTATGTATTAAGTGTAAATTCTAATTTATAATATATTTTTCTAATATAAAATTGAGGATGTTGTGTTATTATTGAATTCTGCTCTTGTATTAGATACGATTTAAAGCAACGATGAAGCCTTTATAAGTATTGTAAACCTTTATATTTGACAACGATTTCGGTACAAATATGCGCAAATATATAATCGCGCTCTTTTAATAAACGTTGATAGTCGTTATTAATATGGATCGTCATTAATTAAAAATTTCCTCTGGAAAAAACATTTGACAAAATATATTTCCACTGTTATGCAAGTTTTGTTCGTACGCATACCTTGCTTGGGTAAAATAATTAAAGTCGTTTAAAAATTTATATAAATAAATGTTTGATTTAACTTTGCCCAGCCTAAACCACTGAGTTAAGCGAATAAAATGTGAAGAACAAATGTTAAGAAATTTCATGAATTTACCTATTTATGCAACTAAAAAGACGAGAAACATATATTCCCACTTTTTTAGGAATGTGTTGGATATTATGAAATACTAAATTGCTTTATTTATTTATGTTTTTATTTCCATTGATGAATAAGAACGCCTGGCAAACTTGTAATTAGAGGAGCAGTATTTTCCAGTCAGGTAAAATTACAATATACAATGTTACAAGACAAGTAAATAACAAAATATGGCAGAAAAATTTTTGAAGAAAAAAACACAATAATAGCTACTGTTATTACATCAATGGACACGTAAATTGTAAATGTATTTGGCTGACTCGACGGCTGACATTATATTCAATTTAGGGCAGCCAGTTAAAAAATTGGTCGAGCACTAAATCCAAGTCTTTACATGAAAAAGACAATAAAACCAAACGTACTGAAAAGTCATATCCATGCATTTAAAATAAATATTATTTTATATAAGATTTTCCCTCAGGTGAACTGACGTGTGTTGGGCGAATCACCTCTAATCAAACCATAACATCTGGCATCTATATTCGAAACGATATGCATAGAATGATGTTTATAATTATTTTTGGAAAGAAATTAGAATGTTTTATTTTTTTCAGTACTGTTTTTCAAAGTAGGCACCTACTTTAAAAACAGTGTTGAAAATGAATATTTTTGGATAATTATTTATATTTTGAATTGCATTGAAAATGGAAACAATTTTCCAAATTCCAAAAACCTTTCGGAGTTTTTTCAAACTAAATGCCTTAGGAAATTTTTTATAGATATTTAGTCTCAAATCTTGTAAAATACACGTCTCTAGAACCGAAAGATGAAACTAAGGTGTCTATTGAGTAATTGACGATAATCCCACTTTTCCCATGTCCATGGAAATTTAGATAGATATTTCCTTATTTCTAAACCAAAGAGTTTGTTTGAGCTGTTCGTTAATATGTTATGAAAAAAGAATTTCTCCATTTTTCCTCAAAAAACATAAAACGCTAACATCAATATTTATTTTTTTATTGACAAAATCTCATTTTTAATTTAAAAGTATGCAGAGTTTACACTTACTATGATACGAGATTGGGTATGAGTCAGGGAGTTATATATATATATATATATATATATATATATATATATATATTTATATATATAAACCTTAATTTCTTATAATCATAGAGTAAGGGCTTCTAATAATTCTGTTACACTCGGAATTGGCTCTCGAATAGTTAATTTAATCAATGTTTGTAATATGCTATGTACGAGGAGCCGTTTTTAAGTTCGCGGAATGGGGAATAAGGAGTGAGAATAAAAACACAAAATTATTTTTCTTTTTCAATATATTCACCTGCTACCCGAATACATTTTTCAGATCTTTCAATTAGCTTATGTATACCTTCATAAAAAATGTTTCGTCTTTGCCCGGAAAATAAGGTGAAACTGCGTCCTTCACTTATTCATCGCTTAAAAACTTCTTTCCACAAAGTTTTTTTTAAGGTTTGGGAACAAATAATAATCACTGGGAGCCAGGTTAGGATTGTAGGGTGGGTGTTCCAAAATATCGAAGCCCATCTTGTGAAGTGCGGCCAGCGCAACGCGGCTCATGTGAACAGGCGTGTTGTCGTGCAAAAGCAGGACACCTTTGGTTAATTTTGCACCTTTTTTCTTTCATTGCTTCTTTCAACCTCTCTATAATTGACGCATAGTATTCTTCGGTTATGGAAACACCTTTATCTTTATAATCTGTCGACACTATCCCTTCTGAATCCCAAAAACTGCCACCATGATTTTTCCAGCCGAGTGTGACATCTTCAACTTCTTGGGTGGTGGTGTGCCTTTTTTGTGCCACTGCATTGAGTCTTGTTTGGACTCATGTTCATAATGATGAACCCAAGTTTTGTCTCCCGTAACAATTCGACTCAATAGTCTATCTTTGTCTTCACTACAGAGGTCCAAAAGGGCACGAGAATACTCCACGCAGCGTTGTTTTTGAGGTAGTGTGAGTATTCTCGGCACCCATCTTGCGCCGACATTTGTCATATCAAGATGATCATGGACAATTTTAAAAACGATTGTATCCGATACCCCTATCATCTCTGCAAGCTGTTTCTTCTTTAGTCTGGCATCTTCCACTACTAATTTTTCAACTTTTTCCATAATTTCCGGAGTAGTAATTTTCATTGGCCAACTGGGGCGTGGGTCGTCTTCAAGGAAGTGTCTACCCTGATTAAAGAGACTACGCTACTTGTAAACCATGGTTTTACCCGGCCAAGAGTCGCCGTAAACGGATGCCATCTCTTTCAGTATGGTTTGAATCGACTTTCCTTGCTTGGTAAAGAACTTTATAACGGCTCGGTACTCGTTTTTTTTCCATAGTTCACACTTTCTTCCAGATTGAGTTGTTTGTTCGACAATAGTTCAAAGACTTGGTCTAATAATGAGTTACTTAAATAGCTATCATTCCGTTAATCATCTTTACTAATGGCTTACCTCTTCACTAAGCAAACTTAAAAACGCCCCCTCGTACAATACTAAGTTTAAAATATAATCTCAACTACCTAATTAGCCACAATTAAATGAAACTACGTGATGTAGTATTATTTCTACTTTCTTTTATTTCTTTACCACGACCTAGGTTTCGTTGTATTACAATATCTTCAGGGGGGATATCTTTGCTAATATCCCACCTACATGAATTTCTACAAAATTAACGCCAAATATATTCAATACCTAATTAGCTTTCAATATTCACAATTAAATGAAACAACGTGATATTATTTCTACTTTCTTTAAGATCTTTACCACGATCTAGATTTCGTTGTATTACAAAATCTTCAGGTGGGCTATTAGCAAAGAATCAAATGTTGTAATATGACGAAACCTGGGTCGTGGTAAAGATCTTATAGAAAGTGGAAATAGTACTACATCACGTAGTTTCATTTAATTGTGAATAATAAATTTCTACAAAATTAAAGCTAAATATATTCAATAGCTTTCAGTAATTATACACTTTTGAATCATTGGAATTCTTCACGGGCAAAGCCGCAAGTAACCTTTTAGTAATATATACAAAGAAACAAAAGACGAGTCATAAATAAAAATACGATACAGAAGCCACGTTTAAATAAGGCCTTATGTTTGAATATTACCATTGAATTAGTCTTAATACGTGTTTCGGATAATCGTCCATATCAGTTATTTTACCACCTGTATGTGTGTCATACTAAAATTTACATGTAGATACATTTATACGGGGATATATATAATTACTATGATACAGAAATGTATGCCAATAAATACATTACTAATATCTTCCGATTAACTGAATGCCCGTATCCATAAACAGCACTTACGCTATATGTTGGTTTACGCAGTGGTATGTAGTTATGAACGTAACGCAAATGGAGTTTATATGAACCGTTATTCACAAACGTCACTTAAACCTCACTTCCCTATGTGTTTACTTATGCGAGAATGCTTCTGATTGGTCAATTAGTAACTCTAGTCATTCGCGGCGACTTCACTGCTGTTAATTTTGTCAGTTATTTTTTGACATACATAATTCCATATGTTCATGATTGATATATACAAATGGTAATCTTTCTATTTCTTAAAAAAAGCACGAGTTTTTGTTATGTAGATGTATTTATGAAGAATAATATATCATTTGACAAATGTTTATTGACGAGTAAATGAAACTACGTAATGTAGAATTATTTCTACTTTATTTAAATTCTTAACTACGACCTAATTATTGAATATATTTGGCGTTTATTTTGTAAAAATTCATTAGTCACAATTAAATAAAACTACGTGATGTAGTATTATTTCTACTATCCTTAATTTCTTTACCACAACCTAGGTTTCGTTGTATTACAACATCTTCAGGTATAAGCAAAGATATATAGCAAAGATTCTTGCTAATATCTTTCTAAAAATCTTTGCTAATATTCCACCTGAAGATGTTGTAATACAACGAAACCTAGGTCGTGGTAAAGAAATTAAAGATAGTAGAAATAATACTACATCACGTAGTTTCATTTAATTACGACCTAATTCTTAACCTTGAGCTAGACCTTCCGTTGTATGACATCATCAGGTGGGTAGTTGTCACAATGAAACCCAGGTCTTGATTAAGAATTTAAATAAAGTAGAAATAATATTACATCACCTAGTTTAATTTACTCGTTAATTAAAATTAAGTGATAATAAATTGCTACAAACCTAACACAAAATATATTAAATATTTGACAAACGTTTTTATTTAAGGTTTAAAGAATGGACCGTTAGTAAATTTTAAAGAACCAGCTAAAGTGTACTGTGCGCACAATCATGTAAAATATTATCATGTTTTGTTATATATTTTAAAAATTATATAGATACGAGTCACAAATTTTGTTGCATCGGTTACGACTACGCTAAGGCAAGGTTTTAAATGTATAAGGCATGTTTCCAAATACCAATTTTCCTCTCGACTGTGTGTTTTGTTGTTATATGTGCAAAATGATACCACCACTGGCAGGTTGATTTGCTTAGTAATATAGGCTATTTTTGCTTAAAATAATATAGGCAAATCGTAAAAAGGGTAAATTTGCATATAACGAATCATCTACTAAAATTCCATTTAACTCTTCTTATTCTACTTTTGCTTTTATCAGACTACAGTTAAACATTCTACTGTCGTGGTAAAAACTTGACTTACCTGCAATTATGTCTGTTATTTCCAAAGTTTGTCCGCAAACAATAAATTTGGTAGGTCACGTGAATCCAATTCATTCAAATTAACCACATTTAAGTACAATCGAATATACAGAGTTAATTATCCACTTTAAATTCTTTATCACTGTGCTTTTAGATGATTGGATCACAGAAGTCTCGAATAATACGACAGAATAACCAGTAACCATATCTTGAAATATACTCCTCTAAATAATTATCAAACTCTACGCGATTAAAATATGCCATTTTGAATAAAAACTGTGTTTTTCGCATGGAATTCTTGAATAATATGACAGAATAACCATTGACCATATATAGTAATATGCGCGTCTGTATAATTATCAAACTCTTCGCAATCAAAATATGCCATTTTATATAAAAACAATATTTTTCGAATGAATTTATCGAATAATACGATGGAATAACCATTGACCATATTTTTTAATATGTTCGTCAACATAACTATCGAACTCATTTCAATTAAAATATGCTATTTTGCATAGAAATTTTTAAGAAAATTTAAAAATTATTAAAAACTACAACTTCGGCAACACTGTGCGTTGCGTGATACTGTACCTATCCTTACTTAGATTTGGTAGATCATCAAATCGTCGAATGCATACTCGTTGTGTCAGAGTGTACGCATCTTTTATGAATAGAATTTGAATTCTCTTGCGCACAGCAAATGAATAGTGTTTTTTTATAAGAATACTGGTCTGATGGTATAATTATTTGTATAATAATTTATTAATTAAATTGGTGACTTCAACTCTAGGGAAAAGGTTTTGTATCATCATAACTAACTTACAGCTATACGCTAATTGTCCCTAAACTTAACGGCAGCTAATTCGGGAAATATTTGTCTTGTATGCTGAGTTAACCTATGCTGGTTCGACTACAAATCATTGTCATCTCTCAAAAAATGAAATATAAAAAAATTCGCTATAAAATTGTAAGGAATTTTTATCGGAAATCAAGTAAAACACCGCTAGTTCATATTTATTGGTCACATAACTCAAAGGGAATCGGTCTATGTTAATTTAGCATTTTTGTAATTTGTGACGTCTATGTATAAGATCTAGGGACTCTCTTAAGAGGATAAGCCTTCTGGATTTATAATCCAGTTTTTGGACACATTTTAATTCAGATATTTCTAGTTCTCTTTCAATGTAAACAAATCAACACTTTTATCAATTAAATGTTAAGAATTAAAAATAACATATCCTAAAATGTCTGAACCTTTTGTATGACTTTTGACCATTGATAAAGGAAGCAGCTAAACTTGCGGCTTAAGAGAAAAATCAAAATTATTCTATTGAAAGTTGCAATCATACGAGAAAAAGCAAAGAATTTATATTAACATATTTCAGTCAAATAAAGTAATAGAAAACCGTTATATATAATTGTTCATGAAGTAACTTGAAAGAAAAAGTTGAACTGTGGCAACGTCATTGAGCACAGTGGCATTGTTTATTAATCAATTTTGGTAATAAACATGGTTACATACGAAAAAAAATTTTCAACGATTGCGAATTGAAAACACATGCCTAAAACACATTTATTTCTCAAAATAAAAAATTAAGGCCAACTTTCGAAGCAGAAAATATATGATAACTTAATTTTTATTCTCAAATATTTCAGGAGAGTGTACAAACAAATTTATTTACCAGTATTATTTTCTTATCATGAGCTATTTTTGTCACAAAATATTTGATGGCGCATTCCGTACTGAATAGAATTATTAGTGAAATATGTCCAGGTAACACTTTCTTTCTGTTAAAATACGATGAAAACTCTGAAAACGTTAATTAACTAATGGGTACACTTCGTAATAATACTAAATTCTATACTTTTATTTATTTATTAGCAATTAATATTATCGTAAAAATAAGGCAAATGGAGTGAAAATACTGGTTCTTCCATTCATTAACGCTTTGTCTAAATATAACTGAAAATCTAAATTCACAAAATTATTTACCGCCAAACAATTTGTTCTTATATTCTCTTATTCAGTATAATCATTATATAGTCAAATTGGGAAAGAAAAATACTGAGAAAAAATTGTGAAGCCATTTAATGAGAATAGGCAATTAAAAAAAAACAAATAAATACATTTTTGATAATATAAAAAAATTTACATCGTTAAAAGAGAAACATGTGGGAAGAGTGGTTCATAACAGAACGATTAAGAGATTAACCGAAAATAATCATGAGACTTCATACCCAGAGACAAATGGCAAGATCAGGTAACAAAAGACCTTGAAACGCGTTTCAACTTGGAAAAGAAAAGCAACTAATAGAAATAATAACCTAAAATTTCAGAGCTCCATAATAAACGGATAGGCGGACAGCTGAAAAATCACATGAGGTTTTTGTTTTCCCTTTTGAGGTACAAAGCATAAAACCGGCACGAACTGCTTATTTAGACAGTAAAAGTAATAAAAAATTTACAACCAATAGTCGTGTCGCTTACCGATGACTAACATTATTGTCAACAAAAATAATGCAAAGATGTTGGACTAAAAAAAGGAACACTGTGCAGTAAAGCTGTTTCCATAGTTGCTATCAGAATAGGATCAGTGGTATATATATTTATAAATGTTCAACACTCCTTTAACAAATTAACGTAAATTCAAATATTTACCTATTTAAAAAATATCAAGTACTAGTTCTCTGTTAAATTAGCGAATTCAGTTTTCTATTTAAAGTTTTGGTAAAGTGTAAGAGAACGCAGATTAAGTTCAGCTTGAAATCAACCTTCCGTTACAAATACAAATAAGATAATTTAGAAATATTGACGCGAAACTACTTAATGCAGGAAAGAATTAATATTTCTATAAGAATATGTTAGGTCTTAACTTATATATTTTGGTCTTTAAAAACATAGATGCAATAAGAATCTTAATTTTGGTATTATGCTCATTTAATTACTTAGAGCTTATAGAAATAATAGAAAAATATGTGAAAGTCCAAGAAAACATGAATGAAAAAAAATTATGAAAAAGTGTATTGAAAATTTATATTCCAAGTCAAATGTAAAAGAATGACTAACGCCGTTTAAAATGGATTTGTTGTTCACCCCCATTTTGTCTCTATACGAAATAGATTTAATCAAAAAGTTCAATTCCTTCTAGTTTAGAAATAGCTGACCGAGCATCTTAATGCTGATACAAAGTGACTAAAACATATTTTCGTATGAATGTGGCCATAAAACATTGGAAAACTATTATTCATTTCTCGATAGTTCGGCCATAAACAATCAGCAACCCTATTAGTAAACATTTTATTGCTTTGTTTGTCTAAAATTACAGAGAAAAGATTACATGACGAGACAATGATTTGCAATATAATGACAGAATCTTATCGATAACTATTATTTAAATTCCAATTCGGTTTTATCGTATCACCTTATCGATTATTCGTGCGAATATATTTTGTATAAATAGTCTAACATAAGAATTGTACAGACAGAACTATTCAAACATCAAAGCAAAATGCGTTTCTTTCTTCTTACAATCACCCTCCTGTTCGTGACTTTACACGGTGAGTTAATATTTGTGACCTTAAAATATTATAATTAGTTATAATAATTGCGTTATTATTTGTAACCTTAAAGTATTATAATTAGTAATAATAATTGTACTATTATTTGTAAACTTAAAGTATTACAATTAGTAATAATAATTGCGCGATTATTTGTAACCTTAAAATATTATAAATAGTAATAATAATTGCGCTATTATTTGTAACCTTAAAGTATTATAATTATTAATAATTGGTCTCTAAATAACGCCAAATCATAAAAGTTAATGTAAAGTAAAAATTAGTATAAACTGATATTAAATAAATCCAAAATTTAATTACAGGACTAAAGGCCCAGGACACTCGTATATCGTCTGGAGCTACCGCATCAATCTATACCTACAACTACGTAGTCCAGCTTTTGAGGGATAGCAATGGCAACGGAGTATTTGCCCAAGAATGTGCTGGAACGTTAATCACAACCCGACACGTAATGACTGCAGCTCATTGCTTCACTGGAGTGTAAGTCAACTGATTTATTTTTTCTCAAATGATATTTTTATAATATTTTTTAAAACCTCAAATTTCAACAAAATATATTTATGAAATTTAAAGCAGAAAATCTACTTTCATACTTTAGATATATAATAACAATTGAAACAATGAGTCATTCGCATCTTATCATTTATCAGATGATACGTTTCTCATTTTGAATCAGATGTCACGTTCTAAGAATTCTGTTCCATTATATTTCATAACACATTCACGTTTAATTCCAGGTTTGCCAGCACATTCCGTTGGCAAGTACGCGCTGGTTCTCCCAATCGCGTGAGCGGCGGAGTCTTGAGGAACGTGATGCAAATCATCAACCACTCCACTTTCAATTCCGTCACCCATGTTGGGGATATCTCCATTATTATCGTTGACTTGCCTTATGTGGAGTCCACCAGTATTCAAAGAGCAGTCATCGCAGCACAAGGATCAAATCTTGCTGCCAACGTTGCGACCACAGTTGTCGGATGGGGAGCTATTAATGTTAGTATAATATGAAGCAATATGTGGCCAAACCTTACATTTTTATATAAAAGACGTAAAATTCATAACATAATCAGGACATAAATGTATAATAACTTTTGAATTGACAAACAAAACTAGATTCCTAAATTAAATATTCTTGGTATTAAAAATTTATATTTCCAAGCACTAAAATATTAAAATAACATTAACTTTTATTTTTTTCAGCTAACTGGAACAAGAAGCAACCTCCTCTTATATGCCCAAGTTCCAGTGTGGAACATTCTAACCTGCAGAACTAACTACAACGGACTGGGTCGTGTTATCACAGATGACATGATCTGCGCTGGTGCTACTAATGTGGGCATCTGCACAGGAGACAATGGAGGACCACTGCTCTACAATAACCAAGTCTACGGAATAGCCTCTTGGTACACTGGTTGTGGCAATGCTCTCTACCCAGGTGTCTTCACCAGGGTTGGTGCTTTTACCAACTGGATTGTCACTATTGGAAACAGCACGTAAATGCCAGTCAATTATTAAAATTCAATCTCATGTATATAAACAGTATTTGTTACGGTCGTCTTAATTTATCAATAAAGAATTTGCAATATCTGTACACAGTTATTTATTATTCCAAAAATAATTTTGCGAGAAAATATTCATTAGACAAGAAAATCGTCCAATTCATTAAAATTAATTTTATTCAAACTTATCATAGAATCTTAACACGTTTCATACGTGTTATATGATTTAGTACAAGAAAAAACTATTTTCTTTGTACCGAATGAAAAGCATATTTTATAATAAAAAATTTTAATTGTTAAGTTGAATATATATATATATATATATATATATATATATATATATATATACTTAGACGCATATGCACATTTAAAGGTATATAGTAATTCATCTAAGCTATTCACAAGTACTGATTACAATTTTTCATGCCATGAAAGTATATTATCTAATACACCTTTTACAGGTGTAAAAATGTAATGAATTTCCCAAAAAAACTATAAAAATTACAATCATAGCTACAATTTTTCGCTAAACTTCAGAAAATCTCTTGTAAAACATTATTTTGTTCGTAGTATTTTTAATATTTTCAACAATATCTCTACAACTATCTTACATAAAATCCTGAAAAATTAATTTTGGAACCCTCGTTCAATGTACCCCCATGAATTTTTATATAAGTATTTTTCCAATGTTAACTTATGAAATAAATGCAGATCAGTATGTCTTTTAAATTTTTAAATTTAATGTTCCTACGATAATCGGTCAAGACAGATGGAGAGACAGCGAGGCAAATGAATTTCCTATCGGGATAGGGAACCTAAAAAAATAATTTTCACACGTAACCAACTGTGGGAGTATACTGAAAGTTCACTAATTCTTAATGAAAGTAACTTATAGATATTACACAATATAAGTATATTAACTCTTGAATAACATAAGTATATTATCTTTTATTTTCTCCTTTACAATAACTACTATAATATATTATATATTTTCCCTCCCCACGGACTAGAGCTCTGCCCTAAAAACCAAATTAGGCTGTTATTTAAAGAGATTGCTTAAACAGCAATAGGTTCATCAAATGTATATGTAACTAGCAGTGCCTTGTGACTCCATACCAAACGATATGCAGCTGTAGTATTTGAATTCGTTCATACTTTGCTCTTACGGTAAATATGAACAAATTATTTCAGTTAAAATTCCACGCGGGTCGGCTTGCGCTCCCTCCCCCCTTTCCCTTGCCCGCTCGTGCGTGTCCCACAGCCCACCATAATACATGCCCATCATCCGTATAATTTAATCACAACTTCGGAATCGTTTGAGATATCACGATGAAACAATTTACATTATTCCTAATGATTCCTAGTGTTACTATTTATATACATTTTGAAGTTTATGCCAATAGCTTCAGCCAAATACATTCGTACAAATAGACCGATAGACAGAGACAACACCGAAAACAATTTTTTACATTACATCCGTTTTAAATTTAATGCAAACGAAAAAGTATTTAAAAGGGATAGACAACAATTTTATTTGTGTAATTTTATTTGTACATTAAAGATTGAAATAAATAAAAATAAATAAATAGTCTCTATTCTTGGTTTAGTTACTTGAAGTTTACATAGTAATGTATGATAAAATAATTTTAATTTAATGCTTAGATTACAAATATATGTTTGTTCAGTACTTATCTTTTTCTCCATTTTGATAATTGTAAATTGTTCGAAAGGTATTTCAGGATATACGAGTAAACATATTTACCCAGATTTTTCTATTAGTAATCAATAAAAATAAATAAATAGTCTCTATTCTTGGTTTAGTTACTTGAAGTTTACATAGTAATGTATGATAAAATAATTTTAATTGAATGCTTAGATTACAAATATATGTTTGTTTAGTTACTTATCTTTTTTCCATTTTGATAATTGTAAATTGTTCGAAAGGTATTTCAGGATATACGAGTAAACATATTTACCCAGATTTTTCTATTAGTAATCAATAAAAATAAATAAATAGTCTCTATTCTTGGTTTAGTTACTTGAAGTTTACATAGTAATGTATGATAAAATAATTTTAATTTAATGCTTAGATTACAAATATATGTTTGTTTAGTTACTTATCTTTTTTTCCATTTTGATAATTGTAAATTGTTCGAAAGGTATTTCAGGATATACGAGTAAACATATTTACCCAGATTTTTCTATTAGTAATCAATAAAAATAAATAAATAGTCTCTATTCTTGGTTTAGTTACTTGAAGTTTACATAGTAACGTATGATAAAATAATTTTAATTGAATGCTTAGATTACAAATATATGTTTGTTTAGTACTTATCTTTTTTTCCATTTTGATAATTGTAAATTGTTCGAAAGGTATTTCAGGATATACGAGTAAACATATTTACCCAGATTTTTCTATTAGTAATCAATAAAAATAAATAAATAGTCTCTATTCTTGGTTTAGTTACTTGAAGTTTACATAGTAATGTATGATAAAATAATTTTAATTGAATGCTTAGATTACAAATATATGTTTGTTTAGTACTTATCTTTTTTTCCATTTTGATAATTGTAAATTGTTCGAAAGGTATTTCAGGATATACGAGTAAACATATTTACCCAGATTTTTCTATTAGTAATCAATAAAAATAAATAAATAGTCTCTATTCTTGGTTTAGTTACTTGAAGTTTACATAGTAATGTATGATAAAATAATTTTAATTGAATGCTTAGATTACAAATATATGTTTGTTTAGTACTTATCTTTTTTTCCATTTTGATAATTGTAAATTGTTCGAAAGGTATTTCAAGATATACGAGTAAACATATTTACCCAGATTTTTCTATTAGTAATCAATAAAAATAAATAAATAGTCTCTATTCTTGGTTTAGTTACTTGAAGTTTACATAGTAATGTATGATAAAATAATTTTAATTGAATGCTTAGATTACAAATATATGTTTGTTTAGTACTTATCTTTTTTTCCATTTTGATAATTGTAAATTGTTCGAAAGGTATTTCAGGATATACGAGTAAACATATTTACCCAGATTTTTCTATTAGTAATCAATAAAAATAAATAAATAGTCTCTATTCTTGGTTTAGTTACTTGAAGTTTACATAGTAATGTATGATAAAATAATTTTAATTGAATGCTTAGATTACAAATATATGTTTGTTTAGTACTTATCTTTTTTTCCATTTTGATAATTGTAAATTGTTCGAAAGGTATTTCAGGATATACGAGTAAACATATTTACCCAGATTTTTCTATTAGTAATCAATAAAAATAAATAAATAGTCTCTATTCTTGGTTTAGTTACTTGAAGTTTACATAGTAATGTATGATAAAATAATTTTAATTGAATGCTTAGATTACAAATATATGTTTGTTTAGTTACTTATCTTTTTTCCATTTTGATAATTGTAAATTGTTCGAAAGGTATTTCAGGATATACGAGTAAACATATTTACCCAGATTTTTCTATTAGTAATCAATAAAAATAAATAAATAGTCTCTATTCTTGGTTTAGTTACTTGAAGTTTACATAGTAATGTATGATAAAATAATTTTAATTGAATGCTTAGATTACAAATATATGTTTGTTTAGTTACTTATCTTTTTTCCATTTTGATAATTGTAAATTGTTCGAAAGGTATTTCAGGATATACGAGTAAACATATTTACCCAGATTTTTCTATTAGTAATCAATAAAAATAAATAAATAGTCTCTATTCTTGGTTTAGTTACTTGAAGTTTACATAGTAATGTATGATAAAATAATTTTAATTGAATGCTTAGATTACAAATATATGTTTGTTTAGTTACTTATCTTTTTTCCATTTTGATAATTGTAAATTGTTCGAAAGGTATTTCAGGATATACGAGTAAACATATTTACCCAGATTTTTCTATTAGTAATCAATAAAAATAAATAAATAGTCTCTATTCTTGGTTTAGTTACTTGAAGTTTACATAGTAATGTATGATAAAATAATTTTAATTGAATGCTTAGATTACAAATATATGTTTGTTTAGTACTTATCTTTTTTTCCATTTTGATAATTGTAAATTGTTCGAAAGGTATTTCAGGATATACGAGTAAACATATTTACCCAGATTTTTCTATTAGTAATCAATAAAAATAAATAAATAGTCTCTATTCTTGGTTTAGTTACTTGAAGTTTACATAGTAACGTATGATAAAATAATTTTAATTGAATGCTTAGATTACAAATATATGTTTGTTTAGTACTTATCTTTTTTTCCATTTTGATAATTGTAAATTGTTCGAAAGGTATTTCAGGATATACGAGTAAACATATTTACCCAGATTTTTCTATTAGTAATCAATAAAAATAAATAAATAGTCTCTATTCTTGGTTTAGTTACTTGAAGTTTACATAGTAATGTATGATAAAATAATTTTAATTGAATGCTTAGATTACAAATATATGTTTGTTTAGTACTTATCTTTTTTTCCATTTTGATAATTGTAAATTGTTCGAAAGGTATTTCAGGATATACGAGTAAACATATTTACCCAGATTTTTCTATTAGTAATCAATAAAAATAAATAAATAGTCTCTATTCTTGGTTTAGTTACTTGAAGTTTACATAGTAATGTATGATAAAATAATTTTAATTGAATGCTTAGATTACAAATATATGTTTGTTTAGTACTTATCTTTTTTTCCATTTTGATAATTGTAAATTGTTCGAAAGGTATTTCAGGATATACGAGTAAACATATTTACCCAGATTTTTCTATTAGTAATCAATAAAAATAAATAAATAGTCTCTATTCTTGGTTTAGTTACTTGAAGTTTACATAGTAATGTATGATAAAATAATTTTAATTGAATGCTTAGATTACAAATATATGTTTGTTTAGTACTTATCTTTTTTTCCATTTTGATAATTGTAAATTGTTCGAAAGGTATTTCAGGATATACGAGTAAACATATTTACCCAGATTTTTCTATTAGTAATCAATAAAACTTACATTGAAATGCGTTGAATAATATAAAAAGAAGGTAATTAAAAATTATCGTTATATTTGTATTAATTAGCAGAATATCTTTTTTTTAAGGTGAAATTATGTAAAATACCTCAATGAAACTTAAACGTTAGAGAATTTGATCTAATAAGGTTTCAGCATTTTTAGTATATTTCTGTTACCAAACGTGTGGTTTTAGTTATATATATATTCAAATTTCACCCGAAAATGGCACTAACCTTATTTCAAATATAATTGAATCGCTTAAATTACACAGAGCAAAAATAAATTTTTAGCTACTTTTCATTTTTACTTTTATGTAATAGTTAATTAATGATTACAAAACGTTGCAAAGTGCAAGCCATTGATAGAATACAATATTTTCTCTTAGAAATTTAAACAATTCTAGATATCTGTTTATTTTAGAAATTTCTTTATTATACGCAGAGAAAAATCAATATCGTATTTATTATACGCAGAGAAAAATCAATATATAATAAAAAAAGTTATTTCTGTCACGATCAAGACAAAAGGTTTCCATTTAATCAATAATCAATAATTATATACAAAGGCAAATAATTATATACAAAGGTTTCCATTTAATCAATAATCAATAATTATATAAACCGTCTTTATTATACGCAGAAAAAAATCAATATCGTCCCACCAATAAACAAATGTAACACTACTAAAAAAAGTTGTTTCTGTCACGATCAAGACAAAAGGTTTCCATTTAATCAATAATCAATAATTATATACAAAGGTTTCCATTTAATCAATAATCAATAATTATATAAACCGTCTTTATTATACGCAGAGAAAAATCAATATCGTCCCACCAATAAACAAATGTAACACTACTAAAAAAAGTTGTTTCTGTCACGATCAAGACAAAAGGTTTCCATTTAATCAATAATCAATAATTATATACAAAGGCAAATAAGTATATACAAAGGTTTCCATTTAATCAATAATCAATAATTATATAAACCGTCTTTATTATACGCAGAAAAAAATCAATATCGTCCCACCAATAAACAAATGTAACACTACTAAAAAAAGTTGTTTCTGTCACGATCAAGACAAAAGGTTTCCATTTAATCAATAATCAATAATTATATACAAAGGCAAATAAGTATATACAAAGGTTTCCATTTAATCAATAATCAATAATTATATAAACCGTCTTTATTATACGCAGAAAAAAATCAATATCGTCCCACCAATAAACAAATGTAACACTACTAAAAAAAGTTATTTCTGTCACGATCAAGACAAAATGTTTCCATTTAATCAATAATTATATACAAAGGCAAAAGGAAGAAAAGAAAGATGAAGTCTAAATTTCCCATAATAATTCAAGCTAGATTGTACACTTTTTTTAAAATTTCGTTCCTTTAATGAAAGAAAATACAACAGCATATTTAACAAGATTTTCCACTTCTGATTATTTTAACAAACAAAATCTGTTCAAAAGTACTTTCACTCAAAATCAATGAAAATTTACGCAACCATTTTTAAATTATTTAATTTTTAAGTTATTTTTGTAATTAAAGATTCGTATTCATATTTGCATGTTCAATGTTTAATGTAACAAAATATAGCTATTCAGTTAACGAAAACCATAACAAGTAGTTCATTATAAAAAAGCACTTCGTAAAAGCAATATTATTCAAATGGTTTTTTTATAACAAAATAATCTCGAACTTAAATTATTTTAGTTCAATAAACCGTTTATAATACATACTCAAACATTTTTTCATCTAATGACAAACACACAGTAAAGTTTCCATTAGCACCAAACCGCATTTGTCGAATTCGGATATCAAAATTGATTTTTACATAAGCGTAACACCATTTAAGAAAAATATCTGAAAAAATTAATCATGGTAAATGGATTCTATACACTCCCATCATAAACTAATAATATTTACCTATTGTTATACACATATTCAACATAAGTAAATACTCTATACCCAATAATAATATCTATCATTTATATTTGTTTATTGTATAATCGTACAAATATCGATATATAACAGGTTGCCAACGTGTTAAGATAACGAAATAGAAGTAATTGAACATGGAATGTGTTACGATATAATAACTTTAAACGAAAGATAAGATAAGAATGATAATAAAATATTATCAGGTCTAAACACACATCTACTAACTACAGATAAATCATGTAGTAACGCCATCTTTTGATGCCCAAACGGCACTTGATTGTGTTCAGATATCAATCGGCAGATGACTACATGAGTACTATTCTAATGTAACAATATTGACATAACACGTAATTGATGACTGATACTCTGACTTCTTTGTTTGATATTATCGAAGAGGAAACAGTAGATTATGATAACAAGCAGCTTATGATGCTGCAGCTGATAGCCAGTGAAGTGGTAATTATAACAGTGAGACGATGAAACTATTTCTAGATGTTTTGGGAATTTTAAGAAATGTACTCGCAAAAATTGCATAGAATAATACGTAACAAATACTGCATTTTCGAAGAAAAATATTCTTTTCTTGTTTGCGTAACAATGTAATTAATTAATTATATTAAACTCTGTTTGAAACTAATAGAAATTGATCTTAGTTTTTGTTCGCTCGTAACAATAATATAAAAGTTGTAATATGGTTATGATTAGATTAAATCTGCGTATACTGCAGCAAATTTTGCAATGAATGCGCAGACTTTCTTTTTATGCCAAACATTCTTTTTTATGCCTATACATTGTCCAGATTCGAGAACTGCATCTATGCAATTCGCGTTCTGCTTATGCAATGCACGAAACTGGATCACGTACCACGCGCACGCAGTTCACGTGCTGTTACTGTACAAAAATAATGCGTATATTATTCATTAGAATCTATTTACCATGATTAATGTCTTCAGTATCCCACAAGTTAAACTTAAACTCATCTCCTCGCTCGATTCCATTATTGCAAGAAATGCATCTTTCCTTCACTACTAACAATAAGAAACTGAGAAAAAGTGCACCCGCGCGGCTATCTGCATAGCAAAAATGCACACGTGAGTCAAATGGACCACTGTTGAGAAACTCGCAACGAACTCGCCGATCCCCTAATAAAGTAATCGGTAGACACCAGTCACGCACCGCGATGGCGGATTTTTTGCAAGATTCCTAAATAACATGAAGACACCACTGAACTCATGTCTTATAAGAAAACCGGTACACGCCAAATACCGCCAAATACCTGACTGCGTTGACATAATTATGGTAAATCGCCTATGCATTGATAAACTTCAAGTAAAAGACTACAAAAGGAAAGCACAGCGTCGGACTTCGAGACCGTCAACGATTCGACTATAAAACCAGATTTTTCGAGAATAAGATTCGCAAACATAAATACGTGGCAGACACAGATACATATCATGAGCATTCACATATAAATAGGTTTATGTATTAATCGTTATACTGAAAAATAAACATGCGCGTTTGTTACCTAATTTCCACACCAGGATCGATGATGCAGACTAGTATCGTTGAACACTTTCAGAAATGTTGATTGCCTGTTCATAACCATGGAGGTAGGAGTAAACGAACCAACGCATTGCTGTTACCGATTTAATCATTTAAACCAGTGCATCAAATTATCAAAATCGAACGGAGTTAAAAACATCCTCTAAGTCTAATTAAGTCAAAGCGCATCGTCATAATTTTGAGCAGTGCAGTTTTTCTACGCTCTGATTTAAAGTCAGCAAAAAGCGACCTATAAGAATACTAAAACTAGTTTAGTTCCACCTATATATTCAGAACTGCTAGAGTCAAAATTTTTAAGTGAAAAAAATTTCCTAAAAATTTATCTAAAGTTTATTGAAAAACTAATATAAAATCGACGCTGGTTTTTTGGTATTTCATAGACATTTAGAAAATCACGATATTTTGATGCCTTTAAAAATTAGCTAGGCAATATTTTTACTTCATAGGTTATAAATTATTATGATATTTGTAAATAGAGATATCTCCTTTTTTCAAAACTCCTCAGAATACGTATACGGACGCAATATTATGGGATGTATTGTTTTCTCCCGGATTTCATCGAGTGGAGTTATATTATTTTTTACAGCGTTTCTTTATATGGTATAGGTCTTCGATGGAATTTACAGTACCCTTTCTTCACCCTTTTTATCTACGTATTTAAACATCTAATTAAAACAGCTTTGAAAACATAAACAATTGCATAATAATGAAGAAATACAAAAAGCCAATTTATTTGAGACTATGAAAAGAATATTAGGCAATATTTCGACCAATTTGCATAATAACAAAGAAATACAAAAAGCCAATTTATTTGAGACTATGAAAAGAATATTAGGCTATATGTTTATATAATGTATTAGGTTTATTTTATACCTGAATAAACATTCCAAACTGTAACTTCGAACTCTTTAGTAATATTATATTGTTGTTAATGTGACAATATTTGTCATTTGCACTCTGACCTGTCACGCTACAACAATAAATTTTAATCGATGATTACACCTTAAATAAAAATGATAAATTTGAATACCACAAGTTTTTCCTAAAATATTTTTTATGTCGTAAAAACAATCGTATCAAAATTTTAAATATTGTAAAGGAATCTTTACACGTTATACCAAACTGCTCCAAATCATAACCTATCTACTTTTTAAAAGGAACACAAATTTTTCACTTATTAAATTATTCACTATTTATCAAATACGCTACAATGTATATGTATTTAGCAAATTTTAGCTATCTTAATGCATTCACTTTTCTATTAATTTATTTCAAACTGCAAACATATGATTGTGAACATAATAAATTATATTGTTGAGACACAAATATGGTAGTCTCGTGAACCAACTACTAAAAACTTTATTTACAATTTGGATCAATTTTATTCACAGTTGAAATCATTTTACAAATTAATTAAGGTGATTTTTAACTGAAATATATGTGATAAGATAGGAAAAAACTAAATAAACAATTTATTTTTTGGTTACAACATAAATTCAGCTAGTGTTACCTACTTATGTTAGAAATTGTGAACCCTATTTGTATTATGTTTTCATTCAATTTCATACTTCTCATATGAGCACCTCACACTAAGAAACAAAATTTCTTATGTAAAAGTTAAGAAAGCCAAATTAGAGAAGAACTATGAATTTATTTGAGTTAAAAACGATACAATTTATGATCTTACAAGAGCGGTCGCAAAGTGTTTGCAAATAAAAAGTGAAAAAAACTTTCTTAAATTGTGACTATTTTCATTTGTATTTATATTTATAATTTTCAATATTTCCTATTATTTTTCTACTATCTATATATTTTTTGCTATTTTATTTTTGGGTTTGGTATTTTATTAACTGTTATTTATATTTTTAATGTGATTTTTTTTATGGTGACATTACCCGCTGTACTGTATTGTGTAAATTATGAAATATTGGCCGACCTTAATAAAATTAAACTGATGCAAACATAAGTCAAAATTGCAGCGGGATTAGAACAAGTTGAATGAATTATATTTAAATATATTGGCATACAACTTTGATGTAATTGTGTTTGTAGAAATATAGCTTTTACCAAGTATCTTTAATTATGAATTTATTGACAGTGGGTATATAGTTCATCGCCGAGATAGAGATGCTCACGCGAGTTACAGAGTGGTGGTGACCTTGTGGTCTAAATATGTGAGGTTGCGATGTACGGACAATAAAAGTACTGAGATAGAGGAAATAATTTTAAATTTATCCTTAGGTAAACGTAAACTTTTCCTTAAAGCAGTCTATCTCCCATCAAATATACCTTTTAAGGTATACGAAACCAATATACCTTCAATTATCTAGCTACATCAAGAGGGATACTACATTCCCTTATACACATGTACATATAAAATAACACATATTGCCCTTAGTACATTATCTTTTATGAATCTGAAACAATATAATTATATATAAAATTATAAAAAAACATCTTGGACATAGTTCTTTCTAATACTGGCAGCTGACCCGATATGAAATGAAGATCGTAACCATCCCGCTCTCACTCTTACCATTATGTGTATTCCTAAAATAATGCTGCACGTTTTACAAAGCAAAAAATATAATTAAAAAAGCAAAAAATTATATAAAACCGATCGTGAGGTAACAAATAAAGAGATAAGTAAAGTAGATCGGGATAATGAATTGAGGGAACTCTCAACGAGATGTGTTGTGACCAGATTTTACGACCTAATTTTCAATTTAATTGACTCTTATATACTCGCCGTAAAAAGCTACAACTAACACCAAACATTTACACGTAAATTTATATAACTTTCTAAATACAAAGAATGAGCATGGCTGAAATGAAAACTTATGGCAGCATTTCGGGCTATAAAGAATTTCCAGAGCTTCGATATCGATTCAATCTTTTGTCTAAGCAATGTTGTCGGTCATATGTTGCAAAACGCAGAGAAAATCGTAAAGAAAAACCTTAAATGATTTTGGTCTTATGTCTCTTCATTGTATAAAACAAATGGCTATGCATCAATTATGTGTTCCGGCGAAAATACCAGTAATAATCCGAACGAAATTTGGTGAATTTTCTCCGAGTCGTTTCAGTCAACTTTCTAACCCACTGATCCAATAAATAAATGGATCAAAAATGTTGTCGATATGCTTACTAGTAATTTAACTGACTTCATTTTATGTTCCATGTCATTTGATGTTGCAGATATTTTAAAAATGCTTACGCCAGACTTAAACAAGAGCCCCGGACTACATAGAATTGAACCAGCCTTCTTCAAATATTCCCCATTTTTCATATGTATGCTTTTAATTCCTTGTTTGTTCGGTATATAATTCGTGGGATTTTTCCTACAAGTTGGAAAAAGAAGTACATAATACCTGCGCATAAAAGTGGATCTAAACAAAACGTAGTTAACTATAAAGCCATATCAATGTCGACGTGTTATAAACAGATTTCAAGAAAGTAGTTGTTTGGAAAACTGGTATTTAATGGTATCAGAGGCAACCTACTTAGCTGGTTTATTTCATGTTTAACTAATAGGCAGCAAGCAATTAACTTCTGGTGTACTACGGGGGTCCAAATTAGACCGTTTCTTATTTATTTTATTTATTAATGATATAAGTAGCTGTTTTATTAATAGTCATTTGTTTAATGAAAACAGAAGAACTTATAAAAGATACCGGTATTTGTTCAAATATGCAAGCTGATCTTGATAGACTTCGTGTTTACTATGAAAAGAGCAAACTGCATTTAAGTTACTCGCATTACAAACAAATGTCGTTCACAAAGATAAAAAAGCTATTAAACTTTATATATGCTATAGGGGGGAACTAGCTCGAAAAATTTGACAGAATGAGTGACCTTGGCGTTATTTTTTTTTATATTAAACTGCAAATTTAGTCTGCATATTGAGCGGTTTGTATCTAAAGCCTGTAGAATACTTGGCTTTGTATTAACGACGGCCAAAGTCTTTAAAAATACTGAAACATACTTAACTTTGTACAATGCTCTTGTAAGATTACAACATGGTGTTGTCTGGAATCCACTATAAGCCATATTCTGATAGTATTAAGAACATACAAAAAAAATGTTAAAAGCTCTTCTACATTGTATTGGTAGATGTAAATTATAGCATAAAGTATTACTTAATAAATACAAATGTGATGTCTTCTGTCATAGACGTTCACTATTAGAGTTGATGATTATGTTCAACATCTTTCAAGGTAGTTGTGTTTGTGTCCATCTTTACTGTATCAGATAAATCGAACTCTCAAATCTCAGAAAATCATACTCTCAAACTAACTCATAGCCGTCTCTTATTTCATGTCGATGATGCGCGAACAAGCACCGGTGTCAGAACACCACTATGATGATTGTGCAACTTGTATAATAAAGAGTGTTGAGACTTGACATCCTTGCAAGTTCATGTTCAAAATGTTTCGATCAGATATAAATAACAGGCTCCATGAAATTCCTGCAGAGCAGATGGATCTGTAATGTTATTTTCATTTCGTTCATTTTTTATCTAAATTAGTTAACTAGAGCCTCACATGGATAACTTGTAATCCATAATTGCAGCTTTATTTAATTGATAAGTTAATAACAACTATTTTCCGTTTTTTTTTGTTTTAATACAATGTCAAGAGTAAAATAACCAATTGATTGTTTTTGGTCATTAAAATTACTACAATGTTCTTTTCCAAATATAAAAAGTTACTCTCAGATATATGTGTGGCGATTTTAATTTAAATTAAGCTGTAACAAAATTTCTTTCTGAACGTTTACTAATTTCAATATTATTGTGACATTTATAAAAATTATACTGATAAATAGAACGTTTTGTACTATTTTTTGCTGAGCTAAAATAGCTTGCCAATTAACATAGCCTTTGTTTTTTATTCATTCATTTTATTAAATGAATTAGAAAGAAACTGAAAATTAAAAAAAAAGCCTTCATTACCTTTCGACGGAAGCCAAAACGTTGGACGAGTTAGTAACTAATCACAAATGTAGAATAATTATCAAACATTCAGTCGAATACCAAACGTGAACTACGTTAATTTTAAAACAGTTCGGAAGAAAATTTCAAAGTGATAATTTTCACACGAAAATTGAGAGACGATAGGCGCATGTAGCAGGTGAAATCTTCCAAATACTAACAGACAAACTAAATATTTTAAAAACCAAATATAAATACGTTGAGAATTGGTCGAACGAGAGTTGATAAGAGGTGTAAATATTAAGCAATTTTAAAAAGTACTTGGTCGAGAGCACTTCTCATCCAATGACAAGAATTGCTGCTGATCATGCGCGAAAAAGTAGTACCTAAAAAAAATAAATAACATATCCATTGCAAACTAATAATGTGACCGTTTAGCATTGTATTAGGCCTTTTCCGCCATAAAAAAATCATTTCAATACTTTAAATATAAAACCGTTTATATAAGGAAATAGTTTTTCCACTTATTACTATAACTAAATTATTAAATGTCATATAATACACTATACGACGAGCAAAGCATCATGTATGCAGTACAACGCGACGTGGTGATTTAAAAATAAACTCAATATTAAGTTGGAAAAATAAAATATCCAAGTATTATTCCACAGAAATAAAGTCGATTACGCTGAATTTATCCTAAATTTTGTTAATAATACTCTATATACAATCGTCAAAATTTTGAAACTTATTTTTATTAATAAAATAATGAAAATAAAAAATATTTTTTACCGAAAAGTTTTTGAAATTTGTCCTTGCCTTATATTACGAGAGGAATCCTAACGAAGACCTCACCATACCAATGAACCATCAGACTGTGTACTCACAATCATTTCCAAAAAAAAATGTTAAAATTTGTCCTTGCCTTATATTACGAAAGGAATCCTAACGAAGACCTTACCATACCAATGAACCATCAGACTATGTACTCACAATCATTTCCACAAAAAAATGTTGAAATTTGTCCTTGCCTTATATTACGAGAGGAATCCTAACGAAGACTTTACCATACCAATGAACCATCAGACTATGTACTCACAATCAGTTCCATAAATTTTTTTTGAAATTTGTCCTTGCCTTATATTACAAAAGGAATACTAACGAAAACCTTACCATACCAATGAACCAACAGACTATGTCCTCACAATCAGTTCCACAAGTAAACCAAAGTAATCAACAGTGAAATATTTTGGTAAGCAAAGGAAATGCACAATTCTTGGATTTCATATAAATAATAGAAGATTGTTTAAAAGATTCCAAATCAATTTGGAGATATTGCGGAAAGTATCCACAAGAAACATGTTCTGCCCTTCCTCGTCATCAAATTAGTTTTGATTTGTAAGTCAAAACTATGAAAAAAGAACATTATTAGAAATTTATTCCAATTTACAGGGCAATTATAGTGATGACCCTAAATCGCAGTTTTTGAGAAATTCATAGTATCAATGTGAATATGAAAGAAGATATATTTACATGATAAAAAATAATATTCCCATGAAATAAAACGGTATTTTAAGCAAAAAAAAAACTTTTTTTGAATCCCATATAAGTATACTTATTCCGAAAGCGTGTGACGAATTCTATCAAGTTTTTATGAATTTTAATGCAAATATTATATTCGTATTTTAAAGAAATAGTAAAATCATGTACTCATCTCTCGGAAACTATCAAAATTAAATTCATACAATCATTTATACAGATTATTGCGTGATTGAATACTAAAAACAAATATAATTACATTACATTCGTTCCCGTTGAATATAGACCATATAGTGACGAAATATCTTTGTACTACAACAGAACATTGACTCCGACAAGCAAAAGTTTTGAACGTTTTACAATAAACTTACTTATTCCTAAGCATGGTACCTGCTACTATAAATGCTTCTGTATTAGTGCTGTTCAACTATAGAATAAGTTGACCCCTGATATCTGGAATACCTCGTGAATTCAATCATTCAAGAGATGTCTGAAAAAAATTTCCTCTCGTAACTCCCTTTCAAAACTTGTTATTGTTCCACCCTAGTTTTTCCTTCTAAATCATAACCTCCTCTTTTGGTTTCAATATATATGGTCTATGTACACAAAAACATATGTATCCATTTTTTCTTTCTTTTATTTTTTGTCATTTATTTGTTATTCCATATTCTTTTAACTTGCCAGTTTATTTTTTTTCATTTTGCAATTGCATTTGCAATATGTTTATTCATTTTGCAATTTCATTTGCAATATGTTGCAGTCTTGCATAACACATAATATATTTCATTATTAATTTATGCTTTGATTGAGTAAGAGATGATTGCTTTTGTATATAATGTATTAAACGTACAAAACGTTTAAGACCATAAATCAATATAAGTTTCATTACATTATATAATAATCGTTTTAACGATGCCGCTTTCAACTATTTTTACCAGAAACACTTTTTTTCTATATTAGCAGCTAATACAACTTCAAATATAGTAATTTTTTTAAAAATATTAATAACAAACTGCCCGTCACACCTTTTTTTCGGAGAGGGATCAAAAACTGAATTTGATTTTCATTGCTTTTTGTATTATAAAGATTTTCATTGCTTTTTGTATCAGAAACACTTTTTTTCTATATTAGCAGCTAATACAACTTCAAATATAGTAATTTTTTTTAAATATTAATAACAAACTGCCCGTCACACCTTTTTTTCGGAGAGGGATCAAAAACTGAATTTGATTTTCATTGCTTTTTGTATTATAAAGATTTTCATTGCTTTTTGTATCAGAAACACTTTTTTTCTATATTAGCAGCTAATACAACTTCAAATATAGTAATTTTTTTAAAATATTAATAACAAACTGCCCGTCACTCCTTTTTTTCGGAGAGGGATCAAAAACTGAATATGATTTTCATTGCTTTTTGTATTATAAAGATTTTCATTGCTTTTTGTATCAGAAACACTTTTTTTCTATATTAGCAGCTAATACAACTTCAAATATAGTAATTTTTTTAAAATATTAATAACAAACTGCCCGTCACACCTTTTTTTCGGAGAGGGATCAAAAACTGAATTTGATTTTCATTGCTTTTTGTATTATAAAGATTTTCATTGCTTTTTGTATTATAACCATTTACGATTAACTTATTAACGTTGTCTTTATTGGTTCAATTATTAAAAAAGTGTATGCTTTTATACAGAGCCGTAAGGTCTGATCTTGTAAGTTTTTTATAGATTTTGCATTGTGTACAATTATTTCAGACGTTATTTTGATCCATCTACAGTAGTTTAAACAGAAATATAGCTATTATGTGATAATTAACAACATACGCTATGAAATTATTTTTCAGGTTTTCTTGTTTTATACAATTCTTTACAGCTAGAAAAGTTTAGCTTGTTAATACAGAAAAATTTCTATGGACCAATTTTGAATGAGAAAATGAGTTATTTTAACAGCTTATAATACTAGTAATATATACTGTGGAATTCGTTCGCAGACTTTATTATCATACATAAATCTTTCCAACATTATTTTTGTGCATCTGTAATAGTTTACTTCGTTAATACAGGAATACAATGAACCAATTATTCAGAAAATGTGTTATTACTTACAATTTGTGATACAACAAATATCTCCAACATTATTTTTGTGCATCTGTAATAGTTTACTTTGTTAATACAGGAATACAATGAACCAATTATTCAGAAAATGTGTTATTACTTACAATTTGTGATACAACAAATATCTCCAACATTATTTTTGTGCGACTTAATACTTTAACTCGTACAAAAATAATGTTGGAGATATTTGTGTATAATAATAAAGTCTGCGAACGAATTCCACGGAATATATTACTAATATCACAAATTGTAAGTAATAACACATTTTCTGAATAATTGGTTCATAGTATTCCTGTATTAACTAATAGTTTAATTTTTTAACACATAAATATTTCGATTCATGAGTTATGTAGAAAAAAATGGGTTATTTGGTATAATTTGTGATATTGGCAGAATTTTTTTTTTGCCCATTTTATTATCATATGTATAATTCTCGCTGACATTTTCTTGATACGGCTTTAATAGTAATATATATATATATATATATATATATATATATATATAATATATATATAGATAATAGCAATATATATCGTAGAATTGTTTTTGGTGATTTTATTGCCTTATATAATTCTTTTCGACATTATATGATACGGATATAATAATTTAGATTTTTAATACAGAAATAAAAACTTTCATGAACCAATCTTGCAGGAGAAAATGGATTATTATGTATTATTTTTTATATCAGTAATATATACCGTAGATCTTTTTGACAGATTTTATCCTCGCGTATAATTATTTTCAACATATTATTTTGATGAATCTATAATATTTTAGTTTATTAATACAGAAATGCTTCTGTTGACTGATGCTTGCAGGATAAAATGTATTATTGTAGAAAATGTTATATTAGCAATATATATATACCGTGGAATTTTTTGGCAAATTTTACTATCTTGTACAATTCTTACCTACATTATTTTGATGCGTCTATAACAGTATAGCTTATATATTAAAAAATTATATTGATCAATTTTGCTGGATAAAATGGGTGCTTACAGAAAATTTGTGGCATTAGCAATATATGCCGTCAATTTTATGTTTTGCAGATTTTATTGTCATGTGCAATTACTTCTAATATTATTTTAATACTATTATAACAGTTTAAATTGTTAATACAGCAATTCTTCTATGGATTGATATTGCTGGGGAAAATAAATTACTGCAAACAATTGGTAATATTAGCAACACATACGGTTGCATTTTTTTTGCAGATTTAATGTCATATATAATTCTTTCCAATATTATTTTGACGTCATTATAACAATTTAGTTTGTTAGTACAGAAATATTTCTAAGAACCGATTTTGGTGGAGAAAATGAATTATTATAAACAATTGGTGATACTAACAACAAACAGTGGAGTTTTACTCCATATTTTAATGTCATATAATCTTTTGCGCCATAATTTTGATGCGAGTATGGTAGTTTAGCTTATTAATACGAAATTACTTCCATGAACCAATCTTGATGGAGAAAATGAATTATTATGAACAATTGATGATACTTCTAACAAGCAGTAAAGTATTGCTGAATATTTTAATGTCATACATTCTTTAACACCATAATTTTGATACGAGTACGGTAGTTTCGCTTGTTAAAACGAAATCACTTCTATGGGCCGATTTTACGGGACAAAATAGATTAGGACAAACAATTTGTGATAGTAAGCAATTTGTTCCCTGAAGATTTTTTTAATTTTCGTGTTGTTTACGATACAGGAATATATTTTATTGTATTTTTGATATGTTAATAATGGTTTAAACGTTTAATTCAATAATTCATCTCTTTAATTCCATTCCCTGAAATCATTATTTTCCCCACTCGTTTATAACGGTATTGCAAACTATAAATCTCTCGGGAAACCATAAAATATGTGACGAAAATTGTGTCCCAATGAAATAACTTATTATTATCTTAAACTTTAAAAAATTACAAAAATACGGGAAGTGATTATCTTCAATTGGTGTGATCATCGAGTGTAATTATCTTAAAAATAAATATTCCTTTATTTAACAAACATTCCTTCTTTAAATATATGCCCATTTACAAATATTGTATGAAATCTGAGTAAATTTTTAACCAAAAATTTTAAAGGCGGTAACAATAATTTTTAATCCACTTAAGGATCAATCTCTGTTAAGTTGCATCAGCAGTATCGACAATCCAATTAGTGAAAGCCCCGACTCTCGTAAAGACCCCTGGATATACGGCATTTCCACATCCATTATACCAGGATGCAATTCCGAACACATCGTCATTGAAGAGCAGAGGACCACCGTTGTCTCCCGAGCAGATTCCCACATTATTTTCACCAGCGCAAATCATGTCATCGCTGATCCAGCGTCCAATTTGGTTGTAGTTGGCTCTGCAGGTTAATATATTCCAGACTGGAACTTGGGCTTGAAGGAGAAGCTCCGATCTCGCACCAGCCAGCTGTGGATTTATTTATTTAATTTATTTCACAAGAACAGATAACTGATAAAAATCAACTATTTAAATTGTATGCCCAGCAAGTGTGATAGGGTGCAGAATTACTTTATCATTTCCCCACTAACATACTCTGGTCAATATTTAGTTCTGCTCATACACGTTGAAATAAAAATCTTAAAGTGTAAATTATATTGTCAATACACAAAATAATAATCGTACACAAAAATTATTGTTTTATTTGAAATAAAAATAAAAAAAATATTAAAAATAATCGTAACAATATTTGAACAACTTAGATAATAATTAACGAAGGAATATGTGATTAGAAAATTAACATTAATTAATTAATTATTAAGAACAAATTGACCCTTAAGAAACATATTATAAATGGACAGCTTATATTGGGATGATGAACTAGTAAATATATCGATAAAGTAAACTGATTATAATAGAAATAATCAGCTGAACTATGAAACCGGAAACCGCTATTAAACCTCGATTTAGGGCATTTGCGAGATAATTTAAATAGCGGTCATTGAAATGTTATCATAATTTTGTGATTCGCGTTATAATTTTTATCTAAAGTATACGTTATAAAGATACGATAAAGCTAATTAAATCCTTAGAGTAATAAAGTTAAAATTGCACAAGAAAATAAAATATTTTGTACATGTATTAGAAAAATATTACGTGTATTAGAAAAAAAAATTACTATCTAGAATTTGATATATATGATTCGATAAGTAATTACAAGCATGGTCATGTTTCTTAGCTATTCCTGTTTTATTAAAATATTTATTGGTGTGACAATCTTTCAGGATTTGCTGATTAAATTCTTGAAACAATAAATTTGGTTGTGATTTCAAAGAAGCAGCGCTAGTTCACTAAGTCCTAAGTCATTTTGGTTTAAGAAGTTTTTAAAAGAAAATATCTATGAAAATGTATCGAAAAAATAATTAAAAACTTAATATTATTAATTATTTGAGCTTAATTCTTTTGAAGTTATTATACCCTTAAAAATTCTATAGTTTCTTGTGCGAAACTGTCCTAATGCTTATCAAATTAAATTGTATGGTAATCTTCGTCAACTTATATACATCAAACTTTCGTCGCATACTGTAGTTTTCTCTAAAATTGTTTAAAATGTATGACGATATTTTTGAATAAACAAAATTATAGGCGCGGGCTTTCAGGTATTGACACAGGACGCTGTCATAAGCGGTCGGCTTCAGCGGACCCGTTTAAGGCGAGCAGTGAGGCACTCTCGCTCCCGTAGCATCACCATCACAACAACAATAACCCCTGTACAAAGCAGGGGCTCCATGTTTTTTAAACTTGGGTGATATATAGAATAATAGGAATACAGAAAAAAGGTGGAGCGTGTCACTAGTATTGCATGAAAGTCAAAAATCGGTTAAATTCGCACGTCGATAATTTAACACTTAATTTTACTTATTTATTTGCTCTTATCAATTTATTGCAGTTACGTTAGATAAACCAGTAAACCCGACAAAGTTGATATCCCGTAGTTATCCATATAACTTGAAGTTTTTAAGTAAATAAACCTACATAATTTTAATTACAGTCTGTCTGTCAGTACTATCTCTTCTACAGCCGTTTTTCTCAGAACCTTTTTGACGTAGAAACTTGGAATTTGGCTTAGTTATAAAGTCCATTAGCCCTTATATATTTCATTTGATAACATTTTATTTTACTTCTTGTGTCGTATGAACTACCGATTGATTACAGGCAGTCCGAAACTATATTTCACAATTTTATATGTAATTTTTTACATGTAATGTGAAAGATATTGCTAAAAATATCCACAAAAACGAAGGTATACTTTTTCCCATCTCCGAATTTGCTGAATTCAAAATTACGAAAAAGTGTGAGCTCCACTAGATGTTTAACTAAGGTTTACCAAATTAATATAGTGATGATTTCAAAAGTCATAATTTTTGAGAAATTCGCATTGTTTATGCATCTGTCAACGACATACTAAATGGTGTATTTTGGTGGTTATAAATAGTATTAATATTTTTAAATCGTTTAAGAGAAACACTATAAAACTTTAAATATTTACAAGTGTGTGTATATAAACCTTGCTGAGCGAGTTCTACTTGTTGTTAACAGTGCTCTTACATATCACGTTCACAACTTTTTTATTCGAACCCGTTAATTATTTAACGACAATGTACATATTTTGCTCAAACTTAGATTTTACAATTTTCAGTTGTATTGGTTTGTAAAATTTGCTGTATTGATTAGGCCAGTTATATAAATAATAATCAAGTTCTTCACAATTAAATGAAACTACGTGATGTAGTATTATTTCTACTATCTTTAATTTCTTTACCACGACCTAGGTTTCGTTGTATTGCAACATCTTCAGGTGGGGTATTAGCAAAGATTCTATCTTTACTACTAGAAAATACTAGAAATAATACTACATCACGTAGTTTCATTTAATTGTGAATAATGAATTTCTACAAAATTAACGCCAAATATAATCAATAATCAAGTTCTTAAAAGAAAAATAATTATTTTTTAAGTATTTCTAAACGAGAAATTAACATTAATCTTACCACAAATTAACTTTAATCTTACCACAAAATTTTTATCTTCAATTCTTCAATTTAACTTTCGGTAAAGACGGCGACATTTTAGGATTGTTCTTAAAAAAATAACATATATATCTAAACTGAAATTAATAGGCTTTTATTTGAAATATAAAAGGGAAATCTTCAAAATAACGTATTATTTGTCACCTATTGAAAATTTCTTTTGAAAAAGGAAATTTAAGGTTTTAAACATAACATCTATTGTTAGACTGCTAATTCCTACAACTACAATATCTATGTGATAGATTCTTCATAGTGACTTTTGATGTGAAAGGCCAAAAGGAAATGATTGTATTTTAGCCCAGAATTTAGAAGTCCGTAATTATGTTTGACAGTTCTTTACAAAATATTTTAGCTATTAGTTTTAATGAAGTAACAATAAGTTAACTCATAATAAGTTAATGGGTAAAAACCTAACTCGCTACCAATAAACGTATTATGAGAACTTTAATTCTGGATACTTTTGTGTGAAAATATAACTTTTATATAACTACTCCTTTTACATATACTACTACTTTTATATAACTGAAAATATAACTACTCTATTTAGTTTATAGTTCATTTTCTTCCCTGTAACACTAAATAGTTGTTGTATCTGTAAACATTTTTTTAATAATATTGTTTTACATATAAAATATGTTCACGCCGCGTCTGTATAACGCGATACCGCGAATTTCTCAGTAACTATTGAATGGAGTTTTTACAATATATAAATATAATTCCAACAGTGTTTATAACAAATAAATTTTAATAAATATAATTCTAACTTTAAACTGAATACAAGAATATTATAACTCAATTATATATATTTTATAGTTCATTTTCTTCCCTATAAGACTGAATAGTCATCGTACCATAAGCATTTTTAATTATATCACAAAATATAAATCATCAGAATTTTATATGATATTTGAAAATAAAAGGGTTGTTCCAATACTCTTAAGGGGTGTCGATTTATTCATAATATCTTCATCGATTTAGATAGTTGCCCATGGGCTCTCCATCCGTTACATTCTACAGTCCTAAAATGTTTTACAACGTTTTGATATTCACTTATTAATATTCATGAGTATTCATTGACAATTGTTTCATTAATATTCAAATATCAAAATAAATTTCGGAAGGAAACACTTTTTTAGAATGTCTTCAATATTAGTAAATAGTAAATTTACAAACTTTTTATAGTCATTCCTATCGATTAACATAAGTTTGTTTAATGAAATTTGTAAAAAAAAATCAGACACAAAATTTATATTACCCTACAGTAATAACGAGAGAGCTTTCAGGAGACCAGCAATAGAGTTAATTTACTTTCTATAGGAAAGACGTACGCTAATATACGGAAATACGTAGCTAACGATATTTGCAAAAATAAAACTTACGTTAGTCGCTCCCCAACCAACGATTGTGGTAACGGTGTTGGCAGGCAGAGTAGAACCTTGGGGAGCTATCCACGCCCTCAAGATTATATCCGACTCAATATAAGGTACGTTAACTACGATGACAGAGATGTCACCAACGTGATTCGCTGAATTGAAAGTGGGATGTTTGATGATTAGGGCCACGTTTCTGAGGATACCGCCGCTGAGGCGGTTGGGTGAACCAGCTCGTGTCTGCCAACTTGACGGATTTTCGAACCTGAAATTATAATTGTAATTATTATTAGTAATGTGTAGTTAAAATAGATGATCGTAGATTAGATTCAAATTATATTACCGTCCCTAAAAGTGAAGAGTAGAGTAGTGAAGAGTAGTTAATTAGCGGAATTGATTGGTTGATAATTTTCTCTCACTTTCCGAACCGGAATTTTAAAATTATTAATGCTTATATAATTGTTTTAAAAAACTTAATGAGTTAATTTAAACACGGAAATAATGTTGATATTAATTAATTGAAAGTAAATATAAACATAACTTTAAAATTAAGTACAAGAATTTATTAATAACTAGCTGTGCCCGCGACTTAATTTGTGAATGGGAGTTTGAAACTATTATTAATTTAACTTAAAGTTTAATACATGTAATTTCATTCATTATAATAATTAAAAATTAAACTTTTTTTAAGTTAGTACTTATACTTTGTATTAAAATGTAAAATCGCCATATCTTTTATTTAATGATCTGTTGCGATTAAATTTTTATTTTAACATAGATCCAATAGAATTCACCAGTAAAATATTCATCGTAATCCTTTTTGCTGCCCTTATGTTATACACGAACAAACAGACAGGCTCGCAGACATAGAGATAAATATTCAAATAATATTATGTAATAGAAGACACAAATATTTAACGATACTTTTGATATGTTCCGAATACTAATTTTTTCATAAATGTAGAATTGGTGTATCATGGTATTGGTACATCAATTCTACAATTATAATATCTATTGATAATAAAGTAACGACCAACCTTTCTTTCATATTTAATTTATGTAAAAGAAAATACTGAACGCAAATAACCTTTAATATACCCTATTGTAAAGATGCAAGGTGTTTTCCTTTTTATCGATATCTTGGATCGATCCAGATCGCGACTATATGATACAGTGCTGGGATCTTATCGAATAGTGACGATCCGATATTACACATATCGTGTCGATAGATCCACTATCGAATCAAAAACTTTTCAATATGTGCAATAGTTTTGATAAATAGAACAATATACACATGAAAAGGTATATAATATGAACATCTCAGGTAAATAATGAAGTATATAACAACTTTATACTAATTGTGACCTTTTTATATATTTCTAATAAGTTTGTAGGGTGTTCCTTTGTTTCGACACCAGTCTAGTAAACTTTACACCGACAAATATTTTCACTTTTTACACGTAAAGTCCCATTCATGGACCAGTGGCGTCATGGCTTGGTTTGTTATAAATGATTAATCACCCAAAAATATAAGCAACAATAGCGAAAATAGCATGAATAATTTGAAGCGAGTGCTACAAAACAAAAATACCCGTCATAAGCTAGTACCCATCATACCCACAAAACAAAAGTACCCATCATAAGCTAATACCCATCATATACCCATAGCTAGCTACAAAACAAAAATACCCATCATGTGCAATTCTGAGTTACAGCATGGAGAAATATAAACAGTATAAACCCTTGCAGCCCGCTGCCGGCTGCCATCTGAACATATCAAATGCTTTATGATCAACAAGTTCGATAATTTAGTTCGACTGTCCGTGTGACTTGACTACCAACGTGATCTGTTCGATCCGATAATAGCATACGATACGATAATTTGTATCGATCTATATAATATTTTATGACGTTGTATTGATATTTGAAATATTTTATGACGTTGTATTGATATTTGAAAATATCGGATCGGATGTTGCAGCCCTATCCTGCGTAAATGGAAATGTTAAATCTTTTGAGTGACATCGATCGTATATATCGATTTAAATTATCAAAGTATCGTATGATATTTTATTTATACTTGAAAGTATCAGATCGGATTGTAAACTCGTCGTAATTGAAATGTTGAATCCTCGAAATAATTTGAATGCCGGTAGGACTATATATTATTAGTATCATAATTAAACAATAATTTTAACAGAAGCGTACGTTATCTAGATGATCGACGCGTCGATATTTCCACTTTTTTAACATATAAAAGTTATGGCAATCTTGGATATTTTTATATCTCCAGCTTGTGTTGTTTTTTTTATTATTGAAAAAAGTTATTATTTCAAAATGTGTTTCATCTACATTTATAAGTATATTAATATTTTTAACTGAGAGATATGAATACAGACGAAGAGAAATTAATTACCGGCTAGTGATCTTACAGTAATTTATATATGTACTAGCTGTGCCCTGTGTTACTTGTCTTAATAATACTACTCTCCACGCCACGGGCACTAAAGGTCTCCGCTCCGTTCGCCAAACGACATCGTCTGTTGGCTCGGAGCTATATCAACGGAAGTACTCGGGTAATTAGTCAATAAATTATTCGGTGTCTCTCTATCTTGCACTGTTTAAGCAGTGTTTCCCGATTTCCGTTACATATGCCCGTATGAATTGTAAAATAATAAATAACCTATAAATAAAAAGCCTATAATATTCCAAATAAAAATTAAGTAAAGGCTTTCCAATATTGAAGTATTTTTTTTTAAATCGGACATGTGGTTTCAGACATCTAAGCAAACAATCAAATAAACAACTCTTCCCCTTCATATATTAGGAGAGATAACGCAATCGTAACGCCATCTATTGGTCATATTTTCAAAGTATCGCTGTAAGGTTTTCTCTCATATCCACTGAAATTAACGCAAACACTTGAATTACCGATTATGAATGGCGCTCATTATTTTCCAACTCAACTAATTTTTTTAATTAATGTTGTGAAATTATGTTGAATTTTACATATTGATTATAAATAATCACTAATTAAAAAAATCATGTAAATAAAGTTTAAATTTCTTTTTTATAATAATAATTACATATATTTTTTCATGAATATACACGTAATTAAATTAGGTTTGAATAAATCATTTGAAACGACAACTTATCTCCTTCCTTCCCTATATTTTTTCTTGTTTTTTTTTAATAACAAACCCTTTCTTTTACATATTTTTCAAAAAATCACGAAGAATTATAGTAAATATTTTCGAAAACATGGATACTCTCATTTAACTATTACAATCACAAATTAAAAGCTCTCATTTTCAGAATATTATTTCGACTTTCATTTACAGAATGAAAAGAGTTGGAGCAAACGTGGCTTTACATTATTATGTATGATAATAATAAATAGAGAGATTGAAACTAATTCAAATATCTGCAGAAAATTTCCACTATATGTAAATAACTAATAATTATAATAAACAATATGTTTTTATTAAAAATTAATGGGCCGTTCATTGTCCACGCTCGACTAAAGTACAGAATAAATAACTGAATCGTCGAGTCTATTACTAATAGCAGAGCCACTTAGGATCATAACAGAAATAAAAAATATTAAATAATAAAAAAAAATTGCTACGTTGTAAAAAATAAATTATAATATTTCAAAGTTGCAATAGACTGGGACTAATAATTGCGTATACTTACAAGAAAATACAGCAAGCCTACGGATTCGCCAATAGAATCTTACTTAAAAACCTCTACGAGTAGTATTCAAATTATGAGGAATACGTGTGTCCTTCAGCACATAGCAACATTGTCGAAGTGTGCACTTTGGCACATAGCACCATTTGATAGTACGTAGTATTTTACATAAATATTTGCACATACCAATATTATTTCTCATTATATTAACATATTTCCTCGTGTAACTTTTTTCGACATAAAAATATCGTAATTTTTTGCTTAAAGAGGTTTAAAGTCGTTGTTATAATTTTCCAATAAACTACTTTTTGAAGTTTATTCCTTAAGAATCGATTTTTCTTATACAACGCCCGGTATGAAGTTTTAGGAGGAGTAAAATCGGAACTTCAGAGCGTACGAAGTTCAGAGCGTTAAAAAAAAATGCAAACGTTAGAAGTCAAATCGTACTAAGTTCAGAGCGTTAAAAAGTGTTCCGTTAGGTGACTTCTCCGCGCAACATTTCCGCACTTCTTTACAGTTAAATATTATGTTTATTTGGCATTTTCTTATGGCGTAATCGCAATGACCGTGTGTGGTACACATAGTTTACTATCGTTCGCTTATATCAAGACGAATTCTTCGTAAGACGGTTCTATCCTACAAAATTAAAAAGCCTTTTTTTTATTTTAACTTCTTAGTCTGACGTTACTAAATATTTTTAATTTTATTGCATAACCTTAGTCTCATCTATTTGTGTTTTACTTAAAAATAATTATATTGTCAGTATTTTTTTATTAAAGACTCCCATTTACTTAGAGTAAACTCCAATCGCGCGCCGGAACAAAAACGCGAAAAGTTTAATTTTTATTTAAATTTTTAGCTAACGAAAGTGGAAATAAAAATGTATTTTTCTGAGAACATTTATCTAGTAAGACATCGAATGTTAAAATGCTCTTCAAAAATTAGTAACTTGATTTACTTTATTGCCATCTATATATTTCCCATAAAACAATTTAAATCATTGTTTCTCCACTATATTTAAAAAATTATTAAACGAAATTGAAAAAGATTGCATTATATTAAACCTTTTTCTTACAATGTCTTCACCAAAATCTCAGTTGTAAAATTAATAATGATGCAAAAATTATTAAATTGATGTAATTTCCTCGTTTTAAAGTGCTTAAAAACTATTAAAGTTTTTTTTATTAACGAATTTATTACCGTTACGGTGTACTAACTCTGGCTTTAGATAATAAATCATATGTCATAAAACCAGTATTTTACTTAACAAAACCTGTGCAAGAAACAAACTTACCCTCCTACGAAGCAATGAGCTGCAGTCAGCACATGACGAGTGGTTAGCAAAACTCCGGCACACTCCTGCGAGAAAACTCCATTTCCAGCACTATTCCTCAGTAATTGAATCATGAAATTAAAGTGGTGGATAGATGCAGTTGTCCCTGATGCAATCCGAAGTTCTCTCGGCTGGAACCCTATGTTTGACGCAAATATGACTATTAATTATGTTTTAATTATCATGCTGATATATTCATTATCATTAAAAATAAAGTTAATTCTCTCTTCAGTTTTTATTATTTACTTATTTCTCGCGTGTTTCCCTAGCCGCTTATAATATTATCTTATCTTAGACCGCCGGCACTAATTAAGCTAATAACCAATCCTTCAATAATCTGTTTTTTCCTACGTCTTTGTTCAGTTGATGTCTTTATAAATATAAGTAGCAATGCCAACTTCACAGTAATTCGACAAATATTTCAACATCAAATCAAGGCTAAAACAAAACAACGTTTAAACTTTGAAGTATAAATTCAAAGTTTAAACATTGTTTTGTTTTCTAGATTTAATACACTTTTTATTTAAGAGAGTTTTTATTTACAATCGGCAAATTAAGTAAACATAATTTTCAACAAAATGTTATTACAATTTCCTTCTAATGAAATAAAGTTGAATTGAATAACAGCTCTGAAGTTTTCCCTTTATTTTCTTATTAAGTTGTTATAAGTAAATAGATTAAACATTGCATACTAAGACTCGACCAGTTGTGATTCAAATTTTTATTAAATATTACTCTAATAAGTTTTCAAGCATTTGTCAACGTTTATTGAAACGGCATTATGTTTTTCGTAGTTATATAAACCGACTATTGGAGAATCTACCTATTAAATTACTCCCTTGCTGCATAGATGGATTTAATGTAATTACTATAAAAAAAACGGTCAAAAAAAGAACTAAATAAACTTAGAAACTTATTCAGAAACGGACGTGCTTTGCCACTGTATCCACATGACATATGGAAGTACAAATCTAGCGTTTTAATACATTTATTTTAAATACAAAAACTACATAAGTTTAAAATCCGCGGGGGTCGACTTGCGCTCCCTCCCTCATTCCCCTGCCCGCTACCGCATCTTTCTTCAGCTCGTAGCTGCCCACCATTAGTATGGTGAAAATGTTGTTAAATTTTTGATGCGACAGAAAAAACTTACGATGAGATAAAAATTAAATCATTACCAGAATTACTAGCTATAACCTCCGTAAAAGTTCTTGTGAATTGCTTCTGGTTAATTGATATATTATTTTCGAGTTAAATTCACTCGTAGAAACAGACCGATTGACAGATAAATTTTGTTTCAACATTAGATTCTTTCTAGTAACCGGTTGTGCGTTCGGAAAAATATTTAATAGCTGAAAATTCATAAATCACAGGCAGACATTAAATTTATTCATTTTCATTGATTCGTTTTGACTTGTCATTTTATTTAATATCATTTCCAAATGCACAGATTAACCATCGATAACGCCACGTTCATACAGCGATAAGGCGTAATTACTGTGAAAACTCCATTTCATTGGATACTGTACGTGGAGCGGACGGCTTTTCCTTTTCTCATTGTGATACAATGAATTTACATGTAATAGTTCCATTCTTGTATTTATTTATGTCCAGTATCTATGTATTTCCAAATGCGCAGATTAACCATCGACAACGCAATGCCACGTTTATATATCGATAAGGCGTAATTACTGTGAAAACTCCATTTCATTGGATACTGTACGTGGAGCGGACAGCATTTCCTTTTCTCATAGTTCCATTCTTGTATTTATTTATGTCTAGTATCTATGTATTGATATAATAAATTTGTTTGTATTTTTATGGTCGAATCTGTTAATAAGTTATCTATTAGTAATTTAATGCGTACTCTACCTTAAGATAGAATAATAACCTTTTTATATAACACTAGCTATGTTTACGATTGCGTTCGCGTGTAATTAGGATTTTTTTGTTTTTTCCTTCTTATATGTTATTCTTGGGTTTACCATACAAAATTGCATCAAAATCCATCCAGTAGATGGCACACACTCATTACGTGACACTCACTCAAAATAACAGACGAAAATTCTAAGAAAATTATTTCCACTGTACAGATATCACTCTTTTAGAATTTTTTATACTTATAGATTACTTAAGGATAGCCAATCTTGACCTTGGCTTAAGAAACCTGCTCTGAATATTAATTAAGTAACGCAGAGTGTGTATTAGGATATTTTATATTTTTATGGTTCCAGCGGTATTGGAAGCAATTCTGATGTCATGACTATTATATCACTGTATCCATTCAAAAAGTCATTAGTTCGCAAATAAAACGAGAATTACACTTTAAATTTACATACGCTACGTAGCACTTAGGCTCAGTACCAATTACATTTAAAGTTATATTTATAATCATAGGGTAACGAAACCCTTTTTTCTGGCAAATTTTATATATTTTGTGTACTTAAGAAATACGAATAATTTTCATATATTGAATAAATAATAGATATAATAGAAGGAAAATATATTTTCCAAAACATTGCGCATATCAAAAATACACTAAATAATATATTTTTATACCTAAAGTAATATTATTAAAAATAAACAGTTTAAAAGAAAAACAATGTACCCTTAAATATCTATCGCTTTTTATATACTTAATAAATAAATTTAAGAAAAATTCATGAAAACTATAATTCAATTAAAGTAATGTTTAAAAGAAAGCCATTTCATTTTTCCTCAAAAATCATTACGAGAACACTCAAATGTAGTCACCGTAGCCGGATATAAACATCTGCCATATAATAAGGTAAAAGTGATTAAAACCTTTTATCAATCATGATTTTAGATAAGCTCTAGATAATTTTTAGATCTTGATAAAAGATGACATCAAAAGGTTTAATCTCAATACCTGTTTCTAAAGTATTTTACAAGTATATTACAATGAACAATTAATGCCAAAGTAAAACGTGAAACGCTATTCTTGAAAATTATAAGGTCTTCATAATCAGCAAATAATTTGACAAAATTCCATGCCATTTTACTAAAAAAACGCACAATAACACAAAAATATTTGCAATTCAGTTTTCCGCGATCGTTGCTTACATTAACTCTATGGAAAATATTTCAAATAATATAAAATACAAAATATTTTCCGTAACCTAAAGTACAGTAACTGAAAATTAAATAAAAGAAATATAAAAATAAAAAAGTTTACTCACCACAGGCTATTCCCGAAAGAAGGGCAAAAGAAACTATTATGAAACGCATTTTACTTTTTAATTTGTATACGTATTATGTATTCTCAAACCAAATGCTAAAGCATTTATACCAGTCGTGATAATCTTTTCTTCACACCTGCTATAGTTGATAAGATAAATTAAAACTCACCGATAGTTGCCAATCCATTCAATATCTTTGTTGCACTTCAATTAAATGCATATAATTTGTTTTATGAATGAAAAGGAATATCCTTTGTAATCGATAACGCAAAATGACAAACATAATACTTGGCACATGAAATCAAATCTGAATATTTGTTATTGTCTTTTTCTGTACCGAAAATATATTTGTGATGGTTCCGCACACATTTAGCCAGATGTCAAAATTTATGGATACGTAATATTTCTATTAATATATTTACAAATATTAATTACACAAATCGTATACATATATTCTCTACTGTGTCATTTACAAGCGTGAAAACATGGTGAATATTTAAAAAAAAATTTAAGATCCAGGTTAATCGCACTATTTTTCCCGTAATCTTATAGTCAGATTTCACCAAATTTGTTTTTTTCATGGTTTTTGTCTCAGTAGTTTCGGAAATAAGAGGGGAGGGAATGCTCTGATTTTTCGTGCTTTTTGGTTTTTTTAATATGCAATTAAAAATTATGAAAAAATATTTTTGTATTCTTCATAAACCCTTTCAAATAACACACCAAGTACAAAATTTGAAATTTTTCTCTTTTAAGACCATCATTTACGTCCTCCTTAATTTTGATATAAATAAATATATATTTCAAAATTTCAGAATTTTCCTAACATTAGCTTAAATTTCAAAAAAGCAACGTATTTTTTTTCACATTTATCTGTATATCTCTGAAAATATAATACTTAAATTAAGGAAATAAAAATTTGAGAACCTTATAGCAAAGTTTTTCAAGAGGTAGCCCCACACTAAATATGGAATTTTGAAAAAAATATCGAGTATTTAATTTGTTCTCAAAAATTTGCAATCGAATATTTTTAACCTTTTGACTATTATTGAAACGCGTGCCAGCTAATATATTTTATTACTATGCCAAATTTCATTTTCTTAAGCAAGCCAGCTAAAAAGCAACTAATAAAACCCAAACAAGTATGTGTTGAATTTCTATCCACTGAACACTCCGCAACCATGTGTTAGTAACGTAGATGAAATTGAAGCTACTCTAACTGACTCCCTTCGATAATAACGTTACGAGTGAAAACTCGCTAACAGAGAGAAGGATAGAGCATACGACTGAACTCGCACTGACGAAAAATCGTGTGTTCAATCGTATCTGCTTCATAGAAATGTTTAAGTTTTTATTCGACAGTAATGCGAAAACAGTAACGTAGACAAAATTGGAGCTACTCTAACCGACTCCCTTCAATTTGAACGTTACGAGTGAAAACGCGCTAACAGAGAGAAGGATAGAGCATACGAGTGAACTCGCACTGACGGAAAAGCGCGTGTTCAGTCGTATCTGCTTCGTAGAAGTGTTTATGTTTTTATTCGACAGTAATGCGAAACCAGTAACGTAGACGAAATTAGAGCTACTCTAACCGACTCCCTTCAATTCGAACGTCACGAGTGAAAACGCGTTAACGGAGAGAAGGATAAAGCATACGAGTGAACTCGCACTGACGGAAAAGCGCGTGTTCAGTCGTATCTGCTTCATAGAAGTGTTTATGTTTTTATTCAACCGTAATGCGAAAACAGTAACATAGACAAAAGTGAAGCTATTGTAAATGACTTTCTTCGATTCGAACTTTATGAGTGAAAACGCGCTAACGTAGAAAAGGATACGACTCAACACGCAGCGACGGAAACGCGCGTGTTCAGTCGTATCTGCTTCATGGAAGTGTTTACGTTTTTATTCGATTGAAATGGGAAAATAGCTAAGTCTAAACGACTTCCTCGGATTCGAACGTTACGATTGAAAACGCGCTAACGCAGAGAAGGATAGAGCATTCGACGGAACACGTGCTAACGGAGAAGCACGTGTTCAGTCGTAACTGCTTCGTAGAAGTGTTTACGTTTTTATTCGACAGTAATGTGAAAACAGTAACGTAGAAGAAATTGAAGCTACTCTAACCGACTCCCTCGGACTCGAACGTTACGAATGAAAACGCGCTAACGTAGAAAAGGATAGAGCATACAACTCAACACGCACTGACGGAAACCCAGTCGTATCTGCTTCATAGAAGTGTTTAGTGTTTACATGGGATATTTCGAGGTCACAGTTTCAACAGAATAGTATTATCATATTTTTATATCACGCATTAAGTGCGAAACGTATAATTATATTGATTAAATTTAAGAATGAAATTTATTATACTTCCAGTTTGTGGTATACGTATATAATCTTACTTTCGATATGTAAACACACGTGACTTGTAACTTCAGTATTATTATAGATGCGGTTGTATTCAGTACGTTTTTAAATGTGTTCATTACGCATCATAATAGTATAATAATGTTTTATAACGGTGCCCGCGGATTTGCGTCCACGAATATTTAAAAATAACATTCGTATAGTAACTACCATTACAGACCACACAAAGAAAAAATCGATCGGCCGGCGGAAATTGAACTCAAGCCTTCAGCGTATCTTGCAACCAGTCAACCATTAAACCACGGCTGATCCAACTGACCTGTCGAAATTATTATTGTTATCATTACAATTATTTAGTTTTTTTTTTCTTTTTTATTTTTACAATATTTATGAGCACGAAGTATATTAAAAATGCTAAACAATAGCGTTGGCAGTTTCATATCATAAAATATCCATGAGCATAAAATTTACTAAAACGACAGTAGATGGTGTTGGCAGTACCTGTATCGTAATATTCTCCAAATTGTTATTTAAGTCTATAATATCCAGATAAATCCTATGTGTTGCTGGAGAGTACATCCTATTATTATACCAAATTTCATCAAAATCCATCCAGCAGTCTTCACGTGATTGAAGAACAAATAAATAGACAAACAGACCAATATGCTAAAAACAAGTTTTCTAAATTCTATTATCATTCTATAGGCGAAATCATTCACTCTTTTTAAAATAGTTTTGATGTACAAAATTTGCTCTGTTACATTTTTATTAATCTAATTATTATTTATTATAATAAATTCTAATGTCTAACAAGCTCAAGAGGTTTTATTCTTTTGAGTCTTCTAATAGTATTTTGCACATTTGAGAGTCTGGACACTTCTGGATTAATGTAGTTTTGAAGTCTCTTTTGGTGAGAACTAGTAAATCTACTAACAGTATTGTCTACCATCTCCATCTCAAGATTGTGATGGAGATCGTTTTTTTTAATTCCGGAGTGTATTTATTTTTTGTTTTCATCTGATGAAAAAGAACGATTTGTGCGATATTATCACTTACCTATAGAAAGTTATGACAGTTACTATATTTTTGAGAGATTATATTATTTGGACAAAATATTGTAAATCTTCAAATTTTAAAGAAGGCGAAGCAATAGAGTATTTATGAGCATTTCCTTTTCCTTTGTCTAATTCTATTTCATCATGAAGACGAGAATAGATAACATTCGATATTATATTCTTTTTGCTACTTAGACGTATTTAGTTTGGGCAAATTTTTTTATTTTTCATCATTAAGATCAAATTTGCCTGATTCCAAAATATAAGTAACACAAACTTCGCTGATGGAACTAGAGGTTTTTTTTCATCATCAATGTTTTATCGCCAATATTTCGCTTACACACAACTTTTTATGTCAAAAATATAATCGTTTTCACTCATTTCATTCACTATGTATGTATTTAGGATTAGACATCTTACACCATTTTATTAAAATAAGCTAATATCCTTTGGAACATAAAAAATACCTGTAACTATTTTTTTAATTCGGATATGTGCCGATTCGCTTTCACTTTACGAGTGGCCCTTTTCCATCAATTTGGGACTTATTTTATAACCAAAATGTTTGGTAGTTTATGAATATAAAACAAAAAGAGTTATTGAATATATTTGGCGTTAATTTTGTAGAAATTCATTATTCACAATTAAATGGAACTACGTGATGTAGTATTATTTCTACTTTCTTTAATTTCTTTACCACGACCTTCACTGAGAGTTGTATTAAAATTGGGATAATAGGATTCCGTTTGTGGTAAAATGATTGCTGAGTTGAAAACTGTATCTTTGCTAATATCCCAACTGAAGATGTTGTAATACAACGAAACCTAGGTCGTGGTAAAGAAATTAAAGAAAGTAGAAATGATACTACATCACGTAGTTTCATTTAATTGTGAAAAAGAGTTATTTTACAGTTTTCATCTCAGCAATCATTGTACCACAAACGGAATCCTATTATCCCAATTTTAATACAACTTTCAGTGAATGTAAGAAGAAAGCGTTTCGCTTTTGCCTCGTACTAAAGGAAGCATTGGGCTTGTTTGAAGTCCAGCTCAAACACCATAGAATTGTAATACCTGTATCTTTTGGAAATTAGTAAGTTTCTTAATATTTTTCAATTAAAGGAAGGTATCACAAATATCTTTTTCTTTTATTTAAACAAAACTTTCACGCCACTCTCTACATAAACCGAACGTTTCATGGGAACTGATATTCCTATTAAGGTAAAACTGCATTGAATGTTTTTTATACAATGCTATTCTACTCTTTTAAATAAATTAATTAACATAAGCGCATACTCTTTTCTTGTTAATGTTTGAAGAAATTGTGATTTTTGTTTCGTATAGCACTTCTATTATCCATTAAAGAAAAATTGTCTCTATTTTGTGATTTCCCCATTAGATATCGCCATATAAAAAGTCTTTTCCGAAATTAAAAGTTTGTTTTTAGATAAATAGTATTTTAAGATAAATTAGTAACTGGATGGTAGTAATTCAGTAACAATACATTTTTCATAGTGCGGGTTATATTTATTAAACCGCTTCCTTTGAAGCACAATAATATCAATTCCTCATATTTTCCTTCTTTTCGAATATTTGCTTCCTTCTTACCTCAGAAAATTTCACATATCATTTTGCACTAGCATAGAGGACTCAATATTATTTTAAGTCTTCCTGTTCCATCTAAAGAGATATGGGTACATTACACTTGATTTTCCTAAAAGAAAGCGAACAGATTCAGTAAAATCTGTTCGCTTTCTTTTATTAATTTCACATCTCTTTCCTGGATTAGTCTTTTTACAGTTTACAGAATTTTTTAAACAGCATGTTTTTCTTTACTTTATTTTTATTTTTACATTTCAGACTAGTTTTTTGTTTCTAAAAATTTACTTTCATCACTAAAATTATTAAATCTGAATGCATCAAAGTAATATCACTTAAATTATCAGTGTTAAACAAATAATTTTGTTGATCATTAATATCTGCTTCGGCAAAGTAGTTCATATTTAATTTCTTCTTTTTTGGTATTCTTTACTATGGTTACTAAAACTGATATTCGTTACTTTATAAAAACGGATGCTATTTACAGTATTTTAAACTTCAAGCAATTTCTTAACTATTCCATTGTGAAAAAAATGGTCAGTCCTATTGTCAGACGAGTTTTTTTTACGAAGAAACACTTTGCATTTCGTTCGAATCTGAAACTAACAACGTATGTTTTTATTGTACAATTTTCTCACTCATGAAAGACGAACGCTCGTAACCACATCAGTCGGCAAACAAGCCATAAAGTGATAGTCAGAGTCATTTACGCACGAGTGAGTGAGTGATTTCTTGCGTATATACGACGAACAATTACAACCCTATCATTAAACAAATTTCAGTAACAGCCAGTGTTATATACGCATAAATGTGTGAATGAAAAAAACTGCATGTACAAAAGGAACAATCGTAGCCGTGTCGGTCGGAAAACGAGTTATGCGTAAATGACTATCACTTTATGGCTTGTTTGCCCGACTGATGTGGTTACGAGTGTATATATATATATATATATATATATATATATATATATATATATATGCGTGTTATATATGCATAAATGTGTGAATGAAAAAAACTGCATGTACAAAAGGAACAATCGTAATCGTAGCCGTGTCTGTCGGAAAACGAGTCATGCGTAAATGACTCTGACTATCACTTTATGTCTTGTTTGCCGACTGATGTGGTTACGAGCGTATATATATATATATATATATATATATATATATATATATAAATATATATACATATGTATATATATGTATGCGTGTTACATAGGCATAAATGTGTGAATGAAAAAAACTGCATGTACAAAAGGAACAATCGTAGCCGTGTCGGTCGGAAAACGAGTCATGAAGTGACAGTCAGCGACATGTACGCGCAAGTATGTAAATTAGTAATGCGTATATACTATGAACGATCGTACCCGCCTCTCTTGGCAAATAAATCGCGTAGTGACATGTAGCGGCGTATACGTACGAGTTCGTGAATGAGATACAACGAATAAACGTCACCGCGTCCGTCAACAAACAGACCGTGAAATGTCAGGCAACGACATGTATGCGCAAGCATCTAAATGAGTGACCACGTATATACTTCGAATGATCGTAATCGCGTACAGCGATCAATAAACTACGAAGTAACACTCAGTGCCATGTACGCATATACGGCACTGAGTAAATATGTGAGCAATATCGCTCAAGTACGCTTAAATATGTGAGCAATATCGCTCAAGTACGCTTAAATATGTGAGCAATATCGCTCGAAACTCTCAAAGCACCTATATACTCTTTAATTTAAAAAATGTTGTCTAACTTTTACACTAAAAGTAATTTTAATTTGTTTCCTTCACCATTTAATAGGAAACTAATATTGGTCTACTTTGGAGTTTTATAATTTTGTGGTAATAAGTTGAAATAGGTCTAACAACAGGAGCTAAACCGATTGATATCTATGTCACTAACCATAGTAGTTGGAGTTAACTACCACTCTCTAAAGATGGATATCAGTAATCTTTAATTTGAGACCGACTCAGAATTTCTATTGAGAGAATTTGGATTTAAAATGGTCATATTTTCATTATTTGAATTTCTTTTAATTTTTAATGAAAGATGTAAAACCAGAGAATACTGAAAGTCTTTTTAATATGGCTTTTACAAAGGCTAGTAGGTAATTATCTCCTATAAAAGCCCAATCAAAGACTGGGTTAACATCATCACTTACAACATTCGAAAAAATATATGTCTATACATGTAATAAAATTGTAACGGAGTGAACTCTTTACACGTTAAATATTTTAAAATCAGTGATTAACTTAACTTATGGAAAGATAATACATGCTAAAAGACCAATTTTTTCAATTTTGTCTATCAGTCTGTTAATTTGTTCTTCAATCACACGAAATCCATTGAAGTTATTTTGATGAAATTTTGTTTGGTAATAGTTTCTACTCTTGAATAACATACCAGATACTTTTTTATCTGGTTAATATATATTTTAAAAATCCCTAACTTTAAGAATATTACCATATTCTTACCAACGCTATCTATTAACGATTTTAGTAAAATTTGTGCTCATAAATATATTAAGATATTATACTGCAAGCGTCACCCATCAGCATTTTAAGTAAACTTAAAACTCAGAGTTATTGTAAAAATAAATAAAAAAAACTTAGAAATGGTAATTTTCATTATTTCTAATAACTTTTCTTAGTCCTAGTTTCATAAGGACAAAGTCATGGGCCCAGATAGCATTCATATGTATGAGGTGTTTCTTGGCCAAAATAGAATAGTACTAGCTGCTTAGAGAGTAACGAGTCTAAAACAATATGAAGACAGGCATTCTGGAGGATATTTTTGATGCTTTTATTGGATCAGGCTGCATAAATTAAGATAATAATAACAAATAAAACAATTCAATATTATTTTCGTAGAGTGTCTATGGAGTAGCAAGATACATAAACAATGCAGATGCAAAAAACCTTTAATAATTTACCGCATCAATTGTTTTTAATAAGAAACTACTTTAACGATCAATAGTATTAAAGGCAGAACCTCAGAATTTATCTCGTTTTAGTCAAAGCAGTTTCCAAAATTAAGTTTCCGGAATAGAATTTAACACAAATTTTAAAAACTATTTTTTATCTATATATTTTAGTAATATTCAACACACTTCGACAAATAAAAGTTTTCGGAAAATGTACATTTTTATTTTAATTTTTCTTCTCTTAAATTTGCTTTGTTTTCTAGGAACACTTTAGACAACATTTTGAAAGTTACTCCATTCATTATGTCTAGAAAGTTAATATCGTAGCTACTTTGTATAAATATTATCTAGATACGAGTGTATCAACACTCCCGCTAGTTGAGATGATGCGCGTCTGATTTGCCTGTGTCTCCAAGTTGGTTCCTGAGAAGAAAGCGAAATACTTGTGTCATTATTCTCTATCAACTTATTATCTCTCTGATGGTTATTGTGTTCTTTTGTACTTATCATTTTCTGAACAAAGTGTCTATTTCTTTTAATCATGAACTTATTTACGTTTGTCATCTGGTATTCCATAAATTTACAAATAAAACGCTAGATATTATTATAAAACTCAAAAAATTTAAATAGGTATATAATCAACAAACAATCACCTAGCGCCTTAATGTAGCAACTATCATCATCTGGAAGAGATGAAGAAGTTATCTAAAGCTAGCTCCCCCGCTTTGTGGTGAAAAAGAAAATTCCGCTTCACTTCTAGTTTTTTCTAGTATTAATACTATTAACATTTCTTTAGTATCGAGTAGTCCAGCGCCGGATATGCAACATTTATACGCTTGTGGTGGTGCTATCTCTTGCGCACCTGCGATATACTGTATGTGAATTATCTGAAGAAATTTTTTGGTTAATAACGGTATGACAGGTCTGTTAACATGGCGTTATTAATTTCACAAAAAGTTTAACCTTGAAGCCGTTACACGACGTCAAATTGGTCACCACCTACATCACCAAATAAGTACTACCACTCCCCCTCTCCCGGTCGTGTGGCGAATCAATCACTCGCGCCTAGTATCGAAAAGTTGAAGTGCGACTCTCATCACGAAAGTTTTTCTCTGTTTACGTAATAACGTTCATATTATATGTTTTTGTTACAAGCAACGGCTTATAGATATATTTACATTTCCGGAATAAAATTTAACACAAATTTTAAAAACCAATTTTTGACAAGGGTACTCTGCAAATATTTCTTGAATAAGATCAAGAACGTGAATCAACATTGAATGTCCCAAGTTCTGAAGCTTTATATCACCAATTAGGTATAAAAGAAAATGAAACGATCTGTAAATGAAGCATGTTACTCGGACGAAGAAAATGTTTGTTTGTTAGCCAATATCCGCCCATGGTCCTTCAACCATTCGACGCCGAGACTCCTACTAGCATCCGATAATGTCACTGCTTGGGCATTTCAAAGTCTTACAAGTACAAAGATGATCACCGTCCACTGGCGCACAGTCGCATAGCCGACAAATCTCATCATCAACCAAGCCGATACTATGGAGACGAACCAATAGGTAGTCGAGACCGGTAGTCAGTCTAAAACGAGCAACAGCCTCTGCCCTCTTTAGTTGTCTTGAAATTGACCCCTTCCCAGAGAGAGTCTCCCAATTTTTGCCAATGCTTTGATCTTTTAGGCTTTTGTAAATAGTTTTGTTGATGGATTAGGTAATTAGGTTATTTTTTGTCCTGTGAAGTGTAATGGGTATGTCGGAATTAACAGAATAAAAAGATGATAATGTATCAAAATATAAAGAAAATTAATTATTTTATTCATTTGTGTTTTTATATTAATTAAAACTCAAATTCGAAAAAACTACGCTACCGTTTCGAATGACTGTGCGGTCATTTGAAGGGTAATATAAAAAAATTAAACGAATATCTCTTCGGGTTATTATTAAATCACAAAAAAAAATTAATACCAACCATTGACAAATTTCTAGCACGTTTTCATGCAGAACTCGGTATATGATATTATTTAAGAAGACCGTGAACATTATAAACTAATTGAATTTTCTTGAACTTTTGTTGCTCAACTTTGTTTAAATGATACTTGATTTTTAATACTATCATTTATGTAGACGTTATGAAATACTGTCGGTTATTTTACAAATCTACTAATATAAAAGTGAGTTAAAAGTTTAAAATTAGACTAAAAATTATTCGGGTAAATAATGCATGGCATGTATATGTCAGGTTTTTTTCGAAGAACTTGTCTACACACTTTATATCACATTATCTATTTTCAATGCAAAATAAAAAAATTATAAACGTACAGATTTTGCAACACATATTTTGTCATATCATATTTTATTTAACGCAGTTTATCAAAAGAATAACTTTTGATAATTAAACGAAAATAAGTGCTATCAAAACTAAGTAATTAATATTATTTTCTTTTTTCCTCATTAATTAAAACTCACTATTTTCTTCCAGACTTTTTTTTACTTTAATCGAATTTTCACACCCCCTTATTATCTCGCGTTTGCGAGTTCGGTTAATAATTACGATTTACGAGTATATCAATACACCATCAATTAAGTCAAGAAGGCACTTAAAATAAAAACAGCCATTTATAATTCTGAACACAAGGACAAGTGAATAATCACGGATACACTGTGATTATTCACTTGTCCTTGTAATCCTCTCTCACAGCCGTTCTTCTCTGAAACCGCATGATGTTGACACTTGAAATTTGGTATATCAATAAAGCTTGTTAGTCCCCACACCGATAGCTAAGAACGAACAATATTTATGTGGAAATTTAGGTCAAATGAAACACTTTATTGTTTTTTAAATTCCATTTATAGATTAGTTATCGCTTGAAACGATTAATTGGAAGGATCAAAACCAATATTTTTTTTACAAACTTTTTTAAATTATTTTTAAAGATTTACTGTTAAATGTGGATAAATATGCCCTTCGCCCTTATTTCCGAAACCAGTGAACTTGAAATCAAATATGCTAATGCGTCATGAAACATTAAATGCAAAGAAAATATTTTTCCTGTACAGAGATAATAGGTAAAACATAGATTTATGAAAAAATGTATCGTTAATCAAATAGTTTCTCGCAATGCCATGGCCATGTACTTTATTTTTTTTGCAAAGTGCGTGACGTAAAAAAAGTATTCAAAGGAGAAAAACTTTAGTATTCGAAGCAATCAGACGACTCAACAAACTCCTCGCTATATGAACGGATTGCGCTTTGGTTTTTTCGTTTTACGTCAATCTTAACGATAGTAACATGTGATTTTATTAGATTTTCTGGCAAAGCAGGCGCCTCTACCTAAAATTACATTACTAAAGCATGTCGTAGATATTTAACTTCGATAACGAGAGAAAGATTTGTCGTGGGTTCGAAGGGTTGACTGATGTCGGATGAAGGATAAGATCACAAATCAAAGAGGAGCGACCCCACTTAGGCTGAGTAGTTTCGGATATACGACCTTTTTTGTAGTTTTTCATAATGATATTGGAAAATTCTGAGCGTCGTAAAATGGGCAACATACTCCAAACCTGTCCATGGGTTTCTTTTTGATATTATAATATTTTTCTCCTAGAGCTTGTCTTAATAATACTTGATAAAAATACAAATGGCAACGGAGCAAAAACAGACGTAAAAAATTAAAATTAAAATTGATAAAATATACTAAAGGCATAATTTATCATACATTTGAAAGAAATCTATCGAAGTAAGAAATTCAAAAATATGTTATTTTATTTTTGGAATGAATTTTTTTTAAAAATACTTTCAAAAACGTTGCTAATTTTTTTATCTTACCCCTTTTTTCAGAAGAAATATAGGAAACAAAATTACAGAGTCCTTATTTGTAAAAAATGTCTCTTCTTCTCTAGTAATTTCCTCATTACAGAAGGTAAAATTTCATCTTTGCACTCTCCCAACCAGTCAATCGTTTCTCATCACGGTTTGTGGCTGTTTGTAGTGCTACATGTAGCGACTTGATATTGTATCATAATCATTGCAATATGCAAGTGTCTTGATGTCTGATTATGACTTAGGAGCTCGAACCTATGCCCTCACCATGAGTTTCTTCATGAACCATGCAACCTTTCAGTTGCGCATGGCGACACGTCGCCATACCGTACACTCTACTACATATAGACTATATATATATACCTTAGTATAGCGTGGCGACCAGTCGCCACGGCAAGCGTCGCCACGCCAACGATCCGGTTTATGCCTGCGCCTATAGATGTTTCACATCAAAAAAATCCGATGTAATAAGCTGATTTTCCTTCATACGTAGGCCCCATTATAGATAGATAATAAATTAAAGTACTTATAACCCCATATGTTTCAAATTGTAAATGCTTGAATCTATTCGCTCATTCTAAGCGCACGGTCAATTGATTTACCCGCATCGCATTGCGTCGCGAGTCACGCATCACCTCATCACATGCAATATATACGAACAGAAACGACACTGGCCGAACTTTGCCGAATCTAATTGATAGGTGATGCGGTGATGGTTAGAATTCTCGCATAATGCGTAATGTTGCATCACCTCTCCGCGTGATTTTAACGTTGTAATATTACGTGCATTACCTACCCATGTCTAGTCCCAATCAGTAATACGCTGCCAGTTGACGCGGACGGTTGTTAGTTGCTTCACGGTTAATAAGTATCAACATTTTTCCATAAAAAAAACCTTATTTGTGAAAATAAAAAAAAATCTAGTAAATCAGTTCACTGCCGTGTAGCATTGCACACATATAATGCGAATGGCATGCAATCTGCCTAACAAATAATTTTACAGCTCCGTCATAGCGTCACCTGTGCGATCAAAAATTTATCAGCTATAATATTCAAAATCAAGTATAATCGTACTATTTAAATTATGATATTATGTTTTAAATCTTACATGACTTAACGCTATCCTTATCGCCACAAATACTGTCCCATTTATCTGGAATGGAAATCCTAACTAAGCGATTTGGATTGTCCTTAAAATCGCAACCGACCGATAAAACAACAACGTATTTTCCAGTTTACGTCAACAAATCGATTGTAACGTTTCGGCATAATTAATCTGCATGTAATCTGAGATTTGTTTGTCTCCAGTGTTCCGTATCAAAATTTAAAAGACGGAACAATTTCGCCTAATAGCGACAGGGCGGAACATGTCCAGACATGATAACACGTCATGTGAATGATATTGTATCTCACGGCGAGCTCACTGCAAACGCGTTCACAAGATCTTCGCATGGCTAGAAATACGCTTGCAAATCGCTAATGGGATAATATTCTTAAAGTAATTATTTGATGATTTTTCTTTTACAAGGAAATAGTATTCGTTAGAGTTTAATTTAATACTAGACTAAAAAGAAACATTAGTTATAATTTTTGTATTCAACAAAGCTATGAAATACTTCTTTCTAAGCCTATCGTCAGGCTTATCAAGGGAAAACTGGTAAAACCAAGAATCCAAAACATAAAATTCATTTTTTACGACTAAAAAGATATTAAACAAAATTTTCGAGAAAGAAATTAATATTGTTGTCTTGCTCTATAATCTGTAAAGTAATAGCAAGGAAAAAACTAACCCGTTAAACACAAAAAGAACCGATAAAATAGGGGGTTTAATACACAAATTAAAAATTTAAGGGCGCATATTGTTTTTATTTGCTAACATTTAATTTTTTATTTCACTGTGTAAATATAAACGTATTATCTATTATGTTTTTAGACGTGAAAATATCTTAAATTCCTCAAAAATATGTTGGTTTCATTTCATGTAACTTTTTAATATTTAAGTTTTTTTAGTATTTTTGAAATTTAGAATATAAAAAATATTTAAGTCGAATAACAGGTTTCTACGTAATAACATGAATATAGAATGAAAATTCTGCGCTTAATGAATTTTTTTTGTGAAAATTAAATTAAAAATATAAATTTTCACCCTAGTTAAGCTTAATTTCAATCTACTCCAATAATATCTTACATGTTTACGGAGTAAACTTTACCTGATCTGAATCTTCCTCGAAAAACAAATTTAAGTCATTTTAAGAACATCATATACTACTTAAAATTGCTATAATCGTTAGCAGACGTGTACATCTTTATTTATAATTTTTTTAACAATGCATATATTTTTTTCTTTACACTTTAATAAATACATCTATGGAAACTAGAAATTTTGATTAGATTTAACACAAACATACTAACAACCAGACCAAAATGCCCATTATCCTTCTTCAGACTTTTAGGAAGAAAAGAATGAAATCCTTATCTTGTCCAATAGTAGTAGGAATTAAACTGACAGACAGATTAAACTGACATAACGTTCCATTCGATAGTTTATTTATATCGTTTGAATCATGGATTTCAAAAAAATTAAATGAATAGACAAGTTGCTTTTAAAATTTGATTATGCGTAGATAATGCAACTCTAGTAATAACGTTCATCCATTTTCAGTACAAAACTATTAATATCTTTAATAAATAAAGTGATGCTACTAAATTTTTTCACTAATTATTTTGATATTACTAAATTTTTTATCATCAATATTTATTACAAGAATCAACTTTTCGAAAAGTAATTAGATTTCCATGTGTAACCATATGTAGCTGGGGACTACTAAACATGAATGGATGAAATACTAATATTCAGTAGCTTTTAGTAGTCCTGTATGTGGTAATCAAAATTCTCTGCTAGTCACAGCTTTAATTTTATCTTCAATGATTTAGAATAAACTTAAAGTGTTTACAATCTGACTTCAAATAATAGCAGAAGTTGTAGCCTAAATGACACAAGATACGCAAAAAAAATATCTGACACGAGTGAAGTTGAAACAAATACAGTCATGGTTCGAATAGCTGCAACCTAGCTGCTGCTAGCTGCAAACGAGCTAATTATTTCAGTGGAAACATCATGTAAAATATAATTATATATCATTTAAATACGAATTGAACTAGCACTGAGGTTTTTGTTTACACATATGTATATACAATAAATGTTAAATAACACAAAAACGAAAAATTTGCGCATTTATAATATGAGTAAACATTTGTCAAATGATGTTGGAAACATAATAAAAACTGAATCAAGATCCAGCTAGTGAGATAGCCAAATAGCTTTTAATTTTATCGTTTTTACCTTCAAGATAACTTATTATACTGCGAGGACTCGCATTTTGTAGCGCAATGCATTTTCCCATAAAAGACTTGTGATTTCGAGCTTCCCTATTATATTTTTCCAGGACATATTTGTTGTAACTATTGCGACAAGATATGCAATGTCAATTGATGTCAACGGAAGACCACTAGACTCTGAACATTTGATATTTTTCTGACTGATCTTATGTTCACACTTTTTCTTAGACGCTAAGATTCAATTAGAGCGGTGAACTTTAATGATTATAATTTTTAATAATTAAGCTTCTACACAGCTGGTATAATCACGAGTGAGAATTGGATTTATAATTTCTTCATTTTATATCGATTCAATGAGACAAATCTCTTTCCTCTAATATTCGTTGTGAATTATCTAATTGTAAAGATAATTTTTGGAACTTTTACCAAATAAAACGAAACGTTTAAGTTTATTTTGGCACTGAAATTGTCATCTTCACTTGATCAACGTACTTATGCTTCACTCGTCCATGTGAATAATTCTTGAGAACTAAACTTCTAAAACGGATTTAAAATATAACGTATATCCATTTTTGTTTAGTTTCTCAGCTTCATTGGCTTTACAAACCATTCACTGCATTACTTCTACGACTGAACATATATTAAAAAATAATATTATTTTATAACCTATCCAAATCCCACGACTGTTATAAACGTTAAAGTGTGTGAGGATGTAGGTGGATTTTTGTTCCTCTTTCATGCAAAGACTGCTAAACGAGTTGTGATTAAATTTCACAATAATATAGTATAAGCTATATCAGATCAATTTATAAAACCATTATGTGATTCGGCTATTATATTACGATAACAATAAAATAAGTCCAAGAAATACCTGTCTCTTGAGAGTTATCTTAGTGTTCGCTGCTGTTAAAAATACACGAAGATAATGTATAGTGGGATTGTTTCTCTTAAATAGGTCTAAGTAAAAGTCCGCGACAGTATATATCTACTTTTTATGTGGGTGCCATTATAACCAAAATAGTCAGGCACAAATATTATTGATTTGAATTATTTGTGCAATGCACATTTTTTACAGTATTAAACTAATTCTTATCAAAATAAATACGTTTATCGCTTTTGGTATTCAAAGTAGATAAAGTTTGTCTTTAACACCTAATGATATGGGCAAGTAGTTTAAAAGTTATCACGACATGAGTGACTTGAGCGGAATGCTATTAAAACATACCGGTGATAGGCTGCCATGAATCGGCGGCGCGGATGGCGCGTGGAGCGGGGGTGGAGGAGCGATCGCCGAGCGCACGACCCGAGCGTGGAGAAACACGTGAGGGCAGACATCCTAGATACGAAAATAAGAAGTTTTTTATTCCGGAAAGTTTTAATAATTAAGCCGACGACGTGTAGACATGACCTTGGTCAGTATAAAGCATACCTATATTTTATCCCCAGGGTTCTTTTTTGAGGGATAATTATGGGAAACCATGACGATTTCCGATGTCCGCGCAAACGAAGCCGCGAGAAAAAGCTGGTACTAGTATGACAATAAGAGAAGTAAACGCATATAACCTTAAAAGATAAAATTATGTTCGAATTCGGAGTTCAAAACGAAATTGACAATTACATTTTACGAAGTAGCCAACACTAGATCGGTAGTATCATATACCTATTATTTTAATATTCTGTTTACTTATAATCAGCTTTTACACGAAATTTTACCCTCCCTTATTTTTTGTCGGTGTGGCGAGATTTCCCACTAACAACCGACATAGAAATGAAATATTTTACAACTATAAGAATGAACAAAAAGGAAATAAACAATACAATATCAATTACGGAAGAACTTCTTTTTGTTTATCTAGTTTTTTTATTGTGTGGGTCGTAAGTTTGCATTTCAAAAGTAACTAGATTGGGTAAAAAATAATGTATATTTTAGGTAGAACCATGCTAAATCTTTGGAATCGTCTTGAGTATTCCTGTCCATCAGTTCATAAGCCCACACAATTGTTTCTTACTTGGGAACTCTATTAATGTAAATCCAATAATTTGTAATAATCATTGGTTATATAGAAATGTGTACTTTTTTCTTGTTATTATGATTAAAATTAAATTTTTGCTGATTTAGTAGTAACATATTTAATATAAATCAAAGCAACGCTTGTAACGCTGAATATACATAGAAATGTGCTATCTATAGATACACACATTTTAGCTTAAGTATTATCTATTCCATTATGCTCCATCTTCACGTGTCAGTTTAACTTGATTTTAAGATGGTATTACAACAAATTTCATAAAATAAATATTTAAGACATTAAATAAATATGTATCTCATTTAATTCGTTAGTAACGGTATTATGGTTAAGTTAGAATTATTTATTTATTTTGTTTTCTCATTAAATTAACCTTTACCATAATCAAAACCCTGTAAAATGCAGCAAAAAAAATTGCCTTATTTTTACTCAATATGAAAAAAAACGAAATCATTATAGTATCATTTGATTTTTCCATCTTTCCGTCCATCTCTCTATCTGCCAAAGCTTTTTTCTCAGAAACGGCTTGAGACATGATATACTGAGGTTTGTAGCCTTACATTGCTTAAAAGTTCAAGCTTTTTGGTTAAAACTAAAAAACTGCGTTTTAAAGGGTCGTACCATAAAAACTGCATTTTTTTTATTTACGCATTAGTAATATTATTAAAACCTACTCGCTAATCATTAAAATCCATAAGGTTCTTCGGGTCGATCTCATCGGTCATCGAATTTTGATGGTCAACATAATATGTGGACTTATAGCATAAGTAAAGGGAAAACACAAGGAACAGTGAAAATTTCTAATTCTATGTGGAAATATACAATTCTATCATTATTTTGTTTTTAAGCATGCGGAAGATATAGCAGAAAATATAGTTACATTGTAAAAAATTAATATTTTCATATAGTTTAAACAGAAATACTATCTATTCTAAATTGTGGGGCAATTTGACAAAACGTAACTACAGGAAGATTAAAATTGGTTCACTAACTTTATTCAAAAAGCTTAACTTAAACTCAGAGACAAACAAATTTCAGCCGTGACAAGTTCGCTTGTAAGTTTGCAAAAAATATTTTGGCTATGAAAACTGAGCTCGGATAACATTTTGGAATGAAAAATAATTTGAATTTTAAACCATTATTTCATAACTTACCGCGGTTATCTTTTGGAAGCACCTTCGAATATTTAGATTCTTCAGGCGTAAATTATTTTTCTCGCCTTTGAAGACAGAACGCGGAATCTTATTTTTCGTTTGTCTTTACTTTTAGTATGACTCAACCTCGAAAATATGATGTACTGTAATATTATAGTTTTATAGTATGTATTAGAATTCTTCTGATGATCTAATATATCAATAACTTAATAGCAATTAACCAACAAAAATAAGTTATCACGTTAATAATAAACAACCTACTTGTCTCTATAATGTTCATCTCTAAACTTAATAAGGTGTGACGTCGTATTGTCAAATGCCCTATGTTAGGAGGAAGTTATAGATAATTCTTTTGACTTATCCTAATATCTTCGCGGCTTTGCATATACATGTAGGTAGTTACTTACATACCTAATTAATATCGTCTCCTTAAATGCTTATACACAGTTACATATCGTGGTTGCTTGGTACCATTGTATATATCTTACGTACTTGGGAACTAAATTACTTTATTACTTTTTTGTTACATATCAAGACAAGACAAAGGAGTTCGAAGTCGACAAGTTTGCTTCTCACCATTCAGGAGTTTATTTTTCCATCTTCCGGTTCCTTCATTACATCTTGGATAAAAATTGTCACTAAAACTTTTAAAAAATCAAACAAGGCAAATGTGATGAACCTTTATATGTGTCGGTACGAATTTATCTACTAACTTCCTATATAACTTTATTTCTTATATTAAGACGAGTAAATCGAACCAAAACTCAAAAAAATTATACTTCCTCGTTGAAGAGTTCCTGCGGTTTTCGGGCTCCATCTTTAGACCTGGTAATCATTTATGATTAAAATAACCAAAACGCCAAAACAAGGCTAAGAGTACAAACTGGATGAAATTACTCTTTGTCATTGGGCAACTCTTTTGCTTCTAGCACCATCATCAAAACTTGGTCATCGTCTGTGAATAAAGTATATACAAATATTTCTCAATTAAAATCAAACTCAGTATCAAATTTCTCAAATGGCCTGGAACTCTCATCCATTCAGAAATTCCCTAGGATATCTCCACAAATCACCATCAGGTACTAATTATATCTATATGGGAGTTACTCAAAACTGCTTCTTTTGAAACAAAAAAAACCACGAAAATCAATAATGCGTCTCCAAGTTGCGGTTCTACATTAAAATCATATGCGCGTGTAATTGAGAAGCTATTTTTTTTTTGTTTAAATTTCGTAAACAAAATAAACATCACTTTGAGTATGTAACTTTCTTAATTAATAAAATCCGCTAACTGGGAATTTTATCAGCGACATATCAAACGATATTTATAACTTCGCAAAAATTAAATCTAATTGATTTCCAAAATGAAAATAAATTTCCAACAACTACTTAACAAAATTTTGAATTTGCACCTTGAACTAAGAAATGACAGTTTTAACTAAAAACGTAAAAAGATACGGTCAGATCTGAATCAATAATCATATAACGATCATAGTTGATAACACATTTCTACAAATTTACTTTCACTTATCAATTTATCATAAACAAATCACACTTTAGTACGATCGCAATTAGGAGGTTGAATAGCTAAATACTGCGGAAAACTGTAGTTCCAATATAATTCAGTTCTAGACGGTGATATAACAAAAAGGTGATGGTTTCGACCGCAGGAAGTTATCGGGTACAAAGAATGAAACTTTAGCCAATAATACTGGAATACAATTTTAATTTTAACAGTTAGAAAATAAATTTAATAAGCGTATTCTCTTTTGATTTCGGTGAATCTGAGTATAGGCTAAAATTCGAAATCTTTTTGGTAATATTTTTTAAAGTTTTAATTAAATATGCCGCGTAATAAGTTACAAGAGAATTCAATTATGGAATAAGAAATCGAATAGTTACTGGACGTACTTATAAGGTTAATAAAAAGTTTTTAAAGATTTTTTCCATTACTTGAATAAAATATGTGTCGTCTAGCACTTGAACCAACATTCGTAAAATTTTGTATTCGTCAATTTTGGAGGAATTTCTGCAGTCTTTTTTAATTTCTCTAAAATAGAAAAAATGCTTCAGATGGAAACAAAATGATTTCTTACCAAAACAGGCCGAATAATTGTCTTCAAATTTTCCATATCGTTAGTAAATTATAAGCCAAATAATATGCCACAACGCGTTTTTCAGGAAAATATAATTGCTTGGGTACTGCTGACACAACATTTAAATAAACAATGTATTTTCGTACAATCGCTACACAGTGCGTTAAATAATAAGTTGGTGTAAATAATTTCTTAACATCCACGTATAATCAGGTAACATCTGTGCGATTGTTTAACATCTGATCGCTAGATAAATCATAAATAAGTACACCTATTTATATATATCGGCTTTTAATTTAAATGTGATTTTAATATATTTTCTTTGATCTTGATCCCCCTGATATAAATAAAATAAAATAATAATAAGGAATAGTTTAAAAATGGCAGTGATTGAATATTAATAAATATTTTTTCAGAAGCTATACATTAGTTTTTATATTTTAATGGATTCATTGACGAAAATCTTGAAATATGTATATATATATATATATATATATATATATATATACAAATATATATACTTATAAAACATAAGAAATATTCTGATTTACTACGACGTAGGCGTTAAAATAATGTTAGATTGAAGGATATAAATCATGATTTTATTTCTTTCAGACCAAAAACTTGAATCATATTAAAAAATTCACAAATATACCAAAAATACATGCTTTTCTACCTAAGAGGAATACGCCCAGTTCTTCGAGTTACTTCTATTTGAAATTTTACCAAACCAATGACAATATATCACTATCCCAATAACAAGAATTTATCTAGCAATTCATAAGTTAAGTCGCGGTGAATCCAAAGATTTTACTCTCGACAGTTCTTGGTGATATTTCTTACTTTGACGGAAGTGACGTGCAGAACTTTAAGATTTTTACTAAAGTTCTGTCCGGTTGCGCGACAGCAGCGCCTCAAAACTTTCGTAAACGTCGAAACTTTCTGGTGAATTCCAGATTAAGTTTATTTGCGGCTTCATCCCAATAAACGGCAAGATTCTTTATTTAGTTTTTACTGTAAATAAGTTCACCAGTCAGTGAAAAAATCAACGGAAACTGCTTTGCAAAGTGACGAACTTATGAAAGAAAAAAACAAGAACATTAAGAAGCTTTTTGCTTCACACTTTTCAGAAAATGTATCAAAAAGGTATTATTTTCTGTATGTGTCCTTAACGTGGCCTATAAATACCCAAACTAAATGTATATTATCGTTGTTTTATTCATATGTAATATAATTTGCTTTAACTATAAATATGCCCCAAGAATGCTTTATTCATACAAGTTAGAGTTAATTATGAATGTATTTAGATGCGTATAGTTGAAATATTTCAGAAAACAGAAAAATACCAAAAAGTATTTCAAAAAAGTCAATATTTTATCAGTTTACGAATGGTGACGAATATTGTGCATGCTGCAATTACAACAGAATCGTATTCAGGTAAATGTGGCACATATGATTATTTTGTTTTATACATATAATTTTGTAAATATGAAGTCATTATATTCAAACATGCGCGCACATGTTCGGTTCCTGTTTTGACAGGTTGCGCGAAATAATGATTATTATATTTGATAATTCTTTAGTGAACTTTAGTGCGTCCATCTGACAACACATATTTTATGTACTTTTTAAATGAATCGAAGTAAATTACTTCAATTAGTTGACCAGGACTATTTTATTCAATTTGGTGTTCTTTTAGACAAAAGGACAAACGATATTCATAAAGATATTGTAAAATCGTAAAGCAGACAATAAAATATTGTGTGAAACTTTTTGAAGAGAGCAGAGGTTCTTCAGAACACACACTTAAAACAAAATTTCGAGTAGTATATGTTCAGAAACGTTAACTGATATATGCTTACATTGATATAAACTTCCTAAATAATTTCTTCGTTAGAAGTGATGCCAACATTAGACATTTATTATGAAAATAAAACACGCAAATATTAATGATATATTGCTTTCTCTTTCAATTATTTTTATACTATTTTTATTGCTTTTATTTTTTTAATTCAGTTTTTAATACTCTTAATAACTAATTTCTTAAGTTTACTATTATTTAGAATATCCCGAAGGAAGCCCTCATGTCATGTCTTTATTTTCATTATTAATGCAACTGCAAATACATCGGCATTCGGTTGCAGATCCTTCTCAAAATATACTTCAGACATTTATAATATCTAATTTTAAAATGTACTATGGATTCGAAATTAAAAAACAGTCCATTTGTAACTCAGTTCATTTACGTTTAGCTTGGGACTGTAAGTACGGAAAACATTTAGCGGCACGTCGCAGATATATTGATAAAATCTAATATAAATATGCCAGACTAATACGCAAACAATATTTAAAAATAAATGAACAGCCCACTTCTTGTGTTGTCATTTATGTTACCTTTCAAATTATGATTCAGTATATTCAACAGCTTGGAACTGGAAATACGTAAAACGTTTAGCAGCATGTCACAGAATATTGGAAATAACCAATATAAATATGAAAGACGAATCGTAAATAAAACTGAAAAATTAACAGTCCACTTACTGTGTTGTCATTTCCATTATGTTTGAAATTATGATTCAGTATATTCCACAGCTTTGGACTCTAAATACGTAAATCATTCAGCGGCACGTTACAGATATATTGGTAAAAACTTATATAAACATGCCAAACAAATTCGCAAATAAAATGTAAAAAAAATTAACAGTTTACTTCTTGTGTTGTCATTTAGATTATATTCGAAATTATGATTCAGTATATGCCACTATATTTAGATTATATTCGAAATTATGATTCAGTATATGACTATAAATACGTAAAATATTTAGCGACACGTCACAGATATATTGCTAATAACTAATGTAAATATGCAAGACGAATTCGGAATAGAATTTTAAAAAAGACTTAACAGTTCACTTTTTGTGTTGTCATTTATGTTACATTCGAAATTATGATTCAGTATATTCCACAGCTTGGGACCGTAAATATGGAAAAACGTTAGCGGTACATCACAGGGAGCTGTAGAGATATTGTATGTATCACATATTTTATATCGATTAAATATAATTCAATTTATTCAAGTTTAAAAGAGTGATGATCTCAGTACAAATTTACCTGCAACGCGGATAAACGACAATATTCGGTGAACATATGACGTGTGCGTTAATATATTAAATATCATACATATGATATTTAATATATTAACGCACACGTCATACAAAAATTAGTCCTACAAAAAAAAGTCCATTTCTGGCTGTCTCAAAACTGACTCAAAGCTGAGTAAAAACGTACTAAAGGGGGAAAAAATAGAACAAATGAGCACGCGCTGACAGACAGACAGCAGATTGTATGCAATGAGTCAAAGTAAACTCAACTTCCAAACTTAACCGAGAAAAGTCTGTAAATATTAGCCGCCGACAAATCACATACAAAAATCATTTAACTGCGTTACACAATTGACAAAAGCATGGTTAATACTAACTAGCTTATATTAATAGAGTATTATATCCTTGGCAATTGCATACAATAATTATATGTGTGTGTATATATATATATGTGTGTGTGTGTGTGTATACATATGTGATCATGTGCGTGTGTGTCTGTATACAGTGCTCATAGTTTCTACTAAACCCCTCCGTTTCGTTCACTAAACGACGTCAGTAGTCAGAGCCAAAGACATAAAGAAAGTAAGAACCTATTAATGTAATTACAAACCAGAAAAAAGAAGAGAAAAAGAGATTGAGAACCTATTAATGTAATTACAAACCAGAAAAAAGAAGAGAGAAAGAGAATGAGAACCTATTAATGTAATTACAAACCAGAAAAAAGAATGAGAACCTATTAATGTAATTACAAACCAGAAAAAAGAAGAGAGAAAAAGAATGAGAACCTATTAATGTATTTACAAACCAGAAAAAAGAAGATAGAAAGAGAATGAGAACCTATAAATATAATTAAAAAAACCCAAGAAAATCCATCGGGGCTGCCATTGCCATTTTCATTCCTAATATCAATTACATTATTTAATATAAAATTGTCAATGAAGCACAAACATTTTCCAAAAAATCGTATCTAAGTCGGTCAAACGTTTTAGAGATAAATGGGAACATTGGATTGCACACACAAACAAACAAACAAACAACCTGACCCTAAACACATGTACCTCATCAGTTCCGTCGTGGGTAAAAAAACTAATAAATAAGCAAAAAGTTTTCTCTTTGTTACTATTCTGACTCCATAAATCTTAGCATGGTGGTAATCTTAGCATGGTGATGATTTCTAATTCAAAAGGAATTTTTGAAATCGGACCTGTAGATTCAGAGAACAAACAAATTAACAAACAAATTTTCAGCTTTATATATTATTATTGACTAACTAGCGTGACCCGTGCAAAATCTTCGCATTATTTATTCCATTATGAAGCTTAGATGACAGATCAAACAAATATTTTACTAAAATTGACATATAGAGGCGCAAGTATCAAAAGCATTGAGCTAAAGCGCCACTTTATTTATACGTGAGTGGATTTGAAATTAAACAAAAATTTTACCGACCGTCAATCATATTGACGTTGAGCCATTAGATGGCAGCATTGCTGTTTTGTGTATATAATTTTAATAATTAATTAATTTGCAAAAACAATAGCAATAATAATTTTTTTAGTTGTGGATGCCGGTAGAGCAAGCAATTATCTATAAAATGATATATAATTTATGTGGATTAGTTGTGAGGTTTTTTCTAAAAAGGGAGTGTAACATCTTAACCTTAGCGTATTAATATATATATGATGATGATGATGATAACTGTGATACCATTACTGTCTATCATAATCCAGGAACTTTTCTGCCTTCGCTTTGGAGAAAGGAAATTTGATACCTTATAAAATATATTCCAACCCACTACTTTTCCAAATAAGAATTAAGGATGAAAACTATGCTTCTTGATAAAACTTTATATAACTATAGAATCAAAAATTGCCTTTATAAGTACGATGACATCATTTGATAATGCAAATAAAAATCAAAATAATTAAAACATACTCAACTGCTTCAGATATTAGACAACTGTAGCCATTGCTTTATCTCCTGCCTTATTCTCATGGATTTGAATAAAAATATTAGTAGATAAGCATTTATATATTACATAAATTTTACGTCACATGCTATGTATTCGCTGTTTTATATCGAAGAATCAAAAACAAGAAATTTAAGTGCAAAATTTAATTTTAGTTAATCGATGCATTATTTTCATTTTAATCGCAATGGATTTAAATATAATAAAAATCTGCTAATTGAAAAAATATAATTATGTACAAGCAGGGCTCTGCACTACGATTTTATAGATTCTTTTACGCCTCTAATATGCTATTCAATCATTCAGAATTATTCAAATTTCTTATTTCAAAAAACATTGCAATATAAACAAACTATGAAATTTAAAATCGTCCACTGTTTAACTGTAATGTATTAGTGAAAACTAACTTGTTTCGATAACAAATTTAGATCTTTTTGTGATTTTTTAGTCAGTAGTTTGTGAAAAAAGGGGGAGAGTGCACTCTTTACCACACTTTAATATATATCTCTGAGACTAAAAAATTGACCGTTGAAAATGTTGAAATTCACTTAATTTTTTTTTCTTGTAACTAGCCCAAATATATGAAAATGTTAACCATTATAAAATATGCAGGTCATGCAAAATTACATGTTTTTTCCCTCAAATTATTTCTGCTAAAATCGGCCGTGATAGATGGATAGACAGACATATACGTTAGTGATCTTACATGGGTTACATTCCCACTTTACAGGAACGGAAACCTAATGATTGGAAAAGGTGAAAAAATTATCAATGCAGTCTGGTAACAAGTTTCACAAAAGCCTTACTCTAGTTACATAATAATAAAAAAATACTTACTGACGGAATGGAAAGCTATTGTAATAATACGTTTTTAAATATCGTAGGACAGTGTGTTGTAAATAGAGGAATTGAACAAAATATAAAATATATGTGAATCAGTTTCCACTCTGTCTATCAAACATGATAGCACCCGAAGCATATAATAGTGTACTGTAACATGTTCAGTTGCGCATTGTCATGGGTACATGGTTTCATTTCGAGCTTTCCCATCGTCATTTGCAATTATTAAAAACAATATCATAGCAATATCCAAGTCACGTTTGCATAACATTTTTAGACATTCTAAACACAATTAAAGTAAAACAGTAAAGTAGATTGCAAATAAAAAAAATTTCATTGGTTTCACCATAGAAAGATACTAAATGCAGCTTTTGAATTGCATTTTAAATGGATTTAGAGATATAATATTGGTTATAAACATTTACTTATCCTGCTTTTAAATATAAACATATTATGAGGCAAACAATTTAAATATATGGGCATAAACAAATATGGAGCAACGTAAATAGGCAACATGACCTAGTATATTTTAAATCAAAATTTCTAATTAAAAGAACAAGAGTATCACCCTTAAAACTAAAAAATGAAATAAAAGTTGAGCTACCCCCAAATGAGAGAAGGCATATTATAATTTGCAATTCGATTTATTGATTTGCCCTTTTCACATCTGCAAGTCCATTTTGTTTTTTTTATTTCTCTAGCTGACATACCTCCAAAAATCTTCGTCTTCAAACTTGAATTAATAGTTGCCGGTTATTCTGTATTACGGAGATGTTGCTCTTTGGATTTTTCTAAACTGTTTCTCCATAAGTACGTAAAACCCAAAGGCTTATTAGTTGCTTATAAATACATCTGAACTTCTGCCATGATTGAAACGTGACACGATGTGAAACCATCTAGAATTCACATACAAACTATACAAAGAGGAGACTTTTATCCTTATTTAAAAATATGAATCATAAATATCTGTTTAAACCGTCACTATTTAAGGAACGAAATTATGACATCAACTTAAGCAAATATATGACTAACGCATATATTTTTTTAATATTTCTTTGTACATTAATTCGTTCCTAACGTTTCAGATATTTTATCTCCGTATAAACACAATGATCAAAACATTTATTAAAGCGAAAAAAGACTTTCGCTAAGCTTTTGAGAAAAACTTTGAAATCTAAGTCACCTTCCAACAAACTTTAAGACTTAAAACTATTCTTATCCGTACTACTTATGTAAATACCGCCCTATTTATTCACAACAAAAAACTTAAGAAGTAATTTATATTAAGCCTTAAAACTTCAGTAAAGTCTGATAAAAATTAAAGTTTTTGTACAGTTTTTATCAGTGCCCTGTAAAGTTTGAATAAAATTAATTATATACAGAATCGAGAACAAGTATCAAGAGAAAAAACTATATTGTAAATAAAAAATGAAAAAGTTAATTGTATTAAATTTATTTATTTGCATTTTTCCAAAAAGTTGATGTTAAATAATATAGCCATAGTAGGCATTTTTTTAGGCTAATAATATAATATTTTTGCTAAATCTAATTAAGATTATAAGAACAAAATATTAATTATTTTACTAAAAAATTGCCACAAATTCTTATCTCATGTTCAGAGCAATCCACAACACTACGTGATAATATATAATTAACTAATATATAACCCAGAATATCATTAGATTTTTTTAATTAATCAAGTCCAGACTCGCTCAACTCAACAAAAGTATACTGGCCGACTTAGGGTCTAGTATGACGCGAACTATTAGAAATGTGCCTACATCCCTCTAGGAATGAATTTGAAGTCACTTTAGCTTAAATGTTTACCCTCAACTTTTTCAATTTTAAACATTTCCGACTTCATATTTAAAGTTTTATGCAAGTAAGTGCTTCCAGTATCAATTTACGTAACAAATACATTTATTTTATTGCAAATGTACAGGGTTTAAGAACTACTCAATTCTAGCTAATATGTTGAGTATATAAAGAATAATGCAAAATTTTATAACAGTTACTAAGTGCATCCAGTTCTGGCACTTCAATTTTAAATTAACACATTAGGATAAGAGAACAGAAATCCTATCCATCCAACCCTGTGTGTCACGCGCTTAAATACCTGCAGCTCTCTAGACCTATGTAAATGAAACCTTATAAGTACATTGATCATATACATTTCTGCATAAAAAATAAAATAAAGCAAATTTTTAAAAAAAAGTAACGTTCCCTGCATAAAGGTTGTAGGGGACGTTAATTTCAAGGACAGGAAAGTCCCCATGCAGATAAAGTGGGCCCCATTTTTTTAACATATCATTGAGCTAAGTATCAATGGATAGGACCTTTATCAGCAAGTTGGGATTTCGTTTACCAGTTTTCATTTGAAAAGAGAGGATAAGTATTTAACTTGCAATTTAAGGAGGTATTGGCAACTAAATTCCGTTTGAAAAAAGAACATATATAAACGGAGCAAAATGACAGCTCAGGAATTGTAAACCTTTTTTTTTAATTCCAATTGTAACATGAATTTATTTACAATTAAATGAAACTACGTGATGTAGTATTATTTCTACTTTCTTTAAGTTCTTTACCACGATCTAGGTTTCGTTGAATTACAACATCTTCAGGTGGGCTATGTTGTAATACAACGAAACCTAGGTCCTGATAAAGAACTTAAAGAAAGTAGAAATAATACTACATCACGTAGTTTCATTTAAATGTGAATAATGAATTTCTACAAAGTTAACGCCAAATATATTCAATATATGAATTTATTTCATAATTATTAAATGAAACATATTTTGTTCATTTATACGCATATTTACGTTATATGATATAATTTCAAAGTGCGTATAAATAGTATTAAAAATTTACCTAGTAAAAATATACATCGAAAATTTACAGTCGACTAAGAACAATGCTTTAAATATTTTAGAAGATATTGTCGTATAGTAGGTAGAAAATATGTATTCTGCATTGCAAACTAATACACTGATTTGGAAATTAAATAACATGATATACAATTACCCCGTGTACTTATAAATATATTTGTCATATAACATTAATGTTCAGTGTTGTTTTTTCCTTGTACTCGCTTTAACTTCACACTAGAATGACAGTTAAATATTAAGACATAAAGGAAATTTTGTGTACTAAGTATCATATATAGGTATCGATATACCGAATTCGTATCGGTAAAATTAATACTTTTTCCGAAATGTTTTATATTTCTGAGGTTTTTGATTGATAGCAAGGGTTATCAATTTGCTCCTCCCAACTTGCCGATTCATGTTAATAAAATAAGGGTGTTACATTGATGTTTATAACATTATTAAGCGAGATATTTCATTAAATTAAAATTGATATTACAGTGTATATTTTAATAATATAAAAAGATAAAATACAATGAATTTTGTAAATAGTCGTCGTCTGACTGAATGTATATTTGTGTCAACCATAACTTAAGGTTTATACGAGTTTTTTTTTGCAAACATTCCCTTTTTTGTGAATGTAATAAAGTATAGATAATATTACATTATATATGTTCCAATGTGCACTTATCTGATTATATAATTTTTTTCATTTTCAAATCTCGTCTATAATATAAATCTCGTCTATAATATAAATCTTATCTATAATATAAAATTATCATCATTATGGGAATAAAAAATATTTATCTATCAGTTCGTCATTCAAGTATCTATCTGTGAAATCAACATTTCTCAGCGGTATTTCACACTACGAACGAAATAATTTCCAGTATGGTGAAATGCATACTCAAATTCCAACCGGTTGTGTTGTAGTCGGATAGACTAAATTTTGTGACATGTTCGAACAAAAAAAGTTGTTTTTAATTTGAAATTGCACTCATTGGGAGACTAAATGTTAAGATTTTTCTAGCCAGATTTAGGAACTATATTATTACGTCTCGATACATATTTAGCGAATCACAAATATATTTAGGTAAGACAGGATTCAACTTGATAAATAAACAGTATGGTAAAAGTTGACAAGAAAATTAGGGAATGAACACACATAAAACAGTTGGAACCCGTTTTTTTTATCTGTGAAGTGATAATCATCGTCGTCGCCGTTGTGTGTTGGGTTAATCACAAGGCATACGGCCTTTGACGATACGGGGCACCGCGTGAACCCGGGTTCAATTCCCAGCCGTTTGTCGAACAAGACTGGACTGGTGTTATGGTTAGCTGTAAGAGATTGCACTAAGTCCACCATATGTATCAATCAGATACATTAAAGTAGATAAATAAATAAATAAAATAATCATTTTTTAGAACTTTTGAGTTTATTGCGAATTCGATATTTTGATTACTAAGTTTCTTGGAATGAAATAAAGTAAAAAACTGCTTAATATTTATTTGGTTTTAAATTATATTAATAATTCATAATTAAAATGTACTTAAAATAATATTAATAATTAAAATATACTTAAAATTCAGTTCACTTAATGACATCAAATAATCTGTTTTTTTTTTCATTTCAAGGTTTTGCACTCAAAAGGAGAAACGGAACCCTTATATGTCCGACTGTTCGACTGTCACAATATTTAAAACTTCATATATATTTTGTTGTTGTGTCCTATGAGGGAGGGCTAGTTACGAAGATTCCAAGAAAAAATTTTTAAATTTTAAACAGTACAACACCGTTTTCAGAAGCCCACATAAAATTTGTAGTAAAACTATGACAAAGTTTCCAGCGCAATATATGTTTAATAATAACTAATATAATTACAAAGGGATGGAGGCGCTTATGTTAATATGAAAATAGTATTTTTTTAACCCCAATGTGGGTAAAGACTTGTGATGAATAAAATCATTTCACTTTAAACGAGATACGGAATCCTCAGAGCACAAACCAGACTCGCCTTTAGCCGTTTTTTTTCTATACAATGTGCATGCATAATTTTTGTATTAAAATAAAACATTGAAATTGTCTCGTGAAGATATTTATTTTTCTTCTTAAGTTTCTTAGTGTAGCTTTGCTTATTACACAATTTCATTGAACATTTAAACAAGTTATCAGAGATACAAATTTTCCAGTTAAAAGTAAGTAAAGAACTTTCATTCTTAGAGCGGGATTGAATCCCAAGGTATTTTTAGCAAATCACATGGTTTTAAATTATTCGTAAGACTCCTTATAATTCTTATTAGGATTAAACAGCTATTTGCCCACATAAATGCGCTACTTTTAAATGCAAAAACCTGTTAAATATGAGTTGAACCCGCAGTACGGGGATTCCATGCACAATTAAACACATGAAGGTTTGAACATTTAATGATACTTAACATTTCCATTAAATGGATACTAAAATTAGTAGACATAATTAAAGACATTATAATTAAAAAAATTAGTAAATATTTGATTACCTAAACAATCCTTAGTATATCTGTTATAAGAGTTAAAAAAATAATTAACAGAAATAATTTTGCATTAATGTATTTATTAAGTTTCAATGCCCTGTTTTTATTAAATATTTGATATTCGTGGTTAAAAAATTAAGATAAGAGGATATAAATATTACAAAATTCCTATAGAGTATAGGAATTTTAGTATAGTATTGGACATTTTTAATTGCGTTTTAATAAATCCCTTCATTGGTACCCGCCAGGCGGGGTTCATGAAAATACAATTGTTTACATTCCAGTTTGAGAAATACATAAATCCATTGTTCCGTCTTATAAACACACAATTTCACCACAGTCGCTTTTAAATTGAGTAAACTGTGATGATGTGATGAACAATCAGACATGATAAAATTAAAAGAGTTCTGTTTATGGCATTGGGATTTTAAACCATAAAACATGTACAGATTCGTATAAGCAGCTGACTAGGACAAAAAACGCAATGTCTTTCTTTGATTTAATTCCTAACGCCGTTAAAACAACCTCTTATTGGCTTATCAACGCAGATAAATAAAATTTAAGTGTCTGTCTGTGTTTTTCCAATTTCCAGTCTGTAAATAATTTTTCCGCTTGCAAGTTTTCTGACTAAAGTGATAGTTTCACTTGTTTAAATGTTTAAACGTAAACAAATTTTTCCTATTGATCTGTCTGGATCTGTCTTTAAGACGAATCTATTTCTGTTATTTCTGTGCTTTAATGTATCTAATTGATACATATGGCGGGCTTATTGCTACGAGAGCAGTATCTTACAACCAACCAGAACACAAGTCCAGCCCCGCTCGACGAGCGGCCGGGAATCGAACACGGGTCCTCGCGGTGCGCCTCGCAATCAAAGGCCGTATACCTTGTGATCAACCCAATATACCACGGTGACGACATCTACTGAAGTTTTTGCATGAATTTTAAACAGGTTACGGAAAGTAAACCTGAAACCAGCTTTTTTTTATTAAAAATGAGTTCAGGGTCCGTAAATCCCTACTTGTCTAATGAGAGAGAAACGTATGTTTGCTTATCTTCCTTTCACGCCTGAACGGCCTGAAGGATTTCAAACAAAATTTGCATATATATATATATATATATATATATATATATATATATATATATATATATACATATATATATATAAATATATATATATACATATATATATATATACATATATATATATATATATATATACTACAGAAAAATATAGAAAGAGTTTACGATGACCTGTACCTAATATAAGTAGGTAAAATATAATAAGCGTTTTTATAAAAACAAGTATTATTGTTGAATATCACATTTGTGGATGTTCATAGATGTTTATTGTGAAAACTTATGAATCTTTATGAAAATAAATTTCACTGTTGGTAATTAAATAAAATTAGCTACAAAAGTTCTTTTGAGTCCCTATATATTAATCATTTACTAATGAAACGCCTCGGCTTCGTACTTTTCTACTTTTCACTTTTTAAACCTTCCGTAATAAGGCCTCAAATGATTCTAAAGTTCTTGTTATGTTGGTATTGGATTCCGTGAAATACGTCTGCACAATGCCACTTTGTGGGTCCATGATATATACACATACGTGATGCGTAGCCCATATTGTGTACCTACTTCAGGTCAAATGTATTTACTAGGGAACCGCCACGGGTTCGTACTTTTCTACTTTTCACTTATTAAACCTTTCGTAGTAAGGCCTCAAACGGTTCTAAAGTTATAGTTATGCTAGTATTGGATTCCGTGAAATATGTCTGCACAATGTCATTTTGTGTGATATCTGCAAATACGCGTTGTATAGCCCATGTTATGTACCTAATGCCGGTCAAATGTGTATTAAAATACAATGAAAACTAAAAATCCTCACATATGAAACCAATAATAAAAAGACAGTGACATCTAAAAATCTTCCTACGTGAAACCATATAAGTACTTTATTTGTTGATAGCACTATTTTATTTTTAGAAGGTATCTAAATTTTGGATAGAACGCCATCTATGGTACAGTAGCAAAATCCTCGTTTATAAAAAGCTTCTTCGATGAAATTCCACACCATGCCATCTATGATACTGTGGCAAAACACTTGTTTAAATATAAATATTATTTTATGTTTTATTTGGATTTTTTTTTCAAACTTTAATAATTGAATCTATCAAAATAAATCCGAAAGTGTTATATTAAATTTGTTTTCAATTGGAACTAATATAAAACAGAATCCACATTTAACCGCTAAATTTTGACAACGACTTGTATTAAATAACTTAAATGTAAAATATCACTCCAAATGTATTTCTACGTATTAAACATATGATATAGATTTCCTGCAATTTTCGCTAGTATTCACTACCACATAGCCTCATCACCGAAATGTCACCGAAGAATGTTTATGTAAGGGAACAAAGAATTTTTTCATTATCCTGTCGACAAGGGTGCGTCGTTAATTCGCCCCTCCGTCTCATCGAGTCACGGTCGAAATATTACTTTTCATTACATGGGGAAAATTCCTTCATTTTATTTTAAACATATAAAAGATTGGGAGCTTCAATAATGTTTTATTTCACAGAAATCATATTATGCTCCATTAATTAAGATTTATTAAAGTTCCACGCTAATAAAACATTTCAAATATTGATGAAGGAATTTAAATATATGGTATGATATGGATATCTATCTATATATGATATGGATATCATATAAATTCAAACGAAGCGAATTAGAAAATTTATTAATCAAAATCGAGGAAGTTTCATAAAGTGTAAAGATTTCCAAGTGGATCACGGAATAAACATGGAGTCCTTAGATAATATAATCTGTTTGGGTAGATAGATTGAACATCCTATGCGTCAATTTCGAGGCTGTTGGAGAGAGATGCAACTCTAGTTGGCATTCACGATTTACCCATACATGTCCATATTCACTTATATTTTTGTAAAAAAAAAGGATTTAAAACACAAAGATATTGTAATTAAAAAATAATTTTATTATATGCGGTAATTATGGATGGCTTGAAACATTATATGTAGAAAATATTTAGTTTATATAAAACATTTTAAAAAATCAAAAATTTGATTAATTTTTTGTTTAATTATTAATTGGCCAAACAGTTTCAAAACTTATGAGAAACTCTTACTAAATTGAGAGGACGTTTCGATTCCGTTTAATTGTTAAGATATGTTTTCTTCTTCTCCATCCGGCAATATTTTAATATTCACATTTAATCAGAAAACATCTGTTCACTTTTTTATTAGCTGTTCAATTTTTCATTTATTTTTAATTTTTTTTTTAGATTACTAGGTGAATCTTGCAGAAGTACACCTATCGTAAAGATCTTTTATTTTTCAGATGTTAATTTACACGTGATTTCATTATACTTTCATCTATCATGATCCCCCGGATTCAAATTAGTGAAATAGTTTCGAAATGGCGATGATTCAAAATTCATAAATATTTTTTTTAGAAGCTGTACATTCGATTTTTTATTTTAATGAATTCTTTAACGAAAATATCTGAAAATATTAAAACAGAAAACTTCTAATATTAACTAATATTATATCACCTATATTTGAAAAGAAAAATAAGAAGAAGCTCATTTCACTGAATTTGTGAATTAGGGTTGATTTAGCCGATTTTATACATACATACATATACCGCTTGCAATTTGATCACTTGTCACTGCCATCTATTAGAAATCCTATGAACTAAAACAATGCTGAATGTGAAGAGACTATTTATAGCGTAGATATCACTCTAAGTATATTGTAATCCTATTATTAACGTCCAAAATGTAACTGCTCAATGACTATCTGGTATTCAATAACTGCCAGTTTACTCTAAATATATTTAATATATATTTCGCATGATCAGGAAAAAGACCTGATTAAAATTTCTATTCATAATTTTAGTCAAATAACTAATTTAAAATTATCGTAAGGTATACCACGGATAATATATGGCTACCTTGGTATGCTTCTATTAAACCTTTGACTCAATACCACTAAATTTCATATCCACGTATATTCTTATTCCATAAAAGCCCCTCAACAAATTCCACAGGATTCAATTTGTGCTCGTTTTTAATTCCTCATATATATGTAAATAGTTTACCGAATTTAGTTACTAATCTGCATTACATCGTATCGTTTGTTGATGATACCTCACTATCATTTAACGTCTCTAGGAAAAAGACGAGTTTGACAATATGATTCTTTGCAAGTTCTGCATTGATTAATTTCTGACAATTTAACGCTAAATATAAAAGGAACAAATTACATTTTTAATAATAAATTTACGTTAAGCAATGCTGACAACTAAAAAGCAAAAATAATTTTGAATGGTTGGAAAAGTGGAAAACTGGGTCTCGTGACAACTATATCAAAAACTTCAGTAGAGGTTATATACATGTAAGTTAGCTAGGCAACATAGTTCTGCTTTTTATGCATATGAACTAATTAGAAAACTAATTGACATAACTTTGTTCCATTAGTGCACTTCAGCTATTTTACAAAGTTATTGAAGAAAGTTAAAGAAGATTAACGGCTTGCAATTTGAAATTCAATGTCTGAAGCTAAAATAATAACGAACGAATAAAATCTACTCATACGCATTCGTCAACACCAACACCACTCCTCTTCGCCACACTTCACATATTCTTCCCCTAAAGGTGTAATATAACTCGCTTTGATGTCGAACTTTAAATTCACTCGCTCTAATTCAAACTTTCATTCTTCCATTAAGCCTATCCTATAACACGTTTTATTGTTACCTTTTAAATTCATTTGCTTTAATTCAATCTTTCATTCTTCCCATAAGCGTGTCATGTAACACGCTTTATTGTTGACTTTTAATTTCACTCGCTTTTATTCAAATTTTCATTCTTCCCCTAAGCGTATCAAATAACTCATTTTATTGTTGGCCTACAAATCAACTCGCTTTAATTAAAACTTTAATTAGAAGTTAACCTTAAATAAATAATGTTCTTTTTCTAATAATACCTTATTTTATTTTTTAAAATAACAATCACTTATTATTTCCAAAGAATACGTAAAACTTACTAGTTTCGTATTTTAAAGTACTTAGAAATGACCAACCGAATGAATTATATGTGAATAAGCAGAACTTTCGTTACTGGGATGTCCACAACCCAAGAAAAATGCATCAAGAGCCTTTACATAAGCCTAAAGTAACAGTCTGGTGTGCCATGTCTGCATCTGCAATCATAGGGCCTTATTTCTTGAAAATCAACGTGGCCAAACTGTAACTGAATTCGGAGAGATATGCCCAGATGTTAAATAACTTTTTCAGAGTAGAACTACAGAATAGTCCATCCTCCAACCAAAACACATAGTTCCAGCAGGACGGGGCCACAGCTCACACTGCTAATGTGTCGCTTGATATACGTAATGCATGATTTAAAGCTTGAAACTTTTAATTTTCACTGAAATCTGATTGGTAGTTTTATTTTTTAGAAATCTCCACACATTGCAAAAAAAAATATTGTAGGGTTCTAGATTTCGTTTTTCAAATATTGTTGAAAGTATGGTTTTTGTTGTATATTTCTTTTGCTTTTAATATTTTATGCTCATAAATAGAAGAATGATTTGAAATACTGGTGACGTAATACTGATAACTGTTTAATCAATATAGACCTCATCATGAACATTCTCGTTTCTTTTGCTTTTTGATGTACATTCTCGTGTTTTTCGAGTTCATCATGAACATTCAGTGTCTTTGTATCGATATTTTTGGAGACCGTGAAAAGAAGACATGAATATATCTGATATTTTACAAACTAACATATATTATTCTGGACAAAAATGTCATTATCTCACATGTATCTGTCTTTAACCGCGAACCACTCCTAAAATTTATCCATCCTAACAATAAACCTGTAAAATAATTTATTTAACTTTGCTGACCTACCTAAATATGGGCTGCTGTTTTCCTAATATACAGGTTGTCCAGTGGCAGATTTCAAAGTTTGAACAAACATAGTTTCTGAACGCAACACATAAAAGGGGCGCGGGGGCGTCGTTAGAAGCGCAAGCGGTGCGGATGTTTTAGTAGCCATGGAACAGTGGAGTGGAGAGCACCGCGCTTTTGCCGTCGATGCGTACATTTCGAGTAGATTTTCGCTGTCTGTAGCACGCCGTCGATTTAATAATCGTTACAGTATTCGTCGAGTACGTGATGGACCATCGATCAACCTCATTCAGTCATAGGTAGCAAGGTTCAGAGCTACAGGATCAACATTAAATAGGCCCAGGCCAGGACCTACACCATTGGTAGCCACGGATGAAAATGTCGAGCGTGTTATGGTTTCTGTCATTGAAAATCCCCGTTTATTACTGCGTTTGTAAACGTTCATCGATATTGGGAATTCCGAAATCAACTTTGCAGGTAATAATGCGAAAAAAGCTCAAGTTCCATCCATATAAAATTCTAATTGTTCAAGATTTATACGATTCTGACTTCGAATTAAGAAAAACTTACGCGGAGGTGATGTTGTTGAGATTTCGTACTGTTACCCGGATGGGCAACATATTCTTTAGTGACGAAGCTCAATTTCACATTGGGGGATATGTGAATAAGCAGAACTTTCGTTACTGGGATGTCCACAACCCAAGACAAATGCATCAAGAGCCTTTAAATAAGCCTAAAGTAACAGTCTGGTGTGCCATGTCTACATCTGCACTCATAGGGCCTTATTTCTTTCAAAATCAACGTGGCCAAACTGTAACTGTGAATTCGGAGAGATATGCCCAGATGTTAAATGACTTTTTCAGAGTAGAACTACAGAAGAGTACATCCTTCAACCAAAACATATGTTTCCAGCAGGACGGGGCCACAGCTCACACTGCTAATGTGTCCATGAATGCAGTGCGGCAGTTATTTCCAGAAAAAAAACACACAGAAAAAAACATATCCCAAAACGGTACCGTACCGTGGCCACCTAGGTCACCCGATTTAAGCCCATGTGACTTTTTCTTATGGGGATACTTAAAATCCGTTGTTTACAAAACAAATCCGAGCACTGTGATACAACTTAAAGAAAATATTCGTGCCGAAATCAGTAGGATACCCCAGTCGCTCTGCAAACGCGTTTTTGAAAACATGCGTGCTAGACTCGAAGGGTGTGTCAGACTCGATGGCCGCCATTTGGCAAACGTGGTTTTTAAAAAATAAAATCCGCATTTGTTGTTATAAAGTTAAAATAAACTTTGATACTTTGTATTAGAGGTGTAGTTTTTTTTTTACAATTTTTCAAACATTGAAATCTGCCACTGGACAACCTGTACATAATCATGAACTACGGTTTCCCTAACGTAGCTAATTATGGGTTACTGTTTTCTTAACATACCTAATTTTGAACTATTCTTTCCCTAACTTACCCATTTTGTACTACTCTTTTCCTGAAATACGTAAATATGGACGACTGTTTTCCTAATGTACCTAATTACGGGCTACGTAAATTATTTCAACGGTGTCTTACAAGTAAATCATGGATAAGGAAAAAATAAGCTTATTTTCTTGATAACGAAATTTATAAAGCCAAGAAAAATATAATTGATAACAATTGTTTGTGAGACTCTTGATAAAACAACTGCGCGATCAATTGTTTTCAAAATATGACATTCAAAGTAATTATTTTCATCCTTTTGTGTAAATGTAGAGTTTAGACTCTGACTGTGTTAATTGTATTAAATTATCATTATATTTACACTTTCAAAAGTACAATGGGTATGATAAAAGTAGAGAATGTTCGACGAATATTCGATGTTACAAAACAAAGTAAAACGTTAAAGTGCAATACGTCTTGGCACGCATGCTTACAAGTGTACAATAATCCGTTTTTAATTATGCGACTGCTAATTATTGAACTGTTAGTTAGGTGACTGTAAGTTATGTCTCTGTTTTCGTGTACAGCGCGATCGGAACACATTAACCAACACAATTTGTAAACCTCATAGGTGGTGACCAAATATTAAACATTTGAAACTACATAAACTCTGCTTTGCATCAATATATTAATATACAGAGTAAATCATCCCTTACCATATATTTTCACAGGCTATTGATTCGGTCCGCTGAATAAGAAAAAGAAAGAAAAATTCTAATATTTTGGATTTTCTTTTAATATACCCATTTTTCACTTCTCCTTATCCGGAATATCGTGACAAATTGTTTCATAATTTCTAATATAGGTATACCTATATTACAAATTATGAAACAAACTCGCGACAAAATTATCATCAGCTGATCTTATTAGTGATAATTAGTTTTTAAAAAGGGTTTTCCGAAAGTTATTAAAGTATGACATTACTGGTAGGGGTTGGAATTTGTGTCAATACGCGTATGTTATTGTATTTTAAGATAATATTCTTGCATCGTTTCTAATTCTCAGAACTAATATCCATTATATAACATCAATGTAATTATCTATATATATATATATATATATATATATATATATATATATATATATATGTATATATTTCTTTTTTATTTTAATTACATATTTTGAATTCTGTCTTGTGATCACACACCAACCAGAACTTTTTTTTAAAAGTATCGATTCAAAAGTGATCATTAACAACATAAGTAAGCATGTAAACAAAATAATAGTGTAATACGAATAGTAGGCAAAAAAATTTAATGAAAGCTAATAAATTAATATATTTCCAAAAAATGATTTAATGAATGCTACTAGGTACGTTATTAAAAGATAATTAAAAAATAAAGATTAAAATATATCGTGTGTCACGATTAACAAACAATCTCTGTTTATCGGCTGAGAATATAATAATAATGTGCGATAAGCAAGTAATAATCAAGAGTAATCATAATATAAGACACCGAGGAAAATATGGTATCTTTCTCAATTAAAGCCACTAAAGAATTGCTAATTGTTGATAATTATGCCGACTGACTTTTTGTCAACATTTTATTCCAAATATTTCTTTAAGATATCACTTTTAAAAATTTTTTTTTCAATGAACATCATGCAAAGATTGGAGGAATAATCTCATCCTGTAAACCAAAATTACTTTGTATTCACATCAATGAAAAATAAATTGAAAACAAAAAATTATGATAATAAAACGCGAAAAATTCATTTTTGAAAAAAAAAAGAAAAAACTGATTTTTACATACTCCAAAGGCTATGGTGCAAGATTAAATAGGAGGAAAAAAAGGTAATTATCGAGGGAAGGAAAAGGAAGGTAGGAGTTAAAGAGGGATAAGGATTAAGAAGAATAAGGATTAAGGGAGAGGAATATGAAAGGAAATGGTACAAATAAGTAAACAGATATTATTTTTTCAGACCACTTTTAAATATTTGAATGGACGGTGAAATTGTAGTATTGGAGTCGAATTAATCCCATAATTTGTCAGCACGAACTGTGAGAAAAACTGATAGGATAAAGTACCATATTTTTGGATAAGGAGAGTGAGAAGATTCTGAAAACTTCTGATGATGGATGACAATGGTCGCAAATCTTGCAATAAACCTCTTGTTAACTGTAAGGATTGTTTGATATATTATAAAACAGTATTATAATGTTAAAAATGCAAAATTAAAAACGTAAAAGATTTTAAAAAATTGCTTTGCCAGAAATAAACTAACAAATATGTTAATAAGTTTCATTTTAATAGGGTATGAGTGTTGTAATCAAACAAAGAAAAATTAAAAACAAATATTTTTTGTCGCTTCAATTGGGTAAAAAAATAATTCAACCAAAAAGCAAATACCTCAACTTAATGCGAACAATACTTGTGTTCACGTGAGTATGGAGGGCTTATGTGTTCATACCCAAAATTCGCAATTCTCAGGAAGAACATTAAAAATATAACAACGCGTAAAAGAAAGACGTTCAATGCGCACTGCTGACGTCGGAATGATAAGAGGTGATGTGACGTCATAATTTGATACAACGAAAGATTTAACTGGCTTATTTCGTTTCTCCGCGCGAATTTTATATAAATTATGCGAACTATTTAAATATCACATATTTTTTCTCATTTGGCCTAAGTATGTGCGCCGTATAAACTGTCAACACCCGGGTTGTCTCAGGGCACCTCCTGGGACCCGTAACGACCCACCTCATGCAAAAGAGGGGACCTTCGAAAGTCCCCTAATAGTGTCCCGTATCTACAGTCGCAGCACCTTCACCCAACATGGTAAGAGTCTGCCCCTTCTCAGTGATTTAGGATCTATTCCATTTTTTCCGGAACGCATTTTGTGCACTCTCAAAGATCGGTCCATTCCCAACCAAGTCTCGGTAACTAAAGTTACAACGTTCTAAGGCTCCGCGTGATTCTACGTTAATATTTAGATGCAAGCTCTCTAACAAAACTCTGAAAAATGTTAATATCTAGGAATAATAATAGTAGACGGTCTTGCAATAAATTAATAGAAAGAGGAAAATTTTCTATTGAAAATTCTCTTTTCAATTCAGAGTGCCACTCGAAAGCCGATTTTTGGTATACTTAAATGTGATTGTTGTTTAATTAGCCCATCGTACACTATTTCTTACAACTTTATATTTTATTAACAATTAAAACAGTATAGACTGGTGCTTTCCATCTATGTTTATTTAAATACATTTTAATTGACACGAATACAGATGATTCATATCCTTCTGTTGTAATGTAACCACGTACTTACGTAACACGTGTCATTAGAACATTGAGAAATTAAAAAGTTGAGGGAAGGAAGCTATCAAACAATGATGTCTATTAATATGTAATTTGTTTCCATACACAATATTCAATTGCTTATATTCGGACGTATAGTCATTAAGTGAGTAAATACTTATAGCAAAGCAGAAGAAAAAACAAAACTTCTTTTAATTCGCTTTATAAATTTATAATATTATTTTAAAGGGTCCGATAAAATAAACCATAAAAAATGGTTTTACTGTAGTCATGGATTGGGGTTTAATTATACATATAATATAGCACGGGATGTCTCTCCAAATTGAACAAAAATATATTTTTCACTTTTTCAAACAACACCTCATATAATATGTAAGACTGAAAAAAAAATCAGGTAATTCATTATTCTCATAAACTTTTCATAAAAATATTTTTGACTGTTAACTATTGAGACATATATGCATTTTACCATGTTTTATTAAATTTCAAGTTCTATATGTAACACTTTCTGAGAAAAACGGCTATAAGGGAAAATGGATTGATGCATGACTCTTATGTGATCTCACAAGGGTCATGCGTCATTTTCATTAAAATCAAATTTCATTAAAAAAGGGTCAGTAGTCATTAAAATAGATTAATTCATATGAAAAATTTTGCCGAATAACATCAAGCAAATATAAACGAATAAAATATAAACCGTAACAACAAAACGATTAAATAGATTAAAATTTAATAATATTAAGAAATTATTTTAAATTAAGGAATTTTCATGAAAATACAAAATTTTCTTGAAATCAGTATTGACATACGAATTTAAAAAAGCAGTTAAATGTGATGTGGTTTTAGTGACTACTATTTCTTGCAAAATTTTATCACTTATTATCGAAAGTTTTCGACAAACTGAAAAACTTGGAAAAGTTATGATTTTATTATATAGAGACTGAACAAACACAGAAATGAAAAATTATAAACGAACTGTTATGACGACTTCAAGATTTAATATAAAAAAACAATTTATTCTTGGATATTATTATTTAACGAATTATTATATTTTATAAAATATTTAGTTAGACTTTGATCGCGCTTATATCTGGATTAAGACTAACGCGGACTAAGGACTGGATTGAACTGCGATTATCTGAACCTCGTGAAGCTTCGGTCCAGGGTTTATAAAGGATAAGAAATGCTGAGGGAGTGGAGTTTGCTGACGGGCCTGGGAACAGAGCTTGTCATGGTAATGCAATACAGGTGCTGTGTAAGCATTACTGCTAGCAAGTACAGGATATAACAGAACGATAGATTTTATTAGTATATTGAAATATTCTGTCATAATTAATATTATATATTATGCAATTAATTTCGTTTAATTGAGTAGCTGGAATAAAATAAAATAATAAAACAAATTATTTCAAATTATCTGTAGTTTATTTATCAAATATTACCCTATGTAAAACATCATGAATACGAAACATCAAAGTAATATTTTTATGAGAAAGGTTAATACTTAATACGAAACACCAAAGTAATATTTTAGTGAGAAAGATTAATTGTTTTTAATATTTAAGCAACAGTCAAAACAGCTTCCAAACAAAATAAATTAAGACTCTCCGATTTACATTTTTCACTATTAAAAAAAATTCTTGCCGTAATACGTCGATGCCGTAAAAAGTGTTTGAGTAAAGAATGAATTAGTTTATTTTAAGTACCAAACAATTTGTTTGTTCTCCACCTTTCATCTTAATGCATAAAATTAAGTCTAACTTTTTATTAAACACTTACAACTTACAACTTAAAGTGAATAAAATATATATACCATATAAAATGGATCTATTTTAAAATGTATGTATAGAATTTATGTAAAGACAAATCACTAGAAATAATTAACGTAAGATTATATGTCAATTATCAAAATAATGAAAACATAGGATTGCTACCCTTAAAGAGAAAATTAGCTTTTCCGTTCTGGCCATTAAAATAGTTGAAAATGTATAATGCTTTGTATACATATTAATTTAAAAGTGTGTTTATTCTCTCAAGTTACAATTGTTCTTAAGTGTTTTACAATATACCCATGCTTTAAAATAAAATTATAAGTTGTGTGCGTAAATTGCTGTAGTATAATGTACAAATAAAGAGAAAAAGACAAGACAAAAACTTCACTAGTAAAAAGTACAACGAAATATTATTAACCGAATTTGACAAAATATATTGAAGCCTTATTAAATTGAAAGATTAAAGACAAACTATGACGCTTACTTTTTGTTGAGAAGATGAAGGAAAATGGAGTACACTAAACAATTAAAAAATAGAGAGAGGTAGGGATGTAAAAAGTATGACAACGCTGGGGGAATACCGAATATTTTCCAACAAAAAATTTCTGAACATTCGCAAAGCCAAACTTTTGCTTTTTACAATTCCTTTCCTCGCGAAAATAGAAGAAAAAGTATTTTTCCGCCACGGCTTTGGCGTACTGATGAACAGTTATATTACCCAAAGGGCATATACAGTTCTTGGATTTTTCAGTAGGTATTCTGGAAATTCCGCCAATATTAAATTACAAAAGATACCGTTAAATTTTCACGTTAAGTGTAATTTATTACACAAAATTTTAACACAAAATTTAAAGGATAATAAAAAAAATTTATGAATGAAAAATTAAGATGTGTAATTATTTACCTTATCCATTTTGTATTAATTTTCTTCTAAGTACAATTTAAGTAAGTTTTCTTTTTTTTGAAGTGAAAACTTCTTGAGGTACTTTGAGCGATTTTTGGTAGGGGAAAATCTTATGCGTTCGCATCACTGATTTGGTAAAGTTACAGCTATGAGTGTATATATATATATATATATATATATATATATATATATATTTATATATATATATGTATATATATACGTATAAAACATCTACTGCTCTCGCACCAGATTATTACTTGCTCATGTTATCCAACGTATACGAGTTTGAGGTTGGGGTATTTGGGTATATTGAAAGGGAAATTTATAAGAATTCCAAAACAATTTTTTTCTGTTCATAAAGTTGTAAAAAAAAGGATTACTATAAATTTAGTTTTCCATAAAACCAATGAGCTCATTTCATATCTCATAGTTTTTGAGAAATTCAAGATAATCTTACTCCGGGAAAATTTACACTAGGCAACATAATTACGAAAGTGAAAAATAAAAGATATTGCAGGTATTTAAGTTAAAATATTAGTCAAAACATCTACAAATATGATATTACCAAATTAGTTATATGAAAATGTGATCATTTTCACGTATGTGCAATACATATTATTTCATATAGTGTTTTTCTTTATGTTCAATGAAACAAATGAAACTATAAACGATAATAAGACACTCTCAACCACTTTGATGTAGGCCTCTTTCAATCTGCACCATTCGGTTTTATCTTTGGCTGCCTGACTCCAGTTTGTGCCCACCACTCCCATCATACCATCTTTGCATCTCGTTTTTGGACCCTAAACTTATCTTGCACTCTTAGGGTCTCCACTCCAAAAGAATTCTGTACCACCAAACCGACTTTAGAGCAAGGTGATAATGAAAATGTGATAGAAAATTTAGTACTACCGTGTGGTCAGTGGAGTACTGTTTATATTTTCTTTGACAATTTTATGAGATTTTAAATCGGAGTCGAAAGTCAGTGTCGAATTGCATTATTTTAAGTAGATAGCAGAAAATTTATTACATCATTTATTTTACAGTGCGGGACAGTATGATATAGTATGAGCGTTTACTAATTTTAAAAGTACGAGTTGGGATAGGAAGAGAACAGTAGCAGGAAGAGGAAGTAGTAGAAAGAGAACAGTAGTAGAACGAGTGTACTGTAAAAATTATATTTTATGCAACAGAGAAATGGTGTATAAATATCAGATTTGCTCATGTAATCCAAAGTATACAAGTTTGGGGTATTCGGGTGTGGTGACCTATCGATTCACTATAGTAATATAGTGATGGCGGTTCAGTCAATTACAATACATACTATATGTATAAAGTTCTGGAGATATTATCGATAATATAAATATTATTTTTCTTGATGATCAAGTGGAAAAAAGAAGGGATAGAAGGTATCAACTGGATTGGAATAAATTAGACTTCAAGAAGATAAAAAAGGAAATGATTCAAACAGCGTTTTTGAAATAAAAGTTTTAACTGTTAGTATGATACTTATGATCTGAGAATCTTCAAAGAAAATTCATATCCGGTTTCATGCAAAAATTTGAAGTAACAAATTAAATATTGTCATGACGCTCTATTTGATATTTAATTTAGTTAATTCAATTAGATGAAAGCATATATTATTTTGAACATTCGTACGATCAACTTGCTCCCTGTATTGTTCACGGGCTTTTCTGGGACATTTAGTGGTTTTTATACATTTAGCCGCATAAAATCAAACTATATTAAAGGATTTATTTGTGTCGTGTGGTCCACAGGGAATACAATGTTTTCTTTTCAATTTTAGGATAAACATCGTTAGTATGTGCAACTTGAATACAAGTTTCTACGAGTATGTTAATAAGCGAATATGTAACTCAAGGCTTCGAATAGATAAAATGTTGAACCAGCTAAGCAGAAAAAGCAAGTAACTAAAAAAATCCAATAAAATATATTTTAAAGACAAAAACGATCAAGAAAGATATATTTTGCGGGGGACGAACCGTGTCAACTTTTAATATAATATTTTTCCAGGCAAATAAAAATGTTTATTCATGCCTTTAAAATATCTACTTAGTTTAGTTTTATATAAAAAAACCTACTCAGAACTTGACGGTTATTTTGATTTTAACTTGTTTTTCATCTAATATTATTGTCCAAAGAGATCTTGCCCTACGTTTCGGTTTTTGATGAGATTTTCTGTATTTTCGTTGAGAATTAGAAAATTACGGAATATAGACAAAACGTAGCAAGTTCTGGTATACGGAATTTCTGTATAATAGAACTTACTACAAGTTTAAGTATACGGAAACACTGCCTAAAATAAAAAAATACTATAATCAAAAATCCTTGTAACATAATAAGCAAAATCGTCGAAATTTTTTTAATCGAATCAAAATGTGGCATGTGTATAGAATGATTTGGTGTGATTCAGTTTTATTCACATCACCGCGCATCAATGCATGGATTCTAAATTTATATAATTGGCGTAAATTGGCTTTAAATATAGACTTATTTTGTGTACAGGTCTTTTGTTGCGGAGGTATCAAAAGTGGCTCAAAATAGTTTGTATGAATATCACACGTTGCACGTACTTGTCCTCGTAGCGCGTAAATCAAAATTATTTGACATAGAAGGATATTCAAAATAAGGTTGTAATAATATATGTCACCGACGTCATTATATGGATTATACATTTACATAATTTGCTGAAATTAGTTTAATAATCCGGACCTTTTTGGTGTAGAGGTCTTTTGTTAAAACTGGTTCAAAAGGGTTTACGTAGTTATCACACGGTGCACGTACTACTGCCGAGAAAATTTCTTTGCAGCGCGGTTAGATCAAAATAACTTGTTGCAGAAGTATGTTATAAAGGGCTTTTTTGTTATATTGTCGGTAATTTACATTGTTTCATAAACACTTTATTAGACTGAGTTACGGTTTAAGTATTAATTTTCATGACGTAATCAATTACGCAAAGGATAATTTTGTTTTAATGCGAGAAAAACAACCTGTATTAATTTTTGTAGTTAACATTTCGAAATAATATTGGAAGTACGTTTCGATAAATCACAAGTTTAGTAAATTAAGCTTAGAGTGAAATAATGAGTTCAGTTTAATATAAATTTTTCACCTATTTATGTCGCTCATCTTAATTTTAAGGATCGTGATCTCGATCAACAACTCTGTAAATATTCAATTTTCTACCATTTCACCCTGCCCTAAGAGTAGAGACAATTTGATCCGATCAATACACGGAACTCCTTCACCTTGGTATCTTATACATATACAGTTCTCATACATATACAGTTATACATCTACAGGCATGAACAGTTCGTCAAAATTATAGCCAATATGACCAAAGTATCCGAAGGTCCTATAGAAACATATGTCAGAGTGTTTAGTGATGATTTTTATTTTCCTTAGTGTATAATCATTGTTTCGGTACATCTTCAATGACATTCAGTACACTTCATTCTAACATAACACTTTGAATATATCTTTAAGGGAACGCCTATCTTTCAGTAAAGTTAAAATCTCGGAGCTACACATATTAAAACATAACCGTAGCCACAAGCTTGCCATACCTGTACTAAACACATCTACTTTTAACCAAGTTACGACGTCAATCCCTGCTATACTCTTTATGCAATTAGTAACTAAATATTGCAAATAATGAATGTTTGAATAAACAAGATAAATGTCGCATTTTGCTATTAAATGCATTTGATAAACCTCTTTCACTTCATTCAGGTCTTTAAGCAAGCTCATTTAGTATTAAGACATCCGACATACTTTTCTGTTAATGACACATTAATTTTACGTGGTATTCTAGTTATTCTGTTTTCTGTTTTCAGATCTCCGCTCTTGACATCAAATCTTATGATATTGCGAGCCAAGTTTAATTATTCTATATAAGCTATATAATAACTATTCGTTTTAAGTGATGTAGGAAACAAACAATACCTAGAAATCGTTTTGAGTTTTTAAAATATGCTTTAATTCAATCTACATATATTTTCTATTGCTTGATCTCTCTTATAACATGTTTGCTACAAACATTAAACTCGGCGTAAGTATTTGCGTGTATTAATAAATGTAACTCGAATTTGCGTAGGAAATGGCTCTTTATATCATCAGAAAAATTCCTCTTAATACAATTTCAACGTTCTATTTTTCATACATGAACTCATTTATCTATTCCGCAGGTAGATTTAATTTTCACGTTAAAGCAACACTCAACTAAGTTTTATTTATTATTATCGTAACGAAATAATTTTGAAAAGGCTTCTAGACACACGGAAAATAGGGATGAAGTTAGTTATTGTAAAAATTCTGCTAAAAAAATTGAGTTAAATAAAGAATCTGCTATATGAATTGAGTTATTTTTGGGTAAACAAAATTTCATACGATTGTTCTCCCTTAAATTCTAAATATTACGACCACCATTTTAACTAGTTTGAAGAATTCACGGATTCGTAGATTGTTAGTTGTATGGACGTTGTATTGTACTTGTGACCTCTTTAAAGATTTTCGACGATGTTTTTTTTTAAAAGATAAATTATTTATAATTTCTTTATTTAATTAACTAATAAATTGATATATGATATATATTGTCAAGTCAAAGATCTGTAAAATCCTAAACTTATACAGGAATTGAATAGATATTGTACGAGTTCGGTCTCAGGAAAGTTTTAATAAGAACTGTCATGTTTCAGTTAGTTAAGCATTCACATGTAGATACTGAGAATGGAAATCGAATCTGGATCCCCACGGTGCGCATGGCCTTTAAATGCCGTATGCCTTGCGATCAACCCAACACACCACAATGACGACTATTTCTAATTGTGATAAATATTGTTTGTGGGATGATGAGCAAAAATTTGTGTGTGTGTAATGATGAGCAAAAATTATGTGGTGTATAGATGGATGCACAGATATTGATTTAGTGAAAGTATTGTCTCTATCAATTTGCCAATTTTGATAAGGAATATCAAAGATAAAGTCATTAATAAATTACACGTAGGTAACACATTAAGATATACCTAAAAAATATTTTTTTCGGAATATTTCAGAAAAAAATTTCATGAAAAAATAAAAAAAGCTTAAAAATCAGAATTATACTAAAAACGCTGTAAAAAATAGACATCACATTATATCTAATTGAAATTTTGCTTATATTCTCATGAGAGTCACAAAAATGTGCAGCTTGAATTTCATATATTTGGGGCATATAATTAGCTCATCGAGTTTCAACTATGAATAAAATCCTCATCCAATTTCCAGTGTCTAATTCGGCTGATCATCCGTGACACGTCTGTCATCCACTTCTTGAATCTCATCCATGCGTTTGGTTTATAGTTTATCTTTCAGGCTGCACTGACATTTAGATACTTTTCCATACGTCCAATACACTGGCGCTTCAACCTATTAACTCAATCAATCACGCCAACTTTTGACCTTATAATCTCGTTTCTGACACGATCACAAAGTGATCTTGTCCGTAGCTCTTTACGCAACTTTTAATTTTTATATGAGTGCGTTGGCAAGCATAATTATTTCTCTTAGATATGTTTAATTAATTTCACTGTATCCTAGGGGATGACGGTATTAAAATTAATTCATAACACCCTTCGCTTCTTTGTATTAAAATAATTTTTATTCTATATGACTTTATTAGTTTACTATTTCACCACAACTTATATAAATGCTAATATTATAGTTTTTTATATACTTAGTCGGCACGTGGACATGTTATCTGATATGAAGACAAAATGAAAATCGACCGATTTTGCAAAAATTCATAACGAATGTTTGTGGTTTGTAAGAACAAGATCAAGGTAGTTTTGAATGCAGCATGACGCGGATGACTGGGTAATTTCTTCATAATCCTACTGGTAAAATATTGGGGTCAGGTAAATAAAATTAACTGGTAGCGTATTAATCTGATAATATAATACCTTCTAAGAAGTGTCACTATTAGTTCTTGAAATGAAGTATAGATCGGTTTGGAGAAAAAAAAATAAAATCAGATGTAGATAGAGCAGACTAAAAACTCGCAACGTTAATTTTAAAACACTTCTCAAATAAAACGTATCTCAATTTAGCATTAATGGTTTCACGAATAAACAAAATAAACAGAAGGGCATGAACATTTAGTAAAAGAAATATTTCTTTTTTTAATTTACGCAATTATAAAGTTTCTCACTCAATTAATTTAAACATAATTTTTTTAAATATTGAATATATTTGGAGTTAATTTTGTAGAAATTCATTATTCACAATTAAGTTTTTTATTTAAACAAGGTTGTATGTTCGTTTGACGTGCTGCTGGAGGTACTTCATCCTCTAACTATTTAACGGAATAAGTGAAAGGTTTGAAGTTTATATATTATGTTTGATTTTTTGACTCAAAATCAAAAATTATATTTAAAATTATGTAAAAATGTGATGCGAAAATTACAGCTGATATACAAGGCGGTCAGTGATGAGAGTTCTTCAGAACAGAGAACAAATATAATTGATTTGGTATATAACATCTACTGCTCTGGAACCAGACTGGCGAACGTGCAGCAGCCTGCATACACACACACACACACATATATGTATATATATATATATATATACATATATATATGAATATATATGTGTGTGTGTGTGTGTGTGTATATATGTATTTATATATATATATATATATATATACCTCAACACATCGTAGATACCCGACTGTATGATGTAAGAAAGTTCTTTGTACAGAGGACAAATATATTTGGTCTTAAACTCGCTGTAAATTCAAATTCTAGTTTGATAGCACCGATACCTAGCTAAGTAAAATTCCTAATATTAACTTATAATTTACTAATGTAGCAGAAATTATGGAAAAAGTCAGGGGATCTTGAAATCACTTATATTTAATTAGACCGTAACGGCCTATTAATTATAGAGGACAACAGTTGACAAATCTGTGGTTGAGATGAAATATAAAACACTTTCCAGGCCCATATGGCTCTCGGTAGGTCGAGCCCTTTGGATGGTGTAGTGATATGTTACTTAGACCAAAACAAATGATTCGATAATCCACACGATAATTTGGACTGGTAGGAGTCGGTAAGGTTTAAAAAGATTTTAAATCTGTTTTACAGGTCCATGGGTCCTGGTCATCTTTAGATCCCAAGATATGCAGGTGTAAGAGTTGATTGATAATATGAGCATTTGTCACAATTAAATGAAGTGATGTAGTACTATTTCTACTTTCTTTAAGTTCTTTACCACGACCTAGGTTTCGTTGTATTACAACATCTTCAGGTGGGCTATTAGCAAAGAGATCTTTGCTTTTGAATTTGATTTATTGATGCTAAATTGAGATGTATTTTATTTCAGCAGTATTTTAAAATTAACGTTGTAAATTTCTAACCCATCTTCATCTGAGTTTATTTTTTTTTCCTCTAAACTGATTTCTTTGATTCTCTAACTGGTGATTTTTTTTTCTGAAACAAGAAATATTGTAGATGGTATTACGTTATCAAATTAATGCTCTACAAGTTAATTTTATTTACGTGATCCTAACATTTTACAAATACAAAATCGCCTATGAAGAAATTACCCAATCATCCGCGCCATGTTCCATTCGAAACTACCTTGATCTAGTTCTTTCGAACCACAAACATTCGTTAGGAATTTCCGCAAAATCAGCGTGGTCGATTTCCATTCTGTTTTCACATCAGGTAAAATGTCTACATGCCGAAGAAAGGTTATAAAAAAGTGGACTATCAGGGTCTACATCTGTTTTGGTGAAATAGTAAACTAATAAAATAATATAGAATAAGAATTATTTTAATATGAAGAAGCAAAGAGTGTCAAGAATTAATTTTAATACCGTTTCCAGATATAATTATTTTAAACAGTCTGGCAGAATACAGAAAAATTAATTAAAATATCTAAGAGCAAAAATTATGCTTACCAACGCAATCATATAGAAATTAAAATTTGCGAAAAGAGCTATGGAGAAGATCTATTTGAGATCGTGTCAGAAACGAGATTATAAGACCATCAGATGGCATTTTTGAGAGAGTTAAGAGGTTGAAGTGCCAGTGTATTGGACGAATGGAGAAGTACCTGAATGATCGGTGAAGCCTGAAAGCCAAAGACAAACCATAAACCAAACGGATAGATGAGATTAAAGGAGTGGATGATAAATACTGGAGTCATGGATGATCAACCGAAGCAGACACTAAGATTAGGATCAGCCCCTAATATATGAAAATTACAGATTACACATTTTTGTGACTCTTACGAAAACATAAGCAAAATTTAAATAAACTACAAGTATAATGCTATTTTTTACTGTGTTTTTGGTATACTTCAGATTTTTAAACTTTTTTATTTTTAATGCTATTTTTTTATGAAATATTCTGATAAAAAACATTTTTAGATATCATAACTTAATGTATTACCTACGTGCAATTCATTGATGATTTTATCTTTGGTATTCCTTATCAAAATTGGCATATTAATGTAGACAATGATTTCACCTAATCAGTATCCGTGCATCTATTTATGCAATACAGAAATTTTCCTCATAATTAAAACAACAGCCTAATATTTATCACAATGAGAAATATGCGTCATCGTAGGTATCGGTTTGATGAAAAGGCATACATCCTTTAACGGCAAGACGCACCGTGGGGATTCAGATTCGATTTCCATTCTCAGTATCTACATGTGAATGCGTAACTAACCGAAAGATGACAGTTCAAATTAAAACCTTCCTGAGACCGAACCCGTACAATATCTAGTCAATTCCTATATCAGTTTAGTTCTTTACAAATCTTTGATTTGAAATATATCATTTGTTAGTTAATTAAATAAAGTAATTATGAATAACTAATCTTCTTTCAAAATTAACATCAACAAAAATCTTCAAGTAGTAGTTAATATCGAGGCATGACGTTTATCTTGTTCATTCAAACATTCATTATTTGCAATATTTAGTTACTAGTTGCATATAGAGTATAACAGTGGTTGACATGTGACAACTCGGTTAAAAATAGACGTGTTTTAGTAAAGATATAGCAAGCTAATGGCTACGGTTATGTTTTATGTAATTCCGAGATAATTAATATATGTTATTCCCAGATTTTAACTTTGCTGACAGAAAGTCTGTTGCCTTAAAGATAGTTTCAAAATGTTATGTTCGAGAAAAGTGGACTGAAAGTCATTGGGAATATGTCGAAATAATAATTACATTCTAAGGAAAATAAAAACGTCACCAAACACTTTGACGTATGTTTGTCTAGGACCTTTTAATACTTTGATGATATTGGCTATAGTGTTGACAAACTGTTCATGCCTAGAAAGTGGAGTGTAAGATACCAAGGTGAAGCAATTCTGTTTATTGATCGGATCAAGTTTTCTCTACGCCTAAGGCAGAGTCAAATGGTAGAAAATTAAATATTTACGAAAAGTTGTTAATGGAGATCACAATACTCAAAATTAAGATGAGCGACATGAATCGTTGAAAAAATTATATTAAACTGAACTCATTATTTCACTCTAACCTTAATTTACTAAAATGTGATATATCAGAACGTTCTTCCGTGATGATATCGAAATATTAACTACAAAAATTAATACAGGTTGTTTTTCTCGCATTAAAACAAAATTATCCTTTACGTAGTCGATTACGTCATAAAAATGAATACTTAAACCGTGACTCAGTTCAGTAAAGTGGTTATGACATAAAAGCCTTTCAAAACATCCTTCTGTAACAAGTCATTTTGATCTAACCGCGCTGCGAAGAAATTTTCGCGGCATTAGTACGTGCATCATGTGGTATTTACACAATCCGTTTTGAACCAGTTTTGATACCTCCTCAACAAAAGACCTCTATACTAAATAGGTCTGGATTTCGAAACGAATTTGAACAAATTATATGAATGTATAATCCTTATAATGATGGTGGTGACATATCTTATTACAATCTTCTGTAGAAACATCTTTCTGTGACAAATAATTTAATTTATACGCTGCGAAGACATGTTTTCGATAGAAATAAGACAACGTGTGATATATAGTTTGTATGAAAACTATTTTGAGCCACTTTTGATACCTCCTTGACAAAAGATCTGTGCACACATAAGGTATGTTTAAACCAATTTGCGCCAATTATATAAATGTAGAATCCATATAATGATAAAACGTGGATAAAAAAAAAATTACACCACATCAATTTGTAGATATAATACATATTGATAGTTGCACAGGTGATAAAAAATTTCGACCATTTGGCTTGTTATGTCACTAGGATTCTTGATGCTGCTTAGCATTTTTTTTTAATTTTTGGCGGTGTTTCCGTATACTTAAACTTATGGTAAGTTCTATTATATAGAAATTCCGTGTATCAGCACTTGCTACGTTTCTGGTTATATTACGTAATTTTCCAGTTCTCAACGAAAATACGTAAAATCTCATCAAAAACAGATATGAAAAGCAGTGCAAGATCGCTTTGAACAATAATATTAGATGAAAAAGAAGTTAAAATTAAAATAACCGTCAATTTCTAAGTAGGTTCTTTACACAAAACAAATCTAAATAGATATTTTAAAGGCATGCATAAACATTTTCATTTTTCTGGCAAAACGTCATATTAAAACTTGACAAGGTTTTTCCCGGCAAAATCTCCTTTCTTGATTGTTTTTGTTCTTAAAATATATTTTATTGGCTTTTTTTACTTTCTTGCTTTTTCTGCTTAGCTGATTACAAAATATTATCTATTTGAAGCCTTGAGTTACGTACCCGCCTTTTTTAACCTACACGTAGAAACTTATATCCAAGTTGCACACGCTAACTAAGTTTATCCTAAAATTGAAAAGAAAACATTTTATTCCCTGTGGAACGACATGAATAAACCCTTTAATTTACAATTAAATGAAACTACGTGATGTAGTATTATTTCTACTTTCTTTAATTTCTTTACCATGACCTAGATTTTATTACAACATCTTCAGGTGGGATATTAGCAAAGAACCCTTTAATTTAGTTTGATTTCGTGCCGGTAAATGTATTAGAATCATTAAATCTCCCAGAAATGCCTAAGAACCATACGGGGAACAAGTTGTTCGTGCAAATGTTCAAAATAACATATTCTTTCATCGAATTGAATTAACTGTTAAAGTAAATAAATTAATTATAAAACAGAGCTTCATGATAATATTTAATTTGTGATTTCAAACTTTTGCACGATATCTTCTAACATAATTCATTTTCAATTTCTCAAATCATAATTATCATACTGATATAGTTAAAATTTTTATTTCAGAAACACTGAGTAATTTCCTTTTTTATTTTCTTGAAGTCTAATTTATTCTAATCCAGTTGATACCTTTTGTCCCTTCTCTTTTCCACTTGATAATTTATGTAAATTTATGAAAATTATGTAAACATTTTATGTGAAAATTACAGTTGTTATGCAAGGCAGTCAGTGAAGAGAGTTCTTTGAACAAAGAGAAAATATATATGGTCTTAAATTCGCTGTAAGTTCACTTGATCATTAAGAGAAATAATTTTTATATTTGCAACAATATTTCTAGAAATTTTTCATAGTTTTATTGTAAATAATTGAACGGCCATCACTATATTACTATAGTGAATCGATTGTGACGCCACACTCAAACACCCCAAACTCGTATACGTTGGGTAACATGAGCAAATCTGATATATATATATATATATATATATATATATATATATATATATATATATACCATTTTCTCTGTTACATAAAATATAGTTTGTATAGTACACTCGCTACTACTTGTTCTATTACTGTCCTCTTTCTACTACTGTCGTCTTTCTGCTACTGTTCTCTTCCTATCCCAACTTGTACTTTTAAAATTAGTAAACGCTCCTACTTATGTCATCCCTTCCCATAATATAAAACAAACGATGTAATAAATTTTCTGCTATCCACTTAAAATGATGCAATCCGACACTGACGCTCAATTCTAATTTAAAATTTTACAAAATTGTCATAAAAAATATAAACAATACTTCACTGACCACATGATAGTACTAGATTCTCTATTATATTTTCATTATCATGTTACTCGAAAACCGGGTTCGTGGTACAAAATTATTTTAGAGTGGAGACCCAGAAAGTGCAAGACAAGTTTGGGATCCGAAAACGAGATGGAAGGATGATATGATGAGATTGGCGGGCACAAACTGAAGCCAGACAGCCCAAGATATAACCGAATGTTGCAGATTAAAGAGGCCTACACCAAAATGGTTGAGAGTGCCTTATTGTGAGTGCCTTAAAGTGCCTTATAGTGAAAAACATTATATGACATAATATGAATTGCACATGCGCAAAAATGGTCAAATTTTAATATAACTAATTTTGCAATATCATGTTTGCAGTCGTTTCGCCTAATATTTTAACTTAAATAATTGTAATATCTTTTATTTTTCACTTCCGTAATAATATTGCCTAGCATTCATTTCCCAGGCGTAAAATTATCGTGAATTCCTCAAAAATGATAAGATATGAAATGAGCACAATGGTTTTAGGGAAAACTAAACTTGTAGTAATCCTTTTTTTGTACGACTTTATTTGTAGAAAAAAATTGTTCGGAAATACTCATAAATTTTCTTTTTAATTGATCCTCCACACGATTGAAGGTGGTGATACTCCCTTAGGAATTCTTAAGCAAATATTTGTATGAAACAAACAAATTTCTTAGTTACAGTTGATTTAAATCTTACAGACCCGACTATATGTCATAATTTGGTCAACTGTTACTCGTGAATAAGTAGAATAGTTATGTATACTGCTATTATGAATACTTTCCATATATTTAAAAATTGCGGTTTAGCTGTTAGAGGGTGGAGAAAAGCCACTCTAAAGGAAATTATAATTTTAAAACTTAATATTTGGTAAACGGATCCCTGTATCCACAAAGTATTCCATGGCACACCTCAATATTTTCGAAAAACTATTCAAATGTGCCATGCATAACGGGATATATGGATAGAAAATTATTACCACCAATTGACCTTTAGGCCTTTTTAAAATAAAATGATAATTTTAAAGCTTAATATTTCGTAAACGGATCCCTGTATTCAAAACATGTTCCATAGCATACCTCAATATTTTTAAAAACCTATTAAACATGCCATGCACAATGGAATATACGGATATAAAAATCAACTCAAACGTTTAGGAAAAAACATTTTTCTAAAAACTTTTTCACATTTTTTTAAGAATTAAGATATCATGATCTTGTCAATGCCCTTTTACAGCACTGACAGTCCGGCTATGATATGCAGACACGCCAAGTCCCTAATTTGGCTACAGAACCCTAAAAAAGCTGTGATCCAACTGCAAAAAAAGCTATGATAAAAGATATGATAGACAGACAGAATCGTGAATAAACTCATGAATGTTCCGTTTTCATTTCTTTTTAAAAACAGATTCCCTTAAATTAAGTTTTGAAATATCGAGGCGTTAAACATCGCGTAGCATAATTTACGGGATTCAAAATTTTATACATATTTACTAAATAAAATGGATAATAATTAAAAGTCACAATTTTCATCTTACATACTTAATAACAACTTAAAAAAAAATAAAAGAAAGAAAAATAAATTGGGCCAAATGTGAGTATGGTAGCCACATCGAGGGTACAGCACGTCGTTTGAAAACTATTTATCGTGAGTCGTCATTAATGTTTACTTCCTAGTACAATAAATATTTAATAATACTTAATATAATTAAATAAGAGGGATGCATATATTATCGTGAATATATTAAAAACTTTCACATATAGAATCGTAATTATAATTGTCCTGCAATCTTTGTGCGGGCTTTTAAGGGCCCTGTTTATTCATAATTTTAGTCTCTGTAGTTTTAAAAACAATGGGTGATTGAGTATATCTTTTGTATATTTAAGTGTATCGTTGAAGACAAACTACCTCAAATTATGAAAAAAATTATATTATGAAGTAAATTATTTTTAGAGACCTTATAGCGAGCCATTTAAAAGGGCACCCGTTACGATCCAGGTTATATAGCGAATTAAATCAAGAACCAAATAAATATATTTGAATATAATCCATTGACAGTATGCGGGATAATATACATGATTTCAAATTTAATTTAAAGTTTTTACATGAAGTCGTTTATGAGAAAAACAGTCATTACGGAATGTCAAAAGGGTTCCTTTTTTCCTCATACCGTTTTTCCTTAACTCGGTACAAAGTTACAAAATTAATTAAATCGCGAAAAAGAACCATTGCGTACAACATATTTGCAGATTTTACTTACCATCAATTTAAATTATATCAATGTAAACAAATTATTTATTTATTAACTATTATTGCCAAATTATATCATTTTAATTTACAAAGTTCGTATTTTAAAATTATTACAAAAGATTTTACTTTATATTAAATTAAGTTATAATTAAACTTAGGTCTCGAGAATTTTTTAAATTAGTACGTTCTGTTTATTATAACAACAACGTATGCATTGAAATAAATTTAATAAAAACTTTACTAAGTACAAATATTTCGTTAAAAAACCTTTTTCTTCCAAGAAGTACAAAGTTACCTTAAGGATAAACTCCACTTATTTTGCAAGCATTTTAGATAGCTATAATGATATTAAGGCAGTCATTTGGAGCTTTAGTAAAAACGTCGCAAGTCATTCAGACCTTACTTTCCATCAGGAGCTGTCGAAGAAAACAATGTGTACTTGCTTCCATAGAAAACCGTTTGACTGATGATGTTCTTAATAAATTGTGCGTTACTGAGAACAATCACGGTTAGGTTTTTGTTTAATTAAATTTTAGTGGAAATTTAAGTGAAACAAAGAGTATATAGTATTTGCTTGCACGAGTTCGATTAATGAAAATGTTTATTTGTTTCTAGAGTTTTGCGACATAATTATCGTAGGAATATTGGAGATAAATTTTAAAAAAATTTGAGGGTACTTTACGCTGTTGATCGCGAATTTCTCTGTGTCGTTCAAATTATACGATAAGCTTTATAATATATTAAATCAAATCACTCATATAAACTTAATGTAAAAAAATATTGATTTTGCCGTATTTCATGGTCAGAAATGTCAGAAAACACATCTCTGTGAGTGTGTGCTTCATTATAGACTAGCGCAACTGCCCAGAGTTTTGACGGTAGAAGAAATCGTTACTCGAGTAATCAGCTTTCAATATATTTCTTTTTAAAAGGACAATCTTCCTCTATGAATGACTGAAATATTTATTATTATCTAAATTTGGCTTTGAAAAAAGGCATGTGTCTCCGTCCAATTGGTCTGGAGATAGATATGTATAATAATATGTATGTAAATACGTGGTCACTCTACAATCACCTTTACCAATTTCAGTAATTCACTCTATAGATCGGTTGACTACAAGATAGAAATCTATTAACTTTTGTAACAACTTTTCAGAAAATTTATGTTTTATAAACGATTTTCCACCAAAATTCCTTTTTTTTGCGCTCAATCACTGTCCTTGGATTCAAGTTTGTATGCAACATCTATCCCCTTCTCTCTGCTTCTGCCGTTTTTAATCTTTTTTTCTTATTTTGATTTTTTTCTCGAAATTGTTTATTTCATAAACAACAAAAAACGAATGATATGAACTTTTTGTTTTATCAACGATTTCTCGGTTACTGCATATTATACAAAATTGATGTAGAATTTAAAATTCTTTATTACTTATTTTCACTAAGAGTATGTTTTCTTTCATGTGACTAATGGTAATTTGCTTAACTATCTTAATTAGACCAGACAATTGGTCCAACTATTTACGTTGTCATTTTTAAATTTGCGCAGTTAATAAAGAACTTTTATAACTCCGTTCTGTGACACCCAAAATATTCGTTGCGACGCATTACTTAAATGGACTACCATTTTACAGAGTTTTGAGAATAAAATTAAGAGATACATTTTACCATTATTAATTTTTATGCCTGTTTGACGGGAGAAAGAAAAGGCGCACGCAAAAGGGGCCTTTTTGTTCAGTATTGGATGCGGGACGCGAAGACTGGCTCAATCAATGATCGCCCGTCTCTTTCACGGCGCACTAACTCATGTTTTGTACATTGCCGTATCTAGTTTTGGCCACCCTTTGGTATATAAAAGGACATGTCACGGTGTAATAAAATTATTCAAAAGCTACCTGGGCCTCTACTACCTTACTTCGTATTCAAAACCTAACTTTAATACAAATACTCGCCTTTGTACTCAGTTAATATGCTACAATTTTAAAGTACTCTCCTTGTGCCTAAGATTAAGTTGCATTTGTTTTTTACTTCTTTGTGCACCTAAAGATATTCAGTAAATGTCGTTGTTTCGTTTATTATATACAACTGCTTATTTCTCTAATCACGATAGTTTGTTTAGAGTAAACTAACATTAAAATCTTGAATTAATTGTAATTCAATGAAAAGCTTATCATTTTATTGTATTGCATGGATCTCCATCTATAACGCATTTAAGTAAGCAAAAAAAACTCAATGCGCCCTTGTTAGTAAATTAATGAAGAAATAGCCAAATTTAAATTTACATTTTTCCGGTACGATTTTAATGTACTTATAAATTAAGCAATTTAAAATACTTCTAGGATTGGTACTAAAGAACAAATCTATGAAAGGTGAACGTATCGTGATATAAAATTTAACTATTAAACCGTTACATATACGTGAAAACGATATATGGTTACACTGTTTTTCTTAAAAAGTTCTACAATAAAGTCAATGACAGCATATATGAGTATATCGTATAAAATCATAACACATATTTCACTATTTATAAAAGCGTAATATATCGACTCAATTTTGTGAAGATTATTGTGCAAAACTACGTGTGACATTAAAACTACGTGTGACATTAAAACTACGTGTGACATTAAAACTACGTGTGACATTAAAACTACGTGTGACATTAAATTTTGCAGCAGTTTTCCTCGACTTAAGTAGACCAAAATTTCCATTCATCCCGTACTTTTCAAATGTACAATTTAAGAGTTTTGAAACATTTTTAGTCAAGCAAGTTTACATACAATACATAACTTTTATTTCCTAATCGAGTATATTTTGTTCATCACCGTCACGATGAACAATATTACTACCAGCATCTATGAAAAATTTAATTTAATTTCAGTTGATTTATATTGTTATTGTTGTAACAATTTTCCGAAATATGTGTTTAAGACACTAAATAAATATGTATTTCGTTTTTTCGTTAGCAATGTTATTATCGCCAAGTTTAATTTATCGCTTCATTTTATTTTCTCGAACGATATAGACGAAACGACAAGTTTAGTTTTTCAGAATGAAAAAACACAAAGTTATTATGGGATCATTTGGTTATCCATCTCACTGTCTCTCTATCAAATCGCTTTTCTCAGAAGCACCATGAGATGTCAAGTTAAAACTAGTTAGACAAACAAGTTATATGACCCTTTAAAAGGTACTTTTTGTATTCACCCAATAGTAGGAATATCAAAACCTACTTACTGATCATCAAAACCTACAGTATGCTTTAGGTCGGCCTATAATCTTAAAATTGGACATAATAGGAGGCTCGAAATATACATTTTTGCAATTAGTTTAATTTTACGCCTGTGAAAGATATAGTAGGCAATGTATTCATGGTGTAAAATATTAACATTTGGGAAAAGTTTAGTAAGAAATACTATTGCACCCTTAAATGTTTATAAGTACCCAAACCCTCGTAGTGTGAGTTCGACTCGTGCTTGGCAGGTTTTACTCTTTTAGACAGTGGCAGTTCTACCTAGAATACATATACTGAGATATAAACTACGCTGTTGTCTTCTGAACTATGAATAAAGTTGGTCGAGCAGTTTGATAAAACGTAGTAACAAAAATAGTAAAATTCTGCTGTTTGAAGACAGCTAGTGAGAGAATTTTATTCCAGACACAAACAAATTTCAGAATTTCCAGACACAAACAAATTTCATGAATGACAAATTCGCCCGCAACTGTGCAAAAATATTTTTGTCACGGAAAGCAAGCTCCGATAATATTTTTGAATGAAAAGTATTGGAGTTAGAAAATATTACTTCAAAAGTTACCACGTTATCTTTGAAAAAGACTTTCAAATCTTTGAATTTTTCTGACATAATTTGTTTATTTCTCCTAACACTTCAAAAACAGAACGCGGAAAATTATTTTAAGCTTTCCTTAACATTTAATTCAACTCAATCTCTGGAATATGGTGAGAATATTAAAATAATACAGCTTTATATTATTTACTGCAGTAGCACGCAGTGTCTTATAAGCGAATACATGAAGCTTGCCCTGAACCTATTACATATATATGAATATTTAAAATATTTAATTTAAGGTATCCAAGTGAAGTCAACAATATTTAATAAAATATTTGTAATCCGAACGCACAAATCGAACACATTTAAGTTCAAATCGAACACTTTTAGTCCCAAACACGCTTGTAATTTTAAGTTCATAAAGTATAAAGAACAAGTTCATTATACTTTATGAACTTGAAATTACAAGCGTGTTTGGGACTAAAGTTTTCTATAACAAATTAAAATTCATAACGTCATTTCAAGCAGCCGATTTGTAGTACGATAGCAAGCTGGCAGCCTGTAGCTTACGGCTATATTCAGAATAAAACAATCCCTTGTTATTCCAAATGCGTCACATAATGAAAACTGTACAGTCATTCATTTATGATATATCTGTCATTCATAGTTAACAAACTGAAAAGAGAGTAATACTGGTTACTTTTCCATTTTAAAAATATACCTATTATATTTGACAGTGAATTTAATTCATTGAATCAGTCATTGTTTTCTGTTTACGTATAATTTATTATTGTGAATGTATATTTTCATCGTAACGACAAAGTTTCTTCCTCCGCAGGTTGTCATTGAAGTGAGATTTTTCAATTTATATTTTATTGACAAAACCTCTCAATCACTTGGTGAACACGTGAATGCCTAAATGTGTCCGAGTACACATTTAGGCATTCAAAAAAATTTAATGGTACATGATCTTCCTATTCAACGATTTCCAAAATTTTAATTTTCCAGAACGAAAATGCATTGCCTACTATATCTTTTACAGGCGCACATTTAAAAAACATTTTTTTTCTAATATAACAACAAATTGTCTCTAATCTTTCTAAGGGATGATACGGCGTTGTCCAATGCAGCAAGTTAAGTGGATGTTACGTATTTACCTATCTACGTAACAATACCTTAGTTTAGTTTATTATTTTTTATTATATCAAGAGATATCAAAGTTCGACAAGTTTACTCCTCACCACTAGAAGTTTATTTTGCCATCTTCCGGCTACATCATTGGACACCAGCTACAAATTTTAAAAAAAAATTCAAAAAAAGTTAAAGGCAAATATTATTTGTATTTTTACACGATTTATTTGTATCGATACAAACTTATCTACCAATTTACTTTCTTTCTTATATGAACAGAAGCCAATCGAATTCAAATTCCATGAGTAAACTCAACGAATTTCAGTCTTTCTCATTGAATAACTTCCTCGTTGAAAAGTTCCTACGGCCCTCTTCAGGCTTCATCTTCAGACTCTGGTACCATATGGAACTAAAGGATTCGCCAAGATGACGCTTTGAGCCCAAACTCCATGAAACTACTCTTTGCCACTGAGCAATTCTTTCCCTTCCAGCACCGTCATCAGAACCTGACTACAATCTGTGCCTAAAATACATATAATCATTTAAGAAATGAGTTCAAAATCGGTATCAAATTGCTCAAAGGGTCTGGCGTTCTCATGTCTGGCGGTCTGGCGTTCAGAAATTTCCTAGGAAATCACAGCAATTCATCATCAGATACTAACAATTTAATGAATCTAACAAAAATACAAAAAGATACAATCAAATCTTAGTGAATGATTAATTAAATAACAATTAAAGTTTATGACACATTTCTACAAATTTATTTTCACTTATAAATTTTCACTTAAGTGCGATTGCGATTGGGAGGTTGAGCAGTTGAATACCGCGGGAAACTATAGTTCCAATATAAGTCAGTTCTAGACGGTGATATAACAAAATGATCATGATTTAGTGACCGCAGGAAGTTATCGGGTACAAGGCACGAAACTTTAGCCAATAATACGAGATTTAATACGAATTTATAAACGCATTCTCTGTTTTGATTTGCCTGAAGTTGAGGTGAGGTTAATATTCAAAATGTTTTTTTCAAAGTTTTAATTAAATTTGCCGCATAATAAGTTACAACACAATTCATTTATGGAATAAGAAATCTGGGGGGGCTACCGGATGCACTTACAAGATTACGAACAAGTTTTAAAAGTTTTCTTGCATTTCTTGCATAATATACTCGTATGTATCATCTTGCACTTGAAAGAACGTTCCTAAAATTTATTTGGCAGTTTCGAAAGAGAAGAAGAAATCCCTCGGATAGGAAACAATTTTTTTTTCCAAAATAGGTCTAATAATTTTCTTCAAAGTTTCGATATCGTTACCCTAACGCGTTTCTCCAGGAAAATATTAATAACGTGGGTATCTCCGATATAAAATTTAAATAAATAATGCATGTTCGTACACTGGCTACTCTCTCTCTCTCTCTCTCTCTCTATATATATATATATATATATATATATATATATATATATATACATATAAATATATATATATATATATATATATATATATATATATATATTTATATATATATATATATATATATATATATATATATATATATATATATATATATATATATATGCTTCGGTCTACGTTCTTATACTGTTTTCACGCTCCTTATGCCCATGCACATACATTCCCATACTGTACTTTCAACATTCATTCAAATATTTAAAGGTAGTTTCGAAAATAATATTTGCTGTGCTTTCCTTATTCCACTTTCTTTCATATTCCTCTCCCTTAATCCTTATTCTTCTCAATCCTTATTCTACCTTAACCCTTATCTCCTCTTTCCTTTTCCTTCCCTCAATCATTACCTTCTGTTCCTTCTACTTAATTCTGCTCCATAGACTTTATGGCATGTATAAATTAGCTTTTTCTTTTTTTATTTCTTTTCTCAAAGAATAATTTATCATGTTTCGTTATCATAACTTTTTGTTTTCTACTTATTTGGTATTAATGTGAATACAGTGTGATTTTGGTTTACAGGATGAGATTGTTCCTACAGTATCCGCCTGATATTCGTTGAAAGAAAAATGTTTGAGAAATTGTGTATTGAAGAAATGTTTGCAATAAAAAGATCGACACAGAGTCAAAGCCAACATAATTATCAATAATCAACAATCCTTTAATGGCTTTAATTAAAAGAGATACCATATTTTCCTTGACACCTTATTTTACTCATATTCTTGATTATTACTCGCGTATCGCCCATTATTATAATATTTGCAGCCAAATAAGTAGAGCGTGCTTGTTAATTGGGACGCACGATGTCTATACATATTTAAATCTTTATTTTTTGATTACATTTTATTAACGTAGTTTTTTTATTGAAATAATTTTAATTTATTAATACGTTATTTTTTAGTATTCACTAAATTTTTTTATTGAAATAATTTTAATTTATTAATACGTTATTTTTTAGTATTCACTAAATTTTTTTATTGAAATAATTTTAATTTTTTAATATGTTATTTTTTAGTATTCACTAAATTTTTTTATTGAAATAATTTTAATTTATTAATATGTTATTTTTTAGTATTCACTAAATTTTTTTATTGAAATAATTTTAATTTATTAATATGTTATTTTTTAGTATTCACAAAATTTTTTTATTGAAATAATTTTAATTTAGTAATATGTTATTTTTTAGTATCCATTAAATTTTTTTATTGAAATAGTTTTAATTTATTAATATGTTATTTTTTAGTATTCATTAAATTTTTTTATTGAAATAATTTTAATTTATTAATATGTTATTTTTTAGTATTCACTAAATTGTTTTATTGAAGTAATTTTAATTTATTAATATGTTATTTTTTAGTAACCACTAAATTTTTTTATTGAAATAATTTTAATTTATTAATACGTTATTTTTTAGTATTCATTAAACTTTTTTATTGAAATAATTTTAATTTATTAATATGTTATTTTTTAGTATTCATTAATTTTTTTTATTAAAATAATTTTAATTTATTAATATGTTATTTTTTAGTATTCACTAAATTTTTTTATTGAAATAATTTTAATTTATTAATACTTTATTTTTTACTATTCACTAAATTTTTTTATTGAAATAATTTTAATTTATTAATATGTTATTTTTTAGTATTCACTAAATTTTTTTATTGAAATAATTTTAATTTATTAATACTTTATTTTTTACTATTCACTAAATTTTTTTATTGAAATAATTTTAATTTATTAATATGTTATTTTTTAGTATTCACTAAATTTTTTTATTGAAATAATTTTAATTTATTAATATGTTATTTTTTAGTATTCATTAAATTTTTTTATTGAAATAATTTAAATTTATTAATACGTTATTTTTTAGTATTCACAAAATTTTTTTAGTGTAATAATTTTAATTTATTAATATGTTATCTTTTAGTATTCATAAAATGTTTTTATTAAAATAATTTTAATTTATTAATATGTTATATTTTAGTATTCACTAAATTTTTTTATTGAAATAATATTAATTTATTAATATGTTATTTTTTAGTATTCACCAAATTTTTTGCGTACTATTTATTTATTATATTATTTTTTTACATACTTACGTATATTGTATTAATAATGATCACTTTTCAGCTGATATTTACATTAAAAAATTTCTGGTGTGTGCTTATGACCATATACATATCTGTACATTGATTCGTGACGCTGAATATTCGTAGAACATTCTTTAGTTTTATTACATTTTTGTACCCTTCGAAGTGTGAATATAATCGTAAACTAACAAATTTAATACGGTCAGAGTCTAAACTCCACATACACACTAAATACTAACAGTAATTATTTTGAATTCTCTATGTTGGAAAACAATTGATTACGCAGTTGTATTACGAAGAGTCTCGTAAAGTATTGTTGTCAAATATATTTTTCTTCGGCTTTATAAATTTTCTTATCAAGGAAAATAAGTTTATCTTTTCCTTATCCGTAATTTATCCGTATGTTTCTTTTGCATAGTCTATAATTAGGTATATTCATAAAACAATATCCTTAATGAGGTACATCAGGAAAACACTAGTCTATAATATACTAGAAAACACAGTCCATAATTAGGTACATTAGGAAAACAGAAGCCCGTAATTAGATAAGTAAGGAAATATTGGTTTATAATTAGTTATATTAGGAAAACATTAATACATAATTAGGTACATTAGTTTCATAAGAAAAGGTAAAGAAATTATTTTACCGTTTTGTTGTATGTTTAAATTTTCATAAGTGCTTTGCGGTTAAGGACTGATAATGACATTCATAGGCGAGATAATGACATTCATCGTCAAGAATATTAAATTTTAATTTATTAATCGTCAGAGAAATTTATTTATTTCTTCTCTTCACAATCTCCAAAAATCGAAAACCATCGTGACGAGCATTGCCTGTATTAGCATTGCGTTTCTTGGAACATTTTTACTGTTATAAACAATCTAATTATTTTAATTTAAATTAAACAAAAACATTAACAATAGGGGAAAAAATATTTAAACATGAACATAATACGATTATATGCAAATTGCAGCCTCAAAAGTCTCCCATAACAAATAGGGTGTTAAAATAACGACCCATTTCGGCAATTCGATGTTTTGGACCTGGACACATTCTAATATTGAGATCCCGGTTTTTTTTATATTTTCATATAGAATAAAACAAAAGACCATAAAGAGAAAAACAGGTCAACTTACCAAATTATTGCAGAGGTTGCGATAAATGTACCAAAAAATTGTTTATTATTGCTTCATTTCAAATATTTACATTTTTTAGCTGTGAGTTTAAAATATTAAAAAAAAATTTCTTCCGGATTTAATTACATTCCAACCAAAATTATGTCGGTTAATTTTGAATAAATAAATTCGAAAGACGTGTTGTGCCTGACTTGCCACAACATTTCCATATATCTGCCACTGTGTACAACTTTGCTTTTTTCGGCTCTATCTGCTTTACCATTTTTGTATAAATACGGTATAAATAAACGACTTTTCAATGACAATGTTTTTCCTTTTTCAAACCCTTTTTTTACATAAATATAAGTGTATATAGGCATATAAGGGCAAATTGTGAACGCCAACTACCATTGCGTCTCTCTCTAATAGTTTTGATATTGTGTTTTGTATGTCCTATCTATTTATATAAGGAAATTATACCACCCATGAACTTTATGGTTATTCAACGATCCAATTGGAGACATTCATAATTTTTTGAAAATTCCTCGAAATTTGTTTAATGAAATTCCTTCTTCTCTTCTTTTGATTATATGATACGAGTACACATACATTTCTTTACCGATATTTGAAATATTTCATTAGCTCGGAGCTTTATTAAAGCTTAATCACTGGAGCATAATATGATTTTTATTAAATGAAAAATTATTAAAACTCCCAATCGTTCATACGTTTTATATAAAATAAAGGAATTTTTCCCCTGTAATGAAAAGTAATATTTCGACCGTGACTCGATGCGACGGAGGGTCAAATTAACGACGCACCCTTGTCGACAGGATAATGAAAAAATTCTTCATTCCCTTAGATAAACATTCTTCAGTGACATTTTGGTGATGGGGTTATGTGGGTCATGTTGAATAGCAGCGTGTATCTTACGGTTGCGAGCGAAATGATATTTTTAAAGATGAAATTGTAGGAAGTTTATTTCATAGGTTTAGTAAGAAGAAAAACATGTCGAGTCAAATTTTACAAATTAGTTTTGAAATACAGATTGTTCTCAAAATTTAGCTATTTAATTTAGATTATACTTGGAAATCGTTTTTACCATCACGATCTTGTACTCGTTTTGACAGAATCAAATAAGTTAAAAAAACCTAAATAAAGCAAGAACATATGATTAATCGAGGGGTTTTATTATTGTATCACAGATGGCGCACTACGGAATTTCATCCAAAAAGCATTTCATAACAGAAGCTTCTGCTGCTCTACCATAGGTGGTGCTCTATCGAATCTAATCGAAAATTTAGATATTATCTAAAAATATTTCAGTGCTATCAAGATTAATTATATAGTTTCATACGGGCAAATTTCCAGACTTCAGTGTATTTGAAAACTCAACAGGCATATGGTATTGGCTACGCGACGCGTGTGTGTAGGTATCACAGGTTCACAAAATGAGAGTATGTATATATACCTGCCGGAATCCAAGGTCAACGTCATCAAGACTTTGGAATCATTTGAGGTCTTGCTATGAAACAGAATATAAAGTTGCTTTCATGGTTGCTTTCTTCAATATATTTAAAATTCACGTCCATGGCTTTAATAGTTTTGAATTTAAAAACGGGTAGACAATAAATAGGCAAAATTTATAGCCATACCAATAGGATATATAAGTTTTAACATTAATTTTAGTAACCAAATATGTAAATACGAAAAAAAAAATGCAATAAGGGAAAAAGAATTTATAAGCTGGAAATTTTGAAAATTCCAGACATACACTTAAATTTTATTTATTCGTTTTGATAAGCTACATGCTGTGTTAGAAATTAAACCGAAGAAAGCCATAATATTATTTGTCCTTGTCAGTCGTTTAATATTTTCGAGTAAACACATATTTTTAAAAATTATATTCCCAAGGCCTATAACAGAACTCTTGTAATTTCATCATATTCATCTGAATGTTATAGCATCATAGTCCATTCAGTTTAAAACCGACTGTGATGAAATTTTACGGGTATACGGGTAAAAACGGCTGTGACAGACGGACATTTATGAGTTCCATCTCTTCTTTTGGATGTGCAGAATCAGAAAAACTCCAGAAAAGTTTTATTAATGTCACTAAGTAAACACTTAAAATTCAAGTGATTCAACATTATTTCATCAACACCAGACAAAAATAAGTCAGTTTTTGTTTTATTTTATTTCATTAATCTTGAAAAAGGAAATTTCTAGCTTGTGACAAACACAAACGTTTAAAAATAATTGTAATTATTTTGCAGATAAAAATTAATTTGAAATTACTTAATGAAAAGTATATCAATCTCATTTTTTATTAAATTTTACTATGATTTTATGACTGTTTACATATCAAGTTGAACATTGTTTTACCTAAATACATTTGGGGTTTATTAACTGTGTACCGAGACTAATTAATTTGCTGTAAATAGTATTGTTAGATATAATTAGAAGATATAATTAATATGTTTATTCTACCAAAAACTACAATGATAAATTAATAATAACTTTGTTACCTGCAAAGTATTCATTCACACTTGTAAAAAAGTCCAGACCATTATAAATAATTGATTAGAATTTGCGTGAAATTTTCAAAATAATGTAAGTTGCTTCGTTCGTATTGAGAAATACAACTGGGAAAGGTCGGAAAAACGAGTACGCTTTTCATTTATTGAAAGTCATTTCAAAGACGAATTAGATAAATGTTTGTTGTTGCTACAATTGACAGAAATAGAAACAACCGGACAACCGGACAACCGATGTGTTGGAATACATGTAACTAACCTTATTTAAATTCCTTTCTATTCCAAAAGAGAATGCCTCTAAATAAGCAATTTTGACCTTACAATGTGTTTAAAATAAATAAATATCCAGTTAGTGGACGACTATTTCTAAAACTACGTATATTTATTTATTTTATACATGATATGTATTCTATACACGATATACCATAATCACAAGATACGTGTATCTATACTATAATCACAATATCAATTTAATAAATTAGCTCACTAAATAATGTCATAAATATTAATTTGACACTCTTATTTTACTAACATGAATTGGGAAATTTAGACAAAAATATGAAAAGCCCTTGCTATATGTTACACAAAATTCAGTGCCATAAAAAATTCGGAAAAATATTGGATTTTCCGGTATACTGTGAGTAAGTCTACATCCATATATGCTATTCAGTAACTATCATTTATTTTATATTGTGTCGATATTTGGATGTCTTGCTCTAGTGTGACACTTAAGTGAGGATGGTGGAAAAGATGGTGAAATAGCATTGTGTCACTTTACTTTCAAATCAGCGTTAGTGTTATTTGGCAATATGAAATACATGTTTTGTACATACAGTAAGACAATATATATTATAATGTTTAAGCTATTTTTCTTATTCCATTGTCCATTATCGACGTATATTTTTAACATTGTACTTATTTATTTTAAAAAATAAAATTAGAAAAAATGTTAATGTTGATGTTCAGCATTATTTATACGCACTTTAACTATATATCATACGACGTAAATGTGCATATCATTAATTTTAATAAAATAAATTAGATATTATTTTACGAAAGAAGAAAATATATGTTTTTTTAAATAAATCAATGTTACCAATGTGAATACAAAAAAAGGTTTACAACTTCTAAACTACCATTTTGTTTTTTACAAACATTCTAATATGCGCATAACACTTAAGTGGAATGTAGTTGCCTATGCCTCCTTAAAGTGTAAGTTAAATTATTTTCTGCTTTTTTAAATTTAAAAAAAGTTAAGTAGAAAAATTAAACGAAGAGATATATTGCATCTCATTTGGTAGCTTAATATTTCCCAGACGACTTGAAAATAAATATCGGTAAACTAAATTCCAATTTTATTTTCAAAGACCTATCCTACGACACTCGGCTCAATCATATCCGCGATAGAAAATTGTGCCCACTTTTTTGTACGGAGACATCCCTATCCATGAAATTAACTTCCCCCACATCCCCTATGTAGCGAACATTAATTTTTTTTCAAATTTTATTACTTTATTTCGTATGCAGAAATATATATGCTCCATACATTTGTAAGGTTCCACTAAGGGCGTGTGGCAGACAGAGGCGGATGAATAAAGGTCCTTTTTTCTAATCCCCAAAAATTAAATGCCAGAATTGAATGTGTTTATTACTTGTAATAAAATATTACATTATTGTTTATTAATTGAATATGTTAGATAGAATTGAGTGATTTCTGACACACATTGGAATTAAACATATGCTATTTTCGTTACTTATTAATTGATACTTAGAGCACTGACTTGCATGTGTACACTCGAAATAAGAAATCGGAAATGTTTAAAGTTAAAGAATTTGAGAGTGGACAGCTAAGATAAGGGGTGACTTCAAATTAATTCCTACAGGGAAGCAGACACTTTTCTAAATTAGACCAGACAAGCTCACCTGTATAATTTAGACCTACAACGATTTACCTTTTTAAACTTTAAGCAGTGTTTCTTCTAGATCATGCTGATTACCGGAAAAATAGTGAAAAAATTCATCACCTCAAAAGTTTTGGATAATATTCTTTTTAATTTTTCATGTTTTTTCTGCAGGAATTTAGTTAGGCCATGTACGATGTTGGTTATACAAAATAACCATATTTTCTATGTGAATGGGATAGCAGGAATAAAGCAGAACATTATTCAAGGAAAGAATGGCCAGAACGAATTAATTTGGAGCCAGAAAGTAAAAATACACTACGACAAAATTTAGTCCCACCTGAAAAAAATCTGGCTACCCCCTTTATACATAAAACCTGTTCTGATGAAGCAATTCGTGAAGGAATACAATAGGAATATAATAGGAAGTAAGAATACAATAGGAAGGAAGGACAATAGATTTAAGTATTTAAAAACAGTATTCCCGTCTTTGCGGAAGGTAAACTGAAGGAAGGTATTTTTGTTGGACCGGATATACAAAACCGAATGAAAGACGATAACTTCGATGGAAAACTGACTCTTATAGAGCTAGCAGCATGGTTATCGTTAAAAGAAGTTATTAAAAACTTCTTAAGAAATCATAAAAGCCCCAATCATGAAGACATAAATAACATGCTCCAAAATTTCCAAAGATTAGGTTGCATGATGACTCTCAAAGTTCACTTCCCTCATTCGCATTTGAGTTATTTCTCTGAAAACTTAGAAGCATTAGTGATGAACAAAAAGAGAAATTTCACCAAGATATAAATGAAATATAGCGAAGGTACTGGAAACTGGACTATTAGCACGATGGCTGACTACTGCTGGATGATTAAGCGTGATGATCCAAACAGGTGTTTTAAGAGAAAATCTTAACAAAAGCTTTGCAGAAAAAAAATGCAAAGGTTCCACAGTCTCTGTAACACTTTAAAATATTATTTGTTATATATAATATAAGAAAAATTAAAAAAAAATACTGACTACTCACTGTTTCTTACTTTTGTTTTTTTTACCTTTTTTAATTAATTTTTTCATAATTTTTATAAATGATTCTTGTTTAGGAGATCCCAAAATCCAATGAAGTTGTAGAAAGAAAAAAAATCAAATTTGTAGGTCTGTAATTGTTTCAGATGAGTAAGTTTGAATTTGAGTGTAACTATTTTCTTGACTATAAATCAGGTAATTATTTATTACCATGAAGTGGTAGGAAATAATTGATATTTTATTCCTATGTTAGCATATTGTATTAAATAGATTTAGGCAAAAAATTTTTTTTTATTAGTACAAAAACAATAGATCCTAAAGATATATTTTATAGCATCAGGTATTTGGAAAAAGGCAAACAAATTAATTAAATAAAGTCTAATTATGCAACAGAATTTCTCATTTTTTACCAACAATTTAGTTTTTCTCTTAACACCTGTTCTCGACTCTGTGCCAATTTAATTCTACGCAAATCTTTTCAGGGCAATGACAAAAACTTTAGTTTTTACCAGACTTTACTGAAGTTTAAGGTGTAATATAAATTGCTCCTTAAATTTTTTGTTGTGGATAAATGGGGCGGTATTTACATAAGTAGTGTGGATAAGAATAGTTTCAAGTCTCAAAAGTTTGTTGGAAGGTGACTTTTAGATTTCAAATCATTTCTCAAAAGTTTAACGAAAGTCGTTTTTTAACTTTGAATAAATGCTCTGATCGTTATGTTAATATGGGATCAGATATAATCTAAACGTAAATTTATGAAAAGCATTAAGAAACCTTTTAAATATGCCTATTCATATCATATTGCATATACTTAAGCTGATGTCATAACTTTTGTGAATGAATAGTGAGAGTTTAAGCAGATATTTATCATTAATTTTTGATATGGGGATAACGGCCTTTTCTTTGCACAGTTTCTAGGTGATTTCACTTCATGTCAGGTTTAAATCTGGACAGGGCTTCAGACATAATTATGGACTCAAAATTAAATTCGGTCTAAGAAAACTTTGCGTATTTTTGAAAAAAAAAATAACAATTATATTATTGGTCTTTTGATTTTACGTATTTATGGAGAAACAGTTTGGATAAATCCGAATAGCAACATCTCCGTAATACGAAATAATTGGCAAATACAGATTTAAGTTCGAAGGGGAAGGTTTTTGAAGATATTTCGGAGACAGAATTTAAAAAAGTCTTATCGCCGACGCCAAGTGAGATTAAAACAAAATGGATTTGCAGATGTGAAAAAGGAACAAATCAATAAATTGAACTGCAAATTATTCTATGACTTCCCTCATTTGGAGGTTACCAAACTTTTATTTCATTTTTTTCGTTTTATGGATCAGAAAAATTACGTGGTACTCTAAAATGTACGCACATCTCCCTATAATTCAAAAATTGTAATATCAAATATGGTAGTTAACGTTGCCTCATTATGTTGCTCCATATTTGTTCGTATCCATGGTATATTTAAACTTTTTGCCTAACAGTATATCTAAAAACGGGGTAAATAAATGTTTATACCCAATATTGTACAAAATAATGAAAAAAATTATTTCATTTTCAGATACTTGCCTATACTGTTTTACTTGATTTATGTTTAGATTGTCTAACAACTTTACCCAAACGTGACATGATTACGGCTATGATATATATTGTTAGTAATTGCAAGTGATGTTGGAAGAGTTTGAAATAAAAAAATGTAAACATGACAATGCGCAATAGAACATGTTACAGTACACTGTTATAGGCTTCAGGTGCTACCATATTTGACAGACAGAGTGGATACTGATTCATATTTTTTTACATTTTGGTAAATTTTATTTTTTTCAATTCCTCTGTTTACTTTCCTACGATATTTATAAATGTAATATTATGACCGCTTTCCATTCCACCCGAAACTAATTTATTACTACTCTGTAACTCGAGTAAGGCTTTTATGAAACTTGTTAGCAGACGAGATTCAATGTCATATGTTCTATTTTCACCGAATATTATCAGTTACCGAGTTGCACATATATATATGTATATATATATATATATATATATATATATATATATATATATATATACACGGAATCTGAGAATAAGAGTCGGACAAAGAAAGACGCTATTCGTTGGCTATAACGGAATAAATTGTCGTTGAAATAAAACGTAAAATAGGCCTTCCACATAATTTTTTTACACATGCAACACTTGCCTAGAGCGCGATGCCTACCCGAGCAGCCAGATGTCTTCGCAGCTGTACGCGGGTTAGTCCCCTGAACGGCACTGAATTATAGGCGCAAAAGTATAGTGTGTGTGAAAAAATAACAAGTTATTGTGAATATTATTTTATATTTTCTGAAAAAAAGTTTCTTTTAAATTTTATTTCAACGAAAATCAATTTTTTTCCAGTCAACCAATAACGTATTTCTTTATTCCACTTATTCCCAGACACCGTATATATATATATATATATATATATATATATATATATATATATATATATATATACATATATATATATATATATATATATATATATACATATATATATATATATATATATATACATAACCTTAACACAATCTTACTTAACAACACATAGGGGCTAAAAGTAACGTGAAATAGAAGAAAATAAGTCAGCATTTTCTTTCTTACGTAAATTATATTTAAAAAATTCACAAGTATTTCAAACAGATACCCTGTTATACGTAAAATATCTAGAAAATAAAAGTACGCCCAATCTTTTCAGTTATCTATTACTATTTGATTTTATTCAAACCGATAAGTTTACATCACTGTCGCAAAAACAATGATTTATCTGACAATTTATCATTCATCACAATCATCACATCGAAGATACTTCTCTCAGCGGTATTTCTCACTTTGGAGGAAGTAACTTGTAATACTTTGAAATTTCCACTAAAGTTCTGACAGATTGCGCGACGGCAGCATCTTAAAACTTTTCGAAACATCCCAACTTTCTGATGAATCCGGGACTTCTATCTCTATTCTTTCTGACGAATTCGGGACTATTTGCAGCTTAATTTCGTTTTTACTGTAAACAAGATTACCAACCAGTGGAAAAATCAACTTAAACTACTTTTCAAAGTTACAAACTTATAAAAGAGGAAACCGTGAATATCACGATGATTTTTGGCTTCACACTTTTCAGAAAATTTATCAAGATGGTATTGTATTCCAGCACATTTTCTAATTGTGGCCTCTCAATGCTTAAACTAAATGTCTATTAGCATTGTTTCATTTATATCAATTCGCATTAACTGTAATTATTACGCAAACTCTACAAATAATATGGATCGGGAATGCTTTATGCATACAAGTTAGAGTTAATTATGAATGAATACTGTATTTAGGTGCTCATAGTTGAGGTATTTTAGAATACAATAGAAAACCCATATTAAGAACTTTTCATCAAAGTTAACCAAACGATGAGAAATATTACGCATACCTTAATTAAAATAGAATCGTATATAGATAAATATGGCGCATATTATTATTATTACGATTTTGTTGACACATATAGTATATTCACTCCGATGCAAAACATACATTATCTTTCATATCGAAGTGGAATTCTATCAAGAGACGCAGTAATAAAATTAGCGCAGTAATAAAATTAGAGCAGTAATAAAATTAGAGCAGTAATATTTTAGATGCAGTTATAAAATTACCAAATGAAATGAATCTTTTCGGAACAAAGCAAAAGCGATTTTTTCATTCTCTTTGTCTCTTTTTAAAATAATATTTATATTAATAGGCCCAATATAAATCCTAATGATTTCATTCGAGTTTACATTACAATCCCTTAATAAATTAAATTACTCAGGTAAATATTACAAAAATAATACAAACATTAAATATAACAAAGTTATTCATCGGGGTGTGTTGGGTTGGTCACAAGGCATACAGCCTTTCCTCCGCGGGGACGCGGATTCGATTGCCGGCCATTCTTCGAACGGGGCTGCACTGGTATCACGGTCGACTGTAAGAGATCGCTCTCGTAGCAATAAGTCCGCCATATATATAAATTAGATATATTAAAGTAGATAAAATTCACCAATTGATTATGGAGCGATATTTCCAGTTGTCACCTTAATATATTTTATGGATCGGGATATACTGCACAAACATAGTTAAAAACACATCTTATGTATGGTTGTGAGTTGACACAGTTGCGTATATAATTAATTGCATACGCTGCAAAAAATCGTACCGTCCGTAATGAATTGTCTACGCAACTCTGTCCTACGAAATCTTGAAACTATAAAACGGGAACGTTGTTACAATACAAAAATATGAGGAATCACTGGTTCGACTACATAGACAACAAATATTATCGCAATATAAATCAATACAGCGCCATCTAAGTATAATAAAACTAAAACTGTATCTCGCTCCAGTTGAATATATCCCGAGAAATTTAAAATTAAATTATTGGCGTTTATTTAGCAAGTAACGCGCCTACCCGCTTAAGCACGAATTTAAGTCTTACATGAGCAGAAATTGTTCAGATTTGAAACTAAAACTAAAACAGGATTTAAAAATCTAAATAAAATTCATAAAGTTATTGACAAATAACAAGTGAAAAATATTTATGATGCTCGACATAAATAAATGATCGCATCCCTTTGATTTTCTATAATATAATATACGTGTACAATCTCACCGCTGACCAACAAAATGACTTGCTTAGATATCACATTTAGAATAAAATTTCTAGTGGTATATGCTCAGAAATATTGATACATGTATTTACGTTTACTCACCAGCTGTGCTGCCAGAATGCTTATATTGACATGAACAAACTTACTGAATAATTTCTCTGTTAGAAATTATGCCAATATTAGAAATTAACCATGAAAATAAAACATGCAAACGTTCGTCAAATGTTGCTATGTTTTATATAATTTTATGCTATTTTCATTGCTTTTATTTTTTTAATCCAGTTGCTTTTGAAACTTGTTTCAACGATTTTTCAAGTTTACAATTACTCAGTACATCACCACGGAAGCACGAACCTCCAACTCATTTATTTACTTTTCTTTATTTTCATTCAACTTCGAATATATCGGCATTCGGATGCAGATTTTTCTCAAAATATACTTCAGATGTTGGTGATATTTAATTTAAAAATGTAAAAGGGATTCGTAATTAAAATAAAATAAAAAATAACAGTCCACTTATTGAATATATTTGGCGTTAATTTTGCAGAATTCATTCTTTGCTTATATCCCACCTGAAGATGTTGTAATACAACGAAACCTAGGTAGTGGTAAAGAACATAAAGAAAGTAGAAATAATACTACATCACGTAGTTCCATTTGATTTTGAACAGTCCACTTGTAACCCAGTGTAATGTAAATAACATTATCTTCCACGTATTCAGTATATTCCACAGCTTTAGACTGTAAATGCGTAAAACATTTAGCAGCACGTCACAGATATATTGGTTATAACTAATAAAAACATGCATTCCAAATTACGACTCAGTATATTCCACAACTCAGGACTGTAAATAAGTTAAAACGTTAGCGGTACATTACAAATATCCAATCCTTTTAGCCGCAGAGCTAATGGAAGTGTCAGATATTTTATGACAATTAAATAAAATTCAATTTATTCAATTTAAGAGAATAATGATCTTGGCACAAATCTACGCGCAACGAATATAAACAACAATATTCGGTAAACATAGAATATATCACATTTAATATTTTAACGCATACGTCATACAATAATCGGTCCTACAAAAAAAACGAAGCAACTCTGGCCGACTATCACCGATTAGAACAAATGCATTAAAAGGAAAATGAAAAAAATGAAGCAAGTCTGGCCGACTATCACCGATTAGAACAAATGCATTAAAAGAAAATGAATAAAACAAACGATTGAATACGTGCTGATAGAGACAGTAGATCGTATGCAATAGGTCTATAGAAATTCAGCTTTCAAACTTAACCGACAGAAGTCTGTTAACGTCAGCCGCCGACACATCCCCTGCTAGAATCATTTAGCTGCGATGCACAATTGACACGATCAAAGGAAACTGGCTTATAATAATAGAATATTATATTGTTGGCCATTGCAATTTATTTATTAGTAGTATTTTTAGGGAGGAGATATTAAAAGTATTATTTCTTTTTAAATAATGAACTAGGAATTAATTAAAACTGAAAGAATGATTTACAATAATTATATATATATATATATATATATATATATATATATATGTATATATATATTTATATATAAATATTTGAATATTTAACTATTTGACATTATATTTAAATATTTGACAGCGATATCTATTTCTTTCATAGGTAACTATTATACGGGTTTAGTTTTAAATTTCTGCAGTAGGTGGCGATGTTTATATGACTTTTTAAAATATTTGTTTCATTTAGTAACAAATTTACATTTACTTACCAGCTGTGCTCATAGTTTCCAATAAACGTCTCCGTTTCGTTCCTAAACGACATCGATCGTCAGAACCGGGAATATATCGACGAGGAGACTAGGAATAATCAATCAGTCTACAAAATATTATCTTTCTTCCTTGAAACATTAAGCAGTGTGCCCCGACTTCTATTTCATTTTTTTACTACCTTTCTGCCCCTATGAATCGTCGCGTGATTACACATGTTTTACCATTCTTCCGCAAAGTATGGTATTTTTAACATAAAAAGATATTTTGAAATCGTGCATGAAGTTTGACATATTAAGCTCGAAAAAACAAATAAAAACCAAAAACTTTTCTCATTATTACTGATCTGACTATGAATCGCAGCATTTTGATACATAGCCGAATTAAATTTTTTTTAAATCGTTTGTGTGGTTTCTGAGATTAACGCAAACAAATAAACAATAAAATTTTCCGCTTTATGTAATATTATAGACCAGTAACTGTAATACAATAATAATATATCATAATATAGAAAAGTTTCCTGGCTATACTTCAGAAAAAGGAAATTTCATACTTTAAAAAATATGTTAACCCACTATTTTGCCAAATAAAAAGAAAGGATAAAACTTCTACTACAAAAAGAAAATAAAAATTATGCTTCTTGATAAAACTTCATAAAAACTATAGAATAAAAAAATTGCCTTTATAAATACGAAGACATCAGTTGATAATGTCACGAAAAGTCAAAATAACTAAAAAATACTCAACTGCTTTAGACATTACATAACTGTGGCAATTATTTTCTCTCTTGCCTTGCTGTCATGGATTTGAATATAATTGAGTACATAAACACTTATTTCTTACGTCACAAGCTATATATTTGCAGTTTTATATGGAAGAAGCAGAGGCATGAACTTTATGTGAAAAAATTAATTTTGGTTAGTCGAGTATAATTTTCGTTTTAATCGCAATGTATTTAAATTTAGTAAAACTATGCTTAATGAAAAAATATCATTGGGTATAAGTAGGTCTCTGCACTGGAATTTTATAGATTCTTAGACGCCTATAATATTCTATTAAATTATTTAGAGTCACTAAATTGTCTTATTTCGCCACATATTGCCTAACAAATCTTCCATAGATGTAAACGTATTGAGAATATCTCAGAAACAATGTAATTTAAAATCGACCCCACAGTTTTACCGTAATCGACTAGTCAGCACTTACTTGTTTGGATAAAATATTTTATTATTTTATTATTAGTTTACGAAAAAATGGGGAAAATGCTACTTTTTTCCATATTTTTCTGTAAATCTCTGGGACTAAAAATTTACCCCTTAAAATTTTGGAATTAACTTCATTGTTTTCCTTTTAACTACCCCTTTGAAACAATATCCCGCATAGTACACAAATTAAATAGTAGGTTTTTCCATACACATATGGTTAGGTTAATTCTTATAAATTAATCCTAAAATGTATACATTGTTAAGCAAAATTACAAGTTTTTCATCAAATTAATTCTGGAAAAATCGGCCGTGATAGGTAGACAGACAGACCGATACGTTAATGATCTGGAACGAAAAACTAAAGACGGCAGACGGTGAAAGTCTGATAAAAATTTCACGAAAGCCTCACTCGAGTTACAGAGAAGTAATGCATTAGTTACGAACGGAACAGAAAGCGGCCGTAATATTACATTTATATATATGGTAAGGTAATCTGTTGTAAAAACAGGAATTTAAAAAAAAATTATCAAAATATATGAAAAAATGTGAATAAAGTTCCCACTTTGTCAAATATGATGACTAATGAAGCATTCAAACAGTGTTCTTTGAAATGTCCTGTTACGCATGGTCATGTTTACATTGTGTGTTCAAGATTTTCAATCATCATTTGCAATTCCCACAACATATGTTACGATAATAGTCATGTCACGTTTGCGCATTTTTTAGACAATTTCAACATAAATAAAATAAAACAGTAAAGGCAAGTAACTGCAAATGAATAATTTTTTTCATAGCTTTCACTATAGAAGAATACAAAGACCTTTAGATTGAATTTTAAACGAATTTAGAGATAAAACATTGGTTATAGACTTTCACTTATCTTGCTTTTAAACATATTGTTAGGCAAAAAATTTCAACATACCATGGGCACGAACAATTATGGAACAACATTATTAGGTACATTGAAAATTACAATTTTTTAATTCTAAGGACATATGCGTAAATTTTATAGTATAACTTAATTTTTGTTACCGATAAAACGAAAAAATATAAAATAAAAGTGCAACTACCACCAAATGAGAGAAGGTGCAGCTACCACCAATTGATTTGTCCCCTTTTCACATCTGCACGTCCACTGTGTCTATATCTCACTTGGCGTCATTGATCAGACTTTTTTTTAATTCTCTCTCTGATATACCTCCAAAAATCTTCTCCTCCAAACTTAAATTCATATTTTCGTTTTATTTTGTATTACGGAGATGTTGCTATTTGAATTTATACAAATTGTTTCTCCACAAGCACGTAAAACCAAAATAAGTATGTCCGAACTTCTGCCCAGATTTAAACTTGACAAGAAATGAAATCACCTGGAATTAACCTAGAAAGTTCACAAAAAGAGGCCATTATCCTCATATAAAAATATTAGTCATAAATATCCGCTTGAACTTTCATTATTTATTGAAAAAAATTGTGACATAAGCTTAAGTATTTGCAACATGATATGTATTTAAAAATTTTCTTAATATTATTCAAGAGTGTGTGTATCATATCCCATCTATACATTAATTCGTTCCGGACATTTCAGATATTTACCCCTATATATAAGGTTGACTGGAAGATATTGCTCATGTAGCAATAAGTCCGCCATATGCACTACAGATAAAAGTTAATAAATAAATAAATATATAATATCATAATGATCAGAGAATTCATTCAAAGTTAAAAAATCGACTTTCGCTGAACTTTTGAGAAAAGCTTTGAAACCTAAAAGTCACCTTCCAGCAAACTTTTGAGACTTAATACTATTCTTAGCCACACTACTTATTTAAATACAGTTCCATTTATCCACAAAAAAAACTTAAGAAGCAATTTATATTATACCTTAAACTTCAGTAAAGTTTGATAAAAACTAAAGTATAGTTTTTTCAATGTCTCTGAAAAAGTTTGCGTAGAATTAATTTGGCAACGAATTGAGAACAGGTGTTAAGAGAAAAACTATATTGTAGGTAAAAAAATGAGAAAGTCAATTGCATAATTAGACTTAGTATTTAATTAATTTGTTGGCCTTTTTCCAAATATCTATTGTTACATAATATATCTATAGGGTCTACCGTTTTTATGCTAATAAAATAATATTTGTGTTAAATCTATTTAAGACTAAAATATTAATTATTTCCCAATATGGGTATATACAATTAACTGACATATAGCCCAGGAAATGGTTACCCTCAAATCCAAAACTACTCAGCTAAAATAATTACAGACTTACAAATTAAATATTTTTTTCTTTTTTTAACTTCATTGCTGATTTACTGGGTTTTGGGATCTCCTAAAAAAGAATCGGAAATTATTTTTTTTTCTTTCACAATTCACATTTCTAAAAATTATGAAAAATATTGGGGTATGAAGGTAAAAAAATTGAAGTAAAAAAATTAATCAGTATCAGTATCTTTTTTTATTTTATGTCATAACTAAAATTTTAAAGTATTACTGAGACTTATAGTACCTTTTCTTTTTTCTGCAAAGCTTTTGTTAAGCGATTTTCTCTAAAAAGTCCGGTTTGGATCATCACGCTTAATCATCCATCAGTGGTCAGCCAGCATGCTAATATTCCACTTTCTTTGTTATATTTGTTCTTTTTCCTTTATAGCTCGGTGAAATCTCTTTCCTTGTTCCTCACCAACTACTCCTAAGTTTTCAAGAAAATAGCTCAAATGTAAATGAAGGAAGTAAACTTAGAAACTCCTCAGGCAACCTGATCCTTGGAAATTTTGGAGCATATTATTTGTAATCTTCATAATTGGGGCTTTTGATTGATTTCCCAAGAAGATTCTAATAAATTATTTCAACGATGTGCCAGTTCTATGGGAGTCAGTTTTCCATCAAAGTTATCGTCTTTCATTAGGTTTCTTGTATACGGCCCAATGAAAATACCTTTCTTCAGTATAGCTTCAGCAAAGACGGGAATATCGTTTTTAAATACTTGAATCCCTCGCTAGGTTAATGTTATATTGCCTTCATTCTTCATGCTTTATAAGACCAAGTTTTAGGTGCAAAGGGGATAGTGAGATTTTTTCAGGTGAGATTAAATTTGTCGAACTATGTTTTTATTTATTTCTTTTTGGCCATTCTTTTCTTGCATAATATTCTGCTCCGTTCCTGCTATCCCATTCACTTAGAAAACATGGATATTTTGTATTACCAACATCGTACATCGCCTTCCAACTGAATTTCTATAGAAAAAATAGTAAAAAAATATTTTTCCAAAATTCTGAAATGATGAATTTGTTGACTATTTTTCCCGTAATTAGCACACGAAAATCTAGAAGAAACACTACTTGAAGTTTAAAAAGGTAATTCGTTGTAAGTCTGAATTATACAAGACAAGATTAGTGACTGGTTTAGTTTGAAATGTTAGAAAAGTGCCTGCCTCCCTGTAGGAATGAATTTGAAGTTACACCTTAGCTTGGCTGTCACTCTCAATTTCTTTCATTTTAAACATTTTGCTTTCTTGGTTAAAATGTACCCATGCAAGTCAGTGCTTCGAGTATCAATTAATATGTATCGAAAGTAATATATATTTTATTTCAAATGTGTAGGGTGTCAGGATATTCAAATAATAAACAATAATGTAAAATTTTATTACAGGCAATAAGTACATTCAATTCTGGCGCTTCATTTTTTAGGAGTAGAAAAACTGAATTCTTATTTATTCGCCTCTATCTGTCATACGCCCTTAAAGGAAATTTTTGGACCTATGTAAGAGGAACCTTACAAATATACGGAACATATATATTTCTGCATATGAAATAAAGCCACAAAATTAAAAAAAAAATGGTCGTTGCATAGGGGGTGAGGGTGAAGTTATTTTCATGGGCAGAGACAATTTTCTTTCGTGCATATCATTGAGCTGAGTGTCGTGAGATAGGTCTTTTAAAATAAAGTTGGTATTTAGTTTACCAACTTTCATTTTGAAATCACCTGGGAAATATTAAGCTACGACAGTACATACACTATGTCGCTTTTCAACTGCAAATTTAAAAAAAAACAGAAAAGAATTTAAATTGCTATTTTAGAACGTATAGGTAACTTCATTCCACTTAAGTATTATGTGCACATTAGAATGTATATAAACAAAGCAAAATGTTATGTCAGAAATTGTAAACCTTTTTTTGTATTCACATTGGTAACATTTATTTATTTCGTAATTGTGGAAAAAAAATATTTTCTACATTCGTATATACATCTGTGCCATAAAAATAATATATAATTAATTTTATTGAAACTTATTGGGATGTAATGTTGAAGTACGAATAAATAATGCTGAACATCTACATCAACGTTTTATCTAATGCTATTTTTTTTTTCAAAATAAATATGTCCAATATTAAAAATATACATAGAAAATAGACAATAAGTTATCGTCGTACAGTATGTACAAAATATGTATTCTACATTTCGAAATAACACTAACACTTATTTGAAAATAAAATGATACAATATTTTGTCACTATCTCCAATTAAATGGACAACCTAGAACGAGACTTCCAAATATCAATAAATTATAAAATAAATTGTGTATACTGAAAGCATATATGGATATAAACTTGCCCATGTTATGTTGGAAAATCGAATATGTTTCTGAAATGTTTTATACCACTGAATTTTGTGCGACTGACAGCAACAGCTGTTCATTTTTCTTCTCTGGGCTTTCTTACAAGCGTTAATGAATACTTTGCTGGAAGTAACAAAGTTATTCTTAATTTTGCGTTGTACTTTTTGGTAGAATAAACATATTAATTATATCTTCATCGCCAAATTTGGGAACAATATTATTTACAGCGAATGAATTAGTCTCACTACACATTTAATGAATCTCAAATTTTTTTAGGCAAGACAATTTTCAACTCGATATATATACAGTGATAAAATCATGGTAAAAGTTAACAAAAAATGAGATAAATAAACTTTTCATAAAGCAATTTGAAACTAATTTTTATCTGTAAAATATTTATAATTTTTTTTTCAAACGTTTAGGTTTTTCACAAGCCAGAAATTGTTATTGCCAAGATTATTGGAATAAAATAAAACAAAAAAAATGTTTTATTTTTAACTGGTATTATTTGAATTTTAAGTTTTTCTTTAATTAACAGCCGATTTTCTAAGCAACTTAATTAAAGAGACTTAGAAATGAAATAGAAAGAAAGCATATTACCCTATACATATATAAAAAACTGCCTCTTAAAAACATTTATACCGAAATTTTAGCGAGACGCATATTAGGATTCAAAAAACAGTTTTAAAACTTTATATATATTGTGGGGGTTTTATTTTAAAGGGCTAGTTACGAGGCTCGCGAATATCTTATTTTCTTAATTTTAAATACAGCGATATGTTGAGAAAAAACAGAAAAGATGTGTCCCTCGCTTTATCTTTGACACTTCTGAACTTAAAGCTATCAAAAATAGAGTTTTTATAATCCTAGGCAAAAGTTATAGGAAAATTATGAGCGCAATGAATATACTTATAATATAGATTTATAATAATTAATATACAAATATTACAAACAATATAATTTTACTTCAAATTAGGTGCAGAATCCTCAAAATATGAGCCAGGCCTGCCTTGGCCGGTTTTTTACATATATTCTACCTGTACAACGTACCTGCATAGTTTTATATTCAAAATAAAACGCTAAATTCAGACACCCACCCCTCTTCTCAGGTTTGTTGGTAAAAATTTGCTTATTAACCGATCTTTAAATAAGTCACCAGAGAAACAATTTTTGTAGTTAAAAATAAGGTTTGAATTACTGATTATTTTCAACAAGTTATAATATTTTAAGTTATACATAAAACTCTTTATAATGCTAATTATGAGAAAATAGCCGTTTTCAAATATAAATGCGCTCTTTTTAACAGTAAAAACATGTTAAATTGGAATACATCTCGTAATACGGAGATTTCGTGCACACTTACATTAAAAGTTTGAAAATGTAATGGTACTTAACATTTACATTAACTACTGCTAAACTAAGGTAATTAAAATAACTACTGCTAACCCTAAGTGCACAATTAAAAATTAGTAGGTATTTAAATACCTAATGGATCCTTCGTATATCTGTTACAAGGATGAAAAAAATAATTAACAGAAATAATTTTGCATTACATTAATACTAACACCTTACTAAATACCAACACCTTGATTTTATTAAATCTCCGACACTGTTGATAAAAATTTAGGAGAATAGAGCGTAGTCTTGCAAAAGTCCCATATAGTTAATAATATTAGAAATTTTTGATTGCGTTTTAATAAATCACTACATTACTACAATTAAAATACAAGTTGCCTTCTCTAAGTCCTATATTTGGAAAAATACTTCAAAAAAAATCTTATGAAATGTTGCAGTGCATTCACATAATCCCATTGTGTATTCCTGTAAAATTGCATTACAGTCTGTCCTGAACTGAATGAACTATGATTCTATAATATTCAGTTGGATAGTGCGTCATGATGAAATTATAAGAGTTCTGTTATTGATTTTGCGATTATAAATTCTGAAAATATCTGCATACTCGTATATATTAAACGACTAACTAGGATAAACAATATTATGGCTTTCTTCGGTTTAATTGTTAACACAGTTAAAATAACCATATAGCGGCTTATCAAAACGGATTAATAAAATTAGAAAAAATTCCAGCTTATAAATATTTTTTGCGGTAGCATATTTGGTCACTAAAACTAAATTAATGTTAAAACATATTTTTCCTATTATTAAAAACGTGTTTTTCTGTCTATAAATATTGCCTATTTTTTGTATTTCCGTTTTTAATTTCAAAACTACTGAAATAACTAATGTCAATAGTCATGAATTTTAAATACATTGCAAAAAGTAACCATGAAAGCCACTTTATATTCTGTTTCAGAGCAACACCTCAAACGATTCCGCAATCTTGATGACATTGATATTGGATACCGTGAGGAAAATCTACATACGCTCATTTTGTGAATATGTGATACCTACGCACACGCGTCGCTTAGTCAATACCATATACCTAATGCGTATTCAAATACAGTGAAGTCTAAAAACTTCCCCGCATGAAATTAGATAATTACTTTACTCTTGATAGCACTGATGTATATTTAGATGATAACTAAATTTTCAATTACATTCGATAGAGCGCCATCTATGTTAGAGAAGCAGAAGCATCCGTTATCAAAAGCTTTTTGGATGAAATTCCATAGTGCGCCATCTGTGATATAATAACGAAACCCATTGAATAAACGTATAATCGTGCTTTATTTGGATTTATTTAACATAAATAATTGAATGTGTCAAAACAAATACAAGATCGCTATGGTATCATTTTTTTCCAATTAAAGCAATTGTGAAATATAATCTAAATGAAATCGCTAAATTTTGAGAACAATCTGTATTTTAAAACTAATTTGTAAAATATGACTCGAAATGTCTTTCTTCTTATTAAACCTATGAAATAAACTTCTTACAATTTCGTCTTTAAAAATATCAGTTCCCTCTCAGCCGTAAGACACACGCTGCTATTCAATACGACCCACATAGCCTCATCACCAAAACGTCACTAGAGAATGTTTATGTAAGGGAATGAAGAATTTTTTCATTATCCTGTCGACAAGGGTGCGTTGTTAATTCGACCCTTCGTCGCATCGAGTCACGGTTGAAATATTACTTTTCATTACAGGGGGAAATTCTTTCATTTTATATAAAACGTATAAAAGATTGGGAGATTCAATAATTTTTCATTTAACAAAAATCATATCATGTTCCAGTGATTAAGCTTTATTAAAGCTCCAAGCTAATGAAATATTTCAAATATCGATAAAAATTGATATATACTCGTATCATACAATCAAAAGAAGGGAAGAAGGAATTTTATTAAAAAAAATTCGAGGAATTTTCAAAAAATTATAAGGGTCTCGAATTGGATCGTGGTATAACCATAAAGCTCATGGGTGGTATAATTTCCTTATGTAAATAGATAGGACACACAAAACACAATATCGAAACTATTAGAGAGAGCAACGCAATGCTAGTTGGTGTTGACAATTTGCCCTTATGTGCCTATATTCACTCATATTTATGTAATAAAAAGGATTTTAAAAAAGAAAAACATTTTAAATGAAAAGTGGTTTATTTATGAGATATTCATTATTGCAAATAATTTTAAACCACGTTAATAGGAATTAAATACAATAAAAATAAATGAAGATGTTATAAAAAAAGGCACAAAGATGTAAAATAAATAGGTACTGTAATGCAAATATATAAAAATGGTAAAGCAGGTACAGCGGAAAAAAGCAAAGTTGCACACAGTGGCAGATCTATGGAAATTTTGGGGAAAGTTATGCACATCACGTCTTTCGAAGTTATTGATTCAAAATTTACCGACATAATTTTGATTGGAATTGTAATTAAATCAGGAAGAAACGTTTCTAAATTTTTTTCAAACCCACATTTAAAAAATTTAAATAATAGAATTAAAAGAATAATAAACGAGCTTTTGGTACATTTAACAAATGACGTACCGAATGATTTTTAAATTATTGTAAAAAGAAAATGTAAATTTCTTCGTGGATATCGCAAACTTTGCAATAATTTGCTCAGGTGACCTGTTTTTATCTTTATGATCTTTTGGTTTATTACTTATGAAAATATAAAAAAAAAGGGGATCTCAGTATAAGGGGTCCGAAAATATGGAATTGCCAAAACAGATTTATATCGATATTATAACCTATTTGTGATGGCAAACTTTCGAGGTTGCAATTTACATGTAAATCATGTTATCATTGTTAAATATGTTTTTCGCAATTGTCATTGTTTTGAATTAATTTGGATTAAAATAATTAGATTGTTTATGACAGTAAAAATATTCCAAGTAACGCAATGCCAATACAGGCAATGCTCATCAGAACGTTTTTGGTTGTTTTCAGTTTTTTCGTACCAATATTTTTGGAGATTTTGAAGAGAAGAAATAAATAAATTTCTCAGACGTTTAATAAATTAAAATTTAATACTCTTGAAGGTAAATGTCATTATCTCGCCTATATCCGACGTTAAATTCACTTATCAAAATTACACATACAACGAACCTGTAAAATAATTTCTTTAACTTTCCCAATATACCTAATATACCTAATTATGTACTACTGTCTTCCCAATGTATCTAATAATTGACTAATATTTTCCCAATGTATCTAATTGTGAGCTGCTGTTTTCCTAATATACCTCATTTTAGACTACTGCTTTGCTAATGTGCCTCATTAAGGACTATTGTTTTATGAATGTACCTAATTATAGACTAAGTAAATTATTACAATAAGGACATACGAATAAATCATGGCTAAGGAAAAAATTAATTTATGATAACAATACTTTGAGACTATTGATAATACAACTACGTAATCAATTGTTTTCAAGTATGTAGAATTCAAAATATTACTATTAGTCTTTACTGTATATGTGGAGTTTAGACTCGGACCGTATTAAATTTGTTAGGGTATCATTATATTCACATTTCGAAGGGTACAAAAATGTAACAAAAATTTAACAAAATGTTATATACATACATACATATATATATATATATATATATATATATATATATATATATATATATATATATATATGTTAATCGGGTTCACGCGCTGCTTATCGGCTGCAAATACAATAATAATGGGCAATACGTGAGTGACAATCAAAAATATACATAAAATACCGTATGAAGAAAAATATGGTATCTCTTTTAATTAAAGCCATTAAAGGATTGTTGATTATTGATAATTATGTTGGTTTTGACTATGTGTCGATCTTTTTATTGCAAACAAGTCTTCAAGATATCATTTCTCAAGAACTCTTTTTTTTTCAACCAATACCAGGCGGAGGCTGCAGGAATAAACTCATCCTAAAAACAAAAATCGCATTGTATTAACATTAATACCAAGTAAGTAGAAAACAAAAAGTTATGATAACAAAACATGATAAATTAATTTTTGATAAAAAAATAAAAAGCTTAAGTAGCAGGACTAAGTAGAAGGAAAAGAAGGTAATGATTGAGGGAAGGAAAAGGAAAGTGAATATAAAGATTAAGAAGAATAAGTATTAAGGGAGAGGAGTATAAAAGGAAGTGAAATAAGGAAAATACAGCACATGTTATTTTTTTTAATACACTTAAATATTTGAATGGATGGTTAAAGTATAGTATCGGAATCGAGTTAATTCCATAATTTTCCAGCATGAACTTTGAATAAAACCAGATAAAAAGAAGTACCATCTTTGGGAATAAGGAGCGTGAAAACATTCTCAGAATGTAAACTGAGGCAATGGATCTAAAGGGTCGTAAATCTGACAGTAACCCCCTTGTTAACTTTTAGGATTTTTTGAGATATTATAAAATGTTAACAATGGAAAAATGCCATTCACCTGTCTTTTGATAAAACCTAAATAATTTTGGAAAGCTACTTCTTCAGGAAAAATGAACCAAAATATGTTAATAAATTTCATTTTAATGGGATATGGGAGTGTACTTAAACAAAGAAAAAATTAAAATAAAACTTTTATCTATCTCTTCACTTGAGTAAATAAATAATAAAATAAAAAACAAATACCTCAGCTTAATGCGAACGCCACTTTTATTCGCATTAAGAGGGAGGGCTTACACATCCATTCCTAATATTCGCTATTCCCATTGCGAACATTAAATTGCAACAACGCGTAATATAAATGCGTTCAATGTTTGCTGCTGAAGTCGGAATGGTAAGAGGCGATTATAAAGTCACGATTTGATTCGACAAAATATTTAGCAGGCTCATCTCGTTTTTCCCCATGACTTTTATGTAAATTATGCGAATTATTTAAATGTTATTTATTTTTTCGCATTTGGCGCAAGTGCGCCATATAAGCTACCAATTAAGTATTAATATTTAGGAATAGAAGACTTGAAGATGGCATTGCAATCAGTTAGCAGAAAGAGAAAAATTATTTTTATGACATTATTTCAAAAATTCATTGTGCTATTCAAAAGCCGATTTTTGGTGAACTTAAATGCAATTATTGTTCAATTTGCTCTTCGTACACCATATCCCACTCCTTGATATTTTATTAACAATTAAAAAAATACGTAAGCATTTGCCATCAGTGTTTTCTAATTACTTTTTAGTATACATAAATACAGACATTTTATATCGTTGTATTATAATGTAGTAACAGAGTTATGTAATGCAATATGTAACATTATGACATTGAGGAGTTATTAAGGTGAAGGAAGGAAGCTGTCAAATAACGTATTAAGTTGCTAATATTTGGATGTATATTTATTAAATAAATAAATGCTTACAATAAAGTAGAAGGAAAAACAAAACTACTTGTTTTAAATCGCATTATTATTCCGTAATATTGTTTTAAACAATCCGATACAATTAACAATGAAAGACGGTTTCGCTATAATTATTAATCAATTTTTAATTATATGATACAGCACAAGACATCTTGGTATATTGGGGAAAAATATATGTTTTTCAAACAATAATATTTTTTTAATATATGCAGGATATAATGTTAACTGGAAAAATAAAATATATTTTATATATGTTATATAAATAGACTAAAATTTAATATTATTAAGAGAATATTAAATTATTCATAAAAATAAGCAATTTTGTTGAAATCAATATCGTCATGGTAACTAAAAAAACAGTTAAATAGATTCGGTTTTATCCTTCCGCACTATCCCTAATAACATTTTTTTTAATTATTGTTATATAATAATATCATAATTAATACAATTTATTTGGTTTAATTGAGTAGCATGAATAAAACAGAAAAATAAAACAAATAATTTAAAATTATCTGATAATTTAATTATCAAATATTACCTGATGTAGAAATATAAATACGAAACATCAAAGTAATTTTTTTATGTCAAAGAGTAATTCTTAATAATATTTAAGGAAGAGTCAACATAAATTAAGGTTCTCCAATTTCCATTTTCCATTATTAAAAACTGAAAAAGAAAATTCTCGCCACAATACCGTCAGTCGTGTTCGCGTAAATAGATAATTTTCAAGAATAAACAACTTGTTTCCTGTCCACTTTTCATCTTATTGCATTAAAATTAAGTGTAACTTTTTATTAAACAAGATAATTCTTAAAGTGAATAAATAGACAATTTGCCTAAAAATCGATAAAGTCAAATCTCCAGAAATAATTAGTATGCCATTATGTTTCAATCCTGAAAATGAAGAAAGCATAGCTTTATTTCCATTTAAGAGAAAATTAACATTTCCATTCTGAGCATTAAAAATAGTAAAATATACGGGATATTAAATTTACTGAAAAATTAATGCTTTTTGTAAACACTGATTTAAAAGTGTGTTTATTGTCATATGTTATAATTGATTTTAACTGTTTCAGAATATAAGTTTAACTATTTCAGATAAAATTACAGATTGGGTATGTAATTTACAGTAAAATAATATATAAATAAAGGAAATAAGACAAGACGAAAACTTTACTCGGAAAAATAAAACGGAATATTATTAACCGAATTTCACAAAGAATGTTGAAGCCTTATTAAACTGAAAGATGAAATACAAACTCTGACTCTTACATTTTATTGAGAAAACAAAGGAAAGAAAAAACGGAGTACGCTAAACAATTTAAAAAATCCTGAGGTAGGAATATAAAAAGCATAAGAACGCTGGTAGAATGCCGCATATTTTCCAACGAACAATTTCTGAACATAATTCGCAAAGGCGAACTTTTTCTTTTTACAATTTTTTTTACGGTATTAGAACAAAAAACAATTTTCTCACACGGCCTTGACGTACTTAAATCAGTTCTGTTTCCCAAAGGTAATGAAAAGTTCTCGGATTGGTTATTAGGTATTCTGGAGATTCTACCAACTTTGAATTAAAGAAGTTACCATTAAATATTCAGGTTAAGTATAATTAATGTGCCAAAATACTTACAATTTTTCGTATGAAAAAAAATTGACACGACAATAAAAACATTTTGAGAACTTTCAGATGTGTAATTATTGACAATGTCAATTTTCTATCGATGTTATTTTTAGCACGGTTAATTTTTGTTGTTGTTTGGGGTGATCGCTTCTCCGTACATTTTATAAAATGGCTCAAAATATGTACACAATAAAACTTTGTCCTTAAATTTAATTGTATACTGTACATCTGAATACAATATTCATATCAGGAGACATTTATTGATTTCACATTCATACATTTACTTAACCTTAATTTGAATATTGAATATACTTGGCGTTAATTTTGTAGAAATTCATTATTCATAATTAAATGAAATTACGTGATGTAGTATTATTTCTACTTTCTTTAAGTTCTTTACTACGACCTAGGTTTCGTTGTATTACAACATCGTCAGGTATTTAATTCTAACCTTAATTTATTGGTTGGGGTACCAACAAGCCATTACACTTTCTTAACAATTCCTTTGACACAATTTTAATACTGTCACATTAATTGATAGAAATTTATTTGTAATACGTTAAACTTTTTTGAACATATTAATAAAATAATTAAGTTGTAAGATAAGGCAAAAATAAGGTAAATAGCAGAAAGAAAGCGGTGAAAAGAAGTGCTTTAAAAAAAAGTATTTGCAGAGTTGTGTTAGAGAAATGAGGGTGACCGAATTAGATCTTTGCATCTTGATATATTTATTTTTTCAAGTTCTTCCTTTTCGTGAGTGAACTATGAGTTATGACAATCAGAGTGCGTGAGTCTATAAGCTACGAAAATACTGGTTTTTGGTATCAAGTATCTCGGATGCTACTGAAAATATAAACATCATATTTGGAACAACTTGTAATCGTGTATTCTTCTTCATATTCAATATTAGTTGACTACTTTACGGAGGTATGAAAATATATGCAAAGCGGTATCTAGGAGTTTGGCTCAAACTTGGTGACGCAAAACCAGCTAAAAAAGTAGTAAAATATCAAACTAATGGAGTAATATAAAATATTTTTTTATATAAAAAAGAAAACGGTGTTATGAATTAATTTTAATACCGTTTCAAAATATTATTACTTTTAGACGGTCGGACAGAATACAGTAACATTTAAGAGAAAAAATTACTCTTGCCAACGTAATCATATAAATATTAAAAGCCGCCAAAAGAGCAATGGGGAGGATCTCCTCGTGACCGTGTCGGAAACGAGTTTATAAGACTAACAGATAGCGTTATTGGGATAATTAATATGTAGAAGTGAGAGTGTACTGGACGTATAGAGAAATACCTAAATTACTAATGGAGCCTGAAAGCCAAATACAAACTGTACGCCAAACGGATAGATGAGATTCAAGCAAGGGTTGACAAATACTGAGGCCGTGGACAATCAGCCGAAGCAGACACTGAGATTTATATGAGAGTTTTGTCCATTATTGAACCTCAATGATCTAATAACGATGAAAATAACGTCTGAGGTATTAAAATAAGGGGCTGCACATTATTAAGATTCTTACATAAGGAATAATTCAATTAACTTAAGTTTAAAGCCAAATTCTAATTGGATTCTTAGAATGATTCTGATTTTTACACTTTTTATTTAATTGCTTTTTAATTTAAGATTTTTCTGTCTGAAATATTCTGATAACAAAAATTTTTTTAGATATAATATTTCGTATTACCTATGTGTAATTTATTCATGATTTTATCTTTGGTCTTCCTTATCAAAATTGGAAAATTTATGATTTTGTCCTTCAAATTTGCAAAAAGGATATATTTGAAACCAAATCGGTATCTATTCATGCATCTATACACCACAGTATTTTTGCTCACCATTTTACGCAAGTTCGTAATGTCTATCGTAATTACTGATTAAACCAAGCCGTTGAGATCCGAATTCCATTTCCATTCTCAGTATTTACATGTTTAACTAATCAAACTGGTGCAGTATCAAATCAATTCGCTCTCCAGTTCAGTTTTCTCCAAATCTTTAGCTTGACAATATACACCACATTTTAATTTATTTGTTAATTAGTGATTGCGAATAACTTATCTTCTTTTCAAAGAAAAAAATTCATTGAAAATCTTTAAACAGAGTGCTAATACAATACAACGTCCATACACTAACAGTCAACAAGTTCATGAATTCTTCCAAAGAGAGTTTATCATAATATTGACAATTAAAAGGATTTTGCGAAATTGTTTCGATACAATAATAATGAATAAAAACTGTGTCAAGTGTTGCTTCAACGTGAAAATTAAATCTATCTGTGGAATAGATGAATGAGTTGATGTATGAAAAATAGAACGATGAACGTGAATTAACAGATATTATTTGTAATAAAATAAAGGACCATTTCCTTCGCGAATTGGAAGTACATTTGTTAATGCGGGCAAATATTTATGCCAAATTTAATTTTTGTAGCAAACATATTATAAAAGAGACGAAACAAATGGAAAATAAATGTGGATTGAAGTAAAATGTATTCTAAAAATCAAAACGCTTTCTATATATTGAGAGTTCCCTATGCCATGTAAAGCAAATAGTTATTATATAGTTTATAGAAAATAATTAAACTTGGCCGAAATATCACAATATATCATATCAAGAGTAGACATCTGAAAACAGAATAACTTGATTACCACGTAAAATAAGTCCGAAAGAAATTAAGGCGTCATTAACAGAAAATTATGCCGGGCGCCTTAATACTAAACGAGCTTCCTTAAATAACCGTAAGTCAGTGAATGAAGCGATAGAAATTTGTCACAAGCATTCAATAGCAAATCGTGACGTTTTTCTTGTTTAATCGAACATTTATTATTTGCAAAATTTAGTTACTATTTACATAAAGAGTATATCTGAGAATTACATGTAACAACTCGGTTGAAAGTAAACGTGTTTTAGTTAAATTAAAGCAACCTAGTGGCTAAAGTTATGTTTTATGTTTTAATATGTATAGTTCCAAGATTTTAACTCTGCTGAAAGAAAGGCGTTCCTTTAAAGATAGTTTCAAAATGCTATGTTAGAGGAAAGTATACCGAAAGTCTTTGAATGTAATTCTGAACAATGTTTCTATTCTAAGAAAAATAAAAATCATCGCCAAATTCTCTGACATATGTTTTTGAAGGACCTTCAAATATTTCGGTTATATTGGCCATAGTTTCGACGGAATGTCCATACCTGGAAACTAGAATGACTACGTTATAATAATGATGATAATGACGCAGTTCCGTGCGTTAATCAGATCAAATTCTCCCTACGCTTAAAGCCAGTATCTGCGATGTCACCAGTAATACCGAGGGTAGAAACATATGTTAAAAAATTGAATATTTGCAAAAAGTTCTTTCTAGAGATCACATTCCTCAAAATAAAGGAGAACGATATGCACAGGTGAAAATTTTGTATTCAATTGAACTCATTATTTTACAATAAAGTAAGTTTACTAAAATATAATTTACTGAAACGCAATTCCGATATTATTTTGAGGTGTTAAGTTATGAAGAGTTGCTTTTTCCTTCATTAAAACAAAATTATCCTTTACATAGTTGACTACGTCATGAAAATAAATACTTATGCCGTGACTCAGCCCAATAAATGGTTATGAAACAGTGTATATTTATCGAAAACGTAACGTAAAAACCTTCTTTCAAAACATCCTTCCGCAACAAAACATTTCGACCCAATTGCACAGCGAAGACATTTTCTCGACAGCGGTACGTGCACCGTGTGATATTCACACTAACCGTTTTGAACCACTTTCGACACATCCTCAACAAAAGACCTCTATACCAAATAGATCCGGATTTTTAAACCAATTTGAGCAAATTATATAAATGTATAATCCATATAATGATGACGGTGACATATATTATTACAATCTTCTGTTGAAACATCCTTCTGTGACAAGTAGTTTTGATTTACCCGCTACGAGGACAGGTTTTTATCAGAAATACGTGCAACGTATGATATTCACACAAACCATTTTGAACCACTTTTAACACCTCTTCGACAAAAGACCCGTACACCCAATAAGTCTGTATTTAAAGCCAATTTGCGCCAATTATGTTCATGCAGAATCCATGCCACACCAAATCGTTCAATAGATATAAGAATTTTGATAATTATACACGTGATTAAACATTTCGACGTTTTGACTTATTATGTCACACCAACTGTTTATTTTGCTTAGAGTGCTTGATTTTTGGCGATGCTTCCGTATACTAGAACATGTAGTAAGTTCTGTTATACAGAAATTCCGTATACCAGAACTGGCTACGTTTTGGCTAAATTTTGTAATATTTAAATTCTCAGCGAAAATACATAAAATATTATCAAAAACCTAAACATAAAAAACAGGGCTAAATCTATCTGGATAATAACGTTAGATGAAAAAGGAATTAAACTCAAAATAACCGTTAAGTTCTAAGTGTTTTTTTTACATAAAATTAAATTAAATTGATATTTTAAAGGCATGCATAAACATTTTTTGGGCTTAACAAAACTTTATATTTAAACTTGACAAGGTTTGTTCCTGCAATATATTTTGCTTGTTTGTTTTTATTCTTGAAATATATATCGTCGGCTTTTTTTTGTATTAGAATAATTATACGTAATAGAACGAAAGTCCCAGAAATGCCCAAGAACCATACGAGGAGCAAGTTGATCGTGGAAATGCTCAGAATAACATGATTTTCATCCAATTGAAATAACTATTCAATAAATGATCACAATTATATTAAATGTCAAACGGAACGTCATGGTAATATTTAATGTGTCATTTCAATTTTTTGCGTAAAACCGGATATTCTCAAACATAATTCATCTCTAACTTCATAAGTCATAATTTTCATATTAATCTCGCTAAAATGTTTATTTAAAAAACGCTGTTTTAATCATTTTATTTAAATTGCTTAAATTCTGATTTATTCTAATCTAGTTAATCTCTCCCATTCCATTTCTTTTCCAATTCATCATTAAGTTAAATAATTTTTCTATTATTAACAATATCTTCAGAAATATTTTTAAATAGTTGTATTGCAATTGACTGAACGACCGTCACAGTATTACTATAGTGAATCAGTAGGTCACTATATCCAAATACTCATTGAATTATTAATACGCAGGATGACATTGGCAGATCTAAAATTTATACACAATTTTCTCCGTTGTATAAATAAAATTTTTTATAGCACACTCGTTCTACTTCTTGTTCTACTTTTGCTCCTTTTCTGCTACTGTTTTCTTCTCGCTTTTGCTCTCGTCTTATCTCGACTCGTAGTTTTAAAATTAGTAAACGCTCATATTTATGTCGCTCCTTTTTTACAGTTCGACGCTGACATTCGCTTCTGGTTCAAACTTTCAAAAAATTGTTATCAAAAATACTAACAGTGCTCCATTGACCACATAGTACTAGTAGAGCTCCTACCACGGTTCATTTGGTTTCATTAGACATAAGGAAAAACGTTAGATGGAATGATGTGAATTGCTCGTCTAATAAAAATGGTTACATTTTCATGTAAATATTTCGGTAGTATCATCTTTACAGATATCTCGTCAAGTTTAACTTTAATAATTATCTCGTCAAGTTTAACTTTACAATATTTCGTAAAGTTTAACTTTAATAATCTCGTCAAGTTTAACTTTAATAATTACAATCTATTATCTCGTCAACTTTACAATATCTCGTCAAGTTTAACTTTAATAATTACAATCTATTATGTCATCAAGTTTAACTTTAACTTTAATAATCTCGTCAAGTTTAACTTTAATAATTACAGTCTATTATCTCGTCAACTCTACAATATCTCGTCAAGTTTAACTTTAATAATTACAATATATTATCTTTAATGATTACAATTTAACTTTAATAATTACAATCAATCGATATCTCGCCAAGTTTAACTTTAATAATTACAATCTATTATCTTTCAATTCTGTAATTATATTGCCTAGTTAATATTTATAGGCGTAAAATTATCATGAATTTCTCAAAAACTCTAAGATCTGAAATAGCAGTATAGTTTTCTCAAAAGCTAAACGTATAATAGCCTTTTTTCTAAATTTATGTATTTAAAAAAATGTTCGGAAAAATCTCCCTTAAAAATTTTCCGACCACTATTTGTTACCTTCGTAAATGAGCTAAATTCCAAAGTTTTGAGTTTCAATTGACTTAAGTTACTTTAATGGAGTTTCCCTGAATTTTCCGGACCTAACTACATGTTATAATTTGGTCGGCTATTACTCCTAAACTACAGGAGTCTACTTATCTGTAATAACTTTCATTGTAGTTTTGTTATATACACTACGATTTTCAATATATTACAGATATTCAAGATGGCGATTTAGCCTGTAAGGGATGGGGACAAGTAACTCTAACAAAAATTATTACTTTAAAGCTTAATATTTCGTAAACGATCCCCGTATCAAAAAAGGGTTCATGACACACCTTAATATTTTTGAAAGACATATTCAAACGTACCTACAAAAAGTATAAAAAAAATTTCTGAACTTTTTCTTTCATAACTTTAAGGCTTTAAATGGTCGTGCCGAATTTCAGGTTTATTGCACTAATGATCTGGCGTCCAAAAGGAAGTGATATTCGAGTATCGCGAAATGATAAGGGTCCGAAATTTTGCTATGGAACCCTAATAAAGGTTATGATTGCCAGATAGGCAGACAGAAATGTGAGTAATCTTATGAATATTCCATATTTGTTTCCTTTTTGAATAGAGAATCCTGAAATTTAATTTTGACATATCGAAGCGTTAAATATCGCACTGCATAATTTAGACGAGTCGCAATTTTTTTAAAGCTCATTAAACAGACAACATAAAAAATCAATAATTTTTCTAAGAAATATCAATGCTTAATAATAACTTCACCTAATAAAGGAAACTAAAGTCGGCCAAATTCGAGTAAACTTCGCACATCAAAAGTATAAAACTTCGATAAAATTAAAACTACTTATCATGGGTCATCACCATTATAGACTTCCTAGCACAATAAATATTTAATAATATATTTAGCCAGGACAACTTTCATATTATCGTTAATACCTCAAAAACTATGACATCTAGAATCGTTATTATGATTTTGTCACAACCTTAGTGCAGGTTTCTAAAAACACTAGTAATTAACAAAATTTCGTTAGAATTGAAAATATTTAAAATAAGTGATCACTATTATAGACTTCCTAGCACAATATATATTTAACCATAGAGCGATTTTTCTATTATCGTGTATACCTCAAAAACAGTGATATCTAGAATCATAATTATGATTTTCCCACAAATTGTGGTTAGTAAATACCTTGTTTTTTTTATTATTTTAAGTTAAATATAAACTATAACCACATCACATTTCATTAAAATTCGTCCAGTAAATTTGACGTGATTGACGCACAAATTCTAAAAATTCTAAAAATAGGTTTTCTGGCTTCTTTTATCATTCTTTACACTAAATCCAATTCTTATTTAAAGATTGTCCATGCACAGAATTCACTCCGTTACAATATAATTACGTGTAAATATATATATATGTATAAAATAACTCAACTTCAACTTAAGTCATTCAAATTTCAAAGGTTACAAACCTTTTGAAATTGTGGTACAAGATTGTATTTTAATTTAAGCGAAGTTGTTATCAAATTTTGGTGTTTGTTCAGAAATTCCTAAATTATTTATTTTTACGTTTTCTTTATTTTAATGACAACATTTGACTTAAACAAAATAATATTTAAAATTTACTAAGCACAAACATTTTATCAACCGACCTTTTTCTTCTGAGAAATACCTCGTCATTCTAAGGATAAGCTCTACTTATTTCACAAGCATTTTAGAGCGTTGTGATGACAATGAAGAACAGCCGCTTGAAGGTTTAGTGAAAACGACAACATATTGCAAGTCATTCAACCCTAAATTTCCATCAGGACTTGTCGAGGCAAACAATGTGTCCTTGGCTCCATAGAAAACCGTTTGACTAATGATGATCTTGATAAATTGTTCGTTACTGAGAACAATCACGAGCAGGTTTTTCTTTAATTAAATTTTAGAGGAAAATTTATTTAAAGCAAAGAGTGTATTCAATTTTATTACACAAGTGCGCTTAATGAAAATGTTTATTTCTTTTAAGAGCATTGTGACCCAATTGTTTAAGAATATTACTGCCAAATTATTAGGGGAGGGTTATTATTTTGGTTTCCGAATTTCTCTGTTCCGTTCCAATTATGCAATTCGTTTAGCGCCACATTAACTCAAACTACTCATATTAACTAAATAAGGGGTAGCACCAATCTCGCCGTATTTAACGGTTAGAAATATCCGGTAGCATACTTCCGCGAGTATACGCTTTGTTACGGACTTGCGCGACAGCCTCTTTTGAAGATAGAAGTAATCATAATTATAACTAAAACGAACTTTTAATTCTAATACTGAAAATTAAGGTTTTTCTTAGATATTCAAATAAAATTGCAAATCATACAATACATTTTTAACATTCTTCATTAAACTGGTACTTTTATTAAAGGCAATATCGCCAACTTGTGTTGACATGCATCTTGGTTTTTCAATGTTGAAAAATGAAGAAAGACTTCTTTTTTACGTAACACTAATCTCAAAGAAAATACCCTTATACTCAAAAATAGGTTTATCTAGGTTTTTCATTTCATTGATATTTAGGCGACAACTAACGAAAATAAAATTATCTATAGCCTAATTTAGTTTTTCCTTTGATTAATATTCATAACTGAAACTGTAAGAATTAATTTCCATGATACGATTGCGTCTGCGATATGGTCTATTGTTGAAACATAACGAGAAAGCTTTTATGCTTCGATATAGAGTGTGAAAGCCGCGATATATATATATATATATATATATATATATATATGTGTGTGTATATATATATATATATATATAAAATATGAAACTTCCATTATTATTTCAATTAGATATTACAGCCATCAGGGCTGTAATATCTAATCGAAATTTGCTCTTACCTAATTTTTAAAGTTATGTTATAATGTTACTGAGTATCTAATGCTCTAAATAAATTTATATATTGTGAGACAGATAATCCTTCGACCTAGAGATCAAAGTACGTTTTTTTGTTTAAAAAATCCCTGCCAAAAAAATCAAAGAAAAATTGTTTGTTGCCTAATAAATCCGCAATCAGATAAAAAATTGCTCCCGAATTATACCTACATTTAATTGCACAGGGGAAAAAATACACGCGACTTTATTTGTGTATAATATTGACAACATAAAAATATGATCACGCCCTAACGGCTTAACAAATATTAACTGACTTAATTCTTTCGAGAACCACTATGTCACCTTAAGGATCTCCATTTACTTTAATACAAAAGGAGAACTCCAATTACTTTTCAGCTATTTATATGAGAGCTGTAACGACATTAAAGCACAACTGGAGGTTTAATGAAAACGTCAACTTGTGGCAAGTCATTTAGCCCTAAATTTCCATTAGAAGCTGTCGAGGGAAACAATATGTCCTTGATTCCATAGAAAACAGTTTGACTGATGATATGCTTGATAAATTGTTTGTTACTGAGAACAATCACGAGTAGGTTTTTATTTAATTAAATTTTATTGAAAATTTTTTTGTTAAAGAAAGTGTATATCAAATGTTGTTATACAAATTCGCTTAATGAAAATGTTTATTTTTTTAATAATGATGCGATGATTGATTATAAGTATATTACTACCTAATTAAAGAATTTATTGGAGGTAGATTATAATTTTTATTGCGAACTTATCTGTGTCATTTAAATTATATAATTCGTTTTGCACTACATCAATTCAAACTACTACTGACGTAGGTTATACGATGAAAAGCACCGATTTTATGTGTGTGCTTTATTTTCAACCGTCGTACCAGTCTCGTAATATCGATTATAGAAGTAATTATAAGTCGAGGAATTTTATAAGTAGTCAGCTGTTAATGTAGTTTTTTTTCGGAAGAAGCGATCTTTCTCTAATGAATTATTACAGTTTTATCGGGATCTAACTTTGCGTTTAAATATAACATGTGTCTTTAGCCTTGATCTATCATGTATAGACACGTATGTTCGTATGTATTATATATATATATATATATATATATATATATATATATATATATATATATATATATATAATTTTTTTTTAATTATTCACAGTTTTTCATTTACTAAGAATTTTTCTCTTCCTATACATTGCGTAAATGGTTGATTTAAATTTTTTCATCATTTTCACTACGAGTGAGATTTCATCCATGTAACTAATGGTATTTTGTTCAACTGCCTCAAAGCGATAAGATTGTTCGCCCAATTATAGCGTTTTCATTTCTAAGTTTCCATATTGAGAAAAAGAACCTTTCGTTAGACCTTTTCGTTTAGACCAACATTCCTGAAAATTTGAGAGACTATTGTTTTACCCGCACCATCAAATAGGACGTTATTTTAAAAAATTTCCAAGATAAAACTTAGATTAAATTTACAATAATCAGGTATTAAGCCCCGTTTAAAAAAATTTTGAATTCAAAGTCCTCCCTCCCTTTAATTTTTCAACACTTTACTTAATAAATAAAAAAAAATATTTATATACTAGAATTTAATAACAAATTTTAAATAAAATTGTCTTGTTTTATTTGCTACATTACCCTGCTTCATGCGGAATTCGGAGGCATTCAACCTTTTTATATTTTATTTTCTTATGGATAAATGACAATATGGATAGAGAACTTCACGAATAATTTTTATGCTAAACGGTCGTTTTGGCCAAAGTTCGATTGTCTTGACTTGCTCTTAATGATTTTTATTAAAAATATTTCTGGCATTGAGACGTTGACTAGGGGAGTGTAGTAACCAACTTAGATAATAATGCAAATAAAATGCTCAATTTTATGCTACAATTGCCAGTACCTCCGTTGTGCTCGCGATTAAGCTGCACTTGTTTTTTAATCGATTATGTATCTATGAATTATGTATTACACACTTTTCGTTAGGTATAAATACTTTTCAAGAATTTAACATTCGGTATTTAAGGATAAATAACGTTAAAATCTTGAAAAGTGTTGTACCTAATGAAAAATAAACAACGTTAGTGCATTGCATAGATTTTTGCCTCTCGTACTTCAAAATTCGTATAAATAAATGCTACTCATGTTATCATTCAGTGATTGTCTGCCCTTCACTTATAATATATAACTGCTTAGTCCTCTAATCACAATTACAGTCCAGTATGATTTTTTTAGAATTAACGGACGTTAAATTTTTGAAAATTATTAAACCTTAATGAAAAATATGTAATGCTGTTGGATTGCATGGATTTATTCCCATCGCACTCCAAAACTCGTATAAATAAATGGTGCCAATGTTATCATTTACGTAATTGAAAAAATCCAAATATGCATTCATATTCATGCAGTAAAATTTCAAGATAACTATTGATCAGAAAATTTACACTACTCTCAGAAATCATAATAAACCGAAATTAAAGTCAAAAACAAGAAATGCAAAATCGAAATTACAAAAGATTAACGTTTCATGGAAACCTTTTTAATTCAACGTAATTCAAAAACTATTATGATATCAAAACACTGAATTTAAAAATATATTTTCAAAAACAAAAGTTTCTTACACTGCTGGAAAGATACGTTACAGTATTTCATGTCTTCCGCTACTTCTAAATATGTTTTGAAAGCGTTTATAAACCTGCATAAAAATTATTTTACATAATTTTCCGATATCAAAACACTGAATTTGAAAATATATTTTCAAAAACAAAAGTTTCTCAAACTGCAGGGAAGATACGTTACAGTATTTCCTGTCTCCCCCTGAAAGCATTTTTAAACCTGCGGTTAAATATTTTTAACCGTTAAATATTGTTACATATTTTTCCCCTCCTCTAGGGCTTTTCCTCTCCTGATTTAATAGTTTTTAATCTATTTGTTTTGATACAAACACGTTACTTATCTTCTTCCCTTCTTTTATCGCCCCATGTTTCTCCGACTTGTATGGTCCCTGCTTAAATTTTCCTTTAATTTTAGAATACATTTTCATTAAATAATTTTCAGAACTAACCACTACCCAAAAATTTGATTATCAAAATATATATGTTGAATAAATTTGGCGTTAATTTTGTAGAAATTCATTATTCACAATTAAATGAAACTACGTGATGTAGTATTATTTCTACTTTCTTTAATTTCTTTAACCACGACCTAGGTTTCGTTGTATTACAACATCTTCAGGTGGGATATTAGCAAAGATGATATCCCAGCTAATATCCTACCTGAAGATGTTGTAATACAACGAAACCTAGGTCGTGGTTAAAGAAATTAAAGAAAGTAGAAATAATACTACATCACGTAGTTTCATTTAATTGTGAAAATATATATGGAAACAAAATTAAATAACGGTCACATATCGGAACAGACTCGCATAGATATTGATCTTATTACTGCGTAATAAAATCTAATATAAATTACTTTCTCACATTCGCAACTAAAATTTCAAATAATGCGTAAATTTTAAACACTTTATTGAACTACGTATTTTGGCTGTAATAACAGTCAACATCTCCAATTTGCGTATCACTCTATGTCAAAAGATAAATATACGCTTTATTCAAATTACACGAATATCAAAAGCAGTTCCCAAAAACTAGAAAAACCACTATCTATGAAAATTTTTAACTTTTTCTTAATCACGCAAAAACTGCGAAAAACAGCGCAGATTAAAACAGCACAATAGAATATATTTTATGTTTTTCGTTTGATGAATGTTAAACATTAAAATTCTCAGAATTAATTTTCATCAAACGATTGTGTCTGTGGCGTTGTTGTCTATTGTTGAAGCACGACTTTTATGCGACGGGTATGGAATATGAAAGCCGCAAAGGAGGTTAAAGTTTGAAGGACGTATATAATATCAAAATTCATTATATATAATATATTATCATTATTTTCCACTTGTGTAAACAAGTGGAAAATAATGATAATATATTATGATAATATATTATAAATAAATGATAACTAAGATGAGTAAAATATTTGAAAATTTCTCATTTAACCATATCATAAAAAATTTTCTAATGTAACCAAATTACCGTAATATAGAGGCTCAAAAAATTAAAGCATTTAATATCTAACCAAAATGGATCGATACGAATCCATTCCCTAACTCTTCCTCGTAATGGTAAATTTTCTTGTTTTTCTAGGTGTAAATAATCCTTGCTAAAATATGATTGAGAAAATCGGCTTGATTGTTATCTTAAAATTCTGTAATCAACTAATATAAATTAAATTTGACTTGCTCTTAACTTGTAGGTATGGTGGTATAAATATGCGTGGCTTCGTTTGTATGCAATGCTTATAATAAAAAAATATATTTGGATGTACGTTACTAAATCACGACTAAATGGCTAGACATACTTTTACGAAACTTGGTACAGATATAGTATATCACTCAGACTAAAATATTATCAATAATAATCCTTTAAATAAAAAATATATTTGGATGTTTGTTACTCAATCACGTCTAAACGGCCAGACATACTTTTACGGAACTTGGTACGGATATAGTATATTACTCAGACTAATGTATTATTTATAATAGCTTATTCCCGCGACTTTATTCTCGCGTAGAAGTTGTCAGGTTCATTTTAATATTCAATGTTGGTGAGTCAATTTCAATATACCTCTGACAAAATTATTTCTCCTGCTGCACAGTATCGTTGCCTCCATCGTGTCATCCATAGCGCTTTGTACCTATCCGCATCCAAGATAACAGATAAGAAGACACGTAACATACGCAAATTGCATCGAAATCCATCTAGTATAAGCTATAAGCGAATAGATACACATGCGAAGAGACATTGCGCTGTGTGTGTGTGTACGAGTGTGCGTGTGCGTATGCGTTTGCGGGTGTGTGTGCGCGCGCACGAGTATATGCGCGTGCGCGTATGTGCATGTTTGTGTGTGTGTGTGTGTGTGTGTATGTGTGTGTACGCGTGTATGTGCGTGTGGGCGTGTGTGTGCGTGTGTATGTGTGTGTGTGCATGTATACGTGCTTGTGTGTGTGTGTGTGTGCGCGTGTGTGAGTATGCGTGGGTGTGTACGTGTATGCGTGTATATGAGCTTGTGTGTGAGTGTGGGGGCGCGCGCGCGTGCTTGTGTGTTTGCGGGCGCACGCGCGTACGTGTGTGTGGGTACGAGTGTGTATGTACGGGGTCCTAAAAATACTGTCAAATGGAAGTAAAAAGATAGAAAATATCAAAGCCTGTCTGAAACACAGTTCAACGATATTTGATAGTTTCTAAGTTATAATTTTTTTTACATTTTTTAACAGAACTAGCGGATTTAAGACAAAATGTTTCTTTAAGTCATAAATATTAAATAGAAACTTGTTTTTTTTAAATTGATAATATAAAGAAGTTTTTGAAATAGACACCAGAAAAAAAAATTACGTCCTTAATGCTGTCAAAAGTTGTTCCTATTAATTTTTTGACGTCATGCTAAGACATATTGCAAGTAATTTTGTTATATCCCCAAATAGACCAGTTAATCAACTAGTTGATAAAAAATAAAGTTCCTATCATAATAATTTCTGATGCAACGTCTGTCCCTGTGTAATATAATCAATGTTAAAAACTTAGTACTACAATGTCTTTAAATATTTACGAAAATCGGTTCAGCTGTTTTAGGCACCGCTGGGTTACAAACATATTAACATATTATGTATATCGTGGTATTAGTGTTATATCCATCGCTCACGAATGTCAACAGTACAAAACCTGTATGTTTTTGTCGAACAGCGAAAAACGATATTTTTTACAGCGAAATATGATATAGACAATAGTAAAAGCTGGTGAAAATGATTTTATTATTTTTATTATATTATCACGTAATTATTTTTAAATGTTTTCAAGGTAGTCAGACTATAGAAAATACAATACAGAACAAAAATATTTCTGGATTTATCTTAGACTATGTATTTATGTCAATAAATTACTTAATAATGCTGAAAGCAAAGGCTCAGGTGAGCTGGCAAAGCTAGCATACCACATATTAGGTTAGAAGTAAAAATATAATTAAAAATAAAACCTGTTTAGTAAGAAACTTAGATTTATATTGCGAATTAGTTATATTTTATAAATTGTGTTATACCAAACCCTCATGACCATATATTCAATTACATGTTTTTATCGATAGTGGACTTTTTTGAGCAGACACGAAAAAAAATTTACTTTGTATATATTATATTATATTTAAAAATAAAAGACGTAAATACCACATCGCATAACGGTTTCATAATTACAGAATGTTACTTTTTCGCTTATTTTGTTTAATTCTTTCACAATGACACTTAATCGCACAATCTCTAGAGCGAAATAAAATATCGAACAGATTGGAGTATCAAAATTAACTACTATATTCGTCACTTTATTATAAAATTTCAAGTCAAACAATATCAAATTATGATTTGTTTTAATATGTTATGATTTTCTTTTCTTTATTTTAGACAAGGAAAATTCAATTTACATTGTCGCTAATTATGTCCAGTGTAAACAAATTATTTTTCTATTATTACGATGACTTTCTCTGGAACTACAATGATTTTAAGAAGAAGAAAAAGTAAAATAGTGTTATCAAATCGCAATTATTATCAGCGATGGATGGAATGATAGAAATAAAGCGATAGAGAAAGAAACGGAAAAGTTAAATGTCCTTCACATTCCGACTGCAAATCAGATCTATGTATACTATAGCTAGTTAATTCTGTAAATATTTAGGTGTATATAAAACCTTAAACATTTAAGAGTGAAAAATATTTCTATTAAACTATTTCACAATGTTTGTATTATTTTCACTGTACTACGATATTTTTACAGACGTAAAAATATCGTGAATTTCCCGGAAACTATGATATTTTCTGTAATCGCTATAGTTTTTTGATGCAATTTTATGGTCAAATTATGTCAAACTTGTTTTCTTTCATGATTTTCGATTTACTATTTCCAGAAGTAGTGGGAGAGGGGCGTTTTTGCACTTTTTGTTGAACATATTTAAGAAAAAATAACGTACAAATCCAAAATTAATGTTTTTGAATTCCATGTAACTAAACAACAATCAACATGTTATGTAAGAAGAGAAATTCTTTTTCAGGCACATAATTTTTCCCCTCCAATGTTACCGCAACGTAACCTACCAATTGCCATTTATCTTGAACGCAGTGTTCTGATGTATTTATTACTTCTGCCTTCTTTCTTATTTTCATATGTCTAATCTTATCCATAAGTTTCACTCTCAGATCCATAAGTTTCACTCTCTTCCCATGGCTCCATGGTACGTACTCATTTTTTTTCCAAGTCTCATATCCATACGTCAGCGTTATGAGAAGACGGGAATCATTTTCTTCTTTTTTAAGCTCAATGGCAATGAACTTTTAAGAACGTTTGCCAAGATATGGAATTTGCTCCAGGTTTTATTAAACATTTTGTCAATCTCTGCAGTATCATTGCTGTGTCCATATCGTTGGTGAGATAGATAGTTGTTTTCCAAGGTATGTATACTCTTTCACATATTATAGTTGTATGTTTTCTGTCAACATACGTTCCTCGCTGCTATTTGTAATAATTTTTAAGAACGTTTGCCAAGATATGGAATTTGCTCCAGGTTTTATTAAATATTTTGTCAATCTCTACAGTATCATTGCTGTGCCATATAGTTGGTGGGACAGATAGTTGTTTTCCAAAGTATTTATACTCTTTCACATATTATAGTTGTATGTTTCCTGTCAACATTCGTTCCTCGCTGCTATTTGTAATAATTTTTAAGAACGTTTGCCAAGATGTGGAATTTGCTCCAGGTTTTATTAAATATTTTGTCAATCTCTACAGTATCATTGCTGTGTCCATATCGTTGGTCGGATAGATAGTTGTTTTCTAAGGTATATATACTCTTTCACATATTATAGTTGTATGTTTTCTGTCAACATACATTCCTCGATGCTATTTGTAATAATTTTTGTATTTTCTATGCTGGAGCAATGAATAATTAACATAATTATTAAATAAATAGTTTAATAGATTCACTACGTTCCACTTAATGTTTATATTTGCCCAAGTATGCCTTGAACCTTTATATAGAGAGTTTCTTTCGTACTCAACTAGTTTCATTTTCACTACCCAAATCCTAAACAAATATTTATATAGATCAAGATGATATCAAATATTCAATATTTTTCCAATAAAACAACTTTAAAAGCTTGAATTAATTGTGTAATATAATAACTTTTCTCCAAAAATAACCATATTTTTAAAAAAGTGTAGACACGTTCCTTTAGTTTGTGTAAATCACGTGTATATAAGGTATGAACATTGTCAACAAGTTAAGAAATCCATGTTAACCGATTAGCATTAACATAAACTTAAAATCAAATAACGAAGTAATGGGTTTACGGGATTAGAGAGGTTTATTCAGGCGTTCTACGAAGTTTTCCACAAAATAAGTAGAAAACGGAAGTGATTCACAAAAAACGATATCTGAATTCACTCGGCATCACTTGTCCTTTTTCTTTATTACTTTTTCCTTCCTTGATATAAAATCTTGTCGAAGTAGATTAAGTAAGCTATGTAATTTAATATATATAAATAATGCTTTTATCATGTTTTGAAGCAATTACTTATTTAAAACTTACCAAGGTATTGTCTAAAACTAAAGCTTTTTTGGCGGAAAAAAATTTATTATCGATATGTTAAATTCTAAAAATTCATACAAGCATTTCAGCCACTTATCAACCGTGTTCGATGCATTGTCTAGCAGAAACATTTTACACAAACACCCATTGAAATGAAATTTAAAGATGCTTTTGAAACTGCCGAAATAAGCCGTTCAACTTATTTCCTTTAAGCCACGTCCAATAGCCAATCGCTTAATTGAATATTCTCAAATTTGACATAAATCTATTTATGACCATCGAAGATTATAAAAGCCGTGAGGTCAGTTAAAAATAACGACTTCTCAAATATTTTGGGTCAATGTATTTCATGACATTAAAATATTCACTTTGCTTTAAGTAGATTGCAAATGTTGATGTACATAGTTTTTAACTGGGTTTATATAGAAAGCTATATAAACCCAGTTAAAAACTATGTACATCAACATCTGTAATCTACTTAAAGCAACGACTGAATAAGTCAATTAAATCAACCCTCATTATTTAGCTATGCTTGGTCCGTCTCCATTTCTCTATTGTTTTACCCAAATGCCCGAACTTCTGATTGAATCTCCTCTAATAACTTCTTATTAGAAGTGCAATAAAATCTTTTATAAAGGGAAAATTGTACACACTGCGTTTTGTATTATTTATGAAATAAATAATTGTATAAAAAGTAAAAACAAGGAAAAATTTAAAAGAAATAACAACAGAGTGGAAGAGAGAGAAGTTCTGTAAAAACTGGTGGGCGAAAACAGTCGCGGAGCGCGAAGAAATGGTGTTTATTTAACAAGTTTCTTATTAAAATTAAACTATTTGGCAAACCATTGGGAACTGGCCCCTGGAAAAAAAATCGCCATAATTAGTCCAGAATTGCGGCCTGTAACGTGTCCATATCCACGTACAAAACTATAAAAAACGAACGGAGACATAACAAATTATATAATTTTTGACAAAGATTTCCTCTTTCCTTTTGACTACATAAAATTGATTATTTGTGAAATTATCCAAGTTATAATTACTTCTATCATCAAATCTCGAGGCTGAACACACACCCAGATAAAGATAAAACACACACCCACGAGATAAAACACACACCCACGAGGTTGACTTATGTAATTAAATTTTCAAGAAAATTATTAACGTCGTTTACGGTTTCATTACTTCTTTCAGACTATACATCATATCTTCAATGTTTAGTTATATCTCTAATGTTTGTATTTAAATTATTTTCATAGGTTTATTTATATAAGTCTAGTTATAAAAATATTTAAGATATTTAATTACTAAAAAAGATCTATGATTACGTAGTAAATTTAAATTATCAATTTTTATAACAAAGGTTTAAAGCACAAATCGCGACAACCCTGAACAGATAACTAAAGTTCTCCATAGAAGACGGAGTGTTGGAAATTGATTTTATGAAATGTTAGCGAGTATATACAGAAACATCGCCACTGCTGCAATTGCATTTATTTTAGAAATACGTAAAATTCAAATTGCCTTAATGCAATATATTTACATAACGTCATTATATCGATATAAAAACATTATTTTTTGATAAACTTGTTTATTTAAAGTTCGTGAATTAAAATACTGACAAAACTACCATCTGGATGCGTTGAGGAAAAATAGAAATAACATACTTGTAGTATTATTTCTACTTTCTTTAAGTTCTTTACCACACCTAGATTTCGTTGTATTACAACATCTTCATATTGGCTATTAGCAAAGATCTTTGCTAAAATCTACTCAAAGCATTTTATCAATTACTGCTTTAATGTAGGCGAAAACAAATGAAGAAGAATTTGTATATTTAAGTAAATTATGGTTACATTTCTAATCTATTCATAAAAATACTAGTTGCACTTAGAAATAACTTACTTTAAGTATATTAAATGACTAGATTCATTGTGTCATAAATATTTAATAATCTTTTAAAAGGACTTGAAATACTATTCAATGTATACTTTCATTAATTCATATCGTTCAAGCATATATGAAATTATTATAAAAAAGTTGAATAATAAAGGTTGCACAACACTTATTATTTAAGATGATATAGTTAATATTTTCACAAAGTCTTCCTTATAATTAATTAAAACTTGACGCTCAAAATCGATAAATTGCGAAGTAGAATTTTTAACCAAATATCATATTGAAATTCAATGCAATTTTTTGGTTTTCAATTTATCTAATTTTACTTTTATTTTATTTTCATTGTTTATTTCTCAATACGTTTAGTGTTAACTATTTGTAAATTTATTAAAAATACTTTTACTAAAAATAAACTTTCGCCACTGTACAGTTTATTTCACGGGACGTGTCGGGCTAAAATTTGAAACCGAGACAGCCTTCATGACCAAAGCGAACGCTAAGAACCCATAAAGACTTTGGGAAAATCCTGTGGATACGGAAAACAATTAGAAACGACATTACCTTTCAACTACGTCCCAGTCAATTTATCTTTACATAATTCTACGCGGATGAAGTCGCGTCTAGCAGCTTGCACCTACATATATGAAGTCCACCAAATGTTGTGAATAGAATTACAAAATTATAAAATATTTAATTTTTAATTTCATATCATAAATATTTAGAGCAATCGCATCAGGTTTGACGTTAATTTCACCTCCATTAATAATCGATGTACTTCAGTGTATCTAATTGATACATATGGTGGACTCATTGCTACGAGAGCTATCTCTTACAGCCAACTATAACACCAGTCCAGCCCTGCTCGACGAGCGGCCGGAAAACGAACCCGGGTCTCTGCGGCGCATCGTCAAAGAACTTGTTATCAGCCCAATACACCACGGCGATCACATGAAGGTTTTAATTTCGTCATTGAAATATGCATCTATATTAGTTTATAACCCAAAAGATTCAAAAAATTATTTCGGTACCCATACTTGGTTGACATTTTAAATCAAAGGACTTATTATATTTGGTGAACTTTTTATATCAAAGATATAATATGAAATTATTTTTTGGACCGTTTCTACTTCTTGTTATATAGAATTATAAGCTTTTCCTCTGAAACCAAGATGACCATCTTCTACACTGATATAATTGCTGACATCGTACGCGGAATTTTACGATGTAGACATGCGTTAAAATATTTTCCGACAAATATATGTTTTTGTAGAGTAAACACTGAAAATAAAATCAAATAAATTTAATTATGACTGTCCGTGGTCTTACGAATGTAACCAAGAATCTTAAAAAGCACTGGATATTTCATGTCATATTTGCTTTTGATGTCAGATTAAACCACCTTTACACAGGTTTTTCTATCTGTCGCCGTATGGCAATATTCCACCAAGGAAAACGATATTGGCGATTTTTATATTTAAAAATTAGTTTTAAAACGAAAAATAAAAAATCTGTTTAAGAGATTTTACTTACCTCAAATATTAACACGATTAAATGCAACTAATTCGTGTTTAAATTTGGAGTTTCAACAATACATTGCGATATAAAGCATTGCAAAATTATTTGGAATTCGAAATTTCACATAAAATTTCACAAATGAGTGCAATTTTACAATAATTTAAATTTTACAATAATTTAAATCATAAGTACTCTAAGAAAGAGATGCAAGATATATGTGACTTTATACCCAAATTATATATAATGTACATTTCACATGTCATGGTATGCCTTTTTCACAATTATATGAAACTACACTTAACATCTTCAGGTGGGCTATTATTTCGTTGTATTACAACGAAACCTAGATCGTGGTAAAGAACGTAAAGAAAGTAGAAATAATACTACATCACGTAGTTTCATTTAATTGTGAATAATGAATTTCTTCAAAATTATCACCAAATATATACAGTATGCCTTTTTGTCAGTATCGCATGACACTATGACTACGACTGACAACACGTTAATGGTACCCATATTTTAAAAAATATGGTTCCCGCTTATGGCATATCCATTACTTACCTACTCCGTAATGCGAATAATATTATAAAGTTTTTTTTAATTATTGTGTCCAAGAATACATTTAAATTGACAGATACATAATAGAACATTTATATTATGCCGATCACATACATATTCAATTATGTACTTTAGATACGAGCAGTTGTATGACAATTATGTACTTTATGCAATGATAATTATGTACTTTAGATACGAGCAGTTGCATGACAATTATGTACTTTATGCAATGATAATTATATACTTTAGATACGAGCAGTTGCATGACAATTATGTACTTTATGCAATGATAATTATGTACTTTAAATATTGTGTCACTAAGATCTAATAATAGTATTAGGTATTAGAAAATAATTCATATTTTTAAGTATTTCTTAGAACGATTTATACCTTTTAAATATTGAAGGTTTATTCGTTAAAAAATGGTTTTATTTTCTGCCTTATTTTTTTTATTCACTAAGTGATTTTTTTACTTTTATTATACTTAGATTTGCATGATTTAGTTTTGCCTGTACATTGGACAAATTTTATCATCATTGATCTTACAAAATTAGTCCACGTAGATTTATGATGAGGATTTTTTTTTTATTTGGCACTTAATACAAATAGAAGTAAAAGCGATATTGTGGTCTTTTTTATAATTTTGATTGTTCATAAATGTGTTGATATTTTGATAACAAAGTTGCTAAAAAATTAAAAAATTGTTAAAATTAGTATTTGTTTCTTAACATAAAATGTCTTCAAATACACCAAAATTGTTATTAATATTAGTTGGACCAAGTTTAAAGACTAAAGTTCGCATTATAAAAAAATCATCTTCGATATTGCGATAGTACGTACCTCGGTTAATAAATACTATTGAACAATAGTTTACGGATATTATCACAGCCCCGACATTTATGATTTTACGAACATGTAATTGGCGCGTCCGCTGACCAATTACAATAAAATGTGTACTACGTGTTAGCCAATTAGAAGCGAGTACTATCCCCTCACACCCCTCAAAATTTTACACTATTTATTTCATAATAAATTTGTTTAATTACACGTCCAGTGGTTATGAGGTCCATGGGCAGGAATTACTTAAGAGATTAAATCGAAAATAAATATTTCATATTAAAATTGTGTAGCATTTATGGATAATATAATTTATGGTGAGTAATAAAAAAAAGTTATATTTACATCGGGCATAACAAATAGGTTAATTTAATTGTTACGATAATTTAAATATGCAACTAGAGGTTTATGATAACTTAAATGAGAAACATGAACTCTACAAATTCGAAAAATTTCTTAAAATTACTGCCAATAGCAAATATCTTAAATGCGTGAAGGAGTTACATTTTTCATCTTCAGAACTCTTATCAGACTTTGACCTGGTCGAGATGTAGTTATTTTGCAAAGAAAAAACTACCAGTAATAAATATTTTGACTGTCAATTTGCTACGGTTCGTTAAGGAGATACATTGTTTATCTCCAGAATTCATCACAAGACCCTAATCTGATCGACGGTTAGTTATTTTGCAAAATAACTACTACCAGTAGCCAATATCTTGAATCACAGTTGATTTAAGATCATTCGTTAATGAGTTCCATTGTTCAACTCCAGAACTCATAATCTGATCCTGTTTTGCAAAGTAACTATTACCGGTAGCCAATATCTTGAATCACGGTTGATTTATGATCATCAGTTAAGGAGTTACTTTGTTTATCTCGAGAAGTTATTATGCAACTGTGACCTGGTCGATGGTGTAGTTATTTTGCAATGTAATGACCGCCACCAGCAAATATCTTGAATTCATATCCAAAACTCATCAAGATCTGGTCAATGATGAAGTTATGTTGCAAATAAACATCTAAATGAAACTACATGATGTAGTATTATTTCTACTTTCTTTAAGTTCTTTACCACGACCTAGGTTTCCTTATATTACAACATCTTCAGGTGGGCTATTAGCAAAGATCAGGTGAGCTATTAGCAAAAATATTTGCTAATAGCCCAGCTGAAGATGTAATACAACGAAACCTAGGTCGTGGTAAAGAAATTAAAGAAAGTAAAAATAATACTACGTCACGTAGTTTCATTTAATTGTGAATAATGAATTTCTACAAAATTAACCCCAAATATATTCAATTCAATATTCAAAGTAACGACTACCAAGTAGCATATAGATTGAATCACAGCCGATTTACTACCATCCGTTGAGGAGTTGCATTGTTCATCTCCAGAACACATCATCAGACTGACTTGATCGATGTTAAAGTTATTTTACAAAGTAACAACTACCAATAGCAAATATCTCGAATCACGTTTGATTTACTACCTTCGTTACTTCCGCCCGAAAAAAATTTCGAGTTACTCTTAAGTCGCGCCTAAAAAAATTTTACTTCAAAAATATATTTTTTTTAAGACTTTGAGTATCATATCAAATGAAAGGTATCAAAAAAGAAAAAAATTAATATACATATAGCGTTTCTGCAGGTTTTTTTAAAGTTTTAAAATCAATTTATTTACATACACACACACACATGTATATATATATATATATATATATATATATATATATATGTGTGTGTGTGTGTGTGTGTGTGTGTGTATGTGTATTTACTTAATTAACATACTTAACATTTATTTAACTTTACTACACTTGACCGCATTCAATTTGAATAAAATTCTTCATTTCAACTCACTGATATTAAAGCGAAAGGTTTGATCTTTCCAATAAGAGCTTTCGCACTTGAATTTTCCTAGCTAGAAATTTTCGTAAATAGAAAATAATTTAAGGTTTATGAAAAAAATTAAATCAACTTATTGTGTAAATATGTTTTATGTTGACTCTAGCTTATTCATCTTAATAATTTAGTATTACTCATATTAAAACGCAAATGATTCTAATGAAAATAAAATTAAAACGCTATAATCTGAATTAACAAGCCAATGATTAATGTACATATTTCGGACATGGAATCATAGGAAATGTTTTAAAATCATGGTTATCACATAACAATAGGGCAAACAAAAAAATAGTGATATTTATTACTAACTAGTGTCAGTTTTAAACAGCTAACTATTTCCAGTTTTTAAAAAAAGTTTGTAACTATAAGTTTGCACACTTCATAATATTTTACTAAACACCAGTAACGAATTTTAGCAAAATATTTGAAAAATTACCATATTATTTGTTAACTCCAAAAAATAATTAAAACAAACTGTATGGAGGAAGTGAATTTATTTTATATTGCAATTTTTCTCAAAAAAGCTGTCGTCCTAAATAAAGTGTTAATACCAAAATACAAATTAAAAGCTTGAATAGGTGTCGAAGAAAATATTGTTATATTTTGTACTTAAACATTCCAAAGGACTTGTAGGACTGGAGAACTTAATAACTTAAAACTATATTTACTCAAACTTTTTACGAATGCTTCAAACAACACTTTTCCAAATGGAACAAGTGACGAAATCGTTGTCTGAAAGAACTCTTGCAAATATATGATTATAAAAGAACTGAAAAGCGTTAAGTGAAACTTCTTTAATGGCTTATGTTAATTAATAGTTTTAATAAACTTTTTAGTATTTTCGACCACAATGCTCAGCCAGTTCCGCCGTCGATCGGATTCATTCGGAATTTCTTTTCTGGAGTGTTATATTTTGAAGTAACAAAATAAGAGCTTGCTAAAAAGTTTAACTTATTCGTTTTAATAACTGTATATGTCGCCTCCGTGTTATAATGGGTTGATCACAACGTATATGTGCTTCGTCGGGCGCTGCTCATTGCGAGGACGTGGATTCGATTCCCGACCACTCGCCAAGAAGGGTTGGACTGGTATTGCGGTTGGCTGTAAGAGATTGCTCTCGTAGCAGTACGTTCGCCATGTGTATATATTGTATTCATTATACTACGCAAATAACAAAAAAATACAAAACACAAATCTTGCTTTCTCATTAGAAGCAACATTTGGGGAAGTAAATATTTTTTCAGTACTATTGGGTATTTTAAAATAATAATGGAGTTAAAAAAATTATACCAGCGCCAGAATGAAACACTAAATTGATAAAGGTATCTCTATACACGTAATACAAATTTCCAAAATAAGATAACAATATTTTAACTTGAAGAGTATTGAATTTGAAAATTAATTATAATATTTTTTGCATTAATGAAAGTGGTATTTTGTGGCATTGAAAACTTCAGTTTTTGATAAATGCGTTTATAAGGTTTTTTTTTCCAAACGCTGTACATCAATAATACAATACAAAAATGATTTCAATAGAAAATCAAGAAAAATTAATTTTATAAGTTTTTTTATATAATCACAATAAAAAAAAGTGGCATTTTGTATATATATATATATATATATATATGTATATATATATACATATATATATATATATATATATATATATATATATATATATATAACAATGCGTTTAAGCAGGAAAGAATATGAAGTGTCTAGAACAATGTAGTATTTAACCTACAAAGTAACCAAACAAAGTAGTCTGGAAAAATATAGTATTTAACAATATGAAGAAGCATGAAACTTGTAATTAAAATTTAATATTTGTCAACAGATTTCAACGAGCTAAATAAAAAAGGAAAAAGCTTGCAGCAGCTGCAAACCCAGCGGAAGCACATGCGGATATCCGCCAAAAATAAATTATTCATTATAAAAAAAACATGAAAACAGGCGTAGGAGAGAAAGCGACCAGCCCGACAGAACAAGAAATAAGAATTTTATCTATGGTTCCAGGACAGTTTGTGACTGATGAAAAGTGAGGGACCATCAAACCGAATAATGGTCGGATGTTGTTATTCATTGTAAAAAATTATGATTATATCCTAACTTATCCGTTCTGAAAAACTATAATTATATCCTAAATTATCCGTTCTGAAAAACTATAATTATATCCTAATTTATCCTTTCTGAAAAACTATAATTATATCCTAATTTATCCGTTCTGAAAAATTATAATTATATCCTAATTTATCCGTTCTGAAAAACTATAATTATATCCTAATTTATCCGTTCTGAAAAACTATAATTATATCCTTATTTATCCGTTCCGGAAAACTATAAGTATTCAAAATTATCCGTTTTGAAAAACTATAATTATATCCTAATTTATCCGTTCTGAAAAAATATAATTATATCCTAATTTATCCGATCTGAAAAAATATAATTATAATTTCAATGGACCAATATTTTAAGATTAGACATAACATCAGTTTATTGAATAAGTGACTTACATTTTAATACACTAAATATTTATTAATTCTATCATGTTATTTGTTTTTTATTAAAGCTGAATATGTACAATTTGTTTTAGGACAGTCAATATCCTCCATCTACGTCAGCTCAGGAGTTCCAGTAAATAGAAAATATTAGTTCTTATGAAAAACCAGTTGAACAGGAAGTGTATCAGGAAGCATACATCTCTATAAATGAGATGAGACAAGTAAACACTTAAAAAAAATATTAGGTATTCAATCTTCAATATTACTAAAGGAATTGTGGAAGTAGAATATGCTGAAATGGGTCGAAGTAGAATATGCTGAATAGATCAATTAAAAGTTTGAAAGTTCTATTATCTAGTGGATATTTTTAACAAAAGAAAATATTTTCTCCATATTGTTTTTTAATATAATAAATATGTTTATTGCAGGTTTGTGAAAGCCCAATATTTATTCCTACATTTAGTAGGCAGAGAGCACCCAAAAATATGGTGAGTGTTTTTAAAATATATTTCTTCATGGGTGCATTGAAATCTAATCCATCACCAGTGATTGTTTCTTATGCTAACAGCATAAGAATATTTTAACAGGCTCATTTTTATTCAATACCTCGTCTGTATTTTCCAGGTCCAGAGTGAGGGTACATCACAAGCAAACTGCAAGTCAACAATGCTGAGCATGTCCAGGGAAGCGAAGAAATTTGCAAAGGAGCTTCAACAAAAAGAACACAAACAGCAGTTGGCGTGCATAGGAGAAACTATGAAGATGTTAAGAGAAGAAGGCGAATGGAAAAAAGAATTGTTAAAATTATATTAAGAAAAATTGAATAAAGAATAATTTTAAGCGCTTTTTTACACACACTTACGACGACTCACCTAAAAGTATTCCATAAAAAATGCATTTCTTGCAGCATTTCCCCTAATTTCATTAAAATATAATGATTCTTGTTCAGTTATTTCAACAGTATCCTCAGGGACATTTGGTTTCACCACACTATCTTGCAAAGATAGTGATTCATTCATATTCATTGCTATATTATGAAGTACTTCTAATGCAACGATATACATTTTTACATTATTCAGATGGCAATTAAATCCTTTCAAGTGACACCGAAAGAGCTGCTTCCATACCCCAAAACAACGTTCCGCTGTATTCCTAGGTGAAATATGGGCTCTATTATACCTATCTTCTTGAGATCTAGTATTCGATGTTATTATGTAAACAAATAAGGAGCACGAGGTGTAAACAAATAAGGAGTACGAGGATATCCTGAATCTCCTAGTAAACGTCCATTGTTGTCCTCTAAACCGTGTTTTAATACGGCTTTCTCTAAAAATTCTGGCAAAATCAGTGCTGCTGCGCCAATGTCCCTAATATACAGGACTGAATTGCAAATTACCTGCAAAGTAAATAAATGTTCAGTTATTTTAGATTCAAGTAGTATTTAGGTCCGAAAAGCTAAGTGAAATAAATAGGTATCCTTTGTTACCTGTACATTGAGACTATAAAATCCTTAGCGATTTATGTAATATTGGGCCGTATCTCCCCCTACTTTCTTAATAGGTATATGAGTACAATTTATAGCTCCTATTATATTTCTCATGCCAGCAATTCTGCGGAATCCACTTATTACTTGTTCATCTCGATTTTCTGGCATTTTTATGTAATGTGAAGGTTTTAGTGCCAGAGCATGTGCCACCCGTTGGCATATGTTTGTTATTGATCGTTGGCTAATACCGTGTAGGTTAGCTGAATCGTTCTGAATCTAAAATTAATACAAATTTATTTCAATACCTATAATTCGTTCATTGAACAATCAGGAAAAATTACAATATTAATATGAACATTGCGGGATCATGTTCTTAAAGCAGCTGAATTTCTGGACTAATGCCGCCACCTAAAGCAAACAATAATTTTCATTTAGTATGATGGATACCATACCATGAGTAGGCTATTTGGGTTTGAACACCTTTTTTCCTTCTTTCAATTATGGATATAGCTTATATTGTGTCGAGGTCGTCTAAAATTCTAGAAAAATTCATTTTTGTCATTTAGTTAATATAAAAATATAACTATTGATCAAAGTGAACTTGTTATATGAAATGTCAATTATCCGACTAGTATACATCTTTGTTATTTGTACCGTCATTAAAACCCATAGGATAGTTCTGTTCGACCCACAATCTTGGAAGTCGGCGTAATGGAAGGTTTTATAGCACAGGGAAAAATCCAAAAATCAATGTTTCCTAAGTCTATGTGGAATTATATATTGTTTTTCATAAGCACCTATAAAAGATATAGTAGACAATATATTTACGATAAATTTTGTAAGTAGTGTATTAGAAATATTATGTACCGTTAAATCTTTATGAATGCTTTCATTTGTACGGAACCCTCGTAGTGCGAGTTCTACTCATGCTTGACAGATTTGTTTAAATATGCACCATGTTTTGAAATGTATAATAAGGAAAATACTCACGTTGTGAAAAATTAATATTTTTGAAAAGTTTAATAGAAATACTATGTACCCTTAAATGCTTAAAAGTGCCTAAAAGTTCACGTACAAGTTCTAATCGTGCTTGAGAGATTCTCTATACCAAATTTGCCAAGGATTTATGATCAAATTCTGTCTGGGTTGAGATATCGTGAAAATGTTTTGGTCTTTAAAAGGCAAAAGAAAACTTTTAGTGAAAAAATAGTATAATTGAGAATGATATATCAAAGTCAATTTTGAAATCATACGTTCGTAATAAATCTAATGTATCTTTGGGCTAAGTAAAGCATCATGCAGAGAACGCCGAGCTTTTCTAGGGTCCGGTCTATCCAGTGTTTTGTGGATGAATACCCAATGTCACCATCCTGCAAGCTTACTGTTTACAATGACCTCCTCAATGCTACCAGCTGAAAAAATTCTTTCAGGCAGTTCTGCATTTTCTTTCCAACTAGACATTGATGAGATATTGACTCTTTCAAATCAACATGTTGGTTCTCTTATTGGTCCATTAGATGCTGATCATTTTCTTCCAGCAAATATTTGAAAGGACTTGATTATATTCTCACATCAGTCATCTTCAGCGTCCATGACTCGGTGCCGTAAAAAATATGGGTAAAATTAGCTACTTATCGCATTTATGTCACCTTGTACCTTCCGACGTGAATGAAGATATATTGCCGTCCAGTAAAAATGTATAAAAATATAGGTTCGTAATACATGGTTAATTCGAGTAGGTTTTTTTAACAATATTCTAAAGCATTCCATTCCGAATAATTTACCGAGCTAGCGCGATATTCTCCTCGGGATCCACAACCTTCACGATCATCATCTAACTTCCGCCATTTTGAAATCCGCCATCTTTGCGATTCACCTTTACTGCTGCCATTTTTGCGATCTGTCATATATTATAGGGAAAAAAATGATCTAGAAAGAATAATATTATCATTTTTATCATGGAATCAACAATACATGGAATATTTTGCTTTATTTTTTTAGAGATGTGGATTTAAAATAACCTCTTAAACGTGCCGAAAAAAGACATAACCCTTAATAATTTTGTAAAAAAATGTAAAGAATTATCAATAAACAAATATAGATTTTGAAAGAATCGTTTAAATTGATATGAATACAAAGGATCCAAAATGAGCGGAAAATTCATTTTTCATCCATAAAGTTTAAAAAAATAATACTCTAGGAAAAGAAAATATGAGGAAGTGGGCTTTACTAATAATTCACGTATAAATCCAAAATCTATACCCTGAAATGTGAAATATCAGCAAACTTCATAACTTTCAATCCATTTTCTCCGCAATTATTTTTTGTTTACAATACCAACATCTAGAGCCTAATTATAACGGTACTTCCCATAATACCATTCTATTGCGATATTCAATAAGTTCGTTTTATTAGTTTCCAATTTAACTTCAATTTTCCCCTCAAAGCGGAAATGTGATAAAATGTATAAAGAAAATACGATTAAATATCAAACTTCAGTAATCATTACCGCTGTGTTATTACATCCGATCACGTTTCTCTCGGCGCGCTCCAACAGGCGCCACTTCCATTAAGGACTGATTGTTTTCCGCTCTAATTAAATACTACAATGCGAGCCCGCCATTTCGATACGCTTTATGTTCGTGCGACCAGGGAAATGGGGGTTTGCGGTATATGAAGATGGCTAATGAAGCAAAATATATTTCATTGTTAGCAAATATTAAAATATTAAAAAAAAAAGGAAAGACTATAAACCTACTATTTTTTCGACGAAAAAACAGGTGAGTGACTAAATAAATAGGCAAAGGAACTGAAAAGATTATCAACAGCCACATTTAGAAGTCTTGAGGTTTCAATATTACAAAATAGTCGTACAAAAAAAGTTAAAGACTTTTTAAAAAGTTAAAGAATTTTAGAGTTGCTACAATACGAAGTAAATTTATTTCACTTCTCTTGTTTCAGATATTAACGAGAATATTTATGGTTAATTTTTGAATTGGTTAAGGGTAGTTCTTCGCTTTGTAACTTAATAATTCTGTAGACCTTCTTGGTTTATATCGATCCACCATTATATAGAGGTTAAGGATTCAAAATATTAAACAGTTCACACGTGGTTACGACCATGTTATGTGTTACCACCATGCTATATACATGCGTCAAAACGCGTTCTTATACATACGTACGTGTTAACGTGTGCTGGTCTCTGTGTGCGTGTAAGCGCATGTATGTGCTAAGTAACTCTGTTACGAGTATTTAAAAATAATAGGGACTTATACCTGTTACAAAATACTAGGCCGTATACTGCAAGTATACTATTTCGTCGGGTATTCGGTTGGGAGTACGCAACATAAACCGTTATCATAAACTATTCATTATTATTTTGCCTGTTCATCCCGGGATTTCCAACAGTGTTTGTCTATACAAACCGACGCTGCATAATACATTAAAAACTTTCCTTACTTATACAAACTTAGGAATATCTATTATAGAAAATATCGTCTTCTGTACTAGATACAAAAAATGGAGGTGAAAATGCAAGTAAACGATACTCTGGTTACATATAAGATCATTATATTTATACGACCAGCTCAATTTAAAGTTTTCAATAGCGATGTATACATTATTTTAATAATATCTACAGTTTTTCTTCAAAGTTTTTGTCACTGTTTATTTACGGCGCATATTTTGGTCTTCCATTTAATTGGAGTAAACTGAACAAAAAGTTATAAAAATAAAATCGATACGCAGTAGAATTTAAACGGACTGGACCTTGTGTGCAGCAAGCAAAAATATAAGTATATGGAATAGTAGCTTACCCTAGAGTATGACATGTTATGAAAATGAACCTATCACGGGGAAAATTTCCTATTTCATACTTCTTTAAAAGGTATTTTTACGATAAACGTGAAAGTTTGTCCCTAATCGCTTTGTTTCTTTCGCTCTTATAGTAGACGAATTATTACAAACAGGGAAAGAATGATTGCGTGTTTTGTAACAGGTATATGCAGAATATCATACGCTAGTATGTCCGTTCCACTCAAATTTAAATCCGTTTTTTTTAACTCAACGGGGTTTCAAAGAAAGCGTATTAACTTAATCAACATATTAATGATAGTAATAAACTAAAACGAGACACTGTATCTCAAAATGTGCATTTGTTTAAAAATGTGTAATATTTTAATTTTTTATGATTGAAATGAACAAAATTGAGGAAAAATCATTTTCGTCAAATTTATATGATTAATAAAATTGTTTGCTTACAACATTATAATGTTTAAAAACAATTACTACTTAAATTAATATAAAAAACTTTAATTAATCTTTACTGTATAATTTAGGTAATATGAACTCTATTACTTTAATATTTAAATACTAATGGTTTTGAATGAATTGTCCGGGGTTTTAGCTTGCTACTAACCACGAACAGTTCTGGAAAATGTAGTATGGCTATTCTAATCATAAGCTATGCGTTAAAAATAACTAAACGGTACTGGGTGTTACTAATAATAAATTACAAGACTGCGTTAATACTCACATTTAATTGCTAATACCAAATACTCACAAAATCTCATAGTGACCGGAAATAATTTTTTTAACTTCGAAAATGAGTAAAGTTCGTACTTATTTCTAGCAAATATAATATTATTAATTATATTGAACTCTGCATAGAGGCGCTCGGTGTATATACATTTTATGTTTATGGATATAATCTGGTAGAAAATTTTAAAATGTACGCATGGAAATCCATTATTTTGTAATTTTTTATGGTGATGTAAATTATAATGTTATTTCAGTATTTTATTGCAGAAAATGTTTCTGGTTAGTTACAAAATGACGAATGACGCCGTTGTAGTTTAAAATTAATATTATAAAGAGATAATAAATAAATTGATCAATTGATAATACTGGTATAGCTTTATATGATGGTAAAACGCCAGTGTTTCCTTTATAACCCAAAATAAATTTCAACTAAATAAATAAATCACAGACAAAATTATATTTAAAATCAATTTACCAATAGGTTCGAATGAAAAACAAACAATTCGAAAATGTGCAACATAAGAAGAATAAAATACTTATACTGTATTTTCCACATAATTATATTTGATAAATTACCTAAAATGGCAAGGTGAAAATGGCGACATCGGGAAAAGAGTTTTTCACTATATTTTGGGTTCCACACTTTAAAAGTAATAACGGAACCCCTATAAGACAACCTGACAATGTGTCCGTTTGTCTACTTGTTACCGCCGTTTTTCTCTGACGTTTGACGTAAGAACTGGAAATTTATCATAGTTATATGGCATGCTGACTCGCTTAAATCAATTGCTAGCACTCAAAAATATTTAGTAGACAAAAAATTAAGTAGTCAAAAGAAGATATTTGAAATTCCATATATGTGGTGACGAATTTATTTCACATCGCTTTTAATATTTCTATTCCTAATTCTTTTTTAACAATAAACACTAATTTCCTATTTATGATAAGACAGCAGAGGGTTATTTATTATTAACTGAAACGCCTCTTCAAATTACACCAATGAGTAAGATGTATGAAATGGTTAATTTTTTTTTTCATTTGTACATTTGCGATTATGCAAACTAGTACATAATTTAAAAACTAAAAAAATACTAATAAAAATCCATATATGAAATGAAAAAAATTTCTGCACTTTTACGTATATTTATCATATTTCTGTATCAATTAGACTTAATGTAACATGTAAAATATATTTATTTTATGTTTCAATTTGTATCAGTATTTCTGAATTACATAAATTAAAAAAAAATATTAAATTAATATTGCTGAAATGAAGAATGAATAAATAATTTTCTTAATTATTCCCGTCAAAACATTTGTGAAAAATATATTTAGCAGATACAAATAGTTTTACAAGAACACTTTGTACCTGTTTGATTGCAGCAACACTTTATAGTAATATCAGGATACTAAGAATACTTTTTATTTTAATAGGAACAGATTGTATTTTTATAATAAGAATAATTGCACATATAACTAAGTATATAAATTTGTACCATTTTGATAGCAGGAACGCTTTATATTAATATCAGGATACTTAGAATACTTTGTAGTTTAATAGGAACAGATTTTACTTTAATAATAGAAAAAATTGCACATATACCTAAGTCCATAAATGTGTACCTTTTTGATAGCAGGATGCTTTATAGTAATATCAGTATACTAAGAATACTTTGTAGTTTAATAGGAACAGATTTTACTTTAATAATAGAAAAAATTGCACATATACCTAAGTCCATAAATGTGTACCTTTTTGATAGCAGGATGCTTTATAGTAATATCAGGATACTAAGAATACTTTGTAGTTTATTAGGAACAGATTATACTCTTATAATAGGAACAATTGCACATATACCTAAGTATATAAATTTGAACCATTTTGATAGCAGGAACGCTTTATAGTAATATCAGGATACTAAGAATAATTTGTAGTTTAATCGGAACAGATTGTACTTTTATATTAGGAATAATTGCACATATACGTAAGTATATTAATGAAAACTTCACAATGGGAATTCCACTCATGCTTGACTTTTTACCTTCAGTAAATTTTCTTACAAATATGTACAAAACATTTATACAGTTTCACAAAACATTTTCTTTAATTTTCCACTTGCTACTTTTCACACATCGCTGCCCTTTTATTAACTCTCATCACTTGAAACCTCTTTAACAATCACTTTGTGTCTAGCACTCAAATATCTGCACGATCACGTAGCCAATATCGCCGACATCATCATCTCAGTTAAATTCGCGATGCTTTAAAATAGAAACATTGATTGAGATTTCTAACAACCAGCTTTTACGGTTGAAGGTTTCTTGCAAAATCTTTTCATAAATCAAACATATAATTGAATTTAGCAGTTACGGTGAAATTGAGTAAAGAATGATTTATTCAAAATAAATAGTGTATTTTTAGTCAAAACTAATGGAAATAAAAATATACTGTAAAATGAATTGTTAGCTTTTGAATTAGATTAAGATAATTGAGTTTAATTTTAACACTGATTCAACACTATTATTCACTTGGTCTCTATTATATACCCTATACATAGCTTGCCGTGCACTAATTTGTGAATGAAAATAAAATAATTGTATACGTATTACATAAATCCATTTCCTATATCTTCTCCAATTAATTTTAAAATAATTAATAATTTAAGATTACTATTGGTAGAATCGCTTCAAATAGTTTCTGTAATGATATTTAAATATAATAAGAACGTAATGAATTTATTAGATTAGCAACTAAAAATCCCGTCCAATTTTTCAACAATTTATAAAATTTCATAAAAAAATGTCCCGGATACCTTTCATAGGTTATATAAAGAATGCGGCGTTCAATCTTCCATATGATAGAAAATGAGTTACGGAGAGTGAACACTAAATAAAATATACCAATTTCATCAAAGATTTAGAGTATTCTTGCTTCATCAATTTTCTTCTGGACAAAAAGTGAGTGAAGCAATGTGCAATATACATGCACAAGAGTGAAGGAGTGCTCTCGTGTGATGCAGCCATGCATTGATTCCAAGCATACGAAGAAGTTAATTTTTATCACTACGATAATCCTTAACCTGGAAAACCTTCTAGAGCAAAATTAAAAAGTCTTCTCGAAGAGAAGCCGATTCCAGGTGAACTCGCGTTATATTGTAAAACTAATCTTATGTTCTAATACTGCAAAGAAAAACAAATTCATACTTTGGCAAAGGAATGAAAATATTAAGTTCGGTTACCACATAAGCTAACGGTGGTGAACTATGATGACATATTTATTAGTTCCCAATCTAATATTTATACTAATATTTAAGACGGAAAAATGTTGTTTGTATATATGTTTATTCGCACTAAACTCTAGAACTTGATATTTGATTTCCAAAAATCTAGCGCGTCTATCCTTTAAGTAAGGCTATATATTATTTAATATTACGCTATAATTTATAGGACTAAAATAGTAACCAAAAATATATAAATGTCGGAGTATACCACTTAAAAGGTGCAAGCTGAAGAGAAAAAGGTTTGTTTGTAAACTAATTATTCGAAGAATTCCTGTCATTGATATTGCCGACCCCAATGAGCGATATCGTTTGGCGAATAGCACAGAGGCGTTTACTAAACTCGAGGGGGGGAAGAACCTAATTATTATACCTAACTTAATTTACAAAACCGCGTATAAATATATACCATATATGAAATGATTTCCGAAATACTTTTTTAGAGATGAACAAGATAATAATGTGCTTCAACACTTATTTCCACCAAGGCTAAGCTACAAAGAAATTCTCGCTGGAACTAGTTCACTTTCTCGCTGGAACTAGTTCTACAAAAATTCCAACCAGATTCTCACGAACCTAACATTTTAAAACTATTGTCTCTATTCATACTATAAACGCAAGTTTCAAACTACATTATTCCCAAAGTCAATAGATAACAAATTCTTGTTGCGAATACAGTCTTGTAAGCAAATTGATAAATAATATTGATCTTTTACCGTTCGAACGCCGTCGATATTAAATTAAATGATCCAATTCGCAAAACCCTTTATCGACTAATTAGCATTGAGACTTCAAACATAGAATATAATGGACAAAAAGGGACTAGCAAATCACTAGAACCTTGCTTTCGTCAATATTGTCTTGGGTTGTTACTACATACAAAATCCAAGGATGTTCTCTTCAAGAAGCTCTAAAAGATCTCAATAAAATATGTTTTGAATAAGTCCAAGTTTATGTCGCACTAATCCAAGTCAAAACTTTACAAGGCCTCTTTATAAATGAGTTAGCACCTCCCAAACTTTCAAATAATCTCTATGATAATAAGTATATGAAAGAACTACATTGATTGCGTAACTATTCGTAAAAAAGCTCCCCGCCAGAATTAAAATTAAAATCAAGGCTCTGTGGTCTAATTCCTTGAAGGTACTAGATCGATTGCGCAATATATCAAAGTCCATTGTAAAATATGTAAATAAAAATTAAAGGTAAAAACTAAAACCCGGCTGAAGAAAAGTAGTAGCCTGAATTTTTCTCTAAATTTAGTGAAATTTACGTTGCAAAAAACTACTTAATGAATTTACCTTCCAAATAATTACAAATAATGAAATACAGGGTAATTCCAAATAATAGAACTCGAAGACAAAGTCATAGCTGCAACATAGCACATCGCAACGCTTCGATTCAAGTTCGGCACGAACGGTGGAGCCATCATCCAGGGCGGCGCACACTAAGTTCTGCATATTTCTGTAATTGTAGGCAAAACTTTACGAGAGCAAAGAGTTGGGATCTTTTTGTTCAGACTGCAGCATGAGGCACGAGGCTCTTGCGGCGTGTGCTGTCTCGCTAAACGATCTTCTATGTCTATCGCGACCTGCTGTCTCAAGTTTCGTGTATTAACATCTTTGTTTAACGACTATATAAAATAGCAGGTGACGAGTAGAAAATCCCTTCAGTATTCGCTATCTGGACTATATTTCTTTGTATATATATATTTACTATATACTTTGTATATATTATATACATATATATATATATATATATATATATATATATATATATATATATATATATATGTAATCAGGTTAGGCTGGAGAAGCTTGTTATAATATTAATTAAAGTAAAAAAAAATCAAAGCTGTTATTAAAAACATGGAAGAGTAGCGAATGACTGAATCCGGCCGTCAAACGAAATTGATACATTATCGGTTTTAGCGCTAAAGTCTGATATTAATAAATAAGCAACTGGGCAAACTTTTTATAATGACAAACAAATAGTAAGAATGAAAAGACAGACAATAAATATGTATTATTTGTACTCAAAATTCAAAATAAAATTTCCACCGGGGATGCAATACAGCCTAGAGACAAAGTTTTACTCTGAACTTGGGTGAAAACTTTAAAGTAATGCACTAGTTTTGGAATCTTGCTTCTAAACTTTGGCAGAAAGGCTAACAAAGTTTTGAAAGTTTTTAACAAAGTTGAGAAAAGTTTACAAAGTTTTCTGGGACAACTACGGCCGCAGGCAGTCATATTGTTTAACGCCGTAAGGGAATACATTTCAAGTTTTGCAGTGGAAAACTCAGTTATAACATAAAACTGATCAAATTGCAAATCTGACTTCCGCAACTAGTGTTATGTTTTTATAACGAAATAATAAATTGATAAAGACAAAAACATTTTAAAAAATTTATAAAAATTGGTTTACTATATACTCCCTACAAAATTTCAGTATAAATTATCTGTCAAAGTTCCCCGAAAAATACCAGTGGCCAGCAAACAAATCAACATCAAAGTGATTTTCTAAAAATTTTCCGTTTTTTATAAAATTAACAAAAAATATTAAAACGATATTTTTTATTAATTAAGCTATGATACGTTTTAGAAAAAAAATGTTTTTGAGCAAACTTTATTCTTAACATTAAATTTCTCATCGTGCTGGAGAATTCAAAATGGTTCAAGTATCGTCACAAAAAGGCGCGACGGAAGAAACGCAGCAAGACGTAACGTAACGTGCAGACGTAGCGTTCAACTGCAACGTAACGTAACGGCAGCACGTTACTTTGCAGTTGAACGCTAGTGTACGTATCATTTCGAATCAATTCACATTTAGACATATTCACAGAGATATCATTAAATGTGGGACAGCATGCGCGTATGGAACGAAAGAGCATAGTGAAAAATTAACCATGAAGTTAGTTCATCTTCCAACAAGTCAATTACTAAATAGTTGACTTGTTATTTATACCATTTCAAAATACATTAATATCAGCACCCGACTTTAAAATGTGAATTTGAATTCATATTATTTTTTTTAATTTTTTAATATTATAAAGCAAACTAATTAAACGATATCAAACATTTCAAACTGTTCCCCGTTAGGATAACTTATACTAAAAATATTAACCTCCGGAAAAATGTTAGACCTGCAAATCTGACTTCACACAGGAAAAGATGCCTTTAAAATCTACTATTCCGTAAACTTTTCAACTGCTGTTCGCTTATTATAATAAGGATTTAAGCATATATGGGAATAACATAGATAATTGCTCTATATTTTATGTTAGAAAATAATTAATATCAGTCGCAAAAGAAAAAAAGACATATTGTATATATCATACGAGCAAACTTATCCAATTAAAACTAACTCGAATACTAAAACCACAAAAAAATAACCATATTTTGCTTTTATGTTCTAGTATTACGTCACAAATGTAATAACATATATAACATTAAAATACATAAAACGATATTAACTAAACCAATCTTGGGTCAAGTATATCGGCAACAGGATACCGTTTAGATTATAACCCTAATCCTTTTCCGGGAAATTCACGTAAAGCTCACGCAGCAAAAATTCAACATCGAAAGCCACCGGTTAAAAAGCTCGATCCCTGAACCGAGTGAAATGCAGGAAAATTCTTGCTTTTTCATTTTCGCAAAATGGAAATTGAAATATGGGAGTTCTATTGAAATAACGACGCGTCGCAATTGTGAAAAGCGACGAGCGTTCGATAAAATGCGAATATGAATTTTTATACGACTCCGTGCTATATGAAATCCTGAGGCAATTTGGATGAAGAATAATAATAAAGGTAATATTAAATCTATAGAATTTGATATGAAATCACTGAAAGGAGGTATGATAATTGTAATAATAATATCTAACTGAAGAAACTGAAAGGAAATCACTGAAGTTCACTTTTATTTCACGAAACTGTTATTAATTAATTCGCAACTTAAATATAAATTGAAATGTCCATTTTAATATTTTCATGGCATAAAAGGACATTTTGGTTCTACCTAGGTCTACTTAGGTTCTACTTACCTTAAATATGGTCTATACTACCGGTCAAACTTAATGCTGTAATATTATTAAAATTATTAAAATTCATTTCTTTTATATAAGATAAAAAAAGGACAAACAAATACGAAACGAACTTACTTATTAATGAATATATTTATTACAAACTTCGTCAAAATTATGTATTATGTTTCTTTTTGTTCTTTTTTCAGAAAACCTTTGATATAGAAACTTAATACATGGCGTAGTGATAAACCATAATAATCCGCATTTAGATTTTCAGGTAAATCTAACTGTTATTACCCCAGTTATGATCTACAGCTCTGAAATAAGGTTATTAAATAAGATCGACGGTATGATATTGGCACTTTACTAAAGAAATATTTACCTAGTATCCGTGGAGTAATCAAAAAATAATAGAAACTGCTTCCGGTGAAACCTCGTGAAGAAAGCAGAAAGGTATAGTTTAAAATGAAGAGACTTTATGGATGAAAACTTTATAGTGTTAAATGCTAAGAATTGACAGAGAAATTTGTGGAGTCCAGACTCGTAAAAGAACAATGGCCTACAAAAGGCTATCATGCCGTTAGATGTTGTTAATATTAATACTTAAAAATATTTATGTTGAAGTTTTAGAAGTTCAAAGGGCAAATGAATTTAACGAATCATAATTTTCTTTTTATTTCTTTATAATATTTATATCAGAAAGGAAAGCCATTTACATCCAATATTCTTTACTGACGAATAAGTTTATTTCTTATTAAAACTTTGACTACGATCACTTTCAGTTCCTTAACAATTTCACTTACCAGAAGATCCATAAATGTCGAAAAATTTAAGTGGATAAAAGAATGAGGAGTCATAATTTTCTCAAGAAATTCTTTCCATTAACAGGATTAAAAAGTTCTCAAGTTTAAATCATGCGGAACCAGAAAACAAGTATTTTAGTGCAGATGCGACTTTTTTCTTTTTCAAAGATTTTCCGTATTACGGATTTGATTATATTTTACTGCGTTTATTTTCATCCCATTTATAAACCATTCAATTTATGACTAATATTTATATATAATTATAGACTACAAAAGGAAATTATTTACACCTGTAAATAATGTCGTTTCCAAGTGCATTATTTACACCTGTAAATAACGTTGTTTTGAAGTCCATTATTTACACCTGTACATAATATCGTTTTGAAGTCCATTATTTACACCTGTATAAAATGTCGTTTTGAAGTCCATTATTTACACCTGTAAATAATGTCGTTTTGAAGTCCATTATTTACACCTGTAAATAAAGTTGTTTTGAAATACATTATTTACACCTGTAAATAATGTCGTTTTGAAATCCATTATTTACACCTATAAATAATGTCGTTTTGATGTCCATTATTTACACCTGTAAATAATATCGTTTTGATGTCCATTTTTTACACCTGTAGATAATGTCGTTTTGAAGTCCATTATTTACACCTGTAAATAATGTCGTTTTGAAGTCCATTATTTACACCTGTAAATAAAGTTGTTTTGAAATACATTATTTACACCTATAAATAATGTCGTTTTGAAATCCATTATTTACACCTATAAATAATGTCGTTTTGATGTCCATTATTTACACCTGTAAATAAAGTTGTTTTGAAATACATTATTTACACCTGTAAATAATGTCGTTTTGAAGTCCATTATTTACACCTGTAAATAAAGTTGTTTTGAAATACATTATTTACACCTGTAAATAATGTCGTTTTGAAATTCATTATTTACACCTATAAATAATGTCGTTTTGATGTCCATTATTTACACCTGTAAATAATGTCGTTTTGATGTCCATTATTTACACCTGTAGATAATGTCGTTTTGAAGTCCATTATTTCCACCTGTATAAAATGTCGTTTTGAAGTCCATTATTTACACCTGTATAAAATGTCGTTTTGAAGTTCATTATTTACACTTGTAAATAATGTCGTTTTGAAGTCCATTATTTGCACTTATAAATAATGTTTTGAAATGCATTATTTACACCTGTAAATAATGTCGTTTTGAAATCCATTATTTACACTTGTAAATAATGTTGTTTTGAAATGCATTATTTACACCTGTAAATAATGTCGTTTTAAAATCCATTATTTACACTTGTAAATAATGTTTTGAAATGCATTATTTACATCTGTAAATAATGTCGTTTTAAAATCCATTATTTACACCTGTAAATAATGTCGTTTTGATGTCCATTATTTACACCTGTAAATAATGTCGTTTTGATGTCCATTATTTACACCTGTAAATAATGTCGTTTTGAAGTCCATTATTTACACTTGTAAATAATGTTTTGAAATGCATTATTTACACCTGTAAATAATGTCGTTTTGAAGTCCATTATTTACACCTGTAAATAATGTCGTTTTGAAGTCCATTATTTACACCTGTAAATAATGTCGTTTTGATGTCCATTATTTACACCTGTAAATAATGTCGTTTTGAAGTCCATTATTTACACTTGTAAATAATGTTGTTTTGAAATGCATTATTTACACCTGTAAATAATGTCGTTTTAAAATCCATTATTTACACCTGTAAATAATGTCGTTTTGAAGTCCATTATTTATACCTGTAAATAATGTCGTTTTGAAGTCCATTATTTACACCTGTAAATAATATCGTTTTGATGTCCATTATTTACACCTGTAAATAATGTCGTTTTGAAGTCTATTATTTACACTTGTAAATAATGTCGTTTTGAAGTCGACCCATAGTTTTAAAAATGATTGCATTTTTAATTATACACTTAATAGATCTGCAATATAATCGAAAAACAAATTCAAAGTTTAAACTCTTACATTCAAATGATTTGCAGTTTAGCCTGATTTAAGCTAGAGAAAAACATATTTTTTTTATATTTAGGTGCTTTTAAATAAATAACATTTAATTATTAATAATATATAATACTCTTATTCAACCAGCTATATAGTTATCAGACTTGGATTGAGATTAGTCTACTTATTTTTGAGAAGAAAAGCTTCCAACAAATATTAAGACTATTGTCAATAAAAGGTGAATTGGTACAAAAAAATAAACTTAAAAAACTAAGTACATATAAAAATTTTGTAAAATTCATCAAGTTAAAACGCCTTTAACCTCTGGAACATACGGAGACAAAATTAAAGCAATGGTTTAAAAAAGACATAATAACAGAATGAGACGCAAAACAAGAAAGAAAGGAAGATGGCTAAGTTAGGTGTATGCTGATCTTAATAAAATGAAGATTACAAACTGGAAGAGAAAGTCACTTGATAGAAAAGTCTGGAGGGATATTATGGAGCAAGCCAGTACTCATAAAAGATTGCAACTCTATATATGTGATATATATGTATGTCAGTATGGAGACATATTATTAATGACAACAGGACTGAGTGTGATTAAAGAATGCGATCGCTTAATAAAAAAGAATACTTCAACCGTGATATGGCGTAATATTCCGACGAGGTAAAGGAAAATGAATGTTGACGAGATAAAAAATTTTTTCTTCCTTACGTAAACATTTTCAAGTTTCATATTACAGTAAGGCTATGTGACTGATATTAAATTCATTAGCTATAGATGGGGGAAATAATGTTTATCTCCAATATGAAAAAGCAAATGATCTTTATTTTGAATGGGAAAAATTAATTATTAAATTTATTTCGATCATAATTTAGATGATATAACGAAATTTTGTTTCATCAGGTATCCGCCGCTCTCTATTATTGGAATTAACAAACAAGTTTCTAGTCATCCTCCGAGAATTGCAAATCCTCCGTTGTTTCAACAGTAAGCAAGTAACGATTTTGTTTTTGGTTTATACCACTTTTAAATCATAAAATATTTTGATTTATTTTGCTTGATTTATATTAATTTATTTTCTAGTCAACTTTTCACGCTGCTCAGATGGAAGGCTATGTAACTGAGAAGGTCAAAATGTAAATTATCATGTGTTTGAAGTTGCATGCTATGCTGGATATACAAAATGTGAAAAATATCAGTGTTACGATATTGTTCTATACAATAAATTAAAAAAATAAGTAAAACATTGTTATCAAATAATTAGAGCACTTAAAAATATTTATAAAAATAATTAAAAAATTATTAGCAAAGCGTATCTAACGTGTCATGTTAATGGACGTTCATAAAAATTATATACGTAAATAATTTATAGCGATAATGGCTATAGATTTGGCCTTACAAATTTATGAACGAAATTAAATATTTTTGTTAAAATGTTAAAGTTCATTGGCTTTTAAAAGCATCTCAGCAGGTCATTAACCATGGTTTTATTTCATTATTCATGTGACATCAAGGACAATGTTAGAAAATAATGCAAAAGGTTATATACTTTGTTTCCTTTTTTTAATAGGACTAGATATGTTGTCTATTTCAAGACAGGAAGAAATTGGTGGTGAATTTACCATAATTCCAATATCCGCTTAAAAATTGAGTCAGCACCAATGAAATCAAACTTTTATGAACATGCGACAAAATTGTGCAACGTTATCGAACATTAACATATAGGAACAATGCTAAAAATATAAATACAAAAATATACATATACGCACATATACACACATGTGTATAGATATAGTTAAATACTGTGTAGATCATGGATTGGTTCAAGGACCCTTACTCTTCCTAATTTACATTAATGATCTCAGTTTTAATTCTCATGTAAAAACTGATATTTTTGTCTTTGCAAATGATACAACTTTAATTCTAAAAGGCTCTAGTTATTAAAACTTTCTGAATATATGAAAGTAATCCTCAGCAAGTTACATCGGTGGTTCCAAGACAATAATTTATTACTAAATATGGATAAGACAAAAGTGTACAATGACATTTTGCTCTGGGATCGAGTAAAAAATATGGAGATGACTTGATCGAGATACTGAAAAATGTATCCTTCAATAAAAATAATGATGTTAAATTCTTACACATAACTATAGATAAAAATGAAAGTAGAACATTCGGGTCTCGGAGTTAATTCAAAAATTAAGTGCCATCACTTTCACCATAAAGAAGGTAGTGGACTTATGTGGAATTGACGTTTATGGGTTACATAAGTTCTAGAGCTATAGAAATAAGCAGAATCAGAGACTCGCGTGAGGAGGCGGTTCGAAACATGAAGTCGATGACTGATGCGATTAACCATGACCCATGTATATGAAAATATTATGTATGCCAAAAAAATAACACTGCTTCTTTAAATTCCAATAAATGCGGGTCAGGAAAATGTCTTTTTCTCCGTAAGTAAAACTATAGTCTGGTAATCACAATACGTAATATCAACTTGCAATCTAATGTTAAATTGGTTTCAGGCATAACAGAGAAGATTAAAATATGGCAATCGACAAAACGTCTATTAAATCCGTATATTTATAATGCCGGTTTTACACGTTAGCCGAGAGCTTCTCGGTGAGACACTCGTCGAGGCTCTCGCCGAATAATGGCCCTATACACACTCGTTATGTCAGTTGTACTGAAGACACCTGCAACGATGGACTTAGAAACTGCTGCTATTGTTTGCCTTTGTGTTGTTAGCTTTTATAGCTTGTTACATATTTACCATACCAAGAAAATGTTAGCTATCAGCCCGTAGCTCTCGATAGCCGGCTGAGAACCGCGAGACGAGAGCCGAAAGCGACGAGACAAGAGGCACCATGTATACATTCGCTCTCGGCGTATCTCGGTGTCTCTCGGTGAGAGTGTACAGCGGGCATCAGAAAGCTGACTTGAAGAGATGCTTGCAAAACACCGGAAACTACCTAAATTTGAGTTTTGTAAGCTTATGTGTCGTCTATGGCTTTTTCATATTTATGCTGTTCCAAGATGCTGTTTTTGCCCTTATAGTCATTCTTTATTTAGTACTAAATGTATGTCTATTATTTTTTTATTTTTTGTTGTATTCTTGCCGGTATCCCTCTTTTTATTTATTACAATTATTTTAGACTATGTCTTTTCTTAGTCTTTTCATTCCTCAAAAAGATAATTGTGAAGGTACAGAAACGCATTCACATGTTATACAGTTTCATATGCAGTCCATTCAACAAAGTCGGTGTACATAACCTAAATTATATTATTTACCAAGTATTTTACATTGAAAATCTTATAAATAACGAAATTATTATTGAATATATTTGGCGTTTATTTTGTAAAAATTCATTATTCACAATTTAATGAAACTGCTTGAAGTAGTATTATTTCTACTTTATTTAAATGACTCAGGGTGAATAACAAAACGATATTAAAAGTATTCTCGATAACAAACAATTGCCAAAACAAGAAAAAAAATGAACTGACACAAAAAGTGGTTTTACACCAAACGATTATTGCCATCTTTTGCTAGCATACAGCTGTCTGGACAATTTTTTTTAAAACTTTAAGCGTTCTACAGTCGATGCAACTTTAATTTAAAACATTGCACATAACCCAAGTTCCAATTTCCTACTACTACAGTTTATACAACACATAAAATAATTGCCGTGAATTTGAGATTGCCTTGATTTGATTATCATAAGGATTATATACTAAAATTCACCGTAATTCTAATCACTTTTAAAATATTGGATTTAAGTACAATAATTGATAACTAAAAAATGACATAAGTGCAAGTCGAACTAGCACTAAAAGAGATTCATGTATACTTAAGCACTAATAAACATTTGAGAATGCATAGTGTTTCCACTAAACTATTTTGAAAAAATAATATTACCTTCCTTCATCTAAATATATTACGTAGCAAGCCTTTTACAGTGAATTTCTATAAAACTAAGAAATTTATATGGAATCATTACTTAATTTTTCGGTAAACTTTAAATAAATTATTAATATTCTTTTATTCATAATTTTGATTTTAGCAATTTAGGTGCCACGAAAGGAGAGCATATTTTTGTGAATATGTTCAGCTAAATCTCTGGAAATTCTGTAAAGAAATATTTTTGGTTTCCATAATAGTTTATCTTTCAATTTATATTGCAATCTATCAAATTTAAAAGAAAAATTCTTATTTTATTTGCCCCCTTTACGCACCGGCGGGTACCCTTACAATAGACGGACCACATCTAGTCAACCCATTGCAGAAATTCACCATAGTGACAGCAAGGAGAGACAGATGGTGAAACATCATAAGGTGAGTTACATCAGCCCCTGACAATATCAGGTGATTTTCAATTAATAAATAAAAAATTGAGTTATATGCAGTCGATTTCATTGGTGTGGACTCAATTTTTTAGCAGATATTGGAACTATCGTGAATTCATCGCCAATTTCTTCCTGTCTTGAAATAGACAAAAAACCTAGCCTACTAAAAAGAAAGAAACGTAGTGTATAACCTTTTGCAATATTTTATAACATTGTCCATGATGCCACACGAATAATGAAATCAAAAAATGGTTAATTCTCAGCTGAGATGCTTTTAAAAGTCAACGAACATTAACATTTTAACGAAAATATTTAATTTGTGCCATAATACGATGGAAGCACTCCTGCCTATTGCAAATAATATTTGCTCCGCATTTGTAAGGCCAAATATACAGCCATTATCGTTATAAATTATCTTTGTATCTTTTATTGCTGCAGTTAGCGAATTTTTATGAACGTCCATTAACATGTAAGTGATCTCATAAAATTTGGTTTTTGGTTTGGGGTACGAGACCCTAAAAAGGTATGTATAATTATTAGAAAGGTAATTGATAAACTTTCAAAATTACATATTTAGAGAGTTTAGAAATCGAGAAAAACGTTTATTAAATATTTTATTGTTAATTATACAAAAACCAACCGAGTACGTGTCAGAGCACACGAAGTAGGGTCCTTTACTTCAAATCCAAGGTCAGAATGTTTAATTATTTTCATATTATTCAAACACATTATTGAAAAAGATGAAAGGGGTTTAAATAACAAGTAACTTTTAAGATTAGACCTACCATTTTTCATTTAAAAATGGGACTGAAAAATAATTATAATTGTAGATGGAAATCTCAGTTAAATTTTTGAAAACCCCTTTATTGTACTCCAATTGATAAGGTCAGCAAAAGAAATGTTTACTTGAGTTAAATTTTCTTTCTATTTTAATCGACATCTTTATAAAGGCATCGAGTTAAACTTTTCATACAGATAGCTCTAATTTTTTAGAAACTGTATGACTTTCACATGCAGACGAGCTGGCAGACACACATGATATATAATTCATGAAATTATAATGGTTGATTCTTTTACTACAGAACTTTAAAAATCACCAGATTATAATCAGACCCATAGACTTATTTCCTATGTATTTGAACCAACAAACATACGAGGATAATATCATTTTTCTGTGTGAACCGAGAATTCACACCTAATATATTCAACACTTTGAAAGTATAATTGAAAGTTGAAAAGCTAATTGATTCCTCAAGTATAACTTTCAGGGTAACCTACCCTCATATTGAAATCTTAAAAACTAATTTAATTATATATTAATACACTCGAGACCGCTGTATGGTTAAACCTAGAAAATTTAATGTATTTATTTATGAAAGTCTCGTCTACGTAAGCTGCAGTGATTAAAACTTTATATAATGAAAATTATCCTTAATTAAGGACGCATCACATAATAGGTTGTTTCCGATATTAACTACTGTAATCAAATACAGTTAATCAAAAAAATCATATAGCTAACAAGTAACATAATAATAACTAACACACCAAAGTCGAGTTAGTACGAAAAAGAGCACGTTGACTAATCAAAATACGTTGAAAATAATTTAACAAACAAGTTATGAGAAGTAGATTTCCAATTAAACTAACATATAACATGGAACATATTCTTTATTAATTAAATTTATCCTAAAGCAGAAAGTAACCTCAAGAAATATGCCACGACAGAACCTTGCAAAACAACGCAATAAACTTATGTTATAACATTATAGGCTTACCATATATCAATACGAGACAAATCGGAATACGATCACCAAATCCAATTTATGTCCAAATTTCTTCTCACTGACGACATATAAAATGACAGCCTTTACTGAGCGTACGTTTGTCCCTAAATCCTTTATCTCATAAGCTTAATTCTTTTTCCGGTCCTCAAAAAGCCCTCACACCAAAAGTTTGACCGCCAAAGCTGGCCGCCGGAAGTTGGAGCTGAAATCACATAAGTGTCGCACAAAGGGTCGGGAGATTAATCCGAACGTCAAATGAAGTAGCCACAAAGGGGAAAGCCCAACAGTGATATCGGTTTTTCTAAATTGCACATTTTTTAAATAAATGCCAAAAGTAATGTTATTATTTGTTACTTCTCGCCCCGATTTACCAGGATGAAACTTTTCGCCACAATTTAATAATGGAAAAAAGTATCTTATGCAATTTCCGGAGAATTTATTTTATGACAATTACACCAATCATCTTGACGTTACTTTCCCTTGAACTTAATATCAGTTACGTCACCTTCAGATGAATGTCAAAAATTACGTTTTTATTTATAAGTTATCTCTCATTATATACGATAAAAAGTCGCCAAATTTATATATATATATATATATATATATATATGTATATATATATATATATATACGTGTATATATATATATATATATATATATACACACGTATACATGTGGGTGTGTTATATTTTAACAGTCCGCTTAGTAGATTTTGTTTGTTAGTTATTTTTTTGCTTTAGAATTATATTATAATCCAGTTCAATGAATTCTTTTTAATAGCATAATTAAGAAATATAGCCGTTATTGTGCAAAACCAATACAACTTACTTAACGGTATTGTTTAAAGATAAAGCACAATCAGGAATGTCATTAAAAACAAACCAGCAAAAATACAACTTCAATGTTGAGTATAATACGTTTAATGATATGTATAATTGTTTATTTAATTCATTAGTAAACATGGTTATGATACATATTATATGCACCATAATAATCTTGCCAATGGCTTACCCTGAATTTAATAAACGTATCAGAGTCGTATGAATTGTTCGATATTTAAAAAGTTTATCCAAAGCTTTTAGAGAGAGCTTTTAGCAATTAGATATTTTAATGACTACACTACATAACATACAAACCAGTAACAAAAATTGAGATCAGGTATTAATGGTTTGCTCAACTTTAGTCGTTTATATTGTGTTATCACCAAGGTGACTACGAACTTTTCTATTTTTTAAAGTATTGATTTAATAAAACAAAACAAAGTAAATTTCATTGACGTACAACTAGTTTCGATGCGATGCTGTGGTCCGTAGTGACGTGGTCATTCCCTTTTACCCATTTTTTTCTGAATTGATAAATTAAATTTAATGAATAATATTTTCAGTATACAAATTTTATCTAATACCACTGGAATTCATAGACCTACATTGATAATTATCAAACTTTACAAAGTATGGTAAAATTTAATATACACTAGATGCTTAGTTGACACTCAAAACTAAAACAGCCAAGTGTAAGTCGCAGAGGAAGGATTCCATACCACCGCACAATATTAACAATAATCTTTGGTCAATAACAAGGTAGATACCATGGCAACACGTGATTATTCCAATTAAAGTCCAATTGTCTTCAAATCAATCTAACAATTTTTGCATGAAACCCTGACGGACAGACTGATATACTTACATATATGTGTTGTGAAAGGAATGAGTATTAGAACATTATGTAAAACATCTGGGCATTATGAAAAATGCCCAAGATTGGCAGGCTATATGATAACAACAGTAAAAATATTATTTTGAAACTGACCATTGTCATTTTCTTTTGAAATTGACCGGGCTTTATGAATAATATCCATCGTATATTAGTCAAAATAATAAAAGCACGTGTTTTACTAAAGTGTTATTATTAGAACAATATTATAGAATCAAACCTAACCTAATATGACTTAATTTAACCTAGTATGACCTAACCTAACCTAACTAAACCTGAAACTCGCCTAAATAACCTAACACAACCTAACATTGCTTAACGTAACATGGCCTATTCTATCATAACCCAATCTATCATACCCTAACTTAACCTGACCTGACCTAATTAAATCAAGCCTAACCTAACCTAATATATTTAAACTAACCTGACATTGCTTAATGAAACCTAATCTAACCTATATTAACCTTGGTCCTGCTTCGCAAATTGCATTTTCTGTTAAAACACCTAAATTAATCAAATTGCGCAATAGTCTCTTAGCGATATTCCTAATTCCCAGACACTACAGTGTATATCAAATACCAGGGCATTATGAATAATTATAAGTCTAACCGGGCAATGTAATTAATAAAAGCTCAAACATCATTATTTATTGTAATAAATAATGATGTTTGAGCTTTTATTAATTACATTGCCCGATTAGACTTATAATTATTCATAATGCCCTGGTATCTGATATAATGCCCTCATTAATCACTTGGTCTAAAACATACAGATATACTACAACTTAGGGAATGTCTGTATTCCATACAGAAAATTTTGTAATACATATGAAAATAAATCACCTGTGATGAATACTAATCCTATACATTTTTACACAGAAAAAACTGTGATACTTTACTTCTATTATTTTTAATATGGGATTAAAACAAAATGTTCATGAACAAAAGTCTTTATCCCTACTTTATGGATTCCGCAATTGTAATTTTTTTTGGATATAGAGTACTATATGTAAATAATCTGTCTAGAATAATTAGGTCTTACTCAACTCATCAATGCTCTTTTTTCGTTTATGAAAATTCTATAACATCTGGACTAAAGAAATCTTAAATCATTTTGACTCAACATCAGAAATTATTTTCTAGAGGAGAAATAAATATATATTTTATCTAAATTCGGTTATGGTTAAAACTTATTAGGCAGAAAAATATTGTAGTTTTTTTAAAAAAATCTTCGAAGTTATTCAAGTCTTAGAATAATAATTTATTAAAATTATAACCTTATATCGACATAGTAGGTTATGCAATCAAATGTTAGTACGGAACACTTGTTGATTATTTCGACTTGCACTCACTTTTGATTATTAAAAAATTTCTTACACTCACCTAACTTCACCTAAACTTCAATAAATTACAAATTTAATAATATGTACTTAACATATGTTTGAGTACAATTTAAAACATTTATGTTGGCAGATTCATTACCAACAAAACATGCATATACACTTATTTACAATAGTTTTAGGTGAGTATATATCGAATAAACGAAGCGCAGATTGACTGTATAATTAAAACATTACACAGGTCACAAAATGTTTTCAAAAGTTTCAAATATATTACAAAACATACCAAAATCTCAACTCAATAAAAAGATCACTTTTTATAATAAAAAAAATTATTCTATTCAAAAGCAAATCTTAATTTTTGCATGAATATATATTTATTTAATTCTTTGAATAAATCAAGTAAACAATAATTAATTTAATTAATCGACAACATTGCCATTTGTAAATACTTAAAGAGAAAGAGACAACTTCGTTTGTAAACAAAGATTTTGAGACAATAAAACTAAAAGTGAATTACGTAGAATTCATTGTGCTGGTAATCCAGCTCAAATACAACGAAACCTTGGTGTATACACCAGGGTAATCCTTATGACCACACTCCCTTCCCCAAGACACGATGCCGTGAACCCTGTTATCGTAAATCAGGGGCCCACCGGAGTCCTTCTGGCAGGCATCACGGCCACCAGTGCCAAGGAGTCCAGCACAGATCATATTGTCGGTTACTACCATGTTCACAGTGGCATAACGCGCACGACACTTGACGAGGTTAACGATTGGCACAGAGGTCTGAAGCAAGTTTTCTGATGGTTGACCATTGTACTGAAATGTTAATTTGTCATGTGTGATGTTCAGTTTGTTTTTATTTAAGACAATTATTTGTCTAGAACACTGATAATTAATCATATAACCTATGAAGAGAAATTTATCGGTTACGTGAATATGATCGAATAGGGAAATATGCAATATTTTAATATTGATTTAACGGTTTTGGGTTTAAAGTTTAATAGTAAAATTTCAACTTTTATTCTTCACTATAATAACCTAACTTAACCTAACCTAACCTAAGTTATTAAAATTTAAGTTATTGATAGTGAGAATATTAGAAGGACGGGGTATTAATAATCGCTTTGAAGTTTAACACTTTACAACCGGAGCCATGGATAGTTAAAAAAGAATGATATTTAATTTTATAAGACTTATCTATTTGTATACAACTCACTACATATATCCAACGTTATTTTATAATATTCTTTTACATATTATTTTAGCTTACCATATAAAGCTTCTAATTGTAAATGTATTATTAGTAAGATTACTTTGGAAATGAAATGACCAAGAAAGAAAACGTAACCCAAGATCATAAAAAGCGAGTTATTAAATTTTCCGCAGAAATAATTTGTACTGCCGCTTAAGATTTTGAAGTATATAAATATAATCAATATTCAAGATATTGAAGTATTTAGAGTTGATATATAACTATTTAATTAAAGATGAGTAATCGAAGCAACCACGCGTCCCGAGCTTGGTAATATTTTTGTCACTAAATAATTAACAAATATATAAACTTCGAAGATTCTCTAATTTTATAATTATATACAGTGAACTTATTATAATTTATGGCCCTCTTAGCTCTATCTTGCCTCATTTTGTAAAAAAAATAAGTTTGTGAATATTCAAAAGCAAAATTATTCAATACTAAAAGTTAAAACTTCAAAAGTTTGAATAAAATTTGGGGAAAGCTTTTGTAGCTGATACTAAAGTTGGTGCTTGTATTTTAGTAAAAATAACTTAAAAAGCAACCAATAACTTAAAAAAAAAAAGAAAGTGGACTTGGATTATGTGTATAGTGTTTTCTTTAGAGAATATTTACTTAATCGATTGATTCTTAACGAATTATAATTATCTTAAGAAAAAAAATTACCTGCGTCAAACCCCAGCCTATTACAGTGACTTGTTGGTTATCTCTGGGCACGGTCCCAGCTGCTGGCAAAGTGGCCACAGCTACAGTGGAACTAAGCGTAAGGGTGGATTGCAGGGTTACAATAGCAATGTCATTATTGTAAGTTCCCGAATTAAACTGAGGATGGAGAGTCAGGCGACTGACTTGAACGATGGTACCACCTGAAGATCGTTGAGTGGACCCGACTCGAACGCGCCAACGGTTTGCAGTGTTTAAGCTGTAAACAATTATGCAAAAAATATTAGGAATACATTTTTATAAAGCAAAGGAAATCCACAAAGAATATCATTATATTTTGTCGCGACTAGATATAATTATATATTAAGTTTATCACTTAAATATTATTTTTATAAATACCCACTTATAATAAAATAACTTATTTATAAAATTGATAAATTTTTATTTAAATATATAAGGTATGTCAATGACTTACTTAAAATTACCAAAAATGTTAAACTAATTGTGGTGAATTAATTACAAATGTATCTTTTTATTCATGGAATTATCAGTGGTTTCATACTTCCGGAATAAAAATGGACGATTACAATTATTACCTGATAGAATTACAATAACAAGATTTTGTGGATATGAGGAAAGTCGTGTGACGATCTTAAATATTATTACAATCATATATATTAAATTAAATTGTATACCTACTAGGAAAATTTAAAAAAAATATAGAGTAATTTTCTATTTAAGGTTTATGGACCAATTACTATCAAGAAAATGGGAAAAAATTTAGTCAGTACAGCAAATAGGCAATTTCAAAGCATTTCAATTTGACTTTTGATACTCATAATTTACAAGTCACAAATTACAATTATCTTATAATATTAAAACATATATTGAAATATTAATAAAAAGTTATGGTTTTTTTTAATGTATTAAATATTAAGAAAACCCAAAAATTATCTGAAATACCAAAAAGAACTAACAAATAAATTCAAAAACCGAAAAATAAACCATACAATATACAAAGAACTTATTGAATTTGTGTGGAACCCTCATTATGAGAATTCCTTACAAACTTAAGTACAGATAAAGAGTTTAGAGTAACCCTAGATTTTCACTTACCATATAACGTACTGCAACCTAAAATTAACAATACCGGAAAATCTCTAAAAGTTTCTTTAAAGCAACTATTCACAGCTTCCATAACATATAGTAATTAATTTTTAATTTGTCTCAGCCGTTGAAAATTTTTTGTCTAGTCATTCGCACACGGCATACACCACGTGGCACATTTTCTCATGAAAATATATTGAGATCCGCAAACATTTATCCGGACTGAATGTGTTGTATAGTCTAAAAGAAATCAGTTAAACGCATCTTCTTCGACCCCCACTTGCGATATTAGTTCTATTTTTCAGCTCATTGTAAATATATGGTAAATTTTTCAAAAATATATACAAATAAAATAAATAAATACATTACGAGAGAAATATCACAGCCCGATTACAGATCTCTGCGTAATGGTGTTTTGAGAAAGACTTGCTAACAAATTAGATATATAAATGGCAGTTTTAACTGTCTGCCACATTTCTGTTTTCCAGTTACAATAAATTTAAAAACATATTTGTGATCTAAGTATAGAGCTCATTTTAATGTCATTCCACATGCCTATCAAAAAAAAAGTGTCATTCAGGTCCTATTTTAGATGTTCTAAAGTCCCTTCAAACTATAATTTTATGTCATTTTAAATACCACTTTTAGTTTTTGGCCAAGGAAATATATATTATGTTTGAATTTCAAGTTTTTATTTCATTTCATTTAGAAGTTAGAAGCTTCCGCTGGTTGCCACAATTTTGCGACAACAGTAGGTTTTCTATCCAATAATTCCTGTACGAAAGCCTAAATATGAATAAGCACTTACAAAGTTGAATAAATAATACAGAAAATTATTATATATCAGAAATAACCGTCTTATGTTTTAATTTTGCAGCTCTTTTTATATAAATACACTAATTTTTACTGGCGATTTTAATTGAATAGTAATAAAAAACGTGAATGTTTTTTTAACAAACAGGTACAGATTTTAATTGGGTCCGTTTCGTAGTTACGAGACAACGGACTTAACATAACAGATCTGACTCAACATTTCTAGTGTAGTGCTGCCCGCCGCGCCATGTGAGTTCAGGGATGGATTAAAGTATGATAAAATAATTAACCCTCAAATTTCACATGTTTGATGGAATATATTCATCCGCTTTTAAACCCCAATTAATAGCAACCCATTTAGTTTTTTTTTGTTTACATACATAATATTGTCTCTATATGCAAAATTTTGCGGAAATTCGTTAGCACGTCTAAACGTGAAAAAATAGAGCCAAACAATGTATCACTTTCATGAACTTAATCACATCTTTCAATATAGGATATAGGTTATATATTTAAAAAATTTCATATTAATTTGTCGAGTCACTTAATCGTGAAAAAAAACAAACTAATATTTAACAGTCAACATTTCACTTTTTTAGTAGGGGTGAAGGTACAGTTAAATTAAAATTGCATTTAATCAATAGAGACATATATAAAATTATTGTATTCAAGATACATATATTCAAGGTATATAAAATTATTTTATTCAAGATATTGAAAAGTATTTAGAGCTGATACAGGTACAGTTAAATTAAAATTGCGTCTAATCAATAGAGGCATATATAATATTATTGTATTCAGTTAACGTGTTAAATTGTGCATATTGAGCTTCCACAAAAGGAACATAATTTTAATGTCAATCAAAATTAGAATTAGTGTCAAGTAATAATAAACAATGCAACAAAACACACCACGTCACTAGATATGAAATAAACAAAGTGAGATTTTAATACGCCAAAATTTAATGTATAATGATATTCAAGTAAATTCGCTATAAAATATTATACATGATATGAATCGAAATACAACAGACTATCCAACGTATTAGCGAACTCCAACACATATGGAAAGCTAAGTATAGTATAAATACAGCAAAGGATAATATTAATCATATTCTTGTGCTGGCGTCATGTATCATCAACTTGTCCAGAAATATTGAAATATTTCCTAGATTTGAATGATGTATTTTATAAACTACATAGTGTTTTTTTTTCGATTGAAATCAGTGCCCAAACAGGACACTTTTAATAAGACACCCCTATAATTATATTGCTAAAACTGACTTAAAACGGTTCTAGCGTTGGATGGACACACAGACCCGCAGGCTAGCGAGATGAATTTGATAATGGCCCTTTACATACAAAACCTCAATATAAGTACATTGCACCCCTTTGAAATCAACGGCATAAAATTTGCACAAAATTAATTATTACTGAAATCCACTTACACTCCTGGGAAGCAATGTGATGCCGTCATGACATGGCGATTGGAAATGATTGTGCCTCCGCAGTCCTGGACAAAGACTCCGTTACCCCTCTCATCCACGAGGAGTTGAGCTGCGAAGGGGAATTGGTTAATCTGTGCCGCAGTTCCCCCCACGATCCTGTCGACGGCATCGGTCCAGTTCACTGCAAAAATAATAAAATGTACAAGAGTTATTATTTTATTAGACTTTTATGCTTTAATGTCAACCCTTTCGTAGAATTAGTGTAACCAAACATCGCATTGGATATGCTGATGCTTCAGCCATAATATATCAATAGGTTGATCTACAAATACTTAAATCACTGTTTATGTTAAATCTATAAGAGCTGTAACACGCAAAATTTATGTTTCATATTTTTACGGTTCCGTGCCTTAGAATGAAGAAAAAATAGAACCCTTATAGAATCACTTGGTGTTCCGTTTTCCTTTCTATCTGTCTGTCTATTAAGAATATTTTTTAGGAACGGTCAAAGATATTAAATCTAATTTAATATGTAATTATAAACCCTAGGGCCCCAAAGATTCGAGGCTTCAAAGGAAAACGTCTCAAGCGACAAGTAAAGAAAAAAGAAACATTCTTTATGGAATGGTCCCGAGGAGAACCAATTTTTGGTTGCCCGATTTTGGTTTTTTTTATATATTTGTAAAATACCTACTTACTAAACTTTACGACAATATGATACAACTATATGAAAACCCTCGGGGGGGGGCGAGGGTGTCCATACCGTTATACTCCCACTTGATGGTCTTTTGCCATTTGAAATGCACTTGAAACCTGATTCCGTTATCTATACCACGTATTCTTGATATTGATTTTCGTAAAATTATATCAAATTTGTCATTAAATGGAGATCTTTTCCAGAGTACGATGAAACCAATTATGTGCCTTCTGCTTTATTACATGCCAAATTTCAAGTTTCCATGTCAATCGGTTTCTGATGAAAATTACAGTGACAGACGGACAAAACGACAGGTAAGTGATCTTATAAGGGTTTTGTTTTTCCTTTTAAAGTACGACACCTTATAAAACCAAAATAAATGATGACTCTTTAGTCACTGAGCCTGTGAATGCACAGGCTCACTGATTAACGAGTCATCATGAAATCTCCAGAGCTATAAAGCGTACAAACTTGAAACAAAGCAGTTGCGTCTTTCTTCGTCTCTAGGTGCTCGTTAGAGACAGTTTTAAATTCAACACCTAAAGTTGTGAAAATTTAAAGATACAATTTTGCGAAAATATATAAAATAATTAAAGTCAGAGACGTGGAAATTTGTTTTTAGACTCTAAGCTATAAATAAATACCTTTTTTGGAAAATCACTAAATGTAAATAATTATTATATGAAAAATAAGTGAAACAAAGTACATTCGTAGTCCTCTTTTGCTCGAGTAAAGCCGGCATGGGTAACTAATTTTCAATTAAGTGAGATTTAGCCCTCGACTTTTAGTAGAGTAAAATTACGAAATTTAATAAAATATCATGTTTTGAGTTATACGTTCTTCATTGCTGAAAATCGTACTCCGATTGAAGTGCCTTGCTAAAAAAGCTGACTAACTTCTTCTATACTGTTCTGTCTTCGGCTTATCAAGGACGGATATATCAGTGAGTCACATGATAATCATAATCTGTTCAGATCAACGGCTAGGGTATCAACCGCAGGGTCTCTTATCTTCTATTGTCCCTACATTAACTAGTTTATCTCGGTTGAATGCTTGTCTATAAACCATATGGAAAAAGTAACTGACAATTCATTTATCCCTAGAGACTGCCTCTGACCTCCGACCATCACATTCTCATGCACCACCTTCTGAGAAATTCTACGAGTTCCTGCTTTGATGATTCGAAACTTGTGGTATCATCTAAGGTTGCTTGACTTATTACTTCCTATTGCGTTGCCTCCTTCCTTTCCTTTTAGTACCTTTGCATGATATATTCTTCGTAAATGAAAATAGAAGAGGTGATAAAATACATCTTTGCTAGCCTTGCCGGCGTTTATCAGGTTTGAAAAGGTCTTGAGATCATATCATTTACTATTACCATAAAGACACTGTACATATTCATTCACATTATATTTCATTACGAAGAGGGAAAAGATTTGTAAAATGATATTCTATCTTCTCCTAATTTGATAACCTTTAATGGTTATCGGATAGCGCCATAGTCTATTTTAATACTACGTTTAAAAGTTATAGTGACACTACATTGACAATTTCTGGTACAGTTGCTACTAAGCATCTTTCAGTTCCCTTACCGTTGTGTTTAACCGTAATTTCCTGATTTAGATTAGTTTTTGATCTTCGTTTCTTGCTTTACATTGGATTTTCAATCTTAATTTCATCATTGAAACTAAATTAGAATAAGTTGCAACTGTGCAATCTTTCGCTTTTTTTAGAGAAGATTTAAAACGCTCGATGGTGATCGCATGGTGAAATGTTTAATTATGTTTTTTAAATAGTCTCGTTTCCTCAAACACCAATTTCCAAACGCTATTTAATGTACTTGCGTATCAAACTGTAAGTACAGCATATAATAAGTATCGCATTCGAAATTATTTTGTTCAACTTGCATTGATAAAATAAAGAGAGAAATAAACGAATTAGCTGTTTGGATTACGCCTGTGGAAGATATAGTAGGCAATATATCTGCACGGCCAAAAATAAAGTTATTAATATTCGTAATCAGTATAAGAGAAGAGAGAAGAGAAGAGAAGTAAATACATTTTTTTTAATTTCTATTTCTTAGTTTATTAGGAAAACCTCTTAGAGAGATCTCTACTCACACTTATTTTATATTTAAGACCTATTTGGTTTATTTTATGTTTAAGACCCATTTGCGTAGCATTCCGCATCAAAATGATGTCCAAATCTCTTATTTTTAATCACGGATTAGAAAAATGTAAAAAAAATTCTAGGTACTATTAGTATTTCACTTACATTGTAAATTTTATTCAAACATTTCAAGCTGTATGGGTAACTAGGGAACCCTACTTTATATGCATTCTAGTACGCATATAATTATTATTTTTATCAATAATTTAGCCGATTAGACCAGGTAATAGAATAAAAACAATTATATATATATATATATATATATATATATATATATATATATATATATATATAAATATACATACATTTGCATAATTTTACCTTTAGCTTGACGTTGTTACTCACTAAAACACAAGTTTCATGGAACACCATATTCTTTCTGTAGAAATTCAGACAACAAAATCAATATTAGAATATGAAAAAAAGGATATTAATGTTTTTGCACATTGGATGTTTATTACCTATACAATTTAGAATGTAACATGAAGTAACACATTGCAATACGCAAAATTTTGATAGCATAATATGAAAAATAAGCCCCTTAAACCTGAATAAAATTCGCCGGGTTCCGTAAACCGAAACGTATACACAATAAGTAAGTGTGAAACTACCAACATTTTAGAGTGCGTTATATTTTTATTAAACTATTTATAAATACTAGAGGCCAATCAGAGGTCAAAATACTACCATAATTCTTTAAAATACAACCATTGAATGGCCAAACTCTATACTTGCTGCGACTCGGAATTGATCATGTATAAATACAAATACTACCATAATTACTACCATAATTCATTAAAATATTAATAATTAAAATACAACCACTAAATACTACCATAATTCATCAAAATACTACCATAATTCATTAAAATACAACCATTGAATTGCCAAACTCTATACTTGCTGCGACTCGGAATTGATCATGTATAAATACAAATACTACCATAATTACTACCATAATTCATTAAAATATTAATCATTAAAATACAACCACTAAATACTACCATAATTCATCAAAATACTACCATAATTCATTAAAATACAACCATTGAATTGCCAAACTCTATACTTGCTGCGACTCGGAATTGATCATGTATAAATACAAATACTACCATAATTACTACCATAATTCATTAAAATATTAATCATTAAAATACAACCACTAAATACTACCATAATTCATCAAAATACTACCATAATTCATTAAAATACAACCATTGAATTGCCAAACTCTATACTTGCTGCGACTCGTAATTGATCATGTATAAAAACTGACTGCCCCAATTAAATTTAAATTTTATTTCGAATCTTAATCCTTGAGACTTATTTATAATCATCCCAAATGTAAGTTTAATTGGAAATTGAGTTCTTTGAAAGTTAAATAGTAAAATGGTACTGGATTATGTTAAATGTATACGTGGAAACAAAATTCACTTATTTCATATGTGTCCAGTTAAAACTTTGCAGTCAATAGATTAAACTTGGTTAAAACTTTGCAATCCTTTGATTTAAGTTTTTAATTGGTAAAACGATCCAATTAACTTTCAATACAAACGTATGTAGAGGCAAACCACTAATAATTAATGGATTCAAAAACTCCACTGAATAATTATTGATTTTATTGTCGTCGTAACAAATTATTTTATCTTAGCTATGATACGTTCTCTATTCATCTGGTATTCATTTAAATTTATGAGTACTAATAAAAGTGTAATCATACTTTTAAGTGCTAAAGTAACTGACTTCCATATGTTATACTATAGTGTGTTTGACATGGATGGTACGAACATAAACAATGAATGTTTTATTCTTTAATGGAGATTCATTGTTTATAATGAATCTTTCAATGTATTTGTAACACATATTATGTATAAATATTAGCTTTCTAATCTCCTTCTCTATATAAACTTTAACTACACCTAAATCTCAAACTCCTCCTTGCGCACAATAAGCTTAAAAAAGGGGTACTTTCTCCTGGCTATTAATATATATATATATATAATAAAATGAACTTACCTACTAACTTTGTTAAAAGCAATAATAGGTAAGTGAGAGTAGGTCAATTCAGTTTACTGCTATAAACTTTTCCTTTTGCAAAAGATGTATATTAAGCAAGCCAACAAATTTTTCAATTTGCAATAGGTATATATAAGTAAACTGTATTTCACCATTGTATAAGCATAGATGTCTATTACACAAAATATAAAATGAACCCTTTTTTGCCTTGACATACACTCCACAGATTATTGAAAAAGGAACATTTTAAATCACAAAATTTACAGCGCGAAACTCATTCAGTCAATCTGACATTTTAAAATGTTTGTCGACAATCTCTACTCTGTGCGACCGTTTGACTGCAGACTATTATGTTTGACATTGACAGTTTGATTTTGTCTTATATATTTAAATCTTAATATATTAATTAATATATTTATAACACATATTATATACAAATTTTAGCTTTTTACACTCCTTCTCTATATAAACTTTAACTATACCAAATCTCACACTCCGTGCGTGCAATATGCTTAACAAGGGGTACAAAGTTTTCTCTTCACATATTAATATTTAGATCGATATTAATTGTCACAATGTAAATATATAGCATAATAATTTTTATAGCCTTAAAATAAAAGGTATTTTAATGCCATAATGTAAATTACTGAAATCAATCAGAGAATTGCTTGCTAAAAGTCGTAATTCTTTTACGATTTCTGACAGGCGTGATCAAAAATGAAAAGGGGAAAAACGCTGGAAAGCATTTTGGTGTCTCTCATTACACAAAGGCATATCTAAACAAAGCATTTTCAAATTCGTTTTTTAGACCCCTTCAAAGTCTGCGAAACAAAATTCATGTAATTCAATTACGTCTCATTCTAAAATTTCAATATACTCGATCTTATGGTCAAAGAGTTATGAAAATGTGACATTTTTGTTACTTGATTGTGGATATCTATAAACATCGTCAAATACAAAGCGATACTAACAAATAAACCATTAAATAATACACATTATATCGTAATGATCTCATTCTAATTAGACTGGACAAATTGAAAATAACTTTTATATCACCATTGGCACAAATTCTTATCTAATTCCTTCTGTTATTTCTGTTATATCAAAGAGATATGTAAATTTAAACTTGTCGATAAGAAATATATTACTTTTGTTACAAAATAGACTTATTTTTTCTCACACATTTTAAATAAAAGTTTCATATGCTAATTCAGATTTGAAAAGCTTTATGTATTCTATTGTTTCAGGATTTCAAAATTGTTTACGTTTTGTAAAAATGTGTTTCATATCCAAATGATTCGGACAGAACCCTATTACTATCACTCTATTGTCTGTCTTTTGGATTATCAGAAGCCTCTACTCGTAGTTCTTAAACCAAAGAACTATATTCTGCAAATTTACATATATGGATCAAAACTAGATAGTATTAGTTTTGATTCGAAAGTAACAATCTTGCACACATGTATAATATAGACCATCGTTAGGGTTTTATACATCAAAAGGAATAAAAGGAACCCTTATTAGATCACTTCGTTGTCCGTCTATCTACTTGTCTGTCTGTTAAAACCCTTTTACTCAGGAACGCATGGAGGTATCAAGTTGAAATTAATATCAAATACTAAGGTGTACGGTTCCTTGGAGCTGTAAAAAATTAAGCTTCTAAATCAACACTATAAAAGGAAACCATAAAAAATGGCGCATATTTTGACACTAACAAATAAATCAAAACCTATGGGGTATTTCCTATTAACCTAGAATCATGAAATTCGATAAAAAGCAAGATCTCTCAGTGCAAGTAAGGAAAAAACAATTAATTTGTAATTATATCACATAACAAAATATTTTTTTTAATTTGCGCCTGTGAAAAAATATTGGCGATTATACTAATTGCCTACTACAAAAATATTGCCTACTATATCAGTAGGATAGTATTATTATGTACCATTAAAGGTTTATAAATACCTAAATGTGTACGGAACCCTCGTAATGCGAGTTCCACTCGCGCTTGACAGGTTTTTTTTCTTCTTCATTTTTTATTTCTCAAACAACCCGAAGATCTCATTTAAATTATATGTGGATTTTTATAAGAATTAAAAGTTGATTATTTAAATTTTTATATTATGTCGTCACGGTTTTACAAAGCAAATTAAATACGAGTCTGACTTGCGCATCGAGGGTTCCGTATTTTGTTTGAAGTGAAATTACTTTATTTACCATAAATTATCACTAATACGGATTTACTAGCATAATACGTGTTTAATAATATCTATATGATTAAAAGGAGCGAGGGGTATATATATTACCGGGATTATCTTAAATAAAAAATGACATCAAGAATCATCATTTTAGTTTATCTACAACCTAGCTTCTAAAACTCAATTTTTCACAATTTTCGGTGCAGTAGTTTGGGAAACAGAGGAGGGAGGCATATTTTTTTTAAATATTTTTCATTATATCTCTGAAGAAATATTAATTAAAATTATGAAACAAATATTTTTGCGACCCTTATTACTAGCACTTTCAAACGATGCTCCACATTCTACTATACTTGTTTACGAAATTTTAAAGTCTAAAATTTTCATAGAAATATTTTTAAGTATTACCTATTAAGATATATGAAGATTAGTATGCTCTATTACTATGCCACATTACGAGTTTCCACGTCAAAAATTTTCTACAGAAAATTAATGCGGCGGAAACTGATGACTGACGTACACATGAGTTATCTTATAACGATACCGTTTGTTCTTTTGAACCAATAATTTAAATATCCGTTTATTTTGTAAATCCGTTTATTTTATTACTAAAATAGAAATCTTAAAAATACTGTAAATTATTACATATAGTATATGCGAACGTCGAAACGACGTACTTTTAATAAAGTATTGAAAATAGTTGGCTTTCTAGAATTGTTGATATAGCTAGCAATACACAAGCACGCATTTTAATTAACAGTAAAATGTAACAAACAGTATAATAATAATGCGTCTACAGCTTCGAATTGTTTATTTTTCAAAACACTTCTCGCTGATTCTGCTTCAACTCACAAACAACCAACAAATTCTTTTAAGTTTTAATTCTTCAACAGTACAAATAGTCCACCGATATAATTCTGAAAAAAGTATTCCTAAACTTTCGTGCTCGTGATTTCATTTTATGTTTTAAAACCTTCTGCTCTTTCTTTAATCCCGAATACTCTTTTCTCCTAAAGTTATTTACGTTCCAATTCTCAAATGTTTAGAAACTTAGATGGAAACTTAGGAAAACTTATCTTAATTTCTTTTCTTCCATGCCTAATTAACATAAGAACAGCTAGGGGTTTTGAAATCTGCTTTCTTGTTGCTGCTATTTTTCAGTTTCTGTTTCTTTTTAATCTGGTAATTTTTAATTGCATATGACGTAACTAGTTTCTCTCATAATTTTTATTTTTACATTTGCATAAATCAACAAATTGTTAATTAATGTATAGTAATTGCAAAACAAACACGTAATAATTTAATATTTAGCCACGGCTGATACGTCAATTTTCATTAAATTACCCTAGATAGATTTTTAAATTAAATTTTCATTCACTTCTAGGTGTCCGAATTATTTAGAATTTTGCAGTAATTTCAAAAAATAAAGAAAAAATTGTTGTAGTTTAAAATAAAAAAATATAAAAATGCATTTAAACAAATAAGGAAAATTTTCAATTAATATTTCACACACTTTCAGACGTCCGAATTATTTAAAATTTTGCACACATGTCAAGAACCGATGACAACACAAAAATTTTAAAAAAATTGCAATTTTGGAACAAAAAAGACTAAATATGTAAAAAATAAATGAACAGTTTAAAAAACAAAGAAAACACGCTTTTGCAAAATATTGCACTAAAATATTATACTTTAGTAAAATATTATCAAAAAATAACTATCAAACCTGATTTTTCTGTCTACTCAGTAAGAACTTTAGTGTACGCCATGTTTGTTATTGAGTGCAATATTTGAGTGTAAAAGCATAGGGCGTTTTTTCTCAAAAACAATTATTTTGCTTCTCGAATTAATATTAAGGGAATGAAAATGCTTAAACATTTTATTTAGATATCAAAACAAGCATCACACTCAAATATTATACTCAGTAACAAACATGGCTTACACTAAACTCCTTACTGGAAAAGGCAGAGAAAACGGATTCCATAATTATTTTTTGCTTCTTATTGCATTATTATGTAAAAGCGCGTATTTTTTAACATTTTTTAAACTATTCATTTATTTGGTTCGAACAACTGCAACGAAATGAAAAAAAATATGGAATAACTAAGTCAATGTCTGTAGATTTTTTAAGTTAATTTGTGCAAACAACTGGTATCAATGCAGTCAATTAAACTTATCTTGCGGAATTTGCGTATCAAATTTCAAACTAGGAAATTTAAAAAGTAAAATAAATCGATAAAATATACCACAAACATTTACAAGGTATGTTATTACCACAATATTGGAATGAACACAGTATTAGAATGCAATACAAATACTATTGAATGAATTATTTGTTTATGTTTCGTGTATATGTGCTTTTTCTCTTTTATTTTACCAACAGTTTGACGTAAATATATTTGCACGGATCTGATTTATACTGAATTAAATTACACAATTGTGGATGCTTAAAGACTTGACCAAACGGACCTTATCTATCAATCTTTCTCATTGTTTTATCGTTGACGTTTATATTTCTGTTATTTGTTTATCGATGATATTAAGTCATAATAGATAACGGTGCCTGTTATCTATTAAACGTGTATATATTCGAATATGATTATTTCAACAAATCCACGAATTTATAATTTAGTACACCAATATAACCCGCTTGGTGGATCCACCACATGCATTTGTTTATGGCAGTCATTAAATATTAATTGGCATGAAACTAACACACACACACACACACACACACACACACATATATATACATATATATATATATATATATATATATATATATATACGTTCCGAATCAGTCTAATCTTTTTAGGACGTTTACATACTGATTGAATTTAGTTTTTTTGCATGTTCAACGACAAATATGTATTTTATTACTTTGTTATTTACTTTATGAATCCTCACGATGAAAAATTTAAAAAAAATACATAAATAACTTCTATTTAGTTTTCCTTCCGATCCCAAGATAATTAAATAAATATATTTTAGTATCTTTAATAAGATTAACATGACTTCGTTTGTACCCTTGCTAAGTGTGTCCGGTAAAAAGTCTGGATATATTAAATTTTTTTTTAAATTTTATTTTATTAATGGCGGTAAGTAAACATAAGAACAACTTGTGTGCAAAAAAGCATGTAGTTAAAAATAGCCTGTTTTCACTTTTGTTAGTAATTTCTAACAATATTATATAAAAGTTGATGTAAATATACAACGATCTTTACAGAGGTTACGGGCAATCCTTATTTTTGAGGTTTAAAAGGAACATCGGCATTTTTTTCTTAACGTGGTGCTAAAAATATCTTAATAATACTTGAATGAGGTCACTATGGTAACATTACTTAAAATGTGGAAATTTTTTTGTGAACTTTACCCACACACACGCAGCATATAAAAATACGGTAGCGATCTTATTGCGACTATATATATTTTCAGAACTATGTACACATTATGTGCCAGTACTGGTATAGCTGAAAAATATTTAAGGTCGAAAATGAACAATACCATTTTCATTCTTTACCCGGTGATACAAGTATCTTGATAACACTAGGATGGGATCACTTTGGGAACTTTATTTGAAAAACTAAAAATATTCCTGTGAATATTACACATGCACCATTTAATATAAAATCAGGCGAAATTATTGTGAAAATGTGTACTTATACAATTTTATAGATTACCACATTAAGTGCATTAGCTGAAAACGTTTTAGGTCTAAAACCTACATTATAATTTTCTCTCTTTACCTAATACTATAAGTATCTTGACAACAATTTATGAGATTTTATGAGATATTGTTGCTCCAAAAATTAAACACGCATAATATAAAAAAATTCACAGCGATGTTATTGTGAATAAGTGTATTTATAAAATTATATAGGTATAGTGATTTTGCACTGGGTTAGCTAAAACATTTGAAACCTAAAACGAAAATTATCATTTTTTTTCTATACCTGATGCTATAAGTATCTGGATAATATTAGAATGGGATCATTACTGTTGTTACAAATATTACATACGCAGAATAAGAAAAACACAAAGCCATCATATTGCGAACAAATGTATTAATTCTACATAGATTAACACGTTAAGTGGTAGAGCGAAATCACACTAACTTCACACCATATCAATTTTTTATTCAGTCTGACAAGTACAGGTGAGGTCGTTGACACCCCGACGACCACAAGGAAATTCAATTCTGAGATCATATATACCTTCATAGTACATTAAATGCCGAAATTTATTGGTTACAGTTTATTATGATGGAAGTCAAAATAAACTCTTTCCCTTATTAAAATGTATTAAGAAGACAACAATTCTACGATATTGACCCAATTGTTAATATGTTCCATAGTGAGGTAAAGTGTTAATCGCAAATTGTGGAATACAAACTTCTGTATTTGGATAACGCCTTATTGTAATTTTAGGAATATAAACCGATTGAGGGAACACCAAAAACGTATTTCTTAGTTTTTTTTCCTCGTTATTTAAAAACACCTCACCTATATTAATAATTATACTTAAATGTTTATTTTCAAATTCCTTATTTTCTGGCACCAGACATAAAAATATTTTTTCACTTAATTTCTAGGTTTATATTTTTCATTTATGAAGAACTATGTATTTTCGTAAAAAGAGCTTCTCAGTAAATACTATTATTTACTTTAGATTAGATTTAAACTAACAGAAAATGGAAAAATATAGAATGTTTAACCACGAAATAGAATTCGACATAATATTTTAATTGAATATATTAATAAACAATTTTTTCTCACACAATTTAAATCTACTTTTGTCCCTATAATTAAAAAAATAATTAAACAACTTCAGAATAACGAGACCTCCCTTTCAAATTATTTGGTAATTCACATACAGGAATAAAATTCTAAATTTTCGTCCTTTCAATTAATTTTTATCAAATCTAGGTGAACGTAGAATTGAAAAAAAGTAAATGACTTAAAAAAACTTTTAAATCCTACCAACTACTATCTATGGCAAATAGCGTTCAAAAGTTATCTGTACACGTTCTTAGATATAATACAAGCCATAACTTTAAACAAAATCAATTTTTATTATGTATAAAAAAATATTACAAAGACAAAATTATTTGAAGAACATAAGTTATTGTAACCTTGCTTCGAGTATTAAAATGTACACGTTTCATTTAAACAAGCATGTTTTGAATACACTTAATATTGCTCCAAAAAAGAAAAAGTATAATAACTGAAAAAGACTTAAGTAAAATTTGAATAGAAATAAATATCTAGCTTTTTTTTCAGAAATAGGCCAAAAACTCACCTGTACCAGCAAATACTGCCAAAACCAGTAAGGTACCTTGAACCGCGACCATTTTGCATAGAGCCAAATCACTGTTTTCAATTACGACCTCTAATCGCGATCTTTACTTTTATACTCTGACTTGTATCGCTGTTTATTACTCGTCATTATTCATTATCGGAAAGATAAGAGTTGGCAAATTATATTACACTACACTTTGATTACGATAATACTTTGGGTGAACAGTGGCGGTAAGGGTCTTTGCACATTTTAGCCAAAATCACCACAAAACTCTAAAACAATCCTATGTGTTTTAAAGCACTTTTTATTTGTGCTAAATAAACTTAATACAAATGAAAGAATATCTGTTAAATTTTACGTAAAGTATTTTATTACTATCTTTGTAATTCAATAACTGAGAATTAATAATTAACCTTCCCTGTCCTCAAACGTTCTCCGGAATTTTGTTCCTGGCTTGCGCAATTTTAAGCATAAAGCCTGCTATCACTATCAAGGCAGTTTTGCGTTTTATTACTTCTCGCCTTCTTTATTTACATCTTTCGTCCTTAGTCCTTTCAATTTTATCCTTATTTTTCTCCATATTCTTTCATCAAAACAAACTTCGTATAAACGAAGGAAGTAGGGTCAATGCCTTCAAATCAACGCCCATGATCGGATACATGTGTAAACATGTCGATATCAGTAACGTAAGAGAGTGGGTTGTAGCCTTATCTTGACTCGTTATCATTGTTCGCGGGAATAAATGGAACAAAAGTTTTTTTTTTTCCTATTTTCATCATTACTCTTCGGTACAAAACCGCCCTATATGCTAAAATATAAGATATATTAAAAATTCAGCAGGCAAAAAATACAAAGCACATTAAAAACTGGCATACTTGTACAAATCGATCTCTTGCCTTTTTTTTAATTTGAAGTAACATTAAATCAATTGTAATAAATGGTACTAGCCAAGTTATTTCCAGCAGAAAGCTTCGTGACATAGAAGTGGCTGGATTAAATTAAACTTATGCTTTAGTAATATACTCCTTTCTATTTTACCAGTTAAAAATTAGTTTTGAAAAAGGTGGAATTGTTTATTTATAGATAATAGCGTCTTCGACAATAGAATACAATAAACGTTTATTCATAGGAAAGGCAGGCAATACCTGAGGGACATATATCTTACTTGAGAGACATATGTTTAAAAAGTTAATGTCACTACTTTACTCATTCCTCTTCTATCCTATCTTGTTTTATATCTCTGCCATATCCATGTTATTTGTTAGAATTAATCTCTCATTTATAATGTTGAGTATATTATATAAAGTGTAGTTACCCACAATGTTAAGATTTCAATAAATATCGTTTTGATTAACTGAAAGACGATGGTGAGGTAGCAAGAAATTTGCCTATGGTATGTTGACACCAGTTGACATCTACAATAAATGGATAAATGAATCTCAATTTATATTAACTTAAAAATAAAAACTACAAAAACCATACATGACACTTTTTTCTAGTACAGGCAGGATCGTGAAACATTGAAGGATTCCAATTTTTCATTCATACGTGATTATATGACAATATTATCAAGTACTGCAAGGATAGTAAAATATTAAAAATTCCATTTTTTCATTCATTAACCTCGAATTCAGAGATGCGCTATTCCATCTAGATATCTACATATTTAAGAATTAAGGAAAAATTGTATGTTGTGAAAAATTGTATGTATCGAAAAATTGTAAGCACGAAGTAATTAAAAGTTACAAGGCTCATCTTACCACTACCTCTTTATTTTAACCTGTTAATTAATGATTGATGATGCGGGAAAAAATGATTTTTTGGCTGACTTACTTACACCTAAAAGTTTTTATGGATTTTATGAAGCTTTTAATGTTGTTTTGTTTGAAAGAACAGTTCGTGAATGAAAAAATACATATGTTCATAAAACGTTGGATTATAAATTTACCATAGCTTTTATATAAAACAATACAATCTTTTTCCCTCTCTCTCTCTCCCTCTCCCTCTTTCTCTCTCTCTATCTATCTCTCTCTTTCTCTCTTCAAGTTTCATTCTCCGTCTCTCAGTTTCATTATTTCACTTTACGTTACGTGTCTGAATATATTCTACGAAAAATAATGAAAAATATGTTTCCGAGACAATAACCCAAAACATATATGGAGTTTTAAATTTTCTTTGAAAACCTACTTCACTCCGCCTCAGCTCATCCTCGACTTCCCCTTAAAAATATTTTTGAGTGTGAGGTATTAGCCAGTGACAGACAAACGAACAACTGAATGATCTTATCAGGGCCCATTTTTTTGTTTCGCAGATCGAAAGCATAAACAATTAAATAAACATTTTCATATTCGGAATACGCCTTTGGATGATTTCAACATCGGGCAACATTTTACGCAATGTCAAAATGTTTATTTCCTTTAGATTAAATTGTTTTTGTTTGCAAGTTATAAATTTCAGACATACTCATAAATGACGCTAATCCAATAGAACGATAATGGTTTGTATACAAGCGTTTAAAATGGGCACAGATAAAGGAAATAAAATTTATGAACTCTTAAACAAAATTCTATTTAATGGTGTTCTAATTATTCTTTGGAATTTAAGGCTAAGACGTCAGTATTTATAAATAATTAGAATGACTTTTAGATGCTTCTTTTAATTTTTTATAAAATCTTAAATTTATAATACCAAAAAAAAGTGAATCTCTCTAACGTATTTTGTGTTTAAAAAAATTATTGACTTTATTTATTTATTAGTCCTTAATATATAGTAACCTAACCACCTAAGATAAATTTATTACTACAGAAGCAACATCTTCCATAAATAAAATGGGCTGTGGGAAACTGTAGCAGATTATGTATACGGTTGCAAAAAAATAACAGGAAATAATTTATTATGAATATATTATAAACGGGGGTTACGATGGGGTTAAGTAAGATTTTCTTTTTCCGACGACGCTTCAATTCCTGAATTGACAGCGCCTTCCGGGTATCAGGATCTAACCTATTCTATATTTTGACAGCACAAAATATAAAAGAATATACATAAAAGAAAGTATCATGTGTGGCAATTCGTAAAATGAGAAGATTTTCCGAGCGAAATCTAAGACCATGGGCACCTAAATTGAGAATCTAGACCTAAGATAATCCGCGCTACGAGAACACTTCAGTACATTGAAGAGAAGGCAAGGAATGTGCATTTGTCCCGGCAGTAAATCTCTGATCAGTCAAGCTTCACCTATATTAAGAAGTCGTTCCTTACTCATAATTTATTTAAAGGGCTTTGGTATTTTTTAACCAAGAGTCTTTACATTACTCGTCAGTTTTCTAAACATATTTGAAAAAAAAAATTATTATGGCGACTGTAACCTGGCTTATAACAACACCAATAATATTTATAAAATTGCATGTACAAAATTTTACGTAGAACCAAAAATGAATTATTTTTTTGTCAGGGGTAATACTTATTACAGACACTTTGATCAGCATCCAATGAAAATTGTGATGAAGGTTTGACTTTAGATGCAGCATGCAACTCTGGTAATTGCTATCCATTTCCATAGTTTGCTTGGAACAGAATTTGTATATTATGGAAGTATAAAGAGTTTATACGTAGTGATTACGGCTCACTGTTGCAGATCAAAGGATGACATTATTACTGTTCAGACTGTTCGTCGAATCCATTCCATTAATTTTAAGAATCTGTTAAAATTTATGTCTAATATGGTACTTACAAATATTGATGGTGTACCAAGTAGAAATTAAGAAACTGAAAATAAACAACTCATTTGGATATTTGTTTATTGTACAATATATATGTACAAGAATATATAATATATGTACAAGAGGAACAAACATGATAGACACGACAACAACAACAAACAAGTCCAATCCCTGTGTTTCATTTGAACCTCTTAAAATTCTCTAGTTTTTTTTATTAATGGTTATTTTCTATTTGTTTCTGAGTTATTTCATATAATTTATGAGCGAAGCCTTTGGAGCAATCAGTGTACATTTCTCTTTGGTAATTATAATATATAAATACTTATTAAAGTTTTATCAGATATTGTGGTTTTGTTGTTTCAACATTTATCGATTTCACTGACGTAAACTTTATAAAAACTGTTTAATATTTTTGGCAAGGGTAATTTTAATTTTTAAAACCCTCGATAGTTATCCAGTTTTCTGACAAGGATCTTCGGACAAATAAAATTTAAAAAAACCACTTTATATTCGAAAAATTTTGGTGTGCATAATAGTTCACCACCAATTTCACACAAACATATAAGGGTCTTTCTAATCATTAGGCTAGAAACACCCTTAACACCCATTTTATATATTTTTTTAATAATTGAATTAATATATCGACAGGATAAGGTTTTTACATTTGATTAATCTATAATTCTTATACCCTAATATCTGTCAATCCATTGTCATCATTGTCTTCAGCTCGAATGACACCTTCAGATTTTGGGTTTTTTAAGGATTCAAGACATTGCAATATCTTTATTTCATAATTATTCTTCTTGCACGTAATTTTTGGGATAAGGTTGATGGCTGACCTACCATATAATTAAGGGGCGCGCGCCGTTGACTACTTGTCTGTCATCTCCGTTAGTGTGCGTTCAGTCGTATGTTTTATTATTTTCTTCGTTAACCCGTTTTAACTCATAACGTTATTACGGTAATTGACTCATTCTAAATTTTGATATTTTTTGTACAATTTTATGGGACGGATGCTTTAAATTCATGTGTCCTATCTTGTTTAAATATTGTTGACCATACGTATCTCGTGCAAAAAATAAACAATTCATAGTTTACTGTCGACCTTAATGAACTTTTGAATCTGCGGAAAACTCCAAACTTGATTTTTGAAACGTATCATCAATTAAGTTTTCTTTAGTATTCTGAAAAAGGTATTCTTATTTCCAGTCTCCTCATTCCTTTCCCTTTTTTATACCATCCTCTTCTATTCCATCTTATTATTTTTTTTCTTAATAATATTTATACTTTAATAATAAATAAACTTATAGAAATTGTTAGGATATTATCATTTTTTCTGACTTTCTGTTGCGGTCTTCATTAGTAATTAATTCTCAGTGGATAGTATTTGGATTGACTAGAAGAAATTGCTGGCGTAACAATAAATTTACCCAAGTTAAATATAATTTTTTCTATATGAATAAAAAACTAATCTCTATATTTTTTATTAAAAATTATGCGCAATTTCAATCATGTTAAAAAGCGAAATCTGCTATAAGAAAACTAAGACTACATTATATGTTAAAGACGTATCTTAAGAAAGGATATTTTCTAGTCGTAAAATTATTAGTACAGGTGTAGCAACGCCGCTTGTGTAATGCAACAAATGTATTATTTCGTATTATTTTGATAGCTTACATTATAATTAAAACAACAAAATGTAACAAAAGGAAAGAGGACATTAATCAATAGTCACGAGTTATTGCTACCTCGATAGACCCCTATGTAGAAAATAAAATCAATTTAATCAGACATTCTAGTTACGTGGTCTGGTTAATAGAAAAACTATTCATGTTTCTTATTGTTGTATCGATGTAATTTATTAATACAATATAAATAAAACTGGTTATCAAACAAGTAATTATACATACTTGTTTGATAGGTTGGTTTCGTTGTATTACAACATGTTCAGGTAGGATATTAGCAAAGACCTTTGCAAATATCCCACCTGAAGATGTTGTAATACAACGAAACCTAGGTCGTGGTAAAGAAATTAAAGAAAGTAGAAATAATACTACATCGCGTAGTTTCGTTTAATTGTGAATAATGAATTTAAATGAACCAGCTACTAGTGTGTAGCATGAGAACTAGACTGCGCAGACCCATGGTCAGGAGAACGGCCAAACGCTTGGAAATCCGTGATAAAGACTCGTTTGTTCAATCACTACTAAATAAAGAACAGTGTTGCCGTGAAAACTGTAGCAAGGAAGAGAACGTTGACAAGCTTTGGAAATCCATCGTGCAATTCATAAAAGATGTCGTGCACGAATCACAGCCCAACGGAAGATCCAAAAAGAAGCAGCACTGGATGTCGAGTGAAAATTTGGATTTGATTGAGAGTCGTAGGGACCTGAAAGCCAAGGGCGCAAAAGTGCAGGAATTGAACGCCATGAGTTTCGTCATACAAGCGTCGTACCGTCGCGACCGTAATACAGCGTTACAATCAATATGTGAAGAGGTAGAGAAACATTCTCAAAAGTTTGAAACAAAAGACCTACACATGAAAATCAAACTTATAACCAGTCGTTCAAACCGAAGACGTGGGCCATTGAGAATGCGACCGGAGACACCGTCACGGAAATTAAAAAGATTGCTAGCGTCTGGGAAGAGTACTGTAAGTCTCTGTTTGCTGACACAGCAACAATCATAACACCCTACCAAGAAACCACAGGGCAAGAGCCAATGATATTAAAAGATGATGTGCGGGCCGCTATAGACCATCTTAAACGGAACAAGACTGTAGGCATTGATGAGATCCCGATCGAGACAGTGAAAGCCATGGGGGAAGTCGGAGTAAACATACTGCACACCATCTGCTGTCGTATATGGGTCACTGGAGTTTGACCGAGCGATTGGTCACACTCCATATTCATACCGTTACACAAAAAAGGATCGACGAAAAAGTGCAGTAACTACAGACTCATTTCCCTAATATCCCACGCCAGTAAAATAATGCTGCATATTGTTAACACAAGGCTTCAGAGTTTTTTGTCCTAAGAAATCGCCTCCGAACAAGCTGGTTTTGTAAAAGGTCGAGGTACAAGAGAACAGCTGCTGATATTGCGACAAATTGTAGAGAAGGCTAGAGAGTTTAACATTGCCCTCTATATACGCTTCGTCGATTTCAGAAAAGCCTTCGATACCGTGAAGTGGTGGAAACTGTGGCCGGTCCTGACGGAAATGGGTGTACCGCATCATCTTGTACAACTCGTTAGGCGTCTATACGAAGATGGCACAGCCGCGGTCCGAGTAGGCGGTATTGACTCCGAACGCTTCAAAACGCAAGCAGGTGTTAGACAAGGCTGTATATTATCTCCTCTTCTCTTTAACATATACACAGAATACCTAATGCGTATAGTTCTTGAAGATTGGAATAAGGGAATATTGGTGGGGGGTCGGAAGATATCAAACTTGAGATACGCAGATGACACCACCCTCCTAGCGTCAACAAAAGATGAAATCGAGTCTCTCCTACAACGACTGGAGACCACGGCATTGTAGTTTGGGCTTACAATCAATCGCGATAAGACTAAAATGTTGATTGTAGATCGTGCTAACAATAACCAACCGAACATCCAAAATATAGCATGATGCCAGGTAGTGAAGAGCTACGTATATCTGGGCTCCACTATCGCTAATGATGGAGGTTGCGAGTATGAGTTTCGAAGACTTTGCGCCGTGACGAGATCATCAGTGGAAAAACTCACAAAGGTCTGGAAAGACCGCAGAATAACCAGAAACACAAAAGCTCGACTTATGAAATGCCTGGTCTTTCCGATTTTTCTATATGGAGCTGAGACGTGGACGCTGAGGATGGAAGACCGCCACAAAATTGACGCGCTGGAAATGTGGTGCTGGAGGCGTTTGCTTAGGATCCCATGGACCGCGCACCGAGCCAATATTTCGATCCTCAAGGAACTTGACATCAAAGAGAGATTTGAAATGAGCACTATCAAAAACAACCATAAAATTTAATCACTAAATGTTATATTTTACGTAAATAAGAATTTAAATACAAAGAAGTGACTTCTCTAATTCTTTTTAAAGCTTCTGACGCGCTTGCTTCGTCCGTCCTTTCCAAAATGCTTGTAGTCTAGAAGTAAACAACTTAGGATCTATATAGTGTAAATAATTGAATTGAGCACTAATGATAAATACACAATTAAGGATGCAGTAATTTTAGAGCTTACCTGTTGTAAACTAATATATCCCAGAATACAAGCATGTCCTTTTAATGAATCGTGATCTTTCTATCTTTCTGTCTTTTAATGAAACTATCTCAATAATCCGATATTGTAGGGGCGACAATTAAAACATTTATTGTATTCATTCATGGATAATGTATTTAAGCCGCGTATCGATTATCTTTAAAGTAATAAGGTATCTCAGGCGGCTAAATATTTATTTTCTAACTAGCTTTGCCCTCTTCAGAAAGTATCGTTAAGTTAATCGTAATATTGATACACATAATGCCACCTATTATAAATATTATGGAATAAAACTTTTCCAAGTTGGTATAATTTCTATTAAATACAAGTATATTCTTTTAATGAATCGTGACAAACTATATCAATAATCCAACATTACAGGGGCGACAATTAAAACATTTGTTGCATTTTATTGCACAGAAAGTATCGTTAAGTTAATCGTAATATTGATACACATAATGCCACCAATTATAAATATTATGGAATTAAACTTCTCCAAGTGGGTATAATTTATATTGAATACAAGTATGTCCTTTTAATGAATCGTGACAAACTATCTCAATAATCCGACATTATAGGGGCGACAATTAAAAGATTTGTTGCATTTTGTTGCTCAGAAAGTATCGTTAAGTTAATTGTAATATTGATACACATAATGCCACCTATTATAAATATTATGAAATTAAACTTCTCTAAATGGATATAATTTATATTGAAACGTCAAATTGTCATATTTTCTTTTTAAGTTGGATCGCAATAAAACATAGCTTAATGTTACCCCAGAATCAAAAGAATCCACCAGCAAAAACTTCATTGAAATTCTTTTAGCTGTTCTTGTATGGTGCTTTTAAAAATAAACAGGCTTACAGACACACATTTAAAAAATAATATTTGTGTGTATTACTTTTGTCATGTTACCCTAAATTTGTTTTTCGTAAATATCTTCAATGTACAGATAAGCCAATCCTACAGTTTTACTATCCTAATATAATTCAAAAGTATGTTTATTTATCCTTCTTTCACGTTGACAAAAAGTAAGGGATAGACATATTTTTTTTGTGAAAAGATAGCTAGGTTACTTGAAAGTAACATAAAATACTTTTTATAATGGGAAAACAGTGAATAACGTCGCAAGGGACCAACAGATAAACGTGATTTTTTGGATCCGTAAAATAAAGGAGCAACAGGATAGTTTAGTTTAATCCTTCATTTAGAGTCTTACCTACAATTTTATAACTGCAAAATCGTGTTTGTTTGTCCTCTGCTCACGTCACAGAGGAACAATATCTAGACGTAATATTTTTTCCAGAGATAGTTGGTTTACCGGGAAATGGCAGTCTATTTGTTATGTCAGGAAAAACTTATTCTAATTAAAATTATAATATTATAAAGTATGTTTATTTGTTTTTCTTTCATATAGCAACGGAACTACGGATCGGGGCCATTTTTTGCACAGAGGTGATTAACTGGCGGGCTGGGAAATGACGTAGGCTGCTTTTTAATTCGAGAAATATTATAATTACTAATATTACAACCCCAACCAATATTGTTAATGCAAAAGCGCATTTATTTATCTTTCTTTCACGTCACAAACGAAGTTAGGGGCTGTAATTTTTTGCAATTTATAATATCAGTTAGAAGCTACTTTTCAACCAAAGAAATCTCATTATAAATAATATAACAATCCTAACTGGTATTAAAAACCCGATAAAAGAGTGTATTTCGATCAACGAAGCAACGGATCGAAATTATCAAAGTTAATTTGCACAAAGATAGACATGGGCTGCATTTCATTCTAAAAAATTTCATCCTAACTACATTGTAAACCTAACTAATGTTTTAAAAGCGAAAGTGTGTTTCTTTGTTCTTTTGTCACATCGCAAGGGGGCAATATATTGATGTGATTTTTGCACAGAGATAGTTGGCCGACCAAAATATGATATCGGTTATTTTTATTTCGGAAATCTCATTAACTCAGGAAAATTCATATTTGAAACAAAAAGTGCACAGTGGGAATAAAGAAGAAACGTCGCAACGGAGTCACGTATAGACGTGATTTTATAACGCTACACACGCAATATAAGATAGCAACCGAATAACTCCATTTAACCCCTAACTTTGGATGAAATAGTTTTTCTTTCAATGTCACTTGTTTTGTAAAGTCATGAAAATAAATGTTTCCTTTAACCGTTCTAGTTGGCGCTGCGAGGTTTAATTTCACCTTGTAAATTTTTAAATATAACCACGTAAACAAAGCCGTAGGTAAAAGTTAGTGTTTATAGATAAAACGGGTTCTTATTTGAGACTTGTTGTATAGAAACCGAATTAAATAATACTATTCTGGAGTACGAGTTTGAAATTTTTATAAAAAAAGCAATTAAGGTTGCTTTTCATTCCTTTGCATGATATTCGTAATTGAAATCGAAAATAATAAATAAAGGGATGAAATATTTGAAATACTTCTCAAGAGTTTACTTAGTAAAATAATTTACTAAAAAAAATAAGTGAATTACTTTAAATAATCGAATAAATAGAATGAAATCGGAATTATGGAGAAATGATTAATTTGGTTATGGATATAACGCTAGAATGACTATGGCAGGGGAAGTTTCAAGTTACAACGTTTACATAAAGTACTTAAAAAGTTTTACTCCCTTTTTATGTATTTTATGTAATATATTGTAACATATTGTAACATGTGAATTATAATTTTGCCAATTTTGCATTTTTTTCTTGCGCTGAAAAAAAAATGTCCAATTTGACGGGACACCGAAAATAAATAGGAATAAGTAGTTAAAAATTATGTCCCCTGATCTAATTAAGTAATTGTATATATATTTACACACACACATACATATAGACAATTGCTCCTTGCTTTATATTTATTATTTGACAGTGGAAATAGCCTAATAAATTTTATACGTGTTTGTGTGTATATATATATATATATATATATATATATATACATATATATATATATATGTATATATATATATTCCCAGAGTTTATTATAAGCTATATAAAAATAGACTCAACTATAAATACATCCCTCACCTTTAACCCTGAGTTTGATTTGAAAATGTTTCATGATGCCTAAGCTCTTAATAGAGAAGTCGTTCTTTTGCCATTTAATCTTGTTTTGTAAAGAAGGCAACTAAGTAATCCCACCAAAACTTTTTAGTGTCACCTGAAAGTTTTCTTACCTAATTTCAGACTTTTCAACGGGAACAAATTATTCAGTTAGCAGAAGTTTGGCCTGATTAATGACTAGATAAAAATTGTGCTAAACGATTTATTTAGTTTCTAATATCATCACGAAAGTTTGTCTGAAGTTAATGGTACAGTCTTGATTTTCAAAGCTTATTCGATAGTTTTGTAACTCTAAAAATTGCTGTTGCAATTTGGGTATTGGAGATATGAAAATAAGGGATTTATCCTCTTTAACCATTCTCTGAAATTGTTTGACAGATATTTTAATTGGAATCTATTAAGTGTTTTAAATCCACCATTAAGTTTTTTTTAAAGTAGTGTAATACAGTTTCCATTTTAATTATGTAAGCAAACCTACTTTACCAATATAAACGATAAACTAAAAACATTTTATTTCGGAGCACAGATGACTGACGCAACACATGCGACATTGCAAGATTAAGTTATCAATTAATTTCAGAAATATTGATTGCCGGGTTCAATCAACATTTATGCAATTTGTAGTGATTACATATTTATTGTAATGTTGTGCAATTTTTCATCGGATTCAAGCGATTGCACAATATTTTGTTATTTATAACGACATCAGAAAACTAAGTTTTTGACAGGGAATAAGCGAAATATAATATTATTATGAGGCTTCAATACTAAAATAGGTGTACCAAAATATAATTAAACTAATCCTTTTAAATGATTTAACTCTTTCCAAATATATCCTGTTGTATTTTTCCATTATTGGAATATTGCTACTATCTAATAAGTATCATAACTGCATACTTAAAATTAAGAAAAAATAATCAAATATTAAACAAATACGAGAATCGAATATTTCGTTTTTAAATGCAATGTCCTCTGGATGACCCCCATTATTTCAATCGTGTGAAAATGTCAAAATAGACGCCTTAGCCTCTTGCTATAACGAAGCCTATAAATATTTTCTTTAAACCAAAATATAGCGTTACTTAAAAGACACAAGTTTTAAAACATTTTCGCAAAAGAAATTCAGTGGAGAGAAGTCTTAACTTCATGGTCGTATCGGGAATTTCATGAAAATTACATTTCCGAATAATATTTCACGTAACATTCCATACACAACATTTCACGTGTGGCAAGTAGCTCCGTCTAATTAGAACCACTTTCTTGAATTATACGCTTGAAATTCTTGTGATCTAATAGTTTTTTTAATCCCCGCTATATTTAAAAAGTCACAGTTATATATAAACGTATAAACATTTTAGAAAAAAATTACATAATAATTTCCTTCGCTGACATAACTGCCTATATAAATAACTTGCCCACCGTCAGATATCAGGTGTTTTATTTTTTACTGTTCATTACTTTATTAAAATTTGTAAACATAATACGTCAAGTCTGAAGTATTAGTACAACGGTGGACTGTAATGATTGATAAAGACAAAATCAACTCATAAATAGACATAAACGATATAAAAAGATATAATTAAGGTGCAATTAAATAAAAAATAAAATATCGACAAGAAATGAACTAAATTTTTTGAATGGCTACAGTTTTGTTTATTGGTCACTGTATCGAAATATGCTTTGTCTAAACAGGATATTTTTGAAACGAAAGAATAGTTACAAAATCTTGTTATTTGCCAAAATCATGTTTATTTAAATCCTAAACCAGCTAAAATAAATTAATTTTTAAATCTGATGAAATTGTTGAGTATTATTGTATTAAGCTTGTTTTTAAAACTATCGTTTCTGATAAATTGAAAACAAATTCAATAACTTAATATGTTTTTCACAAATTTTACCCAACAATACGTAAAACGACCCAGTCTACCTATTCCCCCAATAGCAAGCATTATGCTACTTATCATATCACCAAACAAGACGTCATCTACCATATAACCCAATGTATGCGCAAGCACAATGTCATCCACTATTTAACTACTAACCACCACGTTGTCACTCACTATTTCATGTATATATATATATATATATATATATATATATATATATATATATATATATATATATATATATAAAGTTAATTTTTCAAAGAAATATAAGATTATTCACTGCAATTTTTTTTAAATTTTTTGTGGACTAATATGACAAGGGTCAAAAATTAAACGAAATTATTTTCTGAAAATTGATTATAAATTATTTAATAGTTCACCTTGAAAAGAAAACTGCGTATCCTGAAAATGAAAATCCGTGGCCCACACCGCAAAAGTTGAACTTCTACGATAGTTAAATGTCCTTCCCTTGAATGTAAATAAAAATATTAGTTGCAATATAAACATGTGTTTTACATGCGGTAATAATTAAAATATATCTGTGATCATCATGTGACCATTGTCGAATTTATTAACTTAAATATTTGTAGCTGTGTCGAAAGCTCCAAAAAAGCTATATTGATATTATATCCCTTTAATTTCTTTTTTTTTAGATTTTTTTTAAGCAAACCAAAATAATTGTAACACAGCTTATCATGTTTATAATATTTGACATTCGTTTTTTTTATGACAAAACATAACACGAACATTATCATAAAACTAAAGTTTCTTAAAGCCAAGTTTGTTTTATTTCCATGATCGAACATTCCCAACTAATACCATAAGTGCAAACATTTGTTTGTTTGTTCTTGATTCACTTCACAATGAGGCAATGGATCGACTAATTTTACAAATAAAGACGGATGTAAAATTTTGTTAAAAAAATAGGTTTAAATTCTTACTTTCAAAAATGATACAGGTTTGCTATTTATCTCAGGAGATCCCGCCCGAATATTATGAACGCAAAAATTATATTTCTTTGTCCTTTGTTAATTTGTAACAAGGCAAGACTTTGAATTGATTTTTTGCACCAAAATTTTCATTGGATTGGTAAATGATATTTTATTTTGAAAATTTTTAATTCTCTTGATAAAATACTTATTTGGAATCGAAAAAATAGACAAACGAAATAACGAAGCAATGTCACAAAGGAGCGATGGTACGACCAGATTTTTGAAAAGATACATTCGCAGTATAAAGAAGCAACAGAATCACTCCTTTGAAACCTTGCAAGCGGAGCCGCAAATCGTGTGAATTTAAATTAAATTTATAATGATTACTATTTTTAAGAGATAACTTAATAAAATAAATTAGATCAGTCTAATAAAATAGTTCTAATACTTTGCACTTATTAGTTTAAAAAATATAAGCGTTCAAATTGCGACATATGTCCATGGGAACAAAGTCTTAGAAAAAAAGGTAGTGCATGAATATCAACACGTTTGTAATGAGCACAAGATACGAAATATCGGGCAGGGCAATTAATAAAGATTTCGTGCAGTTCATGCACACCGAAAAATTACTTTGAAGTTTAAATTCCTCATGAAACACGTTTCTAAAAAAACTAAGTAACATTAAATCGCTCAACACATACTGGCAAAATGCAGACACATATTTGTATCAATTCTTATCGTTCCGATAATTGCATTATGTCTATTTCCAATTATCTTTTGTTTCTTTATCATTAGAATTGTTGGTGATTTCTAATGGATCTATATTCAAATTTAATTTTATTATTATCTTCATGGAAAAAATATGCACATGTGTATATATGTAAATCATATGAAATTTCAAAATAAATCGTCCAAAAGTGTTTCACCCGGTAGCTGTGTTTACCACGACCGCTATTACCACCGTTCCTTTGATTGAGGAAATGGAAAAGTTAGGTCTGCATTCAAATGCGGAAGCGAATTCCTGACCGACCGACTATTAAATTTAAAAAAGTTACGCCGATGCAACGCGGTGAGTCTCAGCCATTTGTTTGTAAGCCTACCGCAATAGTAAAATGGAAGGATAATAAATCCATATTATTAGCGTCAAACTGTACCGCCGCCGAAGAACAATCAAGCGTAAAAAGATGGAATAAAAAATACTCGTATGTCGATGTTCCAGCCCCGAAAATACATGGATAGTATCTATGTACTCGATCATTAGATAGAGTATTATCGAGCTTTTATTAAAATTAAAAAATGGACTTTAAAAGTTTTGAAAAACTTTTCAGATCTATCAATAGTTAAAGCTTGGAGGCTTTTTCATAAATGATTTCTTGGCAAATAAGTTTCCCAAAAAAGAATCAATGCCTCTGCTCGACTTTTTATGAAAGTTGCCGACAGCTTATCCAGTGTACAAAATCGTCCTTGTAGAGAAGATTGTGAAGATGATTTATTTCCTCAAGTACCTCGTTGAGATTATAAAATATATACATCAGCAATTGCACCATGACGTATTAGTGATGATTTAAAAGTATCCAGATCCTGCCGATTAAAAGCTTGTGGCAGTCGTTCCAAAACTAAATGCGAAAAATATGATGTCTATTTGTGTTTGTCACGAGACAAAAACTATTTTAAATTTTATCACGTTACAAATAAGTAGTTAATTTTTCTGTAAGAATTTAATAAGGCTTATTATTTGAATAAATATTGTTCCTAAAATACTTACCAATACGTTTACCAGTGGTGTCTTGAAAGCTAATGTTCAGAATAATGTTGACTGACTAAAAACAATACAGAAAAGTTCTTTTTTTTATATATTCTATTAAGTAAATAAAAAATATATAAAACATAGTTTATTTTTTTATTTTTCCGCGTAAAATAACTCGACGATGACACATTTCCACGATCGTGCTACGTACAATTATTTCCTGTAACTCACAATCGTGAGGGTATGATTGCTGGAGACCACACCTTGCTGGATTTTTTTCACTATTTTTCTCATATTGTTTGAACATCAAAGAAGCTACGTAATAACATTTTAGGAACATATAATGGAATAAAGTCTCTCGGTTGTAAAGGGATGGAAATAAGGTCTTTTTCCTTGTTTTTTTGTTATTAAAACTATGTTTTTGAAGTAAAACTTCTTTACGCACGCTTGACTTGGGGAGTAAACTGGTCAATGCGTGACGAGAGTGTTACGAAAAGTGTGATCGGGCGAGGCGAACGGAAGTTGAGAGGGAGATATAAGTTAGTGAAAACAAAAAGAGAGAGAGTCACGTTTTATATATTACTGTAGGGACAAGAGACAGAGGTGCGAGCACGCATTTTCTTTCTCTCTTTCTCTCATAGCCAGTTATGTTTCGTATATCTGAGACACAGTGCAAGCCTATTGTCTTTATCACACTGTAGGAGCAAGAGAGAGCAGTGCGCGCACACATTTTCTTTCTCTCTTCCTTTCATAGCCAGTGCATGAAATATATATATATATATATATATATATATATATATATGTATATATATATATATATATATAATATATATATACATATATATATATATATATATATATATATATATATATATATATGCGAGTTTGCTAGCGTTACGCGAACGGTGATTTTTTTATTATTTTGTAATTTCGTTTCGTTCTTGAACAATTTTATAAATTATTATTTTGTTCAATACATTAAATATTCTACGTTTAAAGTGAATAAAATTGTAAATTCATTTTAAAGTTCATATTTTGTCAATTTGAAGTTTTACTTCACTCGTGTGGTCTAAAGCACACTCTTCTTTTTTATTAAATGTTTCCTCGAAATTTTTGAATAATACATTCATTCAAGTTTTTTTTCAATTACGCCATACACAAAGACGCAAAAAAAGATGGTGACAGGTCGACCCTTTTGACATTCTCAGCCGCCATCTTGTTAGCATTCGACCGGTCCCAGCAATAGTCGGATATTTTCAGCTTTGTTTTCTCAAACGTTACAAAAATTTTACGTGACAGAATGACTTAAATATTGCTAAAGGATACTTCAAAAAACATTGCTTTTAATATTTAATTGAGCATGTGATCCACGAATTATTTGCTTCCTCCTCTTTTGCCTTATGCATAGTTATTTTTAGTAGATCGTAGAAACTATGAATTTACGAGAAATAAACCACAGTAGTACCGAGAAATAAAATACATAGTTTTCTATGAAGTTAAATCTTCTTTCATGTATCAAATTTAATGCAATATACAACATATAATGATAAACACATTTCTTACCTGCACTTATTCTTTACTTATATTACTTATGTGTTCCGATGTACAGATTATCTTTGTTTCCCAGAGTAATAGAATACGTTTTGAAAACATTTTCATTGTACTCATTTCCAGACATGGAAATCGCTTTAAATCACCTTTAATCACAAAGAAAGGAGGAATGGTCCTTGAGTTATTTTCTTAATTTCCTCGCCTACATGAAAATTTAATATTCTCAAAGAAAATGCAAAAATTTACACCAAAATAACTCGACCTTGTAACTTAACCAACATGGAAAATAAGGTAGCGCGTGCCGATGGTTTCCATGATAATAATAAAGGAATAATGCAAGAGCGAGCATTGTCAGAGAAATAAACATGATATTGTCCAAATATTCCCTTGCATCAGAAGCAATCAGAAGTTTACTAACCAAATTTAAAAAAATTTATAACGTTTGCTTCATAAGAATACAACTTGATTTTTCGTACAAGTTTTAAATGGAATAGATCTTATAAGGTGGCAGTTTTCCGTTCCATTTAACATTTTCATTCTAAGTGTCGCTCGAATCTCAAAACATTCCAGGCAATAGCATATTATTAGAACTCAAAATGGAATTATTTCAGTTATCTTAGGTCAACAATCGTAAGAGAAGATAGCAAATACTTTAACTTTATAAAAATAACTGGCCGCATTTCCTATTTTTTTTTTAATTATGTATGGTGTAACTGATCATGTTTGACCGAACCGTAGCGCATATATGATAAAAAAATTGTTGACAGAATGCGGTGAAAGTAGAAAAAAATTCAACTTTTTAAGACTTGCAAAGACCAAAATGTTTGAAAAAAGAAAATAAAGAGGGAGAGAGAGAAAGAGAGAGATGAATCTAGAGGATCAGAATAATTCTGAAGAATGAATATATAAGTATGGAGACGCATACAGTGCATCCCATGGACGAAAAAGGAGGACTTGGAATTTTGAAGGAGACTTATATCTCCAAAAGGCTGTCAGGGATTTGTTGTCTACATGTTCCCAACTACTTTGGAGGCTGGGTTCGTTGTAAATTCGATGTTGCTAAGAAGCCGACCGTCGAGAAAAATGTTGAAGACGATGACGTTCACGGTATATCATCAATCTAATAGAGCAACCAATATGAAGGAGCTACACAGTTAAATCTACTGAGACTTGTTTACGTTTCGCTAATAGAACAAGATGAAAGACATTTTTGAAAATTCTGAGCGAATCGATTACAACTTTTAACGCAGAGAGATTAAAGTAACCAAATGTTTGTTTTTTCGTTAATTTTTTTATTTTATCTTTTTAACACATTTTTAACATATACAGCGGCCATGTTGTTATGAGAAAACTCTCTTCTTGTCTCACAACTAAGGAACTTAAGCAATTTAATTCGAGGTATATTCCACAAGATTGTAATTATTTCAATTTTCATAATACTTTTGTTACATGAAAATAGCAAAAAAAAAAGAAAAACTTTAATATAAATAGTCTCAGTATTACATTTGGGAGAAAAAAGTACTAAACTAAAAAATAAGTGTAATATAAGGAGTTAAGAATAAAAGTTTTGACCGAATATTTTATTACTGTTTTAAATTTTCCATTACAATAACTTAATTAATTTTGCCATTATGGAACATATTAGAATATACCAATATCGAAACAGTATAAATATAGACAAAAAATTATCACATTGTGCTCCTGTAAGCCGTGATAATGCTACCCAAACACAACAGATGTTGTGCAACCAAACCTACTTGATGGATTTAATTAATTCCGAGGAAATTAACGTTTCAAGTGATAGGTAACAAAAAGTTCGCAGAAATATCGATATCAGTAGTTCATTAAGTAATTTACCGATAACATTTCAATATTTATCGTCTGTCATCAAACGAATTAATTATACTGTTGTTTCGTATGTTATCTTTTGATTACGATGCTAAATTTGATTTTAAATTAATAATGATTGTGTCCTATCTGTTTACAACTATTGATAACAAATTGAGTAATGTTTAATTGACAACTCCACAAGTTTATACGTTGGACGAAATTTAGTATGTCAATAATTTTGTAACTATGAATTATATAAAGTATTGATATATATGTATACAGCCGTAGTAGGATTTGAGAATTGTGCAATAGATATGTCGTAGGCGTAAAGTAGCATTTTATGAAGATGAATGCACCGTCAGTTTAATAACTCGCTTTCAACTGGTCGTATTTTTTAATGTTATTTGATTAGTGTAATATTAAAGATGGTTGAAACGACCGGAGAAGTTCAGCTTCTTATGAATATGTACAAAAATATCGTTTCTATGACAATTTTTCGTAATATTACTCTCAGATACCCTTAAATACTTTATTCAAAAGAACAGGTGGCAAATGTCATTTATGAAATAAAGATTGGTAAAGGGAAATTGATAAATATTATTTTTAAATTTAAGTGAAATAAAATTTTCTTTAAATTAATTCTAGTTTTCCAACTATTATATTTAGCATCTGTTATATTTTAGTGTTCGGTGTCAAAACTGATAATTAAGGATTTATTATTTAATTTTTAAAAAATAGTGTGATAACAAGTTTGTTGATGTTTAATTTTTGGTAAAATTAACAAAAAAGATTGATAATTGTCTAGTCCATTGTGAAGTCTATAAGGCTCCAAACAAATTCTGAATATGAATATTATTTTCCATTAGCGGAGCTAAACATTTTTTTTATAAATAATACTTCTTTACATCTATATTTACGATAAACTATATTGAAATTGGCCTATCTCAACTTGTTTACGTTATATTAAACTTATTTATAAAACAATTATTTAGAGAAGCATAAAACATGTAATAGAAAACAAAAAATATTGTTTTGGGTTTCTTTCTGTTTGTTGTTTGTTTATGCTCGCGTCTCGTGAGAATTAGTAAACCAAATTGATTGGCATTTCCTGACGTATAAAAATCAACCGGAAGTAATATTTATTTTTTATTTAATTGGCGTTTAGTCACTTCGTCAAAAAATACAGAAATTTAATATCTTCAAAATTTAAGAGAAAATAATTTGCGTAATTGCACCGCAACGAATATCTATGTACTTGTTGACGTTATTTTACATCAATATAGTTTCATATCAATAGATGACACTACGTATAATTTAAATCGCACAATGAAAGTTTCTACCCGAACCTACATTTATGAAATTTGCATGGCCGGAAGTGAAGATGGAGTAGCGACGGAGGGACCTCAGTAAACAATTCTAATGAGGGCACATGACATTCTTTGTAGTTTTTCACATTTAAAATGTTTCAGTGTTGTGTGTATCTGGTATAAGCTTACTTTTTTCCGCACTTGTTTAAAATTTTAATCGATGGTGAATATTTCAACAAAAATCAGCATTATAATATTGCTCACTAAACATATATTTACATGCGTGTAGTCACTGGTATTATATTCAAGATAGTTTTTAAAATATATTTTAAATGTTTTTCTCTAAGGGAGGTTAAGTCTCGTTTCTAAGTGAGATTTATTTATTTATTTGCATTATAAATGATAAACTATTACTTTATCATTTATCGAATAATTAAAATTAATAAATTACAATAAATTTTCAGCATATCCATTTATTTTCATTAATAATAAAACTACATTCAGATTGTTTGATAAATTTAATCATTAATTATATTCACGTGTTTTTATTAAATTGGATGCTAAGTGTTAAATTTTTAAAATAATTAAGTTTAATTATAAATTTATTTTAATTAATTTATCATGCATAATAATAATTATTATTATTATTACTCTTCTTTAATTATTAAACGATAACGATTTTAATTCTGGATAAAAAGATCAAACTTTATATTACTCAGTGTGAGAAGAAATTTTAAATTTTGTAATTTAATTATTTCAATAAATTTAGAGTTTACAATCACGCTCCAATCCTTTTATTGTTTTATTTCCATTAAATATATTTTACGTGTTTCAAATAACTGAGTGATTAAATAAAACAAATTATTTGTTTTATAAAACAATTATATATTATGAAACAATTATATTTTATAAAACAAATTATTTGTTTTTTATTTCATCTTAAGCTCCTTTATCCTGTCACCTATTCATCAATAGCATAAATGCCACTAGTTGCTTTGTAAAATGTAATCATTATGAGCTGCTAGTATAATTGTGTAATCCTAGCAGCTAGTGAGACTAAATATTGAAGACGTTTGATGTACAATCTCGTTCGAAGCGCTCTTTTGCTTTATCGCGTCGTGAAATATCTAGACTTTTCAAATTATCTTCTCTACTCCGAGGCTCTGATATATACATTTCGTAGAAAAGTTAATATTCCATTTTCCATATATATATATATATATATATATATATATATATATATATGTATATATATATATATATGTATATAAATATATTTATATCAACCCTTGTCAAACTCTTTGGCCGACGAACGGAAAATCAGCGTTGTGACAATAAGGTTCCATTTGAATCTTTTAGGTACAGAACCCTGAAAATGAGTAATAGATTAAAATAAATTAATTTTATATACTCAAATATTTGAAAAATTTTAATCATTAATTTTACAAAGAAATAATGACAAAAAATATTAGGAAAGAAATAAGTTTATTAAAAAAAATCTTAATGGTCTAATCATTTACATTAAACGAAACGATCTTAAAATATTTTACGTTTTTAAAATTAATAAAACAATACACTTAAAAAGACACATTAAGCTCCATTGTTTTTCACGTTAGAGTTTTTTATTTGTAATATTTCAAATTTATATTTTTGCATAGTGTTTCACTCTTCAAAATTATCATTTTTCCTAAATTATTCATGTGGTTAGGACACGTAAACGATAATATAAAAGCATGAAAATTTAATTGGAAAAAATAAAGAACTATTCCACCATCGGTGGTAACTTGTAGCTAAATCATTGTTCTTTCGTACTATATTTTATTGTACAATATACTTCCGGTCTACATATTTCTAGACGATGCCTTAACGTAATAAACATTAAATAATTCTAATTCACAAATCCCTCTCAATAAATCCGGTAACTATTGTTCTGTAATTCTTTTTATACTGAACGCTTTAGAGATATACAGAAATTCTTATATCTTCAGGTACTCTCGCCAACCTCGGGTTGATTTCAGACCGATTCAAAAGCCATTATCATATTTCTATGGTAAAAATGCCTTTTTCTAAAATGACTACGCTTTTGTTTTATTACATTCACCTTATCTTTCCAATTTTATACACAATGCGGAAATGTTGTTTCAACTTTATATAAGAAGATGAAGAAAGTATGAAAATTACCAAAAACTTTTTTATATTTCTTGATCGATTCCTGTGAGAATTGCTAAAAAAAGGAGATACATAAGATAGATAATTGGAAAAAGAATTGTAGCTATATACTATGGAAAAGACATAAAAAATATTTTGAATTAAAAAAATTCTAGTCCTCCTTGACAAGCAATTATTTATTTTGAAAAGACACTTGTATAATAATATAATATAACCCATCTAATGTAAACAATTCTTTTATTTATGTACAATGTTTAACAGAACTTATGAATTCTCATAATTTTCTTTGCCGACACCGCATATCGCAACATGTCGTAACATGTAATCGGACTTTTACGCTACTTCGACGATCGTGTACAGCTAAGTTTACGTACGACCAAATCGGTTTTAAATAATGACCCTGGTTCTAGCTGACGCCAGTCACCGGATACGATCACACAACGACCATAGTATGCGCCGGACAAGTTGTGAGAAGTTAAAGTTAAGCGCCAAGCCACGTAAAACCGACCGAATTCACCTCTAAATCACACTCTGTTGTACCCAATATATTTGATCTAATGGTCAAAATATTCGAAAATAATTTTGGTATTACACCAAATCAATCTACTTAGTAAAAAATATATCTTGTATAATATATATACATATATATATATATATATATATATATATATATATATATATATATATGTATATATATATATATATATATATATATATACATATACAAGAAATCCAGTGGCAGATTTTAATGTTTGAAAAATTGTAAAAAAAAATACACCTCTAATACAAAGTAGGTTTATTTTAACTTTATAACAACAAATGCGGATTTCATTTTTTAAAAACCACGTTTTCCAAATGGAGGCCATCGAGTCTGACACACTCTTCGAGTCTAGCACGCATGTTTTCAAAAATGCGTTTACAGAGCGACTGGGGTATCCTACTGACTTCGGTTCGAATATTTTCTTTAAGTTGTGTCACAGTGCTCGGATTTGTTTTGTAAACAACGGATTTTAAGTATCCCCATAAGAAAAAGTCACATGGGCTTAAATCGGGTGACTTAGATGGCCACGGTACGGTACCGTTTCGGGATATGTTTTTTTCTGGAAATAACTGCCGCACTGCATTCATGGACACATTAGCAGTGTGAGATGTGGCCCTGTCCTGCTGGAGCCATGTGTTTTGGTTGAAGGATGGACTATTCTGTAGTTCTACTCTGAAAAAGTCATTTAACATGTGGGCATATCTCTCCGAATTCACAGTTACAGTTTGGCCACGTTGATTTTCAAAGAAATAAGGCCCTATGATTGCAGATGCAGACATGGCACACCAGACTGTTACTTTAGGCTTATGTAAAGGCTCTTGATGCATTTGTCTTGGGTTATGGACATCCCAGTAACGAAAGTTCTGCTTATTCACATATCCTCCAATGTGAAAGTGAGCTTCGTCACTAAATAATATGTTGCCCATCCGGGTAGCAGTACGAAATCTCAACTACATCACCTCCGCGTAAGTTTTTCTTAATTCAAAGTCAGAATTGTGTAAATCTTGAACAATTTGAATTTTATATGGATAGAACTTGAGCTTTTTTTGCATTATTACCTGTAAAGTTGATTTCGGAATTCCCAATATCGATGAACGTGTACGCAGTGATAAACGGGGATTTTCAACGACAGAAACCATAACACGCTCGACATTTTCATCCGTGGCTACCTATGGTGTAGGTCCTGGCCTGGGCCTATTTAATGTTGATCCTGTAGCTCTGAACATTGCTATCCATGACTGAATGAGGTTGATCGATGGTTCATCACGTAATCGACGAATACTGTAACGATTATTAAATCGACGGCGTGCTACAGAGAGCGAAAATCCACTCGAAATGTACGACCCCCGCGCCCCTCTTATGTGTTGCGTTCAGAAACTATGTTTGTTCAAATTTTGAAATCTGGCCCTGGACATCCTGTATATATATATATATATATATATATATATATATATATATGTATATATATATATAATATTCCAATTTTTCGTGTATCCCTTTCATTAGTTCATGGTTTGAACCAATGTGTTATCAATAGAATATCGTTTTCTGTAAAATCCTGGATACATTTCAAAATGTACCTCCGGACGATCCTTTTAAAAGACTAACCCTTTTAAAAGAAGACAGTGTTCGTGGAAAAGAAGATATGGCAAGTACACTTGAACATTTGTGTTTCTCTGAAGCATTCAATACGGCTATGAATATATAGAAATATGCATCGGTAGTTGCCAGTTCGATTGAGAAAATTGTATGAATCAGAATTTGGTAACTTTCACCACATAAGATGTGACTGAGGAAGAACCTAGAAATGCGTAACCTTAATCATCGTACCTGAAACATATTTTGCGATTCAAAGGTTTCTGGAAAGTTTAATGACAAGGCTACAAGTTACTGGTGATTTCGCAGTCATTTTCTAATAGTTTCAATTATATAATTGCATACTCATTCTTTTGTATTACCACGAGCTTTTATCTACGATTTCACTTGCTCGGTTGTAAGTACAATTTTATCGAAAAGAACCCAGAGCCATTTAAAATTATTATGGAAAAATATATGCCGATTGTTAATTTTTGTGATTTTATAACACAAATGACAACCAGATCAAAAATATTTCCATCTAAATTAAGAATTCATTTCCATTTCAAAAAATCACGTAGATCCATAACTCCGTTGTCACATAGCTTTATTTTTCCTTATTTAATTTTAAATAATAACTTTCCCACAGAATAAAGTTTCGTATAGTAAAAAGTGATCTACGTAATTTCCCGACCAACCAATTATTGCTATGCAAGAAATCACATTGATTCGTTGCTCCGTGGCGACGTAAAAGAAGGACAAATAAACCTTTGCATTTATAATATTATTAGTTAACGTAGTAAGTTAGGATTTATTCATTGACTCAAAATTACGTTCTATCCACTTCCTTCTAATTATGCAATTGCAACTTTAGAATATCAGAAAAACAATTCAGTTCAAATTGTTATAGGCAACTACGGAAGCCTAGTTTATTTATGATTCGACACGTATTTAGCGCTTTTTTCTCTAATACCATTATAAAGAAAGGAAATTGGTTTTATTTTTTTACTTCAAAAGAAAAAAACACTATATTTTGGTCACCAATTTGACGTAATTAAGATACATAAGTTCCAAGGATTGCAACCATGAGGAAACTATGAATTTCATTCGCTTTTAGAAAATTTCCTTTGTCATTACGACACCACGCAAGTAAAAATATGTGTAAACATGTAATAAAAGTATTTCCTTTTAAATAATGTAGAAGGCGTGTTCATTGATAATTACAAGGTCATGACTGTAATAATCATTCACTCACCGATAATATTTTATTATTTATCTGAGAATTGCTCTTCGTGAACTTTGTTCAAACCGAATTATTCATTAAAGTATATTCATTTCGACAAAAAAGTAAAACTAATGAAAACCAGAACATTCTAAACGTACTTACTTACAGGAATGATCCTTGCTTACAATCTACCTTCGTATATTTGTATGTACTATTTTGCATAAACTAAAAACATATTGAAAATGCTATTTTATAAAGTACGACAATACGATGAATATAATTATAATTCAACAGAACAACTTCCAGCCAAGCTAACAGAAAAGACAGACGGAAGCAACAAAATAAATACATAAATTTCATACATTGGCTTCAAATCTGTTTAAAATAAATCTGTAAAGAAAATCTACAGCCAGAGACCAAGCAATTGACGTTTTTTCCTGTCGTCCCGAGACTCAAATGTTGGGGCTGATCTGCGTACCTTGGGGGTTGTTGGCTGATCTTCGTGCCTTGCGATTGCATATACCTGCACGAGTTTTCAATGGAATTATAATAGAGTTCTCAACGGACCATAATGCCGGTGAATAATGATGATGGTATGATGATGGTCTAAAATAAAACAAATGATATCGCACCATAGATGACGCCCTATAGAATATAATCCAACATAAATATCATGCAAAAATATATATGTTAGACATTGGTAAAAGAGTAGAGTAATTGTATGTTTCCATACAGGAACATTTCTAGTTTTCATGATATTTCAATGCATATTTGACCTATGTTAGGTATACAATATGGTCTACGCAACGCATATATGTAGGAAGGTACCACAGCCTCAACAATTGAAAATGCGTGGACACGCTTCAAGGAATCCAACTCCAATATCGTCTTCCGAACCATTCAAGATATCATGATGAAACGAAAATTAAGTTAGTTCCAGGATTACAAATCCACCACCTGCTTCATCATTTCAATATCATTAGTCATTTTTGAGTCAAATCCCATAGCATTATATTTATTTTATTAACCAATTATGGAAACAAAAATAGTATTTGAAGGTTGAAAACTTTTATATTACACACTAGCATTTCAGTTTTATTTATCTGTATTAATTTTGTTGATATGTATGAAGCATGTATTTTGTTTGATGATGAAAACAAATCTGTCCATTGCCCTAAACTCTTGACAGTTTAAAACATATTATCAATCTTAATATGTGTCGATGATTGTATTAACTAAATCTCGATTATTTTTATATTCGGCATGATAGATTTCGAGTTTTCTGTAATATTAGTCTGTTAGAAAAAAAACTGAACCAATTTCAAATAACTACCAATTAAGAAAAGCACTGTAAAGTATAAAATATAGAAATACGAGTATTTGGTTGAAAGTTTTGCGGCACAAAATCGTTTTCGAATTTAAATAAATTTGCGATATACTGCTACTGCCAAAGATTTTTTGAGTCAGTGCCAAGTCTTCTCTTTCTCCCTCACGTGCGTGCTCACCTACACATACACATTAGCGCTACATTTCATTTAGCATCGATTATTGAGAAATTCTACGATTTACCGTAAATTTCCATAAGTAATTATAAATGTATATGGGACTACAGCCGAGATATTCAGTCGAGTTGAAATCCTCTTCATATTTTAAGTCGGTTAGATATAAAAGATTATTTATTAAGGAAAATGAAGTCGAAAAATATTAATGGGTGCACAATGGCAACTTTAAAATTAAGTATACTGCAAATATATTACATATTTGCAAAATAGTCATTATTCAAACGTCGAGTCAGTCAGTCGAGTTACTTAGAAATATTTTATTGTTTTATTTTATATTTTTTTGTAAATATCATATTATTACACTTGTAACATGTATTCTATCTAAAAACCTCATTAAAAATACTATAGACCATTTCTTTTGCTTTATCCTAGAAATAAACTTGTAGAGTATTTTAGAATTCGCACTACGAGGTTTTTTGGACAATTAAGGCTATTTAATATTTTTATTAAACTTCTCGTATTACACTTATTAATTAACTATTTTTTCAACTAAATAAGTATGTTATAATTAGTACATATGTCATGCCATTAAATAAAAGGTACTTGATTGCCTTTATCTTATTCGATTTATTAATGTAACGTAAATATACTGCTTTTTTACAGTAGGAACACAGTCTGTAAGAAAAAAAAATGTAGCTTTTATAATCGCATTTTAAACACCTCCCTCATTGGGGTTCGCAAAAAATATATATTCATGCCTAAATTTGCCTTAAAGGAAGATACATAAGGAAAAAAACATTTTTATTTTTTTTATTTCTGTGTATAATCAATCTAGGCGTTTCGGAAAATTTCATTCCCATCAAACTTACATGGAAAGAGTAATGATGCTGCTATGTACGGATGGACACATATATAATGAAATTACAGGAGGATATATAATGAAATTACAGGAGGTTTATTTTTCGACATTTCTCTATAAACAGGAGGTTTATTTTTTAAATTACAGGAGGTTTATTTTTCGACATTTCGCTATTTACAGGAGGATATATAATGAAATTACAGGAGGTATATTTTTCGATATTTCGCTATAAGACTGTAAAAAAGTAAAGGGATACGACTGGCTGAAAAACGCATGAGCAATATAATCATATAATGATTCATACAAAAATGCGCTATCATATCTTTGATTTAAATGCACACTAATCTGTGCAGAACTCACTTAGGAGCACTACTGATCTAGGAAAAGATAAACAGAATGGAATAAATATATAAAGAAAGATGTTTAACTGTATATAGCGATAAAGACAAAATTAAAAGAGGATGATAAGAAAACCGCATAACGACAAGCTGTGACCTTACGAAATTTATTTAATTAATAAATTTATTTAATTAATAAACTTTCTGTTAGGCAGTTTTTTTATGGAAACTAAGCCATGCAATATCGAATATTTTCCAGAGTTTGGGGAACAAAATTTGAATTTATTATTACTGAAACAAAGAAAAAAGGTCTTTTATAATCACAAAATACACGTACTGGCGTTAAAGCCTGAGAAATAAAAAAAATCAACAACAAAACAATCACGAAATTCGACAGTCCGTAATAGTTTCGGTCTTTTATATTTCTAAAACATACTGTCATATAAAATCTACAGTAACTAACTATAATATCTTCGTAATACTATTAGTACCACACTAATATTAATGAAAACAAAAGTTTGCTATCAAATAAACATTGGCCAAATCAAGTTTTTAAAGCATATTGTAATTAATCCTATTTCTCAAATTAGAATCAATGAACTTGAAAATATATTTAAGACGAATTATAACGATGTTTTTGAAAGCGAATTCTGAAAAAAAAACAGGTTTTAGAAGCCAATGTGGTTAATCTTTGATACATCTTTCCATCCAATTTATTGCTCGAATTATCGATACAGCATGTACTAAAAGTCGTAACAAAAAAAACTAATAAAACGTAAAATACATGTTTTGATTAAAAAAAAATTAATTTTTTAATAAATTGTATTGATTTTCGCGTTAATTCACGGTATAGAATAACAATGAATAGTAATAATTTAGAAAAATCTTTATAAGTAATGTTTTAGTAAAGTTTTTGAAGGGGTTGTCTTATAGTTTAACGCATTGCAGACGAGAAAATAGTATGACAAGAGACATAAAACTAACGATCCTTCTTATGTCTTGCAATAAATCTGTATAAACATGATACGTATTAATAAGACCTCTTGCTATAAAATAAATTCATTTTAATATTAACAAAATATGTTCATTACGCGATTAGTAAGATAATGTGTTTCCGAAATTTTGCATACGTCCCCAACTGAAGAAAAGGCTCTTCCAGATTTCACACTTGGGGAACCAAGATACACCATATGTTCATAGACCTTTGTTAGCCAGCGTTTCCTGCAACATTCGTTGTTGAACACTTCCATTTTTACGATTATAAGCTCCTTAAAATCGAATTTAGTAAAGTAATTGGCGTTTTGGCATTTTGTCCTTTTTTTCTAATGTCCAGTTGCTGTTTCACGCTAGAAATTTTTGAGGAAATTGAAAATGGCGTTGCTGGAATGTTTATCTCAGATGGCGGAATTGATGATTTGTCATTTTAATTTCAATTGCCTCAACAATAATAATTTAATCTCAATAATCTCTTGGATAATAGGTTTTACGGAAATGTTTACTTCATCTCTTCAGTTAAAACCTTCGAAATAATATAAATAAAGCAACATTTTTGCTATTAATAGTCGACCTTGTTCGATATGGTTCCCTTGTTCGATAGTTTTATTACGAGGTACTTCGTTAAATCAATATTTTACTTCACCTGTTTTCACAATTAAATTAAACTACGTGATGTAGGATTATTTCTACTTTCTTTAAGTTCTGTACCACAGTCTAGGTTTCGTCGTATTACATCTTTAGGTGGGCTATTAGCAAAGATACGTGGTAAAGAAATCAAAGAAAGTAGAAATAATACTACAACACGTTCATTTAATTATGAATTTCTACAAAATTAACGCCAAATGTATTCAATATTCACCTATTTTATCATACGTAGTACAACCGTTAGTAATGTGGTATCACAGCCATAGAGGGTATTACTTTAAAAATCTGTTACTGTGCGATAAAAGAATATTGTGACTTATATTCAAAACCCTTAGCCAACAACAAATTCGAATCTGAATTCCTAGCTTTGATAATGAAATATGATTGAGTACCAATTATATATATATATATATATATATATATATATATATATATATATATATATGTATGTATATATATATGTATATATATATATGTATATATATATATATATATATATATATATATACACACATAAGGTAATATAGTAGAAGATGACGTGCTTGGTGAAATGATAAGTAGCATCGTGCTTGCTAATGAGGGAATTTGTAGACGAGGTCGTGTTTACACATCGTTGGGTAAAATTTGTGAAATAAATGTTAAGTGATCGAATTCGTTTCCAATTTATCATGAACAATAGTTTTAAAAATAATCTTAATAAAATATTACTCAACAATGTCGCCAGATTTAAACATTTATTTATGTTAACTGGTTTAGGAATTAAATGGAGTTAATTTTGACAAATAACTAGATTTTGTAACGATTCCTTTGTCTCAAAAATATGCTGTTTTTAGACAAAACATATTTCCATACAATGACCCAATAAACAAAATTGTAGCCATTTTAGTTAATTATTTACACAATTAGTTATTTTAGTTAATTATTTACACAATTAGTTATTTTAGTTAATTATTTACACAATTAGTTATTTTAGTTAATTGTTTACACAATTAGTTATTTTAGTTAATTGTTTACACAATAAGTTATTTTAGTTAATTATTTACACAATTAGTTATTTTAGTTAATTATTTACACAATTAGTTATTTTAGTTAATTATTTACACAATTAGTTATTTTAGTTAATTGTTTACACAATTAGTTATTTTAGTTAATTGTTTACACAATAAGTTATTTTAGTTAATTATTTACACAATTAGTTATTTTAGTTAATTATTTACACAATTAGTTATTTTAGTTAATTATTTACACAATTAGTTATTTTAGTTAATTATTTACACAATTAGTTATTTTAGTTAATTGTTTACACAATTAGTTATTTTAGTTAATTGTTTACACAATAAGTTATTTTAGTTAATTATTTACACAATTAGTTATTTTAGTTAATTATTTACACAATTAGTTATTTTAGTTAATTTTTTACACAATTAGTTATTTTAGTTAATTATTTACACAATTAGTTATTTTAGTTAATTATTTACACAATTAGTTATTTTAGTTAATTGTTTATACAATTAGTTATTTTAGTTAATTATTTACACAATTAGTTATTTTAGTTAATTGTTTACACAATTAGTTATTTTAGTTAATTATTTACACAATTAGTTATTTTAGTTAATTTTTTACACAATTAGTTATTTTAGTTAATTATTTACACAATTAGTTATTTTAGTTAATTTTTTACACAATTAGTTATTTTAGTTAATTATATTCACAATTTAGTTAATTTACTGCCGATATTTTATTTTTTATTTAATTTCACATTAATTTTATCTCTTTTATCGTTTATAACTATTTGTGTGTTGATTTTGTCTTTATCAATCATTACAGTCTACCATTGCACTAATATTTCTGACTTAACGCATTGTGTTTACAAATTTTAATAAAGAAATTATTAGTCAAAAAAACACCAGAAGGTAGGCAAGTTATTTATATAGGCAGTTATATCAACAAAGGGAATTATCATGTGTTATTTTTTTCTAAAATGCCTAGGTCTATATAGTAAAGGTGATTCAGTAGCGTTATTTTTCAAATATAGCGGGAATTAAAAAAAAAAATGAATCACAAGAATTTCAAGAGTATAATTCAAGAAAGTGATTCTAATTAGACGGAGTTAATTGCCACACGTGAAATTTTGGGTTTGGAACGTTTCGTGAAATATTTTCTGGAAATGTAATTTTCATGAAATTACCGATACGACCATGAAGTTAAGAATTCTCCCCACTGAATTTTTTTGCGAAAATATTTTATAACTTATGTCTTTTAAGTAATGCTACAGCCATATCTCAGTTAAAAGAAAATATTTATCGACTGCGATGTAGCAAGAGAAGACTTCTCTTCTCTTAAACTGCACACTCGTAGAGTATGCAGTTATGACACTCGTTTGGTAAGTATCATTATTATAATAATGAAAATGTACAAGATATTTTTGGAAAGAGTTAAGTCAGTTTAAAGGATTGGTTTAATTAAATTCATTAGACATATTTTAGTGTTGAAACCTCATAATAATATTACAATTCGCTTAGTTATGTACTAAGATATGGCTATAGCATTACCTAGACGGTGATGCTATAGTCGTTATGCTTAGTAGTATTATAATATTATAATTCGCAAGATGTGGCTATAGCATTACCTAAAAGGTGATGCTATAGCCGTTATGCTTAGTAGTATTATAATATTATAATTCGCAAGATGTGGCTATAGCATTACCTAAATGGTGATACTATAGCCGTCATGTGGTAGTGGCTATAGCATTACCTAAAAGACGAACGAGCGTATTTCGACATTTTTACACGATTGAAATAATGTTGTTGATGCGAAAGAGGTCATTTAGAAGACATTGCATTTAAAAACGAAATATTCGATTCTCGTATATGTTTAACAATTGTTTATTTTTTCTTAATTTTCGTAAGTGCACACTCGTAGAGTATGCAGTTATGATACTCATTTAATAAGTATCATTATTCCAATAACGAAAATATACAACAAGATATTTTTAGAAAGAGTTAAGTCATTTAAAAGGATTAGTTTAATTAAATTCATTAGACCTATTTTTGTGTTGAAGCCTCATAATAATATTATATTCCGCTTATTCATTGTCGACAACTTAGTTTCTTGATGTCGCAATAAATAACAAAATATTGTGCAATGGCTTGAATCAAATGAAAAATTGCACAACATTACAATAAATATGTAATCACTATAAACGGATGCAATCAACATTTCTGCAATTAATTGATAACTTAATCTTGCAATATCGCGTGTATTACATCAATCATGTATGCTTTGAATTAAAATGTTTTTAATTTATTGTTTATCTTGTTAAAGTAGATTTGCCTACATTATTAAAATAAAAATAATGTCTGTCAAACAATTTCAGGAAATAATTGGAGAGGATAAATCACTTATTTTCATGTCTCCAATACCCAAGCTGCAACAGCAATTCTTAGAGTGACAAAAAACTGTATTATAATACTTTTAAAAAAATTTTAAAGGCGAATTTAAAATACTTTATAGTTTCCAATAATAATATCTGTCAAACCATTTCAGGAAATAATTGAATAGGTTAAATCACTTATTTTCATGTCTCCAATACCCAGGCTGCAACAACTATTCTTAGAGTTACAAAAAACTGTATTACACTACTTTGAAAAAAAACTTAATAGCGAATTTAAAATACTTTATAGTTTCCAATAAAAATATCTGTCAAACAATTTCAGGGAATAATTAAAGAGGATAAACCACTTATTTTTATGTCTCCAATACCCAGACTGCAACAGCTATTCTTAGAATTGCAAAACTATTGAACAGTGTGAAAATTAAGATTGTATCACTAACTTCTCACAAACTTTTGTGAGGAAATTAAATACTCAATAAATCGTTTAGCATAATTTTAATCTAGTAGTGATTAAAAAGTCAATAATTCGTTTAGCACAATTTTTATCCAGTCATTAATGAGGCCAAATTCTGCTAACTGAGTAATTGGCCCCCGGTAAAAAGTCTGGAAATTAGGTAAGAAACTTTCATGTGACACCAAAAAGTTTTGGGTGGATAACTTAGTTGCCCTATTTACAAAACAAGATCAAATGGCAAAAGAGCGACTTCTCCATTAATAGTTTAGGTATCATGAAACTTTATGTATTATATGATTATTATATGGTTAAGTAGATCAAACCTTAATTTATAATTAAAAAAATAACTTTTTATTGATTTCATATATTTATTTCATGAAAATCAGTTTTTTTACAACTCGTTCCTCGCCAAAAATCAATAAAATGTAATCTAGAAGATTAATTCCAAACAATTACTCCATAATTTGAAATGAGAAAAAAATTTATAAAATTCTCATTTTCCCTTCTTTAATTTGATGATAAAATCATTTTGACAGATGCAATAGCAAAATAGAAAAAGAAAAATATTTATTAAATAAAGATATGATTTCATATTCTGTTGATCAATGATCATTTTGAACGCTCTTCATCTCGCATTTGGAAAAAAAATCTACGGTCTTATCTACACTATTATGTACTATATTTAGATAAACCATTTTTAAACCAAAGTAAAAAGAATTAATATAGAATCACCTGAAATGTAATCGCTGAAAGTAAGTGCATCTGTAAACCTGTCGTTCCCTCGCAAACGGTTTTTGAAATTATACTTAGCGAAATTTACTTAGCATTTTGCTTAGCGAACTTACCGCCATTCATTTGAAGAAAGTGCTTTCATGTATTGAATTGACTGCATTTATTCACAAATTTTGAAGAAGCAACATCTTCATTTGAGGTCAGTCTTAACCAAAAAAACTCTTAAAATTGGTTATATGTCAATTTATATTTTGAGTTACAAAAACTGTAATATATTTTAAAATAACTGCCTAGAAATTATGCAGATTAAAAATAATTCAATAATTTATAAAAATAAACAACTTGTTTTTCTAATTTTTCCACAAATAATTAAAAATCTGACATTATAAATCAAACACTCATAATTGAAAGTTACAGTTGAAATCAATACGTAAATCGAATATTATATAATTTATGCACGGGTCTGAAAAGTAAATTTTACAAAGAAGTAATTTTGTTTATTCAAGGAAAATATAATCTTATAGTTGCTTGACCGAACAAAAGTAACATAGGGATTAATTATGTTTCGACGTATGACGAGCGTATGTTCTATTCCTTTGATCTATCAAATGACTGATTTGTTTTAATGTGTTTTTAAATTTACGCAAAGAACAAGAAGGGATTCCCTGAGGATCTCCAGCTAACGGCACTTTGCATTCTCAGTTACATAAGTTTCTCCTAGGTTAATAGCCGAAGTTATAAATAGTCGATAACACCTGCAGAACTATAATTTTGCAAAAAATACTCCAAAATTCAGGTATTACCATACTCTGGTATTTTGGCTTGCAGGCCGTAATAGGGATGCAAAAATGAAGGAATAGTTTAAACTTGTTATTAATAGAGCAACGAGAAATTAATTATTTACTTCCTTTGTTGCTCATTTAACTAGACTGGAGGGATACGTAATTTTTAGTGGATAAGAAAAGATTCCCTGAGAACTTCCAGCTAATAGCCCTTTGTGTTACGCAGCAGCATAAATTTATTATGATTCGATATCTTTACATGATTCGATATTTTTTCCCTAAAATGTTTTCTTAGTTAATACCGGAAATCCTAAATACCCGATAACAATTGCAGAATTATATTTTTACAAAAAATAGCCCAAAATTCCGGCACTACTAAACTCTGAAACTCCAGCTTGCGGCCATATTAGGAATACAAAAATTAGAAAACAGCTTAACCTTGTTGGTATATGAGCAACAAGGGAAGTAAACGAGTGGAAAAATTCATAAATGTAAAAGAAAATCTTTTGTAACTAAATATATAGTCATTTTTCATATTTTTTTCTTTTGTCATTACTTTAATTTGTCTAATACGTATTTATAACTTTTTTTTTATTTTTAATGTTTTTTAAATAGCTAGAGTTTCTCTATACCTAATAGATTTCATACAAATCACAATATGGACAACCTGCAGAAAATAATAGTAGCCAATGGGAAAATCGCTTTGACTTCAGATCGATTCTGGCTATTCTGTTTTTCACTGGGATTTATTTACTACGAAAGCAAATGATACTTCTGAAATAAAACAAACTCCTTGAAAGCAAGTATTAGAGCTGTCATTATCATTGGAACACGCGTAATAAGTGCTTTGGAAACGTGGAATAAGTACTTCGAAAACATTGGGACACGCGAAACATTTACTCCAAAAGCGTGGACTGTTGCTTCAAAAACATTAGGGCAAGCGGAACATGTGCTTCGAAAGCGCGGGATGTGTACTTCGAAAACACGTGGAAAATGTGCTTAGAAAGCGCAGCATATGTACTTCGAAAACAGTGTGCTTATAAAGCGCAGGATATGTACTTCGAAAACACGCGGGATATGTGCTTCGAAAGCGTAGAATTTGTGTTTCAAAAACATAGGAAATAACGAAATATGTACTTCAAATTACGCGTGGAATATGTATTTCGAAAACATTGGGACACTTGGAATATGTGCCGGCACACCAAAATGTTCAACGATCTCACACCGAACGAATCGCCACAGACGAAATCAGAGTGTGCAGATGGGGATAGGAGAAAAACAAGGGGGTACAACAGGAGGGGTAAACAAGGGGGTAGGCCACTGGTCTATATTTCTACGATATAACTGGTATTATATTAGTTTAGATCATAGAGAAATGTTCTCTGAGACAGCCCACACCAAATCACATAAGGAACTACCTTTTTTTGAGACATTTGGCTTTTCCTTTTAAAACCACCTCTTAATTTGTAATAATGATTGTACATTTAATTTTCAGTAAATATAATATAAATACATAATATAAATAAAAAATATAAAAAAAAATATAATATACAATTTTTTTAATTTTATTATATATATTTTTTTATTTATATATATTAAAAAATATAATATAAATAAAAAAATATATAATATAAATACTTATAAAATGTAACTCTATTCGAGTAGAAGGTACTACCTGTAAATGTTACAAAGTGTTTAAAATTGATTTAATAGTTTTTAAAATGATATCTTAACAAACCAACAAATTATTGATTGATTATACTAACAAACTAATTTATACTAACAAACTAACAAAATTTACATTTTTAATATATTAGTATATATAAATAAATACAACTGCAAAAACAACCATACAATAGCAAACGGAACCGTTTTGAATAAAATATATATAGAAGGTTGTCTTAATACTTTTTTCACATTGTGTTACATTCGTGACATTGTCTATGAAATTCCTTTGTAATATAACAACTACTTACAAATCATAAAGCTTTTCAGGCAATATCTATTTACATATTCAGGTAATAAAACAACATATTACACCATAGAAAAAAACCGTTGCCGTCAGCACCAAATGTATAAAAAACACGACGACAAATAGCTGCATGCTCTCTTCCGCACACATAAAAACAGAAACAGAGTCCGAAGGCGATCGCACCGTATGTTTGCTAAAAACGAGACCTGAAGCGACATAAAAGGGCTTTTAGAGTCCCCGACGGAGCGCGAACGGGCATTAAGCCCACCCCGACTGGATTAGTCATCGGCATATGGATATATATATATATATATATATATATACATATATATATATATATATATATATAGTATGGGATATAATTAATGTTTATCAGATTAATTAATTATTGTGAAATTTATGCTTTTAATCATTCACATTTACCTGTGAAGCTAATATCATTTAATTAGATTAGACATATAACACAAATGGAAAGTAACTTGCTTACTTAGCTTCTCAAGTAACAATTTATTTTTAATTTTATTTTTGATCGCAATTAAATAATACTACGTGATGTAGTATTATTTCTACTTTCTTTAATTTCTTTACCATGACCTAGGTTTCATTGTATTACAACATCTTCAGGTGGGATATAAGCGAAGATTTTAGCTGTAATACAACGAAACCTAGGTCGTGGTAAAGAAATTAAATAATATAAAAATAATACTACATCACGCAGTTTCATTTAATTGTGAATAATGAATTTCTATAAAATTAACGCCAAATATATTAAATATTTATTTTTGATGTTTTTGCTATCGCGTTAAGAATTTTAAAAATCATAATATGGGAAAGATATATTTTCAAATCATGATAATGACATGTTAAACGACTACAATTTATTCTCGCAACCATAATTGAACACAGCTGTCGCTAATAATAATTTCCATTTGATGGCGTGTGGCAAAAAATTCGAGCAATTATGGTAATATTACGTCACTGCGCCCATTTAAATGATCATCGAATTTATGTGAGATATCGAATTGATTTATTAATATTTTTTATATAAATAAAAATCGATACATATCAGGAAATTATAATTTGGTGTTAATTTATACGCTACTAATCATCATAAGCCTGTATCTATCCACTACTAGACACAGAGGTGGTAAGCCTTGGGTAGGGACTCACAGTTTTAGCTTGGGTGGAAGCGCTGTGATTGTAGATACGGGACACTATTAGGGGACTTTCGAAGGTCCCCTTTTTGTATGAGGTGGGTCGTTACGGGCTCCAGGAGGGGCCCTGAGACAACCCGGGTGGAATGGTGGGAATAGCTTTGGGTAGCTTGTTGCTGGAAACAGACCTATTTCAGAGATCGTCGTTACTCTTTGGTAGTCCAGGTGATCCTCCACCGATTCCAAGAGGGAAACGACCAAGTCGTTTTTCCCCGATTTGTCTGAGCGCCTAAGTAAAAACTGGCTCGTCTCTGATTATTTCACTTCACATAGTGCTTTTCATGCCAGTTTACATAGATTTGCTTACCGAGATAGCCCGGCATATACCTGCGGATCTGAGACGCAGGAAATGAGTCACGTTTTATTCCACTGCAGTGAGCACGATGATGCCCGAAGAGTTTTAAGAGAGCATGCGTCTAAATATTAACGTAGAATCACGCGGATACTTTAGAACGTGGTATCTTTAGTTACCAAGACTCGGTTGAGAATGGACCGATCTTCGAGTCATTTAATGCGTTTGCAAAATGCGTTCTTGAAAAAATGGAGATCCTAAATGATTCATTGCGTAGGGGCAGACTCTAACCATGTTGGGTGGAAGCCCTGAAACTGTAGATACGGGACACCTGGGGGGGGGGAGTCCTGAGACCATCCGGGTGGAAGGACTAGAAATATATTTGAGTAGGGATGCAAGGCTTACCACCTCAGACGATTCTCTGACTTCCACTTCCAACCACTTTTTTAATGCGGTTAGTTCGTCTGGCTGGGGCGTCCCACACTGTATTTAAGATTAGTGATCGCTACTTGAGAATTCGTCAGTCGTCGGTTTTTTGGAAAAAATGACTTGAGAGACAATCCAAGCATAGCTCTTTCCATAGCTCACTGAGCAGTTTTAAATTATCTAATTTTGGTATATTAAATTAGTTGATTACGGGAAAAACGCACTAAAGTTAAACCTTCGTCTTTAACGACTGCAGAATCGGTGACCAAAGCCAAATTATTATTTGACTTACCAAATGCTACCCAACCAAAACGAATTCTTCAGTCGGCTTCTTTCTTGAAATTGTTTTTTGACTAATTTATTCATTTCTCACAAATACACATACTGTAGAACAGCTTCTATGTTAAAATTACTGGTTTTGATGCGATCTTTGAGGTAACCATGTCTTTAGTCCTGGTCAAATTCATACTGAGGCCAACTCATCTGAAAGAAACGTCTAAGCCAATCGGCATCTCTGCCTACTACGTTGCTAGTTACTACCAACTATACAAAATGGTTAAATACATACAATAGTATAAATATCTAAACATACATGAGACGAACGAACGTACGTACTATTAAATTTTTATAAAAATTGACGTAACGATGAACAAAAGGACAAACTGATACGAAGTCACAAAGCTTTTTCATCAGGTTCAGCCACTGAGGAGAGTGACGATAGCATATATTTATGTGTTGATATATGAGGTGTGATTGACAATACATCTTTATATAGATTATTAAACAGTTTTCTTTTTAATTTAAAAAAAAAACATAATTTGGTGACCACAAAAGCTATCATTTTTAACCCATTTTATCACCAGATCTATCTTAATAACGTCTAATTTAACTATAATATTTGTTACAATCTGTATTTAAGCCACATATTCAAATAAGAGTGATTAAACAGTTAAACGATTATGAATAGTGAAACGATGGTAATTTTGAGAAATTAACATACATATTTTTATCCCTGTGAAAATTATATGAAATATTCAAATACTTTCACAATTAAATGAAATTACGTGATGTATGTCTTATTATATCTACTTTCTTTAAGTTCTTTACCACGACCTAGGTTTCATTGTATTACAACATCGTCAGGTGGACTATTAGCAAAGATATATTTGCTAATAGCCCACCTGAAGATATATTTGCTAATAGCGCACCTAAAGATGTTGTAATACAACGAAACCTAGGTCGTGGTAAAGAACTTAAAGAAAGTAGAAATAATATTACATCACATAGTTTCATTTAATTGCGAATAATGAATTTCTACAAAATTAACGCCAAATACATTCAATATTCAAATACTTTAATAAAAATAGTAAGTACCATTTGATGTTTAAATGTTTACATGTGTATATGGAATCCTCTTAGTGTAAGTTCTACTTGAAATTAACAGCTAACCACTAGGCTATGGATCCTTAATAAGTGATATTAAATTAAAATCTGAAAATTGTTAATTTCATTGTCTTATTTTCGTACCGATATGTTATGCCAACAGCTTGCGAAGATGTTGCAAGTTAATTCCAATCAATCTATACATATAACAAAGTGTAAGAAGAAATTGAGAAAAAAATTGTTAAGTATGATTGACGCCACAAACGTCCCCTATGTACTTAGGCACTTACAAACATTTAAAGGTACATATTTGTTATATTAAACTATTTAAAATTATTAATTTTTACATAACATAAATACACGGTGTACCATAATTCATGTCGAAACATCCGAAACCACATCGAAATTCACCCACGTATAAATGGTTAGCTCTTAAACTATTTAAAATCATTAATTTTTACACAACATAAATACACGGTGTACCATAATTCATGTCGAAACATCCGAAACCACATCGAAATTCACCCCCGTATAAATGGTTAGCTATTAAACTATTTAAAATTATTAATTTTTACACAACACAAATACACGGTGTACCATAATTCATGTCAAAACATCCGAAACCACATCGAAATTCACCCCCATATAAATGGTTATCTATTAAACTGTTTAAAATTATTAATTTTTACACAACATAAATACACGGTGTACTATAATTCATGTCAAAACATCCGAAACCACATCGAAATTAAACCCCATATTAATGGTTAGCTATTAAACTATTTAAAATTATTAATTTTTACACAACGTAAATACACGGGGTACCATAATTCATGTCAAAACATCCGAAACCACATAGAAATTCACCCCCATATAAATGGTTAGCTATTAAACTATTTAAAATTATTAATTTTTACACAACATAAATACACGGTGTACCATAATTCATGTCAAAACATCCGAAACCACATCGAAATTCACCCCCATATAAATGGTTAGCTATTAAACTATTTAAAATTATTAATTTTTACACAACGTAAATACACGGGGTACCATAATTGTTCATAGGCCTAAAAGCATAGTGAATATTTGTATAATATTATTTCATATGAATCTAGATACATTATTTGCCTAATAATAATAAATACATGTCCCTTGTATGGAGTTTCTACGGATGCTTTCCCGGCCTAATTACATGCCATAGATTGGACGAGTATTACACTTAAATTAGTAGTCAACTGAGCTGTGAAAATTTTCCTTCTAATTTCGTTATATGTGCCACTATTGTAAATGTCATTCAGATATTTAAAAATATGGGTTTAACTTGTAGGAGCCAACCCCCTACAAGTTAAACCCCTATTTTTACACGTACCCCTAACAAAAACAACCAATTTAAAACTTAATATTTCGTAAATGCGTTCCTGTATCGAAAAGGTGTTCATGATTTACCCCATATTTTTAAAGACCTATTCAACTATATCCTACTCAACGGGTATGCGAAAAACATCCGAAAATACACCGAAATTAATCCCCATTTTAAATGAATGAAAGGTACGCAGTAAATTTTTTTTTAAATTTCATATCACAATTTGTAAACTTTCAGCTATACAGCCCTAATAGTCTGCGAGTAAAAAGGCCGTATCTACACAAGGATATACCTATAAACAGACAGATAGACATGTTGAGACTGTAAACACTAGTATTTGGCTACAGAACCTTTAAAAATTATTTATGGAGACATAATAAAATACAAAAATATGTATTATTGAAGTTTCGTCTATTTGTTCGCACATAATGCCTTTCCTAGTGGGGTTTTAACTGGTGAATTATATGATGACGTAACATATAGCGTCTGTTTAATCGCAATCAACCCACCAGAAAAAAGTCATAATTGAAATAATGGAATAACTGGAACTTAATACAAAATATATTACATAAAGAAATAAGTTTATTTTTTAATAATTAATTATAGGTGGCGTTAAGTGTTCCTCCTATCTTACGGTTAACTAAATAATGTTTTCCAAAAGCCCACGGGAACAAAGACAAGGACATAGCTAGTTGAATACATAGTTTGAATATGTTGCGTACTCTGTTGTATAGTTTGATAGCGAATGAACTATTAACTTTTCTGTTACATTTTTTCTTCTTTATAAATAAATTTAATGACATTCTTGCTTATGTTCACTTCTTCCACTCTCCTTATACCAACTTCGTTCGGGCTGATAACGGAAATGGGTTACTAGATTTATTTTGTACATTTGTTTGCCTTATTCTATTTCTTTTTCCTTTTCTGACAGCTTTATATATATATATATATATTTTTTTTTTTTTATTTTTGGATGTACTTTTTATTGTTTAATGTCTTCTTCTAAATTGGTAAGAGCTTCCTTATTCACAAAATATTTACAGATTGATTATTTTGTGGCAGTGAAATATCTTAATTTTTTGGAATTTATGCTCTGGAAATCCCCATGTGAAAGCCCTCTGATCTAAAATCATAATAAAAAAGTGTTTCTTTTCTTAATTTATTGTAAAAGTAAATTATATTTTCACCAGATACTGGAACTACTTGAACTGAGTGCTACAACGCAGATTACGTACTTCAACAACAACTTCGACAACGACATTAGTCGCAATCGCGACTGATTATTATGGTGGTCATCGGACGTGACGAGCGTATTTCAAAAGATCGAATATGCTCATGAGGATAGAGGAAGGGCAGATAGGCGGTGCACGTGCTAATTTTTGGATAACATATATCAGTTTAGAGGACAAGGGCGGTGTTTGTGATCTTTTTATTTAAATTTCCTCCGAAAATACCTATGGAAACATCAAAATCCTTGTGAAATATAATGTATTTCTCTAACTGTTTCCATTTCATCCCCGTTTTCACTAACCCTTTTATATAAAACAAGATAAAATATAGTCTGTGCTAGAATGCACGTTTTTAAAATCAATTGGCTCGTTTTACAAATTACCTCGCAGTAACTAACTCAACCATTTTTATTATTTATTAGTATAGATAGAAAGGTATGATTATAAATCATATGAATATTATGAATGCTACTTATAATCTACAATAGGTTTGACTACGAGTATAAACCATCAATTAAAATGAATAACATATATATATATATATATATATATATATATATATATATATATATATATATATAGAACTTACTGATAAAAGTTCAAACTAAATAGATAACTAAATATATGAAGTGACCTCGGGAATTAGAATATTAATAAAATACGTATATTTTTTTTTAAATTACTAGTAACTCAGCCTATATATCGCGGTGAAAATCTCCACATGTTACATTTTTCCACAAACCCAAGTAGGTACTCTAGATTCTAACAGATAGTTATTAATACTAAAATTAAAAATATGTCAATATAAATACATTATTTATGTTCCGAACAATTGTCAATGTAGCCGACACAGCGGTCGTGTAGCCACGGGTTTATATCACCTGGCATAGGAACCGGCGGCCGCACAAAGGGATCACATGAAGGTGTAAAAGAGATGGAAAAATAGTTTAAAAACTAATTCAATCATCATTAACTTATACCAATTCGAGCAATCGTTACGGTTTACTCATCACAATTTTTAAGGATGAGCAGTCCCTAAAACCCACACATCACTACAGTTAAATTTTTAAACCGTTGTTGTTAAATAATAAATTAATTAATTGTATTGTATTCGATAACGACGGCGGGGTAATTGACCCAACGAGCTCTCTCCATATTTTATGGATTCAACAGCGACAGATCTGATGAATATCAAATAAATTATTCCTGCCAACAACGGTATGGCGCAGGTTTTGACTACCGCTTGTCATTTCACACAATTTCACTAAAAGCTAGACTTGGGAGATACGAGTATTTTGAGATACTGAGTATGATGAGTACGAGTATTATAAAATATCGGTGACCAATATCGGTAACAAAATACTCAACGAGTATGGGCGGCATAATTCCGTTGTGAGAAGGCCATATTACTAATGGCTACAAACTCTACAGTAAACGCGAAAAAAAAACAATTGTGAAGGTTTCAATACTCATATCCTTTATTTCTTACAACTATAATTGGCGGGAATTCCTATAATTTTTTATAAAATACAGTTTCATTTTCTTTCATACTAACAAATATTTATGGCTCCAAGCTTAAGACTGGTAACTAAATGATTCATTTAGCATAGTCATTTTGATAGCATATTTAATAAATGAATCACATTATTTACAATAATAACCATTAATTAAAAAAAATGGATCACATTGTTTAAAAATTTTTTTTAAATTTTTGCCATGTTTATTTTAGCCAATTATTTTTAAAAACAATCTGGTAAGATGTTCGAAACAAGCAAATTATTCCGTGTTGATTATTGTTAAATTGGATGTTTTCTGTTCAAATGTTTCAAAATAATCACCCAAGCCTGTAAAAATACTCTTATAAGGCATTGGACTTTCTTGTGTATATAATGACGAAATTAGAATTTAACTTAATTAAAAGTTAGTATTTATATACGCTATGTATTTACTATATTTACACTATAAAGTAATAACGCTCAATACGGAGATACGCTAATAGAAAAACGTAGAATCGTTAAACGAAAAGAGCATCGTACTTAAAATCCCTATTTTATAATCCTCGTACTTGTCGTATTGAATAAATATTTGTCCGCGAACTGTGACGTGTAAAGCAATACTCAACGTAATGAGTAAAACGAGTATACGAGTATGTTTTACATATTCGTATTACATACTTTAAAGTATTACTACTTACGAATATTTAAATATTCAGTTTGTCCCTTATTTCCTAGACGTTTTAAATATGAAAGAGTGAGAAAACCTGAATACGATATACGTGAGTGAAATAGTTATAGCTAGTAAGACAAAGAGGGGTAGAGTTATGCCGCAGCCCGATCATAAAGTAACCATTGTACTACCGTATCTAGTCTGTGCATTGTACGAACGTCCGGTCGGCCATACTATATATATTTATGATGCCAAGTATTTTGTATTTCGCACACCAAGTACATATTTTGATGTGAGATATCGAATATTTTTACCGGTGACAATAAATAAGCCTCATCTACTAAATGCGTTTATAAAAAAATTAATACATGCCGCCCTCTAGTCAAGAATTACAACTCTATTACTCATAATGGCTGGCGATAAAAGAAACCAATGGAGTTGTCGATTAGTTAAATAGTAATGTGTTAATAGGATATTTGAAACTTTTTTTATTTCATAAATAGTAATTTCAAGGTACAAGTTGACGAGGTGTCAAAAAAATATTGACAGATCTGAAATATTGGTAAGTTATAATGGTTTTAAGTTGACGTCTGCACGCACCGCGAAGATAAGGGCAGTAATATTAGATAGTGATGTCATTTTACTCTACATCTACAAGAATGAATACGATTGGGAGGTATTCCTACAATATCAACAAAAATAATTTAAAAAGTTCGTATCTCACTTCTTATTTAATGAAAGTCATATATATATATATATATATATATATATATATATATATATATATATATGTGTGTGTGTGTGTGTGTGTGTGTGTGTGTGTGTGTGTGTGTGTGTTAATTAAAAAGTAATATTGTTAAATATGAATATGAATATTATATAACCCCATTCGGATTATCAATATCAGTAGCACTAAAGGGTGTAGCCGAATAAGTATGGGCAATCAGCCTCGACGTACGTGCTTATACGGTTTTGTAAGGGGAAAAAGGCAAAAGAGTAAAGCTTTTCTTTCCTACCCTTGACCTGTATGATAAACCGAACGATAAATTTCCTCTAAATATAAATGTATGTTTAAACTAATATAAAAATCATCGTTACGTGTAATTTAATCATTTTTCCAATTTAAATGATGAAGATTTGTTTTAATCTAAACACACGGTTTCATATTTTGTTATTTAATAACAGTATATTATTTGATTGAAAAGTAAGAATTAAAACAAAAACATCAACATACTGTGACAATAATAATGAAATTTCAGAAAATACAAATAAGCAATTATTGGCAAGTTTTTAATTAATTTTTGTGTTTTAGTATCAGTATTACAAACTATAAAGTGTGTACTTTGTGCCAGTCCATAAAACTGAAAAATAATTTGTGAGAAATAGACGTAAACAAAAAATATAGATAATAAAATTCCACGGCTTAATAATGAATAGAATTAAAAAAAAAACATAACCATCTCCAAGTTTACACGTCATTATCATTTACTTAAGATATATCATAAATTCACTCGATAAATTTAACAATTACCTAATAACTTATTTTATTTATTTATACTTATTTTAGTTTAAATAATTTATGTGAAAAATTTATTAATTACAAATTATCAGGTAATTGATTAAAATATTTAATTACGATGTAATATGCGTTCTTAGTACTAATTGTTTGGTATATTCTTTTCATCATTAGTATATTTTTTTTAAAGTTTTATACCATTTAGATTTTAACAAAGTTTCGATACGACAATAAAATACCAAGGGATATTTTTAATAGGAAGGTTTTTCGTAATTTTCAAAAGTGGACTCTCAAAAAGGAACCTTATGACAAAAAAATGTTTTTATTTTCTTTATTTAAAGAACCAACTAAGTATAATAACAGTTCCATCTTTCTATGTTAGTTATTTTACGAAAACGGTTGTTTATTGAAAAGCTTAACACTTTTTTATTGCTTCTTTTTTGTTTTTTTTTAACTTTTTTTTATCTACGATTTTCCATTCAGTTGAAAATAATTTGTTATACTGTTTTACCGTTTCTTTACTATCAAATAGTAGAAGCATACATAAGGTATTTTATTAAGGACAGGTTGCCTTGGTGATTCAAATGTATTTACACTTTCTTTTGTAATAATCTATTCTTTCAGGAAGAAATTGTTTTTTAAGTTAATTACAGACCCTTTCTACCAATTCACCCTTATTTTAAAACTAATTACAGACCATGTTGTTAATCTACCAATATTTTTTTAAGTTTTAATGACCATGTTGCTAATCCATTCAAATTTTTTCTAATCTAACTACAGACCATGTTGCTTTACGTTAAAATAACCTTATTGCTAATCTATCTGTATAATTTTAAGTTAATTGCAGGTTATTAGCAACATAGTCAACACAGTCTATTAACAATAATCCATATTAATTAAATTAATTGCAGACCATGTTACAAATCCTTACATATATTTTTATGTTAATTATAGACCATGTTACTGATCTATCCATATTCATGTAAGTTAATTACAGACAACGTTGCTAGTCCATCCATATTTTTGTAAGTTAATTACCGACAACGTTGCCAATCCATCCATATTTTTGTAAGTTAATTACACACAACGTTGCCAATCCATCCATATTTTTGTAAGTTAATTACAGACAACGTTGCTAATCCATCCATATTTTTGTAAGTTAATTACAGAGAACGTTGCCAATCCATCCATATTTTTGAACCAATTGGAGACTATTCTGTTAATCCACCTATACTGAAATTAAAAACATTTTTTTAAGCTGAGGCTTCTTTGTTTTAATAAGAGTACATACTTTCTTTTATCCTTCACTATCACTCATGCATTTACGTCAGCAATCCCAGTATGTATGTACAGTGATGCTATCTGTTCACTTTATACCGCGTATTAATCAGGATTTTTTACTAGTTTTGCTACATTATTTTATTTTTTTATTTATGAATTATTTTATTTTTTTATTAATTAACATGTTTGGCGATGTGGACAACAGTTATAGTCTCCAAGTTAAAAAATTAATTTAAAAAAAAATAAATACTAATTTTCCTGTACGTTGCTTTCACGTTCATTCTTTTATAAATAACTGTAGTAAACTTCAAATACTCTGCCTATTACGCCTTAAATTTTTTTGTGGGCAATTAATAAATAGATCAAACAAAAATTGCCTATTCAAAGTATTGTGTTTGAATTTTTGTACTGTGGAAGGTATTGGCAATTGGTAATCTAATCTGGTTTATATCGAAATCATATTTTGAAGCATCCAAAGTAAAACTTTGTTTAACCAGGTATAACATGTTTCTTTTGATTAAAAGTAATTAATTCACACTTAATATATTTAATTACAATGTGAAAAGCTTTAAAAAATAGTATTTAAAATAAATACAATGTTAACTACATAGATCACGTAATCAAATCAAATACAATTAAAAGAAAAGAAAATTAGGAATTTTTTAAAAATTGGTAAAGAACAAACAATAATTGGGAGTCAAAAGAGATATTCTGATATAATCTGTTGATCACATTGCACAAATAAAATTGCAACCATAATTCAAATTTTCTTCATTACGTGTGAAAGAAAAACTTTAAGTGTAATAAACTACGTTACGCTAGTTGTGAAATAAACTGTATAAGCCACTATATTAACGTTCTTACGTGTCCATTATGACGGAAGCTTTACAGCGTTAGTAGTGTTTACAGTGTTATCGTCAAGTTCATTACCTTAGTTAATTATAATATATTAACAGTTTGCTATAATTTTATAAATATATACGGATAGTTATATAAGTATTACTGTTTATTAATTGTACATATTTTATTTCATCGTGATATTTCAAAATAGGCCACAAATTTGGATAGCGTTTCATTTTTTTACCTACAAATTTATAACGTCCGAATTTTGGTATACTCGATAACGTTAATTCTTTTAAAATAGTTTTGTTAGTGCTTATTTAAATTTGTACTTAGACGACTTTAAGAGAACCTTATATATCAATACAAAAGTAAGTGTTGGAAATAAAACATGGCAATCCGTAACAATAAATTTTAAGTCAATTTTGATTTTGTGTGTCAATTTCATAAATAGATACGTAAAGCGAACGAGTTTGTATCTTTATTTGTTTATTCGCGCTAATCTCTGTAATACGCTCGATTGCATTTCAACTCATTTCGTCTTGAAAAAACTGTCAAGCACGAGTGTAACACGCACTATGAGGGGTCCGTACACATTTATAAACATTTAATGGTACATAATACTCGTATTAAACTATTTACAAAATTTTAATGTTTTAGAACGAAAATATATTGCCTACTATGTCTTTCACAGGCGCATATTTAAAAAAATGTTATGTGATACAACTATAAATCAACGATTTCGATTTTACCTGTTTCCTTATACTGTGTGACCTTGCCTCTTGCCAAATTTCGTGGTTTGAGGTCAACGGGAAGTACTCTATAGGTTTTGATTTATTTGCGAGTGTCAAAATATGCGACATATATGGTTATATTTTTAGGGTTCTTCTTGATTGCATTGTCTTAGAAGCTTGATTTTTTCACAGGCCAAGAGACCGTATACCTAACTATTTGATACCTCCACTCGTTCCTTAGAAAAAGGTCTTGTCTGACATACAGACGGACAACGAAGTGATCCTATAAGGGTTATTTTTTTCTTTTGAGGTACGGAACCCTAAAAAACTCATACTCTGTCTAAGATTACTGCTTATTATTACCCTATAATCAATTAAAATGTAAGTGAAAACGGGGAACGCTGCTTATACGGTGAAAAGTTAAGAGAAGCCAGTTTCTTTATTGAATGATCACCTCGAGTATAACTGCCGGTACATCCCCAGAACCTGAACCGATGTAGTTTAGTGAACTGAGCAGGGAGGTTTAAAGACCACCAGAGAGTGGCGCAGTACAATTGAGACAATTCTCGCAGGTGAAAATGCGGAAAACATCTAGTCATTTATATTTGTCCTGCTTACATTCCTAATACTTCATACTAGCTGACCCGTGCGATGTCTTCGCACTATATCGCCATCTAGCGTGTTCCAAGTATACAATTTGGCTAAGATATTTGATGTGTCGCCCACAGATGGCGCTCATGCCAATTGTTATAAAAATTAATTTTTTTATTAACAAAAAGATTTTTTTCGAATTTTTTTATATTTTTCGCCGAAAGTAGAAAACATAAGCTTTAAGTGGGTATTTTTTTATTTTTTTTGGTGCAGTAGTTAAAGAGATCGAGCCGCTCGACCAAAAACACCTTTTAGAAATAATATATTTAGATTAGAAGATTAGATAATTGGGCATTTTTGACTAACGTCGATATTTTTTGTAAAAATGTTTTAAAACTGTAGAGTAGGTTTAAAAAAATACTGTAATGAAAAAGACAATGCATACAACAGACAATTAATTGAAACTTCTAAATATGAAAAAGTGTCAATTTTTTTGTTCATTAAACTAAGAAAGTTATTATGAATTTAGTTTCCACACAAAAAAATGAGAAAATTGTAATGTGCAATATATAACTTAAACGCAATATTTAACAAGATACTAAAATATTTAATAAACTCCCTTATAATGAATGCTAAATAACTGGCCAGTGACGTCATGAGCCAGTTCTGTTTTGTATGGGGCATTTTCGCGCGAATAGTAGTTTGTCAGTTCTTAAGTAGTTATAACTTTGTAATGAAAAGTCCTAGGTGCGATATATTTATTTTATCCGTTTTTAATGTTATTACTTATTCTATTTAGTAATTCTATTGTAGTATTAAAAATATATAGTCAAATACCCTATTTAAATATATAATTGAGTAGAAATTACATTCTTCAATAAATATTTGTGAATAAATCCATTAATATCGATGCTAAATTTTGCATTTTGTAAAAAACAATTGCAGAATGATATCATATTGTTATGAAGATGTGTCTCACGATAGAGAGAAACCGGTCACATGCGTATTGAAACATGCAGAAAGTGGGGTTCCGTAGTTGCCTTTGTTTCTAAAAAATTTTGATATAAGCTAATCGAAAAAATATTATTTTAAACTTGTAATAAAACTGTAAAATCTAACATTTTCTCCCATTTTTGAAAACGCATCAATGAAAAATTTTAAGTAATTTGAAATTTAATATTTCGCGGGAGGTATTTAGAAATCGAGGCACTAATACTCATTTAGGCACTTGTATATATTTCAAGGCGACATAATGCTTTTATTAAAATATTTACAAATAATAATTCTTCGCAACGAAACATTGTCCCTTTCATAAGCGTAAATACATGGTTAATTTTTCTAAAACTATAGTATGTGTGGTGATCACTATAGTTTTCTGTAATCATCTAGTCAGATTTTACCAACCTTTTTTTGTCATGATTTTAAAATAGTTTTGGAGTGCTCTATCTTTGGAATATCTTTTTAAACATAGAATTTAAATTTATGAAAAAAACATGTTTGTATTCCCCATAATAAGCTTTTTGAAGTTGTATCCCGTTTTACATACTAGCGACCCGCCCCGGCTTCGCATGTGTGCAATGTAGGTACTAATGTGGTGTAATTGTGGAGCGATTAATAATATTACTGCCACTCACGCGCCGCCGCCGCCGTCCGATTTTATCTACATTAAATGCCCAACGAAATCAACTTATTTAATTAAATAAAGATTAATATGACATTGATCAAAATAACTTCGAAAGTATAACCCACAAAAAGTGGGTCGCTGTGGGTTATCCCTAGGATATAGATATATGCCATCGCGGACTTCTTGTAGATATTTTTAAAATACACAATTCCATAGTACAAGATTTTGACATATCTCGTAAAAAATTAGTAAGCGTTAGCAATGAAAGCGCCGAAATTCTACTGTTTTTTACGAAATATTAACTTTTTTATATTTCCTGTAAATATAACATGTATGTATTATACCTATAAACCTTTCGGAATAAATTATCTGAATGATAGTGAAAATCGCATCAAAATCGGTTGCGTAGTTTAAAAGATCTAAGCTTACAGCGGGACAGACAGATGCGGGAAGCGACTTTATTTTATACTATTTAAGCAAGCAATTTTTTTTTTCTAAAACTTTATGTAAAAATATGAGATCTCTTTAATTGTTACACAAATATTTAAAAAAGATAGCTAATGTAAAATGTATGGATTAATAAGATGCCAAATTTAAAGTTCCTACCTTACATGGTTTCTCAGAAAACCTGCTATGAATACAGAACAAAGTACAATAGCAATAATAATCTCAGAAAACCTGCTACGAATACAGAACAAAGTAAATCTGTCGCCTATTGCGCGTATTTAAAAAAAAATTACATCTTGAATCATTGCTTTAATATTCTTACAACCTTTGCACGGGATTCTAAAAACTATATCATCATCATCATCATCATCATATATATTAATACGCTAAGGTTAAGATGTTACACTCCCTTTTTAGAAAAAACCTCACAACTAATCCACATAAATTATATATCATTTTATAGATAATTGCTTGCTCTACCGGCATCCACAACTAAAAAATTTATTATTGCTATTGTTTTTGCAAATTAATTAATTATTAAAATTATATACACAAAACAGCAATGCTGCCATCTAACGGCTCAACATCAATATGATTGACGGTCGGTAAAATTTTTGTTTAATTTCAAATCCACTCACGTATAAATAAAGTGGCGCTTTAGCTCAATGCTTTTGATACTTGCGCCTCTATATGTCAATTTTAGTAAAATATTTGTTTGATCTGTCATCTGAGCTTCATAATGGAATAAATATTGCAAAGACTTCGCACGGGTCACGCTAGTTTTTCATTATTTCAGTAGTAGTTTCAGTAATAGGGTAGTTTCGGAAATAAAGGAGGGGAGAACATATTTTCTTTTGGGTACTTTTCAATATATCTGAACACATAGTACCTAATATTATGAGACAAATGTTTTTGAAACCCTTATAACTAACCCTTTCAAACGATACCTATATTATATATGAAAGCGAACAAATATTTCCGAGCATTTTCTTACCTTCTATCTGCCTTCCCAATGTCCAAATAAATATTTTTAAATTATACCTATTGAGACACGGGTAGGTTAATATATTTTTACTGTGCCAAATTTATAGTATCTACGTCCGGTGCTTTTTGAGAAAAACGCATGCGACGTATAGACGAATATAACAATTTTTAAAATATTTTGCTGCGTTTTATTTGAAGACTATACACGAAGCATTGACAATCTGTGACAGACGGACGGTCAGCCGTAAATAGCGATAGTAAATATCTCTCTTTTTTCACTAAGAAACCTTAAAAATACATCGGCGCACAAAAATCTTTCAAAGACCCAAAATCTCCGAGTGTGCACAAATATAAATAAGCATCTTCGTTAAAAAAAATTGCACCACAATTAAATTAAACTACGTGGTGTAATATTATTTCTACTCTCTTTAAGCTCTTTATCGCGACCTAGGTTACGTTGTATTACAACATCTTCAGATGGGCTATTAGCAAGAATCTGGAAATTGCCCACCTGAAGATATTGTAATACAACGAAACCTAGGTCGAGGTAAAGAATTTAAAGAAAGTATAAATAATACTACATCACGTAGTTTCATTTAATTGTGAATAATGATTTTCTGCAAAATTAACGCCAAATATATTGAAAATTGCACTCATTTATTTTTACAACATTTTTCTTATTTAATGTAACTTAGTTCAGGCAGCGCAACTAAAATATGTGACAGAAGAAGTAAGAAGGAAGGAAGTTGGTAGCGCGCAATAATACAATTATTCATCAGCATCCAAACTTATCAAGTGGCATATAAAGATTACAATATGGATACCTAAACTCTCGCAATTAAATTCTTACGTATGATTTAATTAATCACCAAATTTACGTTTTATGTATTTATTATAGATAAGCTAATTATTTCAAATACTTTTAATACGATTATCCACTCCGAATAACGACTGAAAGGGACAAGATTTTTTTTAGATTTTTCATAACTGTTACTTTCATCATACTCACATTTTTAGTAAAAATATCATTTACGTTCAAGAGATTATTATTCGTAATTTATATAGATATATATATATATATATATATATATATATATATATATATATATATATATATATATAATATGCATAATATCATTACACATACATAAATAAGGATTCACAATTCTATTTACTATTATAATTGGAAGAATGTGTGTTTGTCCGTTTTCCGATGTCGCAATTACTCAATCTATCTTATAATTAACATGTATTCATGTTATAAAATTAAAACAAATACTCGAAACTTTTTATATCATAAAAATTTATTATTTTGCCAATCAAAAAAAAAATTTTATTTTCCGCTCAGGCAAATGAGCGAGTCAAAATTAGTAATGGTGTGCTTTGTGAATGTTTCTTATTTTTATCACTAATCTGCCCCAATTTTTGTTTTTGCTAAAATAATTTCCGCCTAAAATGTTCATATCCGTATAATATTAGACGCTTTAAATGCAAAGTACCCCTTGATAATAACTTAAAAATAAATAGCCTTAGGCCATAGAAAGTATTCGTCTATGTTTCTACTTAGGGGTGAAGTGTGTGCTAAAAAGAAACGAGCACTTTTTGGCTTTTCGACGTACGTACATTAAAAGTCAAAAGTTATTTAAAAAGCTCGCATATAGTATATAAAAAAACTCTTCAATTTCGGATAACTGTATATATTGGTAACCTTATTCATTGTGATTAATTTTAGTACCTCTAACTGAAAAAAATAAGTTTCCATTATCAAAGTAGTATACTTCTTTCGAAAACCTCACGTATGAAGTAATTTATAACAATATTATGAAAACATGTATGAAAAAATTATTATGATACGATGAAATCTTCAGATATTCATAAGAAAACAACATTTGGAAATTGACATAGCTTTTCAATTAATATGGGCGAATGTTCTTACACACGCTGTAACCAAAACTCAAATTTCATTATCAATTCGAATTCAATTTACACCGTCCCAAACACACCCTCACATCGCCACGAGCCCAATGATATTACTAAAAGCATCCAGATGATACCCGACCCTAAGGCCGGCAAAAGACGAACACATCTACAGTCTAAACAACCGCCCGTGTATGTTAATGCCCTCGTGTTCTGTCCTTGGGCAGTTCGTGAGCCGCATCGCCAAGCTAGGGACGAGCATGAGGAAAATCCAACGTCACTTTATCGTCCAATGGCGTGACGGCAGCACAGTGTCACGTGTGCAAGGTTCTCCTTAGCTAAGTACAATATTTTGGTGTAGCAGGAAGTCGGTTTGTAGTGCGGAAATTGGTCCCATTAAAATTCGAATAGAATACGTTAAGCCGGAACTTGAATATTCATCCTATGCTGCTTTAAACTGATTAACCCTTTTCCGGTATCCTTAGAAGCTTTCATGGACAAAAATTAAACAATGGCTATAGTATATTGAATTTAAACATGGAATAAAAAAGTATGAGAAAGCTTGTAATAGAAGAAAGCAAGTACTGCCACCTGTTTGGTGTTTCAAAATTCTTTAAGGACCTATACTTAAAGAGTTAACAATTTTATATTTATCTGAATTGTCTTGCTTAAATTTCTTTTTCTTTCTGGCTACCACAGTAGATTATAAACAAAATAGTGACTAATTCGACATTAAAATTTGCTGCAAATTAATGAAATCTACTCTTCAAGATAATTTTTATAAGGTTATTTAATAATTAGTTTGGCAGATTATCAAAAAATACTATTTTTCTTTATAAACGCATTAAATTTCATTATAAGTAGAAACATGTTATTTTAATTTAATTTTCTTTATAAAGACGGTATCTGGGACGACAAAATGTTAAGTTTCAAACCAATCAGCCTCGCCGAGCTATAACAGGCTTACTGAAGACGTCAGCGATAAATAATTTATATGACAATTGCGTCGGTAGTTTAATAGCGTGATGAAGTTAGCGGAGAGTGGAAAATGCAATCGTCTATTTCATTCTCGCTCATTATAATTGTATACGCGTGAATAAGAAAAAACTAACTAAACATTATTTGTATTTCGAAAGTTATAAAAGTGTCACTTTCACTGCCTACTGTAATAGTCGTTTTGGCTTCTCCATTAGAGGTTGGTTCGTAGTACCATGGTAATGATATACGCTTTGTGAATAAACGACTTATAAATATGGTTTCAAAATCTCGATAAATTTATAAGATAGCAGTTTTTTGTCACACTTAGATGACACTGGGTGAAGTTTATTTACCAAGTTGCCAGTGTCTGTTGTCTATGATTAACCATGTCATTGTAGTCAATAGATTGACATTTCTTTTTCTAACTTATTGAAGCCTATTAATATATAATTAATAGACCAAATTATTTCCTTTCCCAGACTATCGTTGAAGAAAAGAAAACCCATTCAAGTTGAAAATCTCATCATGACTAAACAACAGAAAACACATTAAAAAAAATTGCCGCTTACAGGGTTACTCCTCTTTCCTTCTGCCAATATAGCTTTTTCTCAAAAACTTTTCTATTGATAAACATAACATTGAAAATTATAAACCACATTTCTTTTACTAATTTAATCTCAAAAATACGTAAAACTAAAAAAGTGCTCGAATTTTTTTAATGTTGAATAATAATTTTTCAGAGGTTCATAATATTTTTTAAGCGAGCAAGTGTAAAGCGTTTATTTTAATCTAAGTGTATACGGGAACTCTCGTAGTGTGAGTTCTATTCGTACTTAACAAGCATTATTATTTAGATAATCAGTAGACCAGAATATGAAATTTCTCTGAAAACGACAAGCTTCTCCGCGTAAATTTATGACATTGATATCTAATTTATGACATTGATATATTTTGGAAATCGTAATTACTGGCTATAATAACTGAAACACACATTTAAAATATGTTTGGGAGAAAAATCACATCTCAGTAAAATGTAAAGAGTTATATTAATTCGAATAGGAAATTTAACAAATTTTGATAACATGATGAAATGTAATGTCATTAAAAACTATCCAAAATTGAAGATGAACACCAATCATCGAAACTGAAATAAATTACCCTAATGATTTTGTTACCAATTTATTATATTATCATCAATGTCTGTATTAAAATCCCCATATGAATATTTTGGAGGAGAATGAGAAAATTCCCATTTGAAATATATAAGATATATCTCACTCCAAAATATATATGATATATCTCACTCCAAAATATATATGGAGCTTGCGATATATATAAGTTAATAATCCGTACCACTATGCAAAATTTCGAGTTTCTAAATCAAATGAATTCTGATAAAAACGACTATGACATGCAAACATATGAACGGACACATGAGTGAACTTTTCCTCTTCTTTTTTTTTCTTTGGTATACGGAAAACTTAGAATAAAGAAAACACTATTAGAAACAGCAATAATTTATTTACAATTTAAATCTTTCTCTATAAAACATGTACCTAACACGACAAAATCAAAAAATATAAAATAATGATTACGAAAATATGTAATTTTCCCTAACTTATAATTTGAATCACTATTAACATAATTCTAACGTAAAAAAATCCTTTTAAAACTAAATTACGATTTGTTAAAATAATTTTACAATTATAGAATTTAAAATGCGTGATATTAAGGAATTTTCACTCGGACTTATGTTATATGTTATACGTATTCCTGAAAGACCGAGTATGGAGATATTTATAATATAATAATCTCCTCCTAACTCCTGGCTCCTAGGCTCCTCCTGACTCCCGACTCCTAATGTATAATATTTTATTTATAATTTTCTTGCATTTCCTTCCGCGAATAAACTTAAAAAGCACGGGTATACTGTTCTTAAATTGGTAAATCAGTATCACATTTTATACGTGTCTTCTCAAATCATTTATAATCGACTTCAAGCAATAAAAAGATATCACTTAACTTTTATTCGCAACTAAATGAAACTACGTGATGTAATATTATTTCTACTTTATCGAAATAATACTACATCACTTACTTTCATTTATTTGTTCGTAAAAATTAAGTGATAATGAAGTTCTACAAAATTAACGACAAAAATATTTATTACAAGAAAATGGATCTTAGTTTTTGTGTATCTAATATTTCGGGCATTTATCAACAAATTGTTTTGTTACCTGGAAGGGTATCCACCACAGGGGACGATACAGGGTTATCATCTCCCGTATGACCTGATAAAAATTTGGTAAAAATTGGACCAGAAAAATGTAAGGTATACCAAAGTGTTTGTCAACACCGTACAGTACAGGTAACGTGATTGAGTTTGAAAGATAAAGGTCTAACGACAATCTAATAAGACACGAATAAAAATAATGTAAATTTGCTCTTTAGCAAAATACGGGTACAATGATGGATCCAAAACCTGGTAACAGAAACTCTTCGGCGATAGTGGATAAATTAATTGACTTTGGATTCGGTTGACTTGTCTCGATGCAGGAAAGTATAAATATAAATATGTAAAATAAGCATAGTCAGATACATAAAAAGATATAAAGCAACTCTTTTGTGTATGTTAATTTATATCTCCGGCATTAATCGAACTTGAATGATTCTATTATTCTTTGAAAAGGTTATACCCTCAGCGTGAAACCATGAAATTTTCTTAGAATTTGAAGGTATATTTTTAAATTTTTCAACAATGAACAACACAGATCCGTGTTCGAGTTTGCATGATTTAGATCTAATGATAATTTTTTAAAAAAATCTAAGTGCCCTACAAATCTGCTCTGTTGCAAATTCCGGAAATTGTTGGAACCGTAAGTCGGTGACAGCAAGTCTTCACTGATGAGGAGAAAACTAATTAAGTTTGGACGTAAGAAAGTAAGTAAATAGACACGTAAGTATATGTAGTTACATTTAATGTTAATTGGCAAGTAAGAACGTATGTACCGATATACGCAAAGGCATGAAATAACTGGCTTATTAGTAAGCACATGTGTAGTACCTACATTGACATACAAACTTGAAGCACTGACTACGGTGAAGTCAAAAGAGGAAATGTGATTGACATATCCCTATATACGTATTGCTGTATGTGTGTGTAATATATATATATATATATATATATATATATATATATCCTGATAAGCCACTTTATAGTTGATATTCCATACGATATATGAAATTGAAAAAAATTTCGTATGCTGTATTTACTTAATTACTTATGATAAACATATTTACTAGACGGTTAAAAAACTTTTGGGCAATAGCAGCACTTTGCAAATTTAATTATGTCCGAAAACGATATTGTACCGCAAAAGTTCCAACTAAGTACTCGTATTGTCATTATTTTATGCTTTTCATTGCGCTTCTTATTCGATGGTTACTTGATGTCTTGTTACTTCAAATTATACGAGTATATAAAGTTATTTAAGGGATGTTGTTGAAGATATTTTTCACAAAAATATATCCTTCCATGGAAAAGGGAAGTTTCAACATTTCCAAAAATCTTTTTTCAGTATTATACAAATAAATAAGGTTGTTCAAGAGATGTTGTTGAAAATATTGTTTAAGATGTTGTTAACAAAAATATATTCTCCCATTGAAGAAGGAAGTGTTTTTTTTTTAAATATTATACGATAATATAAGGTTGTTCAAGAGAGGTTCTTAAAGATGCTGTTCATAAAAATATTTGATTCTATTGAAAAGGGTAGTTTTAATGTTTCCTAAATCATTTTTTAGTATTATACAAAAAAATTTTCAAAAGGCGTTGTTGAAAGTGTTGTTAACAAAAATATGTTCTTCCACCATTCTCCCCCCGAAACTAATGAAATCAAAATTGTAGAAAAAACAACTTTACTCGAAATTTAACTAAAATTTTCCGATAAAGTATAGTAGTGATACTAAAATTTTATATTTTTTTACATATTTACAACTCAGAAAGACATACTAGGTTATATGTTTGGTAGCAAACAAAAATTATTGTGACTTGAAGTCTGTTCAGAATTACTGAAAATAGTTAAATACAGGTGTTCAGTCGCAGATTTCAATGTTTGAACAATTGTAAAAAAAAACTACACCCTAATACAAAGTCGGTTTATTTTAACTTTATAACAACAAATGCAGATTTCATTTTTTAAAAACCACGTTTTCCAAATGGCGGCCATCGAGTCTGACACACTCTTCGAGTCTAGCACGCATGTTTTCAAACGCGTTTGCAGAGCGTCTGGGGATCCTACTGACTTCGGCTCGAATATTTTCTTTAAGTTGTGTCACAGTGCTTGGATTTGTTTTGTAAACAACGGATTTTAAGTATCCCCATAAGAAAAAGTCACATGGGCTTAAATCGGGTGACCTAGGTGGCCACGGTACGGTACCGTTTCGGGATATGTTTTTTTCTGGAAATAGCTGCCGCACTGCATTCATGGACACATTAGCAGTGTGAGCTGTGACCCCGTCCTGCTGGAACCATGTGTTTTGGTTGAAGGATGGACTATTCTGTAGTTCTACTCTGAAAAAGTAATTTAACATCTGGGTACATCTCTCCGAATTCACAGTTACAGTTTGGCCACGTTGATTTTCAAAAAAATAAGGCCCTATGATTGCAGATGCAGACATGGCACACCAGACTGTTACTTTAGGCTTATGTAAAGGCTCTTGATGCATTTGTCTTGGGTTGTGGACATTAACGGTAACGATTATTAAATCGATGGCGTGCTACAGACAGCGAAAATCCACTCGAAATGTACGCCTCGACGGCAAAAGCGCGGTGCTCTCCAGTCCACTGTTTCATGGCTACTAAAACATCCGCACCGCTTGCGCTTCTAACGATGCCCCCCGCGCCTCTCTTATGTGTTGCGTTCAGAAACTATGTTTGTTCAAACTTTGAAATCTGCCACTGGACACCCTGCATAAATTTATGGACTCACACACAAAGAAATTTCATCAGATTGTCTTACACGTATTCATCGAAATATTGTAAAAAGCATTTCAAACCAGCAAATAGAAATAATTTTAAAGTAGTCTTGTCAGATGTTTAAAGTTGACCACTGTGCAACAAGTCGGCAGACACTGCGGTAGGGCTCGATACAATCGCTGGGAACGGCGTGAGTAGGCTTTACGCTGATAGACGAGTTGCCAAATTGATTTCGATTGTATCCCTTCCCTTTGTAGCAACATTGAAACGTTTTATTTCGTTACGGTTGTTCGTGTCGTTTTACATTTAGGACAAGCTATTCCTGCCGGCTTCGACCCGGTAACAAGCGGCCTTTATTTGTTAATAACGCACGAGTGAAAATGTGGTAACTAAAGTTTTTGAAGCGGACAATGTTAATTAAAGGAATGATATGTCTGTTATATTCATGTGTATTTATCTATAAACAGTAAATATATATATCTCTATTGAATATATACAATAAAATTTCGAACCAATTGAAATTCGCTAAAGTATAACCATTCAAAAAATAATATACGCATTTCCAACATATTTATTAACGTTTCTTGAAAACAGAACCTCGTTAGAAGCTATGATACTCATTTTTTTTTATTTTTCTGAGGCTATCAGAAAATTATTTAATTTGTTTACATGAAAATTTAAAATATATATGTAAAATTAAATTTGACCAAAATTTATCATTTTGTCCATAATTTGACACCAAGATTAAATTTCATTAAAAATTGTTAGCACCTGGCGATTTAAGATAGAAAATGTCTTTTTGACGATTTTCCCTCCAAATGATTAGTATTTTCTTTAAACAATTGAGAAAAATTTTTCGAATTGCAAATTAAATAAAAACCCTAGAAGAAGCAGCTTTTTAATGTGATTGTAGGTTGGGTTATAATTTCAATGTCTAATTCTTTGTATGTTTATATATATATATATATATATATATATATATATATATATATATATATATATATATATATATGGATTCAAAATTTTACCTACGTCATGCAAGGCTGAAGGCCGTGTTAACATATGTATACCTGTAAAATTACATATTTATTACCAATGATCCAATTATGTATGAAAAAAGAACTTTAAAAATGTATCTCTTATATTATCAAGGGAATATTTGTATTGTGCCCTAGGATATAAATTAATTCAGCAGGAATGCGTGGATGTAAGACCGAAGTGACTCTACTGCAGCATGGGTAGCGCATTGTGCTATGTGATAGTTGTACTATCAAGCCCTAAACTACAACTACCTAAACTACAACTACTACAACTGTGATAGTTGTACTATCAAGCCCTAAACTACAACTACCTAAACTACAACTACTACAACTGTGATAGTTGTACTATCAAGCCCTAAACTACAACTACCTAAACTACAACTACTACAACTGTGATAGTTGTACTATCAAGACCTAAACTTATCTAGTGACATCTCTAGTCGTTATTTTTTTACGTCATTCACAAATAATGAAAGATAGTCATGAAAAAATTGTTAAATTTTTAACATCATAACGTTGGGATATAAAAATAAATTTTACGTTTGGAATAAAAGAGTTTCTCTTGAAAAATAAAACTTTTATCGTGTATTTTTTTCCATCTATCCGACGTAGAAATTTTTATTTTTAATTATGTATTAATCGAGTTCATTGTGGAAGAACGGAAGACAAAACACGTTGTGGGAAGATGAATTAATAACGATAGAAAGAAAAGTGCCAAAATGAAAATCGTTCGGATATTTAAAAGAAAGTAAGAGCAGCTTAATATTACTGTCTGCAAGTACAAGAAATTACCTTCAAAACTGAGTCCTCGATACTGAGAAAAGCATGAAATTAAATTGAACGTAGTCAAAAAGAGATATATAACTTCAGAATATATGCAGAAAACCTTTATAGGACTAAAAAAAGATGAAGGTTCTCAACGAAAATGCAATGTTGAGGAAAATGTTATTTTGATGGTAAAGAAAGAAATTTTGAGAAACAGGAAAAATTTACGTAAATGTACATACAGAATAAACAAATGGGAAAGTATAGAGGACCAAGAAAGATATGGATGAATCAAATTGAGAAATATTTGAAAGATTTTAAAGTAAAGAACCATAAAAATCAGTAAGGCAGGTATGAAGTTATGTATGACGTATTAGTGAAGCGAAAGAAGTATATCAGAATAGAGGAGTGTAAATTTGCATAATCATTATTTACCGTAAGGAAGTAGACAAGTGAAATGTATGGCTGAAAAAATAAATCCTGGCGACTCATACTACGAAATACATAAAAATTCCTAGCCTTTTAAAATGCATAATACTTACCCAAATGGAACACAATTCAATTGAAGATTCGCTGCCGAATCTACAGAATAAAAAGGATTTTAGCATACTTCATGCATCACAGAAACTAAGAGACTGTAGGATTAAACTGAAAACCGGGAAAATATTTATTGTATTTTTCATTCAAAATCATTAACAACATATCCCGATGGCACTTATTATTTTATGATGCATTTCACACTTATAAAAATTTAGATTGACTCCCCTCCGTCGTTCAGCTCGATGACGAAGGTTGTAACATCCACAGATAACTTCCTTTTTGTCTATATTCCGTCGTCTGATCCCGTCCTCGGCAGTATGTGTGGCATCCTAGACTCAGATCTCGTATGTGGAACGAATCTGATCAAACAAGAGCACGGAACTGCATTTCCTTGGTCTCTTTTTTTCTACTTTGTCAGTCACGAATAGTCTTATGAAATTATAGCCTTTCTTCTTAATAATACGCTCAAAATATTCGAAGATTCTATGAAAAGTCATGCTAGAAAGCATAGTGGTGATTGGTCCTAGTGGTGATCTACCTGAGAATGGAATAGTTGATTTAATGTACCTCTGTGGGATACGAAACTATGTCCTTGCAGGGAATTATTTGGAATCAAAAAAGTCGGGAATATTTTTACAGCATGAAAAAATTTACAGACAAACACGAAATTTGTACATATATTGTGATATCCATAAATCATATTTATAAGTGCGCCCTGGGGAATATATGACAGTATGTATTTGACATTTTGTTAGTAGAAAATTATCGTCAAGAAAGTCACGAAAGTATGCTTTGGAAATTCGATTGGCCTTGACCTTGCGTGTTTGCTTGGAGTTAGTTGAGATTTTATTATCGGTCGTTAAACATTTTATGAGAGATGAAGATCCGATAGGGAACAGACGAATCGATTTGCGTCATGTGTCATTAACTCTAATCATTTATTAATGTCAAATCCTAGTTTAGGTATACGCAAGCTCTGCATATAACTCATCTGCAGACTTTCGGCAGCATTTTGAACTTGGAAAATCGTGATTCAGAAAGAAAAGAAAAGACTCTCGTAGAGTTAAAATGGTATTAAAAAATTCGGATTTAAAAATGCTTTAACAAATAAAATGAAACAGAATTAGTCTCTTACTACTCCAGCCGTTCCATTGCCAGTTTAAGAGTTATTGGACGGCTTTTAGGGTTCCTAAAAAATCAGAGAACCCTTATGATTTCCATATCATGTCATCAATATTTTAACAATTTTAGTCTTGTAGACCTGCAATTTTGGAAGTAGATTTTCATAAATTTTGAAAAAATGTTTAAAGTGCCTCCCCATATACGTAAAGTGGGAACAATTTTTTTTTTTATATCCCATCAGAAATAATTTAATAAATATATTAGAATGAAAATGAAATTTCGTTTAATACTTACATATTTTTTTTTTATTTTAAGCTCAGAATGACGTACAATGTATCTAAGTCCCTCTAATTTTCCGATCACGGGTTTGAAAAATCGGGAAAAATTCAAATACTAGTGTTTAATTAGAACGTTCAAATAAAATGATTTCTGTTACTTTTGCTAGCAATATTAATAAATTAATAACAAGTACTAATGGCCCTAAATCTTGTAAATAGCAAATTTCTAATTCAGTGCAATAAAAGATTTCAAGTATCGTTTCTATACTAACTCATCGACTAGATATACAAAGGTCATAAATTTATTGTTCGTTTACCATCATGGTAAACGAACTTTTCAAATCATTGTTTTTTTTATTAAAATCACTACGAGCACTTTTTTTTTATTAGGTACGTTATTTTTCATGAATATTATTTTAATTAAAGAAAGACAAAAGCGAAATTTTAATCAAGGCTAATACATTTTATTCAAGATACAACTCCCGGTTTGTTGCAAATATAGATAGCATATGAAAATGGCGTACAAAAAGGTTTTTTAAGAAAATGTAATTTTAAAATCGGCTTTAGTCCACAATTCAGAATTGTATTGTTTTTAATTTAAAATTATATAATTCTGAATGACATAGTCTACAGAAAAATAAACATTATAATATTTTAAACTGTCACGACGAAAATGCACATTCATAATAATAAAACAATGAAATTTTAAATAAATTTGTATTTAACAAACAGAGGACGGGTGCAGTTATACCCAATTCGTTAAATAAATTCACTGACAAAATAGTGTTGTACCCCTTCATCATGGTAGTACCACAAAGTATATATTTATAAAATGTATAAATTGATAAAATGTAAAACTAGACATTTTTCCAAAAATATTTCAAATTTTGAATATATTTGGCGTTAAGGTTGTAGAAATTCATTATTCACAATTAAACGAAAATACGTGATGTAGAATTTTTCTACTTTCTTTAAGTTCTTTACCACGATCTAGGTTTCGTTGTATTACAACATCTTCAGGTGGGCTATTAGGTCGTGGTAAAAAACTTACAAAAAGTAGAAATGATACTACATCACATAGTTTCATTTATTCATTTAATTGTGCATAAATATTTCGTTAAAATTCCTTTAATTCGACTGACACCTGTACCATATATTTATAACACACAGTGATATATTTATATGCATGTTTATGTGACGTGCTAAAGATGAAACAATTAACAGGATTATTTGAGTCCAAATAAAGGCATAGTAAGTTATGCTACGATAGCTTGCTTTCTCTCTACAAATCAGCTACTATAAATGACGTCATTAATTTTAGTCACATAAAAAGACCTCTAATAGAGAGAGGTTACTTTTAATTTCATATTCGCTAGATAGGAATGAAGTTTGTACGTTTCATTGAAAATTACACACACTGGCAGTGCCAGTTATTTATACGTTCGAGTTATCATAAACTAAATTGCGGGCTGCGCTTGCATACCATAAATTAAATATGGTTAGATTTTCGAAAAATATTTGAGTTATATATGCCAGATATTCATTACAAGCTACGTGTAAATGCTTAAAAGGCACTTCACGCCACTGTGTTAACTAAGTTATTTGTCTATTTTAACTTTCTTTGTCCAATTTCTATTCACATTTAATAAGTTTTTTTTAATTTCCATTTGCTACCATAATATTTTCCTCAGCCACTTTATAAATTGTGGATTTACATAATTTTTTATGTTTTATTTTGTGTTTTAAATTTCAATAATAACATGATTTATTCTATTTTATCGATAAAATTTAGGAAAATATATAATAATGACAAATATTCAATAATCAAAAAGTATTATTTAATTTTCTCCTAAGCTATCCATAATCCCTTCAAGTATTAACACATAAATAATTATATAATTTATTTTATAATAATAAAAATCGTTAAGGTAATCATAAAACTAGAAAATTAGAGAAAATCTAACGTTGTTTTATAATATACTGGGATATTATTCGTTATTTTTAATGTTCATACAAACTAAAAATGTTCAATATTCTACCAAATAAAGTAAATTTTATTTTGACAAACATTTGTGCTGCCTTTGATTAGCTATGGAAATATGTAAAACAAATTATAAAGATTTCAGAATATATTTGCTGCATTTCTAGTTCCAAAAGTATCAGTACACCTATTAACTGCCTTCTCTGATGTAAAACAACAGATGTTTTCATAGACCTATGATCAGCTCTATGTTGTTTCATGTAACTTTTGGAATAACGTAAATGTTACGGAATTATTAGCCTTTAAGCAGACGTCCACGTGTTATAAGAGTGCACATTACGTCTGAGTTTAAAGTTTATTTAAATATTTCTTACCGTAATTTAGTAAATTTAACCCTACTGTTAGATATTGAATATATTTGGCGTTAATTTTTTAGAAATTCATTATTCACAATTAAATGAAACTACGTGATGTAGTATTATTTCTACTTTCTTTAATTTCTTTACCACGACCTAGGTTTCGTTGTATTACAACATCTTCAGGTGAGCTATTAGCAAAGATCTTCTTTGCTAATAGCCCTACTGTTAGAATTAATAGCAAATTGATAAGTAAAACGATGAATTTTATAGGTATTAATACCTAATTTAATACATAAACATGATTTTATGTATTAAATTAGATACCAACTAATGTCATTTCACTTCATGAAAAGTATTTTTTATTTACAGAAATCCTTATAAAATTTAAAAATGAGGAATGTCTCGCATTCATTTATATTACCAAATAGTAGTTTCGTAAAATATATAGCAACATTCGACAATTTGCTGCCGGTATTAAAAGTGACACGACGAAAATGCATCTCCTGTCATATCTAGATTAAATACAGAACTGTCATCGTCGACGAAATAGCTCCCTCCTTTTCTTTCGGCTCTTAACATTATATGATGCTATTTCATTCTCTCAAGCCACGGAACTTTAGCGAAAAATAAAGACAAGGACAACGCTAGTGCGATAAAACATACCTATTTTTAAAGTAAACTTTATGGCAATCGTGGTCATCCTGTATTAGCTAACATATAGGTTAAGTAAATTAAATTATACAGCATAGGGTTTAATATTTTACCTTAAATATAAAATTATTCTTCACCCCGTAAATTAGCGAGATATTTAATTATTCCCTCTTAATTGAGCACAAATTTGAATTAACCTAAATAATATACAATAATTGATATAGAGGCAACAAATTATTGTATATACAATTGTATATACAATAATTTGCTGCCTCTAAATTCGTATATATTTCTTTGACAAAGATGATCATAGTAATAGGTTTAATAATGCCAAATACCTAGAGTAGGGTACCACATGAACCAACAAAAATAAATAATTTCACATTAACCCTTCTCCTACGCCTGTCTCGTAAAAATAAATAATTAAATTAAAAAATAAATATAAAGTTCGATCACTTTTAATGTCGACCTTTAGTAAAAATGATTTATCAGTGATATAGTATTGCTATAGTAGCAATACTACATAATACCACTAAACTTCATACTAATATATTTGATAAATATTCGGGAAGAGCCACACGAAAAACTTTTGGAAGTAACTTGAGTTCTGACTATGTTTTTATTGAAATTTAATTTTTAAAACTGCTTGAAACATAAAGAAAAAAAAATATTGTGCGTATCAGCTCCGACGCACCACTGTAGTTTAGTTTATCTTGGAATATGGAAAATAGGTAACACTGTATATAAATATCATCTATCAATATATCTCTTACAGTTAAGGCAGCGTTTATAAGAAACCCATTCGCTCGACTGTTTTTCGTTGACTTACGTTGCAAAACTGGTCTCCACGAATTTTTAACGGGATAATGTACAATCTATGTCCACCCTGAAGCTCCTTTCTAAATAATGGAGTTTTTTTTTAAATATTGCATTATCATCTACACATTGGAGAAAGAATTTTTGAAATCGGATGAGTAGTTTCGGAGATTACCTCCTACATACATCTAAACATTGGGGAAAGAATTTTTGAAATCGGATGAGTAGTTTCGGAGATTATCTCCTACATACATCTATACATTGGGGAAATAATTTTTGAAATCGGAGGAGTAGTTTCGGAGATTACCTCCTACATACATCTATACATAGGGGAAATAATTTTTGAAATCGGAGGAGTAGTTTCGGAGATTACCTCCTACATACATCTATACATTGGGGAAATAATTTTTGAAATCGGAGGAGTAGTTTCGGAGATTACCTCCTACATACATCTAAACATTGGGGAAAACAATTTTGAAATCGGATGAGTAGTTTCGGAGATTACCTCCTACATACATTTAAACAATGGAGAAACATTTTTGAAATCGGATGAGTAGTTTCGGAGATTACCTCCTACATACATTTAAACAATGGAGAAACATTTTTGAAATCGGATGAGTAGTTTGGAAGATTACCTCCTACATACATCTATACATTGGGGAAATAATTTTTGAAATCGGAGGAGTAGTTTCGGAGATTACCTCCTACATACATCTAAACATCGGGGAAAGAATTTTTGAGATCGAATAAGTAGTTTGGAAGATTACCTCCTACATACATTTAAACATTGGGGAAAAAAATTTTGAAATCGGATGAGTAATTTGGAAGAATACGTCCTACATACATCTAAACATTGGTGAAAGAATTTTTGAAATCGGATTAGTAGTTTCGGAGATTACCTCCTACATTCAAACTTACAAACTGTTACACTTTTTTTAACGCTCTGAACTTCTCCTTTTATACCTCATAAAACTTCATTCCGGGCGCTATATATAAAAGTGGGTTTTTAAGGAATAAACTCCAAAAATATACGTTACATAAGTGCAGATCCCACGATAATTGTGAAAATATGTATTATGTACAGAATTATTTTTTAGAAACTCCATTCGACCGAATTCCTTCAAATAATCACAAATTTTGTCTAAAATAATTTATTACAAAAATTCTAAGAGTATATTTTATAAATATATTATGAGTAGTATACCCACATTACACTGAAGAAGTATACCCGCAAAAAGATATACCTCTTAAGATTACATACATTGTGTTAGTATGTTGACAAGTACATTTTTCACAGATTTAAAATATGGTCAGTCTCTTAAAACTACGAAATTTAATTCATCGTTACAGTTTTCTGGAAAACTTTATATTTATAAACTTCTAGTTATCCTTTTTTTACAACTTTAACTTAACAACTTTGGAAATGGGGAAAACGTTCGTTACATTTTTTGTGAACATTTTCATCAGTATCTCCAGAATTATCTTGCAAACAATCTAAATAGAATTGAAATCACTGTAAATCATTTTCTCGTAGTATTCCACATAACCCATTATATTTAAAATAAAATTAATACTTCAATTGCTCGTTCTGATATTTCCCTACGTATATCTTTGTGTTTCATTGTGATATATGTTGGTTAATGAACTTTAAATTAAAAATTAATATTTTCATGTTAATATGTAAGTGATTTTATAAAGAGTTCATTATCTTTTCAAAGTATGAGATTCGGAAAATAGTTTTTTTAGAATCCATTTCCTTTTCGAAGTACGAAATTTGAAAAATTTAGCAAATATGTTAAACACAAAACGTATATATTGAAAGAAAAAATCATTAAATTTGTTTCTGAAAAAATATAATTGTGGATAAAAGAAAAAGACCAAGTTTTCAAGATAAAAACTTTTAGTTCAAGAATTTTTTTTACATAGTTGCCTGTAGTAATTTCTCCAAGTCACCGTAGTTTTGTAACCTTTTTAGTTTTATTAATCTTTAGAAATATATACTTCAAAGTACAAAAGTTTTTAAAATTTGAAAAAGTTCTCAGGAAAAAACCGTCTAGATAAGAAGAACTCTTTAATAAGTTTTACCCGAGTATAGCTAAGGAGAGCTTTTAAGAGCTCCCGTTTCGAAAGTTGTCGCCGCTACGCGACGGTATCGATTCAGCTTTTAATTAAAAAAGTTTACCAAAGCTTCCAAGCTCTAAACAGATTGACGTGTGATCGAAAAACTTTTGCCGATAGCGACGCAATACGGTCAAAACTCGCGATATTAACGAAAACTTTTGTAAATAACATACTGAATAAAGTAAACGTGTCGCTAATCAATACAAGTTATAAAACAAATTTCCACACCGCGTCTGTCTGTAGGTATAGAATTATTTGAATAATTGCTGAACAGATTTTGTTTCAGTTTTTATTAATGGATAAATTGACTCAAGAAGGCAGTTTAAATACATAAATTCTTAATATGATGTGAAAACTGTGATGATAAATTTCGAAGAAGTCGGAACAACAGAATTAATCGGATAAATATCTTGGCACGCGTTGAATAAATCCTCGGAAAACATGATAATAATATAGGGCTTAATTCTACTATAGTTCTTCTCAAAATGTATAAATTATGTCTTTTATAATAAAGTGTGCAATAACATTTGTTTACTTTGGATCCATACAATTAGTGTTGAGGTAACAACAGTGTTGTGTTGATATATTAGAACAATTAAATACTCAAATGCAGGTCATTTTCATTGACTGATTATTTTTATTAATCATCTTCTCCTGACTGAGGGTCAAGTCCATTTGGAGGAGTCATAAAATTCTGCAAGTCAGCAGATTTGCAGAATTTTACGACTTCTTTCCACTGCCCCCATTCTTTGCATTGAGGCGTACCGTAGGCGTAAATAACTGTTTATAGAAATAGAAAATATCAAAAGTAATAAAAAATATTAACCACAAAGTACATTTTTAGTATTCTTTGCCACAATCGAAATAATATAATGATATTGTTTTCTGACAAAATTAGAAAATTGCTTAGAAAATCACTCTCCCCACCACGACCTTGAAATCTGTTGATGAAAAGGTTCCTGCAAAAACAAAATATTAGTCATAAGATCTAAAACGACTAAAAATTATCAGCATTACGTTACTTGATATAATTTTTTTCGGTTTAAAAACTAAAAAATCAGTATTTGAGTCTAAATATTATCGATAATATTTTAGCTTTTAAAAAGTCAGCATTTCACTCTGAATACCACACGAACAACAAAAGATAATTATTCATTTAATTCCTCATATTTTAATTACATAAATTTATAACTACCTTATTATATTAATTTATAACTAGCTGACCCGTGCGAAGTCTTCGCACTATATCGCCATCTAGCGTGTTCCAAGTATACAATTTAGCTAAGATATTTGATGTGTCTCCCACAGATGGCGCTCATGCCAATTGTTATAAAAATTAATTTTTTTATTAACAAAAAGATTTTTTTCGGATTTTTTTATATTTTTCGCCCAAAGTAGAAAACATAAGCTTTAAGTGGGTATTTTTTTATTTTTTTTGGTGCAGTAGTTAAAGAGATCGAGCCGCTCGACCAAAAAACACCTTTTAGAAATAATATATTTAGATTACCTGCGTTTATAGTAATGCCGTACACACGAAGATTTAGCAAGTATAACAAGCGACTATTAGGACTTCACGTATACTTCGGTGATTGCACAATGGTAAAGAGTACTGATCACACAAGTTTGCCTTACACTTAACCGGTTTTTATGATACCAATATCAGAAATGATTCAAAACAATGCTAATTATATGTATTGATTGAGCTGTAACCTATAATCCATAACACATAAATTATTAAATCCTAACTTCATTTCTAAATAACACGTCAAGTAAAGAGTAGATGCATCATTTCCTCGGTCAAACACCTTTGTAGGTTATACTAACTTTAAGGATAAACGTTGAATATTTTCATTTTTTTAAAATTTAAATGAGCCCTTAGTTTATTACTGAACGATATCATTTCGGAAAATTGCGTCGAACACAGAAATTTCGTCAATCACTGATGCGTCATAACTAGACAGTAAAGGCAATATACTTCGATACATACACGGACAATGTAACAGGTTATTCAACCTTCAGTCTCGTCATGATATAAGATCGATAAGGCTGTCAAAGGTGAGTTTAAATTAAACATGATCAAGTTGATATCCACATATATTTTCACATGGATATCACTTAATGTTTTCTTTTATTTTCTTGCATATAGCAGATAATTTTTTATACATTCTAATATACTATATAGATTTTCCAGTTTTCGTTTTCCTTCTAGGCCCCTAGACCCAATAGACCTTCGACTACGGAAAAAAAACAATATTATTGTGGAAAGTAATTTCAATTTTACTGTTTCTAATGTTAATTCATCAAGATAGTGTATTAAAAAATATCTTAAAGCTCGTTACGTACTATTTCATAGTCTGGTTTTAGTTTTTTTTTCAAATTTTATTTAATTTAAGATGTTTAAGGGATATGTTTCGATAATAATTAATGCCACATATTTTTGAATTATGTAACTACGTATTTTCTCCGCGAAATCCGCGTAATCAAGGCGTATTTTCTCCGCGCAATATTAATTTTAAATTTATGTTTTATAGTCTATGATACTCACGTAGTCAATACAAACCAAAGGACATAAAAATTATTAAAATCTGCCTAAGAGGGAATACCCTTGTCTATATACATACATAGATTGTTAAAAACAGGTAAACGTAAATCTTTAACAATATTTTGGCCCCAAATACCTCATTAGAATCTGGGCGAATAGAGAAAGCAAATACAAAAAAGTCACACTAGGTAACGCATGTTTTTTTAACATAATTGCTTCCTAAGTAAGCAACACGTCAATACAAAAAATGCAAAATAAAATTATTAGAATAAACATGGCCAATAAAATTTATGCGAAAGCTGATAACGCTAATAGACCATTAAACCGGTCAAGTGCGCGTTGAAGTGTGTTCCGAACATATTTAGAATAGGATCATATTCTTCTACATTTATTGAAATATCTAATACGAGTCAGCGAAAATCATTTTAAATGAAAATTCTTTTCAAATGCGGGTATATAGAATAATATAAGATTTTTCCAACTCGTAGTTGGAAAGTTAGAAGGGATAAACATATGATAAATTGCAAAGTGCATTATGATAGATTTCCAGACTCCAAGAAAAGGCTTTCACATTTATTACAATTTCCATTGTCACGAAAAATAATCGTTTTCATATAGGAGGATAATATTTAGGTATTTTAATGTATTGATAATTATGAGGATATACATTCGGTGGTGCACTTTCTTATACATGTGAGATGTTTAGAAGCATTACATAAAAGAACCTGTCAAGCCCTTATGTTCATTTGAGCATGCGTAGTATTTTTATTAAAATATTTATATATATAAATTTTTCAGAACCTAAATAGGTCGCAACAGATTATATACTATAACTTTCATAAACCTGAACCCATGGCGCATATTTTCAAAATTATAAGATCAAACTACTTTACCAAAGACCGGGAAGACTTTACTAAACCTGTTTTTTTTATGATATTTGGCAAAATAAGTACGAAAGTGGAATTTTATTTTTTGCATATTTTGTAGAATGTCTTTTTAAACTTGCAATTTAAAATGAATAAAACGATATTTCTATATTCCTCATAACAGGTCTTTACAAATGACACTCCGCATAATATATAAAATGGAAAACAAAATATTTAAGGTCTTTATTAATTCCCTAAAGGGGGAATTCTTTTAAATATATTAAAAATATAGCGGTATAAAATAATGGTACGCTATGCCAACTTTCAAGTTTCACACACAAATCACAATACTTCGAAATTCTATATTTATAGATATTTCTTCCCACTCAATGAGAATCACAAAAAATAGTTCCACTCTCACTTATGTATGATGATAATGTTACAGCCTCTGGTCTGTGACAGCCATATTTCCCAGGAACGACTTCATAAACTTGAAATTTGGCATGGTAATGAAGCATATTAACCACTACTTATCTCGATAGCTGTCACTCAAAACATATCTTCAGATATATGTGTATATATATATATATATATATATATATATATATAATATATATATATATATATATATATATATATATATATATATATATATATGTATATACACACATATATATGTATATATATATATATATATATATATATATATATATAATATATACTCAAAAATATGAAACTATCCACACACACCACCCCCCCCCGCTGGTTTCCAAAACTGTCGATCATAAAATGATGAATAAATATGCCATTTCGACATAATGATTTAATAATTAAACACGGAATTAAACAAACTTATTTAAGTTTGATTTTAAGCCTTAGTGTGAACGCGGATGCATGTAAACAAGAGCGTGGATGCGTTAGTGAACAAAAGCATGAATACCTTAGTGTGAGCGTGGATACGTGTAAATGCCTTATTGTGAGCGTGATGCGTGTGAACAAGAGCGTGGATGCCTTAGTGTGAGCGTGGATGTGTGTGAACAAAAGCGTGAATGTGTGCATGCGTGCATGTGACTGTAGCTGTGCGTGTATGTTTAAATTCAATCATTTTAACTACTTAAAATCGGTGTTCTTATTACGCGAGCCATTAGTTTTATGTAGAGATTGACAATATTTTCATTCGTATCGATATCTTCGATCGATCCAGATCGGAACTATACGATACAATATTGTGATCGTGTAGAATATTCGCGATTCGACCTTCCCAATATACTATACACTATTGGGAAATAAATATACAATAGACTATAGAATAACAACATTTTTGAATGCATGCTACAGTTTATTTATTATTTAGTTAAAATGTAATAACATGTATACACAATACACATGAGAAAATATATTATATGTATAAAGTAGATAAATAAAAAAATGTAACAATTTATTTGTCCTCTTTAATGTATCTAATTGATACATATGGTGGACTTGTTGCTACTAAAGCAAACTCTTATGGCCAACCAGAACACCAGTCCAGCCCCACTCGATGAGCGGCCGGGAATCAAATCAAATTTGTTATCAACTTAACATACGACGGTGACCACAGATCATTAATTTTTTTCTTTATTGTTGGTAGACTGTTTATTATTTTTATAAAGTTCTTGGCAACTAGTTTCTGCAATTAATGAAAAATGTTTACGAATTCCGATCTTCAAATTATTGTCTTGACAACTAGTCTAGATCTAATAGTAAATAAAAAACATAATTCCATTTATCCACTTTCCAATTTCAAATCGTGTGTTTACCCATCGTTTACAGTTTTAAATTGCCGCATGAAATAAACAAAACACAGACTGCCGGAGCGAGATTGCATAAATATGTGCATCTATGTAAGATTAACTAAAACCGACTTGTTTTTAAGAAATTGTCTGGTAACAGGCTTTACAAGAAAAAATGGTCTCTCCCTTTCTTCTCCCAAAACCGGTTAAGTCAAAATTTTAAAAATAATAATAAACCATCTTAAATTTAGAAGTTAGTAGCATTCAAATTTCTTTATTTTGGAATCTACAATATTAACTAAGAAATACATTCGTATTTTTTTAAGATTTCAAAAACAATTACAAACCATAATAAACCATACAAACCAAATTTTACGAAAAAGAATTACAAACCATACATACCATGCAAACCAAATTTACAAACCATACAAACCAAATGTACAAGCCATGACAAAACATACAAACCAAATTTAAAAAATTATAGCAAATCTTGTTAAATTTAAAGGTTAGTAGAATTAAAATTTCTTTATTTTGGAATCTACAATGTTAATTAAGAAATATATTCGTATTTTTGTAACATTTTAAAAATAATTATAAACCATGACAAACCATACAAACCAAATTTTATAACAAAAACCAAATTTTATGAAACACAATTACAAACCATAACAAACCAAAATTTTAAAAATAATAACAAACCATGTTAAATTTAAAAGTTACCAAATAAGTCTTTATTTTAGAATCTACAATGTTAACTAAGCAATACATTCGTATTTTTTTAAGATTTTAAAAGTAATTACAAACCATGACAAATCATACAAACCGAAATTTTAAAAATAATAAACCTTGTTAAATTTAAAAGTTAGTAGCAGTCAAATTTTATTATTTTGGAATCTACAATATTAACTAAAAAATACTTTCGTACTTTTTAAGAAATATGTATAAACATACATATATCCAGATAAAGAAGTCTCACTCGGGGCAAATTTTTTTTATGTAATCATGAACTTACGTTGCCACTAGAGAATAAAGAAGAGTGTTAAACATTAACCTCGTCAGTTAAATTAAAACTTGAATGTTTTTTGGACATACGTAAAAACTATTTTTTCGAACGACATATTCTCGTAACAAGTTTATGTAATAAGTGTATTAGATTAATCAGTATACAAAAAACAATTATTGATACACGCACTTTAACGCTAACGTGTCATAAAATATAATGGATGGCTCGGCCATCCTTTGTTACTGTAAAAAAACCTGCAAAATTAAAACGACGCAAGTGCACTCCATATCCGTCTCAGTGTGCTGTTTCGTTAAAAAGATTATCGAAGATTTACAATTTTTTGCTCAACGCTAATAAATTTTTAAAAAAACGCCCCAAATACATGTCAAATTGATAGCAACACCCGCAATGCAAATAAGAGAGGCGTTTGACCTAACGGGGTGTCGTGTTGAAAACGTGAACCAAAAAAATAAAAAAAATACACATACTGGTTCAACTTCATTCTCGGCTACGCGGTTGCTGCATCCATCCTTTTCTCAACGTCACCTCGTCGCAGTCGCACGATGAGTAATCGGTAATGTCGACCTGAATTATAGCCATACGACCTTTTCCTGGTTGTATAAAATCATCATCATTAAAGTATGTCTTACGGGAATCTTATTCTTTATAATATTTATTAGTAAAACCCTTGTCTAAGCAATTGGCAATTTGTCTAATATCAATATGCGTTTATGTCTAAAAACAAACAAAATACATATAACTAAAGTTAAAAACTAATTTTAAAAATATTTACCCGACAATGAACTACTCAAATACTCTTCAATATTAATTCTAAAGAAATAAATCGAATAACAGTACAAGTCAATATTAGGCATTTCCCCCATATGGACTTAAGCAAATACTGCGCGAGTAATGGCAGTTAGCAAAAAAGAGGTTAGTACGTCCATGCGGAATATGAAATAGTGCATATCTATGTACTCATGTTTAATAGTGCTGTGGAAAAAAAAGGAACATCCAACACTGATGAATTAACAGTGAGCAATACTGGTAATTCTTAAATATTTTGAATAAATTCAAAACTAAGAAAAATTGTCGTTTCACTTGCAAAGAGATACAACCACCAGTGTAGAATCGAATGAAGCTTTTCTTTTTTTTCGAACATAGGGACGTGTCATTTTTCATAGAGATAAATTAATTAAATTCGGTTTGCCACATAAGGGAGCGTTAAAGAAAACCTTAATAAAGTTAGTATACGAATCTCGGAATAGTCTCATCACCAATCCGAGATCTTACGTACAAAGGTCAAATGCTGAAAAACTTTATAGGTTATCTGGAAAATAAGGACATCCTAATATAATTTAAGTCATATATAGTTTTTCGTTCCAAAAAATAATAATAATTTCATCTACCTTCAGAATATTTTGCCGAGACGGTGTAATCTTTCGGTTTTCCTATATTGTTAAGTTACAATGACTCGATCTGTTACCTGCGTGTTCCAGTGTAAAATAATAATAATTTCATCTATCGTCAGAATATTTTGCCGAGACGGTGTAACTTAAACGGTGTAATGTAAACAAATAATAATAATTTCATCTATCGTCAGAATATTTTGCCGAGACGGTGTAATCTAAACGGTGTAATATAAAAAAATAATAATAATTTCATCTACCTTCAGAATATTTTGCCGAGACGGTGTAATCTAAACGGTGTAATATAAAAAAATAATAATAATTTCATCTACCGTCAAAATATTTTGCCGAGACGGTGTAATCTTGCAGTTTTACTATATTGTTAAGTTACAATGACTCGATCTGTTACCTGCCTGTTACAGTGTAAAATAATAATAATTTCATCTATCGTCAGAATATTTTGCCGAGACGGTGTAACTTAAACGGTGTAATGTAAACAAATAATAACAATTTCATCTAGCGTCAGAATATTTTGCCGAGACGGTGTAACTTAAACGGTGTAATGTAAAAAAATAGTAATAATTTCATCTATCGTCAGAATATTTTGCCGAGACGGTGTAACTTAAACGGTGTAATGTAAACAAATAATAACAATTTCATCTATCGTCAGAATATTTTGCCGAGACGGTGTAACTTAAACGGTGTAATGTAAAAAAATAATAATAAATTCATCTATCGTCAGAATATTTTGCCGAGACGGTGTAATCTAGCGGTTTTACTATATTGTTAAGTTACAGTGACTCGATCTGTCACCTGCGTGTTTCAGTGTAAATAGGACATGTATCTTTAATGCCAAAAGAAAACAAATAAATACAACAGGTACTGCAATCTAACATCATTGGCTATACTGCTAAGTTACAGACTCGATTTGTCACTTGCGTGTCTGAGTATAAATAGGACGTGAATCCAAGTCATATTAAAATTAGGTGTAAGTTTTCTATATTATACTAACTTCATTAAAGTATTTAAGTATAGAAAATTTAACTTCAGTGCCTTTATGATGATGAATTTGTTGACAACTTACTAGCGTCGTTTAGATTTTCCATTCCTGTCTTTCTCAACGGTCACTCTTACAACACTGTTTGTGGTTTATACTAACAGCATTGGAGAAAATTTAATTAGAGATTTCATAATTGCTGATTTAATTCTATGTTATGACCGAAAACTGGAAGAAACAGGATACACATACCATAGCTAGTAATCCACTAGCTAATCAAAGGCATCGGGAGTAAGTAAGAATGTCAAAAATACATAAAACGACATTTTAAGCATTCGCAAGTAGCCTCTATAATTTTAGACGAATCAAAATTTTAATACATTATTTACAAACGTGTATTTCCAGTTTTATAAGTTTTTCTTGCACTAAAGTTAAATACAAATGTTTTAATGACATGATATGAAGATGTTATCATACAACAAAACCTGGGTCGTGGTAAGGAATTTAAATAAAGTAGAAATAATAGAGAACAAGAATACATGACGTAGTTTCATTTAGTTGTAAATAACGAATTTCTACGAAATTAACGCTGAATTTATTCAATAATGAAATATGTCTTCGACAAATGCTTGTGAAAACATATGATTTTAGGACGATTTAATCGATTTATTTAATCAGTATTTGAGTTATGCCATACCAAGCTCCTATACCAATTCGTAGTTACTATCAGCTCTGGTTCAGTTATCCTACCGGAGGTTATTTAAGTTTTATGAAGTTTGCATAAAACAAAGGAATAAGGAGAAATTGAAGAAAAAGATGAAGCGACGGATTAAGAGCTATCAAAGAAAAATGAGAGTATCAGAAATATATAACCGAGATGTTGAAAATGTTTAGATTCTCAAAATTAAAACCAGGTGTACTGTTTTTTTCAATAATTTTTACTGTATTCAATCTACATACATCAGTAGGAACTCTTGAGTAAATCACTGGATCTAATACTCTTTAGATATTTTTCCGTTACTATTTGAAAAGCATCCACTGTCTTATATGCGCTTATGTAATGAATATCTGGTAATCTCCTGGCACTTCGATAATCACATGTTTTATCATTGTCTAATTTATTATTGTTATAAAAAAATTAAAGACTTAGATCTTGTCAAGTTTCAACTTAGCCCGTTCTACAGTCAAATGCCTAAAGAATAATTCAAGGAAGGAATTTATTTTTGTCTGCATGCTGGCGGCAAGTGATGTACAACAATTCTGCTTATATAATTTAAGATTGATTTTATTAATTACACTAATACAATAAAGAGGAAAGTTTTGTTTTTAATTTTAGAGAAAGAAGGGGTTTAAATGAAAATTCTTTTCTATCACGTAAAAAAGTTTCATTCCGATTGTTATGCAACACAATTTGATAGCTTTTAGTTTACAGATTACCACAGGCTGTACAGTAAGTATATTTGTGGAGACATAGTCAATAATGAAAAAAACGTGGCTTTTCGCGAGGAAATTTTTTTAGATAATATATATATATATATATATATATATATATATATATATATATATATATATATATATATATATATATATATATATATATATAGGTTAAATATAAATCTTAGATTAGTTTAAATAAAAGTTTGCCACAAAATTTATCCGTTTACCATAGGTATAATTCTAACATTTTTTTTTACTTAGAAAAGGGCCTTGGTGAAAATAGCAAAGTCAGTCATTTAAAATAAATATCACAGATATTTGAAAATTTCTAAAATATAAAAATTGGCGCCTCACATTACTTATTACTTTAGATTAGTAGTTTAATCCTTCGGTTGCTCTTGACACGTATATGTGTCGGGAATGACTAGAGCAATTCAAACGTACATAGTCTGGCTAAATTGAGACAAACCTAAAGACATTTATACATCACAAGAGAGATAAAGAAATAACGAATCGAATGGTAGTAAAGTCATATGAAGGGTACATTATGTGCCACTTGGATTATTTAAATATTGTCTTTATGATTATGGAACTAATGTAAAAATGTATCGATTATTATATGCATAGTTATTATTTTTATAATATCTGTTTTGTATTTATTAGTATGTTTTCGTAATAAATATTTTTTTTCTTTTCTAAAACTGACAAAATATATACGAGAATACGAAAACGTTAATTTTATTTACGAAAGACATTAGTAATATAAAGGTGCAACAGTGCATATATGTCGTCGCGGTGGTGTGTTGGGTTAATGACAAGGCATACGGCCTTTGACGATGCGACATACCGCGGGGACCCGAGTTCGATTCCCGGCCGTTCGTAGAACGGGGCTGGAATGGTGTTATGACTGGCTATATGACATTTTTCTCGTAGCAATAAGTCCGCGATATGTATCAATTATATACATTAAAGTAAATAACTAAATAAAATAAATATTTGAAAATAAATGTATAATTAAGAAAAACTAAAAAATGCGCTTTTATAACAATTTGAACAACAAAATTAAGTTTTCACCTTCTATATTATTAAAAATCTAGCACACGTATAAAAATTTAGCACACGTATCAAGAAGAATTATTTGAAAGTTAGCACATGTATCAAGAACTGATGACAATACAATAATTTAATTACTAAAATTTAGAAAATAAAATTAGAAAAAAAAAGACTGAAAAAACACGCTATCGTAGCAATATTTTATATGCTGGTTTATAGTCTCATATAATGTTGTTGGTGTAGTCCCATTTATAAATTAATAAAATGTCTAATTTCAAATCCTTAACTTTTTACACTTTTTCGAAGCTTTAAAGTTCTTAAAGTGTTTCAGAAATTCTGTGGCTTAATTTCTTGTTTATTCCTAATTGTATAAGGGATTTAGGACTGTTATGACAATATTTGTATTATTCTTTAATATTACAAATATTTGCAGTGACCTCTTCCGTTTGTTACTTTCAATTACACAATAATTTCGGTACACCGCTGAAATATCTCACCAAAAACTTAACGCTAACATAATTTTTAATAAAATAAGTACCTTTTCAATTAACTTTTACATTTAGTTATTGTTTATACTTTGTTATGTTAATAATGGAAATAACATTTTACAGTAAATTCCTTTAGAAACATTTTTTCCCACAAAGAAGACAATCTTTTCTTTTCGTTACATTTTAACTCATAAATGCATAAATATGGTACAAATTCTCTAACTATTTTATAAAATATACATTTTTGTCTATATTCCTAAAAATTATTAATTACAATCGAATAAGAAATTTTGGAGTTATACATTATTTTGTCGGAAGCGGTGAAACGGTCGATGCAGCATTTTGATCACGGGCACTCCAGGGTTTTAAAGAAATTATAGATATTTGTTTTAAAAGGTTATTTGTAGCATTTTTATCCCATTCGATATGATATATTCGAGTAAACAGAGGGGAAAGGCATAGGGTTAACAAGAACATTAGGCACAAAATATAACAAGTGAATCCGCTTGGTCGCCAGTTACATAACATAAAAAAACTGCGATAACTTCGATTAATTCTATCACAAATATATTTGTCTAGATATTCTGGTGCATAAATGTTCATGGAGTTTATTATCTTGTTATTTATTTAACTCTTACCAGTTCTTAAATCAGACCACGTATGTTTGTAAATAACTTCATTTACTTTTTCATAAGCTATACAATGTTACTGATAGTAAAAACAATCATGTTGAAACTGTAATTGAAGTTAATGTGACACTCAAATTTATTGTACTGATACTAATCAATAACAGGTCATGGAGCTTTACCATTGAACACTAAACAACGGTTATCGTGTGTTTCTTGCTATCTCAGCAGAATGCGCAGGAAATATTACTTCGAAATATTCTCAAATTAAACTCATTCTAACGCCAATAACGCAATCATCTAATCAAGTAATCACAACAATACTCAAATTCATTGAACTATTAGTAGTCAGCCACGGAACGGACAAGCCATAGAACTTTACCATTGAACGCTAAACAACGATTATCATGTCTTTCTTGTCATATCAGCAGAATGCATAGGAAATATTACTTCAAAATATTCTCAAATTAAACTCATTCTAACGCCAATAACGCAATCATCTAATCAAGTAATCACAACAATACTCAAATTCATTGAACTATTAGTAGTCAGCCACGGAACGGACAAGCCATAGAACTTTACCATTGAACGCTAAACAACGATTATCATGTCTTTCTTGTCATATCAGCAGAATGCATAGGAAATATTACTTCAAAATATTCTCAAGTTAAACTCATTCCATAGCCAATAACGCAATCTTCTAAACAAGTAACCACAACAACACTCAAATTCATTGAACTAATAGTAATCACTGATAAGCCATGGAGCTTTACCATTGAACGCTAAACAACGATTATCATGTCTTTCTTGTCATATCAGCAGAATGCATAGGAAATATTACTTCAAAATATTCTCAAGTTAAACTCATTTTATAGCCAATAACGCAATCTTCTAACCAAATAACCACCACAACACTCAAATTCATTGAACTAATAGTAATCACTGATAAGCCTTGGAGCTTTACCATTGAACGCTAAACAACGATTATCATGTCTTTCTTGTCATATCAGCAGAATGCATAGGAAATATTACTTCAAAATATTCTCAAGTTAAACTCATTTTATAGCCAATAACGCAATCTTCTAACCAAATAACCACCACAACACTCAAATTCATTGAACTAATATTAATCACTGATAAGCCTTGGAGTTTTACCATTGAACGCTAAACAACGATTATCATTCTTTCTTGTCATATCAGCAGAATGCATAGGAAATATTACTTCAAAATATTCTCAAGTTAAATTCATTCTATAGCCAATAACGCAATCTTCCAACCAAATAACCACGACAACTCAATTTTGTAACCAATGAATAGAGAGTAACTTTTCTAAGGCATTATCAATAATTTTATGTCATGGGACTAATTTTATGTCATGGGACTAACTTTATGTCATGGGACTAATTTTATGTCATGGGACTAATTTTATGTCATGGGACTAATTTTATGTCATGGGACTAATGGGCTAGTTCCAAGGATTATCACATTATAATCGTATATTTATATTTACACTATTTTATAGAATCCACACTTCAATACTTTACTTACAAGTATAATGACCGGACTTCGTCCGGGTCAAGAAACTGTTTTGTAAAATTTTGAGTTGGCAAAAAATTTAAAGCCCATGTTAACAATCAGTGACGAGATAATTGATGTGACTTGGAAAAAATATATTTTCTAACTTAGGTAATTTTCCCGCAATTTCCGCAGGTGGTATTGTGTAACGCGTCTAATTATATACTGAAAATATATTAATTAGAAATATTAACATAATTTCAATATATAATTAGATGAGTTACACAAGCCGTAACAATGTTACATAGCAGCACGCAATGAAATACTTTTTATTACTCTGATATATGTATGTATATACATATATATATATATATATATATATATATATATATATATATGGCTGTGTGTGTATGTGTGCGTGTGTATGAATCACGGTCTACAGCTACGTTCGTAAAACCAGCTCAGTCTTTTTCAACAAACTTCAAAACTTTGTAATTGACTCAACGAAGAGCTCGCCCTCTATAAAAATTTTCAAAGACCGTCTGGAAAAGCTTTTCCTTTCATAGTATATCGGTCCTACCCTTCGTTAATTCAACCCTGCTCATCTTTTCGCAACTATGTCATATGACAATTTATGTCTTATTTGTTTTTTATTTGACTTTAAATAGTATGTTCTAATTTATAAATATTGAAATATAGTAGAATTATAAAAATCATTTGTAGCCTTCGACATTGTTAAATCCTCACATTTGACTATTGTAATTAACTGAAAGGGATTGCTTGCATAGTGATAAGTCCGCTAAATAAATACTTATATTTGAAATAAATAAACTGTTTCGGTTTATGATCAGTTTATCTATTTCAAATATATTATATACAGTTATTCTTGAGTTCAGTGTGGATTGGTTATAACAAATCCACTGAGACATTACATAATTTTGTGCCAGTAAAATTTTAGGTAACTATAATTCAGGACAGTCAGTCGCTTTTCGTACTTACTATAGAAAAGATTTCCTTTTCCTTTTCTAAAATCGGAAAACTTTTCCCCGAAATTGTTTTCAGTCAATATTTGCCAATCGTTTACATTTATATTAAAATTATTTTTTTTATAATTTAATAAACGTAATCATAGGTAATAATATACTCATCTAAAATTTAAATTCCATATATGCGCTTAATACCAAACTTTCAAATATATTCCATCCTATCTGACAAATTAGTGTAATGGTATTTATTACATAATAATATAAATAGATTAATTAAGTTAAATGCCCATAAATAGCACAATCACGTTCATCGTAAGCGTGACGTCATTTCAGCTTACTACTTTTAAGTTAAAAACAGTCTGATACTATGAAAAAAATAACTAGCGGAGTCGGATTCGATTTCCGCAAGAGTAATTTGACAAGGGCAACCCACAGAGCGGAAGTAATCAGAGAGTGAAAGTATTCCGTAAACAATTGATCGGTCAATGAAATAATAAAGAAAAACTAAGACTTTAAATTATTACGGAGAGCAAATAAATTGAATAAATAAAATCCAAACGACTGTAATTAAGTAACAAAATGTCTGAATTTGGCATCAGGTGTATGAAGTTAATAAGATGTATAAAAACAAGTTCGATGGAATAAAAAAATAATCCGTTTATAATTAATATTGAATTTAATTTTTTTTATACGTACTTGCAATTAAAACGACGGACATCACGGTTGTTTTTAGCTAAATAACTTTTCTAGAAATGTATCATTAACTCAATTTGAGAGATATTTAAATGTTGAAGATAATTTTTGTACTAAATTACTATTGTATAATTAATATACACAATTCTAACGTCAATATATATATTCATGTGTTTACTTGATAAAAAAAAAACTTTCTTCACTTCCGACACGTTGAGCCCACATTTTTTTGGAAAAATATGTAACTATTACATTTTGTAACAAAACTTACTATATTTACTATGGTCTCCAGAATTTTTTTCCATTAATCTCGTAACTAATTATTTTCATAACTAATTATTGCAGCAACTTTGCCACAGTTAAGCAATTAAGTAGACGTAAGTTTTCGTTAGGTATATTTTACATAAAAAACGCAATACGCAACAAAAAAACAAAACGCGAACTTCAAATTGAATTAGTTAGTTCGTTATCGTATCGCAACTTAATACATCTCGTTTTGTTAATAAGGCCAGGCGTAATCTAAATTATACGTACTATACGTATAATCAAAATACCACTCACTGACCGAGTCATAATTTCCCAAACTATGCAGTATATAATCTGAGAACTTGGAAAATATTTCTCTCTTAGCTTCTATGTACTCGCTTAAAAGGATTTTTCCAAATTTAACCTGTAAAAATTAAAATGGGGTGAAACTTTTATTGGACTTTTCTAAATATTTAAAGTTGGAAACGTGAAAATTTATATTTAGACTCTCAGATGCAAAATGAAAAAAACTCCTCAGCCTTTTTGCAAAATCACTAACCATAAACAATTATTACAGAAACAAGCGAATAAAACAAAATGCAGTCACGGTACCGGTACACGCTACGGTTTCTGCCCGGACAAACTTTGGACAACCACCTAGTAAAACTACACAGAAACATTCTTTAAATATCTTGCTTTGCTATCAAAAACATAACTTATGGAGATTAATATTTTTAGACATTTGATAAAACCAAAGGAATAAAATGGTTACTTTAGTTTTTTCGTGAAATTTCACGAAAAACGAAAGTAACCATTACGGTTCGTACAAATTCAAACATCTGATTTATATTCCTTTTCGTAACCTTTTAAGGAACCTTACCTTAAACATTGGTAATCACAATTTAGTGTATTATGTTCTTAGCACCTATTTCTCGCAACTTCATCAAAGTTGGCCTTTAATAAAAGTTCAGTTCATTTTAAGGGTTCAATATTTCAGAAGGAAAATCGAAACCCTTATAAGATTACTCACGTATCCTTCTATCTGTCTGTTATAATCGTTATTCTCCAAAACAGATTAAGGTGGAAACATGGACTTCGACATAATAATTAAACATATATTGCAAAAGCTAAAACTTAAAACAATTTGCATGAAAATTATAGACGGGCAAATTAAGTAATGACGTTTTTTAATTGCTTAAGTATTTTTAGATATACTTCAAAAAAGCTTATTATTAGCTTCTCAAAAATATTTTTCTTCATAATTTTATATAGTATATCTTCAGAAATATACTGAAAAAAAAATGTGCGTGTCAGCTCCGACGCACGACTGGAGTATACTTCTTAAGTACGATTATCTTGGAATGTGTAAAATACGTAGCACTATGTGTAAAAATAAATATCAATATTACTAAATGTAAATGGAAAATGCTTTAATATAGAAATGCCGACGGTGTAATTATTTACAAGTAAAACACAAATGAGCAAGATCAAATTTATACAACAAAATTAAAAACATTTAGCAGCATCAGACTAAGAAATTAAAATTAAAAAATACTTTTTAATTTTGTATTATAAAAGATACCAAATATTCAAACATAATGACATTTAATGATTACGTCTTGATATAAGCTAACGTTAGTAATCTACGTACGTCACACTCCATCATTGTAATTACGCCATAAGAAAATGCAAATATGTGTGTCACACTCCGTTCTAATGATTACGCCCTAAGAAAATGCCAAATAAATATATCGATATCTCAATCTAAAGATGCGCAGAAATGTTACGCGGAGAGGCCACCTAACGATTTGGTACACTTAACGATTTGGTACGCTCTGAACTTCTGATTTTACTCCTCATAAAACCCTATACTGGGCGCTATATATAAAAATCGATTCTTAAGGAGTAAACTCCAATATATGGCTAATTCCGAAACTACTGAGCTTAAAAATATTGAGCCATATGAATTGTGGCGTGATTATGTATAGCCTATAACTTATCTCAACTGCTGAACAAGTTATAGCAAAAATTGTTAATGAGTAATGTATGAAAAAGCTTGAATGTCGAGTGCCTAAATCAAAAAACGACACAAACATGTTACAATTCAAATATACCTGCCGTATCACTTCTCCAGATCATCAATATCTAGTTTTCATCACAGCACAAAGCACAACCACCCTATTATGATATAATAATGAAAAATTTTAATTTCATTTCTATTATACAAATATATCTACAATCTATATATCTGGATATGAGCTATGGGCAACGGTGAATGCACTTAAATTTCTGGCTTACGCGAATCAGTACAAATATTGGTTTTGGTAAATTTTAATATTTTTAATTAATTAATATGCTTCTTGCACTTTCTACTTAAAATCACATTTTATTAAAATAGCTCCAACGATTACATAAAATATACATTAAACGCTCCTTTGAACAAACGAATAGTTGATGGTAGATGGTAAGAATTTTCCCTTTTTAAAAGGTAAGGATTTTCCATTTTTTAAAAGGTTTTATTTGTGACGCATGTATTGAAACAAACGTAGATTAAATGTTGAATCTCAATACCAAATAATTGAGGTAATATGTACGTGCCCTGATTCAAGTTTATAGTTCTTAACTTCATTCTTTCATCCAAATTCATTCCAAAATTATTAAGTAAATAAGCATTTCAAAAATATAAAAGCGTAGCAACTATCATCAACTGAGGAAGGTTATAAGTTATATGTCAACACGCTACAATTTCTTGGGGGAGAACAATCATAAAAATGCAGCAGAAGCCGACGAATACAGCTTGAACAGAGCAATGTGGAGAGACCGACTTTGTTATTGACGGATCATCTCAAATACTGCCGTCGACGTAACTCCGACTCATATATCACTATAAAAACCAAATATGCCACAATGGGGAATTAATTTTGTACAGAATTTTGGAACATCTGATCTATTTTACACAAAAATGTAAAAAACAATAAACTTTAAAAATATGTTCCACAGTTTTTGAAGTAAGTTTTTTAAGAGCCGGCATATTATTTACGATATACTTTCACACATTGGAAATAAAATTAGGGGCTGCAATGAATGAAATCAAAATCTTAAAAATTTCACAATGTACGTCCATGTTAAAGGAACATAGCTTCTACAATCTTAGATCTATTTACATGAAATTCTTGAAGTATACGCTTAACCTATCTGTCTGGAAATAGTATTAGTTCAGTTTTTCGCCAAGTACTTTCGATCTTCGAAACAGTTTCTAAAGTGTGAAGTGAACTGAAGTAGTAATATGGTACTCTTCTATTTTTCTTGCAATTAATAATGAAGGGAAAAGTTGTTGCGAGACGGAAAACCGGTAGTAGAAGAAAATCCTAGTCCGCGCACACATACGAGAATGGACAGGATGACGATTGTTGTCGAACGCTTTCAACTTCTCAAAGGTAAGAGCAAATACTCAAAACTGATTACCAACTTTCACTACTTGGAGAGGAAGCTTAGAAGAAGCTAAAACTAGGAAATGCTTGTTTTTTATTGAGGACTTTAAAATATTTCTGTGAAAAAGTATATAATCGTGGTTGTAAAATGTTTCAGAGGGACGTTAATTCCGTTTCACAATGGAGTCTCAAAAACTAATTGTAATTTAGTAAAATTAAGTGTATAGGGTTAACTTACTATCATCCCCAAACCCCGATCGAATATGTGTTTGAATTAATGATCTCGTGTCTCACACGTGTTTCCAGTGTTTGGTACCTTGAGGCGATTATGCAAGACTACGTTAAAAATATGTGGAAATGTTATACGGCATTCTTGGAAGCTTCGACGTCAACCATATTAAGGTTTTGCTTAATTGTCTCATTCGTACGAAATTAGTAATTTGATCTTCATGTGGTACGATTAATGTCTTTTGCTGGAAACAGTGCAGAACATATTTATTTCAATTCTCTGTTTAAAAATCTAAATTGGGCCTGACCATACATTTATAATATTTAAATTGTTTACAGCTTATATTAATAAACCAACAGTGTATGTTAATAAACCACGGTGTTTCCATTCATAGGTACAAGAAATACCTTAAATTCTCACTTCTAACTTCCTCATTACTAGTACTATAAATGAACTACCCTAAAACATATAAACACTACCGCTAATAACTTTTTTTCACTTGAATTTTGACCTCTGAATTGCGCGCATCGCGTGGCGTCTTCAACCCTTTATCGCGCGCTTATCAGTGACTCCTCTTTGTAATAACATATCCCGGTATTTATATGTTTATTTGTATGTTTGTGACATGTAAATATAAGATCAAGTTATGTATTGCAATATTTAATATAATTTGATTTTATGTGTTTTGTTGTTGTGGTTAATTTTAATTTGAGAAAAAAATGCATGATTTTTATTTCTCTTGGTTCCACAATTTTTAGCAATTATGCGCAATTTTTGTAATATCTTTTTATATATTAATATAAGTGTAGTCTAACATAAAATACCTGCAAAAATATAGCCTAACATAGCCTATATGAGTGCCACGCTTGTTTATGTTAACTCGTAGCATATTTTTTCGTGGCAACTCTAAGAGATTTTTACAATTTTAATTATACGTCCTTTCAGGTATTTCACTGAAGTGCTCCATTAACTGGACGTCTTTCTTTGAGCAGTGAGATTCAGTAAACGGAACATGCTAAAGAAAAAAATGAACATGTTTTATCAATGCTCTTAGAAAATGCAGAGAATATATGGGTATACATTAGTATTTTACATAAAACGTTTGCTTTATTTGTGTAAAAGTGTCAACAAATGCTTGAGAACTTCAAACTTGTGAATTATAATAAACCAAAAATGTTTTAAAAGGTATGGTGACTGACTTAGTGCTATTGAGTGTATTGAATTAGCAACAACTGATGAGTAATGTAAATCTGAACGTGGTTTAACTCAACCTAGTACGTCTTCCTCTTCACACAGCTTCGCGGATCTTAGAGTCAGAGAAAATTATTTTAAATATTATTTTAGTAGAATCAACTAATTTAACTTTAATTGGGAAATAGAGTTTTGGCGGTAGTACGGGTCATAGCGATTCAGTACAAATAGTCTTTTCTCATTATAGTACAAATAGTCTTTTGCAGATTCTAGTTTAGATGATGACAGTAGTTTATTTGTAACTTCCTAAGTTCCTTTGTGGTTAGTAACAAATTCGGATAGTGAAACTCAGACTTTGTGGTAAAATCCCCGCTCCTCTCCCATAAAATACAGTAGACCCATCTGTTTCCAATTTGTAAAGGAAAATTCTACTGTATTTAAAAATGAGGAATCTTATTTTAAAGAAAATATAGGTTCCTTGTCCGACGCCATCCACATTAGACGAACGCCTTTTCAACATCCAGCATTCTTTGCAACCTACTGTGGTCGATGGTGAAATTTGTAGCGCGTTAACTGAAATATCATCTACTAATATTATATTAGTGAAGCGATACCCAAAGAAATTAATAACATAAATAGGTGCTTGCAAAAATAAAATGATGAAAATCGTTTTGGATTCGGTTTGTCACCTCTACATTCATAGATTCTTTTCTTTAAGTATTTCATTCAGCTTTCGTAAAGAATAGATTTTAAAAAGTTAGAGGTTAGGTTAGATGGCGATAAAAAAATGTTGGCTGATAAGAAATGGTACGTTCGAAATCAATTTAGGTCTCGATTAGGCTTAATTGTGGATAAACAACAAATGGCGGAAGTGGGATATCGAATGACGGAAATACCGCGAGAAATTCTTTTTGATTTCAGATATTTCCATTAATTAACCATTTTTCTACAATTTTGCAAGCTATCTTTGAGATACAATATTAATGTATAGTCATTTAATTAAATAGGTTTAGAAACCACGCAACTTTTGGTACAAGAATATCCATGGTACAATCTCCCATCTTCCGTCCACAAAGTACAAATACATGACTCAGAAATTGTGAAGCATGTATTAGTATCTATCGGAAAATTACACAAAGATGCTGCTGAAGCTAACAATAATAATTTGAAGGTATTTAGATGAAAACATACTCCAAAAATGGCTCGGGAACTTACTAAAACCAATTTAATGAATATGCTCATGTTACAACCTTCGTTACCAGCCAACGCAAGCTTCCCAGAAAGAAAAATGGTTTTTAAATAGCCGGGTATTACGTTTATTAGTAGTTCAGAAAATCACATAATTGGTTTTGTAAGGATATTTGAGTGTAGTTTTATTAATTTACTTAAAAAATGAGAGCTTTTCCTTAATATGACTATCGTTTCTTGTTTATTAATTATTTTTTATTCAAATTTTAAGTATATTAGTATCATTGTCAGTTTATTTATAACGAAATCTTTCAATTAATAGTGCTTAATATTAATTACCGTGAGCAACGAAATATACAATTTGCTTTTTTCTTGTCATTTGTAATGAAATGACTGATAAATATTTTGTATAATATAATAAATTACATGAACAATACTTTATTTTATCATTTACAATCGTTAGAATATAAATATAATGTTTTATTTTCGAATTACCAATTTTTGACAGCCCGCCTTAGAAGCGTTTACCACTCTGCAGTGTTGGGTTTGGTATCATTTTTGTACTGAAATAATATATGCGAAAAACAAAGACATCCACTATTTCATATTCCGCATGCATATACACCCGTTTATGATCCCAATTGTCAACATGCGTAATTAACTTAAGGCAGTATCGGTAATATTATTTGTTCTTCTGTTCGTTTTCGAGTTTAAAGTGAAGATCGTGGGATAGTTGAATAGTTCTCTTACGTCTCTTTCTTTCATTGTGTTTCATTTTTGTTTGAGTTCATTGTATTTTACTATTATTATCGGTATTTTTCTGACATGAGCTTTTTCTTTTGTTTTCTTTTCTCATTAACTTGCCTAATGCATTGGGAATAAGCTGTGAAATAAGCAAGGCTTATGATTATCAATTTATTTCCCTCAAGGAATATGTATATTTGATCGTTTAAGTTTGCCAGTTAACAAAACTTACAGTGTATATATAATGTCATAATACGGGTAAATAACCAAATAACCAAAAATATTGTAAATTAATTGTTGAAAAGAGAATAAAACAAAAAAGACAACAAGGATTAAAATTAATGTCGGCAGGGATTTTACAGCACAATTGAAGGAAAGAAAAAAGTAGAAAGAATAAAAGAGGGGTTTTAAATTAATCTTCGAATATTCGAATGGACAGTGAAAATCTAGTGTCGGTATCGAGTTCATTCCTTAGTTTGATAATATAAACAGTATGCTAATTGACAAAAGAATTACTATATTTTGGGATAAGGAGCATGAGAATTTTTCGATGTAAATAAATAAATAAATAAACAATAAGAAACTCTATAGCTATAGCATAATTTTCCAGAATCTAGTAAAATGTTAAATCACAAACAATCAAAATCAAATAAACTACAATAGAAAACTAAAATATCACAACATAACCTTATAAAATCAACAAATAGAAACTTAATTACTATTACATAGTAATCAAAATTCCTAATTCTAAATGGAAAACGTAGTTGTTCAGACCTACAGCGGTTCTATATTTAAGTGGTAAATCATTCTAAGAGATTAAGTATTAGTCAGGCGAAATCGACAACGCAATATTGTGCTCAGTCATAATAAGGTTTTCATACGAAATGAAATTGCGTGAAGTTGTGCGTGAAATTGGGAAAATATTTTACCAATGATGAGATGAGAATTTTCAGGTATTTCGGAGAAAATATTTTTCTTTGTTTCGTTCACTTTTTTAGGGCCTTTTTCATGGCTCTTAACGTTATTCGATTATATCGTATATAAGCAAAGATAATTGGCTTGAAAGTTAACTGGCGACATCCGTTTAGGATCATTTATCCTTCTAAAAAGGTACGGACACGCATACTAAGAGGATACTGAAGAATTAAGTTTCGATCTCTGCCAATTAATTGAGCGTCGCTTTACATTCAGAGCTTTTCTCAAAGTCTAAGTCTCCAGTGAGTGTTAACGTCTTCGTAATTAATCAGGAATGAATAAGGAAAATCGCCTTTCTACAAGTAATTTTGAATTTAAATTCCTCGTGAATCTCAATGGCCACTCTTCTTCCACAATTAGAATTAAACACTAACGGTTACGTATCCTCCAAAACTTCTTTGGAAATACCCAGTAGATTTACAATCCAGGTTAGGTATTAGCTCAAATGTGTAGCCTTTTCGCTGTAAATTGGGCACTGACGTTCCTTAAACCATTTTTCGATCCAATTTTTATTTTAGCAAAGATCCGGCAGTTCACAAAATTGGAAAAAAAAACATTTTTTTGGAGTAAGGGAACAGATAACAATTATGCTGTATATATGTGTGTATATATATATATATATATATATATATATGCATATATATATATGTATATATATATATATGCATATATATATATGTATATATATGTTTATATATATATATATATATATATATTTATGTGTGGGCATGCTGCAGGCGTGCGTACGTACGCGCACGCATGCCTGCCTGCGTGCGCGTGTGCATGCGTGAGTACGTTATTCTTTTATATTTCAACTTAATTCCTATAAAAAATCGCATGTCAAGCTGCCCTGGCATACCGCACTAATAATATTTATTTCGATTCTTTGGAACCTATACATACAATAAAATAGTGGATGTGGAAAAACCTGCACTAAGAGAAATTAACTATATACATAAACTGTGGCGAAAAGTTTTTTTTTTAATTTAACTCTTAGTGCCTGTTTGTTTGTAGAGATATGGCTAAAGCTAGTACACAAATTTTGTTGAGGTTCTTAATAATACAAGGTTTAAGATAAAATATACCTTATTTTGCATGAAAGGCGTTTTTCTCTCGATTTTTTTATTAGTAAAGACTGTTTGACATTAATTCAATGACATTTGTAATTATGTACGGCATAGGATACCAGTAACAGCTTCTTGTTATTTAATTGTTTAATTATTTAATTGTTTAATTGTTAATTGTTTAATTGTTTAATTGTTTAATTGTTTAATTGTTTAATTGTTTAATTGTTTAATTGTTTAATTGTTTAATTGTTTAATTGTTTAAATGAATTGAAGAAATATTAAAATAATAAAAAAAATATCGTGAAATTATTTTAATATATTTCCGACTTACTCCAATAGAAGATGCTAGACGTAAATTGACTCGCGCTAACAAAATCAGTGCGTAGATTAATAGTCAACGCAAACGCAACCACGGCCGAAAACTGGTTCATTATAAAAATATAAAAAAAATTAATCACATTATGTACATTGAGTTACCACAAAAAAAACCGTTAGGCGCAGGTTTAACTCGAATTAACGGTCGCTTTGAACTAAAAGCTGCTTATCTCAATTGCAATGATCAGTTTCTTTTTAATTTACGTAGGTTAAATTTAAATTAAATCTTATTGAAAAACTCGACATTAATATTAATATCATTGAAAACCTCAGACATTTTGAAATCGTATCTATGTTTCTATTAAAAAGTATCCAACCCTTACATAGTATAAAACAAAATCGCTTTTCGCGTCTGTCTGTCCTTCTGTAAGCTTAGATCTTTTAAACTACGCAACGTATTTTGATGCGGTTTTCACTATCATTCAGATAATTTCTTCCAAAAGGTTCATAGGTATAATATATGCATATTATATTTGCAGGAAATATAAAAAAAGTTAATATTTCGTAAAAAGTAGAATTTTGGGCGCTTTCATTGCTAACGCTGACTAAACTTTACGAGATATATCAAAATGTTGTACTATGGAATTGTGTATTTTAAAAATATTTACAAGAAAGTCCGGGTTGGTATATATCTATATCCTACTGATAACCCACAGTGACCATTTTTATTAATCTTTTTTGTGGGCGGTAATTTCGAAGTTATTTAATCAATATTATATTAATATTTATTTAATTAAATAAGTTGATTTCCTTGGGCATTTAATGTAGATAAAATTTGCTCTGTACAGCAAATCATTATCATTAATATTTTAGAAGATATTACAGATTAAAAATTACCAAAAATCAGTATTCGCAATGCCAATGCCGTACACGGACGGCGGCGGCGCTTGAATGACAGTAATATTATTAATCGCTCCACAATTACTACACATTAGTAACTAATATGTTTATATTTTGAATGATGTTAATTTTTAAGTGTTTTTAATTAACTTTTACTTTTTTTTAAATCAACATTCATGAGTTCATTATCATGCACACTTTATATGGAAACCTAACTCACTGCTGAAACATATGAAGAGAAGAGGGGAAATACAAAATCAATAAAAATAGACAAAAAAACAGACACTATTATTTAAATCACATTTAAACAACAGTGTATCGAGTTGAGTAAAAGAGATGCCAATACAATAATTTGACCTGCATATACTATCGTCTGTTTTTGTTTTATTTTCATGGTTTTTTTAATACGTTATCGCAGCAAACTGTCAAAAACGAATATTTGCTTAATGTTAATATATCTTATCTATGAGTATAGTATATCATAAACAAAAGCGGTTGCGTCCTTTTTGAATTCGAATTAGTTCTGAATTCGATTTTCGTTCTTTTTAAATACGAAATTTACTAAAATTTGCTAACATTATTATGATTTTCAGTAAATAATTTTATATAATTTGGTCAAAAATATGTAAACAATTTTACGTAAAGTTTAATTCTTTATGTCTGCGGGCATTGTATCTTATTTAGTAACGTAACTTGCTAGCGGAATATTTTTATCGGCTTTCTTCGATAAATAAGATCACATTTCGAATTTGAGAAGTAGGCGGCATGTAAGCATATTATTTCACCGGGGAAATATCCATTCGTCCATCTTAACTGTTCAAATTATGCCAAATTTAAATATTTTAATTAACGGATTTAAACATTTTAGAAGACAAATAGACCATTTTGTGCAATTTTGGACCGTTTAAAGGTCTTAAAAATATACTGAAGCTTATTTCGATGAAATTAATGAAAAAGAACATTTTAGAAATAAATTTATTTAAATTTCGCTCTAATAAAAAAATTAAAATATTGTAACTGCTATTGATATAAATATGTAGATATCTCCCATCCACCTATTGGTCTGTTAAACTTCGCCCACTAAAGGAAAATATACATCTAAGCAAAGTTTACTTTTAAAAGATTTGATTGCATCCTTTCCCACAATTGATATTACCGAGGTTCAACATTTTTAATCAGTCTTTTTTTGCAACTGAACACTGAATGGTTTTTTTAAAAGAAATATACTTTTCTGATGAATCAAAATATACCATTCCGGAAGTTCAAAAATTTTAATTGGATGAACCAAAGTTTTCCTCTACAGTTATAACGTATAGGTGCAAGCCTTTTCAATATTATGTCGAATTAATAATTTTATAATTAATTTGCAACCATTACATTTTTTTTCAAAATAAAACAATTTATTTATTAAATATAAACATTTATTTATATATAAACACGTTGAATGATTATTATGTATGGCGTATGTTTAAATATAAACTGTCTCGTGCATACCTCAGTAGTTTAAATTTAACTAAGGAACTGCATATTTAACAAATTATTGGTATCTTTTTACACCTATTATAAGTAGTAAAATGTTTCCAGCAAACAATACTCTTTATTTTGGTAACAAATTTTTAGTGTTATATCTCAGAATAGCTATACATGTTTCTCTAAGCCTTGCCGTTGAGAACTTTTAAATAAAAATTATTAAACCATACAGATAATCATAAATATGAGGTCATAATAGTAACCATACAAATAAAAGGGTTAGGGGAATGCCACGCTAGGAAAGAACTTAATAAATGAGAAAATATCAATGTAATTAATATAAAAAAATAATAATTGAATGCCACGGAAATGAAAAAAAGTAAAATTGAATATTTACTTTTTAAAGACACAAACATTAATGTTTTGTATACATTGTAATTTCATGTTTTTCGCCTTGATATATAAGACACTCTCGATAATTATGGATATCTACATAAAAATCCTACCTCATAAAATTCTGGAGGTATTAAAATAGTTATAATATGTCCTATAAATAAGCAGTACTGCTTATTTATAGGATATAGACTTTCTCTTTGTAAAAAAAAATCTCATAAAACGCATAAGTTTTCACACACACACACAAACATTAATGTTTTGTATACATTGTAATTTCATGTTTTTCGCCTTGATATATAAGACACTCTCGATAATTATGGATATCTACATAAAAATCCTACCTCATAAAATTCTGGAGGTATTAAAATAGTTATATGTCCTATAAATAAGCAGTACTGCATATTTATAGGACATAGACTTTCTCTTTGTAAAAAAAAAATCTTACAAAACGCATAAGTTTTCACACACACACACACATACATTAATGTTTTGTATACATTGTAATTTCATGTTTTTCGCCTTGATATATAAGACACTCTCGATAATTATGAATATCTACATAAAAATCCTACCTCATAAAATTCTGGAGGTATTAAAATAGTTATATGTCCTATAAATAAGCAGTACTGCTTATTTATAGGATATAGACTTTCTCTTTGTTTTACATGAATATTATCTCTCACTTTTAGAAATATTTAAAGTAATAAGAATTATTCAAAATTGGCTTACAAGTTGGTTAAAAATGATTTGAATTATAAAAAGAAAAATATTGAAAAAGTTATCGAAATCGCTTAGCAAAATTTCCCTCCTATATGTCGATTTCAAAAATATTTAAAGGAATATTAATTATCTAAAATAGGCTCTTATTTGGTTGGTACGCCTTTTTTAAAGTGATTTGAATCAAAAAAAGGAAAAAATTAGAATGTTATTGAACTCGATTGGCGAGATTTTCTTCCTCCATATTAACTATAGAACTATTTGAAGTAATAATAATCAATCAAAATTGACTCTTATTTGATCATTATTTTTTTTTCATTTTAAATTGATTTAAATTAAAAAAAGGAAAACATTGAAAAGGTTATTGAAATCGAGTAACGAAATTTCCCTCCTACATGTAAATTTCAGAAATATTTGAAATAATTATCCAAAATTGGCTCTTATTTGGTCGGTGATCATTTCACTTTAAAGTGATCTAAATTAAAAAACAATGAAACGGTTATTGAACTCGCTTAGAAAAATTTACGTCCTCTGTATGAATTTTGGAAATATTTCAAGAAATAATAATCATTCATAATTTGCTCTTATTTGGTTACTAACATTTTTATTTTAAAGTGATTTGAACCAAAAAAAAGAAAGAACAATGAAAACGTTGTTAAAATCGGTGAGCGAAATTTCCCTCTTCCACGAATATCCACGAATATTCGTGGTACGAATTATCCAAAATTGGCACTTTAGTTTGTTGGTAACCTTTTTATTTTAAAGCGATTTGAATTAGAAAAAAAAGAAAAACAATGAAAAAATTATTCAACTCGATTACCGAAAATTTTTGTTCTACATATAAATTTAAGCAATTTTTGGAATAATAATAATTATTCAAAATTGGCTCTTATTTGGTTGGTAACTTTTTCATTTTAAAGTGATTTGAATTTAAAAAAAAGAAAAAGTAGAAGAGATTATTATACTCTTTTAGTGTATTTTTTCTGTTCTATATAAATTTCAGAAACATTTGAAATAATAAGAATCATACAAAATTCACCCTTATTTGATTTGAAACCATTTTATTTTAAAGTGATTTCAATTAAAAATAAAGAAAAACAATGGATAGTTTATTAAACTTGCTAAGCTAAATTTCCCTTCTACATAATAAGTATTGAAATTTGGAATAAACAAAGAAAATCAAATCGTTCGCCTGTAGGTTTTTGTGTAAAATGATGTTATTTCTAATCTATAGCATATCCTGACGTAACATTTGAAATGACACCGCTTAAAATAATTTTTATTTATTTTTGTCATAAAAATATATTGCTATACACACGTCGATCCCACACTTGTATATAAAGTAGTAAACATTTTTTCGCTCTAATCTCTCGAATTACGCATCCGATTGTCCATTGTATTAAAAAGTCCGTGTTTTTAGGAAGATTATAGAGTATATGACATTGTTCTACAATTCACAAGGGCAGAGTTGTGCCCCTTAAACGGTGCAAGGTAGAACTCGAGAAACGAACTGCTTCTTCAAGAAGTATTTCGATTGCACCAAGTATAGCAGCCACATTTTTAAAGCTTCCATTTTGTGAAAATTTTATTTGTTTTCTATTATTCTTATCGCCCACTCATACTATTAACAATTTATACAAGTTAATTAAAAAAATGTAATAGCCCTTCCCAATTATAAACGAAACAATAAAAATCGAATTCAAAAACAAATGAACCAAAAATTTACATTATTTCAAAATACTTCCCTTCCTTTCTTATCGCATAATGCATATCATTGCCATTAAATTAACGATCAAATGGATTCCTCTTAATCGTGTGCCAGGATACGAGAGCATTGCAAATTACGTTTTTGGACGCACCCACGCTGGGCCTCAGCAAAGAATTTCCGGTTTGAACCATGTTTTTAAGGCTGTATACTTAACGCAAGCGAACATAAAATATTAACTTTCTGTGATGTTGGGAGCCATTTTGGAAATCGATGCAGTTTTTAATGAATTCTCGATGTGGACTTCGATTTTATTTCGAAAATTCAAAGCCATATTTATTTACGTTTCGTTGAAATTTTGTTTACCAAGTTTTTCTATTAATACAAGTTTCTAGGTTCTCCATCTTCAAAATGTCAATATTCCAGTTATTTTTAGTTTTACCATTTCATATAAGTATGAAGGCACTCATGCAAAGAGTGGAATTGGTAATCATCAGAATGACCAGTGCCATCGCTCAGCATCGCTTCGTATGAAAAATTATTTTATATTACTAAGAGATACCACACATATTAACTTTTCTATCACCATTATCGAGCATCTGCTTTTTAGCTAATCTAATATAACTAATCTTTTAAAAAATGCCAAGTTTAGTTAACCGATTGGTTAAACTTACAATATATTGGACATTGTAAACTCGGATATAATCTGGTCTCACTATATGTTAAGAAGTAGACGAAATGAACGTAATAATATTATAAGTAAATGAAATAATATTAAATTTCCTTTATTGCGTTTTCATTAAAACAAGTAATAGAAATATGTACTAATAATAATACGTAATTTAAGCTTATCACTTGTACCTGTGATGATGGTCAAAGGTGACTTGAAAAGATTTATAAGAAGATCTTTTCGAGTCACTTTTGACCTCTCTTTGTAGCTAAGTAATAATTGAAATTCTAAACATACATTTCTTGGTGTTATAATTTTATCTACCTTATAAATTTTGGCAAATATAATTTGGATGATATTTCCGATTCTTTATAAGATAGATAACTATATAAGGTCGATAATACTTGTAATTCTTTATTTGGTTTTGGAGAATGGACCACCAAATTTTGTTAATTTTGGTACTCACCCATTCACTGATAGATCTATAAAACCTATCGATCACTTTCCACCGTATCCGGCATCTAGAAATTTGGAAGTTAAGTAGTGTTTTATATACACAACATTAAAAATAAGAAAGTGATAAAAGCTTATAGGGAGACTTTAAAATTGGGACAAATTCTTGTTTACGGTTATTTTACAAGAATCTTAGAAAGAAGGATTTACGCCATTTATAACATTATTCTAATTATTTCTAATAATTGAAAAAGAAATAAACGACTTCAAAAAGTATTTAGATGTTCAATAAAAACAAAGAAGACTCTAAAAAATTAAAAGTTGTTATTAATATTTAAAAAATAATTCAAATCCCTTCAAAAACACTCCGATCAAAGTAAAAGGATTTAAAATCTAAAATTTTACCAATTTCATTCTCTATATCAAGCATGTAATTAAAAATTGTGTAGGTAATAAAATACGTTTTTAATTTAGTACTGAAATTAGAACTTGAAAACTTTTTAAAATTTTACATACGATGGATATCGCGCTAGGAATAATACAGTCATGTGATGCACCATGCTATTTCCCTATTAACCCTATCAAAATGCCATCTATTGGCCTCGCTATAAATGACATAAAAAGTCGATAAAACAGGGCGCTGGGATAGCAAAATGATTCCATATTGCTACACGCATGCTACATCTACTATAGAAGCTATTAGTACGTTATTTAGGTTTTTAATAAAAAAGTTAATTTTGTTTTCACTATTAACGTTAAGGTGTGCTGTTTGTATTTGTGATGTATTTTTAGGTGTATTCAGCAGATAAAAATCTTATGTAACTTTGAGTGACATTAATGTGGTTTACATTCGATTTTCATGTTTTATTTTTAACAATTCTTATTATTGTACGTATGCTTGTATTGGATAGTTGATAAAAAAATCAAATTATACCCCTATAGACTCGTACACACAGAGCAATTCCTAAATAAATTCAATTTAAAATTAAACCCTTCCAACTTAGGATAAACAGTGCTACCACTATTTATTTATATTTAATAGAAATAAATGAAGCGCAAAATTATTATTAAAAATTTTGAATTTTATATGCCAACAAGTACAAAAAGTTGTCCAGTTCAAGCCATCGCGTTAAATTGAAAAATTGTTTGCTTTGTAAAAAAATTTAAATTACAAGCTAAACACGGAAAATATACTTAGTAAAATTTTAAATTTCGAATCTTATTACAGTTTTTTATAAATTGTATCTCAATACTTTTATTTAGTTTGACAGTTTTACGTCAACGTAACAAACATACAAATTATCAAGTTAACCTGAGAAATGGCTAATTATTATCTATATACTTAGTTATGTTTTCACATGTGAGATGACGAAATTATAGTTTATTTCGTCTGCCTAAAGCACAAACGAAAATTCTGCAGCGCTCATCGATTTCCCGCTAACTAATATTAGTGCGATATTGCGAATAGCGCTCAACATTTATATATCTTCTGCGCTATTGAATACTTTGAGAACGCGTGTATGAACTTGCTTGACAGTTCACAATCGTTAATTAGTTTCATGTTTTTTTTTAATTTGAATTGATGTGTTTTTTTGTTTTAAAAATTATTGTTTACTTTGTAATTTAAAACGTAGTATTTATTGATAACTGCTAATTTTTCACATTTAGTATGAAAAATTACTAGGTATATGAAAATTCAAATAAAATATATAGACTGATTTCTATACATTTAAACTAACCCTACTGAGTAAGAGTGGGACTCATACTAAGGCAGTTTTGTATTCTTTGGGTGCATACATACGTTTAAACGATCAAAGGAGCATAGTAAAAAAAATTATAAAAAAACGTTATACGTACGTCATATTTTTAAAAAACATAATATAAATATACTTTTCTGCTTGAAAAACCTGTCAAAGTGAATAGAAATTACTCTACAAGACTTTCTTACACAACTTCAAGTCATAAACTCATCTGGCCAAGGAGATATATAAAAATAAATGCAATTAGCATTTTCGATTCCACATTTAAAAAAAAACTTCTATGACACCCCACTTAATAGGGTCCGTGATATCGACATTTTTCATCTCAAAATTTGATATAGGTAGATCCATGAAAAAGTTATAATTGAGTTTCAATTGTATCATTCCCAGAGTGATATCCATAGAATGTTGAATATCACTCTGGGAATAATAAAATTGGAACTCAATTATAATAATTATTATTTTTTTATAGATCTCCTTACATCAAACTTCAGGAGTTTTATTCTCAATGAAACAAAATTAAAATGTTTATTAAAAATACAAATAAATTGCATATAGCAATACAGGCGATAAGCAGATGTGGTAGGCGGATAGCAAAATGGAACCATGTTGCTATTTCAGCACCCTGTTTTATCGACATTATATGTGTTAGCGAGGCCAATAGATGGCATTTTCGTCGGATTAATAAAGAAATTATACTAGGCGTGATATAGTTGTATTATTCCCAGCGTGATACTCAACGTGTGTATGTTAAAATTTAATTATTCTTTATAATTAGGATTATTTAATGGGTTTTAAGAAATCATAAAAAAATAAAATAATAATTGAGAACTATAAATAAAAAAATATTGAAGTGTAAATATCATAGGAAAGTGAATATACATATACACACACACACACACACACATATATATATATATATATATATATATACACATATATATATATATATATACACACACATATATATAAATATATATATATATATATATATAATTTCCATATTCTCTTTAATTAGGGTAATTTTTCTACGTGTATGAAATGACAATGAAAAGTGTGTATGTCTGTAATCATCGAACTAAAATTACCAAATATATATATTAATGGTTTTTTTTACATCGTCATCATGACATGAAGCCAAACAGTTTTTGATTGGATCAAATAAAAATTACTGAAAAAATTTAGACGAATTTTATATCGCTCAGGGTTTAGGAACTTTTTTGAAAGTTGCTTGTCGTGTCGATGGCCCTAAATTATTTGGAAAGTATGAGTTAACAAATATAAATGTGACGACCGTTTATTCTATTTTATAAGCAGCTGTTAAACGCAACTTTGCCCGCGTAAAATTTAAAAAATTAAAAATAATTTTGTTCAGTTATTGGAATTCTCTATTTTCCTGAAATAAACTGCTGTCGAAATATGTTTCCGTGAAAACACCATGAACACATCAGTGTTTTTCAAAACAGTATTATATAAAAATAGAGTGTAAACTCTATTATTATCTTTTCTGTTTAAAAGATAATAAACCTATTTATTATCTTTTAAACAGAAATTAATGCCCATCAATCGTACCTATTTAATATTGAGCAATTTTACAACTTGAAATAAAGTAACAAAATACTAAATTTAACTATTTACATTACATTCTACTCCTTTAATTATTAACGCTTATATCGCAAAATAATTTGAAGACGCGACACGACCATCCGCGTTGGTCTGTTCGCATGTTCTAAGTTCGCGCGATCGGGAGCCTTTGTGACGTAAACTTAATTCCCGCGGCACTGTAGGGACGCATGTGTGGGGATAATGGCCGCGGCTGCGAGGCGGAGCGGCAGCGCGGCGTGCGGCGACACAGCACATCAGCGATACACGCCTGTACTTGTCACTAAGCGTGACAAATACGGGGGTGTATTGAAAGCCTCAATTATAATTACAATTACAATTTTGCCAGTAATTTTAACAGTTTCCAGAAATTTTTACACAGGGACCCTAAATATTCCCGACATAAAAAGTAGCCCCTATCACTCCTTGCAAACTCCCTCTTTCTACCTGTGAAATTCATGTGAAAATCTATTCATTCCTTTTGATGATTAACCCGAACATACCGACAGACAGACAAACAAAAATTTTGGGAATAGGTATTTGGGTTTCGATAAAGTGCAAATAATGGGACGAGTTTAATAAAAGACAATTATTTCGAAATCACAGAAGCTTCAATTTTATTTATTTGTATGGAGATATTTATATGAATGTAGTATTCGATTTTAATGAGTTTCAGAATTAAATGAAACTACGTGATGTAGTATTATTTCTACTTTCTTGAAGTTCTTTACCACGACTTACGTTTCGTTGTATTACAATATCTTCACGTGGGCTATTAGCAAAGATGGCTTTTTGATAGCTCTTTGATCTTTGCTAATAGCTCACCTGAAGATGTTGTAATACAACGAAACCTAGTTCGTGGTATAGAACTTAAAGAAAGTAGAAATAATACTACATCACGCAGTTTCATTTAATTGTGAATAATGAATTTCTACAAAATTAACGCCAAATATATTCAATATTTAATGACTTTGTTTAATAGCTGCGAAAGTAATTGTAACATTTTTATGAGTGTTATACAGTCTCTTATTTCATGTCAATAAAGCACAAAAAATGCTAGTACTCAGCATTGCTACGATAGTGTCTTTCGATATCTTTGTAAATTTATGCCCCCAATACACTACACTAATCACCAGAACTCAAATGTAAAAAATAGGCTCTGTAAAATCTATGCACAGTGGATAAACGAATTATTTTACTTTTTAATATATTTATTTTTAAAATGAAAACTTTTTTAGGCGCATCCGCGCACTTTTTCTGAGTAGTGAACGAAACTGAGCCGTCAGATTCGAGTCGGTGACACTGAATCGGGTAAGTTCGGGTCTTCTCGGGGTCGACCAAGCGAGTTCCAAATTAAAAAATTACAAAATGTGATCAATTGAATGTGCACTGTATTGTTTGGATAAACTCGGCTCCCTTCAACAGAGAGAGAGTCCACTGTCAGACAAGGAGCGCATCCTTTCAGGAATTACGTTCTATTTTTTAATAATATTTTATTTGAGTATAATTTAATATAATACGCGTATTTAATTTTTTATTTTTAATTCTCACATTAAAAATTTACAACATACAGAGTACATTCATATCCATTTCCAAAGTTTTCGTTTCTACATTTTGGTCTTAAGCATACCAATTTTTTTTTAACTAAATAACTTGATAAGAACGCCTTACATTTAATAATTTATATTTGCATTTTTATCTAATTGTTTAGTTAATTACATGTGTTTTTCTCACTTATTTTATGTCTACTAAAGACTACTTACTAATTTTATCTCTACTAAGACAGTATTGTCTTGTTTATATTAACGCTGTCTCATTTCTACTATTAAAACCTTATAAATATTTTTATTTATCTTTGTTCTTCGTGGACACGTTAAAACACGTGCTTATATCTTACTTAGAGAAAACACGTGCTCTTATCTTATTTCTAACTGTTTATATTTTTTTCTCTTACGTAAAATGAAATAAATTAAAGAAAACTAAACATATTTTATGTCAATAAATTACGAAAAACTGATCGTCGGGTAATAAAGAAAGAAGTGTGCTGATAGAAATTTCATTGATTAAAATTGCGTGAAAATCCAATATTTTTTAATCATATTACTATCATTCATTACGTCTGTCAAAAGTACCATCGCCCTTGTTTATATTAAGTTATATGATTCATTTGGTATTAATATACCAAAAAAAACTATGGCCACTTAATCATTCCATTCAGAATTAATTCAATCATTATCGTTGGAGAAATCCGTCACGAAAACGAAGTCGTGGACACAAGTTACACAAGGTCATTTATAAATGACTTATTTCTTCTTATTGCATATATTATTGGTTTATTTCTTTTTATTTTATCTTTATAACACTGAAGTTGTATATTTTTATTAAATTTTAACAATTCCTTGAAAAAAATATATAACCCCCACGATTGAAGTAATGTGAAGAGGAGAATAAAGTAATAAAATAATTCTGTTGAAAGTCCATGTAGCTAGTTGCATCTACCCAAAATGGCTACCTGAGGGTACATTGTGGTATTAATAAGCAATTCTAGTTTAGTACAGTTTTAATAATAGCTATATAGCAATAGATAGAAAATAACCCGTTATCCACAAACAATATTATAAATCATTTTGACAACAATGGTTAATCCACTTGATGTACTTAACAATACCGTAGATAGAACTATGGTCTTTGAACCGCATTTGATTTGTGTTCAACAATGGCATTATGCAAATAAATTCATTTGGAAGACGTGTAGTTGCATCTCGGTCGATACTCTCGCAGAATAATTATGCAAAAATTCAATCAGAAAGGTGTAGTACCGCTATTCAAATAAATTTGCAATGACTGCCGCTCTCGGTATATCTTATCATCCCTAGTTAATGTGCCAAATATATGAATGCAGTGGTAGTTAACATTATGATTCTTATTTTTTACATTATTTTCTTATTATGTAACAAAATATTCATATATCTCATTAGAGTATATCATTGTGATTAAACACTTCTGTGTATTTGTGTTTATATAAAGATTTTCACAGAAATTTTATTCGTCAAAAATCATTCTTTCTCGTAGTGCTTTTACAAGTGAATTTTCTTTTACTACTGCAGTTTACGTTTACAAGTTTAAGACGCATTTGTGGTCATCAATAAAATAAGCCTAACTTGTTTCATTTTTCCTTACGATAATATTTCAAAACTGTTGTATCTAACAGGACAATGGTAAGAAATATGGTAAAGATTAATGGAACTAGAAAAGGGCGGAAGAAGGAAAAACGAGTAGTTTTAGGAGTTATTTTTGTAATTTTTTTTTTTGTTTTACGGGTCAAAACTTAATATTTCACTATTTTCCCTTTCAATATAAATATATATCAAGAAATTTTATTCTAATTTACTCAGCAGCCGCACACACTTTAAATTTTATGATCGATCTGGGGAGGAAATTACGCCCAATTATGTAACATTTTCTGTCCAAATAATTTTCAACTAACTCAGCGAAAAACCTTATTTCAGAGAAGGGAAACAAAGGTTTGTGCCAGTATTACAGTGATATTCGTGTTAATTAATGGTAGCCGGTAAAGTGAATCCACAATTTTTGACCAATCGATTGAGGTTTTAAAAGGGAAATTCAAATAATTTCGAAGCCGTCTCTGATCAACTTCTGAGATCACTACCCTGTATATAGTTTTCTATAATTTCAATGTATTATATGCTATAGATATTTTCATGAAAATAACTGTGGCGCTGGCCGGCACTGTAGTCCCTTTTATTTATTCATTTAAATTCGACCTATTTATTTACTTCGTATCAAAATATAGTTTCAGAGGAGAATTACTTCATATAATAATACTATGTGATATTCCTTTTAAAAAAAATTCCTTTTATTTTAAATACAAAGAGTTACTGTATGTAAAATTATAAAAATGTATTTTTAAAGTAAATTATGCTGAAATGCTAGAACTTCTTTAAAACCTACCTTACTAAAAGGTAACACTAAAATTGTTTTAAAAAAATTATATAGCGTAATTTAATTGCAATCACGTAATTGCAAATTTGAAGTTTAAATTTTGTTAAACTCAAAACAACAAGTGTTTGTTGCTAGCAAAGGATTTGAAAAGGTTCCTGCAGGATAGATAACATAAAAATTACAAATTACTTTAGAATGATTTCGATTTCATGTTATAATGGAGACTGAGAAATCAGCTAAGTTATAATATAAACTCTCACATTCGAATAACGTAAGAGCGTACAATACCGAGTTCTTGTCAATGGCATACAAAATGTAATGGATGTTATTCATAATATACTGAATAATCGTGGATACGCCATTTTATGACCATAATATAATACCCGTAAAACAGTTTATGAAATGTTAACATTTCCCGTGCAAAATAACAAATAGAGATGAAATGCAATAAACAACTCTGATTCCAAATTCCTGACGACCTATTCTGAATATAGTTAAATATCAGTATACTAAATCAGTACAGCAAATTTTTTTCTCTTGAAAATATAAGACGAAAATAATCTAGAACATTTTTTTTGGCGGATAAATAATTTATTTTTCAATTATATTTTTTTTATTTTCAATATTTTTTCAATCGTAACTATATTTAAACTTTTAATTATTATAAACAAACTTTGCTACATCAATTTTGAAATTAGGTATCTAAATTTATTCTATGATAGCTACATTAGAGTCAGGCGAATATTATTGTATAACTTATAAATTTGAACTATTTCGTGTACTGTTTTATTCGCAAGCAACAGAACATTTCAGGATAAGGCACTGAAATTGATATAAAAAAATTATTTTTAGAAATTAACGCATTTAAGTTGATCTATTTGAATTCAACTTGACTTAAAGATTTTCTTAATAATCTATAAATACAATAAAACTGAAACGGAGTAATTTCTCCACTTGGAAAATATTTTAAAAAGAATGATTGGTTTAGCGTGTAAAATGATAATAGAAGCCAAAAACATGTTTTAGAATTGTTTTCTCTCTGCCTATCTGTTAATATCTTCTTCAATCGTGTGAAGTCTATTAGAGGAATTTTGAAGAAATTTAGTATGATAACAGTATATACCTTCTACTACTTTATATCTGGATATTAATGTGTTGATTTTTTAAACAAATCTATGTTTTATCGATATGTATCCTTCCATCTTTCATCCATTGTCAATATTTTTACGTATGATAGTAATTCGTAACAATAAACATCAGTAAATTTCACGCGATCCAAATTGCGGGCATAGCAAATATTGAATATGAAAAACGTCAATCCTAACTGATTTTACTTTTTAAAGGAATATCAGTTAGGATTGATGTTTCTTTAATAGTTCCGTACCAAAATAGTAAAAAATTGTCACATATCTGTCAGTTTATGTATTAAAACTATTTTTCTTAGAAAATATCAAAATATAAACAAAAAATTTTACTTTTTTGCTCATATCTTGTCGTAATATAATTTTTCTGCTTTTTCTGGGAAATTATAAATGGGAGAGGTGATCAAAAATTTAAATCTCTTTGGCCAAGTCGAGCAGTATTTTATGTCATTCTAACTTTATTTTAAAATTAATTTTTATTTGAATTTTAACTTACATAGTTTTCTGTACATTAAGAAAAGTATGTACGCCGTTCCTTACCTCTGAAGTTGGGGGATCGACGAATTTTAAATTATTCAAATAAATAGATAATAATTTGAAGATCAAGGAAAGCGAAATGCTCAACGCTTAGAGTTTCTATAAATTATAAAAAATATTTCCGAATCTCTTAATCAACGTGAATATGCATAGACCAAATTTAATTACTGTTAATAAACTGCAATATTTAAGTGGATAATTAATTATCTATTACACGCAATCAACTCCCACTTTCTCGTCAACTGCTCCAATCATACAATTCCACTTATAACCCTTTCCAGCTGAGCCTCAGTGGTCATACACAAAAATGCTCTTCTAAATACTTAATTTTAATTAAAGACTCGACCAGGAAAAGGAGAGCTATTAACGTAAACACCACACAAAAAAAGAATAACTCGTAAAGACTTCCTTAGAAGATCTAGAAATGCTGGATGATTAGTTGAGGAATGTTGGAGCTACGGTTATTAGTTGAACATTAGTAAAACTAGCTGTCTGTGCTGCATATGTAGAAAACGATGCAGTTACAGAGCTATGTACATAAAACTCCTTTGAAAAGGACTCTGTAAAAATTTGGAATATATTACTCATTATCAATTCTTCAATGCATAAAGTATTTAATAACTTGTTGTCATGTCGCTTAATTATATAAACACTGTATTCAAAACTCGGGTACAAACAATTCTGTATCACATTTTATCTGCATATTATGAAGAAATTAAATCTGCTTACGCTATAAAATCAAAAATTCTTTCGAGGTTTCGATCGAGCTTTCAATAATTATAGATTGGTTAAGTCCGTGCTCATAGAGTGAAAGCTTTAAAAAGCTTGCTGTCATCAATTCGTTTTAGTTCAACGGCAATTAATTACTCGTAAGCGGCGAATAATTGCGAGAAATCACAATTTGCAACTAGTATTATATTATGTAAGTTTCCATCTACTTGAACTGGTTGGCTGGACTTGGCAGTGATACTTAACAAAACTATATGAGGTCAGTTTACTTGTACCAAGTTATTCTTTGCGTCATTATTGCTTTTGAAAAGTCATTACCATTTCACCATATCCTTTTATTCCATGAGGAAATATTACAATTTTTTTTGCATTAAATTAGTCTGCATCCACCATTTCACTTCCATTGCAAATTGCCTTGACATTACCTGACGGAAATTAAAACTATTTAACTATAAATTATATTAATTATCAAAAAACACAAATAAAATAATCGTAATTTGGTAACACATGACTAATTACACAATCAATACACTAAGTAATAATTACACAATCAACACACTAAGTAATAATTACACAATCAATACACTAAGTACTAATTACACAATCAACACACTAAGTAATAATTACACAATCAGTGCACTAAGTAATAATTACACAATCAACACAATAAGTAATAATTACACAATCAGTGCACTAAGTAATAATTACACAATCAACACAATAAGTAATAATTACACAATCAATACACTAAGTAATAATTACACAATCAACACACTAAGTAATAATTACACAATCAATACACTAAGTAATAATTACACAATCAACACACTAAGTAATAATTACACAATCAATACACTAAGTAATAATTACACAATCAACACACTAAGTAATAATTACACAATCAATACACTAAGTAATAATTACACAATCAACACACTAAGTAATAATTACACAATCAATACATTAAGTAATAATTACACAATCAATACACTAAGTAATAATTACACAATCAATACACTAAGTAATAATTACACAATCAATACACTAAGCAATAATTACACAATCAACACACTAAGCAATAATTACACAATCAATACACTAAGTAATAATTACAAAATCAGTGCACTAAGTAATAATTACACAATCAATACACTAAGTAATAATTACACAATCAACACACTAAGTAATAATTACACAATCAGTGCACTAAGTAATAATTACACAATCAACACAATAAGTAATAATTACACAATCAATACACTAAGTAATAATTACACAATCAACACACTAAGTAATAATTACACAATCAATACACTAAGTAATAATTACACAATCAACACACTAAGTAATAATTACACAATCAATACACTAAGTAATAATTACACAATCAACACACTAAGTAATAATTACACAATCAACACACTAAGTAATAATTACACAATCAACACAATAAGTAATAATTACACAATCAATACACTAAGTAATAATTACACAATCAACACACTAAGTAATAATTACACAATCAATACACTAAGTAATAATTACACAATCAACACACTAAGTAATAATTACACAATCAATACACTAAGTAATAATTACACAATCAACACACTAAGTAATAATTACACAATCAATACACTAAGTAATAATTACACAATCAACACACTAAGTAATAATTACACAATCAATACACTAAGTAATAATTACACAATCAACACAATAAGTAATAATTACACAATCAATACACTAAGTAATAATTACACAATCAACACACTAAGTAATAATTACACAATCAATACACTAAGTAATAATTACACAATCAACACACTAAGTAATAATTACACAATCAATACACTAAGTAATAATTACACAATCAACACACTAAGTAATAATTACACAATCAGTGCACTAAGTAATAATTACACAATCAACACAATAAGTAATAATTACACAATCAATACACTAAGTAATAATTACACAATCAACACACTAAGTAATAATTACACAATCAATACACTAAGTAATAATTACACAATCAACACACTAAGTAATAATTACACAATCAATACACTAAGTAATAATCACACAATCAACACACTAAGTAATAATTACACAATCAATACACTAAGTAATAATTACACAATCAACACACTAAGTAATAATTACACAATCAATACACTAAGTAATAATTACACAATCAATACACTAAGTAATAATTACACAATCAACACACTAAGTAATAATTACACAATCAATACACTAAGCAATAATTACACAATCAACACACTAAGTAATAATTACACAATCAATACACTAAGTAATAATTACACAATCAACACACTAAGTAATAATTACACAATCAATACACTAAGTAATAATTACACAATCAACACACTAAGTAATAATTACACAATCAGTGCACTAAGTAATAATTACACAATCAACACACTAAGTAATAATTACACAATCAATACACTAAGTAATAATAGTCATTGCTGCCTTTTTTATTCAGTATTGAAATTTTTATTCGGTCACAGTATTAATTATTTAGTGTCTGGCCTTAGCTGCACACGCGAAGATTTCTCATTGAGAAAAATCGCTGGATTTAGTTGCAAGTCGGTCTTTCGAGATACTTAAATAATAAATTTTATACACACATTTCACAATGTAATGTATATTACATTTTTATTGTAAAATTAAAAAAAATTTCCAAAGGAATATTTCTACTTATTTGATCAACAAGTGACTTATACATCGAAGCGTATCACATACTATGACCATACCAAATTTCATAAAAATTTATTCAGTCCATTAGGCGTGATTAAGAAAGATTACACTTTTCATTATATTAACGTTCAATAGTACACTTTTCTTTACATTAACATTCAACAGTATACTTTTCATTACATCAATATTCAGCAGTACACTTTTCATTATATTAACGTTCTATATTACACTTATCTTTACATTAACATTCAACAGTACACTTTTCATTATATCGATATTCAGCAGTACACTTTTCATTACATTAATGTTCTACAAAAGTAAGGGCACGTACAAAAACCTCAGTAAAAGTAAGTATAGATATATTAAATTGGACCATATTATGTTGTTTTGTTGGGGAGTTATTATGTAATAAAAAACATAGGAAAACACTTTTGCATTTACTAGCTGTGCCTTACGGTTCTCCCGGCCTGAAATTAAACTTAAATATGTCCCTCGCTGCAGTCAGTCAAGGCTTCTATTTTATCCGCTAAACGATCGCTCTTCGAGGTCAGGGCTATATCTATATGAATAATGTGGACAATTAGTCAATAAATCAATCAGTCTCACTCTCTCTCTCTCTCTCTGTGTCTCTGTCTCTCTCTCTGTGTCTCTGTCTCTGTCTCTCTTTCTCTCTCTCTCTCTCTGTGTCTCTGTCTCTCTCTCTCTCTGTGTGTGTCTCTGTCTCTCTCTCTCTCTCTCTCTCTATCTCTCTCTCTGTGTCGCTGTCTCTCTCTCTATCTCTCTCTCTCTCTGTGTCTCTGTCTCTGTCTCTCTTTCTCTCTCTCTCTGTGTCTCTGTCTCTATCTCTCCTCTCTCTCTCTCTCTCCCTCCGTTGCAGCGTTTATGCAGTATTTCCCTACATCTTTTACATATTGTACCACTAGTCTGCCTCTATAAACTTTAGAGTAGTAATTCCTCAAAGCATGGACTTTGCGAAAAAAAAACTTTTTTTTTTAAATTCAACGTGTTATTCTAGAGAATAACGTGAACATACAAACTTTCTCGCTTTACATATTAGTATAGATAATATCAGTTGGAATTAGTTTAAAAGGATTAGCACAATCTCCGTATTATTTTGTCTAAAAGTTCAAATCGTTATTTTTTTTAACAAAACACGAAAATATTTGTTGACTATCGTGAGTGATCTATCGCTTCATTGCTACCACCGGCATAGATAGCATTTTGTATTTAGTTTCAACTTTGAGTTCTCATCGTGACAAATGGCTTTCGGTAAAACGAGAGTAAATCATTAAGCAACGGTGAGGATTAACAGTTCGTTTTATTGGCAAAAATAAGTAGAATAAATATTATTTCGCTAGCTAGCTTCACTCCCGTGTTGCTCACTCCACGCGCTCTCGGAAGTGGACGCCGCCAGCTCGATAACGGGACCCGACGCGGCATCGAACCTGAGTCGCGACAATCCGCGAGCGGCACGCCGACCGGCTACACCGAACTGACCTGCCGTCGAATAAATAACAATATTCAATGTGACAACCGATGGCGCCCAAGACGAGTATATAAAGTGCCTGTGATCTTTGTCAACGCATCAGTCAGATTTTGCACGCGTTGCGATTGGTTGTGTTTTGGCGTTTATAAGAGGACTGTGGGTGAGTGGAGTATTTCCTTTTAATTTGGGACTTCCGACCGTCTCCGATGTATGGAATCAATTGTATTAATCTGGCTGTTTTTAACGGCTTCAATTATGACGTATCAGTTACTTGGTTACAATGAACAATTCAGACTCGTTTTCATGACAATTGCAAGCAATTTTTTTAATACAATCTTTTATTTTCCAAAATTATTACAAAGATACATTTAAAAATATATATATATTTCATGCGTTTCTGTTTGATCATATTTGTTACTTAATCCTTAAGCGACGTAGGTACTTAAGTTAATTCATTAACTATTACAAACGCTAAGCACTTTTCCTTACTTTTCAAAATGTTGTAAATCTTTGGTAATATTTTCAATTGAAATCAAATAACATTGCTCTTGATTTAAACAGACAGACATCGAATTTTTAGATTTTTAGAAAATTAACTTTTAAAAAATGAAAAGAAAATTAACTTTAAAAGCATGTAATTTTTCGTGAATATTTGTTGTTATATTACTTATATATTAATTCCCATTCGTTAGTTTATTAAAGGTTTAACTTTCTGAAATATATATATTTTAATTGTTAATTGCGTAGTTGTTGCAATTAATTAGGCGCGTGAGGTACTTTAAATATATATTATACAATAAACATGGTAGTCAAATAAAATTAATTTATTGAATATTAGCTAATTTTTATTTATTTTTTAAATAAGCAACCAACTTATATGAAACGGGCACTTTGAAAAACTATAGAATGTATGTTATAGGATATTATCATTAATTATCTATCTGTTGCACGTGCTTAGGCGATTGCGATACTTTAATTACATTCTGTTTAACATGAATCATATTCAAATGAGACCCTACAATTTCTTGGATATAAACAGCTCTGTCATATTACACCAAATTGGCCCAAGACTTGTCAAGCATAGTCAATTTGATAATTTTTTTTAATATAATTCACTCGCATAATTTTCCTTAAATTTTCTATGAAAGATTCGTGAAGAAAAATCAAGTATTCAGAGAGAAAAACAAGCTGCCTCAGGAATCTTAAAATTTCATCTTAAAGCTTATTCAGTCGTATTTCTATTACAGATTACGTTACTAAATCGATAAAAATTAAAGTTTTCATTTTAAACGCCACGGTTTTATTATTCCCAACATCATTTTCCTGTTTCGTATCATCAAATTCAAATCAATGTTATTAATAGTACTGACTAAACATTTGTATTATTTCGTTGTTTTATATACACAAACGTACCTATCATAAATTTAAGATTGTTTAACCCGTTGACAATAGATTTTTATATATTACTATACTCGTTGGACAAGTTTGCACGGACGACAGCAACATTATTGTATAAATCGCTCTGTAATGATTTAGTATGGACACCTGTACTGTTATCATAAAAAAATTTAAACTGCAACTTCCCGTATATTTACATATGAAACATTTATATTTACACATGAAAAGGGACATCACTAACTTATAACGCTATCCTAAATTCACTGACATGTAACACTATCCTAACTTCGTTAACAAATAATGCTATCCTAACTTCAGCTATGTATAACACGATCCTAACTTCAGTTATTTATAACGCTATCAAAACATTAGTAACGTATAATGTTATTCTATGTTCAATGACATATAACACTATCCTATTTTCAGTGTCATGAAACAATATCTTAACTTCATTGATATATAATGCTATCTTAGCTTCAGTGACATATAACGCTATCCTAAATCTACTGACATATAACAGTATCATAACGACATATATCTTTCAATTTATCTTAATAACATTAAAATGTTTGTAGCATTTATGGAAAATTGTAAAAACAATAAAATGTCTAAAATAAATAAACTGTAATTAATAAATTTATTTTCTGTTGTGATTGGGAAATGATTATATACGTTACGTATTATTTACGTTACGTTAATAAACTCGGTTATAAAGATAGCATTGAAAAATAGTCAGGTGAAAACTAGGCCGTTACTACTATAAGCGCAACTAATTATCAATTGCTATTATTATATACTTAGTAATTAAATAACATTTTATATAATATGTAAAATTCTATTAAATCAGTACATAGGTGACTTAATATCTTCCAACTTTTTTTAAAACAATATTTTCAATTATTTTTGAAGCAAAAAATGAAAATTAGAATTCAAAGAAAGATTGAAGCAAAATTTTAAAAAATCTTAAAGATTTTACTACTAGCACATGGTTCACAACTACCATTGATTTTATATTCCTTATAGAAGAACCAAAAACGCATTTGCATCAAAATTTGTTCTTAAACTGTGTACCACCAAACGTTGTTAGTAATTTAAATAATATCTTCTGATATACTTTAAAACAAGCTTTCTTTTTATTCAATACAACCTGCAAATTGTCTACTTTCTTGATTAAACTACCGAGTGATTAAAAAAAACGCTTAATAAACAGACAAAGAGTCAAAACAAATACTGTGTTCAATCCATAAAAACCGTAAAATATTCTATAAAAAATTCTGACGTGTCATTATGAATGAGCGTTCCTTAGCTTTTCACCTTTTGTTTGTTTTTTAACCTTAATCATATATCATTAAGTGGCATTTAAATTATCAGCGGAATCTCGCATAAATAGTCGTTATAAAAAACTTACCTACAAATAAAAATATCAACAAAGACGAGCGCGCTATTTAATGTTGTACATGCAATGTTACGTCAGAACTAAATATATATAGACCTGAATCGTTTTACGTGAAAATAGTTGAGTTTTTCAGACACTAAGAAAAATAGACGTAGATTTATTTCCCTATTTTCCCGAGGAGGAATGTTGATAAATGATCGAAAAGATTTCCATGAAGCTCGTTACAAATTTAGATGCTAATTTGATTTGATACATAAATAACTTCCGACCGAGGAATATCATTGTTCCTATAGGATACAATCCAACTGTCTTCATTCGCTGCCTTAATTGATTACCCATGCAGGGTAAAGCCAACTTAGTAGATAGATATAATGACATGAAAGAAATATCGACACTTTTCAAGACCGAGTACTTTATTCGATACCGATACTTATCTATTTACTTTAGAATAAGTAACATATTGAATCTCTCTAGAAATTCTGATAATGGATCATTAATATAATACTCCACAAACTCCTTTTAAATGATATAATAAAATAATAATTTCAATAGACTTTCTATCATGATAGTAACTCTTCATATGGTTTTTAATTTAAGAAAATACGTCGTTCGTTTGATGTAATCCGAAGTAACTTAGCTATAAAGCACGTTTCAGTGTTTAGCAATGAGCGAAGTGATTGCCAAAATATTATTCTTAGTGATTGCACAGAAGAAGAGTACGAAGTTTGGAAAACTACTCAGGTTTACTCTCTTCTGTAAAGCATTAGCTGTTCTGTTTCCTGTTTTCATTTTCTTACAATAGTTTCCACCTTCAATTAGATAAAAATTTTTGTTTTATTTTTTCACGGCTAAAAACCGTTAATATTAAATTTCTTATTTACACGAGCATAATTTACTTGCCATGTGTTTATGAAATATTGATGGCTAAAAGTTGACAGTATATCGTAAAGACAGTAATAAAACATGAAGAATGTGCGAATATATACAGATTCAGGTACATGAAGAGTAATATTTAAAAATGTACGAGATAATATACAAGAAAACTGTCGATATTTTGGGATATCGATACTTTTCTTTCGACACTAGTCTTAAGTTACCGTGACCCTAGATAGATAACATTAAATTAAGTAAAGAAAAATTAATAGGCAAACGTAACTATAATTTGAAATCGGAAGTGGAAAAGTATCATTTTCTCGTAGACCGCTAATAGTCGCTGCAGTCCGCTAATAGTCATTACGCTGTGCGTCCGCCAAACCGTAACAGTGGGACAAAAGGTTATTGAACTGTGAACGGTGTCATTGTTTATATAACGTTTGTTAAATGATTCTTTTGTTTTTTATTTATTGTTTTGACAATGTGTGTCATAACCTAGAACTTTCCTTGGAATACTATATTGTAATAAATTGCGACTTTCTCAATTTGCAATTACTACATTACCCGGTCAAAAATATTTCTTAATTTGGGCATGTATATATACATACATATATATATATATATATATATATATATATATATATATATATATATATACATATTTTGTTCTATCTCTTATAAATAAAATTTTCATTCTGATTGCCGTGATAAAAATTTCAAGTAGAAGTTCCAATTGTGTAATATTTTCTAGCGGAATTTTCATTATGCTGTCATGCTAATATCAGTTCTATTGTTATATTACGGTGCGAATAATAACAAAATAAAAATTATGTACGAGTTACGGTAAGAATTGTTGAATCAGTTTACAACGATGTGACAAATTTAATATATTTTAAAATTGATTTTGTAATAAATGAATCGAAATAAAATCAATCGTTACTTAATCGTTATCAGAACATGTAAAATAAATACATAATACTAAATCGTTATCAGAACACTAAAAACTATTCCCATTATCTAGGAGCATATCATGGAAAGTGTCTTGCTTAATTTATGCTAATATTGCTACCAAATTGCTCCACAAACTCAATATGAAGCTAACAAATATAATTTTGCGAACAAACGTGCAAATTTCTGTTTTTAATTAAGTAATGTCTTTATTTAGTAGCACAGTCTACAACTATGTACAAAACAGTAAACGACAGTAAGAAAATAAAATATTTCGGAATTTAGGCTAATACTATTATCTATAAAATAATACAAAAATCGACCAGATATTTATTTTTATATTTAGACTATTTTTGTAAAAAAGGTCCTCAGCTTCCGGAACTTGTCCTTAGCTTCCAATAACTATTTCAAATTTTATGCTAAATGATCTCCAAATAAAACGACTGTGGCAAAAATCGAGTTGAATCTATCAACATCCAATTTTAAATTTAAATTGGAAAATATTAAAAATAAGTGAAAATAATTTTCTTACCGTATATTTTAATGAGAAATATAAAAAGCAGTTAAATATTATATGTAGCTGGAACAATACTTTCACATGCGGTCCACTTAAAAATCATTTGACACAAATTCTGAAGGAAAATGAGACTACAACCGAGTATGAGTATTTATATGAACATTTGAATATAATCGCGTCAAACATTTGAAACTATGCAAGTTTTATTTTATTTATGCTATCTCAAGAACAACACTAGACTATATCATCTTCTAGATAGACGAAACTAGACAACATCATTTATTTCCTATACAGTATTTCATTTATTTAAAAATATACGTTAGTATATTTTTAAATATGCTAAGGAAGGTGAATAACCTCTTGTTATCAATACCCGTGTTTTGAGTATTGAATGTAGGAGCTATATCTGTTTTTCATAAGATCACTAAATGCTTTAGGTTAATAATCTAAACACTCAAGTTATAAATTATATAATTTTTGTTTCAATTTAAAATTGGAAATAGTAACGTAGTTTTTCCCAAATGACAGTTTCTATTTTTCATATAAATCATTATAAAACTTAGACTATTTTTATAATTAATGGCACCGTGAATCATTCAGAGTTAAACTGTATTCAATAGAAATCTATTGTCGTGGTACTACGAAAATCTCAGTATTTTCCTGACAGTATCACGACAAACATTTTACTATTACAAACTCCATCACTTAAATTAGGGAAATAAAATTGAAGTATAGTTAGGGTCCGAATAATTTTTTTCTGAATTAAAAATTAGTTATTTTTCCCAGTATCCAATTATATTAGCAGACTTTTTCAATTACAAAAATGTAGCAAGTATTTCTCATTTTAAACCTTACACATCATATACGCAAATCTCAGTATTTTCATAACAGTATCACGATAAACATTTCACTGTTACAAACTCCATCACTTAAATTAAGTAAATAAATTTGAAATATAATTTGGGTCTAAATAATTTTTTTTTAATTAATAGTTACAGTAATTATTCCTAGTATCCAATTTTATTAGTAGAATGTTTCGATTACAAATATGTAGCGAATATTCCTCATTTTAAACCTTACGTATCAACCTCATATGTCCTCCATCTACCCATTCAATATTAAGGTGTTTAAATTATATAGTATATAATCTTGGTCTACATGTCTTTTCATCTTATAAGGTAGAGAGAATGGGGACAAGGAGTAAAGAAAAATAAGATTTAAGGAAACTTGAAGCGCAGATTAAACTTTTATCATCACAATCTAGATAGTTTTACAGCTGGTTCAGTGGCTATTCAAAGAAATGGAAAATATTCTAGGAAAACTGTAATAGCCTCCATAATTTATTCAACGAAAAGTTTAAATATTTAAACACGAGTAAAACCATTTTTAATAAAGGCGTTAATTAATGAGGGCGTTATTTAAATAGTTTACGTAGTTTTAATTAAAATATTAAATTACGCGTGTCTAAATAAGAACACATTAAGATGCATTTCTACCGTAGAAGTAGAAAGGTATTTAATATAATTAAATTATAACTGATGTCAAATATACTTAAACTTATGCTATGATCCACATTAATAATATTGTGCTTTTGGGCTTTCTTTAGGATTTTTATTCAGAAATTTAAAGTTTGAACTAATAGTCTCTTCTCAATTCAACAAACAACTGTCCATTTTACAAAATTTACAGCTGTATGTAATTGTTTCAGATCATTTATATTTTATTTTAGCGGAAAATAATGATATTAGATCAATAATATAAGACAATTTATTCAATTGATATGAAACGATCTTCTTCAATGATTGCACGTATGCATTTAATTCAGTGCACGAATTAGAGATATGCTAATTTTTATTAGTAATTTGTTGTTTTTACAGAGTTTTTATAAAATATAAAACGAGTAAAATGTCATTCAGTTTTTTTTAAATAATAAGTTTGAAAATAACCTGTTTTTATCTATTATGTTAATGGCCAAAACTATTAACTATACGTTAATAATTTCCTGAATCTGAAAATAAACAAAATTTTCGTTTGATGGCGGAATTTACTTCTAAGTCACTAAGTGTAAAATGAAAACTGATCTATATTAATAACGTTTCGTTTTTTGATCTTTCGGTCCAAGATAAATTAACCTTTTAAACTACTGTTGTTTATTTAACTTTGCAACTCAGCTTATTATTTCAATATTCAGAAACCGTTTCTGTCTTTAGTTTTTGGTAACATGATAACTGTAAATCAGCAAACAACAATTCATAAGTTCAATCATTACTAAGTTTATGAAATCATAAACAACCTCGTCGGTTGCCAATCTGACCTACGTGATCGGTTTAGAAATTATAACATTAGTCAAGGTTTGCTTTGTATGGAATCATTGTGCGACGTAAATAGTATATGGGTGTAGGAACTTTAATTTACGAGTGCAAATACTCATGAAATCTTTTTTTAAGAATTTTTCTCTTTTTTGATTTTACCAAATACTTACTCGGTAATATAAAAAGCGAAAAAAATTATCACTAAATTACAGAAAAACTTTTTAAACAATTACATTGAAATTTAAATTCCAAAAGCTAAATATACAATAAACTTTTACTAATAAATTGAAATTGATTGCAGGTATTTTTGGAAAAGTTGTAGAGAGTTAAAGTTTGTTATTCTTTATTAAGATAATGACTTTCGTCGGATAATTCACTTTTCCGTCCATCTCTCACCTTATTGCTAATTAATATTGTTTGAAATGTTTGCTGTAAACTTACTCATATACATGACTTTTCTATATAATACTAAAACCAGAAAAATGTAACATTTAGAAAATTTACTTATTCACTGTAAAAGTGAAATTTATTTTTAATAATACTTTCCGGGTCTAAAATTCAACTGATTCCTTGTAAATCAATCGAAAACTACATGAAAATGTATGTAATTTTTATTTCTTTTAAAAAATGTGGAAAATCGATAAAATACCTCTCTTTTACAATTCTCTGCAGAAAGTTTGATAAAATGTTAGTATCCACGATTATGGTTAACGATAGTCACAAATATTTATACTTTTTCAAACTTATTCACAAAATAAACAAAACACCAATTTAAACTTAACAAAACCCTAAACCGGCCCAAAACCAGAGCACTTGAAAACATCCTCAGCAAAACTTTAAGCTGCATTGTACCGAACGCGAATTTCTTCAAATGCACCTGCTATTCCATTTCATATTCGATTTAATACATTTAACATTTCAAAACTCGTGCAACTAAATCTCTTTGAAGCGCATCTTATCTGAGTTAACGATGCAAGCGCGTATTTTATTTGCATCCAATGCATTTGAGTCTGGTGGTCAATGAACCGTTGAATGCGGTGGGAAGTAAGCGAATAAGGATAATTGCCGAGAAAAGCAATCGATACCTGACTGGAAACGGATACTCGTTTTCTTCAATATGACGTTAGGAAGGAAGTGTAAATTACGACTTTTATCCATCTTTATAATCTCCATATTTATCATCTTGTTTTTATTTAGAAGGAAATCATTAGATGCTGCAAATATTTATCATCTTGTTTTTATTTAGAAGGAAATCATTAGATGCTGCAAATATTTATCATCTTGTTTTTATTTAGAAGGAAATCATTAGATGCTGCAAATATTTATCATCTTGTTTTTATTTAGAAGGAAATCATTAGATGCTGCAAATATTTATCATCTTGTTTTTATTTAGAAGGAAATCATTAGATGCTGCAAATATTTATCATCTTGTTTTTATTTAGAAGGAAATCATTAGATGCTGCAAATATTTATCATCTTGTTTTTATTTAGAAGGAAATCATTAGATGCTGCAAATATTCTATCTCAAAGATGTTTTGGTTGTTGTTTTTTTGTTTTGTGACCGGTTATAATATTTTAAACATATTTGGTTTTCAATATTTATATTTAAAATTGATTTTCCTGTTAAACAAAACGATTTTGAAGTGAAATTTGCCGTACGGTAATGATCAAATCAATGGAAGCATGGTCACTAAAATACGTGACAAAAATAAGGCAACGAAGGTGGCGGTAATGCCTTACGCTTCAGTTGAGAGTTAATACCTAAATTTGATTAGTCGTTGATGTCTCGAAGTATAATTTCTGAAGAAGGGTTTTTGAAAAAAAATTAATAGAGAATTATTAAAAAAATTGTGTTCCTCACACCTTACCATTTTATTTCGTATGAGTGGAGACAAAGAAGTGAATAGACCAAGAAAAAGGGAAAAAGGGAATAAGAAAACCTTCCTGCGTGGAATAATTCTATAGTTAACGCTTATAACTTTGCAACTTGCGCGATTAACAACGTTCAGAATCACTCTAAGAATTTTATTATAATTTCTTAGCGTTTTAACAAAGAAATAAAATTTAAATTCAGAAATAAAACAAAAAAAAACGTTAAGACCAAAATATACAGATGACACATCTTTTTTCAAGGTTTACTTTATCACTAAAGTTAAATTAGAATAAATTACGCCATCAAATAACATTGTACATTACTTCGATAAACCTTGATAATATTATCTTCGATAAATCTTGATAGCATTATCTTCGATAAACCTTGATAATATTATCTTCGATAAATCTTGATAATATCATCTTCGATAAACCTTGATAATATTATCTTCGATAAACCTTGATAATGTCATCGTCGATAAACCTTGATAATATTATCTTCGATAAATCTTGATGATATCATCTTCGATAAACCTTGATAATATCATCTTCGATAAACCTTGATAATATTATATTCGATAAACCTTGATAATATTATTTTCGATAAATTTTGATAATATTATCTTTAACAAACCTTGATAATATAATCTTTGCTAATATCCCACCTGAAGATGTTGTAATATGTCGAAACCTATGTCGTGGTAAAGAAATTAAAGAAAGTAGAAATAATACTACATCACGTAGTTTCATTTAATTGTGAATATTATCTTCGATAAATCTTGATAATATTATCTTCGATAAACCTTGGTAATATTATCTTTGATAAATCTTGTCTAAAATATTGTCATAGTTGTTCGTTTATTATTTGATTCCCGTATCTTATTTTTATAAAGAATTTGCGATAAAATAAGTAACCTTATTATTATGTCAATGTAGAGAAATATTACCCTAGCCATGAATATATAAGAAACATTTGGAACGGGCGTGATGTCTAAACCACCTCACGTAATATTTTATATGCCACAAGCTTATCTTGTAACCTATAAAGGTCAAAATGAGCGTCCCTCAAGACGAAACAGCCCAATGTCGTTTTAGGTATATATGTAGTTTATTAGATTACAAAGTGTAAAGTAATATATAAAATATGCCAAACCCATACGTAACAAACAAAGAATATCATAGAAGATTTGCATATCACAATATTTAAGTAACAACCCAATAAGCGTCGTTCAAAGTGAAACCACGTATTGTCGTTTCGGATGCATATTTAGTTTATTATATTACAAAGTGTAAAGTAATGTATAAAATGAGCCAAACAAAATATCATTGGAGATTTGCGTTGTCTATGCAATAATGTTGATGCATATGTCGTTTATTATATTACAAAGTATAAAATAATGTATTAAATATGCAAACTCAAATACGTAACTAGCAAAGGAATACCATCGAAGATTTGCGTATCACGGAACAGAATGGGCGTTGTTCAAGGCGAAATCGCGTGATGTCGTTTTGGATGCATATGTAGTTTATTGTATTATAAAGTATAAAGTAATGTATAAAATTTGCCAAACTCAAATACGTAACGAGCAAAGGAATATGATAAAATATTTACGTATCACAATATTTAAGTAATAACACAATGAGTATCGTTCAAGATGAAACCGCGTAATGTCGTTTTGGATGCATATTTAGTTTATTATATTAAAAACTGTAATGTGTAAAATATGCCAAATTCAAATCCGCAACGGATAAAGAAATATCATTGAATATCGTGCGTGTCACGTTGTCTATGTAATAATGTTGATAATATAGATTTGAAACAATTAATTTTGTGTTGAATTCCGAACTGCATTGAATGGAATTTGGTGTCCATTTTACATATGGCTGCTCACTCTGAACCCGAAAATTAAAATGTTCAGGGGAATTGCTTTGCTACTTTGATTTAGTATTTAGAGTTTTTCATTCCACTTACCAAGTTTGCGATAATCACATTTCCATTTATTGGTCATTGCACAAGGTATGCTTATAATTTGTTTCAACCAATATTCTTTAAATTTCAAAATTAATTGAAATTTAAAGCATGATATAAAGTATATTATTTCTTATTATATAGCAATATTCAGCAAAATATTAATTTTGAAATTTATAGTATATCCCAAAATTTGAAGTATGTCATATCTTATTCTATAGCAATATTAAGTAAAACATAAATTTTTAAACTTACGGCATACTCCAAAATTTAAGGAATAATATAAAGTATATTAAATTTGATTATATAGCTATATTCAATAAAATATTAATTTTCAAGTTTATGGTATACCCCGAAATATTGCGAAGTATCAAAACAAAAAGTCGTCAATCAGGTTAGCAGTTAGCGTGCTGTATATAAGCACTAAACACGAACGAGCTGTATAGTTCTGTCTAAGAAACATATGGAGCTACGATCAGTATTTCTTAATAATTAATATAAAAATACTGTGCTACACAAAAATATATAAATATATATTTTACCAATTTATTAATTTTAAATAAGAAAAATATGAAATTCAAGGACTAGGAAAAACTTGTATTATAATTAAAATACCAAGGTGCAATTTCCATTAATAATAATATTTTACATTTATGTCTTTGTAAACAAACAGTTATAAATATTTATTAAATTTTTCACAAAGAGAAGGTCTTAGTTATACTTGATTTAAGAAATAAAAAGCTAGTGAGAACATGTTATTTGATATATTTTTCAAAATATCTAAAGATATTCTACCCAAAATTGTAAAAAAATATTTTTGTGGCCACTATTATTAGCCTTTTCAAACGATATATATGGAAATGAAAAATGTTTTTCAAATACTTAATATTCCCTCCTAAAATTATCATGTAAATATTTTTAAGTTTTATATAACTATTGAGTTAAGAGAAGGTTGAAATGTTTTGTTACTATGCTAAATTTCAAGTTTGTAGGTCAAAAACGGTTTCCAAGAAAAATGACTATGACAGATGAATCATATTACAGGGGTTCCGTTTTTTTCCTTTTGAGGTATAGAACTCTAAAAAAGTAACTTGTATAAAATTACCTTAACTTCTTTAAATTACTCTTGTAACTTTGATACCCGAAAATAAATTTCGCATAAACTTCCCCAAACAAAGGGATATTTGATTAGAAAGCTTTTAAACATCCTTTCGACGACTGAACTTCCGCAATCTCGCCCCGAATTGGCATTATCTCTGGCCGTATTTTTGTCCATTATTCAGAGTTACACCCATCAACCGATGGAAATATCAGAGACACGCCCCAATTGGAAGTGATTATTCTCTTGCAATGGACCTAACTAACTTCCCTTATCCAGATCGCAATAAAGATATTCGGGGGGTAGATCTGCGCTTTGCAAACGTGACGGGGGGCGAGTTGTGACCGATGTTATTGCCTTTCCCAAATCAGCTTAACCTTAAATTATTTGCTTGGTATCTATTAGACCCAGGTGCCTCAAAATATTTTCCCAAAAGTTGTATACTACTTACGACATGTATAATGACTTATTGTATACTATTTACTACGTATACCACTAATAATTACTTTCTTATTTCTTATGTCAGAACTGATCGCTTGAAAGTTGCAGATTTGAATTATTGTCGTCGCCATTATGTGTCAGATTGATCACAATGCATACGGTCTTTGGCGACGCAGCACTGTCGACCTGGGTTCAATTCCCGGCCATAGATCGGATCCCGATCCCCGGCTCATAGGAATAAATCCGCTATATGTATAAATTAGATACGTAAAAGTATATAAAAATATAAATGATTTTCTTTTAAAAAGTGTTTTCAATGGTACTGAGGCTCTTGATAACGTACTTATTTTTGTATGAAGTAATTTTTTATAAAATATAAAGTGATTATATTATAAAATCTTTCGCTCGCTGGTTTACACGCTTAAATTTCAGACTTGCAACATAGTGGAGGTTTTTGCATTAACACAATTGTCTTTCTCCTGATTCCTAGTAATAACCGCAACGGGTTGACCTTTAAAATCATTTTTGGGATGTGTGGCTATTTCCTCTTTATACGACTTAGAGTACCATATACCTGTTCTATCATGAAATCGTAAGACATCCAGTTAGTAATCTAGCTATTATATTAACTAATTTAATAAAGTATAGCTTCTAATTATTGCCACATTCCGATTCACAGCCCGATGGCAGCTGAGCACTGTGTAAAGTAAGACAAAGCAAAGCGGTGACGACGCACGCCAGGCGATCCGTGTTCACTCTAATTCACGTCCAATATACATTTCTTCGTGTTGTAAATAGTACTATATCTTAACTTCTACTTATAAAATTTGGATGTGTATAATATTTTTTTTAATTCAACCGCCCTGACGTCAACTTTTTCCAAACGTTCAGACGAAGGATAAAATTTCCAAAATTTGCGAATTTATTTTTAAAAATGTAAAATTGAACCTAAAAAGGTAAAACCTAAAAAATAAAAGGCAAAGAGGTACTAAAATTGTATTGTATTAGATAAATTAAGTTCCTGTTTAAGATTGAAAGAATAAAACTAGATCTATTTAGTAAAACAAGGTGTTACGATAGATTACAATTTGTATTGTTCTTATGTCTGATTTTGAAAGAAATGTTCAAAAATTGTGCATGTCAACGGTAATTACAACAAACTAAATTTCGTTGAAGCCAAAAAGTCACGCGTCAATAACCCAAGTTATGTCAATAATCCAAGTTATGACATTTGCTTTAAAGTGAACACGAATTTCATTATGCGGTCTCATATACCCTGTGCTTCTATTTATGAAACAAAGAGTGGCGTTACTAATTAAATATTAATCTCTCTAGTGACCCAAAGCACTATCATTGTCGGAAACATCAGATATGTTTTTATAAACACTTTTCTGCATCGTAGGCCTGACGGATAATTTCCGTTTGGTTTGAAGCGGCCTCTTGGGAAATTAATATCAGGAAAATAGGAGAGGGCTATAGCAGGTACTGAGGTGAGAAAGTAGCTTTAGAAAACATTTCCAGGATTTGTTTTTGCAATTTTTTTTATTTTTACTGATTAATATAATGCTTTAATTTATAAAAATATAAGTTAAAACCGTTTCACAGGATCATGGAAATGAAGGAAAAATGTCGATATTGTTTGAAAAGTGTTATATTAAGTCCAAACAATTTTACTCGATAATGTCATTTTTGAAACTTAGGGGTCGATATATGGTGAAATAAGTAAAATTATAGGAAACGAATATGTAATAAAATAAGCGACAATCATAGTTTTGAGTAACTACAAAACACATTTTTTGTAACCAATGGAGTCATTGAGACCAATCAAACGAACTCAAACACGACAGGTTTACTGTTAGTTATTGAGAAATCCCCGTAATCACTTCCCTCTTCCATTATCAGATTCTCCCGTTTACAATATGTAACCATCGGACTCTATGAGGTAATTCCAACTAGCCCAAACTCGCTGCTTTACTGTTAGCCATTGCTAAATCACCTTCCTCCTCCATTATTATATCAACCGAATAGTACCATATTATTAATTTGTTTACAAAATTTATTGTACACAATTGATGTATATATTACACTTATTACTACGAGAGCAATCTCTTACACCCAACCATTTTATCAGTCTAGTCCCACTCAAAAAGCAACCGCGGTTCGAACCCGGGAAAGGACATAAGTCAGTGATCAACCCAAACACCACTCGACGACATATATTATTATATTTTCATCAAATGCACGTTATTCTAAATGCGAAAAATAAGAAAAAAGAGTTTATTATCAAAATTTTTTCGTATTATTTAAATAATTACGAAAAAAAATATTGACAAAAATATATTGTAATTTAACCTTATTTCCACATAAAAACATTGCACAATACTAAGAAAATTACATGTCGGACATAAATACGAATTTCCCGGGCATGATTTCCGGTTTACCGTAAGCTGTTAGAAACAAATTTATTTCCATTTCTTATTTTTTTTGTAATAATATTGTCAATCACATATTTTAATTATTAGGTCAAAATTTTTTTTTATTCTTTAAGACTATTAAAAAGGAACCATTTTCAAAATATCACAAAACGTTCAAACACGGAATTTTTCTTTGTTCTTTTCTCGTTCCGTCATTTTTTTCAAGCCAAGTATCCAATGCAAAATTTTCTTTTACCTTCAACTCATTTTCCTGATACACTTCGCTTCGGTCGACTCAATCTAATAACAATTAACATACCCAGTCATCCTCGCCTGCTACTGACGCACCCTAATAACCACCCTCAGTAGCAACTTTAAGAAATTACTCGCCGTTACACAAAAAAGTACATCCAAGGTGCAGCGCCAAGCTTTCAAATAATTAAATAAATATTAAAACGTATATAGGTGTACCAGCTTTTGAGACCCGATTTCATTCGGATTAAAGTTCATGGATTTTCATTCAAGATAGCTTACGTTACTTTTATATCAAAGCTCAGAATCGAAATATTTCCAGCTTATTTCGAGTTTAAAAAGAAAAAAAAATCTTCATCTGCGTCTTCCTTTTGAGTTAATTCAAATAATAAATCGATATCATTATATAATGTGGTATAATTTTTTTTTTGCTAAAATCAATTAAGGGTTATGAGAATATAATACATTGTATACTTGAATAGCCATTATGCAAACATTAATTTCGTGGCTTGTGTTTTTATTATTATTTTATATAGAACTGAATTTCTACTCCACTGCCTAACTTATTAATATTAGATGGCTTAAATAGATTTGAAAATTTTATTTAGAAATTTAAGAAATAAATATGTGGTAAAATAAGTGAAAATTGTAATTTTAAAAAGCTACAAAACACACTTTTTGACCATACCTTTCTTGTTACAAAATGTAACAAAAAGGGGCCACCAAGCCAGCTCAAATTCGATGGGTTTACTGCTAGTGATTTCTAAGTTTCGACGACTACCTCTCTCGTCCATGATCAGGTTCTTCCATTCACCATACGTAACAACTGAGACTCTTTGAGATAATTCAGTCTATATTAAACTCGATGAGTTTACTGTTAACCACTGATAAATTATCTTCGTCCCCAATTATCATACCAACCCGATAGTACCATATTATTTATTTATTTACAAACTTTAACGTATAACTGATATTTATGATGGATTTATTACTACGAGAGTAACTTCTTATACCTAACCATTTTCATCAGTCCAGTACCCCTCAAGGAGCAGACCGAACCGAACCTTCGAAAGGCCTAAGCCTGTGTTCAACCCAACACATCACAATGGCTTTTGATGAAAATACAATAACTTATTGTATTTTCATCAAAATTTCGTCTGTTTGCAAAGTTCCAAATCGATACAACTTTTAAAAGTATATAAAAATCGACTTGATAAATTTGTTTATATACATATTTACAAAAAAAATTAAGCCAATACAATAGTTTTAAAAAATTTCATGATTTAACTTGAAATAAAAAAGCAATTTGATCCGGAAATTTTTCTTTTTTTCTCTTATTAAAATAAGAAAATTAAATTTTAATGAAAAGAAAACTAAAAAAACCCGCTTTGTAGCGAGCGCACTTTTTTATGTTAGAGTTAATTTTCTTGTTTTTCTTTTAAAGATTATTTTTTTATTTTTTAGTTCATATTGCTACAAAATCTTTTTTTTTACTTTTTTAAACTATAATTTTATTTCTTTTAGTCTCAAAACAAAATCGAAGTTATATATAACGAGGACCCTCGAACCTTACCATTTTATTTGTGACAATGAACTTAAAACTATTTTATTCATGTCGTGTAAACTAGCCATTTCACTTAAAGCTTCATCGTTATATGTAACTCCCCATATTAGTTTGGAATAATCAAGTTCTTTTGTTTGGAGACCATCCAGTAAGTTATAACTTGGACGTCTAGAACTAGGTGAAAATTTAACTGAAAAATTGCGTTACATTCGTACATACATACCTATAAGTAAATTTAATAAAAACGTGTTGAAAAAGTAAAATTTGGTTCATCTTCAAAATCACTTGTGTTTAGCTTTTCAAAACTAATATTTGCACAAAATTTTACTCCATCACTATTAAATTATGTAACTATTAAATTATGTAACAAAATTTAGACAGACAAACAAACCATTCACTTTACAAATCAGATTAAGCTTCGCTGCTTGTCAGCCAAGCCAACGTCGGAAACGTCTGAAACAGACATGTACATTTTAACTAATTACGTGAAATGAACCGCGCTAAGGGTGGCTTCTGGACCGTCGTGCTCTTTCCTTTCTCGCTTCTACATAATTAATTAGGACATTAGCTGTAAAGGATTTCGAATTGGCGAAAATGAATTTTAAAAAGGGCTTCAGTGGTGATGACAGATTTTTCATGAAGTTTTGAAATCAAACAGAAAGGGCAAATTGATATTTTTGGCGTGAAATTATTTTGAAATATGCCTTATAGATACTGCATATTATCTTCCATATTTAAACATTATTTAAGTATTCATTAGGCATTCTTTCCTTTCTCGCTTCTACATAATCAATTAGGACATTAACTGTAAAGGATTTCGAATTGGCGAAAATGAATTTTAAAAAGGGCTTCAGTGGTGATGACAGATTTTTGATGAAGTTTTGAAATCAAGCAGAAAGGGCAAATTGATATTTTTGCAGTGAAATTATTTTGAAATATGCCTTGATACTGCATATTATCTTCCATTTTTACAAATTATTTGAATATTAATTAGGCATTAATTTACAATTAAATGAAACTACGTGATGTAGTATTATTTCTACTTTCTTTAAATTCTTTACCACGACCTAGGTTTCGTTGTTTTACAACATCTTCAGGTGGGCTATTAGCAAAGATTCTTGCTAATAGCCTACCTGTTTAGGTAAAGATGTTGTAATATAACGAAACCTAGGTCGTGGTAAAGAACTTAAAGAAAGTAAAAATAGTACTACATCACGTAGTTTCATTTAATTGTGAATAATTAATTTCTACAAAATTAACACCAAATATATTCAATAGGCATTAATTGTTTAAAAACTGAAAACATGTTTACGTTTTGACCTTTTTACAATAATTTTTTTAATTGGATATCAAGAAGTTTAATTGTATGACAATTAATATACGCAATTTTAATGATTAATTAAGGACAGAAAATACTTTTTCCCTGAATGAGATTCATTTCTATTTTTTTTTAATAATTTGTAGTTAATTTTCAGTATTTGTTTTAATAATTTGCAAAGTTTTCTAATTAGCAAGAAATATTTTTTAGGAAACTTAGAGTTCACATTCACAACTCAGAGTTAAACATTCGACATAAAGAAAATACGGACGACATAAAAATTCTTCTGCATCATCGTTTGACAAAACTAGTCAAAAAACATGTTCACGCTTTGAAAAAATAATGATCAAACAGTGAAAAAAAACTACAAAAATGCGTATTGGAACACCAAAAAGAGAGTAACTAATTATTCTACAAAACAAACACGTTATTTTAAAAGTTCAGAAATGATTTTCAAGGAACCTGTCCACCAAGTAATGGGTCCAAAGTCTTTTCAATGTTTTTCTTTTGGTTAATCAAATATAACTGATTCTAAAGTTCATATTATGATGGGCTTTACATCAATATCAAAAAAAGAAACTTTTTGACAGAGCTCAATAAAGTTTTGAAGACCACTCCAATAACATACAACTTGATGGAGTGCACAAAAAATGTTTGTCTCCACTTTGTCAGTCTAGGGGAACGTATTAAAAAAACAATTAATTACGTATCGGAACATGCATAACCTTGGCTTCATTAGCTGTCTATATCTCCTGAATTATTGTCTCTAATTCACTAAATAGATTAAAAATTTAATTTCAAAATTCTAATCAAATATTCAAATTTATCGATGAAAAATTGTAGATAGGGTATATTGCACGTCATATTGGAGCTCAAAATTTCGCACTTAACAGTGCTTAAATATGAAAATTTGTAAATGAAATCTTAATTTACTTTTAAAATACCTATCCATTGAAACGCGGTTGGTAAAAAAAGTTCAGTCCCACGATATACAGGGGTATATATTTAAATTAATTTTGTATTTCACCACGTGGTATAGATTTTAAAATGTAGAAGCTGTAAGACAAGACGAAATGACAAAGATGCCGTATCTCTCAACGATGCAATAACATCGAACTCAATCGCGTGCGCAAAAAAAATATAATCTGCTCTCTTCATATCATTTTAAATAAAAAATATGCATTAATTTTGCTTCATGTTGACTAAAATCCACATCCAAAATCTACCTACAAAATTTTATACAACGCAGATGACAGACAATAATCGGTCCGGTAATTATCAAAGAAGATTACAACATGTGATATTTAATAATTTAACCCACATATCCTATAAACATCGATTCTGCAAAAAAAATCGGAGTGACCGCGGCCGACTCTCACCGATCTGGGCCTCACTATTTAAAACGTGCCAACGGCGAAAAGGACAAAATATGAGACTAAGCAAACGCTGACGGAGATGGGAAATATTTAGTTAGCGGTACCCGCCTCTTGACGTAGTATCGACACGATGGAAAGTCGGCCACCGACCTTTTCCGAGAAAAGCGGGGAGTTATCGATCATCTGCTCACCGTCCATAAAAGTGGTTTATCTACGCTACGAATCGGTCTAATATTATCGGTCAAAACTGTGCAGTTACGAGATACAGACAGAAGGCGAAGCGAACGGATATGAAATAGTAAAAGTTTGCCGTTTAACTAAAGAATCTATAAATTTGGCCAAATTCCCATCCGCTACCAATAAGATTAATTATTACAATTCGCCTGGTAATCTCTTTATATTACGAATTTATATTTTAAACTTTGCAATCTACGTAAACTGATGTTGTTTGAATGTATCATTGGTGAATCATTTGAGAAACATCCTCTTTAAATATGCGATTTTATTTAAATATCTGTATGTTTACCATCATAATATCACATATGCGCCTCACTGAATTATTTATCAACTTGAGGATGTCTGGGTTTATAATGTTGAACAATGTTTATTAGAGAATTTTGCATATATTACCTTGCTCTTCGGATTTTATTTGATTTGGAATACAGTACACGTGCTATATTGCATAGTTCGTATGATTTTTTTGGCTTTCGTTTTATAGGCAAAGTACCTATGGTAATTTCAATCAAGATAGTAATATAAAACAGGAAATACTACATAATTTAGGTTTACATATGAAGCTTATAAAAGTCTCTTTGTTTGCGTAGATCATCTTCATTCTATACCATGCTCCTCAATTTTTTGCTTTTTCTAACCACTTTACTCTTCATGTTCTTTTGATGTCAACGTACCAACGTATATTTAATCTTCTTTGCGGAGCATTTTGCTCCACGGTCTCCATTTTATGAGCGCTGTACATTATGAGTCCTGCTTCCTGACAACGTGGCCAGCCCATTGCCACTTAAGCTTCGCAATATGTTTGATAACGTTCGTGACTTGCGATTCAGTTAAGGTCGCAATATGTTTGATGACGTTCGTGACTTGCGATTCAGTCTTCTCTCTAAGCGATTCATTCCTCTTTCGATCTCTCAACATGATCCCTACCAGTTTCCTTTCTCTTACTCTCTGAACCACTGTGAACTTGATGAGGATTTCTTTTGTAACCACCCAGGTTTCAGCTCCATAGGTAAGTACTGGTATACACTGGTATACGTACGGCCGTAATATAAATATATATATATATATATATATATATATATATATATATATATATATATAATATTCGTATAGTGAACATATCCAGGTTAATGATAGTAGAACCAAAACTTATAAAAAAGTTAAAATTTTATGACTAGTTTCAAGACCACAAGATAAGAAATAAATATTTCAACGAGTATTATCTTTGACCGATTTACCCCGTTTTGTTATGGTCACAAAAAATAGATATTTCTGCTATAAATAAATAAACAAATTAACTAATGCGATGCTTTTTTAGCTTTCTGCGCCACCTTCAAAAGAAGAGAGGAGTAGATTTTTTTGACAACAACTAACGCATAAGTAATTAATTAAATTCTGCAAGTTAAACGGATTAATTCGGATGCTGTCAGCAAAACAAGAACGATAACCCGTTTCATCTCCTCCCAGATCTCGTTCGGCCCACGTCTCCATTGTCGCTAATCGGCCGGTTGATGCTCATTAACATACGTAAGTGTCACACAACGACCGTTATTAGCCAAGTTCATTCAACGCATCCACATTTGACGGCAGTGCTTGAGCGCTAACCATTTTTTCCGCTCGCGTTTGTTTGCCAACTTTTCTATTTCAAATACAAGTATTTAATAATGTTGCCTTCGATACGGGTAAAGACAATATTTTAGTGCTTTTGTACTCGTAATTGTATGCAAACGTAATAATTAGTCAAATACCATTGTAGTCGGCTGAATTTTCTTTTTCTTAGATTAACTTTGTTTTACATTTAACTATTAAACGTGTTACGAAATTAAATCTAAACCTTTCGTATAAACCTTGCATTTTTAGAACTTATAATTAAGATATAAATAAGTGAAATACATCACAAAAGCCCCGTAAAAAAGTAAATTGACATTTGATGACAACTGACATTTTACATGACATTTCACTTGACGTTTGACATGACATTCAATTGTAAGACGATTATCACTGTCACATGTATTATTACAAATTAAAAACGAATCACTTCAGTTGATTGAATTGAAAAATTTTCCAACATTGTTTTTTTATTAACCAGTACATTTAATTAACTAATTTTTAATGATTGACCTGAAACTAATATAGTTTAAACGTCGGTAAAATAAAAATATATAGGGTTACTAGTAGAAACAAATTATAAAAGATTTGTAAAAGAATACTTTTATTGCTTATTAGTTGTTCCTGCGACTTCGTTCGCATAAAATGCGGAATAATAAAAGATTTTTGGTCTCTTTTTCCTCTAATATATTGCTGGGGCTACTTTTTTCATCATACGATATTAAATTTCATCGAAATCTTTCCAGTAAATTTTGTGTGATTGATGAATAAAATAACATTCATACAGACGGATAAAAATTCTAAAAACAGGTTTTCCGGCTTCTATCATCATCCTTTATGCTAAAGCAATTAATCTTTTTATAATATTTTCCATGTACAGAATTTTCTCTTTTACAATTTCATTAATAGCATAGATTTTCTAAGTTTTATGTCCCTTCATAATTCAGTACATTTTCATACATTTTTTTTTCTACTCTACTTTGGCCTCTACAATCTTTATATTTAATCAATTGACCTGAAATACTTTATTTTACGAAATAATGACCAAAATAAAAGTAAAAAGTTATAATATTTGAGGAGTTCCTTCCATTAATTAATTTTTTCTATGACGCATATTATTATTTTGAATACAAAGATTACTTAAACGAAAAAATGCGCTTTAATGTGTTTGTGTTCTTTTTTTAACTTTTTAACAACTACCAACTCCACAAATAAAAAATTTCTTCCAAATTACAATTTCTATCAAAAAATTTTTAAATCTACCAGAAAATTTGTCCTCTTCATTCCCTTATGGCTCAACTCTTGAGAAACCCTTTCTTAGTAATACAAGTTACGAAGCCTGAAAACTTAGTCCCATATTTAATCATTTACGTCTAGTTAATATTTATGTCATCTACATTATCCATTTCTAATTCTTCCAAATTAAATCTAAAATAATAAATAAAGCCATGATACTGTGTAAATATACAAAACAAACTAACCTGCCTATCACTCCGTCTGTCAACTGCCTAATTTTCCTTATTGTAAAAACTATGAACTTATTGTACTAAACTATGTTCGATAAGGGTTGCCAACTATAACTTTGGATCTAATTATATCTAGGAAAGTGGTAGTGGTTACTAATTGTAGTACTTTGTCATCCAAGATTATGTTCCTATTAATTTGGAATATATAACTTAGGTAAAATTAGACATATTCAATTTTTTCAGCCTTATAACCAAATTATGGACTGAGAATCATTTGCAAGCATTATTCAGAGTTTAATAATATTGGTTAGGGCTCATCCTTTCCTATCCACTTTGAAAATTAAAGAATTGCCATCGGCAAATAAAACAATGTCTTATATACTTTTTACCATCAATGACGAGTCATTAATGTAGAAAAGAAATACTACATTCACTTCCACTCCATCTACACCATAGTAGCCGAGCTTTGCAAAATGTATAATGATCCATGCAGTTAAAAGCCTTCCAGATATTACAGAATACCTCCATAACGTCCTAGCATTTTTTCTAGGCATGACTTCAGAATATAATTTAAATAAACAACAGAGATTAAATACGAATCGGGAAGTACACATTTAATTTAAAATATATATTTAATTTTCATGTTATTGATATAAAGACGTTTAGTTTTTGTGCAAGTGATAAATTACCACTAGTTCATTTAGAAACTTTTAGTTTCAAAATTCTGTTTTATGACACTTTTCCCAGATTCTATATTATGCAACAACATAGTGGTTATTATAACTCAATTAGGTCATAAATATTAAAATTGTACTCAAAGTTGTCTTTTATATGGACGTCTCAATATTATATTGCAACATATTTACATCAATACAAACTATATAAATAAATTATCTCTATTGTTTTTATTCCAGTCGATACGGACCAAATCCGAGGAAAAATATGCTCGTGTATTGTTATCTATCAACGCAATATAATTATGCTTAATGGAGTTTTAATTATCAACAAAACGATTTGTAATTTTGGTTAGTGGGTCAAAGTTGATTGGCTGCCTAATACAATATGAAACAAGCCGAGTTATCTAATGTGTCATATTTATTTGATTATGTTCGTTCCGTCTTTTTAGGTAAAGATTAGGTTTAAAAAAACACACACACACTTACACAAGCGTATAAACTGTATTTCCATTAAACTATTTACAAATATTAATATTATTTCCACCATATAATTATATTGCTAATATAATTATATGGCATTATTATTATTAGTACCGTAGCGCCATATAATTATATTGCCAAATATATTTTTCACAGATGTAAAAATTTCATAAAATTCTCCCAAAATAGAAGACCTAGCATAATCATTATTAGCAGTATATAATTATATTGCTAAATACATTTTCCACAAATGTAGAAATATCATAAAATTCTCACGAACTAGAAGACCTAGTATAATCATTATTAGCACTCTATAATTATATTGCTAAATACATTTTTCACGGGTGTAAAAGAATTGTAAAATTTGTCACAAACTGAAAGACCTAGAACAATTGCTAGTTTTTATATAATGTTTCAATCATGTTCCATCAACCCGGTTTCGTGATTCTTGGTCGAGTTATTTTTGAAATAAGTGGGTTGATGCATGTCTCTTTGGGGTATACCCCTTGATATTCTGAAAAAAATGTTTTTATTTCCTTATTCGAGAAAATTCGAGTCTCTACAGTAAAAATATATATATATATTTAAAGTTTTAACTAGTGCAAAATATGTAGATTAATATTAAACTATTACTATGCCAAATTTGAAGTTTCTACATCAAACAGTTCCGAGAAAATCGGCTCGACAAACGGACAAACAGGCAGATACGCGAATGAGTACATAAGTGTCTCGTTTTTCCTTTTTAAGGTGCTGAACTCTATAAATAATTACAATTATATTGGACAAAGCCAAGTGGTGTTAAACTAATAATTAGAACTATTTTTAGGTAACTACTGATATATTTCACCTTAAATTTAATGAAAAAATAGCTGACTGCTCAGAAGTTAGATAGAGGTTAGTTAATTTAAATAAAAATTACTGCATGCAAAAAAAAACATTCAAGTTTTTTGTGTATGGAAAGAAAATATGTGGTGAATAATTTTTAATATTTCCCATTTATCGAGAAAATTTACAATTTCCAGCATCTTGTGGATGTTTGAAAATATAATTTTCATAGTCCAGTTCCGAACTTTCGGCGGTTTTGACAAAATCCATAAAATTATGAGAGTACGAATAGTATCATGAACATAATTTACTGATATATTTTTTTAACTATAATATTCACAAAAAGCGCAAAAGGCAAAGCATTTATTTTGTTTTTTTTTCTAATCATTGACTAATTAGTTACAATGAATATATATTGAATACTCATGCAGAGGTATAAAACATTTTTGTTTTCTTTTTATCGTGTAATTGACGTAAATTTAAATGTATAGATTAAATACATATAGGAACTAGGGAGCTCGAAGTCAACTGGAAACTATATTTTATCCGTATTCACAAAGTAAGAGATTTTAAGAAGTATACGATTGGAATTAGGATCATCGTTTAGCCTGTAATAAAAATAAGGATATACCTAAATCTATTAACTAACAAACTTACAATTTCAGTATCTGCATATTATAATCCAGTGATTATATGTCAACTTGTATTTACTAAAATCCGACTCTGGATCGTTACCTATTTTTACCATTATCCTTAAACCTTTAATACCACGTGAAAAAGGTACTCCTCTACTAACGTGTGACGTCTAAAGCCTAATATTAGCCCAGCCACAAAAATAAGATGCAAGGAAGCGGCTCTAAACCCTCATCTACAACGCGTCGATGGTTATTGGGGCCGCAGTCCTGAGCCATCAGATTAATCTCCGCCACAAATTGGGGCTTAGCCACGGGTGTGCGTCGGCCCTCACGCTCTAATTGGCTCCACCCTGGGCACTTTTATCGACTACCATCAAAGTCCCCAAGCTCTTGAGGTTTTTGCGTAAATTCTCCATTATTATATTAAATCGTTTTTGTCTCGGGCAATTAAGCAAAATACGTTTTGAAAATGGTCCTAAGCGAAGATGAAATTTGACATAATCTGTTTTAGAGTCAGTGATGGAAAGAAACCTCTAAAGCAGCGTGTAAGAATAATGGAAATAGAACACAAAATGAGAAGAAAATGTATACTGAGGCGCCTATTAGGTACTTTATTGAAAAGAAAATGTCCTGTGCTTTCGAATTGAAATTTGTCTATTAATAACTTTAATATCTGAATAGCCAAACACATATATCTCTATATTTCCACGATCAATAGGAGAATACGAGAAATATTGACGAAAAAAAGACGAGAGAAAATGGAATAAAAATTACATGAAAGTCATTGAAAACCTAGTAGTGTAATTTGAATGAAAGCGGGTGAACTATCATAAATATAACAATAATCTTTATTAAATTGCCAAAATCCTAAATTACTTATATTAATTTTAATTATCACAAACAAACCTCATCAAATAATATTCATCTAAAACTGTTTATTAATTATTATGAATGATCCGAGCAAACTTCACGCCAATATCGTTACTACTATAGAACTTTGAATGCTCCAAGATCTTTGGAAATTACTGGCATACCCATTGTTGCAGTGGCATGTTAGTCCCTTGTATTTAATAATTTTCCACATATTTTTACTAAAACTTTGGACTTGTAAATCTAATTTAAAGATCCAAGTGATTATTCTTAGGTACATAAAACCTCAGTGCCTATTATCTTGTGATTATTCTATCCCAATGGGTAGATTCTGCCTTACTGGTAACACTAGTAAAATATGTGTAAAGCGACGGAAGTAAGTCTTAAGATGGTGACAATGAATTATCATAAGGTATTTGAGAATATTTGAAATGCATAGTAAGTAATTTATTGTAATAAGCGAATAACATTGGGTAAAAATAAGAATCTAATAATCATTTTGGAAAACTATAATGATGGAAAAAGGAGTAATTGAAATATATGCAGCCAACTGCCAGAGCGGGAATTAAAAACTATCCTCTCTCTCTTTTCCCCTTAGGCCGGTACATTATTACTGAGGGTTGGGATCAGAGGGTTCCTTTGATCCGATAATCCGTATCCACGAATTTTGGATCCACTATCCTCCACAATATGACTAAAACTTTTAGAAAACGACTAAACTCTACACTTTTAAAACCCAATAGCTTATTACGAAAATCAGATTATTCATAACAGGTTTCACCTATCACAAATATTCTTGAATATTGAATATATTTGGCGTTAATTTTGTAGAAATTCATTATTCACAATTAAATGAAACTATGTGATGTAGTATTATTTCTACTTTCTTTAATTTCTTTACCACGACCTAGGTTTCGTTGTATTACAACATCTTCAGGTGGGATATTAGCAAAGAAAGAATCATTCTTTACTAAAACCTATTCCACCTGAAGATATTGTAATACAACGAAACCTAGGTCGTGGTAAAGAAATTAAAGAAAGTAACAATAATACTACATCATGTAGTTTCATTTAATTATAAATATTCTTATTAACCTTATGAAAAGAGATTTTAAAGTAAGAATAATAGTTATTAAAACGAATTTTCAAATCGAAAACATAAAACCGGCCCTGCATTCCACAACTGGTTACTGCAAAAAGCTTTCGATCCCATCTCGCAACTTATGGTAATTTCTATACGACCAACCCAAAACACGACGTCAACTTAACAATGAACCCGCATCATGAATCACACGCTGTAATGTGTGATGCATGATACGCAACTTGGTTTGACGTGTGCAGAATTGGCGGTCATTGTCGCGTTGCGATGTCGCTCGTTATGTACGATGCGTTCGTATTGTTCGAGTTTGTTCACTCGCTGCCGAGTTGTTTTGTCTGGTGTTTTGTCACATCATTGCCATCGTGTGATTATCATCGGTTATAGTACCACATAATTGTGTGTCATATTCTTGTCCGATAGGATTACATATAATGTGTCGATAAAAATGTTTTCGGAAATTATTTTATTTTTATTCAAAGAGCATCAATTTAAAGGAAAACATATTAAAATATTTCCACAGAAGCTTGTTTAGCTTTTCACACATATTTTATTTTAAGAACGAAAATAAACAATTTTTGGTTTATTTTTGTGGTAACTATGATAAAAACTTAGTTACATAAAAAAATAAAATATTGGGTATTTAAAGAACGAAGTGAATGAAATTTAAAGAACGAAGTGAATTTTATCAATACCAAAAGATATTATGTTCACTATCATCTTATTAATATTATTTTGAAAAATTAAACATTCCGTGTATTTGTTTAAAAATCGAATAGAAAATTATTTCGTAACGAAATAAAATAACACGCATCTTATTAATATTATTTTGAAAAATGAAACATTCCGTGTACTTGTTTAAAAATCGAATAGAAAAGTATTTGGTTACGCAATAAAATAACATGCATCTTATTAACATTATTTTGAAAAATTAAACATTCCGTGTACTTGTTTGAAAATTTAATAGAAAATTATTGCGTAACGCAATAAAATAACACGCTATCCTATGCTTGGTCACAACAGGAAAATTTACTAATTTTTAAAGTCATTAAACGATAGGTGACGTTGGGGAAGCAACGCGTTAATTGTGTGTAACCTAAGCATTGTGCATTTATAAAGGAGACTGGTTAGAATGGACCTAGTATTATAAAGAACGAACACAATTTTTAAAAAATGTGGCATTTTTAGAATACAAAAATATAATAATTCAGTGTTTGATAATCAGAAAAAAGCCAAAAATAAAATTAAATTTGAAACTATATTACAAAACAAAAAAATGTCTCGTAAATTAACATATATTTTATTTTTAATGTATCAAAAATGTTAATAAAAATAAAAGTAACGAAGTTTAAAATAGCTTATTAAAAACAATTACAAAATATATTCAATGCCGATTACTTCTTCAAATTTATAGCCATTGCTTAATTTAAATAAACATGACAATGATGAAACGGAAGTTGCTTTTCTGTCACTTTCGCTTTTTCGAATTTTACGTGGATTTTTCGACGACCTGTAGAACCGCTAAATTTCATGGATTAATTAGACAGATCTATAGATGAATCTTGCTGTTACAAAGAGTTACGTGGAAATCGTATTTACAAACCACTATGAAACATAACCTGACCTTTCATAAAATAATACAAGATTTCTCATTTGTCCGATTGACGATTTAAATACTAATTTTAAGAAGCTTACTTTTTTTCTTTTTCGCTAAATAACGGGACACAATCTGCACTTTGTTTCATCTTGCTGTTTCAAAGAGTTCCGTAGAAATAGTATTTACAAACCGCTATGAAATATAACCTGATCTTTCATAAAATAATACAAGATTTCTCGTTTGTCTGATTGACGATTTAATTAAAACTTTTAAGAAGCTTATTTTTTTTCTTTTTCACTAAATAATGGGACACAATCTACACTTTGTTTCATCTTGCTGTTTCAAAGAGCTCCGTAGAAATAGTATTTACAAACCACTATGAAATATAACCTGATCTTTCATAAAATAATACAAGATTTCTCATTTGTCTGATTGACGATTTAAATAAAACTTTTCAGAAGCTTATTTTTTCATTTTCACTCTATGATGGGACACAATCTGCACTTTGTTTTATCTTGCTCTTTCAACGAGTTCCGTAGAAATATTATTTACAAACCACTATGAAACATAACCTGACCTTTCATGAAATAATATAAGATTTCTCATTTGTCCGATTAAGGATTTAAAGAATACTTTTAAGAAGCTTATTTTTTTTCATTTTCAGTAAATAAAGGGACACAATCTACACTTTGTGTCATATTGCTGTTTCAAAGAGTTCCGTAGAAATAGTATTTACAAACCACTATGAGACATAACATTGGTTTAAAACAAAACTTTTCAGGAGTTTATTTTTTCGTTTTATCTATTTAAAAGTATCATTTTTGTTATCGTAATACTTGGTTCCAACTCTATATGAGCTTTTGTCCGTCTCCTTTTATATATTTATGTGTATGCATATTTTATCGAAAACATTGATTTTTAATTGAAATAAAATTGGATCTTACTTTTCATCAGCCTTTTGAAAATACATAAAAAATTGACAAATGTAATGGATAATGCGCGACCTGAAAATCATAAAAATCAATAAAATTTTCTATCACGATTCACATGTACACAGAAATATTATTTTTTTTCTAATCTTTTGTTATATTTCAAAGGGTTCTTAATTATTACACTTCAGATGATTTTATTAAATATTATAATCGTTTAGAGATCACTTTTTTACAATATTTAAATTTCTGATCAATCTCGTGCTTGATTGTGTTAAATACCCTTTAAATATAATTAAAATAAACATTTTGAAATTATCGTTACACATCAGGAAATGTTAACGTCAAAACGTTTATTTTACATCAGAAAACATTAACGTCAAAACGTTTACTTTCATTTTACACAGAAATAATATTTTTCTTCAATCTCTTGCTATATTTCAATGAGTTCTTAATCATCATACTCCAGATGCTTTTATTAAACATTATGATCGCTTAAGGAATATATTTTTGTGATTGGTTGTGTTAAGCATCATTTAAATATGACTCAACTCTATAATATAATGCACGTCAGAAAAGGTTAACGTCAAAACGTTTACGTTTATTTAACATAGAAATAATATTTTACTTCAATCTCTTGCTATATTTCAACGAGTTCTTAATCATTATACTCCAGATGCTTTTAATAAATATTATGATCGCTTAAGGAATATATTTTTACAGTATTTAAATTTCTGATCAATTTCGTGATTGGTTGTGTTAAACACCATTTAAATATAATTCAACTCTATAATTGAATACACATCAAGAAATGTTAACGTCAAAACGTTAAAGTTTATTTTACACAGATATAATATTTTTCTTCAATCTCTTGCTATATTTCAACGAGTTCTTAATCATTATACTCCAGATACTTTTATTAAATATTATGATCGCTTAAGGAATATATTTTTACAGTATTTAAATTTCTGATCAATCTCGTGCTTGGTTGTGTTAAGCATCATTTAAATATAATTCAACTCTATAATTGAATACACATCAAGAAATGTTAACGTCAAAACGTTTACGTTTATTTTACACACAATTAACGTTTTTCTTCAATCTCTTGCTATATTTCAACGAGTTCTTAATCATTACACTCCAGATGCTTTTAATAAATGTTTTGATCGCATTTTTACAATATTTAAATATCTGATTAATCTCGTACTTGGTTGTTTTAAACAGCGTTTAAACTTAATCCAACTCTATAATTAAATGCACATCAGGAAATGTTAACGTCAAACTGTTTATTTTACATCAGAAAACATTAACGTTAAAATATTTACATTTATTTTACACAGAAATAATATTTTTCTTCAATCTCTTGTTATATTTCAATGAGTTCTTAATCATTATACTTCAGATGCTTTTATTAAATATTATGGTCGATTAAGGAATACATTTTTATAATTTTACATTATAAAACGTTAATGTCAAAACATTTAAGTTTATTTTACACAGAAATAATCATTTTCTTCTATCTCTTACTATATTTCAACGAATTCTTAATAATTATACTTCAGATACTTTTATTAAATATTATGTTCGCTTAAGAAATAAATTTTTACAATATTTAAATATCTGATCAATCTCGTACTTGGTTGTGTTAAACAGTGTTTAAACTTAATTCAACTCTGTAATTGAATGCACACCAGGAAATGTTAACGTCAAAACGTTTATTTTACATCAGAAAACATTAACCTCAAACCGTTTACGTTCATTTTACACGGAAATAATATTTTTCTTCAATCTCTTGCTATATTTCGACGAGTTCTTAATCATTATACTTCAAATACTTTTATTAATACATTTTTAAAATATTTAAATTTCTGATTAATCTCTCTATAATTTATTGCATATCAGGAAATATTAAAAAACTCAACTCTATAATTTAATGCACATCAGAAAACGTTAACGTCAAAACGTTTATTTTTACTAAGACTAAATAACTCTCAACGTAACTCTACATCTAACAGCAACATAGGAAGCAATGGAGACAAAATGGCAGATTACACAATAAAGCTGTTGATCCGCATTTTGCCTCGTTTTAATGCCAGTTCCGTCGTTTGTTCAGACAACAACATATTATTAATACAACCCTCCCGCCACAGGGCGGGGATTTGGCATTTTACGAGCAATTGTGCCCTCTCGCATTGCGCCACTATATATTAACTTTCTAGGGGTTGGAAACCGAATTTATCCGGGTCAAAAGCGGATTAACTAGTAGAAACAGAATTAGCGTATATCATAATAAAATTATAGGGCAAAAATATCTTTATAAAAATATTTTGCAATACAAATATTAAAAAATTAGTATTTTCCATTTGTTCCCCCACTGTCGTTTCGATTTGAAAAATAAACAGGATATTTTCTTTACGATATCCCTTCAAAATGTTGATACGTCCGTTATTCGGAATAATAAAAAGAACAAAAATATATAACATGTAAAATAATATTTTATTAAACTCGTTTCTCTAGTTTTACCTATTTAGAATAATGTGGTAAAACACACACAATGGAAATTATGGAAAAACCATGCCAATCGCCTGGTAATCTTATGAGTAAAATTTAATTCTGGAAAATTATTATTTTCTTTGGTTTTATTTTTGTAAGAGTATTTAATCTAATAAACGTGTTAAAGAGATTTTTAGGTCAAAATTAGAAATGTTATTTCCGGAATTTGAAGTCGATTATCCCGGAAATGGTTGAGTTTTTTCACAATCATAGAAAAGTTTTTACGTTTAGAAGAATGAGTTCTATGAAGAAATAGTTTTTGTTAAACGAAAGCATAACTTGAAGTTCCCTGAATTATTTTATTTATGAAACATATTTTTCAAATTAACCCTTAAGAAATAATAAATGTTTAATTTTCTTAAATTTTCTGATTGATTTTACACAGATTTAGAAAACTGATTAAAGCGGTCAAATAAAACTCGAATTCGAGCCATATAGAACCCGTCACGTAAATGAAATAAAATATACATCTGCGCTATTATTTATTTCCGTTTTATGTAGACCCCAATAGACAGCTCTTTAATTATTGAAGATTTTTTCTTATTCTAAGGTGGAAATAAAGAAAAATTGCCGATTTTTTCTGATTTTTTGAATAAAAAGATTTTTACAAAAAGAAACAAATAAACGTTATAACGTTAATAATGGTACTGAAAATATAATTTTTTTTTTATTTTCATTTACATTAGGAGAGTTATATAATTATATTAAAGTCAGTTTAACTTAACGCGGTCAATGAGAAAATGTACAAATATATAACTTGTACTGAGTTGATTACATAAGTGTCGCTGTTTTCAATTTTGGTATGGAACATATAAAAGGCTGGTTGCAACACTGAAAACTCGCATGTCCAAAATTATACGATGTCCAAAATGAGTAAAAATCTGAAAGTCTTAAAATTCGCTATAAATTTTCTAAAAGAATTGAAAAAATTTATTAACGGTACTCACCTTAATTAAGATATTGGCTGGATTTTAAAATCATATCACAGGTATTTACTAAGCGTTCAAAAGTAACAGTGTAGTGTAATAAAATTAAATATTATTCCATAAAAAGCCCATAATTTTGGTAGAGACGGAATAGATTGGAAAACCAAAACAAGATAGTATGAAATGACACGGTTATATCGTACCAATTGGCTTCTATTTCAGTGGTTTACAAACCTAATCTGATCAAGTTTTGTGTTATCACCTTTAATTTAAGCCATTGTATACTTAAAGCCTATATACGTTCTTTTTAAGCATTTTTACATAATAATAAGGGCATTTAATTACAGTAAGAACTTCAAAAATTATTTTTATTAACCTCGATTCTTTCAATAGTCCATTATGGTTTTTGTATTTTTAATCCCAAGGTAATCAGTTTATTTATTTCTAGATTCCTGTAATGGATCAAGCAACCCTTATGATTACATTACGTCCGCCTAACCATCTGGTATTGCTTTTCAATTTCTACAATTTTAAATCTTTGCATTGGCCTTTGTAGATATTGAATACTGCTTTTAATTTAAATTAATTTCCTTAACTTGCATGAAAATTAGGAAATCTAACTTTATTCGGCACACTCTCAGTGCGGTTATAATAACTTTCGAACAGTCAATAATCCTAACATATAAAACGAACAAAATCCTTCGTTCATTTGCATGTTTGCTCTTATCTCTAGTCCTGTAGATTCATTTTCAAAAGTTCTTTTTGTATTGAAAAGCCTATACATTGAAGATAATTGTAGGCTATATCATTATGCTGTAATTTCTATGGGCAGTGTGATGATAAAAAATGTAACAGACGTCGGAGAACACTGCTTGGACGATGCAAGGTAAAGGGAGACAAGTTTTTTATTTACTGATCTTCCTAATTCTTCCCACTGATATACGTGCAACCCCGATGGCAAATCTATTTAAGAGAAAAATGTTTTTCTCACATTTAACTTAACGTTGCTTTATCCAGGTCAGGCAGCGGTAAAAATTATTTAAATTTCTGCCTAACGAAGTTACAACGAAAAGTTTACTATACTTAGGAGCACTTTAACGAACTGATTCTGTGGATAATAATTATATTTTGTAATATTTGATTAAAAAGTAATTAAACCCATAATTAAGATAACCACACGCAAGAGAAATCGTAAGGCATAGCTAGAGGTAGCAAAAATGCAAGCATAATTAAAAGAAAAATTAAAATATCGTATCTTCAAATTTGTACAGTCCTTCGTTATTTCTAATTTCAAACTTACGTCGTAATTCAAACAGATCCAAAACGAATGTTTCCTGAAATCTGTTACTTCTATAATACAAATTTAATGCAGCAAAATAAATCTATCACAAACAAACAAACAAGTTTCATTTAAAAGAGACGCCATCTCCTTGATCGCTTTATTGTTTTCGCCACAATACTAGATGGCCATAAAAAGAGCAGCGTAGATATACGCATATTTATAGCCGAATATGTTTAGTGATCATCTCCAATATTGAGTCCATCCGTCAACGGGAACGAGGTCATTCTTCGGTTGAATCCCGAAATAGAGGTTTCTTTCTACCCTGGGTGGAAGGGGAGTTCTTCGCAGTAACGTTGAAAATTGGATAGAAGGCTAAAGCTATAAATATGGGTGGGGTGAGGATTGGGGGTCGCTACTCGACACTTTGGTTACGTCCTTTTGTTTTGAAGGATGTGCGTTGCGTAAATCGTTTATTATTATATATCCTTGGGATGATCCCCTTTTTACTCCAAAGCAAATTTACGTTTTGAAATGTAGTAAGTTTGGTACGTTCAAAGTAAATATGTTTTAATAAATGTTTACTGGAATTTTCATTTTAATTGTTTTCTGATCAAAAAAATCATTAGAAGGAAGCTGTTTAGATAATTGCGATACTTGAAACTATAAAAATACTGCAAAATGTGTTCGTCCTAAACACTAGAATTTTTCAATTCCGCCACTCCTCTTTAGAAGAATAGGAAAACCAATGGTGGTTCATAACAAAATTGAAAGGACATATTCTCTGACAAATCATAAAAAACTATTATAAATAAAGAAATTTTATATTTTGTTAAGATAATTTTGCTTATAGTTTCTTCCATAAATATTTTTCCATAACTCACTTGTTATCCCTTCGTTTTAGGTAACAGAATTTTGTAAGTAGAGTAATACTTTTCCTCCCTAAGTACTAAATCCTATAATTCAAATTCTTTAAATGTAAATACTCGCAATAAAAGTATTTTCTCTATATTTATCTAATTTCAAGCCTTGTACAAAATACCGCCATCGACTTTCATAATGTATACTTAACGTAGATCGTTTACACTTGAAAATAGGAAATAAATGAAAAATCAGAAATTATAATATTAACAACGCGTAATTTTCTTCAGAAAGCATTAAATATTTTTCATAAAAAGCATAATGCTATTTAGAGAAGATTACGCGTATTTCTTATACAATATATATAAATGTATATTAACTGGTACACTGGTGAGTAGTTTAATTTAATTGAAACAAAATAGAATTATGTACATACTCGATCAATTTTATTTATAACTAAATAATTTATTGCATAATTCTAATTTATAATTATTTACTAGATTATTTATATAATAGCTGTTACTGGAGCTTCGCTCGCTACATAATAAATCTATCAAAGTCTCCTTCTTACCACGAAACAAGATATTTACTTTGCTTGAAGAAGAAAAGATGTGATAGCTCATGGACTAAGACAAACTGCTGTTGACAGACAGACACCTGTTAACCATTTATTCTAATAAATAACTAATAAGTAAATTTTAATATATCCTATTTTGAATAACTTATTTTATCAAAGTTAAATGTTATCAAAGTATTTACTTTAGGGAATGGACAAACTTTAGGGAATGATCGTGGAATGGAGTTGATGCAACAAACGTATGGATTTTATTTTTAGAAGATGTATTTAGGAAATACTGATCGTCGAGTGGATTCGAATGTATTTAACTTATAAAATGAAAATTTAGGAAAATTGATCACGGAGCGGAGTCGATGCAATGTAAAGTGAATTTGATTTTTAAAATGACAATTTAAGTAATATTGATCGCGGAGTGTAAATGATGCGGTGTACGAGCGGATTTAATATTTAAAATGAGTATTTAGGGAATATCGAATTTGGAGTAAAATCGATGCGATATACGAGTGGATCAGATTTTCAAAATAAGAATTTAGGTAATATTGAACGCGGAGTGGAATTGATGCAATGTAAAGCGAATTTGATTTTCAAAATGAAAATTTAGGTAATATTGATCGCGGAGTGGAAACTATGCGGTGTACGAGCGGATTTAATATTTAAAATGAGTATTTAGGGAATATCGAATTTGGAGTGGAATCGATGCGATATACGAGTGGATTAAATTTTCAAAATAAGAATTTAGGTAATATTGAACGCGGAGTGGAATCGATACGATGTATAAGTGGATTTAATTTTCAAAATGAAAATTTAAGGAATTTTGATCGCAGAGTCGATGCGACGCTGAGCAAATTTAATTTTAGGAATGAGGTTAAGAGAATATTGGTCGGAAAGAAGCGTTTGGCTTTTCTTAAGTAAATAAAATAATTATTAAACACTAACGAAATAAATAAATATTTAGACACGGAATAAAGTCACATATCTGAAAAAAATATATATATGTATATAAATATAGAGATATGTATATATATATATATATATATATATATATATATATATATATATATATATATATATATATATATATCTGTACGTTACTTTGTAAAACAATTTCTACTTGTGTAAACTATTATTAAAGCAGTTATTAACATTCTGTTTTTGAACTACATTAGTTTATAATTCATACCAGGCATTACTATTTTATAACCCTCTCTTTACTCATTTTTTACGTCTCAATTAATTCTCTTTAATTGACATAAATAATTACAAATGAATTAATTAAATTATACCTTTGTTACATTATTTTGTTATAAATTAATTTTCATTAGTTTTGATTGAGGTAAAATAAATAAGCATATATAATATTTAGAGACACGTGTGTATTTAAATCTTCATTTTCATGCCATTTTTTTCATTCACACTTGATTCGTTGACGTAAGAATGAAGCTAGCTAGGTTTAAGACGTGCCAAACTATTAGTAGCAGTATACTCATTGCCGCCATCTATATTAAGATTAGGCACGTAATTCGGTTCATGTAGTGAATTCTTTAGATATTAAACAAAGCATGATAATATATCACCCGTGACGTAAATAGAGATATGCGGCTGATCGGCTGAAATGTTTTTCTCCCAATGCGTATATTATATTATGCGGTGACCAAGTTTTCTCAAGGAAAAAAAACAAAATATTTGTTTTTGTTTTTAAAACGAGCATATTTTTATCGATTTTATGCGTAATTTAGTTATGTGCTCTAAAATGCAATAAAGGGCTGTTCAATTCTGCATTTAACTTTGTAATGAAGTTAGTAGTAATTTTTCTAGTCAGAATTTTACATTGACCTTAAAGCATTAAATTCAACAATACACATGCTTGTTTCTTTCTTGCTTTTAATAATATTTTTAACGATATATTTACTTAGTTATATCGTACTTTAAACATTATATCTCGCCTTAAATGAAACTACGTGATGTAGTATTACTTCTGTGGGTTATTAGGAAAGATCTTTGCTAATAGCCCACCTGAAAATGTTGTAATACAACAAAACCTAGGTCGTGGTAATAAACCTAAAGAAAGTAGAAACATTACTACAACACGTAGTTTAATTTAATTGCGAATAATGAATTTCTACAAAATTAACTCCAAATATATTCAATATTATATCTCCCCTTAAATAGTTTGAGCTCCATAATTTTATATTTTTAGATTTTTACGGTTCATACGTTCGAAACGGAAAATAGAACCGTTATTAGATCAATCACATATTCGTTTGTTCATCTGTCGCAGCCGTTTTTTCTCAAAAACCGCTTGAGATAAATATTTTAAATTTAACATAATAATGAAGAATATCTGATCAAACTTATCTGCGTAATGATCATATAAGTTTATTATTATATAATTAAATGGATAAATTGGTTACCTAATATTATTATTATCATCATCTTCCCTCATACATTTAATTTCTAATCGCAGCGTTAGATTCAGAATTTTCCACAAGATAACAGAATTTTCATTTCGCTATTCTTTTCCATTATTACGTAAATGTATCGCTTTTGTATTGTTTGCAAAATAGCATAATCTTTACCTTTTTAATATAGATTTGCAAATAACTAATAAATTAAAATAATATTAGATATTTCATTTATATCCAGATATTAATTTATATTTTTAATTTATATTATAATTTATACGCAAACATTTTAGCATACTGAGTTAAGTGATTATATATAATCATATGCGACTGGGTTTGATATCTTTCATTTCTTCTGCCTATGTTGCTTTCTTTGCATAAATCTTCTTCTTTTTGTTACCTCCTAACCTCGACTGCGCTTACGGGTCTGTAGAGAAACTGATTTACTGACTCGCTTATTGGTGAGTGTTAGCCATGTCGCCAACTGAGTAATAGCAATCGGATTGCTCACGTGCCTGCTAGCCAGTCAGGAGCCATTTGGGGAGGCATATGACATATTATATTACTATTTTCCAAATGAAAAAGAAACTATTTTCATTGATATAGAGTTGATCAGATCAGACACATCTGAAAAGTAAACACAAAAAATATTTATATGAAAATTTTAGGGTGCAAATTGATTACTCAATTTTTTGTAATTCCCACATACAGTATGGAGTATCATTTTGAAGGACTATAGAATCTCAAAAAAAATTTTTAAAATTTTGGGCATATTCTGTAAAATATTCTCCTATATCAAAAATATGCTGAGAAATATACACAAAAACGTTTATTTCTGAAATTACCCAATTTAAAATTATTTAAAATCAGGGTTTTTAGATGCAAAGTTATGGGAAAACTATAAAAAATTATTCAAGAAGCCATAGCTTTTTTTGTAATATTGACGATAATGAGTAGGTATTCTCTTATTACATTGGGTGTAATTAAGTATTTATTGTTCTGGGAATTTCATATTAGTGATTACTTATGATTAATGTGGTGATTTTGCTTCAAATAATCTACAAAAATCACGTAAAATGGGAACCAAAAATTTTTTAGTTCAAATTTAAAACCTGGTCAATATTAGTACAAACATTATAAAACCCCTTATTAAAGTTGTCCAAAATTGTATCGCAAATTGTTACTTAATATTTTACCTGCTTGTTAGATGGTACAAGCATATTTTATACAAAGTATCTGTTACGGATTGTACGTGTACATTTTGTTAATTTTATTATTAGTATTTTTCACTATTTATTCATTTTCTATCCAATTTTTGTTACTTTTTCTATTTTATTCTATGTACTGATCATAAATTTAAACGGAATGTTAGAGTAGTCACATGTATAAATTTATTTGCGCTTACTGAAATATATATTTAAAATTTTAATAATTATAAATAATTTTTTAATTATTAAATTTTTAAAACTACTTTTCCTTACGTCGAGTTCTTTAAACAAGTAGTATTACTAAATTGTCAAATAAAACAACATTTTTATAGATTTTAGGAAGATTTCATTACTATTTTTTTAAAAAAATTTATTATTCAACAAACTTTATTACAAGGTTAAGTTTTAAATTTTTGGTTTCTATTTTCATGGAATGGACGACGCAAAAGGTTTAAAATACAATTAATTTTTAATCATATTTTAATTTTTTATTCGTCAATAATTGACAATTTTAGACAACGTATTAATGGAAAATTACATTTTGTAATATTCAGTCTTTATTCTAAGCATTATAAACATTCAGTTTAAATTCATGTAACTTAAAACGTTCCATTTTCAGACCTTTTTGCGTATATTTAAACTTTGCCATCATTTCGCTACTCTACTCCCATGCATCGATTGCGAATTTTTATCTCCGAAGCTATACGACTCGGGTCTTTTACTAAAAGCATCGCATTGTCACCCTACCCATATCTGATGCAAGTACAGCCAACGCAGCAATAAATAACTTTGGACGGGGCAGAACGTTAAGAATTAAGGAAATCCTTTTCTGGCACTCTCCCAAATGCCTGTGGCCTTGGATCGTTTCATCCATGCCATGACGCGTATATCAAAAGTCTTGTTTGTTTGTTATGAAACCATAATATTAAAACATTATTATATAGATATATAACAATTTCGGTATGAAAATTAATATATTATATATTATTCATTTTTATTGTTAGTAAAATGCCCTAAAATTATATGTGAGGATTTTCCTTGGGCTATAAATGACCGTTCACAAATATTTTAAAATTTTATCAAAATTTACTTTGATAAGGTAACCTAGAAATTATTGACTGCGCCAATAGGGAATCCGGGTCAGTGCGCTAAAAATATGGATATCGTGTAGTTTTCGTTGCTGGTGTTATTATTTGACATTTCAAGATTCGTGAGTGAATTTTTAATTGCGTAATTATTTTGAAATCCTTATTCTCCGTATTTGTGTTTGCTTGACTGTTTAACTAGACCATTAATTTTTTTTTAATTTAAAAATTCTGGTAATTTTCTTTTTATAAAATTCGATTCAACTCGACAACGCCAAACCTATAGATTCAATTCGTGTCTTAAAGAACTTTTTCACGCAATATCATATCACTTTACATTTAAACGTACTGGATAGCAATGATAGTACTGGACTTAGTACTGGGTTTAGTAGTGATAAAATGTCATATTATATAATTAAGCCTACCTAAGTAATTTAATTTTCACTTCCACATATGTTTCATAAATTTTCCCTAATTTTAATTTTCTTAATGTTTCGCTCTTTGGGGAAATGAGCCATTTGAGTAAATAGTATATCGTACATTTTCTCCATTCACTTACACGTTTACACAATTTCCGTAAATTATTTACTTCAAATTATATTTACCTAACATATATAGGACACTTCTTAACTATTTATCAGATTTTCAAAGATATTCGCTAATAACTCACCTGATGATGTTGTAATACAACGAAACATAGGTCGTGGTAAAGAACTTAAAGAAATAATACTACATCACGTAGTTTCATTTAATTGTGAATAATGAATTTCTACAAAATTAACGTCAAATATATTCAATATCAAAGTTTTTGCTAAACGTTACGTAATCTTTCAGAGATATTGGAATTGAGCTGATATTGTGAATGTTTTTTTTTAAGAAGATCTCCACTGGTATTTTACATAAAGTTCTAAAAATTACTTCTGAGGTACTTTACTTCCTCTTAACTTCTTAACTTCTGAGGTACGCTTACTGTTTCAATTTATAACCCACATGTTACTTGAAGTTAAGAAATTGTTTTCTCTCTTATTTTATTTATCGACTCCAGAACCTGAATATTATTGAGTTTTAACTTTTGGCAAATATGTTAGTTAATATGCTTTGTCACTGTTAAGAACTATAAGTTTCTACATCAAACGTTTGATGAAAAACATGGTTGTAACAAATCGACAGACATATGTGTGATCTTAAAAAGGTCACATGAGGTCACATAAGTGATCTTAAAAAGAGTCCATTTTTTCCTTTTTTGATACGAAACCTTAAAAAAAACTATGACAGGCAAACAGGTAAATAAATAGAGGCTAAATTGATTCCATAATCGGCTTTTTTTTCAATTTTTACGAAGAACATTAAAAACTTGGAAATCCAGCCCGATCAAACCCGGCTCACATAGCTTACAATAAATGCGTAGTACCAACTCCACATCTAAATACGACATACGCCATTCCAGTCTCAGCTTCCCGATGACCTCTTTCCATCTATTGTGACCCCGAAATCCTTATGTTTAATAAACACACATGTGCATCTACCACACGATGCTATGTATCCGAGTACAACGGCATTTTGACAATAGATTTTGAAATTTTACGCTGCTATTAGAGCAACATATGAAGAGTGACGAATGGTACCGAAGGTGTAAAATTGCAAAATAGTTATGTGAAATAATGGTATTGTGATGCTCTGGAATGGTACGAATCTCATCTGCATTTGACATTTGGATTGAATTGATATTTAACGACTCAATAGGCGTAGACGAGCAAATAGTTCGACAATGTGATTGGTAATTTGAGAGGACGAACGGATAAACAACTATACACTCGGATAAACAGTTCCTTCTCAAATCATCTGTGTTTATGTTAGCGATATTAATCCAAGGATAAATTATTTCTTGCAGTTATAGTCACAGGGTGCTGATATATTAAAAAATCGATTATGAAATTAATCTTTTCTGACAGGAAATTTATGAATATGTTATCCGAAAGAAAGAATTATACAAACACGCTGAATATATTTTCTAGCGAAAGGCAAGCTTAGTGAAATTCTATTATTGTTGTAGGATTTGGACAGAATCGATATTTTCAGGATTATGAATCAGTATTTATAGATATAATTAGTATAATTGATATTTTTATGAAATGAACAAACAGAGCTTTTTCAGAAAATCGAATCATGGAATTGTGTCTAAAATAAGAAAATTTTGTAAAAATACTTGAAAAGCTCTTGAGAAAAAATTGTTTTTCACATTTTTGGAAACGTGTGATATAGTTTTGCTCTTTTAGTACTTTGCAATGGAATGCGTTTTTGTAAACATAGTTTTTTTCTCTATTGGTGATATACAATAGAAAGCAAACGAAATTTTTGGTTAAAATTTTCGAGCATATAAAATATTCTCTTTGCTCCTTATATTGCTAGAAATAAAAATTTGATGAACATTTCATTATTATTTAAGTAAATCTCATATATATATATATATATATATATATATATATATACATATGTACACGGTATCCGGGAATAAGTGTCTGACAAAGAAAGACGTGATTCGTTGACTGAAAAATCTTTTTCCAGAAAATTCAAAATAATATTGATAGTTATTTGGCGCGTGCGTTAACAGTATTAGGTAGGTTAAAAAAAATTTATGTGTATTTTTTTGCACTCGTTTAGGAAAACGAGAAGTTTTGAAATTTGAAAGATTTCTCTTCAAAATTAACAATCTATACCTACCTTAACATTTCAAACATCAGTATAACTGTTAAGATTACGAAGCTATGTTAATATTTGTGAGATGTGCCCTAGAGTGCCTATAAACAGGAAGCACCATAAAGAGACGGCATTCTACAGTTAAAGTTCAACATTTCTTATTAAATTTTTATTTAAAAATTGTCCATGTCTGTTTAACTCCATTTATACTAAACGTTACGAGAAAATCATTTATGTGAATAGATTTTAAAATGAAATAAATATAAACATGTTTTTTTATATTTACATAGTATAAACCAAGTGTGTACGGACTTCGAATACATAAACACATATTTTTGCCAACCTAATATTTTGCAGACTTTTTTAAAACTAACATTGTAAATAGGATTTATTAATAAATTCACCGACGGCGTTACAGTAGCGTCATAAGCCGCTGAAATTATTCCTCAATATTTTATCCGCCAACTCAAACGTTCCACTTCAAAACTTATAGAAAAATGTAAGCACAGATAAACAAACAACAAAATACAAAACAAACATTTAAACGCATAATTTATCTTTCTTTCGTATGACGTTATGATGCGCAAAGATGACGACCCACAATAACAGGTCCAAAAATAATTATCGAAGAAAATAGAATATATGATACTTAATACGTTAATGCAACAATTGGTCATCATGCAACAATTGGTCATCTAAAAAAATCTGCGCGGCCCCAACCGGCTTTCGCCGATTCCAAAGTTACGAGTTAAAACGCGGTAATAGAGAAAGCGATAGAATATACGACGCGTCAGGTTGTGCTGCAAATAGACGGAAAATCGGTGAAAAGTCGATCGCCGTCCTTGTCTCACAAAAGTCGGCAATTGTCGGTCGCCAACTGATCGCTAACTAAAGTCGTGCGTTGCGTTGCACGTAAATAAAAATACTAGATAATTCCGATCAAATAACGAACTCAACGCATAATGAAATAACGTGAAATTTACGCGCGGGGCACAACAACAATATTTCAAGTTCGTTTCCCCCCAAGATAACGAATGCCGACGCCGGCCTCTCATCGACACTCCAAACACGAATCGACAATTTATTCGACATTCATCGATCGCAAGGGCGAACCGTGACCCGAGTGCCGAAGTATCTCGCGAACTCAGCTTCCCCCTCGTCGTCACATCCTTTTTGATTATTTACATGATCGACATTTCCGCCTGCTTCACTTGCATATTTGCTGCGTTATTAATGAGGCTGTGTGTTTTATCCTTATTATGAATGAGGCTGTGTGTTTGTACCGTTCTTAAGTAATTTTCTTTATTAGTTTTTGATAACTTCTTTTGATTCACCTTCTCCAATTTTTGTTGATGGGAAAAAAGCGCGAGTCTACGTTACGTCACGAGCGTGAAGCGCTTTGGGTATACTCGGATATAGGCCGAGTACGATCGAACTTTTCGACCGTTTCAGGTATGCTCGGTGGTAAACCGAGTACGCCCGCGCGGGATTATTATTGCGGAATATAGTATTATTTGCGGTGGGGAAAAAACTGCTAATTCGCATCAAGAAACGTGGCGCGCCTCGTGTGTTTTCGACAGCGGGCCGAGTATATCCAAACGTGATATACTCACGTTTGGATATACTCGGCCCGCCAGTACATAAAATTATTTTTCCAAGTTTTTGAAATATGTAATGGTAAGAAATCTCAAAAGTGTTTGTTTATTGTGAAAATATGTATTGAGTACAAATATAATTTACATGTACATGTGTAAATTTGAATTAAATTCTCTAGATTTTCCTTTTCTGCCTTCTTTAACCTGATTAAATTATTTATTCTATATTAAAAACGTACGTACTGAGTATTTTCAACCTCGCAAGAAAAATAAAGACGATACACTTAATAGGCTCTTTGCCACATTCGCGAAAGTAATTAAGAAAATTGTTTACAAACACTTTTAGAGATAACCCTGATAACAATAAACCTATTTATTTCTAAAGCATTTATCTTTTAGCTGTACACGAGATCCTAACTTTCAAAACGATCATTGAGGAAAAAGTTTTTCCACGCAGTAGCGTTCGCTGCCGAAATCTAGGTACAATATAATCCTTCAAAATTTTGCGACATCGGGAATGGGTGCTATTGTTATGTTCTGAATACTGTAATAAATTATTTACCGTGAAATTTCCAAATTGTTTTTCCTGAAACATGAAAATGGTTTTTGAAAACAAAAAACAGATGAAATATTCGTCGGAAATTTGTTTTGAAACTGTTCGAATTGTCATGCCATGGGAAAATTAAAAAAGTTTCAATGGACGGTGCTATTTCTTTCTTAATTGTTTTGGAGAAAATCATTTCCAACTTGAAAATTTGAAGCTTTTGTTAAAAGCAATATCATTTAAACTTTCATACATTAAGCTTAATTATTCCTTGTCCTTAGACTAAGAGGTTCAAATTTGAAAGAAATTTTGGACTATAAATTTATAGACGGAATTAATATTTTTGACATTAATATGACTTTAGTCAGACACATAAAATAAATAGATTAACGTTTGTTTGATTTGCGTTTGTTTTTTTTTCATAACTTTATTTAGTATAAAAACTTAATCTCTGATTTATAATAATATATAAAAATTTCAAGTTTATAACAGTGAAATTTTTTTTAATTTTGCGATGTTTACTTTATTTAATTTGTATTATGCAATAGTTCTGTAATATTCATGTAATTAGTGATAAAACGATTGGTTATCAACGTAATATTAAAAGATATTACATCCCTTGCACGTAAAGTTATTTATCTACTGTGTAATCAAATATTTTCATGCATATATACTAAGCATATACGTGCATACACGCTATGCAATCTTATCGCTACACAACCAATCCTTTCTAGTCAACAAACACTTTACATTTAGAACGTGTGCTGTGAAGAAGCAGTAAATATCTTAATATTTTATGAATATAAAAATGTATTTTTATTCATGACCATATAATTTAACTCTTACGATAGTTGATAAAACGGATAGGGTAAAATTGGACAGTCGAAGGACGAAATAAAACATAACGAAGTATAAAGACAATAATATTTTTCCTACAAATTTCGTAAATATAAATTTACTTTTACAAAAGTCGCATGTCGTCTACATTTACAAAATTTGGTAGCGTGTAGATTGAATATTCAAAGAAATTAATCCCATATTTAATAAAGAAACGGTATGAAATTGTAACTTTTTCACGGTTTGTTCTTGTGGTACGTTTGCGAGCTATCGATTAAACAGATTGCTCTTTGTTAAGCGTTTGCTATTATGTATATGTGTGTGAGTTATTTATTAGGGCGACCAACAAATTATGTTAGATTTATTTCAGTAGTACAAGAAAATTGGGCGTCATACTGCTGTCTTAGTCTTATTACCATCATGACGGTCCAGCTTCCCTAAAGAAAGTTATAATCAAAAGATAAATAAAATGATTATTTTGAACCATTTTGGTGTTACCTTTTTTAATAAAATATACGTGATGTAAAAATACGTGATGTAATATGATACGTTTATGTTTCCATGAGCAAGTATGATAATGAATTAAGTTCAATGTAATTTTTTAAATAAACTACTTTTGTAACTTTTACGGTTCACACTAAATTTCATTATAACATACAGCCAAAAGGACTGAACAATTAAATTTGAATAATTAGGCGATTTCAAAACGGCAGAGCTTTGAAAACAAATTTAATCTGAAGTACACTGATTTAGATAGGAGATTAATATATTTTTATATTTTAAATTATAATCCAATATGCAAATTGATGAAAAATTATCTACAAAGCTTAAAAAAATTAAGGAATTGCAATTACATTTACCATTTGGACAAGAATGGAATAAAAAATTGTGAAGTGAAATCATGGCACGATTGTTTAACTTCGCAGCGCATAAGATGAGGAGATACTGTTTAGTTAATCTTGGAAACTCATAGCTCACTCATGTTTTAATCGATTTTATAATTTTCACTGTATTATTTTTTTTAACAATCTTTATTTTTATTTGGTTTCTCACGCCTACGTACTTCACGTAAATATCATAGTTTATTAAAAATTTAAAGATAATTCCAATTGAAGAGTATTTGCACACCGATCGATTGGATTTTCACTTAAAGGAAATGCTAAACATCAACTTTCTCAATGATTTTCCGTGGAAAAATCTATATGGGCTTTCAAAGTGAACATTTTGGCTAGTAAACCTGAGCCTTTAATTAAATATTTTGAATCTGTTTTTGTTATCCTCGCATAACTTTCAAATAGGTGGACCGACTAGTTATCAACATGTTTTCCAATATCTTGACAAGATATTGGGAGGCACAGAAAAACCACATTTTTTCCATAAGATAAAGATTAACCGTAGAAATAAATTACTATTCATAACGGTTAACACACAATTGCTAGTCAATTGTTTTTGCATTATGATTAGCAATCAAAAAATTATATTATTTTCATAATCCCATTTTTTTATTGCTATCAAAAACTTAAAAAAACGCGCTATAATCATAATTTTATTTAGATAGACATTCAGTTAAAATAAAAAGTTTACCGATTCAATGTTAGAAGTGAGATATGTAAAATAAAACCTGTCAAACACGAGTAGAACTCGCACTACAACGGTTACTTATTTGAGTTACTTATATAAATTTAAATGTATATAGTATTTCTTTTAAACTATTTACAAATATTAATTTTTCACAAAGTAAATATATAAAATATACGTTTATATCGTTCACAGATGTTAAGCTTGGCGCATATTTAAAAAAATTACAAGATCTAACCTAATGGCTATTCCTATCACTTCGTGTCATATTTGAAATTAATAAACGCTTTTAAAAATTTAAGACAGTTTAATGCAATACACCGATATAAACGAGTAAAATTGAAAGCGTTAGTAAATAAGAAACAATGCTGATACACTAACAGACATACAGAGTAGCATATGAGTAGTGCAGTAGAGAGAAAAGTGTTAAGCCGGAGAGAGCCAACAGTACGCAAAGCTGGCCGAATTAAGTAGGAAGTAACCGACAAGACGCGAAGCTGTCCGAATGGTACGTCGCAACGTGCCATCATTTTAACTCCATCCAAACGCGTCATTAGATGTTTCACATGAAAAAATAATTTTAGGAGACCCTTATGAATTGAAACGAAATAAAATTTAAAAAATGTTTTCAAATTCTTAATTTTACCTTAATGAATATATAGACATTTTTTAATATTAGTTCTTCCACTGTGAGTTTTAAAAGGAAGCCTCTATGACAAATAATGTATACACGCGGTTGGGGTTTACTGACAGCGGTTGCTAGTATTAACCGCATCCAACTTTGCGTGACTTTAAAATTCTAATGAAGAATTCGAGGTGTACTGTATTTTTATTTTCCTTTGCCTAATATAATCTGCTGAAACTATACAAACATACAAAGTATAAGGCATAAATTTTACAATTTTGCGTGTCACAGAATGTTATTTTACGCATGAACAATGCTAACTAAAATAATATAAATAAAGAAATGTATAGACAACTTCATTTCTGTGTGAATGATTTATGTGGAAAATTTACTTTGAAAATTGAGCCGTGACTCTGATTGCAGTCTTGGCTGATCACAATCTTCGTTGTCTAGTTATCAGCCTATTTGAAAAATTTAATTTCTTATAACTGTAGTTCTTATCTCATCATGGGAAAAAGGAACTAGTCGACGTTTCAAAAAAATCTGTTTTTGACAATTGCGAAAATTAACTTCAATGGCATTGTTTAAACGTATTGTTTTCTCCACATTTGACCTCCTAACTAAATTCAACATGAGTAAGAACTAACAGAGGCACAAATAACTTATTATACATTCAGTTCTTATAACCCTAAGGTTCTAACAAAGTCATGTGACAGAATATACAATTAAGAATATATTACAAAATTATATAATAGAATATTAATTTGAGACTTTCCACTACCCACAATCGAAGTTTGTTTATATTCGATAGTTAACCAAAATAAAATACCTGATATACTTATTGTAATGAGTTTTTTAAATTTATCTTATTCTGTGAAAATATTGAACTAAAATGATACTCAATTCATCAATATTATGATGAAAAACATAGTTTCAAAAACATCGAATAAGAGAGAGAAGCGAGTGAATACTCAAACCCATCTGATTAAAACCGCTCGCTTAAAATTTCTCTCTCGTTCTATCTCCAACGTCAACTTGTCGATCCTTGTACATTGACACAAGGACCTTTGTGTCACAACAAAACATCGTTAAAGGATAATCTAACCTTGCGCCGAGTCCCTTGCCCGACCAGTCTACAGTATCGACTTATGATTTGCATAACAAAGGAACGGCGAAGAGCTGGCTGTTGGTGTCACACTGGGGGCTGACCGCAGTCACGTAGAGGTATGACAGCGTGCATTCCAATTGCAAAAGGGTTTCCTGTCGAGACGCGCGTGATTTGAATCGAAGCGTAACGGCAATGATTTCTTCACTCCATTTTCTTCACATTACGAATTGATGTAACAAGAATCAAAATCTGTATTGCAAGTATATATTTCTTATATAAATTAATATATGGAGCTTATTATTCTTGCACTTGCTATATTATATAGCTGGAATGTAGCAAGAACTTTAAACAATTTAAAACAGCATACTATATAAAAAATTTCTATTAAATCCATTTGCATTCCTGCATAAAAAATCTTTAAATAAATCAGGACAAAACAAAACTTGTGGCAAGCATCAAAGCAACAGATTATTATCTGACATATTTGAAGGCCATTACTTATTAATTGAACAAACTTAGATAACTTTATTTGCAATAAACCTATATAAATGAGTAAAGTTGTAAATGTTAATTAATAAGAAACAATGCTGATACAGTAACACACGTACATAGTGTCGTGTGTGTAGTATAGTGGAGAAGGAAGCGTTAAGCAGGAAGAAGCTGGCCGAATTAAGTCGGAAGAAACCGACAAGACACGAAGATGGCCGAATGGACCGTCGCAACGTGCCATCATTTTTAACTTAGTAGTCTTAGGGAAAAACAACCTAACATCAAAGCTAAACAAATAAGATAATTATTGCTAATGAAAACTTTCGCGTATTGCGAAAATGTCTAGAATATAAAATGATTTAAAGAAAAACTGAAAAGCTGCTCTTTGAATGTTTGTGAACACTTCTGCAAAAAAATTTAAAAGCTTAGTGTTTTTAATGAAAAATAGTGATAGGTTTTCCTGAAGGTACTTATATGTATATTAATAAAGTGTTGCAAACAAAATTTCGCAAACTTATCGGCATAATACGGGTAATAGTAATATTTCTTAAATTCCAAAGACTGACAGAAAATATAAGCAAACATTTTTTTCTGACAAAGCCTACAGGTAACTAATAAAAAAGTGAGACCAAAACTAAGGTTGATTGAGTTCTTCCAAAAATGCTGCAATCTAAAAATTGACTAAAAATGAGAGCAAAGTGATGACAAAAATGTGAGAGAAGTCGGGGAACATTGCTTCAACAGTGCAAGGTAGAAAGAGACCGATCTTATTCTCTGATTAACCGTCCCGAGGACTCTCGCCGACATACTCCCGATCTTGATCACTGATGTCTTTGGAGAACTGAGTGGAGGCGCTTAGTGACAGCTCACTGAGAGCAGCATAACTAAAATAATTTCACGCGGATCAAACCTCGGGACATAGCTAATCACTCATACTTTTTTAACATTCCCGCAATGCACAATGCGCAGTGCAATGTGACGTCGGCTATGGATTGCATAAAATTGAACATAAATGAAATGACTACAAATTAACCACAAAGTTTTATTGCATTTAATTCGTATGTTTTCGCTAGATCTATTTTACCGAATTACTTCCCGTTTTCTATTATAGTTGCAGCGCTTGGTTGCAGCTTGGCAATCGTCACGCATTTTATCGATAGCGTTATATTAAATTAATAAATAAATCGATGTTTAAATTAATATTGCACACCCCGGAAGTTGCTACAATATCGCCGATTTTCATGAATAAAAATATTACTTAATATCAAAGAACTACATCTAACTCGCTCATATCGAAAAAAAATTGAAATGACATAATCTCCGTATAGGTACTAATGTATGAAGCGCATAAGTTTGTTTGTCTGCGCTAATCTCTGGAGCTATATAATTAATTTTTAAAAAAATATTTCTTTAAAAATCATATACTTTGTGAAATGTTATACGATATCACTATGCTGTAGTTCATAAAGACAGAGGAATGATAAAGTTCATTAAGGAAGATGAATGATAAAGTTCATAAAGGTAGAGGAATGATCATAGAGTTGAAAAGATAGAGGAATGATAAAGTTCATAAAGGTAGAAAAATTATTATATAGTTCAAAAGGTAGAGGAATGATATAGTTCATAAAGGTAAAGGAATTATATAATTCATAAAGGTAGAGGAATGATAAAATTCATAAAGGTAGAAAAATTATTATATAGTTCAAAAGGTAGAGGAATGATGTACATCATAAAGGTAAAGGAATGATATAATTCATAAAGGTAGAGGAATGATAAAATTCATAAAGGTAGAAAAATTATTATATAGTTCAAAAGGTAGAGGAATGATATAATTCATAAAGGTAGAGGAATGATAAAATTCATAAAGGTAGAGGAATGATCATATAGTTCAAAAGGTAGAGGAATGACAAAAAATATAACAAAAATTGATAGTCAGTGCTTGAATGGTTTAGATAGATAGAGAGCGACTTATTTATTTACTGCTCGTACTGAGTATTCCCGGCGATATACCCCCAAATCTGACGACCGATGTCGTTTAACGAACGAAGCGGAAATGTTTAGTGACCGCGTAAAAAAACATACTGAAGATAATCCTACGCCAACGAATCTAGGTTTAACACGCTGGTTGTTAATAAATAAAACACAGTATCCGTTCAGTACTTCAGTCCAGTGCTTCAAAAAACGTGTTAACGTTATAAATAATAACACATTATTTGATATAAATATATCATGTGCTAAAGAGATCTCACATAAAATGAGATCTCTTTAGTACCACATACATTTAAAGCAATTAGTTCACTTTAACGCGCTAAGTTACAAGATTGTGCTTACTGAGCACCGGCCTCTGCGAGTATACGGTGCGCTGTAATAATAGAAATATTTTAATTCGAAACTATTATTTCATTAGTGAAAATAAACTAAGATAATAACGATTTAATTAATTAAATATTATCGCTCCGTTTCGAATGACACAAAACGATTTCGTTTTAATTAGCGTTAAGTTATGATTAACCTTTACAAATTAAACTTTTTTTTTGACAGTTTCTATTAGTACGAATTGATCCGTTAACGAGAGTAAAAAATTTCATTAATTGTCCATTGAAAAATTAGATAAATTTTAAAATTTTGTGGCGGATCCTCTCAAACGTATTTTGTACAAGTTTAAGTACTTAAACATTTTTTTTTTCATATATGGCATTTCAATGTATTATCGTTCTTTATATGTTATCTGATTCGTCTTTATAAGAGTATTCTTTATATTTTTTTTGCATTCGCCTTTGCAAAAATAAAATTTTAACATGCTAGGGCTGGGATATTTGGTACGTATGATCAGGTCGTCATGCCAATTAGGGGTAGTAAAAAATATAAATGAAATTGCAAATAATTAGGGCGAAAACAAACATGTAAGACAAGTATTTCAAAATATTGAGACACATACATGTAGTTAAGATAAATTAATTTAATATAAAACTAGTCAAATGAGAGTTTGACTCGTGCATCAACGGTTCCGTACTTGTTTGAAGTAAAATTGCTTCATTTATCATAAGTCATCATCAATACGGTTTTCCTGGTGCAATAAATAGTTAATAATACATAATATAATCAGGTAAGGAGAACATGTATAACATCGTATTTGTCTTAAACACTATGGCGTCTAGAACCGTAGTTAGTTTTCTTACAATATTTACGTATAGGTAAAATTTAAAAAAAATTGTTTTTATTTCATAATTTTTAAGTTCAGTAGTTTCGGAAATTAATGGGGGATAATAGTTTTTTTGCGTATTTTTTAGTATATCTCTGAAGATATACTACATAAAATTATCAAAAAAACCCTTTCATACTATGTTCCACACTATGTGTGGAATTTCAATATTGTTTTTTTTAATTCTTAATTTTCCACCTCCCCCTTCTTTCCCCATTCCAACTTAAATATTTCTAAGTGTTTGCTATTGTAATATGTCTGGGTAAATATGCTCTAATAACTACTACTCCAAATATCAACGTTTCCATGTCATAAGGTTTCTGCGAAGAAAGGCTTTGGTAGACTGACTGATTTTCACTTCCCTTTTTCCTTTTGAAGGTTCCTTTTTTCCTTTTGATATACGGAATTCTAAAAACCAAACAATATGAACAAAAGATAAAAGTGAGTTATAAGAGCGAGAGAGTGTCCGCCTAAACAACCAAAGTTCTTTAATTATAAAATGCTCTATAAAATTTAATTAAAATATTTGATTAATATTACGGCGTGTAAAAGTGGATAATGGCACGAATTGCAATATCGAATAAGCCATTCCTAAAATCAACCTTTCATTCGCTGAAAATTACATTATAAATTGATACATCGCTTTCAAACATTCCACCGAGTGGTTTAGCAAAAGGTCGCTTTTAAAATCAATATCTAATTATATGCAACACAATATTAATAAAAAAACCGTTGATATGATCAAATTCTATACAGCCCTACTGCAAGTTTTCACAAGTCAAATTTTGAGTTTAACGTATTAACACTGTACATTATTAGAAATATTATTACGGTAAACCCCAAGAGCTGATATCGTTTTTTACATCTCTTAAGTATATTATATGCATTATTAAAATTAAAAAAATCCCCCTCTTCTCGTGTAGTATAATAATCTGTCCATTTTATGTACCCAACTTAAGTCATACCGATACCGTTCGGCAAACGATCGGATATCTAACTAGAAGTGAACAGCTGCGGTGAAAACCGCCGCCAATGATAACAGACAAAACTTAAGATCAATGAGATAACACAATCATTATTACAAATCACCTATGCTGTTTATTTAATTTGTATAGTCTTTAATATTTGCCTTATTTATTGATGTAAATTTCGGAGTTCAAATTAAGGATGTGGATTTGAATTTAATTTCTTTAAATTTTTTATGTACAGATGAAACGTAATAATAGTTTAATGTGAAACAGAAAATATGACAAAAAATAAAAGCGTTACAGAAGAAGTTTATCATACAAACAATCTGTTTGTCCACCTGAACAACCAAAACTCTTTAATTATAAAATGCTTTATAAAATTTAATATAAAATGTTTAGTTAATATTACGCTATATAAAAGTAGATAATGGGACAATGACAAAACTTAAGATCAATGAGATAACACAATCATTATTACAAATTACCTATACTGTTTATTTAATTTGTAAAGTCTTTAATATTTGCCTTATACTGATGTAAGTTTCGGAGTTTAAATTAAGGATGTGGATTTGAATTTAATTTCTTTAAATTGTTCGTACAACAGGTGAAACGTAATAATAGTTTAATGTGAAACAAAAAATATGACAAAAGATAAAAGCGTTACAGAAGAAGTTTATCATACAAACAATCTTTGTATGTCCACCTGAACAACCAAAACTCTTTAATTATAAAATGCTTTATAAAATTTAATATAAAATGTTTAGTTAATATTACGCCATATAAAAGTAGATAATGGGACAATGACAAAACTTAAGATCAATGAGATAACACAATCATTATTACAAATCACCTAAACTGTTTAATTCATTCGTAAAGTCTTTACTATTTGCCTTATTTATTGATGTAAGTTTCGGAGTTCAAATTAAGGATGTGGATTTGAATTTAATTTCTTTAATTTTTTTATGTACAGATGAAACGTAGTAATAGTTTAATGTGAAACAAAAAATATGACAAAAGATAAAAGCTTTACAGAAGAAGTTTATCATACAAACAATCTTTGTATGACCACCTGAACAACCAAAACTCTTTAATTATAAAATGCTTTATAAAATTTAATATAAAAGGTTTAGTTAATATTACGTCGTATAAAAGTAGATAATGGTACAATGACAAAACTTAAGATCAATAAGATAACACAATCATTATTACAAATCACCTATGCTGTTTATTTAATTTGTATAGTCTTTAATATTTGCCTTATATACTGATGTATGTTTCGGAGTTTAAATTAAGGATGTGGATTTGAATTTAATTTCTTTAAATGTTTTTATGCACAGATGAAACGTAATAATAGTTTAATGTGAAACAAAACAATATGGTAAAAGATAAAAGCTTTACAGAAGAAGTTTATCATACAAACAATCTATGTTTGTCCACCTGAACAACCAATACTCTTTAATTATAAAATGTTTTATAACATTTAATATAAAATGTTTAGTTAATATTACGCTGTATAAAAGTAGATAATGGCACAATGACAACACAATGAGATAACATCAATGAGATAACACAATCATTATTACAAATCACCTATACTGTTTATTTCATTTGTATAATCGTTACTATTTGCCTTATATATTGTTGTAAGTTTCGGAGTTTAAATTAACGACATCGATTTGAATTGAATTTCTTTAAATGGTTTATGGAATAGATGAAAGGTTATAATAGTTTAATTTGTAATCATAGGCAAATTGTTTTTGTTTGTATCAGTAAGTTAAATAAGATTTGATGAAGATCAAATAATCGTTATTAGTGATGTTTAATTTTAATATAAAATGACCTTTTTTAAATCATTAAAATTTAAGTGTCTAGTGTTAAGAACAAAATGTTTAAGACTATTAATTCGTAACTTCTACTTTTCTAAAAGTTGTTATGGTAGCCCCACATATAGCCCTATACGATATCAGCTCATCCTATACTGAAAGAAAATAAGTCTAAAATGTATATATAACTTATTATATTCCTCTTTACACTTGGTTTAGTTACATCTTATTTTACTACAACAACTGGCATCTTGTAAATAGATGAAAACATTTCGTTTACGTAAAACTAGTTAATTAATTTAAATTCAAATTTAACTATAACATTTGCAGATCACAAGATTTGTAACTGGCCATTCTGTCTCTTACCATCAACTCGATTGTGACAATCAAATACTCGAAACCCTATTACGTCGTCTAACGAGCAACGGAAAAGGGCCAAATCATTTGATCTGTTAAACAATACTGTCTGCGGTATCAAAGCAAACTCTTCAAAGGCAACAAACCGCCTTTGACAGTTTAGTTTAATTTATACATCAATCAACACAATCAGATGTACTGTTTGGGTACATTCCACTGATGAATTAAGAAAATAATTCATTTAACTAAAATAATTTGTATCGAGATAGTAAATCATTATTTATATATATATATATATATATATATATATATATATATATATATATATATATATATATATATATAAAGCAAAATATATTTTAGTCATTTTTTCTTTCAACTTCTCTTCTACATCATTTATTGTCTAGTAGATTATTTAGCTTCAATATAATGCCGCTTTGTCTCTCCCTCTCTCTTTCTCTCTCTTTTATTGTACGGATGCTAGCGAAATGTTATTATTAATTCGACTTCGTCTCTTAAATAAGTCGATATTTTTATATCTAAGTATTAATATACTCTCTCTCTCTCTCTCTCTCTCTCTCTCTCTATCTCTCTCTCTCTCTTTCTCCCATCTCTCTATCTATCTCTCTCTTATCGCGCGAATACTAACCAAAAGTTAGTATTAATACGGTTTAATCCTTTAAATAAGTCGATGTTTATATATCTCAGTTTTTAATGTCTCTCTCTCTCTCTCTCCCTCTGTCTCTCTCTCTTATCGCGCGAATACTAACCAAAAGTTAGTATTAATGCGGTTTAATCCTTTAAATAAGTCGATGTTTATATATCTCAGTTCTTAATGTCTCTCTCTCTCTCTCTCTCTCTCTCTTATCGCGCGAATACTAACCAAAACTTAGTATTAATGCGGTTTAATCCTTTAAATAAGTCGATGTTTATATATCTCAGTTCTTAATGTCTCTCTCTCTCTCTCTCTCCCTCTCTCTCTCTCTCTCCCTCTCTCTCTCTCTCCCTCTCTCTCTCTCTCTTGTCTTACGGGTACCAGCCAAAATTAATATTAACTCGACTTAGTACTTTAAATAAGTCGATATCTTTATATCTAAGTTTTGGAACCTATCTCTCTTCCTCCCCCCTCCCCCTCTCTCACTCTCTTTCTCTCTATTTCCCTCTCTCTCTTACTGAATGGATACTAGCCAACAGTTAGTATTAACTCGATTTAATCCTGTAAAATTAAGTCAAAATTTTTAAATCTATGTTTTAATACATTAATTCTAGGGTTCTATACCTCAACCGGAAAAACGGAACCCTTACAATAGTGTACACTACTCCGTCTATCGGTGTATGAAATATTTTCAGGAACAATATTTTCAGAAACTCCTTAATGTAGAACTCGAAAGTTTTCAAGGTAAGAAAGTATTTTAACCCGCATGTATTTCAACAGCTAGCTTATGCTGAAAAAGTGGGGTAGATTAAGTACTCAAAAAAATTTGAATATAATATACAGCGTAAGGCATCGTTTGGAGGGGTGATTTATGCACACCCCGCCCCTCCCTTATTTTCGAAACTACTAAATCTAAAATTATAAAACAGGGGTTTTCGAATCCTACAAGAAGGTTGTAGGGACACTATAACAATGATTCTAAATGTCATAGTTTTAATATATTCACAATAAAATATATATCTCAATATATTTAATTATGTTAGGTATTATTCCATAATTTAATTTTTCACAATTAAATGAAACGACGTAATGTAGTATTATTCCTACTTTATTTAAATTATTAACCACGACCTAGGTTTCATCGCATGACAACATCTTCAGGTGGGCAATTTGTAAAGACATACATAATCTTTTCCCACCTGAAGGTGTTGTCATAAAACGAAACCTAGGTCGTGGTAAAGAATTTAAATAAAGTAGAAATAATACTACATCACGTAGATTCGTTTAGTTGTAAATAAAAATTAAATTAAAATGAATGTCTACAAAATTAAAGCCAAATATGTTATATATCGATAAAAAATCCATATAGCAATGACTCATGATAAATAAAGTAAGTTCATTTTTAACGAAGTACGGCGCCCTACAGACGCAAGCTAGGCTAGCACTTGACTAATTTTTCCTCATATTATTTTCGTATGACTTAGGAATTAATCAACGCCAGATTTTTTTAAGTTTCTTTACATTTTCGTCACTGTTCAGATCCTTAAGATAAAGCATGATGAAACGTATAAAAACCTGTCGAGCACTTATTTGAGGGTACATATTATTTCTATTAAACTATTTACAAATTTACTTTTTCATAACCTAAATATAATTTTTTACTAAATATTTCACAGGCATAAAAATATTTAAATAATATTATTTCACACCATCTAAATATATAAATATGTTGCTTCTTTCACAGATATAATAAATATATACTTTAAAATACAAAGCTATTTTTAAAGTTGATTTAAATATATAGAGTCTCTATGAACACTTTACAGACCCAACTACATCTCATAAGTTGATCAACTATAATTCATAAACTAGTAAAACTTACAAAGCCGGGCTAATTGGAGTTTACTCCTTAAGTATCGATTTTCATATACAGCGCCCGGCATGAAGTTTTATGAGGAGTAAAATCAGAAGTTCAGAGCGTACGAAGTTCAGAGCGTTAAAAAAGTTTAACCGCTAGATCGTACGAAGTTCAGAGCGTTAAAAAAGTGTGACCGTTAGGTGGCCTCTTCGCGCAATATTTCTGCGCGTCTTTAGAGTGAGATATCAATGTGTTTATTTGGCATTTTCTTATGGCATAATCGCAAAGACAGAGTGTGACACACATTGTTTACTATCGTTCGCTTATATCAAGACGTAATCATTAAATGTCATTATGTACAAAAATGAATATCACATGTACAAAAATGCAATACATAATGGAGTATATGAATATTTGGTGTCTTCCATTCCACAATATTAAAAAGTCTCTTTTAATTTTATCTTCTTAGTCTAATTGTATAAGGTCTATTGTATAAATTTGATCTTGTTCATTTGTGTTTTAATTGTGTTGTCAGCATTTTTTATTAAATAATTTTCCATTTACATTTAATGATATCGACTGTTATATTTATACACAGTGTTACCTATTTTATACATTCCAAGACAATCGTACTTAAAAAGTAAACTCCAGTCGCGTGTCGGAGCTGAAATGCATAATTTTTTTTTCTTTTAATTTCATTACATATACTACTATTGTAAATACTTTATATATATATATATATATATATATATATATATATATATATATTACAGTTTAGTATTTCCTAAACGCATCATTGGACCGAACAAAAAGGTTCATAACGAACCACCAATATTTTAAAGATATACACAACGATACATTATACAACGGCTTATGCGAAAAAATTCAACCCCGCTTTACACGCAAGGGAAGTACCATAAAACTTTTTTAAAATATTTTATTTCATAACGTTGTAGGTGTTAAAAACGTGTACAAAATTTCAAATTTATGGCACTATCAGTGTGTGAGTAAAACAGCTTTGACGTACAAATGGACAGACAGAGAGACAGACATGGCGGAACTAGTACCTAGTTTGGCTAAGGAAAACTAAAGTGGCTATAAAAATAAACGTTCGAAATACCCAAGATTTATAAGTTAGAAATTGTTTTATAAAATCGGTTTTATAAATTGAAAGATGACCGTCAAATAGGAATAAACAAACAAAATAACATATTACACTTGTTGTATAATACTGTAGATTTCATAATATATATATATATATATATATATATATATATATATATATGTATATATATATATATATATATATATATATATATATATACCAGTTGAGCCTTTTACCATGCACTGTGTTTGAGAAATTGAATGATGTACTTAGTCTTACTGACCATTGTCACGGTATCTTCCCATCAATTTAAGACCCGCTTGCCAATGTCACACTTTATCCTCCAGAGTACCTTTCCGACCTTGTTTGCGCCATCACTAGTCATCCCTTCGGGTGGCGTGTCCAGCTAAGCTCCGCTTCAATATCGTAATCCGCTTAGCGACGTCGGTCACTTTAATTTTGTGACAGATCTCGTTATTGGGCACTTTGTCTCGGAGACTTAAGCCCGACTCGGGTCTCGGCATTCCCTCTTAAAGGATTCGCGTCCTCTTTGTTAGAATAATAAAATATTGTTCAAAATGATTAATCTAAAGAAATACGTAATAACCAATGAAAGCGTTATGCAAATTCTGTTACTATTGTTCGTTAGTTTCGGACTTTTACTCATTGATAATTATTTAAATTTGATGGAGTTACTGCTACAAAGATTTATTTCAATACTGGTCTTATTGCCTAAATTGGGTAATCTAATTAGGTGGAAATCAAAAGAAAATTTATTGAAAATTACAAAATGTAGAAAATTACTAATATACTCAATTTTAAAAATCGGAATGTATTCGAATTAAACATTTTCCCTTACACATGTTCCGGTAACAGTTACATGCAGTAACAGTAAACGTACGCGTTAAAAATATCACGTTTACGCAACATGTTGCGAAACCATTTGCCCAAATATATAGTTATTGTACCAGTTATGATTAAATTAATACGTATATTTAAATTAAATAAGGTTTAAAAAGCATTATAAATAGTTTTGTTTAAAAATACGTGAGATTTCGAACAGTCAACCTTTTTATAAAAACACTACAATACTGTGTAGACTGCATAGAAAATACGTAACCTCCAGCTTATATAGATGTAAATGAATCAAAATGAGAGGAAAATTCTGTTTCCAAACTTCAGAGGAAAGTAAAATATATAGGAAAATTGACTGTGTGAGATGTGAAACATCTAATATCGCATTTGGATGGGAGTAAAACGATCTGATAACACGTCGCGACGTGCCAATCGGCCATCTTCGCTTCTTGTCGGCTAATAATATTGTAAAATTTAAAAATTTATTTTCAATGGATTCTTCAGAAATATTTATGCGATAAATTTAAATTAATATTTAATTATTAACAACTATCTGAATATTAATTTTTTTCGTTTTCAATTCGTTCAGATAAAAATATTTCAGTACAAATTTATAAAAAAAATTATATATTTCGCATGTGCGAAGCGTCACATGATGGTAGATTTTTTTTACAAAATTAAGAAATTCAGTATTATTAGTGCATATCTTGATATTTACGTTACAAAAAATGTCGTTCGAGACATTTTTTGAATTGGTCGAATCTAATTTTAAAATATCTTAGTTGAATGAAAATATTTACTTTTAAAAAAATTGTTAGCGATTTTAATTTTTTATCCTTATAATTTTTTCCATAGAAGTTCAATTGATTCATTAATTTTTATAATATATTAGGTTTAAAAAAATTAATTACTTTTTCACTCAGTTTCGACTAATAACCCATTCTTAACAATAATATACAAGAACGATTTTGGAAAACTAAAAGCAAATTCGTAACCTAAACTACGGAAAAACATTTTTCAAAAGAATAATGGAAAAACTTTTAATCATTAACTGATCAGCAAAAATAATACACGACCTGCATACCAAGAAAGCAATTAAGGTCAATCTGAATTTTCGATGTTAACTCCATTACTCTTAATTATAATTTTATCGATGTGATACGTTATTATATAGATGTCGTTGTCTGATGAAAATGTGTCATTGTTCGCAGATATACCAGCAGTATGAAGTCATTTTGTGTGGCAGGGGCATTACTCCTATTGGCGTTAGCCGGAACAGCCGAAGGTAAAATTTAACGTATACTATAATATTGTGGTCATACATTTATAAGGAAAACTAACTCTTTAACTTTGGACAGTCTTTTACAATTAAATATAAACCTTTGTTAAACAATATTCATGCAATACGTATTAACAAAAAGTTCGATCTAATAGTGCGGAAATACAATTAATTACCTACAAATTACAATATACGGGACGTATTTAAAAGTGTACATTTAAAATACATAATTTCGTTTTTAATTCTTTACATTTTACATTTTGTAAGGACTTCGATTATTTTTTATATAAACACAATAAAATAATAAAATGCGAAAAAGAATATCGATAAAAAAGGCATTGAAATTATATTTAATATATTTTCCTTTTGTGTAATGATTAAATAAGGACTTCGAATGTTTTTTATACAAACACAATATTTTTATAGCAATTCACAGAAATTGTGATCAGTTAAATGATAAACAATTAATATTTTCAATAGTTGGCGTTAGCCGGAACAGCCAAAGGTAAAATTTAACCTATACTAAAAAAGTATACTTGTACCTTTATAAAAAAAAGTAACTAATTAACTTTGGTCACTATTTTACAGTTAAATATAAACCTTTGTTAAACAATATTTATGTAATACATATTAATAAAAATTTCGATCCAATAATGCGAAAATATAATTGATTACCTAGAAATCACAATATACGGGACTTATTTAAAAGTGTACATTTAAAATACATAATTTCACTTTTAATTCTTTACATTTTATTTTTTAAGACATTTCTAAGGACTTCGAATATTTTTATATGTAAACACAATATTATTATATCTGTTCACAGAAATTGTGACCAGTTAAATGAGAAACAATTAATATTTTCAAAAAAGGAAAATTTTAATTTTCCAGCTAAAGCATTGCCGAAATAAAAATAATAACATGCGAGAAACAACATTTATAAAAAAAATTGAAACTATTTCTTTATACATGTTTTTACTTTTGTGTAATAATTGCAAGAAATAAATTAAATGTTTACAGGTCGATTTTATTGGAAAACCAATAATGCAATTTCTGAAAAGGCAATTTCCCATTTTCCACGTCGCTTTTCCGTTCTAAGACACAAAATCCAAGCTTTAAATTTCATTATCATTTCTATAACTAAAAGTAGTACTACTTATAATAATATAAACAATAACCTCAAAAATTAATGATGTTTAATAAATTTCTTATATTTTCAATTAATTACATTTTCCTTTATTTTTCATATACATATTTATATTTATGTATAAATAGATATTATTTTAAGATAATACAAAAACCTTTGCTAAGTAGAATATTAGACAACTTTAGTATCCGATGCAAAAAAAACAGTGTTAGTTTAATTATATATTTTCATCCTTCAATACAAAATGGATAAAAAACAAATTTCCTATTTTTTATGAATAATTTTTATGAATTTAATAATTTCAACTTTTTATAAAATAATAACTGTACAATGTTTACTACAAGTTTATTTTTCAATTTTTTCTTGCATTATTTTTCATTGTAACAGATTAAACACAAGCGATATATTACCATAGATGTGCCTTAATACTGTCATACTTCAATCTTCTTCTATTTTACTACCTAGATCTATGAGTTTTAAACTTCGCTCTATTTTATTAGATCTTCTCAAACTTTTAAAACATGTTTTTTTTCAGTTATCATTTAAATGGTCAATTTTTTAATTCTTCGCCCGAATAATCATATTATCTCAACAATCCTTTATTTATTGTCACGTAAACACTATCATATACTACCAAATTTGTATGTAAAATTAATCACTATACATTAAAAAAAAAACAGTCAGATGCGAGTCCATCGCAACACGATCCTTTCATACCAAGCCAGGTAGAGCAAGCAATTATCTATAAAATGATATATAATTTATGTGGATTAGTTGTGAGGTTTTTTCTAAAAAGGGAGAGTAACATCTTAACCTTAGCGTATTAATATATATGATGATGATGATGATGATTACATAGATTTATTAGATTAGATTACATCGAATTTTAACTACTTTTTTTCGGATCTTTCCGATTAATTAATATAAATAATAAGTATATAAAATATTTCACCAAGTTTTTCATCTTTTCTGCCGATATAAGTCTAGTAAATTAATACTTTGAAGGTATATATTAACTCTACAAATTATAAACATCACTCGATTTGGAAAAATAAATAAAATTAATTTAGACACAGAAATTTTAATTTTTTTTTCAACACAATTTTTCCAAGTCAATACACACTACAATCATGTCGAAATTTACATTAAACTTCTAGCTAAAAGGGTTTAGATTCCAGAAAGCTGTGACAATCAGACAATCAGACAATCGTGTTGTCTACACATTAGTTTGGTCATTAATATTACGTTTCTATGGACGTAGTTACAGAATCAATATGTTAATAACAAGTAATTAATTAAAGTTAATTTTCAATTGCTTTATTTTATTATTTATGTAATTCAATTATTTTAAGATTATTTTTAATCTTTTTATATCCTTTATTTTAAATTATCATTATAACTTTGTGTGTTACTATTGTCATAAACAATTTGAATTTATACTGGCAATATATTTTGCAGATAAAGGATCCTTTCTTATACATATATACAACTAAATACTCAACGTAGATTATTATCTGGATGTGGAAAGGTTAAGATATAAGTCTGCCTAGTATATATTTAATTTGTATTTATTTAAGTTTTATAGCCTAAAATGGGAAAAAAGGGCCTAAGGACGTTTAAGACAAACTTATTGCTTCGAAAACTATTTCTTACATATAATCAAAGTTTTTACAATTAAACTACACATGCAAAACGGTAATTTTATGCGCAAAGTATTCATAAATAAACATAATTGTAGTGAAAGAGGAGGAAAAATAACGAAAAATTGAGAAGTTCATATTTTTTTATAAAATCAAAATATTTTAATGAAACCATTACATTAACCATCGTATCTACGTCGATATAAAAAAATCTATATGATGGCCGATGAATAAAACTATGTGATGGCCTTTAAAAATACATTGCAATACATATTACTACTAGAAAATAATATATTTGAATCCTATTACGTAGATTTCCCTTAACTTGAAGTAAAGTGTTGAATATATTTGGCGTTAATGTTGTAGAAATTCATTTTAATTTAATTTTTCACAACTAAATGAAACTACGTGATGTAGTATTTAGCATTATATTTCTACTCTATTTAAATTCTTAGCCACGACCTAGGTTTCGTTGTATGACAACATCTTCAGGTGGGAAATTTGTAAAGATTGGTTATCTTTGCAAATTGCCCGCACAATTTTTTTCGTGCAATAACTACATATATAACACATAGTAATTTTCCTTGCAAAAATAAACAAAAATGCTGTAACGTCTATATTGATGAAGATTGTTGTATCATGATTAGGTATTCAAACATGTTTTTAAACTTTTGCACCTCGGAAAACAAAAACAAAAGCTTCATTGTAAGACTCTTTTATTTATCCACCTAGCATGTCTTAGATGTTACAGTTCTTGAATTACTTAAACCGTAACTCTTGAAACATACTTGGAAAATGGAGAAAATTCAAAAGATCGATAGTTGACTATCGATCGATTTTTCATTTTATATTTGAGTATTAAATCGATCGATTTTTCATTTAATATTTGAGTATTAAATCGATTGATTTTTCATTCTATATTTGAGTATTAAATCAATCGATTTTTCATTTAATATTTGAGTATTAAATCGATTGATTTTTCATTCTATATTTGAGTATTAAATCGATCGATTTTTCATTTAATATTTGAGTATTAAATCGATCGATTTTTCATTTTATATTTGAGTATTAAATCGATTGATTTTTCATTCTATATTTGAGTATTAAATATAAACTGACAACGTGTTCAAGCTACGCCGATAATTTTTTTATTGACTTATTTATCGTTTTACTTTTGTAACCTCTTCTTTCCGAATTATCGTAAGCGACGAAAGAAAATTTTACAGGAGAAAATTGTTTATTTAAAATTCCTTCCGTATTAGGCTAATATTTGGTAAGTAATTAATATTTAATACAGATTACCTAATATTGTACTACGTATTATTTTTTAAATTATTTTTATATACTTTATCTATATAAAGGCATGATTTTATCCATTATATTAATATACATGGACGCTGACGACGAAACTATTTATTTCTTATGTTGGCAACGATACGGTTAAAAGATTAATATGATTACAATAATTTTCATTTTCTTGTAGTTTAATAGTTTTTGTATGGATTTCCATTAAAAGTTTTGATGCAGTGCAATAAAAAACCAATTCTTTCAAAAATAATCGCTTATGGTAATTTAGTGAGAATGGCTCGATTTTTATTTCAAAATCTATTGCCGAGAGAAATATTAAAATCGATTCAAATATTCTAACTTTCATTTCCTTTTTTTTAATACATAAAATTCTTCAATTTTTTATAATAATTTAGTTTTTTCTGGCTATTTGCAAACTTTGATTCTGCGCTATGAAAAATTAATTTTAATTATTTACTAAAACCAATAAACACAGTTATAATAACATATGGTTAAATATAATAAAACCCAAAAATATTAAGAAATGTGTATTTGAAATCATAACTTACTCTACATTATGTTAATGTCTGTATATTATTGTCTGATCAGCCCTGGCACCGGGTTTTTCTCGGATAATTTTCGAAACGGAAGCCAATGAAAAAGCTTGGACTGAACTCACGGACATTTGTCATTTGTCGCCTTCCTCGTACAAACATGCCGCTTTGGTCACCATTTTGAGACCAATATTTTCTTCTTCGACTCTATAAAGAAATGATATCATGAGACCGATCGGCTAAACCTACACATTTGGAATGAAATTGTTTAATTGGAAATGAAATATTGAATTAAGGTGCATGTACATTATTTATGGATTAATAAAAAAATACTACCAGTTATTAAAGTTTACTATCAATTTAAATAATTTACAATTTAAAACTAATTTAATAAACCATTTCCTAAATATGATTCTAGAGAAATAATATATATATATATATATATATATATACATATATATATATATATATATATATATATATATATATATATATTCCATATCGTGTTTGCAAATGCTACCACATTACTTTTCGTGGCACATTTTTCCGATGTTTTAGAGAATGATTTCTAATACATATTTCTAAATATTGGATATATTTGGCGTTAATTTTGTAGAAAATGAACGCCAAATATATTCAGGTGGGAAAGATCTTTGCTAATATCCTACCTGAAGATGTAATACAACGAAACCTAGGTCGTGGTAAAAAAATTAAAGAAAGTAGAAATAATACTACATCACGTATTTTCATTTAATTGTACATATTTTTAAAGTAAACTTCTGGAACAAGCGTCTAACTTGGCTCTAAATTTCAAATTTCAAATATTTAGTACATCAATATGTGTTATGTTATGATAACTCTTAAAAAAATCACAGTACATTATATATCCACATATACAGATTATGACAAAAAAAAATGGAAAGAAACTTATATGGAACTTTTCTGTTTCCACCGAACTTAACCTTGTAACTTACTCAAGGACAAACATACGTATTAAATTTTATTTCATGTTATATTATACTTCGATGTCTATTCAAATTCAAAATAGTCTGAAATCTAATAAATACTGGCAACTACGAAACCTCGATTTAATTAATTTTTTTATTTGAAACCATTTTTTAATAAAAAATATTTGACAAGACAAGTCTAATTAAAATTTTCAAAGTAAATATAAATATTTTCAAACGATGTCACCTTATAACATATTTCTTAAATATTTTGGTGAATTTTAGCTTAGTTTTATAAAAATTAAGTTTAAAAATTAAGTGTTACAGATAATAAAACAGAGTTTTCATCCATTTGACGTCACTCTAATGATAGTTTCATTCTAGTTCGCATTATCTCTCATTCGATAACGATTAGTTGATTATGAAAAATATCGATGTAATATCGGTTCAATTTTTAAACGTTTATATTAAAAATACCAATTTGTATTGCTTTCGGGTGTAAAAAAATGCATTCACTCGTTCTAGATATATCGTTTCGTTAACCCCAAAAAAACAGGACTAACATCGATATCGCAACATTCTTCAAAAATAATTATTTTAAAAATGTTAATCATATACATTTTCACAATTAAATGAAACTACGTGATGTAGTATTATTTCTACTTTCTTTAATTTCTTTACCACGACCTAGGTTTCGTTGTATTACAACATCTTCAGGTGGGATTCCATCTTTGCTAATATCCCACCTGAATAGGTAATACAACGAAACCTAGGTCGTGGTAAAGAAATTAAAGAAAGTAGAAATAATACTACATCACGTAGATTCATTTAATTGTGAATACACATATTACTGTACGGTTCGGCAAAAGTTGGTCAATCACTCTGATTTCTTTGTGGGACCTATTTTTGTAGGAAGTGTGGGTTAAAGTATTAAATATTACATGTTCTATTTTCACCAATTATTGTCGGTCATCGGTATGTGTTTTCTTTTCAGAACGTAATACTAAATGATTTACCAAATATTATATTTATTCTTTGTATCGTCAGCTACAACGCGGGCAAAATAGATGTACCTATAATTCCAGCATCTAATGAATATTGTGGTGTTCTTTTCTCGCCGATTAATACTAAGGCCCTTGACATTTTCTGTCACTAACCGAGGAAACACAATATTATCAAAGAAATTACAAACAATATTATCAAAGATACTACAAATAAAAATTTGTGCGAAAATAGAAAAATGCCAGACTGAGATATTACTTTCACCGTGCAAAAAAAAACATATTTTCAAATGTCATTATATTTTGTCAGCGTTGTCTATACTTCAAGATATGATGTTACGAATTAATATTAAGTTTTTCAAGTTTTTCGAGAAATTTTCTCTTGGCACGTCGATTTCTTTGAAAGGTTATTTTATTACATTTCACGTGTTGGAAAATAATACCCCGCGTTCATTACTATCATGATTATTATTAAAGCTTTTATTTTCCTTAATGTCATGCTAATGACATACTAATAAATACGATATAATTTGAATTAAATTACATTTCAACTTAATACACATAATTTACATCTCATTCCTAAAAATAACATTTAAATATATTTATTTTTATTTTACGGTTATTTAAAATAATATCCATCTCGTTCCATGACGGTCTTTATTAAAGGAACTTTATAAAAATTTCTTTCAACACTCTTTATTTCATCATCATAATTTACATCTTAGTGTTTTTCTTGAATCTGAATTTGTCAGTTTCTTCGAAAATAATAAAACATAAAAACAAGTACACCTAATGTAATAATATTAGTTACACAAAAAGGTCGCAATCCAGAAATTAATCAACAAACTTTATATTTACATATCTATAAAATAGATTCTACGCAAACCGGATGATATCCGTTCTACGACGCAACACCTCACACACATCACGTAGAAAACTTATCAAATCAAAAACGTAGCACGTAAATTTCGAAACTCGTAAATAAGTACGCCGGGGTGTCAGAAAGCTTCGGCGGACTGTGGGGTTGGAGTTTATGAATATTAAATGAAGTTGGCCAACACTCGCCGCGCTGATTGAGTCGTCTTGGTTCTTATGTAAATCCGTGCCACATCACTACATAAATTATTTAGTAGTGACTCCCTAAGGGTAATGCTCTATCTGTTTCATAAGGGTTGAAAATTGTTATTTTTCGGCATATCTATGAGTGGCCAGTCTGATATAAACACACCAGTCAATTTCAGTCCAATTAATGTCGTAGGGGTCAACTAATATCGACAATGATTCAAACTCACTCACACATAGAAGGTTTTGAATACAATATATTTTAAAACCTTACTGGACATAGCTTTATTTTAATAAAAAAATTAATTAACCTAATTAAACATTTGAATCAAATGCAACGATTTTTTAATCAAAAGGAAAATAGCTTTCTCGTAAAAAATATCTTGACCATTAATTTCACACGTTTTAGCTCTTTTTTTCTATTTCGTACATAAAGTTGAGTAGATTTAAAAATACGTTTGCTTAAAACGAGCAGTTTTTGCCATTCGTTTGAAAATGAAAACAAAATTATTGTTTTAAAATCGTAGACGCGTGTATTCTGAATTGGCTACGTTCATATTTACTTTACGAAAACTAGTTTTATTTATCATTATCATTAAAAATTATAAAGCAAAACCCCGTTCATCTGTCTCAATCACAAAATCCGTTTAGTGATTTTCTTTCGTTTTTCATTAATTAATATAGTAATTCACGAAGGTTCAAATATATAATTTATAGTTATTTTCTAAAAAAATACCCAGTTTATAACGATGAATGCCGATGATCTCGGTAAAAAGGAATTTCGTCCGAAGACTCATCGGAAAATTATCTTGGAGTGCGCTGCATACATCGTTAAAGATACAAGGAAACAATGTACAAAGACATTGTTTTTCACAGAAAGTTTTACAATAACTTAATTTTCTACAGTTTATTGTGAAAAAGTGTATTGACAAATTAAACTTTACGGTGATCTTCCCCAAATTATGTAGATCAAATTTTCTTTTCATGCTCCAGTTTTCTAACAATAGTTAAAAAATAATCATAGTAGTTAAAAAAATTTAATCAATTATCCTCTTGATTGTTCCCAACTTCTAGATATTGCTGTGTATTTTATGTGAAAACCCTTATATTGATATCGTATTACTTAAATTCCATTTGACATTCTAGTTACAGAAGATCTAATTAGTTAAGATTATAATTAATAGTTAAGCTGCAACCACCAATCTGTTCATCACGCTTGTAGAACCAAATATACCTATCTAATAGGTTTAAACCTTATTTAATACGGTTTAGTGATAAGCGGCAACGATCAAAGATCAAAGCTGAAACCTCAGTTAGTTTTACTATTATTATTGATTTAATAGCCTTGATCTTATTGTGACGTCTTAAGTCATAATCTCGTTATTACGTCTTATTGTTTGGAAAACCCTTACATCTTCACAATTTTTTTAATTAAATCAATCATTAATTTTTTATAAGATTGCACAAATTAATCGTTTCAGTCTCACTAAAACGTGGAAAAATGTTTTAATAAAAAAGGAAAAAATAAAAAACCACATATTGGTTTTTTTTATTTTTTACTTTTTTTTGGCATGATATCCATTTCTTTGGTCAGTAACTGATACATGATAACCATCATGCAACTTCATCATTTTTTTGACGACAATGTGTATGTTCAGCTAGGGACGTAAACAAATTTAAACAGAAGCTGATTTCGCTTTAATCGAGAACGTTAGTTGAAGATATTCTTACATCTAAATGTCTGTAAGTTAACATGTTTAATTTCAAACGCATCATAAAAATGGTTATCAGTAAGGTAACCTTATCACAGGAGAAAGAAAGAATCTAAATATAGACAGATTTTAGAAAGGTCATTTTTGGGGTTCGTAATGAAACGAAGAAACCTTGTAATTTCATCATGTCCATCCTTCTTTCTGTCTGTCACAATATTAGAACTTTAGCATATATTAGTATATTTATTTAATTTTTATATTAGTTTCATACAGATATTCCAATTTTGCTTATTTTCTCGTAAAAAAATGCAGATATACCTTTATGCGGATATTTTTTTTGCAAAGTACCATAATGTTTTTTTGTACAGCACCATGATTTTTTTGCACAACACCATAATGTTTTTTTGCCCAGTGTGTGTTTTGAAACTAACGTTTCATTTGCTAATTTGCATTTTTAAACGTAAAATATGTCACTGCCCCTAAATTTGCAAGAAAGTGTTTGAAATAATCTGAAAAAATTTTAGCCATTAACATGTGATTAAAACGTTCAAAAGGTAATTATTATTTCATACAGACAATTGCGGAACCCGACTTTGTGCATATTTCGACATAAATTTGGCCAGTTTATGATAAATATTCTTATTTTAATCAATACTTATTGTTAGTCAGGATACAAATCTTTTTGATTTCTCATATATTTGCAAGACACTTGCTCTTATCATTGTATTATCTTCTTATATCTTGATACCTATCATACAAATATGTATATATTTTGCTACCCAGGACTAATAAATTTACTAATCAGTAAACTATAATTTAATATTCAACTTATATTTAATTTAATGTCAAGAAAATTAATGTGGTCATCTTATCAAGTATTTTTCCCTCAGACACTTGACACCACTTTACATCAATACTGAAACAATACTTGCTCTGATAATTGTATTGTTCCCATAGATCTTGATATCCGTCTTACAGATATGTGTATATTTTACTACCTTGGACGAAGAAGTTTGATAATCAGTAAACTGTAATTCAATGTTCAACTTATGTTTAATTTAATGTTAGGAAAATCAATGTGGTCATCTTATCGTATTTTTCCCTCAGACACTTGACACCACTTTACATCAATACTCAAACAATAAGTGCCCTGATAATTGTATTGTTCCCATATATCTTTGTTATATGTCTTACATATGTGTGTACATTTTACTACCTCGGACCAAGAAGTTTGCTAGTCAGTAAACTGTAATTCAATCTTTAACTTATGTTTAATTTAAAGTTAAAGAAAATGAAAGAAAAATATAATACAAGGGAAATTCTCTTTATCTATGCGGGGGTTATTTAATCGAGTATTTCACCCTCAAGCACTTGACATTGTTTACATCGACAATCAAACAATATTTGCTCTGATCTATATATTTCTTATCTGTCTTACAAATGTGTTTACATTTTGCTACCTCAGACCAGCAAAATGTAAACACATTTTACAGAAATTTGCTGATTAGTACTTATGTTTAATGTTAAAAAAAATAACAGAAAAATACAAAACAATTGTAATTACGACTCTTTTTATCCACGATGTCATCTAATCAAATATTTTTTTTCTCAGACATTTGACATTATTTCATATCAACAATCGAATAAAACTTTGACTGAATTTCAGGCCAACGACCATTAGGTATATCATAACAAATTACTATTCAATTCATGCCCACAGCACGTAAAAGGGGATTTCAGCTTTCTCTGTTATAATGAAACAAAAACAAAGACAACAGAACAATATGCTGAAAACCTTTACTGTTAAAGAGTAAATTTTTAATTAAAAATAAGGTAGACGCCACAGATACGCTCTTCTCTAATAAAAGCGCCTTATGCGACAACCGTGGCGCCGAGACTAAGGCTGAACTTATTTAATTAATTATAATCAAACACAGCCCGAACTGTGACTCGGCAGGTGCGAACAATCCCTTATTTGGCCCCTTCTATTCTGTCGGCGACGTCTCAGGTAGTATGGGGTGCTTTGAACGGCTGGGAGCACCGGAGGGAGTTCTAATATTTTTCTTTTTTAGAGTAAAGCTTTAAGGATATGTCAGGAGCGTTTCACGCGTGGACTGTGATCGATGATAGAAGTGAAAAAAACTTTGAGTGACGAAGGTATAGGCGGCACGTCTTTTACCTGCGATCAGTATTCTCAACGTGTCAGGGTGATTTCTCAAGAAATTTCAATTCGGTATATAGAGAGATACATATATAATAGTTACTTTAAGTTCAGAGGCCTTGAGTTACTTGATGGTTCAAATGGTAGGCAACATTTTTTTTGTCTTTTTTCTTGTTATTTATCAGTATTATTTACGCGAAGTAAAAGTCACGTAATTGAAGAGAGTTTGTGGCATGAAACTGGCCAAGAGCGAGGCTGAGAAATAATGCCAGATGGATAAATACATGGATAAAAGAAAAATAATTTCACTGGTATTATATTTTTCTGTTATTTTATTAACTTTAAATTAAACAAAAGTTGAGCAAAATATATACATACTTGTGAGACATATATTTTGATAAGATCAAGATGTAGGAAGATAATGCAATGATCAGAACTAGTGTATTGTAAAAATATGAAAAATCAAAAAGACTTGAGACGTAATGTATTTTGACTAACAATAAATATTGATTACAATAGGAATATTTATCATAAACTCATAAAATAAGAATATTTACCATAAACTGGCCAAGTTTATTTCGGAATATGCACAAAGTCGGGTTCTACAATTATCTGTTTGAAATAATAATAACATTTGAAAGTTTTAATCAAATGTTAGTGGCTAGAACTTTTTTAGATTATTTCAAACTCTTTCTTACCAATTTAGAGGGAGCGATACATTTCACGCTTAAAAAATCAAAATGGTAAATGGAAAACCAGTATTAAAACACATACTGAACAAAAAAATCATGGCACTGTGCAAATAAAATCATGGTACTGTGCAAAATTATTTTATTTATCAAAATTTTTACCAATATGGACTTCCTAGCGTAATAAATATCTAGGAATACTTGATTTAATTAAGTGGGGGGCGTAAATATCATCAATAATACCTCTAAAATTACAATATTTAGAATTTCCATTAAAGTGTTCCCACAACCTTTACATGGACTTTTGAAATAGGTTTCTTTAATAATTTTAGGTTTAGTTTTCGAAAATGAGGGAAGTAAAACGCATTATTGTTGCATAAGTTTTATTATTATGAAAAACAATTGTAAAGAACAAAATAAATTAAGACTCTAATTTCTAACCCTTTTAAACGATACTATAAAAGGAATTTAAAAAAATTATATAATTTAAATATCAATCTAAAATTTTTTATTTAAATATTTTTTGGTGTTAGATTTTGGGAGAAATTCGAAAACAAATTCTTGTTATACCAAATGATAAGTAACGTATTAGGTATAATTACATTACGATATCATGACGATAACTAAGAACCAAGTTAAAAAAGAAAGGAAAATAATATGACTGAAATAAAATTAATATGTAGCTATGAAGACCAATAACAAAATAAATACCTTGACACAATTATGTCAAAAGAAATAAAAATAGCATTTTAAAGTCAAACGCAATAGGTCACTAAACTAGAATTATCTAACATAAAGAAAATCAAATAAAATACTTAGAAATGTTAATCATTACATGGAAAAATTACGTGAAATATATTTACACAATTATGTCAAAAGAAATAAAAATAGCATTTTAAAGTCAAACGCAATAGGTCACTAAACTAGAATTATCTAACATAAAAAAATCAAATAAAATACTTAGAAATATTAATCATTACATGGAAAAATTACGTCAAATATATTTACACAATTATGTGAAAAGAAATAAAAATAGCATTTTAAAGTCAAACGCAATAGGTCGCTAAACTAGAATTATGTAATATAAAAAGAAATCAAATAAAATACTTAGAAATGTTAATCATTACGTGGAAAAATTACGTTAAATATATTTACTAACAAGAACTTAAAATTTAATAATTCTTTTTCTCTTAGTATAATTCAGTCACACCAAATTTAATTATTAATTTCATGTATACCTGTTATTGCAACATTATCTTTGTTTATGCATCTGTGTTCTTATAAACGTATTAAGTTGTTTTGTATTTACGTGGATAATAAATAATTTTGCATAATAAGTAATCCTGATTGTATTATTGCATTCATTACATATTCACGTATAACCACTTCATATTACCTTTGAATACCTCAAAAATATCCATTAAATGTATTAATTTTCCAATGTTCAATAATTTTTAATCTAATCATTTATTATTGCGTTCATTACATATTCACGTATAACCACTTCATATTGCCTTTGAATACCTCAAAAATATCCATTAAATGTATTCATTTTCCAATGTTCAATAATTTTTAATCTAATCATTTATTATTGCGTTCATTACATATTCACGTATAACCACTTCATATTGCCTTTGAATACCTCAAAAATATCCATTAAATGTATTCATTTTCCAATGTTCAATAATTTTTAATTTAATTATTTATTATTGCATTCATTACATATTCACGTATAACCACTTCAAATTGCCTTTGAATACCTCAAAAAGCTCCATTAAATGTATTCATTTTCCAATGTTCAATCATTTTTAATTTATTCATTTATTATTGTATTCATTACATATTCACGTATAACCACTTCATATTGCCTTTGAATACCTCAAAAATCTCCATTAAACGTATTAATTTTGGAATGTTCAATAATTTTTAATTTAATAATTTATTCTATCAGGAGAGGGTGCCGCTCGTATAGTATGCTACTTCAGCAACTGGGCCGTCTATCGACCTGGAGTGGGTCGGTATGGCCAGGAGGACATCCCCTTGGACAAGTGCACCCATCTTATCTACTCTTTCATAGGTGTCGACGATTCCAACTGGCAGATTCTTGTTATTGATCCTGAGGTACGTATGTAAATATATCCTCTTTATCGTTAAGGGAAGATATCTGCTCTATACGTTCGTTTTTTCCTTTAACGTATATATAAATATATATATATATATATATATATATATATATATATATATATATATATATATATACATGTGTGTGTGTGTGTGTTTGTATATATATATTTATTTATTTATTAATTTATATATACGGCGTCCGGGAATAAGTGTCGGACAAAGAAAGACGTTATTCCTTGACTGAAAAATAATTAATTGTTGTTAAAATAAAATTTAAAATATGACTTTCTTTTCTAAAATTTCAAATAATATTCATAATTATTTGTCATCTTTTTCGTGTACAAGATACTTGCGCAAAATGAGCGCCGCTCGGGAGAATGACCTGCGAACAGCTGGGAAGATATCGTCACTGCGGGTAAACACCGCACTCCGGGCAAGTATTGGGTGTGTTAAAAAGAGTTACGTGTAATACTTTTTTTGCACTCAATTAGAAAAAGGACGTGTTTTACGTTTTATTTCAACGACAATTTCTTCCTTTATAGAAACCGAGTAGCGTCTTTGTCCGACATCTATTCCCGGACACCATGTGTAATATGTATAATTGTACCCCTTTTGGCGTGTATACCTCTTTAAATGTACTACCATTGTGTAAGCAATCCAAAAAACTCAACGGTAACAAAATGGAGGGAAAAGATTTGGTATTTTATCCCCGAATCTATCGTCTACATCTTTAATTACCCCACTCGATGGCCAACAACAGATCGAAGAAGTTTTTACGTAGAGCCGTATGTATTGAGTGCAAAAGATGCACGAGAGTCCATTTCAGATTCGTTTCAGCGCTTCTGAAAACTTTTAGGCAGCATACATTTTAAGTCAGTAAAGCTATGGTGCTCGTTTTACAATCTCGAGTGATATTCATGAAGCCCCATATAACTAAGTAAAATGACGCGAAAAACGCAAGAAAATTGCGGCAGTCGAGCCGTCAACGACATACTTACATTTGGATCCAGCGATAAGAAAAACGTTCACAACTCCCAAACGAATCTTTTCCCTTTAACTTAGACGTGTTTATATAAAATACATGGCCATTTCCCTGGTACAGCAAATCAGTTTTATCTCGCACTAATCTAGCAGAAATTATGAAATCTATTAAAATTTAATGCCCAATTTAATATTTTAATCAGTATTTTTAACTACTTTATATATTACAAGTAAATAAGAATTTTATTTCTACTTATCTACTTTAATATATCCAGTTTGTACATATGGCATACTTATTGCTACGAGAGTAATCTCTTACAGCTCGTCTAGCCCCGTCCAGCCCCGCTTGACGAACGGCCGGGAATCGAACCCTAGTCTCCACGGTGCGCCTCATCGTCAAAGGCCATATGCTTTTTGATCAACCCAATACCGACGACATATGCATGACATGCATCCATATATTAAATAATTATCAAAATAATCGTAAAGATAATAATTTTCTAAGAAATTGCTTAAAAAATCATTTGTAAACTAAGCAATATATTTTTAGCATCAAAGTTATTAAACAGTACTAATTATTGAATCATTAAAATATATACAATATAGACATCCCCAATGAAGAACATTGTAACTCACTTTTTAGTAGTTTTGTATCGCAATTATATTTTAATTGTTCATTTTTTCCCTCATTAACTTTGAATTCATTATTTAAGCACGTCTTAATAATGTCAAAAGACGAGACGTGACGAGAATTCAGTTCTGTTCATTGTATTCATTTTCATTTTTTTTAACATAACGTTCACCGTGAAAAGTCTATAACAAAATTGTACTTATCACAAAATTTTATTTTAGCTATTTCCGCCATAAAATGTTAAAACCCTTAAATGGCCTCCGCACGAGATAAATCGGCTCTCCTTACTTCCGGCAAAATTTTCCGGAAAAGGTAAATTTCTATAATCAACAATGCTTAACCCAATTGCGTATTATGGTGCTAGAGTCAGGGGGAGTCTATCGAAGCGAGCCCTGATAGTTATTAATGACCCTGTGTGGGACGTTAGATATATTACTTTTACCCTTCGTCCTTACTCGGATTGACCCCATTATTTCTGGATTCTATTTATTAACTGGAAGAAGCTTTTGGAAAGCTGCAGCACCATTGAATAGTGCATGTGAATAATAGGGGAAGTGATTCTCTTAATGTAATGTGGGGAAAAATTGGTGGTTGATGGTAAAAAAGTGCAGATACTAGCGAAGTGGTTGAATTTTATGTTTCGTAAAAATTATGTGACTTTATTTCGTACAATAAAAAGGTGTCAAAATTTAATTCGTAATACTTGGCTGCTCTACAGCTCTATTTTGACAATATCACCAAGAATAAGTTGCCAAGTTACTGGCCAAGGTGGCGCTGTCTGAGGATTTACATTAAATCCTCTATTTTCAAAAATGTTAAAACTATGTATCTCGTGAACCGATTACACCATCAGAAAATGGTAATTTTCTTTTTTTTGTAAAACGTTAATTTTTTTACCATTTTCGCTTATTGTTCAGAATCTGACCATTAACAATATTTTAACAAATTTACTTAAAGTAACCATACCAAAAAAAGCAAGCAATTTCAGTAAAATAATTTTCAAGAATGATGAACGAAAATGTTAAACCTACGGTCCTCCATATTTTTCTAAATATTCTGATAATGAACTACTACTGAAAGGCGACAGTTGAAAAAATATTATTTAAGTAAAGAAAAAATTCCACAAAACTTTCATGAAACTTAATATTTCTATATTTTTTAAATGGAAACTTCTAACCGGATAAATTCAGCTCCCTTCAGCATCAGCCAAGTGAACTACGTTTTTAGGCGCACCAAACGCACTATTTAAAATATCAAATGAACTATTTTTATTGAGCATCATGCGCACATTTTGATTAATGTTTAATTGAGGGTAGTTTAATATAATACTCGTATGTTATTGTATATTAAAATAATAATCTCATTGTTCCTAATTCATCGAACTATTACACTCTATGAAAAGTTAGCTATATTTTCTTTCTACAATACTCGTATTACTAAATTTTGTTTTCGTCCCTAGTAGATGGAACTGAGAGACCAAACTAATCTTGATATCATTCGCTCCTTTTCGATGGATTTCATAAACCTAGCTGATAATTTTATTTTAGCTCCAGATTTATGATTTCATGCGTTTAGGACTTGAATTATATTCTGAAAGCCTCCTCAATATCAACCACTTTTCAAAATATTAATACTACTATGAACAAAAATGTATATACATATAACGCAAAATAAGTCACAATATGTGCTGTTAAATAGGGAAATAATTTGAAGATATGAAGTATTGATCCCATTTTTAGGGTAGTAATCAAACTCGGAACTTTTATACCATAGTCATATTCGCGTCTATGTCTGTCGGTCTATTACACTTTCGTGCAATAAATTTTGTGATGACGTTGTTCAGATAAATCTATCAATTAATATCTAGTAAATACTCTTTTTTCTATTTTTTAAAATACCTTATTAAGTAATAGGCAAATAATTGTTTTGCTCCACCCCATTGTGGGAAAAATCGTCAGAAAGATCTTTTAGAATAAAGTTTAGTTCCATTAGTTCTTTTCATTTTTAAGCTCTACTCGTGAAATATTAATCCTAGGCCATAAAGGGAGAGAAAGGGCTCTGGAAAAATGTGAAAAAAGCTAAACACTAGCTTTAGAATGGAACTTTTAAATTAAATAATTTCGGTTAATTTACATCAATGATTTTAAGAGAAATGGACTATTACAGATCCTTAATGGACTATTACAGATTTTAAGAGAAATGGACTATTACAGATCCTTAATGGACTATTACGGATTTTAAAAGAAATGGACTATTACAGATCCTTAATGGACTATTACAGATTTTAAGAGAAATTGACTATTACAGATCCTTAATGGACTATTACAGATTTTAAGAGAAATGGACTATTACAGATCCTTACTTTGTGCTTGTCCGATCTTCACTTAGTTTGATTAGAGTTAACGTGACAGAATGAATACATTAGGGTGAACATTGTAATATAAGACCTGTAATTTATAAATCATAATTTTTGCATACACGTTTAAAATATCACCCTTGTTTATTATTTTAGGAATTAAGTAAACTTTGCAAAACAATGCAGTTATAACCAAGATGCTACCACTCATTTAAATATATTTTTTAGTTGGATGTGGATAAGGGAGGTTTCGCCAATTTCACCAGTCTGCGTGAACGCTATCCGAAAGTGAAATATCAAGTAGCTGTGGGCGGTTGGGCTGAGGGTGGCTCCAAGTACTCTCAAATGGTGGCCGACAAGAACAAGAGGAGGATGTTCATACGGAACGTTGTTGGTTGGTATTTTCTCTCTTGATTTGGTTAATGCTTTATTATCAGTATTATTATTTATAGAAATTTTGCAATATATATCGACTAAACAAATTTTTTACCTACCACCTTGACCTTCAAAATTCGCAAAATTTATTTATCCGGACAAATTAAATTACTTTTTAAGTTTTAAATTTTTGAAATCTGAGTCATTTCGTCACGTAAAAATTGTGTAACACTTAAGAAAACAAATGCAGAACGCGTCCGACCGGCAGCGGAATCAGCCGAGCGCTGACAACATGGCGATCGAGACTATCAAACATTTTATTCGAACGCTAACTGTCAATGAATCGGCAGCTCGTCCACAATTTTCACGTCTTTAGTCATACATTTAGTTTTGTGAAAGGTCTAATGCAAAAAATTATAATTGAGAGTGGTATTATCCTTCATTCAATAGCTTGGAATGAAAATGTATTATGCTTATTAATTATAAAGAAATGAAAATACAATTTTATTCAGAGTGACAGGAAAAATACATCATATTTCTATATAACTAATGATTATTATAAATTATTAACTAACATGAATCGATAAAGAAGTTTCGCTTCGTCCGTAAGTTTATATATTTGACGCTAACACATTTTTTTCTATAAATATTATACCAAAAACACAATCAGAAAACACTTATTAACATGCAAAAACGACAAAATCGTATTATTTTTGCAAATTTTCCCAATAATCTTTAATCTTAAGATAATTTTGATATTCATATCGATAAATAAAAATGTTATCTTAAAAACCTATTAGGTAGGAATACAAGGTACTTTTAAGGGTGTATACTGTTTCTATTAAATTATTTACAAATAATAATAATATAATTTTTGGCTATGTGAATATATTTTCTACTATATATTTGAATGGCATAAAAACATCGCGAATTTCTCATAAATTAGGCGTTTTACTATTATCGCCTTAGTTTTGGGCGAACTTCTGATAAGTTTCTTTCTTTTTTTTTAATTTCGACATTGGAGAGTTGGAGATCAATGTTGAAGTATCAATGTTAGAGAGAAAACAGAGCATATTTTTGTGGATACTTTCAGCAATATCGCTACAACTATCTAAACCTAAATATAGACCAGTATATATTATTGAATATTATGTCATATATCAAGTTCTATGTTGAACAATACTTAGAAAAATGGTGTGCAGTATAAAGATAGATGGACGAGGACGTGATTGATCACCCAACGGTATCATCTTTTTAGGATTCCATCCCTTAAAATGTAAAAGCGAAACCTTCATAAAATCACTTGGTTTTCCATCTGTCGTTCAAAACTTTTTTTATGAGAAACAGATTACGATATAAAGTTGAAATGAATATCGTACATCGAAACGTATACGCATACGTTTTGTTCACGCAACAAAACTACATGGTGTATTTTTGTCTTTATTTTTATCTGCCTTACTCACTAATAGTAAAAACCTTTAGGGTACTTCCGGTCGACCAATAATCTTAAAAGTCGGCATAATGGCAGATCTTATTGCAAAAGTAAAAAAAGAAAACCGGAAATCAATTATTGCTAATCTATATGGGATTACAATTTGTTTTTTAATATATACTTTCGAAAGGTAGATAATATATTTAAGTTGCGATAAATTTATGTTTATAAATATAAGGTAACTTTAAATATTTATAAGAAGGATAAATACGTCATTAGTTGTTTTAAACTGTATACTTTTACGAAAAGATAACGGTGCCGACTTGAGAACGTATAACTAGCGCCATCTTTTAGCCGCATAATACCATACCCATATTTGTGCATCTTGGTATGATGTGGCTAATAGATGACGCTAGTTATGTATTTCTAAGTTGGCTTTGTTCATATCTTGCTGAAGGCATATTTTCGTAAAATTATTATTGTATTTTAAAAATTTGATTAGATGTGATTGATGAAATATTTTTTTACACGCTTTATGTAACTTTGCCTGTTTATGGTTACGATATATGTTTTGATCAAATATTAGTTTTTTTTGTTTATACATCAATGTATTCTAATATGTGTATACGGGTATAATATTATAAACCGACTTTTCAGAATTTTCTTTAATTTACTGGAAACGTAGTAATTCGCCCGTAATATAAATACTAAACCTCTAGTATTGAAATCAAGCTCATTTTACGGGGAAATTTAAGAACGGAAAAACTAGTACAGGAAATTGTATTGTTGATAAATAATACGGAAATAATTTGAAAAATGTTTACAATTTTAATATGTAATTTAACCCGGATCTCTGTTTTAATTCACAGACTTTATGAAGAAATATAAGTTCGATGGCTTCGACCTTGATTGGGAGTATCCTGGAGCGGCGGATCGCGGTGGTTCCTTCTCTGACAAAGATCGTTTCCTTTACTTCGTGGAAGAGATGAGGCGAGCATTCGACCGCGAAGGAGCTGGCTGGGAAATAACTGCAGCTGTACCTGTCGCCAAGTTCAGACTCCAAGAGGGCTATCATGTACCTGAGTTGTGCGAGTAAGTAATTGGGATAATTGATTTTGAAAGCGTACATTTTAGTTATTTATTTATACGTGTTTAACACCATAACTATTTAATAATAGCTCAAATATGATAGATATGAAGAAAACAATCTCAAACCACAATTTTAGTGATTGCTTTGACAGATCAAACAAATCACCAAATATTTTTTTTTTTTAAATTTATGAAATGAAAACAGATAAAATTTAAAATATTAAATTTATAGGTTTAAAAAAAACTTATTTTATCAAAATTAAGAAATAAATCTATCGTCTCATCACCTCTTGATTAAATAAGGAAATGGATATAAAGAAATATATTTTTTTTAAATTCGGAAGAAAAATATATATATACATGTGTGTGTGTGTGTGTGTTTTGGTTGAGGGTTTTAAGTAACTGCAAAAACCAGATGCAAAAAATTTAAATAAATATTTTATTTTTTTATATATTCGTTAAATAAAAATTTTCTTTTCAATAATTAAAATTATATTATTAGAAACGAATTGAAAGTACTGTTTAAGAAATTTTGACCAATACAAGAGTAGTATAGAAAAAAGTACTTCGAATCATTTTCACACAAAAATCCAATCTCTATCTGATAAACTTTCGTATTAACTAAATGCACACAACCCATATACCCTCTAGGGCCGAAGGTGCCGAATTTTCCACATTTTAAGTATTTTTTCACCAAGTGGAAAAATCAACAAAATTCTCGAAGGTTCGAGACCAGACCTTTGTTGCCAAAATACCACTAGAGAGTGTTTTTCGTTTAATGCAAAATTTATACCAAAATTAACAATTTTATAAAAATATATTAAAATCTGAATCAATTGTTATTTCAGGTATCTTGACGCAATCCACGTTATGTCGTATGATCTTAGGGGCAACTGGGCCGGCTTTGCCGACGTACACAGCCCGCTCTATAAACGACCTCATGACCAGTGGGCATATGAGAAACTCAATGTGGTAAGTTGGATACGTACTAACCTTTATTACAGTGGTGGTATATCATCAAGTTAACCAAAAGGTAAAAAAATTATTAGACTTTAATACCAAGAGTGTTCTTAGGACCACACATCACCATACAGGACTTTTATATAAAATAGCACCATCCAAGATTTTTATATAAGATATAAAAAAAATTTAAGAAAATAAAATATAAATATTTAGATTTTTTTATTCTCAGAGACATATTTGAGCAGCAAAACACGCAACAATAAATTTTGGACCTTATGTAGAAGCTAACCTTGCAATGCCAAATCTAAAAAAATAATATAAAACTTAAAAAAACTATCAATATTTTTTTACCATTCTTATATGTAATAATGTAAATTTGTGGAATTGCAACGAGTTAAAACGTACGACATTTTCAAACAGTATTTTTGCTTAGGCTTGAAGGCTGATAAAATGGTGTTTTAATTAAATTAAAAATTGTAACTAAGTTTACAGAAAATGGGTATCCATATTTTGAATATTATATTTGACTATAGGTTGAATAAGTTACGTTTTCATTAAAACGTCGTATTTTGACGTGAAAACGTAAATGAAATTAAACAGTTATTTCTTAAGTTTTTCTTCTTTGTAAAGGCTTAATGGTTTTGCTTTTAATTATTAACGATATAATAGGCCGGTTTTTGCTTTAACGAATCGTTATTCTTATATATACTAATGAAGAAATATATAACCATGATTGTACGTTTTTAAATAACGTAAAAAGCATTAAAATATATGCGTTGACATCACATAAACATAAAAATTATCTTTTTCTAAGAAATGAGTTATACAATTATTTAAAATTTATGCTATATTTACCAAATTTGCTTGATTACAGAGTTATTATATTATAACTAAAGAATTTAGAAACAAATCAACTTTTGGATTTATAATATTAGTAGTGATAACATTATGTACTTTCCTAAAGAACGGTTAACTTTTTTAAAATAAACTCTCAAATAGTGAAAACTATATCAAATTAATTCAATATTTCGTTAAATGAGCTCTTACGAAAAATAGACATCTAAACAGTTTTGTTTAGATAATTCTTTCGCATGCAAAATATTAAACAAAATTTCTAACGTTCAATAAATCAGCTAAATAAATTTTAAAAATCATCCACAATTAAATGAAACTACGTGATGTAATATTATTTCTACTTTCTTTAAGTTCTTTATCACGACCTAGGTTTCGTTGTATTACAACATCGTCAGGTTGTAATTTATTAGCAAAGATTTAGAAAGCTTTAGCCCATCTGAAGATGTGTTAATACAACGAAACCTACGTCACGGTAAAGAACTTAAAGAAACTAAAAATAATACTACATAACGTAGTTTCATTAATTGTGAATAATGAATTTCTACAAAATTAACGCCAAAAATATTCAATATTTAAAAATCATATCAAAATTTATTGAATACTAAACATTTCACTTGCAAACTAAACCAATTGACGACAAACTCAAGCAGGTAACAGAAATAACCAACCTACACACATCTCACTGGACACGAGACACGTAAGATAAATGTATCCGCGTCTTAGTCGCCCTGCAACATCCGTCATTGTTAGTTTCGACGCTGTCGGTACTGGAGCTCAAACCGCCTCTTAACTTAAGATTTATGCGACTTGGGGTTAGCAATGTCTGATGGTCAGATAAGATAAGTTGCTTTTAAATTATCTTCTGCTTTAACGCTCTTGGAGCATAGTGAGTTTAGAAACATATAAATGTTGGGACAGCTGCGAAAAGCTTTAAACCGAATCGCACTTTAAAAGTTTCATCCTGGCTTATCCATTAAACTTTAGCTTTAACCTTTTAGCTTCAACTGTTATGTTAGTCTTCTAGCCATTCATTACTTAAAACATTTCCTTCCAGTCTCTTTACTGGAAAACTATGCCGTAGGGCATTTTACAATTACAAATTTGTCCTGAAACACCGGAAGCAATCCTTTCGCATCGACTTTAACGGATATTATTAACTAAACCATGTTTGTCTATTAATTGATAATTTTCTCTTTGTTTGTGGCGTGAAATTAATGAGTATTTTGTAAATGATACGTAAATTCAAGCACACAAATTTGGTATTTTTTTTTCAACGGGGGCCAATAGGGACAATAGGCACTAAAATATGTCTTGGGGAAAAGCTGGTGGTTTAAGGGAATACAAAATAAGCAGTAACCATTTTTTGATAAACATGATTTTACAAAATTTTTCGAAATCTGATGAGATTCTGAGAAATTGAAAAACGTTATAATCAATGAATAAGTTTTATATAAAATTGGGTTATTTTAACAAAAGTTACGAAAGTCACATTGACCAAATGATGTGACATAAATTTTAATGATAATTATTAAAATTAAAAGAATGTGTACTTAAAGAAATACAAAAAATAAAAACACCAAAATTTAAACGAAACATCAAATGTGAAAAGTTGAAGAAACACATTTTTTTAATCTCTTTAGTATTTCGCTGCGAAAAGTTTAAATATATTTAGTTAATTTTTTCACATACTTTTATTTTCGTGCTCTACTCAAGTTTTTTGTATATCATCAACGTCTAATAAGTATAATAGTTTATAATTTGGTCTCGAGAGCAGCGGAAACCAATTTTCCTTCACAGATAGTTTTTTTCCCTGTAAAAAATCATTTTGAAGGCCACAATTTAAGCGCGCTGTGACAACTTCTAAAAACATGTGCACCAAATGGTAAATTCTAGATATTTCCAATATTTTAAACCTTTACGTCGTTACGTGTACTTCATAGTTAAACAGATATATATATATACATATATATATATATATATATACATATTTGCATCAATTTAATGAACAATAGTACTCTAAACTTAAATTAAAATTTTAGGATGAGAACGTCTAAGTGCATCGAGCATCATAGAATGACCCTATGCATCACAATAAATGTGTGATAGATCAGCAAGTAAGGTCCAAGAAAATCACACGTAAACACTCTTTCGCTAATCTCCCATGCATTTTATGCCCAAAAATGATGGTTAAAATTCCAATGATGTCGATTAAAAAGTATGTAAGTTTACAAAAAAAGTATCTTCCGTAATTTTTTCAAAATAAAAAGTGACAAGGTTCGAACCCTCGACTAGAAGTGGGCTGGTCCGACGTGCTATCCCCCTTCTATTCGAGGGTTCCGATATCTTAGCAATATCGTGAAAATAGTAGGAAATGTTTGATAAACTGATTGAAAATTCTGTCTGTATTATAGGCTTAATTGAAAAAAGAAGTTATAAGCCAAAGCTGTGCAAATTAGGCTGAAATAAAGACATATGTTTTGATTACTTTGACAAAATTCCCAGTTTAACACCCACTGTAAGCGACTTATTTACCTGTCTATCGTCAAACTGGTTTGGCTATATAGTGTTCAGCTTTGAGAATGTGCTAAGCAATTAAACCGTAATGTAATCCAATGAAGCCAAAACAAGTACTTAGGTGTGTTTCATTATGTAACCGTCCAAGAAATTCTCATCGACTTAGACATAAAATAGATTAATGGAGTTATCAAAGAATATGCTATTAAACATAAACCATACCAACGTAGAAGCTATTCGACTTCAAGACATTACTCACGAATTGAGAAGACAAAACTTATTAAATCTCCTGAATTAACATCATGAATGAACTTAATTTATCTGGAAGCTGAACGTACGTACAGTAAACCCGCACACGACTTATATCAAAATAAGAACAAGTACATTTCATCAATATAATTAATTAACTGTATATTAAGATTATATCATACATATACAAAAAATGACATTTCAAAGAATTCTGCAAATAAACCACTCCTCAAACATCACCACCCAAATGCTGATAGCAAATTGAAATTCTCAACCGTGCTCTACATTGGTTAACTACTAAGAGTTAATTACAAGTTCACAGACTGGGTAATCAATTTAAAACCAACTGAATGTTTAACACAAAGAATAATACGTTGGTGATACAAAATTTAACGTAATTTTTAATAGTTTAAATGCTTTAACCGAAAAAGTCCTCATTTTGAACACAATGAAATCTTGTAAAAGTTGTATATTCTTTTGAAAACACAATAAATTTACCAACAGCAATTTCAATTGACATAACAAAAATACTAAACAGAGCAACACATCGGGTTTTTCATTTATTGCGATAAACGTCTTCAAATCACAAAGAAAACGAAAAGGCCCCTCAAGGCAGATTCCTTTACACAGTGACGTTAATATGAAATTCTTCTCGCGTAACAGGAAGTGAAGTGGAGCACGAGGACTAAATAAAGGTAAAAGTCCTTCGAGTGAGGCTAGTGATGTGCCAGAGCCTCCGGCTATGAATGCGTGTATCTGTCGGCAAAGGATTTTATGAGCGCATGTCGCGAGCGTCTGTTCTTAATGAGGCAGAAGGCCTCCAGCTAGTTAGGGCCTACAGGAACTTCGGTCGTGAAAAGCTTTGTGAAAGCTTTGGAAAAATTTCGTTTGTACGCCCTTGTTGATTTCCTCAACGGAATGTAGTTCATAGGACTGAATGTTTCGAATATTTATTTCTTTTGTTCAGTTGAACAGAAACAGTCCAGTTACACGTTAAATAGGCTCTTAGTCACAATTTGTCGGCCAAACCCGTTCAATTGCTGAATTGAATAAAAAAAGGTTAATTTTAGGATGGGAGATTATTTCGAAAGTCTTATGAAAAGCTTGCGCAATAATGTCTAGTCTTTGGTTTAAGTGGTATATTTTAAATATTTTGCCTTTGCTCTGATTCGTATTTGACAGAAAAAAAATGAAAAATGTATGTTTATTAAATTGGAAACTCTAAACAATATACAAAAAAAAATTACATGATTTCAACAGAAAACCATTCAACGACAATCGTTAAACTGATACGGGAATTTGAATTCTTAGAAATTAGTGTCAAATAAATTTAAAAATTTGATAAATTTTATCATTTCTCATATTACGCATGTCCCATTTTCTGGGAATTATAATATAACCCCATTTACATAAATTTTTTTCTTATATTGATTTTATTCACTGTAATGTTCATACTAATGTAGTAAATTTTATGGAAATGGCTGTTATGATTAGGCTAACTATGCATTGGGAATATTTATTACCTAAGAAATAAGAACGTATTTCTGAACTTAGGTTACAATTTAATTGCCTGGAGGTTCGTGACCGACGTAATATGCAATTTGTTTTTCACTTAAATGACTTATGACGTGAACTCCTAACTCACTCTCTTTCATTAAATATTCATAATATTAGCCCTACGTTATGCCTACGAATATGTCCTCAAAAATCTTCCATAATTCATTACTTTCATTATTCACGTCTATGTTTCGTTTTTCTGTTTTTGGCATTTTTAGTAATCACTGGCTGAAAGTAACATTCTGTTTTTGACATATTTAGTATTCACATACTGAAAATGAAATTCTGTTTTTGTCATTTTTAGTAATCACTGGCTGAAAATAACATTCTGTTTTTGCCATTTTTAGTAATCACTGGCTGAAAATAACATTTTAAATTTATCATATTTAGTAATCACTGGCTGAAAATAACATTCTCTTTTTGCCATTTTTAGTAATCACTGGCTGAAAGTAACATTCTGTTTTTGACATATTTAGTATTCACATACTGAAAATGAAATTCTGTTTTTGTCATTTTTAGTAATCACTGGCTGAAAATAACATTCTGTTTTTGCCATTTTTAGTAATCACTGGCTGAAATAACATTTTAAATTTATCATATTTAGTAATCATTGGCTGAAAATAACATTCTGTTTTTGTCATTTTTAGTAATCACTGGCTGAAAATAACATTCTCTTTTTGCCATTTTTAGTAATCACTGGCTGAAAATAAAATTCTGTTTTTGCCATTTTTAGTAATCACTGGCTGAAAATAACATTTTAAATTTGTCATATTTAGTAATCACTGGCTGAAAATAACATTCTATTTTTTGCCATATTTCATAATCACTGGCTGAAAATAACATTCTATTTTTGTCATTTTTAGTAATCACAAAAAAGCAAGATTTGCGCCACCCATAAATACATAAATGAACTACTAGTGAATAGATACGTAGATAGTGTCGTAAAACAAAATTAATCGCTAATTAGTTTTTTATTGAAAATAAACCAAATAGCGCTGTGTTATTAGACAGAAATACTAAATTTTCTTTCACGAATGTTTATAAATGAAAAGTACCAATTCAACAGCGGGTTTTTATTTAATTCAAATGCAAAAGATTACGTTATTTTATTAATATTATCATTATTCCCTAGCACTTCAAAAAACTACCAAAAATAGCAAAATTTTCCGACTTGTACTCGCTAATAAGGTTTTTCATTCATGCTTTATTCACGCTACTAAGTAGGAATATTGATGTTCTCATTTTTTTTTCTAGAATTTAACATATTTTTACTTCCAACTTCATATTTACCACGCAAAATTTTAATTTTAGAAATACATCAAAAATATTTTTTTTGCAGAACGATGGACTTCAACTGTGGGTCGACATGGGATGCTCTCCCGACAAACTAGTGGTGGGTGTACCATTCTACGGTCGCTCCTACACGCTTTCGGCCGGCAACAATAACTACGACCTGGGCACATACATCAACAAGGAGGCCGGTGGCGGCGCCCCAGCCCCTTACACTAACGCTTCCGGTTTTTGGGCATATTATGAGGTCGGTTTGAAAATAATTTTTTTTAAATATACGTTCTATCTATTTATTTATATTTTAAGGGATTTTTACCTCGATTATCTAAACTTGTATTTTGAAAAATAAAACCGTAACAAAAAGAGAAACACATCTAAAACGGGGAAAAAGAACAGTGGATACAATTCCCCTCCTCCTGTCAGTCGTTCAGTGCGTCGGTAAATAGCAGACTTCCAGTAAAATAAGGCTGGTTTTCAAATTTTTGTTATACTCTTGCTGGTAGTAAAGCGTATACCATCCTTATGTTTTAATTAACTACACCCTTCGGTTTCACCCGCGTAGAATTATCTAGATTTTTCTTCTCCTCCTCGCATGTGTATAAACGCCTCCGCTCCAGGTTGGAGTAGAGGTTTTTTTAATGACCACGAATATATCGGTGAGAATACTCGTTCAAACAATAAATAAGCCGGTCTGTCTCTATCTTGCGGTGTTAATGCAGTGTTTTCTAACTTTTGTTACATTTTTTATTACATTCTTGCCCCTATGAATCGTAGAGTTATGATATAAAGCCCATAGTATTCTTCAAAGTAGGCCTAAAAAGGCCAAAGTAAGCCCTTAGGCTTTCCAACACAACTTTTGAAATAGTACGTGTGGTACCAGAAATAAACGCGAGTAAACAACAGATTTGAGACAATTAATGAAAAAAAATCTTCCGGAACAACAGTACTGACCGCATTTAATAAATGCATTTCGCTTCGGGTCGGAGTGGGGGCGTTTAGTGACCACTACGAATATATCAATGAGAATACTAGGTTCAATCAATAAATAAGCCCGTCTGTCTGTATCTTGCGGTGTTTATGCAGTGTTTTCTGACTTTTGTTACATTTTTTTATTACAGCTTTGCCCCTGTAAATTGTAGTGTTATGATATAAAGTTCATAGTCTTCCCCAAATTCTGACACAACGTTTGAAACCGTACGTAGATAAATATTTACAACGAGTAGCCGAATTGCGTGAGCGTGAAAACAGTTTCACGCTACAACAAAATTGTATCAACGTATAGTGAACGTAACGTGCCAACGTTTCTCACTCAAGTCTAGTTTACTCATGCATGAGTGAAAGAGACAAATTATGTGTTTAACATGTAACAAATGACACAAATAAACCAATCAGGTGATACATATTTCACATTGTTGAATTAACATAATATTATTGTTACCACTCGAACTTTGATTCGATTAATCCATTAGGATATTAAAATATTCAATTTAATTGCATTAGTTAGTTATTTTTACATGCGAATCGTCGCATCGTTTATTTTTTTTTTGTAATCATGTTTCAAAATGCATAGTTTTGTTCAATGCTTATAATAAATTAGTATATTGACCAATACAGTATATATTATGTATTTATATACTAAATTTTAATTGTAGCTTGAAATTATATGACTAAATATTTATTCAACCGTGTAGAAATTTTACAGTATTTTATGGCTATATTTTAATTCGCATCTGGATAAAATTGCTTTATTTAAATTGTGTAAAGAATCTTTCTTATAAAGCGAAAATTTCAAATTGAAACAAACACATTAGCGTCACCGGGTAGTTAACAAATAACTGTTATCGTTTTTGTTTACCGTATTGTATCACGAATCCATAATTACGGAAAATTTCACGGCCGTGAAATTGTGAAAAAAAAGTAATTTAACCGTCGGGAAAATTAAATAAAATTATCGTTCACGACTATATCTAATCTCATGTACAGTTCCACAGATAAGCGCGAACAAACAATAAAATAAACAGAGATACATACAATATAAATATATGTATTCTGTCAATAAAACTGTCTTGTTTTTAATACAGGATCACTTCTGTATTTCCCTTTGTTCGTGCAGAATAATAATATAAAGAAATTTTACTCCTAAGGCCCATAGCGATGACGAGTCCTTTTTAAAGCTAGCAAAGTCTTTTATTAGACCGAAAGTTAGAACTTTGCCCGTGGCTTCGGTCACGTAGGAGTTATGATGTTCATAACTTTCATTATTAACAATTTTATTTGGACATGCCTCTGAAAAAATGGCTCGTTCTTCTCTCCAGTATAGCTGCTGCTATAGGGCCATCCATAACATTTTCGGCAAAACATTATTTACAAATTTTTGGCTAAATTATCAAATTTATAACATTTATTCATATTCATTATTTCCGCGTAAGACAGATATTTTTTATTGCATTTTCATAAAGAAACCCTAATGCAGCTTGTTTTAAACTTATTTTTCTCTTATTTTTACGATTATATACCACATTTAAAACAGTATCGGTTCATCTTTTTTCTTTACTATGCGTCAACTATAAAAACGAAGGAAAGTCATAAGCTCCAAAGTTCAACTTTGATTTTCTTAACAGAATTTTTAAATATGTACCAATTTTAATCTAAACCAAATTTAACATTTTCCAAAGACTCGCTTGACGCTCGAATACACAAGTTATTACTTGGTTTTTTACCAAATAAAAACTAATCGATAAAAACAGGTACTTAACTCATCATTCATTTTACAGATTTGCATGGAGGTGGACAAGGAAGGGTCCAAATGGACCAAGAATTGGGATGCTCACGGCATGGTACCTTATGCTTACAAAGGTGAGAAAATACTGACTGACTGACTGAGAAACTATTTACTGGTAACATCCATATCGATTTAATGTTTTAGAACATACTAAAGAAAATCCAAAAAATATTACAGGAAAAGATTTAAAAATTTTAAAAAGAAAAAGTAAGATACTTTATAAAGGATAAAAAGAAAAATAAAAATCTCCAAAAACACCACATAAAAAGGTAATTTTCATTTTTCGTTTCCTAATATAAGTATTATAGTCATATGTACTTATATGTGGTTTTTGTATTCCAAGCCAACTTGAAGAGCCATATGTCTTGTTATAATACCCTCAGACATTAAACAACTAAAAATAGTTATTCAGTTAATACTCTCAATGCTGAAATTAAACTAGGGACACGATTAAAGTAACATAATTCAGATAATGTAAATTTTTCCAAAATTTTCTTCATTTCGTTAAAAGAAAACATCCAAAAAACTTTGTTTTGCCTGTATTCAAAGGCCATTCCTTGTTTATTAAAAAAATAGTGTATAACTTTGTTTCCACACAAATTACGTTTTAGTAGCCAGTAATTTCTTATATTTGTTTTAATATTTAACGTTTAATTCATAAATAAGAACAAATATTGTCACAAAATAAACATAAAATAATAAAAAGAGCAACGAGTGTTTATCGGTAGTAAAAGCTTTTTAATTTTTTTTTTTGCTAAATTTATATTAAGCAGCCTTTATAATTAACAAATACTTTGGTTTTGTGAGTTTATTTAAACTAAAAAAAGATTAAACAGTGTGATAAATGTATTATTGCTGCAGTGTACTTCCATGAGGCCCGTGAATGTATTGCATGTTCAGAGTTTAATACCAGTAAATTTATTATGACGAGAGAAATAAATTATAATTAAAACTCAAAATAAAAATTGAAAATAAATTATGTACCGTTTTTTTTCTCTAAGCCTTCTAAAATAATGTTAATGACAAAATTATTTAGATGGGAGCACCTGTGGATTGTATGAAATATGCTATTTCTTTGCAATTTTTTTAATAAAAGAAAATTATATTTCATATTATACAAAGGTTATTTGAATAAATACTTTTCAGTTACAATTTTGTAACTAATAAATTACTTTGAAAACTTAACGAGAAAATCTCCATTTTCAAAGTATAACAAGATTTATTTTGATTCATTTAGAAATAAGCCGTTTACAAATTTTATCACTACCATCATCTGCCTATATTTATCCACTGCTTAACATAGATCTTTTCCAAGGTATGAAATCATACATGATCCTCTATCTTCTACATCCAACCTTTTCCCACGGAATTTTTAGGTTGTCAGCCAATCTGGCTGGAGGGCGTTCCACACTCTCTTCGAGATTCATGATCTTTGCTCAAAAACTCTGCTATCCCATCGGTTATCGGTTCTTCAGCAAATATGACCTACCCATTGCTACTTCAATTCGCTGATATAAAGCGCTGTAACGATTAATTTGGTTCTCCATTGGACTTCCTTATTTCAGACTTTATCCTTCACCTCCACTAAAATGTATTATAAAAACATCGTTTCATTGCTTTGCTAATAATTCTAAAAGTATCTCCCAATTAATATCCACATAAATATACTTATATTCGTATATATAATTTGTATGTAATTTTTATATCATTTCCAAAAGATACCCAATGGGTCGGCTATGAAGATGTGAAGAGTCTTCAGATCAAAATGGACTGGATTAAGGAGAAGGGATACGCCGGAGCCATGGTTTGGGCTATCGATATGGATGACTTCCAGGGTCTATGCGGGGACGTGAACCCGCTCATCAACGTGTTGTATAATTCTATGAGTCGCTACACGGTGCCACATCCGTCAATTACAACAACACCCAGGGTAAAATGAACATAATTTATCATTCTCAATCAAAGAGACTCATATCATAGATACTCAATCTTTTCATGACTTATGCTACTATTATATTTGTAATTGACTCGACCGCTACTAAGAATACTAAGAATTTTCTAACAAAATATGTATGCTAGTGAAACAAATCATAGAGTTTAGACATCATCAAATGAGGGTTTTGCATGCAACTGCCACACTTTTGTGCAATTTTAAGGCCAGATTTTCGATTCAGTTCGGAATATGCTTGCTTAAGGCCAACTATAAAAAATTTCGCCATGTCCCGATTTTTCCAAAGCTTACAAATTAACTTATTTTGATAGCATAGCACGTATTAACTCAATATGTGGGTCGAACCCGGCGGCACTGCAATCCCTGGCCAAACCAGCAAGCCCCGAACATCCCGTCACTTTCCAAAAATCACTTTAATTTACTGGTCCTGCGGGAACTATCAAATATTAAGCTGGTAAAAACAAATATTTCTTTATCGATTTCAAAAAAATGTTTTAAAATAAAAGTAACATTGATTGACTTAAACTATTTAATAGACTATAAAACATCAATCCGTCATATTACCATTTTTTTACATTTCAAGCATATTTTACTATACTTTTACATATATCAAACATTTATATTTTATCTCTACACCGTATTACATATTCCTTATTCCAATAAGACATCAAATCATTTTTAATTTATAATAACTACATTATGTGACATCTATACAATGACATGTTTATCGTAATGCATTACAATCAAGTGAACGTGGTACAAAATGTATTCACATTATTAAACATACATTTTAGATGGTTACAACACAATTTGAAAATGAATGGAATACATCCTTGGCATTCCATTCCAAGTCAAATGATGTGGATAAATTTTGCTTTCATTCAGTCCCAAATTTATATAAGGTGGATAAATTTTGCCTTTATTCCATTTCAAAGTCAAATAATATGGATAAATTTTCTTTTATTCTATTTCAAAGTTAGATGAAGTGGATACATTTTGGGTTCATTCTATTTCAAAGTTACAAAAAGTGGATAAATGTTGCCTTCATTCCATTTCAAAGTCAAATAATATGGATAAATTTTCTTTTATTCTATTTCAAAGTTAGATGAAGTGGATACATTTTGGGTTCATTCTATTTCAAAGTTACAAAAAGTGGATAAATGTTGCCTTCATTCCATTTCAAAGTCAAATAATGTGTATAAGTTTTGCATTTATTCTGTTTCAAAATTAGAAGAAGTGGATAAATTGTGCCTTCATTCTATTTCGAAGTTAGATAAAGTGGATAAATTTTGCCTTCATTCTATTGCAAAGTCAAATAATGTGGAAAACTTTTCCTTTTATTCTATTTCAAAGTTAGATGAAGTGGATAAAATTTGCCTTCATTCTATTTCAAAGTTAGAAAAAGTGGATAAATGTTGCCTTCATTCAATTTCAAAGCCAAATAATGTGTATAAGTTTTTCATTTATTCTATTTCAAAATTAGAAAAGTAGATAAATTTTGCCTTCATTCTATTTCAAAATTAGTTAAAGTGGGTAAATTTTGCCTTCATTCTATTTCAAAGTCAAGTAATGTGGAAAACTTTTCCTTTTATTCAATTTCAAAGTTAGATGAAGTGGATAAAATTTGCCTTCATTCTATTTCAAAGTTAGAAAAAGTGGATAAATGTTGCCTTCATTCAATTTCAAAGTCAAATAATGTGGATAAATTTTCCTTACATTCTATTTCAAAGTTGGATGAAATAGATAAATTGTGGCTTCAATCTATTTCAAAGTTAGATAAAGTGGGTAAATTTTGCCTTGATTCCGTTTCAGTTACATAATGTAAATAAATGTTGCCTTCGTAGATGTAAGTACTTAGTTACTTATATTTAGGGTTCCATAATCGAATGGCAAAACCTCACAGGTTTTAAACAAACCCTTATTATCTTTTAATGTTTTCTCTCTATATCCGTTCCTGTTTGTCATACGCTTGTAATTTCTTTAGTTGACCTCTATAAATTAAATTTATAGCAGAAAACAAATATCAAAAAAAATGTTAAATATGCCTCTCAATGTAAGTTAATTGGAAACGAAAAGTTGTTTCGTAAATTGAAATATTTTGAGGATTTTTAAATTTGACACCCCGTTTGGGTTACAATATGTATTTTCTAATTATAGCTTTGAACAACGTAAGTAAGTTCTAAATTTGTTTAAAATATTAAAATAAAATTACTATGGATTACCATGGATTACCATGGAACCCTATGCTGTGCGTGTTTCAATACACATAGCATAGGTGGTTATCTATAGTAATTTTATCCGGATTAGTTTCTGCTTCAACTCAGATTACGTTTAACTAATTTTGTTAATTTCTGAAGAAAAACTTTGATTTTATTTACCTTTGGATACTCACAAAATAGTTAACAAAAAGTTGATTCATTAATATAAAAACTACTATAATCTAAAACCTATCTTTCGGAAAAAAATAGAAAAAAATAACTTCATCTATTTCTAAATAAATAATGAAAATTTATAGTATATTCTTCGTCTAAAAAAATTATTGAAGAAATTAACTGATTGAATAAACCAAGTCTAAGTAATTTATATATGTGTGCCCTTTAGAACCACCCCACGATCCCTAACATTATTTTAGTGTAGGAAGCTTTATGAAAATTCATTAGTATTCAGTTCAGAAACATTTTTGACTGACCTTTTAGAGCAAAATTATTGAAGTAATTAACTGATTGAATAAATCAAGTGTAAGTAATTTATATATGTGTGCCCTTTAAAACCACCCCACGATCTCTAACATTATTTTAGTGTAGGAAGCTTTATGAAAATTCATTAGTATTCAGTTCAGAAACATTTTTGACTGACCTTTTAGAGCAAAATTATTGAAGTAATTAACTGATTGAATAAATCAAGTATAAGTAATTTATATATGTGTGCCCTTTAGAACCACCCCACGATCCCTAACATTATTTTAGTGTAGGAAGCTTTATGAAAATTCATTAGTATTCAGTTCAGAAACATTTTTGACTGACCTTTTAGAGCAAAATTATTGAAGTAATTAACTGATTGAATAAATCAAGTGTAAGTAATTTATATATGTGTGCCCTTTAGAACCACCCCACGATCTCTAACATTATTTTAGTGTAGGAAGCTTTATGAAAATTCATTAGTGTTCAGTTCAGAAACATTTTTGACTGACCTTTTAGAGCAAAATTATATTATTCACACGGAAAGTGATATCTTAAATCTGGAAAAGTCTGACTAAGCCCAATTTTTCCCACATAAAAAGCGGATAGACTTACTAATTCTTGTTTATTTTATACAATATTTTACAGAATATGAAAAAAAATTGTTTATTAGCATTGAATATATTTAGCGTTAATTTTGTAGAAATTCATTATTCACAATTAAATGAAACTACGTGATGTAGTATTATTTCTACTTTCTTGAAGTTCTTTACCACTGGTGCTAAAAATAATACATCACGTAGTTTCATTTAGTTGTTTAGAAAGTAGAAATAATACTACCTCACATAGTTTCATTTAGTTGTTTATCAGTTTTAATTCTTTAATTTAAAGTGTCCAATATTATTTATATAACTTAAATAATCTACAATTAAATGAAACTACGTGATGTAGTATTGTTTCTACTTTCTTTAAGTTCTTTACTACGACCTAAGTTTTGTTATATTATATCTTCAGGTAGGATATTAGCAAAGATTGTAATACAACGAAACCTAGGTCGTGGTAAAGAACTTAAATAAAGTAAAAATAATACTACATTACGTGGTTTAATTTCATTATGAATAATGAATTTCTTCAAAATTAACGCCAAATATATTCAATATTTAAATAGTCTAGTAAAGATGGTCAATCAAAACTTGATAAGTGATCTTACTTATCACAATATACCTGGCTGTTTAACATCTAGGTCGAATGGACATTTATACATACACAGGCAAACATGTAAAAATATAACGTTGTCCTTCTTTAATATAATGAGGTTAAGAATTAAAACGTAACATTGCAATAAATTGGAAAGCAGCTTATAGTTAACCCAATGACCTTTAATCCCACAGCCTGAATGGGCGCGCCCACCTTCAACGAGCGCAGATCCCAGCGAGGGCGACGCACTACCTCCCACGCCCCAACCTGTAACTCGACCCACAGCTCAACCCACAGCTCGACCCACAGCTCGACCCACAGCTCGACCCACTCTGTCAACAGCTCAAGCCACGGTTCAACCTGTAACTAAGCCCAGTTCAGTTCAGGCAAGTACTACTACTTCGCAGCTAGAATTGGCAGATGAGCCAGTAGAATCGAGTGAGGATAAGCCCCAAGACGTGAGTAACACGAACTCCGAAATTTACATTTTTAATTGAATTAGTAGAATAATTGATAGAATAACTATCATCATCATCATATATATTAATACGCTAAGGTTAAGATATTACTCTGCCTTTTTAGACAAGACCTCACAACTAATCCACATTAATTATATATCATTTTATAGATAATTGCTTGCTCTACCGGCATCCACAACTAAAAAATGCTTTATTGCTATTGTTTTTGCAAATTAATTAATTATTAAAATTATATACACAAAACAGCAATGCTGCCATCTAAAGGCTCAACGTCAATATGATTGACGGTCGGTAAATTTTGGTTTAATTTCAAATCCACTCACGTATAAATAAAGTGGCGCTTTAGCTCAATGCTTTTGATACTTGCGCCTCTATATGTCAATTTTAGTAAAATATTTGTTTGATCTGTCATCTGAGCTTCATAATGAAATAAATAATGCGAAGACTTCGCACGGGTCACGCTAGTTAGTATATTAATAGAATAACTATGCTATTAGTTTCAAATATTAAAACAATTAATTAATTCAAGATTGTAACAAAATATTTAATTACAGACAAATGAAGTGGAAAGTGAAATAACTTGTCAGGAGAGCGACGACTACATGGAGGATAAAAATTGTGATAAGGTAAGACAACTGTTATTTAAACAGAAAAGAATTAAATCCTATGTTCACCCCAAATATTCGAAGATGAGTTCTGACATTATCAATATGGATCATAAGTAAAAAAAAAAGAAATTCCCTGGTATTACAATATAAGCTGGTAATTTTCAAGGCAAAAACTTAATTCCATCGTCATTTTCAATATTAAATAAAAGTGGATAATATAAGTCTTAAGGTTGACAAATACATATGAGATCGCTTATAAAAATAAGAGTCATTTCCAGGAAAGATTTATAAAAAAATTTTAATTTTATCGGTCCGGTGGGCCTTTCATCGCTTCAAACCCATTCACTTTCTACGTCTTCAACCAGTTCCACAAGACCAGAAAATTTATAAGCAAAATTTCGACTTCCTTCAAAAGTGATGAACTAATCCTCCTCAACGTTTGCAGAGTGCGGTGCTGATATCTGCATATTCAAACCTCGAATTCTATTTCTCTATTGAAACCGAAGTATCCATGTCTGAATTCCATGAAGCACCAAAATTTGTATTCAGTAAATTTTGTTGCTCTTTCTAAAATTTTGATATCCTAAAAGCCTACATAAGTTACTGCTTTTCTCAATTTTTAAGTTTGGTAAAGTATTTTGTTCTTGTACCAGTTTTGCTGCTAAATGAAAAATCTCATTCAGTAGAAACAATGAGTGAATGGGGAACTCCCCTCTTTTAGCACCTGATCTGTTTACTTTCAAACCAAGCTTATCACTGATACAACATCTTAATGCGGATTATTGATTTTACATACTTCTCAATATTCGCAAAAAATTTCATCGCCAAACCAAGCTTATCGCTGATACAACATCTTAATGCGGGTTATTGGTTTTACATCCTTCTCAATAATCGCAAAAAAATTCTTCGCCAAACCAAACTTATTGCTGATACAACATCTTAATGCGGGTTATTGGTTTTATATCCTTCTCAATATTCGCAAAAAATTTCATCGCCAAACCAAGCTTATTGCTGATACAACATCTTAATGCGGGTTATTGGTTTTATATCCTTCTCAATATTCGCAAAAAAATTCATCGCCAAACCAAGCTTATTGCTGATACAACATCTTAATGCGGGTTATTGGTTTTATATCCTTCTCAATATTCGCAAAAAATTTCATCGCCAAACCAAGCTTATTTCTGATACAACATCTTAATGCGGGTTATTGATTTTACATCCTTCTCTATATTCGCAAAATATTCCATCGTAGTGTGCAGCTCTACTTCTTAAAATTTTGAACTTGGAAGGTATTAAGAGAGTTTCATTCATCCGTGAAACTTTCTGACACCTTCACGAGACATGTGACATGCCATCTACACATAAACATTGTAACGACCATTTAAAAAATTTTCTCCACTGAAAAAGTAAATACGTAAGTAAAATGTAAATACGAAACATTTGTTAAGTCAGTTAAAAGTTGCCCCTATACCTTAACTTGCTAGTATTATTTTAAAAGAATATAAGCAATAATATTTAGTATTTTGTAGTAAAAACTATTTTAATAAACTTATATTTTTCTTAGTAATTCAATTAACTAGAGCTGAGGATTTAAAAAAACACGATTTATCTTCAAACGTTAGCGGTATCTAAACTAATTACCAGTAAGTATCTTTCATTCCACGTAACTGGAATGAAAAGATGCTTTACATAATCCATAAACATTATTGAATAGAGGATAAATTACTACAATTGAAAATTGAAAACAAAACCATATTGAAATTAATAGTTTCCAAATGAAAACCATTAAAACCATGCACAGAACTTAACTGAAATATAAAGTTGTAGAGACAACTTTATATTTCAGTTAAGTTTATATTTCAGGTAAGTAATGTAGAGACATGTATTATAAATATGGACTTTAAAACATTTAGTTTATTGACAAAACCAAATGTGTTTAATCATATTCTAAAATGTGTCAGAAAATGAATGGTTTTCACTGTCAATTCAAAACAAATATTCGCTATCAAATTTTCAATTAATTTACCCATAAAATTGTCATAGAATGCACGATTATTTGAAAAAATTACACCCCCAATTACAATATTCTTGTGTTTTAAAGTTATCTATTTCAATAGCCAAAAGACATAAAAGAAATCCAACCAATCAACTAAAATAAAATTTATTTTATTGACAAGTCTTTTTTCAATCCTTTCACATATTAATCCTTATCTGCCAACAACACAAAAGTTGTTATTAAATTTCAAAGAATATAATATATAAAATATTTTTAAATTTCAATGAATATACTATATATAACAACATCATTTGATGTAGTTTTGCCGCAAATAACTAAATTACCTGCGACTTGATAATTTTGTTTCGTTCCTATTCAATTTCAGTACTGGCGGTGTGTCTACGGCAAACCTATTGCATTCACCTGCCGACCTGGAACCGTCTTCCACACGCAATCCAAGGTCTGCGAGTGGCCAGAAAATGCCGACAGGCCTAAATGCAAGAACCAGTAGCATAATTTAAATAAGACTATCTGTAATTTCAATATCTAATGTTTAAATATATTTTTTGTAACAATTTCATTTGTCTTTATTTAAACAATAGAGGAAGAACAGTTAAAATCGTAACCTTGGAAGCTCAAGCGAAAAGTGATTTCGTATAATTGATATAATTGCAACACAATGCTATAGAAACCACTTAACTTTTCCTAATTTTTTACGTCTTAAATATTGATACTCCAATTAAGAGCGAACGAGCCTTTATTGGTGAAGTCGATAATGGCTGCTCTGCAGATCGTTAATAAGTTTAATAATTATCCGCTCGTAAATTTTAACTTTGAAATTGCTTAAACTCAGTTACGTAAAATGTAAAAAAATATTATTAACTTGAACCTATGTTGATTCTCTTTATAAAGAAAGAATACGAGAGAGAGGTACGAACACTGTCATATTTTTACAACCTATTCTTAATATTTTATTAATCATAAAATTATGATTCTATTAACTCAAACATTAAAAAAAATTACTGGTTTACCATATCACTTGTATAAAGCTTTAAATCAATTAACTCACCATTTATTACGTTTTTTGTACAACAAATAGCTTTTTCACACTTTTATTTTGGAAAGTATTATCGTAAAATGACAGTCTTTCCTTTTAAATTTATATAATAAAGAATAGAGTATTACTAACTTTAAGCGGAAGACTAAAATAGCAATGCGTTTAATGATGTGGAAATTATTTGTTTGCTCAGCATTAACGGCACGTGAGTATTCGTAGAGCGAAACTAGCAACACCTTATATTACATTTACTAAGCACATTGTACTACAGATGCTAGGAAAAGAAAATTTCAGAATCATAATGCAAACTTATAAGTACCTTTAGAGGTAACTAATTAAAAAATATATTTCCTGCGTTTTTTATTCCATGATACCAAAACGAGTAGAAGTAAATTAAGAACAAAAATGGTTTTTTTTTATTTTTTATTAGGAACCTAAAATACAAAACTTTCTAAAAATTAAGAAGCACAACCTAGTATTATTATAAAACCTTGTTACTGGACTAATAATTTGAAAGTTCCAGGAAGGGGCTGACAGTTTTAGGGTTCAGCAGTTTAAAAACAAAATATTAATACAAAAATAGTAATTGATAGTACACAAATTTGATCTAAAAATATGTAAAAAGTTTTTTTACCATTTTCAAACTAATTTTCTATTCCTAGTTCAGTTCATTCCGACTGATAGATAAATATACTATAGATACGTATATTTTAAAAGTAACAGGTATAACTATTAAAAAAGTAACAGGTATAAATAATATTAGTAGTATATAATAATAGTGGCATCGATTTTAAATATTGACATCATGAAATCATTATCATGAAATCATTATTATAAAAGTGAAATCATGAAATCATTATCAATCTATTTGAATAATTCCTACTACGTCTATACTTTTCATAAACATTAACTATCCTTAATGCATGTTTTGACTTCATAAATAAATTTCCAGATATTGAAGGTTCTTCTTCGAGACAATGGCGGGTCAGTTTCCAGAAAATTTATTCAGTATTGCAATAAATTGTGATCACAGTAAAACTTAACTTTAATTCCATGTACTTGATTGCATTTTATACTACCGTTCGGAATATAACTAAATATTCCCTAAAATGCACAGAGTGGCTATTATCTTTATACATAATTGACTAACGCTATTTAAATAACTGTACGATAATTTACACTAACTGCTTTACCAAATAACTGCAACTAACTACGTCGAAATTACCATTGACAGATTTCGAATTTGTGTCCTCTATTGTCGAAACGATTTAGAAACCTTAATAAGTGAAAAAAAATTATAGTAAGTCTATTTTCTAATATAATCTTATAGTCTTTGGAAATTCTTCTTGACAATTTTTCAGCTGTATAGGTCATCTCCCCTTTATGACTCCACAGAACTCACAAATACTTTGATGATATTACCAGAAAGAGAGGCGATATTCTGGAAAAGCTCTTTGTGATTGATAAGATGAAAGGAAAGATACCAAAAATACGAAGTACTATGCGATGGTCTGAATAAATTTGCACCACGCTAAACACCACATTTCATGATGCAATCCACGCTGTACAGGATTGAGTCAAATGGCGAGACGTAGTCCGCGAGAAAGCGACTTCTAAATATCAGGAACCTCGGCATTGAGGAACACAAGTAGAACGTCGCTGTCGGCATTTCTTTCATTACTTTCCACAATACCGTTTTCGAGATACTAGGCAAAAGTGATGAATTTTACTTCATTAAGTTAAAAAGAGAAAAGTTTCAATTTGGATAGTAAGAGTAATGAGGGTGCCACAATTTGTGTTTAATTAAGATCAAGATAGGTAATAATTAAATTAACATTTAACAGTTTAATACAGTAATAAACTAACATTTAACGTTAACAGTAAATTAACTAACATTTAACAGTTTCAAAATGGCGACGGTTTAAATTAAAAAAATGAAAACGCTCCAAAACTACATTTCAACCTTATATACTTTATCAGGAAGGAACTTTATCATTTTTTGTTCATGTGATCAAAAAAGTGTTCGCATAATATTTCATTTAAAGTCTGTAAATATTTCTTTGAAAATAATAGTTTTGGTTTTAATATTTTAGGTGCACTCCCATAGAAAATAAATAATTAAGTTTTAGTCTCGTATGGCTTAGATAAATACGCCATCTAGTATACTGTCGTACAATTACTAAATAGGTTCCACTAGAAGTTAACTAGATGGCGCTGTATTATTTAAATGCAAAATACAAAATATGTCTTATTCATGCACCGTTTCTTTCTATTATTTTTACAGCATACTCGTGGCATTTTCTTTTTCTGGAGGGCACACCATGGATTAGAACAAATTTTGATGTAACATCAGGGTAATTTCAAAATTATGGGGTACTTTGGGGTCGTTTATCGGGAAATGCTTCAACCTGCGTTGAACTCGTATACATGTGTAATCAATTTAATAATTTTCAATTCTTATTTTCTTTAAGTATAGAAGAATACCATTGCTATGGGAATCGTAATATTATTAAAAAAAATCATTTCAAATTGTTTACGATAAAGAATTTGATGTCCCCCAGATCTTTAAAGCAAACATATAAGCAGCGAATAAAAGAATCCTTTTTAATAACTTTAAATCATTTCCTAGGATATAACACAAATTGGTACAAAATGTGCATAGTAAAGTAATATAAAATTATTCTAGAATTTTTCAATTTGATTACAACTTCTCCTCCTAAATAATGACAATATAGAGAAAACGAATTTTTAATTAAACGTTTAGCTATATTATTATTGAAATCTAATATTTTTTTAAAAAAGCATCTGTTTTCAAAAATTAATTGTAATAGGACAAACAAATTTACGAAACAAAACATCTTTGCTTGTTACGAACCACATTCGATATTTCTGTGTAATGTTTTCCCGGTCAAGCTTATTGCACAAAAACGTTATTTAATTAATTCCGTTTTTTTAATTAATCAAAATCTTAATAAAAGTTAATAAATGTTACCTCATACTCTTCAAAATTTTCTTACATTTAAGAAACGTTGAGAAAATGGGGAATAGGAAATTATTTCATAGAAATAGCTCAATCATTGAAAATAATATTGTATTGTCCCCGTTTCGTAGAATATTGTTGTTTTGATTTTATAAGGCTAATGTTATCTTAGTAGGGACATTCAATAGAAATGTGTAGCACGACAACAATCAAACAAACAATCAAAGTTTTTTTTAATTGTCCAATATAAACATTTCAAAATTAATAAGACCGACCAAGTGCTACTTTATGTGTGTGCCGGTCATGTCAGCACACCCATAAAATAGAACTTGGCTAGTCTTATTAATTTTGAAATTTTAATATTTGACAATTACTTTGATTTAATGTTGTCGTGCTACAAATAGGGTTTTGTTTTTGTCTATTTCTTTTGAAATTATTATGGAAATTAAATACAATAATTTTATTTAAAAAGTTGACCAAATACCTAGTACAATAAGTTTTTCTTTTAATATCTTCAAAACCATGGTCAGAAAATTAGAGAACTGAAAAATTACAAAGACATATTACATAACACTTTTAAATTATAATATTTTACAAACCGAACGGAAAAATGAAAAACGTTTCTCTCCAAAATAAAATTAGCAAAAAAAAGTTTCTCCTTGATTTCTTTAAATATTTTACTACATTTTAATTGAGAACTTCACATGATGTATCTACTTATAAAATTTTATTCAGACATTACATAAATTGTGGAGACTCTCATAGGCAAACAGACAGAAGTACATGAGAAAGTTTGAGAGTTCCTTATTTTACTAGAAAAGCCTTAAATTGTCATGTGTTATTACCTAAAAACTAAATAATAGTTTTTGAGTATCATTATACATATTATGAAACATAATTCATTGTTTCTTCTTTCTGTTTATATGTCTGTGATTTTCTCAATAACTACTGAATGGATTTTTTTCCGATCCTCATTAGTGGATAGATTGATTCACGAAAAAGGTCTATATTTCTAATTTAGAATATTTTATGCAAGTTGCTTGCAACTTCTAAAATATGGTAAGTTAGAGCGTATGTGTTTATATGACATAAAATCCATTACAAAACCCATATAAAAATAAAATCCATTATGAATTTGTCTCTAAAACTCAATTTTCGAAAGCTCATTGTGCAAAACTGTTATAATATTTATCAAATTCAATTTTATAGTAGTCTTCCTTAGGTTTAATTTTCCTTATAAATTGAATTTTCCTTATAATAAGCCATAGTTTTCTAAAAATAGAAAATTTAATACAGTGTTAATAGTTGTAGTAAGCAAAATTATACGAACTGGCGCGTCCCATGTCAATATTTACCTGCCAGTGCGAATCCGGGGCGGATTACTAATGAATTATATAATACTAGCTGTGCCCGCGCTTCACTCACGTGAAATTCGGAAGAAGAAAGTTTGTTAGAATTATGATTGTTATAATTCTTTTGTTTTTCCACAAGATCCACGAATATCAAGTTTACTAAAGACGCGTTGGAAGCACCACAAGCTGATACTCGTATATTTACGAGCATCAAGTTTACAAAACTTTTAATAGACGCTATTGGCTGTACCAATATTGTAGTATTCACCAAATTAAGTATTTTGTTAATATAAAATCTCCAGATAAAATTATCTTAAATATTGCTCGAGGGTATAAACTATTATATAGGGTATAAACTATTATATGCCAAAGTTATTCAAAATCCGTTCAGAAGATTTTGTGTGATAGAAGAATATATTAACAGGTGAACAAAAATTCTAAAAACAGGTTTTCTGACTTCTATTGTCATTCTATATGCTAAATCAAACGCTCTTTTTAAAATATTTCCCACATACAGAGTTCACTCTGTTACAGTTTCATATGTACCTAAAGGTATGAAATTCGCCAAACGCGTATAACACATATAAATACAAATAAAACTCTTATAATAATAAAAGAAATACGTAATTGCAATTTTCCCTACAATATTATTCAATCGCCATACGAGAGGCGCAAAGCTAATATAAAAGTTCGACAACTTTTCGGTCATTCTTCACATTAATAACCCTCCCAAGTAAAAGTGGCTCTCTACAAGTCCATGTTTATGTCGTAAATCACGAAGTTAGGCCGAAGGTACACTCTCGGCCCGGGAACGGACTCTGCGATAATCCAGTCGCCGGAAACTTTTACAATAATTCTTTGCAAATTATCGTCAAGTGGGATTATGCCGCCCTCCCTAACAACCTGCCCGCCCTTGCAGACCGCCCGCTTAGGCAGTCTCGTTAAGCTTAATATATTGACAATCATTGTTTTACTTTGTGTTAATAATAATCTTACTATATCCATAATATACTTTTTCAAGTGTTTTATTATATTATTATCAGGAAATATAGAAAAATACGGAAACTATATTGGCTACAATGAATACAATAGAACGGAAAATATTTAACGGTTTTATGGCCTGTTAAGAAAATTGGGATAATAATGTTTTTAAATGGGAATACGATTACTTTTCTTTCCTTTTGATAAAACGAAATGACATAAAATTGGCACAACTCGATATATGTACAGTTAACCAGTTAAAAGACACAACCTTGCAGCAGACATGTAGGCAGGCATACAAGCTAATCAATGAATTACGTTAAAGCATTCTGTAACTTCAATTACGGAATTCTTAATAAAATTGTTTTATTTATGAATACTGGTCAAAGAATATAGCGTACTATAATTCAATATAACGGAAACTTGAAAAAAACGACCAGAATGGGCTATTTGGCTTGATTTTTCAAATTGTTTTAAATTATTCTATTTTGCATTATAAGCACACTACTTTTTAAAGTTATACTTCTTTAGACGCGTTATGAAAAAATGATGAGAGTGAAATTTTAAGTTTCGTCACACAAAAGTTACAGTATGAAGTTACAGCGGTTGCAGTCTCGAAACAAAAGCTATTGTCACCATCGTCGCCTCTGTTCACTGTTTTCATATTCATAGTATTTATCCACATGTTTCTAGTGTCTACATTCACACACGTGTTTTAGTTTCATATAAGTGCGATTTATATATGTGCTGATAAATTATATTCAGTAGTGATTTAAATTCAATATTTTGATTAATATATTTACTATTCGTAAATATTAGTGAAAAAATAGTGTTTATAGACTTTTTCAAGTGCTCCAATATAATTGAGGTTATCTATCCGTGTGTATTATTTAATTATGCCAAAGAAGTATAACTTCTCACGCGCGTACATAAGTACACGCAACCTTTTTTTTATTTCCAGGATACATGCATGGATATTTTTTATTTAAATCACTTTTAAACTTGCAATGGTAGTAATGGCGGCTACTGTGACGTCACACGCAGTGTAAACATAAACAGTCTTGCCCGCTGAAGGGGATAATTATTTATTTTCATATTAAAATGGTGCATAATGCCACAATGTACAAATGCTTCTATAAACAGTTCACACAAAGTGTTCTTTTCAGTGCCAACTAATCCTAAAAGCGAAGAAAGTGGCTGCAATTAGCCCGAAGAGATCCGAACAGCATTATAGCTCACTCGAATGTTTTAATGTGTGAAGATCATTTCGATATAAGTAATATTTATATTTTAACTATTAATATCGATATCAATGCATAGGCATTGACCAAAAGAATAAGAACATTAAATTTTGGTATGAATACCTTTTACTTGCCTATGACGTCATCTGACTTTTAACCAATAACTGCAGCTCTATGCTGATTGAAATTCAAAAAATATTGTGATTTCTTTACTTGTTTTTTTACAAAATACAAACTTATTCTTTCGAAAGTGAAAAGCAATACGCCTATTTACGTTTTAATCTAATAAGAAGACCACGAATTGTGGTATATTTTCAATGGTGTTGTCAAATAGCATGTTGTCCATAACTAGCAGGTAACCAACCCGCAGTTGAGACATGCTTCGCTACCTACTCCTCACTTAAAAGGCTTACTTACTCATTTTTGGGAATTTTAACATAAAAATTTACATGCATATTTCCGAAACTATGTACTAAAAAAAGTAAAAAAAAATAATTTTTTTTTTGGTACATGACGGAGAACTACCGTCTTAATCATTACAATGAAAGTATTACAAAATATGTAATGGCTAAGTTTTTATTATTTATATCAATCAATAAATTAAGGAGGTGACTACTAGATATTACATATAAATAGGATCTAAATTAGCATATGAAAAGTCACCGAATTTATAAAAAAATTTTTACACCTCCATGTCACATATTTATATAAATTTCTCAGAAAAGATCAATTTATCTAGCTTAGAATTACTGACCCAAGTAAGTACAGAAAAATAATTGCCTAACCCTCCAGCTCAGAGGATATGCAGTGAGGCGCTTCCTGATAGTTATTAATGGTCTACATATATTCCACCGGGTCCTTCACTTTATCCAGTCCACCCTGTCAGATGTAGCCCCTCATTATTTGTGAATTAAACCACGTTAATGGCTTTGGTAAACTGCGGGATGTAAATCGAATGAACCTAGAAAGAATAAATTTATCTCAATAAAGTATGGCTCATTTTTTTCTGGGGTGTACTTCTGAAATTTAGTTATAAGAAATTATTAATTACTTAAAGGTAATTAACTTAATTAACTTAAAACTTAAAGGTAATTAATTTCTAATTTCTTAGTGTAGGAAAGAGATTTATCATTTTATTCGTATTATCGTGGTAATTTCATAATAAAGTAATTTCATTTGTGTGTTTGTTTGGTGCGTACTTATCTGATTGAAATGAATATTTCACTATCTCGTAAAGCTTTTAGAATCCAATTATACATAGGTTATAATCATACATCGGCTTGAGGTACACCGTCTCGCTGGCGCACAGTTACTGCATCGGCAGCTCCTAGGGGGTGAAGTTAGCTAGGAGCAGAAAAGATAATCGTGTATTCCGCTCTCGATCGTTATATTTGCACTAGTGTGAATAAGATAAAAAATTATTTAAATATTATTTGCGATTTGATAAAAATTATCACTTTCACTAATCGGCGTGAAAAGCGCTTTGGCGATTAGAGCTGTCTCTACGGTATATAAAATATTTTTACAACTTATGGGTAATGATCGATTAATGGTAAAATTGAGAGTTTCAAAATGTATCCATTTCTGATTTTTAGTGATTCTTTGTTATGCTCCATTTTTTCAAATAATAAATCAATCTTCAATTAATTTTAAGCTAAAAAAACTAAATCGTTATAATTACATCAAAATAACGTCAGAAAAAATTGTATCCAGGACGGCTTCTCATCAGAGATTGTTTATTATAAATTTTGTTAGGTTACAAATTTAAGTTTCACCATTCTGTACTCGACCGAAGCATACAATAAAAAAATAAGCTCTCATATCTAAGGAGATAATAGTTATATGCAAATAATTTGATCTTTCTAAAACTCGTGACGATGCAAATTTACCTCAAAATAAAATATCTTTTAAAAAACTGACTTCAAAAGCTGTAGGTGCTAAAAGCCAAAAAATAATTAACGCAAAATAAGTACCTTCTTATTTGCAATAAATAACCGAGTTGCTTATTTTTGAAGTCGGTGCCAGCACTGTCGACCAACTTAAACAAATTTATAATTTCATTTAATTTATAATGTAAATTTAAATTTAAGGCGTATTTATAATATATAAATTTACATTTGAACAAGTAGATCGGCGATGCTGGTACCGACTTCAAAAATAAATAACTTAGTTATTTATTGGAAAAAAGTAGGTACTTATTTTGTATAATAGGTACTTATTTTGTTATAAGTAGGTATCTATTTTGAGTCAATTTATTTTATATTTTATTTCAGGAATTATTTTAAAGATTAATATATTACTATCAATTATCACAATTCGGTTTTCCATATCCGAAGTCCAATATCGGATTTTGCTTATTAAAAACTACCATTTGAAGAGTTCCGTTCTCCATATCGAAAATCCAATATCAGATTTTGCAAAGTAATAACTAAAGTATCTACTAACCAGTAGCATATTTATTGAATAACAATCGATTTACTACCATCCGTTAAGAAGTTACATTATTCATCTCCAGAATTCATCATCACACATTGGCCTGGTCGATGGTGCAGTTATTTTGTAAAGTAAAAACTACCAGTCCTAAATAGCTTGAATTACTTTTGATTTGCTACCATCCGATAAGGAGTTTCATTGATCATTTCCAGAACTCGTGATCAGACTCTAACCTGGTCGACGGTATAGTTATTTTGCAAAGTAACAACCATTAGTAGCGAATATGTTTAATCACAGTTTATTCACTATCTGTTAATGAGTTCCATTGTTCAGATCTAAAATCATTTGACCCTGACCTGATAAGTGGTTAGTTACTTTGTAAAATAACAACTACCCGTAGCAAATATCTTGAATCATAGTTAATTTACTGCCAATCGTTCGTCAAGGAGTTTCATCATATTTTATGGGCTCACACCCATAGCACCCTCTTTCAAATAAAAAATAATCATCAACATCGGTCAACTTGATAAAGAAATATCACTGAACATACATAAAAAAAGATTCCGACGAATTGAGAACCTCCTCCTTTTTTGGAAATGAAAAAAGTAGGGAAAAAATTAAAATATCTCAATTTGAGGCTCAAGATGAAGAATTTATATTCATAAGCTCTCATATCCCAAAAGAACATATCTGCATAAAATAATTTGATACTTCCAAAAACCTTTTAAAAAACTGAACTATTTAATGTCTTTTATACATTGGGTTAGCTAGTAAATGATAACTCACAACGAACCATTTCAATATTTATTACATTTTAAAATTTGTTTAGCCACCAAATTGTTGTCATGTACTACTATCTATCGGGCTTTGACATGGTTAAGTTCTGTCAAAATACGGCGGATTAATAGATGTTGGTCATTGACGTTGTTAGTCAAAGAAATTGATGGGTACGCTTTCGTAGCTGTTGCAGTCAGCAAAATCCTGTTAAAAGGTTCTTGAGGGAGCTGAGTTGGTGATAATTAGAAAGTATAAAATCCAGAGGATATACCGAATGTGGAGGTACCAATTCTGTTCTTTCATCTGTTAACGAGTGACAGATACGACATGCAGCAAATCGTTATCGTATAAGAAAAGCACCTCAAATATTTTTTAAGCGGCAACCAAATTGTAAAGTTTATCAACATACGCCTGCAGACAGATTCTACTTCCTTCAAAAATTCATGAATTATCATGCTATGCACTCCCCATTAACAATATAGAAGAATTGTCTATCCAATCATGAAGGCTTTTTTTTACAAAACCCGTCAATCACAAATCGATTTAATATTTCATTCCACCTAGATCGAAAGATCAGTGATGGGCGTGCGGACAATCCAAGTGGTAAAGTGTTCATACTGCTAATACTCACCGATAATCGGATGTATGAAGCTGGTTCTTCAATGCTACTTACAATTTTATATTTTTAACAGGATAAATTTACATCAATCTATATTTTTTGGTGTCGGTAATATATTTGAATTGTAAATTGGAATAAGGTAAATCAATTATTTGTTAGGAAATAAACAGAAAATATTAAGTTTAAAAAGAACTCGCAATACGGAGGTACCGAATACACTTAAGAAAAGTTAATATTTAGGGGAATATAGTATTTCTATTTTACAATTTTAAATTATGTATTTTTCACTATGTAAATATGATACTTATTATATACTTAATATGTGTAAAAATATTGCGAGTTTATCAAAAAACTATGAGATATCAAAAATTTACCGAACTTTTTCTAAAAATATTGTGTAACATTCCAGTAAATTTGTTCCTTTTTCATAATTTTCTTTTCACTTCCGGAGATGGGAGAGAGAAAAAATGTTTGTCGAAATTTTCATCAATATCAATATCTAGAATGGTTTTACATAAAAATTTAAAGAAAATAAGTTGGAAATCATATATTCATGTTATCCAAATTAAGAAAAAAATTTGGTTATGTCCCTTAAAATTTCAATATAAATATTTCTGAATGCTAAGTTAAGGAATATATGAGGGTTACTATTCTTTACCACTATGCCAAATACCGTGTTTCTGGATCAGTTTCTGAAAAAAACTACTTTAACTTTTGAGGCAATATGTCCGGAAATCTATAAAAATTGAAAAATATATTATTGAAGACCTTATGGATTACGTTGTTTTTTTTTAAGTATTAACTATGGACATACATGCAGCCAAATTCCAAATATATATATCAAATAATTTACGAGAAAAACGACCGGATCCCTGAACAATGTTTGACAAATAATGTGCCAATATTTGTTTTGAATATTGATTTCTTTACATATATACTCGATAGTTTTTTTTTAAATAATTATTACCATTAACTCATTTTTAAGGTAGTGGGATTGACTGATGATTTTTCGGTTTTTTGGATAAACCATGTTACAAATAATTTAAAAAGAATTAATTACGCACTTTCAAACTCATAATTAATAAGCTTTCGCATGATACCAATAATTTTAAAAAAATTTGACAGTAAAAACATTGCTTTAAAGGAAATAATTTTGTTAATATCTCACAAAATAAAAAAATATTTCCTTTCATTTTGTCATATTTTTTATGAAAGTTTTCATGAATTTAAATTTATTAACGCAGACTTGAATAGACCCCTCAAAAAAATGCAATGTCACGACACGAATATTTGGCACCACATCGTTATTGTTTGTCCCATCACTATTGGAAATAGGGCGACGTTTTTAACCGATAAGCAGACAAACAAATAACTGAATGAGATGAAAGCTTCACAGAGAGAACTTTTTAAGAGCAAAATCTACACAGACATTGTGCAAACATCAATAGCGGTCGCAAAGATGATCTGAGTTTTAGACTCTTTGTTTATATCTTAAATCGTTAAAGCACTAATTATTAAAATAAACTTTCAAAAAAATTTCGAAATCAGTATTTCATGTAAAATCATTCGTGGGGATTAAGGCGCGGAGTACGGTTTACTCATGTATTAAATATTAGTCGTAGCTATGGTGTCTTGGGTCGATCACAATACAATACATTTTTTGACAGCATGGTTCACCTCAGGGAACGGGGTCGATTCCTGGCCGCGCGTTGAGTGAGGCTGCACTGATGTTCTGATTGGCCGAAGAGATTGCTCTTGTAGCAATAAATACACAATATGTGTCAATTTTTATACGCTAAAGCTCCTAAATAAATGTATAAATATTTTTGGGGAATTTTTTTTGAAGACTTGGAAAAAAATTCTGAATTTGTTTTGTCTCTCTACAATTTTATCAGAGCAGCAAATAACACTATTAGTTCAATTTAGATGGGCTTCCAAACAATTTTTACAAAGCTTGAGATTAAAATCTTTTACCTTAATCTGATATCCTTTAAAGGATTTTTTGCCTCTCTCTCTGTTTATCTGACACTTAAAAACTAAATTCATTTAAATTCTATCACATAAAAACTACTAAATAAAAATATCAACGCAAGATTTATATATGCCCTTGTAAACCGTCGAGTCCATTTGATCTCTTCAACTTGGAGAAACAAATTGAAGATCGCTATCAGAGACATGCACTGGATCAATATCGGCTCAAAAGACTGTCGCCGCAACATCTAATTAAAGATGTTGGGACTGTATACCGATCGGAAATGCCTAGCAAAAGCTTCGAGCCGCGAACTTATCATCCCTCGGACGAAGCAACGTCGCGAGCGTCGTGGATAGCTCTTTTGAGTATTTATTGTTATATATTACTTGAACGATGCATACATATAAATAACTCTGAAATTCTTCATATAACATTTGACAGTGGATCAAAACAATCTAAATATCTCGTAGTCGCTAACGTATCGTTGTTATTTCCAACGTCGATGAACAAATTTTCAAGTTTGTTGTCAGTAATTAACTGCTTCTGAAACCAAACCGGGTACCGTATCAAGCTTTTGAGTCTTGAGGGAAACATATGTTGATGCAAAGGTAGACTCAGTCGTTGAAAAAATCGACAGCGACATTTACATCGTCGATTGAGTACAAACCGCTCCAATTGATCTCCCACGGAAGATGATAAAGTGCCCTCTTTGGAAAGTTCCAGTTGGTGAAGCACTAAAACGGGTAATGTAGTATGGATACTCATGAAAAATGCGGGATAATATAAGTCCTCGGGCACAAATGGCAGGCAGCATCGCTCAGCAGCACTACATATTAAAATCACCATTCACAAATACGTTAGAATTGAGACGTTCACAGAATTGAACAAATCATAATATTCATTGGATTTTGACGAAGGAAAATAGACTACAAAAATAAGTACACTATTGTAGATTATAAATATCTTAGCCCACAGTATTCGCCGTCGATATTGTACTGGGCAAGGTGAATCTTCAGTTTGTTGTGCTACCCATCCCACTAAGCTTTGGCAACCTTCGATTTGGTTCGGTGGCGGCTTGCGTGCTAACGTCAAACCGCTCCTAGCATAGGCATCGACACTCTCAGCTTGTCGTGCTGCCAATCGTATCATTGGACGCATAGAGGGAAATGGAGATAATGGTGCTCATCGTCTTGACAAAATTACCCTCCAGATAATTATTTTTTTATTTCAGTGACAAAATTAACTTTTTAATTATTAAAGATTGTTCATCGTATTTTTCGACACCCAATTGACTCTCCAGATTCTGAACACTTCAAAATATTCTTCAACGTTATTTTAGTATCAACTTTCGGAATGTTTTAAGATCAATATTATCGCTAAAATGTTACTTCTTAATTTTATTTTCGTAAGAAAATTAATGCTTGAAACACAAGTCCGTCTAGTTAGGCCATCAAACATGCCGCAGGACTCCCAAAATATAAACTTCTATTTAAAATATTTCAGTTATGTTTATATTACACAAACTATGTTGTCCACAGCTAGCTAATATTCGCAGCTTTGCTAAAAAAAAGCTTAATTTATGGAAATCTGCAAACGTTTCGTTCAAAGTAGCTGCTATAAATGTACCACGGGTTATAAAATATATTCGGTTGAATTCCTTTTCAGAAAATTTACGTTACGTTTATATTGCTCTAGCTATTATCCATTGCTTCACTTGCAGTAAACTTAATTTATGCTGATTATGTCTAGACAAAATATTAACTTGGATTCGTATTTTACTTTCCTTGAGCAAAAAAGTAATAGCTCATAGTTCACCGACCTTTGTATAAAATTTACCGTTATATATAATTTTGGTGTTCAAATGATTGATTCGAGCTCAAAAGGACTATAATATATGATATGATGCTCAAATTGACAACTATATGTCGCTTATTATCTTTGCTTAACTACAAAGATATATGTCACCCAGATTTTATTGAGTATTGTCATAACATTTTGAATAACACAAATTATCGAACGTGTCTTAGAATATTCAGTTACTTGGTTGCTCACGGTATAAGGCTAAGCTCTGAAAACCAGCTCCAGCAGTAGTTTTTTTTCCTAAAAATACAACCAATATTTATGACAATTAATTTTCTGTACAAGCTACAAAACTTTGAAAACAACCGAATCCCGACATCAGGAACATACGCCTGTATAAAGGTTTTCCTAGATCACCTGAAAAAGCCATTCGTTTCTCATCTCAATTACACCTTGGTTTCCTTTTCTCAACCATACCATGTCAAGATTTGTGATTTTATTTCATTCATATGTTGTTTTGTCACTTAATTTTTATTTCAGTTTTCTTTTGTTTTCAAATTTGATATGTGAGCAGGTTGGCAAAATCTTTTCTAGGCTACTAAACTACAATTTTTTTCTTTACCAAAATATTGATTTTAATATATATAATCTGAATTAAGAATTTTATCAAACTTACTTCTAATCCAATTATATAGAAACTGTTCCATTACTTTCATTAGCTCACAGTATACTCTCTATACGTGAAAAAATAGGTAATCACTAGTCGAATAGTTACTAAGTAATTGAAAAACAATGAAGTATATTTTTATATTTATAACATTAACGGATAAAGTTTGTATCACGCTCAGACGTTCCAAACATGAATGCCAAATAATGTCGGATGCACTACTGTTTTGAGTACTATTCTTGCACGATATTAGTATAAACTTTCTTTGTGTAGTTCCAATTTTAATACATATACTACAGAAACTCCTAAAGAACAAAAAAATCATAGAAAAACTGGAGATATATTACTTCCCGCCACCTAAATAAATAGTTACTTTGAAACAATTTTTATAGAAATATACCTGCAACATGTCAGAATGCATCGATATTCATTCTCTCTTCTTCTAACCATAATGGTGAATGAATAACAAAAACATTTTACAGGTTATTTTAATAACAAAAATGCCAATTTATCATTTAAAAAACCAACAAAGTTATTTAACCGAGTAAGTGGTTTAAACTTTTAACCGAAATAATTTTATTTAGAAGTGGTGGACAATTCGCACGTGGTTTTGAAGCTTGTCATTTCTCAAATCAGGCTTAAACACCAAATGCGGTAAATATTAACTCGATTTCTTTTAAATATATTTACCCCATCCCACCCCACTCGATAAACGAGAAAAACAGTTTTCGCTTCCCCTTTAGAAGAGGGATGTTTATTTTACATTTCACTGATTAACTTTTTGTTCAAAGAAAAAATAAATTACATTTACGTAAGGGTCTAATGAAATATTTAGAGTATACAACTACACTCTAATTATGTGTGCAAAAAAATAATTTTTTTTAAGAGTTATTAAGACGTTTTTAAGGGTCATTTGTGTTAGTGAATTTATAACATAACATATTGATCAATTAGTTTTTAAATATTGAATATATTTAGCGTTAATTTTGTAGAAATTCATTATTCACAATTAAATGAAACTACGTGATGTAATATTTTTTTTACTTTCTTTAATTTCTTTACCACGAAATTAATATATTAATAAATAATTTTTTTTAGCGAAGGTTCTTCGTTGTATTACGACATCTTCAGGTGGGATATTAGCAAAGAATCTTTGCTAATATCCCACCTGAAGATGTTGTAATACAACGAAACCTAGGTCGTGGTAAAAAAATTAAAGAAAGTAGAAAAAATACTACATCACGTAGTTCCATTTAATTGTGATCAATTAGTTTTTTTTAGATTTATCTCATTTTATACATACTGAACTTATAGTTAATTATATTTTGGCTGGGCTTTAATTTGTAAACAATATATTTTGTATTACTTTTTGAAATGTGAATCGTCTCCGTTCAAAAATTTATAAAAAAGAATGCTCAGACAGAGAAATCGTTATGCAATCTGCACATTCTGGTTACGGAGTTATAAAAAGAGATATTATTGTAAACTTAGAGTATAAATAATCTTGCTGAAAGTTTACAGGACCTGAATCGGGTGTTGAATTTGAGTTGTGAGATAAAAGAGAGGGAATTAAAATGCGAATTTGTGATTTTGTATAAATATGATAGATCAGCGCTTTTTCTCGGTGCTGCTAATGATGACAAATTAATCTCTGTAGTTGAATTTCATAGGATTTATACTCTATACCAAGATGAACTCTGTTGTAAAGAAAAAACACATTTTGCTCCATATTGATTGAGGATTCCATATGAAGTATCTCCGTCTGTGAAAATTATGCGCTTAGACCTAAAACTATTGAGATTGTGAAGTTCTGACTGACGGGGACTAGACTGGCATGGTATCGATATGAGGGTAACCTTTTTGCTATTTGGTTAAAGGACTTAAACAAAATTGTGCACAGTTTTGTTCAATAACCTTTGATATAAATTGTTTCTTAACAGAAAGTTTTAAAATGACGTTGTCGCAGAATACAAAGCTTGTAAGTTTTATTAAACATACTACGAAAAGCTGCTATAATCATTCAAAGTACAAAACACAAAATAATATAAAAATAAATGATAACATGAATAAAAAATTGAAAAGAAACGATCCTACTTAACATAACACGATGTCTGACTGTTAACTCCATCGTTTTGACTAGACAATTTTGCTTACCAATTCAGATAAAGGCAAAATAACAACTAAAGTCAACATCGTCCAAAGTAAAGAGAATATTTGTAGCTATTATGAAGTTAAGAAACACAGGATGTCACTGAACCTGTCTGAAGGATTTAAATATGGAGTACAGGAATTTAATAAGAATAGTATTTAAATATGTCTTTAAAAAAGAAACTTTTTAATAAAATGTCTTATCTTGAAATCTTTATTTGACAACGTAGTTCTGCCACTGTATATATATTAAGCTAAATATAATATAGCAATGTACGGTTTAAGTGAAAATTAAATTTCTCCTTGGTCTTTCCTTAAATGTTATACATTTTCTCAAACTTAGTTATCACAATGCAACAATATTACACTCTGGTTAGAATCCTGAAAGTTTTTCCAAATATAAAGAAAAATGTTATTAAACATTTCTAAAATGAATAATTTTTAATAAGGTTTAACTGGATTTTGGATCATTATAGTACATTATTATATTACACTAATGTATCAGTAATAATTTTTTTGAAATTTATTTAACAAAAAGCCATAAATGCAAACTGTTCGATGATATCACTTTTATTAAATAAATTAGACGGTCACTTCTTAAATTTACTAATATTGAATATATTTGGCGTTAATTTTGTAGAAATTCATTATTCACAATTAAATGAAACTACGTGATGTAGTATTTTTTCTACTTTCTTTAATTTCTTTACCACGACCTGAGTTTCGTTGTATTACAACATCTTCAGGTGGGCTATTGGCAAAGATCTTTGTTAATAGCCCACCTGAAGATGTTGTAATACAACGAAACCTAGGTACATCACGTAGTTTCATTTAATTGTGAAATTATTAATGTTGAATCTCTACAAAACTGTAAATCAGAACTTGCTGTAAAAATTACCATTACGCAATATTTTTCTACTTCGTGTAAAATAGAAATTGACTCCATCAATGAAAATTTTCTCACTCCAATTAATTTAAAAAGTCATAAGCGAACACCCGGTGACCTTTTTTGTTAGCGTATTTTAGTAACTTATTGTCTAAGAAAAACATATATCTCAAAGATTTATTCAATCAATACTATCGTAATAAATCATTTAGAGAGGGGGTGGGAAGAAAAACTGAATTAAACATAGAATATTTAAAAAAATGGTATCACAAAACTGCCGAAGTCATACAAATACCTTTTAATTGGAATAACATTATGAAGTTACATAGTATTTAAAAGACTTATTGTCAGTCTGTCAATTGCTTTATGTATTTTTACATTTCCACACTTTAAAAGGAAAAAGGGGACCTTTATAAGATAACTCACATGTCCATCTCTTACACCCAATTTTCCCGCTTGACGTAAAGCTTCACACACATCTATAGCTAACATTCAAAAATATTTAAATGTAAATTTTGGGGGTAGACGAGACAAATTAAACGAGTATCGTTTTGAAAAGGGTAGTTGCAGGGTCTTAGAAATATTTCTTTCACAATTTTGTGTAACATTTCTTCAGAGATATACCGAAAAAAATACAAAAAATATGCTCTAGCCCGCCTTCTTATTTCCAAACCACTGAAACTAAAATTAGGAAAAATTATCGTATTTAAAAGCCTACACAAAGGTTGTATAGAAACTATAACTATGATTCTAGATATCATAGTTTATTATATATTCACTACAATATATATATATATATATATATATATATATATATATATATATATATATATATGTATATATAGATATATACAAACATAATTACAGTGGGTATTAATAAATATGTATTACGCTAGGACGTCCATATCAGTGATTGTTTATGATAAATAGAATAGTTTCCCTTCAAATGAGATACGGAATCCTCGAGGCGCGAATCAATATTTTTTATTATCGTATTATGCAGAAATTACTAAGCTGATTCGAATCAAAGTTTAAATGAGGCAATTTTTTGAGTTCACATAAAATCAAATCTACGCTACGTGTTCATCGCAAATATTATTTGAGGGAGTTGTTTAATTATTAGTGCTCAGGCAATGCGAGTAATTAAGGGAGTTGTTCAATGTTATTGCTCACACAGTGAGAGTAATTAAGGGAGTTGTTTAAATATTAACGCTCAGCCAATTAGAATAATTAAAGACAATCGTTTAACTATTACTGCTTACGTAATAAAACTAATTAAAGGAACTGTTTAACAATTAGTAGTCAGGCAATGCGAGTAATTAAGGGAGTTGATCAACATTAGTCCTCACACAGTGAGAGCAATTAAAGAATTTGTTCAACGTTAGTGGTCACGCAGTGAAAGTAATTAAGGGAGTTGTTCATGGTTAGTGCTCACACAGTGAGAGTAATTAAGGGAGTTGTTCATGGTTAGTCCTCACACAGTGAAAGTGATTAAGGGAGTTGTTCATGGTTAGTGCTCACACAGTGAGAGTAATTAAGGGAGTTGTTCAACATTAGTCCTCACACAGTGAGAGTGATTAAGTGTGTTGTTTAACTATTAGCACTCAGCCAATTAGAATAATTAAAGGGATTTTTTTAAACTATTACTGCTTAAGTAATAAATCTAATTAAAGGAGATGTTTAACTATTAATGCTCAGGCAATGCCAGTCAAATCAGTAATTAAGTTCAACATTAGTGCTCACACAATGACAGTAATTAAGGAAGTTGTTTAACTATTAGTGCACACCGAACAGAAAACGCCGCCTTATGAATGAATTAATAAAAAATATTAAGAGTGTCACAGCGATTTTTTTCTAAAGTTCCAGCTGAGGTATAATTCAATACTGTTTCAAACTAAAGCACAAATTGCCTAACTCTGCTTCTACCTGTCACTGATTATGGAGACGGCTTTTATTCCAATCTAAAACAATTACTGATTAATTGGGATAACTTTACAATTGAGCCTATGTTGTCAATACAGTTTTGGTCTTCAAAAATATGACCAAACAACTTAGCGACAGTTACGATTTAAATAGTTTAATTTTCTGACCAACGCAATTTCAATTCTTTATGTTTTTACCCAATATATAGAATAATCCTGTTACACCTTCATACCTCTGATCAAGATTACAGTACTCATCATCCCACGACCTTGAATTACGTTTTAAAAGAATAGCACTCCTTTAATCACTCAGAATAGAACTGCATTTTCTGAAGCATTTATTTCCGTGTATGCTACAAAATTATGGAACCAGTTGAAAACTAATATACAAAATTCCCCCTCAAATTCCGTATAAAAGTCATCTGAAGTTACACAACATATCACAATCTCCAAATCAGAAATGCCTTTTCTTTACCACATTCTTATCTCTAACGTGGCTCTGTTTTGCTTTTATGATATTCAATATAATATTAATTTCGTATTTTCATATTTATATCCATATAAATATCTTTATTTTGTTTTATATACATCGCACCAATCACTTACCGTCTATAACTGCATGTTTTTGTGAACCAACTCATTGCCATTGACTGTAAGAAATCCCGCTTTTAATAATAAGTCCGCCCCTATATACTTAGTATTTTAAGCTTGCCGTAAAGTTTTATAAACAAAAATAAGTTGCTGTTATCCTGGTTGAGGGTATACTAATGTTAATGACGACGTAATGACAAAAAACGAACAGAAAAATAACTCAATATCAATTACATGTGAATATGAAACGCTGACGTTTCTAGGTTGCTTTCAATTGACTCCGCAGTTTATACAAATATTTAGACTTGTTAACGAAACTGCAGCATCCAATTAAGACAAGATTTTAATAAATTTAATAAAGAGAATTTTTTAATTCCGTAAGTAGACGGTACTTAAGTGAAATGAAGAATCTTTCAAGCTTGGAAACGAAAACACTTAATTTTAGAGATAATTGTAATGTAAAAATATCAGCCTTTGAGTAGCTTATGATGTAAATAATAAAACTCAGTTTGCTCTGGAAGATTATTAATCTTCAAAAGAAATGGAGAACGCTTTTGAATCGATAATTAATATAATAACACCCATTTTAAATTGACGTGAAGAACAAGTGCCGAAGAAAATATTTATTAGCCCAAGATGAAGGAGAGACAATTAAGTAAAACAAATTCGAGTCAAACTTAAACTAACATTTTAATTCAAATCGTTTTATGCTCTTATGGTTTTGAATCGAAATATTACGAGTATCTGCTGTGTAAAGTTATTCGATCTCTTCTCTTTAAAAAAACCAAAAGTATTTTGAAAGATACTTCAGCATTCATTCAACATAAGGTACATTTATCTAATACAATAAATTGTAATCGATACTTTAAAGATTGATGAATTGTATAACTTTATGACAAGAAACACAATGTTACCACTCTCTCTCTCTCTCTCTCTCTCACACTCTCACTCTATATCTCTCTCTCTCGCTATCTCTCTGTCTCACACACTCTCACTCTATCTCTCTCGCTCACACACACTCTCTCTCTCTCACACACACTCTCACTCTCTCTCACACTATCTCTCTCTCTCACACACTCTCACTCTCTCTCTCACACTCTCTCACTCTCTCTCTCTCTCTATCTCTCTCTATCTCTCACACACTCTCACTCTATCTCTCTCTCTCTCTCTCTCTCTCTCTCTGAAAAAAGAACATGGCATTGGGTGGTCAGGGTTTTTCAAATCAATATACTTATTCATGAAACAATGTTTTGAAGAAATAACTTGTACTTAGCTTCATCAAATTTAAATAAGTGATAGCTAAGATATAACTAGATTTATTTGCTTTAATCGTTTATATTGAATGCAAGTCGTTGTGAACACGGACCGCCTAGCTTCCGTGGTCGCCATTTCGTTCTCCCGCTCGCACTCCACTTTTACCTAGGGATGTGAATGTCGATAACCAAACATCGATGTCCAATAAATATCGAAATAAAAACATTTATGTTCACTGAAAACATCGATGTTGTGGTGCTAAAATTAAATATTTTTAAAATTTTATTTCAAAATATTTATTTACTAAAAACAAACATAAAATTACAAAAAATTAAGTAAGTGGTATTAGAAATTAAAAAACGTCCAAAATTTTCTATTTATGCTTTGAAGAAATAATGTTTTTGATAGGAGTTTCCATTTTAATCAATTCCTCTGTTGATATAACTTGAAATCTTCTTTTACGAAAAGTCTTCTTTTTGCTTTTGAAAAAAATAAATAATAAACAATCATTTATAAAAATCCCAACACTTTGTAGAAAAATTTTGTTAATTTATAGGTTAGACGTGGCAGGTAACGCAATATTATATCATTTTGTAATATTATATCATTTTGTAATATTATATCGTTTTGCAAGCCACGGGCAAATATCACAATGAACTTAGCAGTTTTTGTGTTAATATAAATTATCTGCAAAAACAACTAAGCTATAAACTTTACAATCAAATAAAATTTATGTCTTTAAAATATGAACTAAATATGAAGTAAATGAAAGTAAACAGGACTATGAATGTTTATAGTCCTGTTTACATTCATTTACTCGAAGAAGGCACAAATCATACAAGTCGATGTTGATCAATGAGTCGAGTTGAGAATAATATTACCATAGCAGAAGTTTTATAGACTTATTTTGCGATATTACGCTTTCTTTCTTGAAGTTTCATCCCAAAATTTATTTGCTAAACGTGATACTAGCTGGCCAAAAAAAATTATTTAATTCAAACAAAACAAAATACTATTAATTCAGTGCAAACTCTAAATATTCATGGTATAAAAAAGAATAAAACTTAAATACTTTGAAGGTGACAATTGACAGTGGATGAATAATGAAATGATAGCCATGGACAATGATAGACATGGCCATGAAATCAAAAATACATTTTAATGACATCTAACATAATAACTATGAACTACTTCGCAACGTTCAAAATTTGTATCGATAAGTTGACATTTTAAAAGCCGTTGAAAAATTTCGGACATTTAAAAATTTTACACTAAATGGTACAAACATTGATTTTTTATATTTTGGCCAACATCATCGAGATATCAATGTTTGAAAGAACCTAACATCGATGTTAAAACGTTGATGTTTCCATAATATCGATGAATATCGATCCATGATATCCATCCCTACGTTTACCTCACATTAGTCCATAGATAATATACTAAACATTAAGGCAGATTTACATTGGGTCAGTAGCTGACGTCAGTGCTGGCGCCGAAAACTGACTCATACTATTTACACGCAGTCAGTATTTCGTCAGTAGTCGAGGATATTTATTTTGGTGTACACACGTTCGTAAAGTCAGTGCGTAAAAATGAATTCTCGAAAACAGCAAAAAATCAACATTAATCATTTGTTGAGAAAATTTACCTTTGTGATGATGCAAGAACTAACTGGAATGTTAGAAAATGAGGTATCTAAACAGAAACGAATATGGGTAAGAAAATGGATAGATGATTGAGATAAAACTGGAGGTTCTGCTCTGTTGTTAACCCAGTTGAGAATTGAAGATCCTGGGGAATACAAAGTGGCTTTGAGAATGACCCGAAAAAACTTTGACGATCTGCTTATGTCGTTATCAAGCTCTATTCAGCGTCAAGACACATTTATGAGAGACGCCTTACCAGCCAAAGTGAAACTCGAAATTACGCTGACATTTTTGGCTACTGGAATGTCGTTTCGAAATCTCAATCACTTTTATCGCGTGTCGATACCATCTATTTCTAATTTAATACCGGAAGTGTGTTGGGCAATATATGAGTCATTGAAAACACAGATTAAGGTAAGAAAGTTATTTACTTAAAAATTCTTAAATTATTTAAAAAATTAACGATCACATATAAATTATAATAACCTATAGTAATAGTAGGTACTAAGCTGTATCAAAAGCATACTTAATAACATCAGCACAGTCGCCTTCACAGTTATCGTTATTAAGAGCTGTATTAGGGGCGGTACTGATGATTACCTGACTAGGATCTACATATCTTGGAGTTTGAGTTGGCGATGAAAAATAAAATCCCAAAGAGCTGTTACTTGAGGCAGTCATCTGAGTGACATCGGGGGGATAAAACCCTAAGGAACAACTGCTACCGCTGTTTGTCGTAGACGCTGGACTAAGAGTATCACGATTCTGCTGAGGCTGTGTACGAGTAGTAGCCCCCATAGAAAAGTGTGTATTTGGGTAAATATTCACGTTTCTTCTTCTCTTTTCTAGATCTGTTAGTCTACATTTGGATAATATTCTTTGGATTTCTTCTTGTGCTATTATACATTGTTCCTCAGAGAGTTTTTTTAACTGAAAGGCCACATGCTTTCCATAAATATCACAATCACTTCCTTCGTCTGAAGGCACATTAATACTATGTGATATATTTTTCATGTCTTTTATCATATCGGACTTCTGAGACAGTTTGCTACGTTTAGACCTCAGTCTTGTCGGTTGGTTGGAGTTTGGTGTGCTCGGCCCGGATTCTGAAGCTGGTGAATTCGCAGTGTTATTATTTTCAGTGTTGGATCTTATCTCATCTTCATCATCATCACCAGAAACAGGAATATTGTTGGGAGTGTCAGAATTATCCTGAAAATAAGTAATCAATTGTAATAACGAGTACCTAAAGTGATTACATACATACAAACCTTATATAAGTACCTACCTACAAACCTACCTATATACATACCTACTTACACACATATCTTTACAAAGAGGAAAGATTTGATTGTTTGTTTAATACATTTTTTTTCCTTTGCAGATTCCAGATGGAGAGGATGAATGGAAAATTATCGAAAACGGATTTAACACCAGATGGAATTTCCCCTCGTGTTACGGAGCAATTGATGTCACTATCAAAGCTCCGCCAAATAGTGGAAGTGAATTTTACAACTATAAAAAAACAAATAGTATTGTTTTGATGGCTATTGCAGACCATAACTACTGTTTCTCATACATCGATGTCGGTGCGAATGGCAGCGCTTCTGATGGGGGAGTTTTTAAAAATTCTTCGATTTATCGCCGTTTAGAAGATGGATTACTGCCAGTTGATGGATTCATTGTTGGCGATGCAGCTTTTCCGTTAAAGACCTATTTACTAAAACCGTATCCAGGTTCGCAACTGTCTGCCAGTGAAAAAATATTCAATTACAGACTATCTCGTGCAAGGCGTATAGTGGAAAATGCTTTTGGAATTCTAGTTTCTAGATTCCGTGTATTCGAAAAAGCAATTCCCTCCAGTTTGAACACAATCGATGCAATCGTCTGTGCATCCTGTGCCCTTCACAATCGGTTGCGAAAAACATCTAACTCCTACATAACACCTACTTGTGTAGACAGAGAGGACTCTGAAGGACAAATAATACCAGATACTTGGAGATCGGAAATAACTCCATTAATAAGTATAACTGATCAAGTTAGAGATAACCATTCCGTTAATGCGAAACAGAAAAGAGATTTATTGAAAAATTACTTTGTGACGAACGGAAGTGTACCGTGGCAGTTTAACAGAATTTCTTAAATTTTATTTGTTTTATTTTAATACTAAGAATAAATACATATGGTGGGTACTTACTGTTGTTTTCCTTTGTATAGACACATTTCTTATAAAAGCGTCCATTTCTGCGAACCATTTCAATTTTGGAGTATAGACATTTCCACCGGCGCCTGATTTTGAGGACTTTTTTATTTTATTCTGTTCCAAGTAGTAAGTTGCCCTCAAGTATTTAATTTTATTTTTGACCTGGTTAAGGCCAAACCCTTCTAAATTCATTTCTCGTGCAATATTATGTAATACTGTTGCACGCATTTTTTTATTTCTATAATTTTGTGCTTTATTATCCCATAGGCATTCATTATCGCGGTATAGTTGAATAAGCTTTAAGTTTTCCGTGTCGCTCAGTTTTCGCGTCATTTTGTGATGCGTGGTCCACGTACAATAGAGCGGCAGCGACTGACTTCGGCATTTACACGGTGTCAGTTGCGCTGGCGTGGGTGGCGGGGGGCGCGGACTGACGCCAAAAATATGAAGCGGGAATATTGAAGTCAGTACTGACGCGACAGTACTGTACTGACTTGAAATCAATTTACACGATGGCAGTGCCAGGTCAGCACTGACTCGGCAGTGGACTGACGTCAGCTACTGACTCAATGTAAATCTGCCTTTAGTCTTGGCAGTCGTCGAGGTTTGACATGGGCTTTCATATTTATCGCCAAACTGTTATTATCTATATGATTCCTTTGATAATTTCGTAATTCGTTTTCCTATTTTATTTATTTTTGTTAATTTTTATCTTGATGCATACTAACGACGTTTAAAATACTATTTTAATCATTTTTGTATAAGTATTTGTTCCCAGTTACCGATTTTAAAAGTTTTAGTTACCAAATCTTCAAGAAATATTTCAAAAAATTAGATTATATTAAATGCTACATTCTATTATATAAATTTTTGATCATCGCTAGATTAATGACTGGGTTTTTCATGTTTCTATGCTCACTTATTTGTAAATTAATTTAATTGTCATCTCTCAATTCACGAAATTCTTTTATAGCCGTTGTAGCAAAAGAAAAAATATATGAATATATTCGTACTTTGTAATTTTTTAGACTTTTAAAATTAATTTTAAAATTATTGAACTTTTTTTTAAATTATTGGACTTTTTCCCATATTCAAGTTTACGTACGAGTAGTAAAGTACGTATCCGAGGGTAGGTTCGAACAGCAATTAATCAATTTATCTAAACTGAAAAAAAAAACGAAAAGCGACATTGGAGCTTATGAGGAAATATCTTTGTAATTTTTGATCTGTCAGTAAGCCTAATTGGATTTCAGTCAATGATGCTAAAATTGTAATTCTATGTGTTTATCAAAAGCGAAATTCAGGTAAAAAATCTGCAGGATAAAGAAGATTTTATGACACAGATATATTATGCTTCGCATATATTTATGCCTGAAGAGTGTGTAGCTAAAATATATGCCTGAAGAGTGTGTAGCATAAAAGAATTTTGATATTAAAATTACAATATTATTGACACTAAGAAACTGATTTTAAAACATCTCTTACAATTATGATACACAGATCATAATCTAAATTATATAAGGAAAAAGTGACCAACCTTTCCAAAAACGGCTGTAAAAACCAAGCTATGGCGTTGTATTTAACTACGAAGAATCGGGAAAATGACGATAGCGTTAAATCTGGAATTTTATATTATTTTTAGAATTCCATCCCTCAGAACAAAGAAAGCTTCCTGCCTTCTAGAATCACTTCATTGTCCGTCCGTCTGTCTTTCAAAGCCGTTTTTCTCAGAAACGGCTTGAGATACAACTGCATGTTTTTGTGAACCAACTCATTGCCTTATTTTGCTGTAAAAAATTAAACTTTCGTTCATCAAATAAAAATATACGGCCATTTAAAGCATATGTTTTATTCGTACAATTATTTTACTCACTAATCTTCAAAACATATAATAGGGTACGTCCGGTTGACCTAAAATTTTGAAAGTCGACATAATAGGAAATATTATTGCACAGATAAAGAGAAAAATCCAAAAATAAATTGTTTGTAATTCTATGTGGAATTATACATTTTTAAAATTTGTTTCTACATCTGTGAAATATATAGTATGCAATATACTTATGCTGTGAGAAATTAAAAATTTTAAATAGTTTAATTAAAAATGATACGTACACTTAAATGTTTACAGTACCTAAGCGAGTGGGCAACCCTAATAGTGCGAGTTCAACTCGTGTTTGACAAGTATTTTTAGGACGAAGGTAGTCAAGATCGATTGACTAGTTGGTGAATCAAAAATTTTTAGTTAATTTAAACTATACAAACGAAAATTAGTAATATCAACTTGGAAATAAATGACTAACGAAGTAGTCAAGACCAATTGACTAGTAAAATTAATCAAAAATGTTTAGTTAATTTAAACTGTACAAATAAACGAAAATTAGTAATATCCACTTGGAAATAAATGACTAACGAAGTAGTCAAGACCAATTGACTAGTCAAGTTAATCAAAAATGTTTAGTTAATTTAAACTGTACAAATAAACGAAAATTAGTAACATCAACTTGGAAATAAATGCTAGCGAAGTAGTCAAGACCAATTGACTAGTCAAGTTAATCAAAAATGTTTAGTTAATTTAAACTGTACAAACAAACGAAAATTAGTATTATCAACTTGGAAATAAATGACTAACGAAATAGTCAAGACCAACTGACTAGTCAAGTTAATTAAAAATGTTTAGTTAATTTAAACTGTACAAATAAACGAAAATTAGTAACATCAACTTGGAAATAAATTACTAACGCCATCTGTTAACCATGTAATACTATACTCGTTTGCTGTGCTCACGTTTGTGAAACTTGATAATGCGACTGATAGGTGGCGCTATTCATATGCTTCCACATTATCTTAAATATAATGTAATGAAAATTATCAAATGCATAAAGTATACTTAGCACATGATATCACAATCACCTTAAAACAATGAAATGTAATTTAACTTTTATTAAATACATATTTGAGATATTTATATAGGAATAGTGCATTTGGTTCAAAAGTAATATTTATTTTTCCTGGTATGACATAGGCCACATAAACTAGATAATAATGTATATTACGTAAATTACCTAGTTTATATGGATAAGTTTCTTCCAGAAGATGGCGCTATATATCGTTATTTAATATATATATATATATATTTATATTCTTCTCTGTTTTTTATTTTTTCTTAATAATATAAATAATTTTTAAACTCTCATTTATTTATTTCATTATTCATTGAAAGTCATTATTTATTCATTGAAAAGTATTTATTCATTCAAAGTCAGTGTTTAAAACAAAAAAAATTGGTTAAAAAAAAATTGTACATAAACAGTAATTAAACATTCTTCAAAAATGAATATTGCCAACTTATAAATCCCTTTCAAACTAAATTTTTTTTCCTGGGTTATTGATGTAAAAACGTCTATAAATTTAGTTTGGTAGCCAGGTAACAATTTTTAATGCAACGAAGTTATTCACAATTTCGTAATGCAATAACTTTGTGAATAAGTATGGATTAAACTAGCTCTTTAAAATTCTGCCTGGTTACATAATAATTATGGTTAAGTCAACAATTTAATTAATTTAAAAACATAGCGGCCATGTACGAAAGATACAGATATATAGAACTATGCACGTTTTACAGACGGTCCACCTCGTGAAAACGGAAGTAACAACTCTGTGAATAATTACGGATTAAACTTGCTCTTTAAAATTTTGGCTGGTTACATAGGTTATTTCAACAATTGAATTAATTTAAAAACAGCGGCTGTCTACGAAAGATACAGATATATGAATGTATGTACGTTTTACAGGCGGTCTACCTCGTAAGAGCATGGATGACAAGTCTGTGAATAATTACGGATTAAACTTGCTCTTTAAAATTTTGGCTGGTTACATAGGTTATTTCAACAATTGAATTAATTTAAAAACAGCGGCTGTGTATGAAAGATACAGATATATGAATGTATGTACGTTTTACAGGCGGTCTACCTCGTAAAAGCGTGAAGGTAAAACGCCAGACGAAGTGTCCGTAAAAAGCCCTTACGCAGTTCTAATAATATCGTTGGGAATATTGGCTTTAATGATAATAAACAAAATTTTATGACTTTGCAAACTTGAAAAATCCTACGGCTCGGACAAAACTGAAGCCATTTCATATTTTATGTCTTTTTTTTGTTAAAATGTTATTTTAGTTTACAATTTTCAATGCGTTTTTTATTCAACGGCTATTTTAAGACTTGAAGCGTCGTTATTTCCTAAATAATTTTTTTTGTTTTTCCAGTTTTAGGACTTACGAAATGTTACTAAAAATACTCATTCAACAATGCTTCCTTTATTGGAATCGACACAGGCGTTGGCAGCGTTCAGTGTATATAAATACATTCATACATACTTATCTTTATGTATATATACACATACACACACACACATATATATATATATATATATATATATATATATATATATATATGTATATATATATACATACATCCATACCTATTTAACTAGTTTTTAACTTTCTTGCTTATGTGAAGACAAATCGAACGAATTCAAACTGAATTATTTTACTCCGCATTATTGAGGTGTTCCTGTCACTATTTTCTGCCTCCGTCCTTAGACCCTGGATACTATTTATAACCAAAGAATCTGCCAAAACAAGTCAAACGAGCTCAAATTCAGGTATAACAATTCTATCCCCACCTTCTGGTTCCATCGACAGATCCTGATCACCTTTTGTGACTAAATTACTTCCAAACACAGGACATATGAGTTAAAACACCGTCCCAAATTGTCCCAAGAGGCCGTTTTATCTCATTTGTTGAGGAGGTTCTAAGGATATATCCGGAGTTCATTTTCAGATTCTGATCATATTTAAACGATACCCCCTGGGAAGCAGTCTCAGTCATATATTAATAATGACTATTGATTTAAAACTAATGTTAATCAAGATTAATAACTAACGTATGAGAATAATTAATTATTATTATTAAATATAATTATTATTAAATATTTAAAACTAATATTAATCAAGATTAATAACTAACGTGTGATCATTTCCATCATTATTCGTGACTAATGATTAGCCTAGTTTTATTTGTAATCATTAATTATAACTGAAATTAATTTTATTTTATGCTTTTAACTAAAACTAATTATATTATTATAACGAGAAAATTCAAAACTATTACAAAATTATGACAATTTACAATAAAAATATTAGTCGACTGCTTATTTTTGACAGTAACAAACACGGGTAGCATTTTATTTCTAATTTCGTCTCCAATTTTAATCCTTATTACAGAAGATGACATCTGGTAAGGTCCGGAAATGAACGATAGAACTCCTTAACGGATATTAGTAAAACAATAGTGAATAAAGGTATTTACTACTCGTAGTTGTTATTTTGCAGAATACCTGAACCGTCTACCAGGTCTGATTCTAATTATGAGTTCTGGAATTGAAAAATGGAACTCCTTAACCCTTGGTAGTAAATTAAAAGTGATTTAAGGTATTTGCTACTGGTAGTCGACCATATCAAAGTCTGATAATGCATTCTGGAGATGAACAATGGAACTTCTTACCGGATAGTAGTAAATCAATGGTAATTTAAGATATTTGCCGCTGGTAGTGTTTACGAAATTACTACACCATCGACCAGCCCCAGGTCTGATGATGAGTTCTGAAGATAAATAAGTCAATTCCTTAACGGATGGCAGTAAATCAATCGTGATTCAATATATTTGCTAATAGCTGGTTGTCACTTTAGTTATTAGTTTGCATAATCTAATATTGTATTTCGGATATGGGGTACGGAACACGCCAAGTGGTATTTTTTACTTTGCAAAATCTGGTATTGGATTTCGGATATGGAGAACGGAACACGTCAAGTGGTAATTGTTACTTTGCAAGATCTGATATTGGACTCCGTATATGGTGAACGGAACTCCTCAACAACTAACGGTTAACCATTGGCGGCTACTACTACCTCTTCATTTCCGTATGTTTTTAATAACCAACTTTAGACAACGACGAAATTATATATATTCTAACTTTTGCCCGTGACTTTTAATAATTATACAATATTCTAAGAAAGAAAATAATTGAAGATTAGTTATAGTATGATGATTAATATTATTAATCTTTTCAAAAACCATCTTCAAAAAAGAAGGTACTAAAAATAATTTACTCAAAATAGGTACCTACTTATTCGGAATAAATAAGTTACTTGGTTTTGAAGTCGGTACCAGCATTGTCGACCAACTTAAAGAAACACGTAATTTTAATTATGTATATATATACATATATATATATATATATATATATACATACATATATATATATATATATATATATATATATAATGTACATATTAGTTTCAAATTCCTTCTTATTTAGCAATGGTTTTTATAAAATATTGTTAAAATATATTAGTGATACATATAAATATATAAATATATATGTTATCACCTTTTTTCACATTATTAACGACTTAATTTTTCTTAATATAGAAGGCGGTCCTTGATGAGGATTATCAGAGAGACTAAAATTTTCTTTCTTAAATCTGCGAAATCTTCTTTTAGAGTCTTCACCAATTGTGCATATGTTGTGTCCTGCTTCCTTCGCTCTTTGACCTAAACAGAGTTCATGAAATAAGTGCACTCTAAGTTTTCTTCGTGAAATTTCCATTATTTGATTTTTACTCGAGAAAATTCATTTGTAAAGTGAACAGAAGATGGTATATTAATCTTTTTATATACTCTACTGGAGATATCCAAGATATTTCCATATTGTTTCTGGAATACAACCTGAAAAAAGTAGCGGGTTTATTACTCATAATACCAATGTGATAATTTTCAAACCGCCATGTTGTAGAATTACTGACTACATTTACTTATTATGGGTATTTAAACCCGGTTATTCATATATAGAAAAAATATCTAGAGATTTCCATCATTTATCATCTCTGGAGTCCGTATGAGTCTGAGGAGTCCGTATGAGAGTCCGACAGATATTATTTATTAGCAAAAACGACTTTACTTACAGATTTTTTTTTCATATTAAATACCAAACGTAGTTTGTTATGAAAGTATTGCTTAGTATTCATCAGAAAATCAACAATAATTTAAAGAAGGTTGTCCAGAAAAGTATCACAAAAACTTGACAAGGAATCCAAGTTGCTAAGAACTGAAGTTGTGTTATTTTAAAATTTGCACGCAGAACTACTGGACAGTATCACATAACGCATTCCAATATTTTTTTCTGTCTATTCTGCTCCTTTTGCTTTGTACTGAGTTTTTTCTCAGCTTTCTCCAACTGAAAAAATGAATTTATGCCTTAACTTAAATGATGTGGCAGTGTTACCAATTTCTGCTTATGTAACTCTTAAGATCGCGTTTAAGCGGGAACGCCCATTTCTTATTGTATAAACGCTAATAATTTAATTTCAAATTTCTCATTTTATATTTTACCGGCACGGGAGACCTAGATTGGTTTTAGTCTTACTCTCGATTGTTATTCCTAGATGGCGCTATATTGATTTACATCGCGATAATATTTGTTGTCTACCCAGTTGCACCAGTGATTTTCTAAGTTTTTAACATGGTTCCTGTTTTATTATTAGGTTCATAACATGCATCATTCCTTATGTAATCAACCGTGTCAACTCACAGCCGTGCATATAACGTATTTTTTAATTATTTTTGTAAGAATTATCTTGGTAGAAAAAATATATTCAAGCAACAACGGGAAATACCCCCAACTGGAAATACCGCACCGTAATCAATATGTAAATGACTTCATTATTTTTAATGTTTATATTATCATAATATTATTTATAATTTTTATACATGTAATATTCAAATAAACCTATTTAACGTGTCGAGAGATAATGGAATAAACTAAAATAAATTCGTTTGTATGTGTAGCCGTATTATTTATATCATTTTAATGTAAATGTTATTTCAAGAGCAGACAATGAAAAATTCCTGTTCATTGTTTGTAAACTTAAATAAAATGATAAACCTTCTCATTATCATAACTGCACATGGCGCTGTTGTGCGGCTTATTATCCACTAGTGCCCAGCGTCGTCTTTGTACGAACTCGGGTAATTCCGTTTTAATTAAATTTTGATGACATCTTTTTCTAAAGAGCACATCATATTCTAAAAATAATATGATTTCTTAATTTTTTATTATGACCTACATTGATCTTTGAAACATAACATACCTGGCCGTCCATTATTATCTATGTATGTTTGTACATATGAGGACACGCTATAGGCCGCTGTACGTATATATTAGGATACGCTAGAAGCCGCACTTCTTGACAGATTTTGGTGATTTTTAAAGGACTTCAAAATCGTGGAAAGTTTTTACTTTGACTTTTTTGGAAGGTTTATAAATACATAGAGTATATAATTATCTATAAGCGACCTCCTTGAACTCATAATTGAACGTCGTAGATGGGTTACAATCGAAGACAATAATATCTCTAGAAGCTTATGTAACAATGAAATTTATACTAAATATGGGCAAACAAACATTTGGTTAGGAAACGTTTTTCGACGGGAAGATTTGAACCAATTAAAAAACCGACGTTCGCGAAGATTGAAGTTACAAGGAGAAGAGGGACATCAAGTCGTACTGCCTAGAGGGAGCAGATTGGGACAGCCTTGGCTTGCACCAGGCTGTAGTGCTAACAAAAAAGCAGAAGATAGATTACTATAGATGTATTTTTTCCAAACAATGAGTTTCTGATGTGAAACATCTAATCGTGTGTTTTGGATTTTCCTTCCCTCTCCATTACACTATATGTCATTTTATTGGGTTTTCCTTCCCTCTCCATTACACTATATGTCATTTTATTGGGTTTTCCTTCCCTCTCCATTACACTATATGTCATTTTATTGGGTTTTCCTTCCCTCTCCATTACACTATATGTCATTTTATTGGGTTTTCCTTCCCTCTCCATTACACTATATGTCATTTTATTGGGTTTTCCTTCCCTCTCCATTACACTATATGTCATTTTATTGGGTTTTCCTTCCCTCTCCATTACACTATATGTCATTTTATTGGGTTTTCCTTCCCTCTCCATTACACTATATGTCATTTTATTGGGTTTTCCTTCCCTCTCCATTACACTATATGTCATTTTATTGGGGTTTCCTTCCCTCTCCATTACACTATATGTCATTTTATTGGGTTTTCCTTCCCTCTCCATTACACTATATGTCATTTTATTGGGTTTTCCTTCCCTCTCCATTACACTATATGTCATTTTATTGGGTTTTCCTTCCCTCTCCATTACACTATATGTCATTTTATTGGGTTTTCCTTCCCTCTCCATTACACTATATGTCATTTTATTGGGTTTTCCTTCCCTCTCCATTACACTATATGTCATTTTATTGGGTTTTCCTTCCCTCTCCATTACACTATATGTCATTTTATTGGGTTTTCCTTCCCTCTCCATTACACTATATGTCATTTTATTGGGTTTTCCTTCCCTCTCCATTACACTATATGTCATTTTATTGGGTTTTCCTTCCCTCTCCATTACACTATATGTCATTTTATTGGGGTTTCCTTCCCTCTCCATTACACTATATGTCATTTTATTGGGTTTTCCTTCCCTCTCCATTACACTATATGTCATTTTATTGGGTTTTCCTTCCCTCTCCATTACACTATATGTCATTTTATTGGGTTTTCCTTCCCTCTCCATTACACTATATGTCATTTTATTGGGTTTTCCTTCCCTCTCCATTACACTATATGTCATTTTATTGGGTTTTCCTTCCCTCTCCATTACACTATATGTCATTTTATTGGGTTTTCCTTCCCTCTCCATTACACTATATGTCATTTTATTGGGGTTTCCTTCCCTCTCCATTACACTATATGTCATTTTATTGGGTTTTCCTTCCCTCTCCATTACACTAAATGTCATTTTATTACCATTACTAATATGTGTTAGTGCTTCAACATTCTTTACTAATTTTTACAACTTTACTCGTTTATATCGGTGGTTAAAACGTTAAAAGCTTTTATAAATTTAAGATATAAGGTACAGTGATAGTAAAAGTGATTGTGAAAAAAAAATTGATATTTCACATCTGCCTTGACGGCCCTAATTTATTTATATCTTTAAAAAGTTATATGAAAATCAAATTTTGATAGTATATAAAGAGATGCAAATATTTCTACAATTGTAGCAAATTTCATTGTAATATTTCTAATTTTTTTTAGCTTTAAATACTCGAATATTATATAGAAATATAATTTAATAAATAAAAAATCTAATAGATAATATAATGCGTGTCGTTTACTACAATATTTTACGAAACGACGATTGTTATACCTCATTTGCTCAAATTACTGTACGATACGGAAAGCAATTAATTTAAGTCGTATTTTATGTGCTGCGAGACATAACTATTGTAGATTATCAAATTATGTCAATAATCACACTGCTTCAATAAATATAGGGCACAACACTCGGTAGAGGTTTGACAAATTACTTATATAAAACGTATGAATTAAACTTCTAAATATGTATAATTATATTTAATGCAGTTAAAGGTATATTATAAATTAATTAAAAAAAGGTACGCCATTTATGTAAATTTAATTAAAATCTACGTCGAATTAACTGTAGCTTGAATCCAAAGAGTGAAGGGTGCGACTGTAGCATATACGCCTGGATTTTGTGCACTTCCACACCCAATTCCCCAGGATACGACTCCATATACTACACCGTTACTGTATGCTGGACCTCCAGAATCACCAGTGCACGCGTCAATTCCAGCAACGTTTAATATTCCAGCACAGAACATGTTCTGCGTGACCATCGGCCCATTCCTCTCGCGACAGATGTTGAAATCGATGACGAAAACGTCTATGTTGAGAAGTTGAGCACTAGGTGAACCGGCCTGTGGACACCAAAAAAATTATTTTAGTTCCTGGATTCTAGGGCTGAGGAACTAAACGTTTTTGTGAACCTTAATAGCTGAGACATTTTTACGAAACTTAACCGTGTGAAAATAAACATTTTTGTGAAACTTAACTATGCAGATATTTTTGTGAACCTCAACAATGCTAAAACTAAATGTTTTTGTGAACCTTGAATATTTTTGTGAACTTTAATAGCTGAGAAATTGTGGAAGTTCACGGTGCGAATCTATACTTTTTTGTGAAACTTAACAGTTGAGATATTTTTGTGAGCCTTAACGATTCTAAAACTAAACGTTTTTTTACAAACCCTAAACATTTTTGTGAACCTAAGCAACCTATAATTGAATCATAAAGGATAATAATAAGTTTCAATAGTCTTGCCGATATAGTTCCAGTCAATGAACATGGTTTATTGTTATAGTCTTATTTATATCAGTTGTAGGAGTTTAAAAGTATAAATCTGAGTCAATGGTGAATGATATTTGTTTGTCCGATGTATGAGTGCATAAATTACTTAATTTTATTTAGTTCGATATCTAATGCAAACAACAACACTGTAATTAATATTCGTAATGTTAATTATAATTGAATTAAACACCAAATCGATCAACGAAAATAGCCTTACCAATTTTATAAAATAACAACTCAATACAAAGTACTGATAGAGCTGATTGCCTTTATTATTATACACGTAATCAAATTAGACAAATAATTGCTATGCTTGAATAAATTTAGCAAATTTACTTTAATATTTTTAATAATTTTATTGCAAATAATTAAAAAAACTGGCTGAATCCACATCGAAGCACTCATAAAATAAAGTGCTGTAGTCTAATGTTTAAATGTACAATATACAATAACAACCGTAGACAAGTATTATGTGAAAGTTTTTATGAAATCTAATAGAATAAATAGATTTTTTTCTCATTATGTAAAGAAAGTTCCGTAGTTAACTGTGATATTTAAATTTATATTATTTTTTATAAAATAGACTTTAATATTTTTATTCTAAATATACAATAAAAAAACGGAAATAGTTTTAACTGAAGTTTTGATCCAAAGAATGATTTCATATTTTGTAAAATTTCCGATTGAAAAATTAGACTATAAGATATATTGCGCATCGTTTTAAAACTTAATATTTCGTAAATGAAGTTTGAAAATAAAAACTGGATAATGTAACGTTAAATTTATTTTTAAAAATCTGTCCAATTATATTGTACTTGACGGTCTGTATGAAGAAAATTACTGCCATTTTAAACTTGTGAGCAGGTACTTTAAAAAAAAATGCTTTTAGCAACTTTCTACATTTTAATTGAGTTCTCATTTAAAACATCTACTTGCAAAATTTTATTCACATAGACCTAAAACCCTAGAAGCCGTGAAGCTGCGACAGATGAACAAAAGGATTATTGTAGACAGGTACAAAGAAATGATCATTATATCAAAGTAATTAATCAAGTGAGAAATGAATCTCTGGACGAGACTTCCGATACCATCAAAGAGATTTTGATTTTTTGATATCATTCGATATGATACAATCTCTGGGAAATAAATCCCAAAAACAGAATTAAAAAACACTTAATGTTAAATTATGAATTAAGTATAATCTAATAACACCCTTCCAAAAATACACATCTTACAGGAACATTAAAAACTACAGATATTTGACTCCATATTATCAAAAATTAGAAATTCAATTGGTTTAATTCGAAAACCTGGTTCCATTATTTAGACCTTATCGTTTTACTAATTACATAACGTAAAGACCAACCTCAGTCACTCCCCAGCCAGCCACGCTAATGGGCATACCAGTCGGCAATGTGGTGGTTGGATGAGGAAGTATGGCATTGCCGATGCCAGTGCCAGGTCCGATCGGAACAGCTTGACTTAAAATCACCACGGAGATATCAGAATCCGGGAAGTTATAATCGGGATGGTTAACTGCAGTCTGTGCCAACACGTTGACACCACCGGTTTGCCAAAATGAAGAACCTAGACGTACGTGGTGGATAGGAATATTCCTGAAAAGTATCAATGGTTGCTCAGGTTAATATTTTAAATATTATTTTCTTATTTGAAGAATATATTTTATCGTTTAATATTTAAAAAAATATGAAAATCTTTTAATCTTTGTTGACATCAATCTAATGGAACCACGAATTTGAAGATATGTTATTTTAAACCAGCTCCAACAAATACGAATAATAGTCATTTGTCACGTAAACAAATTCTAAAATATATGGGTATAATAAAGACCGTGTCTATTATCCATACAGGTGATTCTATGCATCAAACTGAATGGAAAAGATAAAGAACATATATAAAAATTTTCATGCATCAACGCATTACAATTACTATTATCCATACAAATTATTCTTTGCAACAAACTGAATAAAAATGTTAAGATAATTTGTAACGATTCTCATGCATCACTGGATCAAAATATATATTATCCATACAGGTGATTCTATGCATCAACCTGAATGGAAATGTTAAGGAATTATATAAAAATTCTCATGTATAACTGTATCGAAATATCTATTAAACATACAAGTGATTTTGCGCATCCCATTGAATGGAGATGTTAAGGAAAAACATTAAAAATGTAACGAATCTCATGCACCAATGCATCAAAGTATCCACTATCCGTACAGGTGATTCTATGCATTAAACTGAATGAAGATATTAAGAAAATATTATACGATTCTCATGCAACAATGCATCAAAGTGTCTGTTATTCATATAGGTGATATTTTTGCATGAAACTGAGTAGAAAATGTTATGAAACTAAATTGGGAAAAAAATTGCATTTTTCAAATATAATCAGTTTTATGTACAGAATTACCTGTACAAATAAATGATACTTGTTTGTTATATTCTATATACATATATACAGGCTATAACCAAAACGTGTTTTTATGCATATAAGTGATTCTTTGCATCAAACTGTAAATGTTAAGCTTAACACATCAACAATCATTTCTGAAAAAAATCACTGTCAAAGTTGCGATTCCAATTAAAAGGGAACTTAATTTTTTATACTCCGTTTAATTCACCAAATAACCTTTATGAATGATAGAGAGGATCTTTGTTACAGTCAAATTCTCTGTACAGTAGTGACAAAAAATTAATTGACATTATTCAGAAAGGCTTTAACAGTTGTTTTCAACAGTTGTTACTGTTGTATTCCTAATTTATATAAACTTACTTGTTTTAATCCATTTTAATCCATTGAGGAATTAAAATTCCTATAAAATTGGCCTCAACCGCACAAACTTTTTTGTTTTTGTTTGAATATAAGTCATATTAAAAGGTAAAATACGGTGTCGTAATAGAAAGTGCAACTAAGTTCTACTTACGGAGCATTGGGAAAGGAATGTGCAGCTGAAAGAATGTGCCTCGATGTGAGAACCACTCCTCCTGTGAAGAACCATGTCGCTCCCTGCTGATTGGTGATTGTGAAAGCTGCTGCGAATGGCACCCGGTCAATCGTGATGGGAGTTCCGCCAATTATGCGATTTCCCGCTGAGAAGGAAACACATTAACTACAATTTCAATCGATACTTGAAAAAGATTAAATATTATAAACATAAGTTCGATATTCGCACCCCATTAAAAAGGGAATTCTCTTATGGAAAGCCAAAAATATTTCCTTTTAAAACATCATTTGATTTTATTGGATAATCAATGCTTGCATGAAATTTATATATATATATATATATATATATATATATATATATATATATATATATATACATAAATTTCAACCGTTGCGATAACAATTATGACGTTTTACTAATCGCAAATATTATAACACTTTAATTTAATCTGAGTGTTTAATGAAAAACCTTTATAATTCAAAAAGCGTTTTCGCCTTACAAGATATAATAAATAATCCACCGCATTTCATCTTCAAAACTTTTAAGGAGTGTAATACTTTAATGCGTTCCTGTGATGTCTTTCTTTTCAAAATGGATTTATATTAGAATAAACCTTTTAAATATGCGCAGAACCAACAAACGAAGAGTCCGTACCGATTCAGGTACCTTTACAATTATAAACAATTAAGAAAAGTTTTCATTAAACCATTATATATAATTTTCACATTTTAATATAATTTATAATAATATAAATATATATAGCCTTATTGATATTTCAAAGGCCCAAAAAAAATTAATTGATTTCCTGTATGTTTATATAAAAATTAATTGGCTTCAACATATATTTATATAAAAATTATATTCCTATATTTATATAAAAATTAATTGACTTCAACATATTGATCGTTTTTCTTTTTACTAAATGTCGATATTGATGTTTTTTCTTCAGATTTCTCATATGTATAGATAAAAAGTTAAGAGGCGGGTACATTTTTTGGCATTTTTAGCGACCCACGTGTCGCGATTTTTTTTATTATATTTTAAAATACCTTTTCTCTAATATTTCACTTAATGATCGCGAAAAAATTAGTTTCATCTCGAAATTTGATTTAAGGGGAGGTCTATAAAAAAAAATAAAAATTTGATGAAATAAAAATCACGCATACCGTTTTTTTATCGTTTATTAAATAAACAATTGTAAAAAGAAGTATACTTAAGCACGCGCATCAAAAGTTATACTTCTTTGGCATAATACAAGAATAACTTTATTTAGCACGCAAATAATTAACGGGAATAAAAGAACTGAAGCGTGATTATAGATGCATTTGGTGAAATCTAAAGTCAATCAAATAATTAAATTTTAAAATAATATACAATACAAATAAATACATATCGAAACTGAGCCTCACTTATGCAAATACGCTTCAAAAACTGAGCCTCACTTATGCAAATACGCTTCAAAAACTGAGCCTCACTTATGCAAATACACTTTAAAAACTAAGTTTATTAGTTTTTTTATAAAATATATTTTAAAAGACTTACAAGCATTATTTCTATTAGGAATGTTCACAATAAATAAATCTTTTTTATTATATGGACCACTATTAAAAATCAATTATTAAAAATATTATTTAAAAGCACAGATATAACTTAGATTTGTTCGAATATAAAATACGTGTTGTGTATTACGTATTTAATATTCGAACAAATCTACCTCATTAACTAAAATGAAAATAGTATTAGTCACTACACGCGTGTATATATATATATATATATATATATATACATATATATATATATATATATATATATATATATACTATATATATATATATATATATATATATATATATATCATGAAAATGAATCCTCTTTTAATTTTCTATTTTCAAAACAAGTCAATGTAAAATGTAATATTTTGATTAGTCCCCTCGCCCTTCTATATTACTAATGAGTACCCAGGAAATTATGCAGAATCTGGTAACACAATAGAAAAAAAAGGTTTGTTTTAAACATTACTGCCAAACAAGATTTCAAAATTTGAAATCGCAAGTAAAATACACAATAATTTAAAACTGACGTCCTTCATGAGACACGTCAATAAAAATTATCATAAATATGTTAAATCAAACAACAACTTATCGCTATAATATCAAATTACATTTATAAATCCAACTCGCATTGAAAAATATCGCAAACGAAAAATTTTTAGATAGATATTTTCAAACACCAAAGAGCCCATCTTAAAAACGTTCCCAAAATACATTAAGAATCTTAAAAATCACTCAAAATCACTCTTTCCTTAATAAACAAACATAATACCTACCAGACACCGAAGCTGCCAACAAAAGACCAAACAACAGGTAAAGGGCAAAGCGTGCCATCCTGGTACAAAATATAAAAACAACAGATGCAGATATCTGACTGACTACATATATTTATTACAACCGTCTTATCTTAATTACCTAGTTTAATTCTTTGGTTTTTTTGTACCTTGTCATGATCAATCACTTTATCTGATAAGACAGTTGAAGAAATCCTGGGTTTTGCCGTTAAACTGTTACAGTTGTTAAGGACTTTTATCAGATAAGAAATATGATATTACAAAATCAAATGGCTGCACTTATAAATAGTATTATGATGTTCTACGTATACAACAAACTGAGTCGATAAACTTGTCAGCATATTCTGTCATAATACTCTACGCATGTGAATAATTTCTAATAACTCTATTCTTAACCAATTCACGAATTACGAAATCTCAGAGTAAACGTTCAAGTGTGTAAATCCAAAAACAAATGATCAATTTCGTGTCGAAAAACCCACAAAATGAAATTCTGTGGTTTTAAGTTAACTTAAAAAACTTTGTTTCAAAATCCCAATAAAAAACTTAACAACTAAAAATATTACTAAATATTAATTGAAATCTCCATATAAAACATCTAACGAAATTACTTGCATATAGGCCTTAAAAATATGGGAAACACCTAAAAGCATAGGCTGAGAAGGTGCTGTACATTTTTTTATTTAATATTTAAATTGTTTTCTTATTTCCAAAAGGTAGAAAAAGTAACTAAAAAGAAGAAAACGAAAAACCTTACCATACGCATATCCATGGACATGAACATATAGTGTTTGAGTCAACTGTGTACACGTTTTATAATGATGAAATGTACAGATATTTAATTGTTTATATAAAAAAAATACAATAGTTTATACAACACGAATCAAAATCACTAATTCTTCTGGAGAAAATAAACTCTTTCGGTACACCGATCAGAAGACTCATTAGTTCAATAAGGAAATACCTCATTTTTAGAGTTCCGTAGCCAAATGGCAAAAACAAAACCCTTAAGTTTTTAAACCCTTAAATAAATTCGTTCTATCTATCTGTCTGCCTGCCTGTCCATCTAATTTTCCGTATATCATGATAATTTTACTTGGAGACTATTGGCGTTATAGAGATGAAATTTAGATAGTAGCTCTCTTCTATTTACCGTTCTTCAATAAAATAAAAATGAAATTGAGAAAAAAATCTTTATTAATGGTGGAGTGCCACCATTAATAAAGATTTTTTTACATACATGTAACTGGGCGATGAAAAAAAATTCCAATGCGTATTGTTAGATAGATCTTAAAAATGGCATAGAGGTTCCAAAATAACACTTCAATTTAAGTTATAAGTTGGTGAGATATGCGGATCTAAAACAAAAAAATATGTCCCTCTGTCTAACTTGGCAACTACCGTGTATAAAATTCTGAAAAAGATTATGTTAGTAGGACTTAAAACACACTTTCAACAAAAATTGGTTTGAATGAAATGTGTTGTGTAGTTTTTGAAAAATAGGATATTTTCGGTACTGATCGCAGCAATAACTTTGTTTTTCACAGTGTCTTCGACAAATACAAACTTATAAGTTTAATATTGTTTGATGCTACGGGACCTTTACGACTGGTACTCTGCAGGTTTTTTATACTAGGCATTTAATTAGAGGCTTAGTTTTACCTAAATGAATTTAGAAGAATTTGGCGGTTGAAGCGACGAGGGTCAATACATCGATACATACACCAATACGGTAAACAGATATGACAGGAAAAAACCTTTAACGATTATGTTATTAGGTAATACCAACGCCACAATTTCATTCAAATATATTTATCAAATAGAATAGTCGATAAATTTAAGCCATACACCAGAGTATTAAATGCATTAATTATGATAACAGCTTAATCTCCGTTACTCAAGATATGGGGGAAAATAGCGCGATAAAAGGTTTCATAAGATGATGATTTTTTTTTAAATTACGCATCGTATGATTTCCCATTTATGTTCTATAGACTTCAATTATATAGGCAAATGCAATAAAAAAATCGGCTTGGGAAACTTATGTATTCTCTCAAATGAACTAATATATCGGTCAGGTCAATGGATGAACGATTTATTAGTCGCCAATCGGATGGATCATTGGTAGCTTAAATGAACATTTTCACCTTTTCCACCACAGCGTGACCTTGTTTTTTTATTAAAGTATAAGAACAATAATGTACCTCTGCCATAGAAAGCGAAATTAACTTGGAATCTCTTCCAAAACATTTTTTAATTTTTTTCTAAATTGAACGTTAGTGGCCGTCTTGAATGACGATTATAAGAGAGATCAACATTCTCTTTTTTTCAATCTCTGGAACCAAAGTTTAGTTTTGCCGTGGGACTTTACCCATCTTTAGAGATATAGTGTGTAAAAGTGCGAATTAAGCTGTTCGCTGTAAACTATATTCACTCCAAGTTCCCTTCATAGAATTTCGTCCCCACTTTCCGAATCAATTTCTAACCAAACAAAAGATCGAACACCCTGCTTTTTGCTGTCGATGTCTTCACTTATGCTATATTTATGGTATATGGTAATACGTAGTTTAGCCTTCATTTTGCGATGTCTTCACTTATGCTATATTTATGGTATATGGTAATATGTAGTTTAGCCTTCACTTTTGCGATGTCTTCACTTATGCTATATTTATGGTATATGGTAATATGTAGTTTAGCCTTCACTTTTGCGATGTCTTCACTTATGCTATATTTATGGTTTATGGTAATATATAGTTTAGCCTTCAATTGTGCGATGTCTTCACTTATGCTATATTTATGGTTTATGGTAATATATAGTTTAGCCTTCAATTGTGCGATGTCTTCGTAATTATTAAAATGTTTCTGGAATATTCTTCGTAAAGTTTTGAACCTTTAATTTTATTGTAATGATTCCCTATACACTCGCTTTCAAACATTATAAAATCTCTAACTCCAAAAGGTAACTACGAACCATCCATAAATTTCTACGCCCACATATATCCACGAAAATGATTTTAAAAAAGTCATTAAAAAGATAGCACTTCCATACATTACTTTTAATAAATTTTATTTAATAATAAAACTTTATACTGAATTTTATACGAGTTAATTCATTTTATATTATACTGATAAGATTTTAACTGATTTCAGTAATTAGTTATATTTACCAGTCATCACCGCATAAGAAATGTATTTTAATTTTTTTTACTTTGATGTGCTTAATAGTATATGCAAATATGCATTCCTTGTCTAATGAAAATCAATAACTTTAATTGTGACCTTCATTTACAAAGCATTTTTACGAATAAAATATTATTTGTCAAATCCAAAACAAATGGTTCCACAGCTTTACGATAGTAGATTTATGTTGATTGATTAAGGACTCTACATAAATTTAAAAAGTGCATCCTGTCTCTTAAAAAAATTTGTTTATTTTAATCCTATGCAGTGAACACATATTTACAAGCTTCTTATATATATATATATATATATATATATATATATATATATATATATATATGTATGTATATATATGTGTGTATGTGTATGTGTGTGAAATGCGAACGTTTGAACTATACTTAAAGTTCCTTTAAAATATTTCTGATAAAGAGGAATAATTATAAAAAATAAACAATATATTTATTTAATATAATAGCCTTTACGATAATTTTACATTAGCATTACTTATTTTAATATCTTGCAAATAGCGTCTTATATAAGTAAAATGTTGTGGAATTGCCATAGGATGTTCTGTTTGTCATTATGAAAGAAGTTTATTTTTATCGAAAACAAAATGATCTTTTTGCTGTAACATATAACGCGGAAATAATAAAACAGACAAACAATCAAACAATTCGACCTATAATAAGAGCATATCTATATGAACGTATATTCAAAGAACGCATAAATGAATAGAAATATATTACCATAAGAAAAGAAGGAAAACTCGTTAAAATGAGCATCTATTTTTCAGTTTCCATTGTAGAAAAATTTGAAAACTTTCTCAGAATGATTTTATCAATGCCAAACAATGAGGTCAATCTCATATTTTGGCATTTGGACAAAATTCAGAATTAATATGTTTTTTTTTTAATTTTCAAAAACAACGATAAATTTCAATTATATTTTGAAATAATCATTCTGATCCCATTATTATGCAATTAAACTGCAAAGTTTTATTATTAATCTAGGCTCCAGTCACAAGATTAATAAAAACTATTAAGTAATTTTATCGATTGTCACGCGCATATAATAGCAAAATCAAAAGGAGCTAAATACCAAATTAAAGAAAAAACATTTATTGAAACTCGAAAATAACAAAATTTTCCGGAAAATCCCGACCGTATTTTAAAACAAATTATTTTATCAGATAAACTTATCAATTAAGCCACACGAATTCAGCCAAGATACCTGCTACAATAAATTATGTAATCACCCTGACTATCACCCATTCTCGTTTCACCGTATTCCAAAATGGCACGCATCGCCTTATATTTTTACCTTTTCCTTTCGCTTGCAGCATCAGCGTACGGTGAGTCTTTCAACCGCTTTTTTTGGAGAACTTATCAATTGTCACAGTTCCAGACTGATTTCTAAATAATTGGTTACTGATATATTTGATGGTGTTGACAATCAACAATATTGATACGTTAGTGACTGATAAATATTCCTTGACTTTCAGCTGGCAGTAGAATATATGGAGGCACTCCAATAAGCATAAGCCAGGCGCCGTTCGCAGCGGCTTTCACTTTTAGAAGTGCTCAGGGAATCGATCATTTCCACACTGGCGGCGTCGTCATAACCTCGAGGCACATCCTTTCTGCAGCACATTCATTTTCCAGCGCACCGTAAGAAACAAACTTTCGATTACTAAAATTACTCATGGAAAATTAGAAACATATTATTTAAGATTTTAATATTTAAAAATATTATTTAAGATATAATGTACGTAGTGTAGAACTCACACATTACCCGTGCACAATTAAGTCTTTATAAACTTTTAAAGGTACATAGAATTTCTATTAAAATATTTATAAATATACATTTTCACCACGTGAATATATTGCCACCATATTTTTTATTAACGTCAAAATATGATACATATTTGTAAAATTATAATATCTAAGATATTCGCTATAGTTTTCATATAACCTTTGTGCAGGTGTCTAAAAACGCTATATTTTCATAATTTTAGGCTGAGTGATTTCGGAAATAATTGGACGTAGTTTCCGATATAATATTTTTCAAAACATCTCTGAAGACATACCACCCAAAAGTATGAAAAAATATTTTTGGGGTCTTACTAATAGGCCTTTCAATATATATTACAAATTAGATATTTCAAACTAATATGGAACTTAAAAAATTCAGAAAACTCGATTTTCCCCCTTAAAATATCCATATAAATATGTTTGACTATTAGTTATCACGATATGTACGAATTAACATGGTGTATTAGTATTCTAATTTTTAAGTTTCTATGTCAAGCTATTTCTGAGAAAAAGACCTGTGACAGACCGATAGGAAAAAGATCATATAAAGGTTGCATTTTCCCTTTTCGGGTACGAACTTAAATATTAAAAGGGTCACGTGACTCTCTCGCGTTTTGGAAGTGATTTTTTTACATACTATTATTCTGAAGTGTAAAAAGATTAACATTAAAATTGTCGTATCAGTTACTTATGCCCTATGTGTTCTATGGGAAAAAGGGTTTCCTTGATCTTTTGTTTCTGAACAGCCTGTTGCCCCCATCCATTCCAGGAAACATTTCTCCTCCACGTTTCTCAATGTCTACTTCGATTCTTTTGATCCTAGATATTCCACTATAGTGTAATATTTTAGGTGGTTCAATCTTTTTCCCTCAGCCTATTTCCAAAACTACCGATAGTCTAATGAAAATGAAACAAGTTAAGCTTAATGTATTGCCGGTCTGTTTTTCACTGGCTGGTGAACGACTGCCGGTGGAGGGTGAAACGCTATCCATTACTTGCTCTCCCACTGCCAATGTGTTTCACTTTCCGTTATGGTCTTATTTTTCCACATATAAACATGCTATTATCGAAAAAAAGTTTTGATTAAAACATAATATGCTTAATAACATATTGTGATGTTTACTGTTTCAAGAAATGTAATATTAATATGATAAGTGAGTTCATTCGGAACTATTTTAAATATAAAGTCGTTAATATACTACTTTATATTTTAACAAACTCATGTATTAAGAGTCCATAATTTCCTTTAACACTGAAACATCTCCAATTTTTTAGAAACATCCCGATACACCATGTCCGTTTGGGGTCTTCGTTTTGGCAAACCGGAGGCGTTTTTGTACTGGCGCGAACTGCTGTCAACCACCCTGACTACAACCCTTTCACAGTTGACTCTGATATTACCGTGGTCATTCTGGATGAAGCGGTTCCAATTGGTGGTGGTACCGGCATCAACAACGCCATCCTGCCTCACCCGACCACTGTACTTCCAGCCGGTATGCCCATCAGCGTTGCAGGATGGGGTAGGACAGAGGTCAGTCAAAATAAATGCATTAGCTGATTTGTACTAAAAACACTTTACCCATTACATATGGCCATGTGCAACTGCTATTTAGAATTCACATGTTGCCGTTGGAAAGGTGTTTATGTTTATCCAGAAGTGGACTGAGGCAGTTGTGTGATGTGATGTGTGTAGGTGTGTAGAGAGTGATGTGTGTATGTGTAACGTTTTAATGTGGCATCTTACAGCCTAAAGACTGAAACAATTTTAATCTTCAAGGGGTCATAAAATAAATCATATTTCCGCAGCGATATGCAATATATGACGTTAGTTAAATTATAATATGGCAGATGATAATGGCTACTTTTTATTAATAATCAATCACATTTCAATAGCAAGTTTTTTTTAATAATCCGTCACTTAATTTTCCAGTTAGTACATCCATTTTCATCAATATTCAAATTTGGCTAAAAGAAATTTTCTCATGGAGAAACCCCTCCTTATAAACTATTTATGTATCTTTAATAATATTGTAGGGACAGAAATTAGTACTCACGTCTAAAAACACCAAAATAAAAAAAATCTTAAAAATTTAAAGCCAAATTTCGCTTCGAACCTTACCTGGTTATAAGTTACAATGAGGATAATTAAGAATTTACCAATGTAGGCATATCCATAATAAGACGGTAGCTGTAGCTTTGCATAATCTGAATCTGTACTTTTTCTAACGACTAGCTGTGAGAAAGTCTGATGGCTCCTACTGGGAGTCTTGACTATGTGATTAAAAGAAAGCTGGAAAAATTAACTGCAACTTTATAGTTTCATGCTTTTGATTGTTTACAAATTTTTAGGTCGCTTTTTTCCACTAATTTTATTTTTTATTTATGGAAGGTGTCATTGGCTATATTAGATGAAGATTAGGTGATAAGTAATCACTTTTTTCAACGTCTTTACCTTCGATGCTGGGAATGTTGTTAACCAAAAACTTCATTTTCAAAATCACTATTATTTATGGAAATAAACTGTGTTTATAGAATGCCAAAAAGAAAAAAATTAACAATCTGAAATGGGACCATTTTTGAGATTACATAATTTCTAACCTGTCACGTTTATCTTTGCGAATATGGAAAGAAGATAATTATAAAATAAGTATAAATGATACGAGTTAATTTAACTTTTTGTCCAGGATGAAATGCAAGAAAATATATTATCAACAAATGCCCCAATTTTATATTCTATATCATATTCAGTTTCTTTATTCAGTTTATATTCTATATCATATTCAGTTTCTTTATAGTTTCAGTTTCTTTATTTAAGATTTTTAGAAATGCATTTTATTGTCAGGTTATTTTTAAATTATAATTTAATTTACTTTAAACAATTTCTGTATTTAAGTATATCAATTATTAAAAAAAAATAAATGTTAGGTTATCATTTCAAAAATACATATAATAACAAACAATAATACGATTTTGTATCCTTTTTCCTTTTTTTCAAATTCAATTACAGCATTAGGGTTTTAGACTACTTTTCCGATAACGTAATAGAGATTTTCATGCATGATAGGCAAGTAACTCACTGTGTTTTGTAACTAAAGAAAAGTAAAGAGATTTAAGGTCTTTTTCATCTTTTTCCAGAGAAAAAATAAAACTAGCATTAAAATATTTTTAAAAATAACTGCATTACTTTCTAAAGATGTTTGGCATTTATCTCAGTAAATTTTGCCTGTAATATACAATGTGTTATTCAAATCAAATAGTTCTTTAAGGAAATGAATAACATAAAAATTTAGCAATTAAACCATCCATCTCAAGTCATCATCATTATGTTTGTTCATATGATAATTAAACCAAAAGTTTCCCCCGAAACATGAAGTTTTTCTTCTATGGCAGTCAAATCTAACTTGAAATATATGCCAATTAGAATTGAAATGAAAATTAATTAGTAGGTTGTGCTATCGAGGATTATCAGCGAGAGAAAAATTTCCTTCCTTGAATTTTTCAAACCATTAATGTATTCTAGAAGAGTAAACCTGCATCGATCCTTGTGAATATATTGCATACTGCTTCGCTCACTTCTCACTGAACGGAGTTCATAAGGCAAGAACACTCCAAGTACTCTTCTTGAAAATTCCTTATTTTTTCTTTTTTTTACTCGTTGAAATTCAGTTGGTAACTAAAAAGCAGATCGCACATAGCACACTTAGTAAACCTTGTCAGATATGCTGGAGAAGTTTCTTGCTATTCTAGAAATATCTGGAATAAATCAGCGGGTTTATTAATTGGCCAGCTAATAGTAATGTACATAAATATCTTAATATTTTATTTACGTTACATAATAGTATCTTCAAATAATTTTATTTCGATATATTCATAGGCTGGTGGACCAAGTGCTCAACTCCTCAACATAAATATCTTCGTTATCGATTGGGAGTTGTGCCGTCAGAGGTACAGCGGCTTCAACGCACTCACCGTGAACATGTTCTGCGCCGGCATACTGGACGTCGCTGGCATCGATGCCTGCAGTGGAGATTCCGGTGGCCCGGCCTACTCCGGCGGAGTGGTCTACGGTCTCGTGTCCTGGGGAGGTGCCTGCGGAGATCCCGTACGGCCAGGAGTCTACGTCACAGTTCCAAACTTTATCAGTTGGATCGAAGCTACTGTCAATTCCACGTAGACTTAAAATATCAATATAGCTTTTGGTATCAGTAAAAATTTAAGGAGTTGTATTAAATTATTCTTTTTTTGATACTTCTGAGCGTATCTTCAAATTTAAATACTCTACCTCGCTATCCCAAAAAAAATATTTATTTTCAGTTTTTTTTCTTTAAAAGACCGGTGGTCTCTTTATCAGTTCAACAAGCTCGATGCAATTTAAATTTTAAAAATGTATAACTTTCGACGTTATGGAAATTTATAAGAGTATCATTAATATTTTTGTTTTAAAAGATGCCATTAAATATAAGTCTGACTTGTAGGAAGAAGGGAGAACGAAGAAATGTTACAGTCCTTGGATGATCGACGAAAATCCTAGACTATTCCAAACTGGCCTGATAAAAACTGATAAAATCAAGCACTGCGTTTTTCTTGGATATTGATCATATACTACGTAAAGAAAAATTCAACAAGAAGATCTTCTATTGATTACCTGACAAATTGTCTCATCCCCGGATTTTCAATCACTTAGGTGGTCAAGGTACAGACAGATTTCAATAATTTCACGGATAACAGAGTATGAAACCTAAAATATGTAAATTTACTTTCTAAATTGCGCTTTATAACTAGCTTTACTTCTTTTAGTTCCAAAATTTACCAATATGAAATATTTATCATAAAATATTCTAACTTGTTTGTTTTGATTTTATTTTTATTACAATAACTCAGTCAATATAAAAAAAAGCTTAAAAGCTCAGTTAATTACAACTTTTCTCTCAAAAAAATGCCAATATTAATTTCATATTTTGAATATCAGTTTGTATGAGCAAATAATAGGATATTTACGTCAAACAGAACATTAACAAGCTAATTATAAATAGAAGGCTTTGTCAGAAAATTGGAAATAATGTTCATAATTATTTATCAACTTTTCATAATTATTTATCAACTTTTCATAATTATTTATCAACTTTTCATAATTACTTATCAACTTTTCATAATTATTTATCAACTTTTCATAATTATTTATCAACTTTTCATAATTATTTATCAACGTACACACGTTACTTGCGCATATTGTTCAGCGCCGTTCGGGAGGAAAACCCGCGAATATCTTCAAAGATATCGCTACTGCAGGTAAACATTGCACTCAGGACAAGTATTGGGTGTATTAAAAAGAGTTATGTGTAATATTTTTTTTGCGCTCAAATAGAAAAAGGACGTGTTTTACGTTTTATTTCAACGACAATTTATCCCTTTATAGCCAACGGATAGCATTTTACTTTGTCCAACATCTATTCCCGGACACCCTGTACAATCACAAATAATTTAATTAGAAGTTGATTTGCAAGTGTAACATTTAATTAAAGTCTCACGTAAGGATTTGCGGAAATCTAAATTTTACAAATAAACACGTTATTTTATTTGGATTTCAACCAAATCTGTTTATTAAAGAATTGATGGTACTCATGACCAGACTCAGAGCAGTACAGTAGAAAGACAAAATATTGACAAGTTATGAATGAAATGCTAAACGACTTCACTTTGAAGTTAGACAAAATATTGACAAGTTATGAATGAAATGCTAAACGACTTCACTTTGAAGTTATTATCTACAATATAAATTTTCTGAAATTCGAAAGGAATCGTTAAGTTAATTCTGCGACCTTGTTATTATTAAACAAAATATTGACAAGTTATGAATGAAATGCTAAACGACTTCAAAATATTGCTAAACGACTTCAAAATATTGACAAGTTATGAATGAAATGCTAAACGACTTTTGAAGTTAGACAAAATATTGACAAGTTATGAATGAAATGTTAACGACTTCACTTTGAAGTTATTATCTACAATATAAATTTTCTGAAATTCGAAAGGAATCATTAAGTTAATTCTGCGACCTTGTTATTATTAAATGTCTTAATTTTTCAAACACCTTTAAAAACTTTATTCATTTAATAAATGAAAAGAAGTTAATTGACAGGCAATCTCCGAAATCGAACGGAATATTCCTAAAGGTTTCTTACAAACCATATGAAAATGAGTTCGACTTGGTCGGTAAAATTGCCTTCAAATTGAAATGCACAACTACACTAACATGATTACCATCGATTGATTTCCCTCGCGTTCGTCGTGATACTGTTTATAATATGACTCGATGCCGTACTGTGTAAATTGGTCCAGTGAAAATAATATTCTTTTGGAATATATTGACATCAACGTAATGGGCAGTCGACACCCATATCTTTATAAAATCTGTGTACACTTGCAGAAAATGGTTATTTAAGTGCCATTCTCCTACGTGAACTGCCATACCGTGTCTATGATACCTACAGGATCATAGACACGGTCGTATTAAATATAAGATCAAAATACAATAGAATAGGGGAAAATTACC